>CAWUFW010001659.1:37500-1358722 GCA_963921515.1 Calotriton arnoldi
TTAAGTCACCCCTAAGTAGGCCTTACTGCCCATAGGGCAAGGTACATGGCATTTAAAAGTAGGGCATGTAAAGGTGTAATGTTAAATATGTCCTTAGAGTGAAAAATCCCTAAAAGCTAATTTCACTGAAGCAGGGTTGGCTGTTCCATAGCAAAGCATTGGGATGCAGTATTGAGTTTATTAAATGTTATCTCCAGCTAGGAAATGGCTACTGTTGGACTTGGCCCTCTCTGCAGAGATCAAACCCAAACTTTTGCCTTAACCTTCCTATTTTCCTAACCCATTTTTGTTGGCCTTTAATGTTTTGTGCACTTTACCGCTGCTAAACAGTGGTAAAGTGCTTGTGCTGTCTCCTTTAAACATGGTGAAACTGGCTTACACCCAATAGGCACATTTAATTTACTTGTAATCCCCTAGTAAAGTGGTACTACAAATACCCAAAGCTGATAAATTAGATGCTAATAGTGGCCTATCTCACTGATTGTGCCACAGAGTAAAGTAGCCTTTTAAAACATGTCTCAGGCCTGCCATTGCAGCCTGTGTGTGCAGTTTTAACTGCCATTTCAACCTGGCAAAATAAACCTTTTTCCAAGCCTAAACTTTCCTTTTTAATACATATAAGTTACCCACAGAGTAGGCTACAAACAGCCCATAGGGCAGGGTGCATTGCATTTGAAAAGTTGGACATGTACTTGTAAGTTTTACACAGTGATAGTGAAAAACCTTTAAATTTGTTTTTCATTATTGCAAGGACTACCACTCCCATAGGATAACATTGGGTTACCTTACTATGTTTAATAATTGATATGTTTGATTAGGAGCAGGTAGGAAAGTGATGTTTGGTGTCTGAGTTATTGTAATTTAGACTCCTCTTTAATGGTAAAGTCAGATTTTAAATCACAATTCTGAAGATTCCACTTTTAGAAAGTTTGCCTTTTCTTGTTCTAGCTACTTGGTGCCTGAAGCCTGTTTCATGGGAACATAAGTAAGTGTAGTTGGCAATTGTCCTTTGTGTATTTCTCCCTGATAGCATCACAATAAAGGGTGTGGATGTTGGCAGGATGGTCCATCTCTGACTTTATGGGGGAAGGGGACAGAGCTTTCACCTACCGCACTTGCACTTCAAAGGCACTGGCTCAGCCCACACACAAATGACTAAATTCTAGCCTATTGTGCCTCCAGACAGACATACTGGGACCAGGGCAGGATGGCAGGAAACCCCAGATACATATGTAGGGGGAAACTCCAGAAGCTTTTCCCACTGCAAAGTTGGCACCATGTATAATTATTGGACCCTCAGACCCAACTGTTCAATCCACTTCTGGACCTCTGGAAGACTCAGAAGGAGGACTGCTGGGCTGCTCTGCTTTAAGGACTGCCCTGCTACCTGAGTGAGAAGCACTGGACCTGAATCTTGAACCCAGGACCACCAGAGTGACACCAAGGGTTAGTTGGCTGGCG
The DNA here is from genome assembly GCA_963921515.1 of Calotriton arnoldi. NCBI lineage: Eukaryota > Metazoa > Chordata > Amphibia > Caudata > Salamandridae > Calotriton > Calotriton arnoldi. Next base: position 38,962 of record CAWUFW010001659.1, read on the forward strand.
TCCTAATTAGAGCCTTGGGGTCAGAAAAAGTTCCAACCATCTTGAGCCCTGCACCTGGACTCTACCTGCTGTGAGTTCTAACCCCCCAAGTGTTGCCCACGACGGCCCTGGACCCTTGGAAGTGAGGCTAAAGGTGATGTGCTGTTCATCAGAACCGATGCAGCACAACACAACTCCATGCAGCTCCACATCAGAACCGCCGCTGCGCGATGCATTTCCAACACAGGACCTGGCATCGCAGCTCATCACAACCGCTACTGCACAATGCATCTCTGACACAGGACCTCGCATCGCAGGCCCGCAGCTCATCAAAATTGCTGCAGCATGACACATTGCGGGATCTTGCATCGTAGCACCTCAGCTCATCGAAACTGCCGCTGCACAACACGTCTGATGGGGGACCTCAAATCGCTGCCCGGAACCCTCACTGCACAGCGCAATGCTCTGCAACCAGGATTTATGGTACATTTCTCAGTGGACCTATTTTGGTCCCTGTATCTGACCCGCGTCCATCGTGGGTGACCTGAACTTGTGACTTTGTCCTGGTCAGGCACGACCAGATAACCAGAGTTGGCTCTTTTGTGCTTTTAGACACTATTTTTACTCAAATCTTTAAAATTGTATCTCCTGTTCTACCAATTGAATGTCTGTAATTTTGGTGTCAAATAATGAATTAAATTTTCCTTTATTTTTCTAAATTGGTGTAGCATTTGCTACTGTTTGTGTGCTTCATTAATACTTTACACTTTGCCTGTAAGTTAAGCCTGACTGCTTTTGTGCCAAGCTACCAGAGGGTTAATCACAAGTTAATTTGGGGTGAACTCTGCTGGGAGGTGAAGCAGTGTGCTCCCATCCCCCTTCTGTTTGAAAAGGCTCCCTTGAGCCATTGAGCTGACGAGCTTTTGGAGATGCACCTGTGCGCCAGAGAGAGGTACTGAGACCTGAGCGGATTGCGGCAGCTTTCACAGCAACCCCAGATGAATTTCGTTTTTTATCTCTACTGATGAAGGATAATATCCAGAAACACGTGTCTAGAGATTCACAGCACTAACCTGCACCAACTTTGGTGAAACACTTCAGCAAAAACTCAAGTAAGCGTTTAAAGTGAACTGCATTTACCATAATGCTAAGGGGTGAACTGTGCTGGTAGGTGAAGCAGTGTGCTCCCATCCCCCTTCTGTTTGAAAAGGCTCACTTGAGCCATTGAGCTGACGAGCTTTCGGAGATGCACCTGTGCGCCAGAGAGAGGTACTGAGACCTGAGAGGATTGTGGCAGCTTTCTCGGCAATCCCAGATGAATTTCGTTTTTTATCTCTACTGATGAAGGATAATATCCAGAAACATGTGTCTAGAGATTCACAGCACTAACCTGCACCAACTTTGGTGAAACACTTCAGCAAAAACTCAAGTAAGCGTTTAAAGTGAACTGCATGCACCATAATGCTAAGGGGTGAACTGGGCTGAGAGGTGAAGCAGTGTGCTCCCATCCCCCTTCTGTTTGAAAAGGCTCCTTTGAGCCATTGAGCTGACGAGCTTTTGGAGATGCACCTGTGCACCAGAGAGAGGTACTGAGACCTGAGAGGATTGTGGCAGCTGTCTCAGCAACACCAGCTGAATTTCGTTTTTTATCTCTACTGATGAAGGATAGTATCCAGAAACACGTGTCTAGAGATTCACAGCACTAACCTGCACCAACTTTGGTGAAACACTTCAGCAAAAACTCAAGTAAGTGTTTAAAGTGAACTGCATTTACCATAATGCTAAGGTGTGAATTGTGCTGGGAGGTGAAACAGTGCGCTCCCATCCACCTTCTGTTTGAAATATTTTTTACAAGCCCAATTCACAAGTGAAGTCAAATCTGTAAGAACTATTTTAGAAAGATGACATTTAGAAAGTTACCTCTGCCCTGCCTGAAATAACTGAAAGGTAGAACTTCATGTTGCTGTCCTTTTCTCCCATCCATTAATTAGCACTTGATTAGGTATGAATGAGGTGTGAACATGCTCCCCGGAGCTTACCTGAATGGGCAAAAATGGCCTTACACAATATGTATGGTGTGGCTGTGAAGATTGATTTTGACATTAAAGTGTCAAATCCTGCTTGGCAGGTTTGCAGGGATTTTTGATAAGACATTGGGTGCTTGTAGAAAAGTAGGATCTGCTTTTTTGGTTACCCCCACTTTTTGCCTGGTGCTATGCTGTTTCTAACTAGTCTGACTGGGATCCTGCTATTCAGGCCCATAGTCTCTGTGCTTTCTCCCCTAAATAGGTATGGTAAGTACTTAGGTACATCCTAGATTGGACACTGGTGCACCTTTATCAGTCCCTAGTATACGGTACTGAGGTACACAGGGCATAGGTCCACCAGGGGTCCCCCATGGGCTGAAGCATTTATTATGCCACCCACGAGGGACCACTCAAACTGTAACTAGAGGCCTGCCATAGCAGTCTGTGTAAGCTGGTGCTAGCACCACTTACAGAAGACATAGGTTTCCCTATATCTAAGGTCACTGCACCTAAAACCTATAATTCACCCCTAAAGCAGGCCTTTCAATCCTGAAGGCAGGGTGCTCGGTTCTAAGTGTGAGCGTGTCCCTGCATGAGCAGGACACCCCTACAATCCTTGGGGTCCATTCTGCCGGGTTGTAAATGCATCAGCAATTAATATTCATAGAGTGGCCATGCGTCTTACGCAATGACCATCTCTAAACTGGCTGTAACGAACCCTATCATGTTTGGTATCAAACATGTTGGAATCATACCCCCACACCGTAAACGGTGTGGGTGGTATGATTCCATGCACTGTAAAGCTCCTCCAGGAGGCCCTCAGTGCTCCTTGTACCAGTCTTCTAGACCGGACAGCACAGCAAAGCTGCTGCCGACCAGAGACACGATTCTGCCGTCCTGCTGCTGAGCCAAGCTCGAGCAGGGGAAGGCAGAACAATAGGTATCCTGTCACAGGGAGGTGTGACCACCTCCCAGGCAGGGTTTAGTGTATTGGAGCCGGGTGGGAGTGCTTGCCAGCGCCACTCAGTCTGCTTGAAGTGCACATTTGGTGCCCTCTTTGCATAGTCCAGTTCAAACCAGCTTAGGGAGCCATTGGCTCCCACTCTGGCATGAAACTGGACAAAGGACACGGGAGTATCCTCCCCACTGTCCGACCCCTCTCCTGGGAGTGAACCCTGAATCGTCCCAACCCTTTCTTTAGGGTACTTAAGGGCTTACTTGAGGGTGGGTCCCTAGATTCATCGTGGGACAAGATTCATTTCAAGACACCACTTCTTCGACCGTCTGGGCACTCTGGACTTCGCTCTGGGCACCAAGGCTGCAACTGGGAAGACTCCTGCTGCTCCTGATCTCGTCGCCCTCCTCGTCTGCTGCAACGTCCATGCCTGTGCTCCATACAGGAACCTTCCAAGGCCTGTGGGCATCCAAAACACCTGAAGGAATCTCCCTTGAAGTGAAGGAGTCACTTCCCTGCATCTGCAGGCAACACAACTAAGCTGACCGGTCTGCTGATCCTAGGCTCCCACAGACTCCGAAAGGCTCAGCAACACAGGTGGTGGTTCTTCACATCCCTCGGGGCCTGCCCAGTCCTCTCACCAAGTTTGAGGCCAGTATCCCTCGTCAGAGCTGCAGGAACCAAACCCTTGTGCATCGCATCGAATTGCTGTTGCAAATGCTTGTTGGCTTCCTTCCATCAAGATCTTCGGGCTCCAAGTAGCCCCCACCTCAAGCATCTCCTGTGACTAAGATCTTTGTCCTCACCACATCACTTGCACCGTGGGCCTGCATCTTTGGTGAGCTGCTCGAGGTTCTCTTGCGACTCCAGTGCCTCCGGCCTGTGGGTCCTCTTGAGGGTCTTCTTTGATTTCTGCAGGCTCCCCTGATTTCCCAGGCCCTGCCCTGACTCCCCTGCTTGTGGTTAGTCACCTGGACCTTGCTGGTTCCGACACTGCACCTTCTATGCTTTCCACGTTGTTTGCAGTTGCCAAGGCTTGTTGGTGCTCCCGACGGACCCCGGCCCCTCAACTCTAGACAGCCGACGTGGGACAGCTCGTGAACAGCTCCTGGTCTTCCACAGCATTGCCTGGTCCTCACAGCTGCAGCTCCAAGGTCACCATCATCTCTCCTGCAACATCCGACATCGGTGGGCATTCGTCTTCCGTGCCTCCTGGTCACTCCTGAGTGGCATAGACTCTGTCCCCTCTGCTTGCAGGTTCTTCACTTCTCTAATCCACCTCTGGGTTCCACCGGACACTTTCACCTTCTCCAACAGCGGCATCTTCCTGAAGTCTCCCATTGAGTTCGACGGCAGTTTCCGACGCCACTTCGCACCTATACACCCGGCTTCCCTGGTGTAGGTATCCTGGTTCCTGGGGTATCCACGGGTGGGTGGCTCTCCAACCTTCTGTCTTCCACGGGGTATCTTCAGGGTCCACTGGGAAGGGCCCTTCTTCTTTAAAATTGCAGCCGCGACTTACCCGTTGACTTGTATTGACGACGCGATCGTGTTCCCACACTGCACATGACCTCTGTGGGGTTCTTAGATGCTCACCTTGGGTCATTCCTTGGGTCCCCTGCACTTCTATGCCTTCTGGGTACAGTCTTGACTTGAGTCGTGGTTCACATACCACTATTTTAGTATATGGTTTGGTCTCCCCCTAGTGACCACTGTGTATTTCGTGCTATTTACCTGTTTCTATTGAAAAGTATTGTGTGCATTGCGTATATCTCCGGCTAGGAGATATTTGTATGTTTTAGTGAGTGCCTTATAATAAATACATATTTTTATAAATACACTGTGTGGTTCTTTTTCACTTAATCTATACCTATAAGATTATGTTCTGGTAAAACAAGCTGCTTTACACTCCTTCTGGACTAAGCCTGAAGGCTGCTCTCCACAGCTACCACTTAGAGCGCTTTCTAAGGTTGTCTAAGACCACTAAAATCACCATAAGGGTTGTCTGGATTAGTGCAGGGTGACCACTTACATAAGTGTGCACCATATACTAAGAGGTATCTGTATGTGTTAGCGAGTGTCTTATAATAAATACATATTTTTATAAATACACTGTGTGGTTCTATTTCACTTAATCTATACCTATAAGATGATGTTCTGGTAAAACAAGCTGCTTTACACTTTTTCTGGACTAAGCCTGAAGGCTGCTCTTCATAGCTACCACTTAGAGAGCTTTCTAAGGTTGTCTAAGACCACTAAAATCACCATAAGCGTTGTCTGGATTAGTGCAGGGTGCCCACTTACATAAGTGTGCACCATATACTAAGCCAGCTTCTCACAGCGCTTTTCAAGGAGGCCTTCCATGTCACAGGCAAATGTTAGATGACACTAGGGCAAGGCCCTTATTTTGCCCCCCAAGCCAGATAGGCCCCAATCACAGTGGGCTTCTTTTTGACTTTACGGTACCAAAGCTTGTTTGACAGGTCTGCTGGGTTTACATATAACATCGGGGGTGCATGTCAAAGGAGGAAAACAAGATGTTAGCACAATTCGTTTTGCTGGTTGCAGAAAACTTAGCTTTGTTCTACGGGATGTCTGTCTCTGAGGTTGTTGTGGGTACAGGATCTGTCTCAAACTGGTTTTTAGTGTGAGATGTGGTAGAACATGAGGATTACCATAGTACATTCCCTACACACACCCAACTCTCAGAGCCCTAGTTGAGTGCGGCTGAAGACTTTGGCCATCTTGAAAATGCCCAAAGTGGGTAGGGTTAGCCCCGGGAACCTTTACCCCATTTGGGCATCCTAAAGGGTCATTCGTACCCACTATCTCGTGCCAGGCAAAAATGTGGCATCTCCGTGCATCCACTTCAGAACACTCTTGGGCCTGATGAAGAACAAAAGAGGACTGAGCCTGCTGTCTGTAACCTGACAAGAGCTCTGGAGGCACCGGACCTGCTCTCTCTCTTGTACCCTGGACAAAGAAGTGCACTTCAAGTATCATAAAGCTGGCCTCCTGTTCAAGCTACAGGGATACAAAAAGCTACAAGAGCCCTCCCTGCAGCTGCCCAGCTGATCAGTGTCAAATAGGCCTGGAGTGGACTCTGCTTGACACCCAGTGAGTCTCTAAGTGCCTCACCTGACGTCCAGGGGAAGAAAGTGGGGAGGCTTTAGAAGTATACTCATGTGGTGGATTGGGACTTAAAGGAATAAAGACCAGGATGAACCTTGTTGGTGTAGCTGACCTGCGCTCCATTGTGGTCAGCGTCAAATTGTGCGTACCTGTTCTACTGCAACCATTGACTATCATTGGCACTTTGTGATTCTTGGCACTATGGCTACTTAAAAGTAAAAAATGTAATATCTCCGGTTTCCCTTATTGGATTTTTGGTGTAATCTTCTCTCTGTTACACATTTCTTCTCATTTGTTTTGGGATTTTTATTGTTTTGCCTTTCAACTTTATTACTGTTTTAGTATTAAATACTAACTATTTTACACATTGCTTCTAAGTTAAGCCTGTCTGCTCTTTACCATAGTTAGTTACCAGCGGATTGAGCACAGGCTTATTTGGTGACTTTATTAGTTTTTTTCTGACAAGGACTGTGAATATTACTTGAGGTTGTTACTTACCCCCTCAACTAATACCTCAATTCCTTATACTCTGGTGAATTTCAGAGGTTTTTGTGTTTTTAAACATTCGATTTTTACCTTATTTCAACACCTAACTATAACGTCACTTTAACCTTTGTTTTTTTCAGTTAATATATATATATCATAACACACTGACTCAGGATGATCCCAACTCGTCACGGAGAAGAGTGAGACACCCGTTCTCCTTTTATCCAAAGAGAACGTGACATACATTATGCCATTGTAGCTGAGGCGTCCTTACTGGGTGTATCCCCCCCTAAACTTGGAAGTTTACAATATGACATGGGGACTCAGACTTTAAGGGCCCTTGAGGGCCTTGGACTCTGCGATCACTTACACACACAGAACTTAACCAGAGAAGTATGGAGCTATTTTATGATTCTCCTCAGATATAGAAGAGATGTCACCTACCCTGCAGGGGTTTGTTAAGCGCTTAACCAATACAAAGTATTAGCTTGTATGGTTAGTACCAAAATGTGATTGAGCCTTTGTGAGCATTGGCTGGAGATCAAAGGAGAATATACAGTGATATCAACACTTAACACACACAAAGAAGCCAATGCATGAGTTTTTTTTATATATATATTCAACTTGACAGTGTAATTTACATTATTTACACACAGTCTCTCCAGGTAGAGAGATAAAGGAAAGAAGGTGCTCTAAGAGAGTGCCTGTGTGTGAAATTTTGGTTAGAGAACGAGAAGAAGAAAAGGACCTCATACATATAACATAGCTTATTACAGAGAAACCTGTCACATTTATTGTACATCATAAATGTGATCTCCTTGAACATGGGTAATAGTCTCAATCATAATTGCCCCTTTTATGGATGAGTAATCCAGTCCATGCTTTGTGAAATGTCGCCGTTTCGATCTGGCGAAAGGGAGAGGGGCCAGTTAAAGCCTCAATATCGAGTCGTCATCAGGACCTGGTGATAGGTAGGAAGGGGAGCAACCTGGAAATCGTAGTCCTCCGGTGAGGAAAGTGCAAAATGTATTCAAAAGACAAGGTCCAACTGGCTCCTCGCCTCAAAGGGATCATAAATAAGATCCTTCATGTGAAAAAGATCTGGAGAGGGACTTAGTTCAATAGTTAAATGAATACTCAGTGGCTCTACGTGTATTCATAATGTGTGAAAGCCTCAGAATCGGCTAATCATCTCAGGCTCTGTTATGCGTGAAAAGCTCTGGGTCGACTAATTACCTCAGGCTCTTCATCTGGTTTGATTCAGAGAACTGTGAACGCAGCTGTTTTGAATACATTTTTCACTTTCTTCACTGGAGGACTACGATTTCCAGGTTTCACCCTTTCCTACCTATCTCCAAGTCCAGATGAAGACCCGCGGTTGAGGCTTTAACTGGCCCCTCTCCCACGTCGACATTTTACAAAGCCTGGATTGGATTACTCATCCATAAAAGGGACAATTATGATTGAGACTATTACCCTTGTTCAAGGAGATTGCATTTATGATGTTCAATAAATGTAACAAACAGGCCTCTCTGTAATAAGCTATGTTATATGTAAGAGGTCCTTTTCCTCTTCTCGTTTTCTAACCGAAATGTCACACATGGGCATTCTCTTTGAGCACCTTCTTTCCTTTATCTCTTTATCTGGAGCCACTGTATGTAAATAATGTAAATTACACTGTCAAGTTGAATATATATAACAAACTCATGCATTTACCTCTTTGTGTGTGATAAGTGTTGATATCACTGTATATTCTCTTCCATATTGGTAAAAGTAGTACCTTACCGCCTACCTCAAGGTTGAGGACGCTGATTTTGACATATACAATTCAGGATAAGATAATTGTTTTAATCTTGTACTTTCTATTGGTCTCCCGGTTGGACCACTGCGGTTGTGTATCACACTTTACCCAGGTCCTTCGGGTCATTGTTGGGTTACCCCATTGATATGTAATGGAGATCAAAGGAGGTTGAACTAGAGGTGGTTGACATACCACCCAACCCTTACTGCCCATAAATCGGTGAGGGGATTCCCATTCTAAGGGGGTGAATTTATACTAGTGGTCAGAGCGGACTGGCTGCATGCTACTGAAGTATGCTGATGTAGCAGTGGCTATTCACAAGGTAGGTAAATATTGATCCTCCTTCCCAATATGATCCTTATTTTTATTTTGAGTTGCTATTGACTTTCAACGAACACGTAAACTTATTTCAGTGTAAATTATATGTAGCACAGAATGTGCACCTAGGCCTACTCACGCTGCCAGGATAGACGCGGCTAGTGTTAGCTACAAATACACCACATTCTGACCAGGATCAGCTTACCATAGCATGGACTAGTGGGATGCTAGCAAAAGTCATAAAAATACTTAGGGCCAAATTACAAGTTTGGCGGTCTGAGGACTGCCAGACTCGTGGTGGCGCCGCAGGGGCAGATCCAGCCACCGCCGCACCGGCAGTCCGACTGCCCGATTACTACTCAGGAAGTCGGACAGCACTAGGACTGCTGGCTCCGCCAAGGAGCTGCCGTTCCCTGGCATAGGAGCGGCAGTCAGAGGCCACAATATGCTTCCCGCAAAGCATACTACGAGCTTCCTCTCCGCCAGGCATTTCATGGCGATTCCACTGCCATGAAAAGCCTGGAAGAGAGGAAACAAAGGGGGCCCTACAGGGCACCCCTGTGTCGTAGACAAATGTGGATGCACACAGGGGGGCATAACATGTGCCCCCCTGTATGCATGCACATAGGTTCCTGCACGACATCGACTTTCGAGTCCACGCCATGCAGGAACCTTGTGAGGCATTCCCATTGCGGTGCCCTTTTAAAAGGCACCTCCACCTTTTAAAGGGCACCGTTGGGGGAACCGCCATGCCTCCCGCCTACCAGACCACTGTAAAGTAGTAATCTGGCTGGCGAGTGTGTGGCAGCGACCTTCAGCGGAGCAGTGGTGCGGCGGTTTGCACCACTGCGCCACTGCTCTGCTGTAAGGTCGTAATCTGGCCCTCAGTGTCTCTGTTTACTGCATCACCCAGGCACTGAAGTAGCAGGAGTTACACAAACATTTCCACAGACACAGACTGCTGCTGTTAATATCTAAACTATAAATCCTATAACTACAACTAAACAAAATGAGATACCATTTTGGTTAGCCAGGAAGACTTATCAGCTTGAAGCGGTGTTTCCTCATTCGAGTCCTCAGGATAAACACCAGATTTTAAATATGTGCCTACCAATTTGGATTGTACCAATTCATCAACAGTGTCAATCATGGAGAAACATGTTTGCTATCTTGTACACAACTACACCTGGCATACGCTTAATAGTGAAGTTGCTCAAACAAATCCAGGAACAATATGGAGCCTCACCAGTAGTAGATTTAGGGATGAAGTTTATAGGTCATTTTGTTGTATTCCGCTTTAGGGGTCCGTATATAGGTTTTCCTGAATCATATCCTTATATAGGCACAATTCGCATTGCCCTTATATAGGCATAGAATCCCAGTCCTTATTTAGGCATTAACCGTGCACTCCAAATACAGGCATGGTCACCGACATCCGTCCACCCTAACGTCACAACGAGTTCTTAGAAAACAGACCCTTAAGCTTCGGGAGTTCCCCTAGCACAGGACTATTGATTTCTCCAAGAACTCATGTATTATGTATGAACCGTTATACCTTAAGGGTTCATTCCTGACGTCTTCCTCTGTCCGACTTCACGTCAATGCTAACATTCCAAGACACCTACCAGGTATAAATATACCTTCCCTTGCCCAAGCAAGTTAGAGGAGACCTCGACTTCAGAGGAGCCCGTATCCCGGCCTGACGCACTGAGAAGACGCTGTCATTCCTGCACGGAGACGAATCCAGCTTCCAGTGTTCTGACTCCCTTCGCGGGGTGTTAGAGTTCCAGATCCGGCTAGAGATTCCCACCTCTCTCATTCTCAAGGTATGGAGCTGACTAGAACCTAGAGGGACTCTTGGCATACTAGACTCTTGGCATACTAGACTCTTAGTATATCATACTAGAAAATACTTTACCTACTTCTTACCTTGCACCACACTTAGGTTAGGTACATTGGGGTAGAACTAGTTTAGGGACGCATCGTATGAGTACTCGCATTTTTAGCTCATGTTATTTATGTACGTGAATATATGCTAAAAGATAATGCTAGCGCAGTATTATTTATTTCTACTGCTCACACTGTACATTATTTATCTTGCATACTGTCTTGTGATCATAACAGCACATATCTCTTACACGAGAAACAAGACTGTTCAATAAAACCCTTTTATTGAAACGCCCGTCTTTCCTTTCTGTGTAACTCTGTAGAAACTAAGCATGCACGATTGACTGAGTGAAACTGTTATCTATTGTTTCCACAATTCTGAGACATGTTCCGATTCTAAAGTGAAACAAAAGTTGTCATGTTTTTCGGTTGCCAGAAACTACTCCCTTCTTGTTCTCAAGGAGTTTCTAGTGGCCTCTGAGCTAGCTGGCACAAGTAATTAAGTTTAATATACTCGATAGGGACATACCGACCTTAGTCCTATGTCAAACCTATAGGTTATATTATTCCAATGCGCAGAGCCTATTAGGGAAATAGGAACTACACTACATGGCGCCCAACCGTTTGGTTAGGCAGTAATTTAACGCTAGATACTGAGTAACTCAGTCGTGCTTTTCTCAGAGACCCCTACTCACATACTCCATAAGACGTCTGGAGTGGGTAGGGTTAAATATCCGCCAAAGCTAAATAGGACAAAAAACCCTATATATTAGCTATTTTGGTTTGTTCAACGTTGAAGGATACAGTGTTCCAAAACATTGTGCACCTTATCTTTTGTTTCCTTGAAACTTGTTCTACATTTTTCAAAAAACAAATGTCCACCAACGGGGACAATAACACCGGGAACGGAGTAGCTGCAGCTGAACCAGTCGTAACAGCTTTTAACATTACAGGTTTAAATGAAACCGAGGAGGGTGTTATAGACATCCATCCAAACTTAAGAAGAGCCATCACTCTAAAACTTATAAAACACGGCCTACCACCGAGAGGAGGTAGAGCAGTTTTCGTGATAGAGGCACACAAATCCTTTCAGACAGAGGTATTCTATTCATGGATAGTATTCCCAGAATCAAATCCAGTAACAAGACTGTTTCACTTCTACAAAGAAGATGAACCACCAGAGGAATATATTCCTTTCGAGGATATTGAAATTCCACTAACATACCAGGAGCATCAGCTCTGGTTTAAAGGCGCCCTAAAACATCACAAAAACATTACCAGGCTCGGTCCACTAGGTAGACCAGGAGCAACATGGCCGATTCTAGCCGGCTACACACCTCATCCTGACATCGATATAATGTCAGACGAGGAACTACTTACTCAACTTACAGAGTTAATAAAAATTTACAGACAATTAGTCCAATACATCATGCAGACTCTTACAGTCCAACCACCATTGACAATTCCAAATCAAACCCCTCAACAGGGGAATACACTAAGAATTACTCCACAGACTTTACAAGCAGTCATGGGTAAATTGCCCACAAAACGTGAGCAAATTCCTTTCTGGATAGCTCAAAAAATTACTCAAATAGAAGCAGTATTTCCTAATACTACCCTTTATGAGAAACACAGAATCCTAACTATCTGTTTACCAATGGGGATCACACCACAACTGGAAAATTGCACCAATTGGGGCGCAGTCTTTGCTGCCATCTATACTAAAACACATGGTATTCCGTCAATTGCAGTAATACCAGATGTCCTGAAACAAATTCAAAACGAATACGGGGCAGAGCCTGCTCTGAATTTTGATATGAAATTACTGAAAAATTTCGACCAGGTCTCAACAATAATATTATCTAATATTAAAGGGGAGGCAGCATCAGTGGCGATCCGCCAACGCTTAAGGGAATTCGATGTTACAGAACATCAAACAGAACTACCCAGAATAATAGAACAATCTTATGCAGAATTAGGCAGAGATAGTTTGGGTGGAAGACCATTGAAGCCAAAACTATCTGAAAGTCCTGAGAAGGACTCTATTAAACAAACTCCTACATCTTCGAAAAAGAAGTGGGAAACTAATAAACAAAATTCAAACGAGAAACGTTCTCAATCCCGAGGTAGGTCTCCTCAAAAGGAGCACTCTGAAAGGAGGTATAACCTCAGGAATAGGGATAATTTGAAAAAGCCTGACAGGTATCAAGATACTGATACACGTTCCTCTCGATACCTTTCAGATATCGTCACAGACATCGGAAAGAAGAGGACGGTCAGAACATAGAGAAGAACGCGTAAAATCGAAAGACGACAAACACGTTCCAAAAAATAAATCCAAACCTCAATTCTCAAAGAAGAAGGTAGCAGGTCTGAAGGTCAGACATGCCGAGGATACTGAGAACACAACTCAAGAACGGAGAATGGGCTCAGACAATGCTGGACAGTGCTGCAGAAGTCAAAATAGCTCGCCAGAACCTGAAGGAACTTCTGGAGATAGTGGACTTGAATGAGTACATCACAGTTGAGACTGTAGACACCAGGATTAGTTCTCCACAAAAGTTATATGGAATAACACTCCGGATGGAGGGAGACATACCAAGAAAAGTGAAAGCGCTCTTTTGGGAAAAACTTTCAAGGGGTTATGATATACTTCTAGCAGAAAAAGACTGGCCACCACAATTTGTCAGGGAGTGCCCACATGGCGAGGAAATTATTATGCCTGCCTTCTCCAACCATATTCCAATTCATCTAAAATATACTTATGCCAGGAAATGGGCAGTTGCCCAGGCCCCAGCATTATATAAAAATCATGTAGGATGGGATGAAGATTCACCTCACCATAAAATACATTTAAAAATGAACCTACTGCACAAAGACAATATCCAATAAAGCAAGAAGCTAAAAAACAGGTCAGGGAGATCTTAGATCAACTTGAATACCAAGGGGTGATTGAAACATGCACCTCCTCAATGAACAATCCTTTGTTTCCTGTCTCCAAACCAGACAATACATATCGTCTAGTTTTGGATTACAGACACTTAAACACTTGTTCTAAAACATTTGCAGTGCAAAATGCACATAGTACAGCATTAATGAATAACATTGTGCGTAAAAATATAAAACCACATTAGATATCTCAAATGGTTTCTTTTGTCAAAACATAGCACCTGGAAGCAGGTACTTAACAGCTTTCTCAATAATGGGGACCCAGCGTCAATTTTGTCGACTCCCACAAGGGTTCAAGAACAGCCCGGGGTTATTCTCAGCGAGAGTAATGGAGTTACTACAAATTTATGATAATGAGGCATTGTCATATGTCGATGATATCTATCTGACAGACGATGACCTAGATAGGCACTTGAACAGGGTAAGCACCATTATATTGGGCTTTGCCTCTGAGGGCTACAAGTTCAACTTTAAAAAGTCTAGAATTGCCCATCTCAATGTCCTTTTTCTAAGATATGAGCTTTCAAGTGAAGGCAAGAGCTTGGCAGCCAACTTTTTAGAAAGGTGTGCGCTGCTCCAACCTCCAAAGACGCTGAAAAATTTACAATCCATCCTGGGTTTCCTAAATTTTGGAAGAACTTACATTCTAAATTACGCAGAAAGGGTTAAACCTCTCTACGCATTAATCAAACCTGATTTTTCAATCAAAAATTGGACACAGGAACACACAGAAATCTTGCATTCACTCCAAGCTAACATGTTAGCAACAAATCACTTACAAACACGCGTAAGTCAACGCAACTTAGTGATCCGAATAATTTCGGGTCCATGCGGATTCACCTACTTAACATTTAATGAGGGTGAAAAAGTACCAATTGCATACAAATCACATTTGTATACACAAGCAGAAATGTGCTTTACTTCAACTGAAAAAATACTGACGGCAGTTCAAACTGCAGTAGCAAAAGAAAGAGCTCTAGCCCAAGGGAAACGCATTATTGTCGTAACCCCAGTGCCAGCTTTAGAGGCGGTAACAAAAGCGAGCATTCCAAATGCAAAAGCTTTACATCCGAGATGGATACATGGGTTAATTCTCTTGCTGCAACAGATGTTGAATATGTTTTTGATCCTGATCTAAAAACACAAGCGTTCCTGCAATATGAACATGAATGTCCTCTGCCCACTGAAATTCTGCCTCTCGATCAGTATGAATTCATAATTTACACTGACGGATCCGCACAACCCGCAACAGGGAGTAAGCAAGCTTACAGTGCAGCGTGCGCAATCGTTAAAGGTCGCATGCGCGTTGGCAACTTCAGACCTATGGTCACTAAAACTCAATCTCTAGGAGATTGCACAGCTCAGCGAGCTGAACTACAAGCATTTAAACTGGCACTTGAAAGTACAGATCGCGAATTCCCACACTAATCGTGTGCGATTCTTTCTACTGTGTGCAGTCGTATAATGAATATATACAAACTTGGCTTGAAAATGGGTTCAAAGATGCAAAAGGTGGCACAATAAAGCATAAAACGCTTTGGGAACAAGTAGTTCAGTTAAAAACGAACTACCAAAGGCTCACGTGATCCATACACTGAGTCATCAACGTGATGGCGTTCACGTTGCAGGGAATTCATTGGCTGACGAAGCCGCAAAGGGGGCTGTTCAGACGGCTTCCATAGCTGCGATCACTCGTTCAAAAACGAAAATAGACAGTGAGATAATGTTGGCTGTCAATGCTACAAGCAAAGGCAGTGGTGCAGCGTTACCAAAAAGTTTCCACTCAAGTACTCTTATGTAATTGATGTGAACAACGTTCCTTTTGCTCGAATCCCTGGAGTGGGGGATAGGGTAATTTCAAACATGGAACGTAGAGCAGCTTTGATTTATGAAACACATCTGGGGGAGGGTCTGTCACATCAAGGGATCTCAAAAACAATATTGACATTAAAAGAGATGTACTGGTGGGCTGGAATGAATACAGAAATACACATATTCATCAATAACTGCATAGACTGTAAATTACAGCGAGAAAGCCACCAGTCACCATGCTACGAATGTAGCTGCCCAGTACAGACACCATTGTTAGACAGTGTTAGGCTATTTATGCGCAGGCGTCCTTTTGGACAAATGCAATCCCACAAATACTAAGTCAAGGTTCCTATGGATATGGCCTCAGCGCTCGGCTGACGCTCGAACTGTTATAAAAGATTTGCGAGTCTTTATCGGCACATACGCAATAGGCACGCTACATTCTGACCAGGGCCCTGCGTTTAGTTCTCGGGCTTACAAAGAAGCCATGGCCAGTCTGGGCGTTGCATTGCGGTACTCCTCTCCGTTTCATCCTGAGGGAAATTCTGTTGTGGAAAGGAAAAACTGGGACATAAAGCAGTCTATAACAGCTAGAGTATTAGGTTCGGGTGATGGGTGGGTCAAACATCTTTATGGGGTCCAACGCTCATTAAACAATTTGCCAAGAAGTTCTCTAGGGGGTCACTCCATATGAGGTCCTATTTGGGACAAGAATGTGGGTGCCCGATCTGGAATGTAAAGGCACAGTGGTGGAAAATAAACCCTTTGATATCAAAGATCGTTTGGCTGTTTTACAGGAACTAAATGAACTAAGATCGAAACAAAGCAACGTGTTCCTGAAGCCAACCACCACTGGGGAAAAACCGGCAGTCCCAGCAAGGCCTGTCTGGATTCCAAAAGTTGGGGATCTAGTCAGAGAGAAGATTGCGGACAAGAAGGAATTTGGACCTTCTTACAACCAGTACCTGTCCTAGCCATACACGGAACAAGAACAGTACTTCTGCCGCCACTTGCTGGAAAAAAGGAGAAAAGATTTGTGTCCATCGACCTCATCAAACCACAGTATGTGGCCAATACTAAATAGTAGGCCTCGTGGACTCCGACCTAGTAGCAGACACACTCCTCTCGCTACTATCCAAGAGGTTCAGACTGAGAGATTGATAACCATCGAGAATTCAGCAGTAACAGATGAAGGACTGAGCAACAATGCTATGGAACTCATCCCTCTTGAAACTCAAGTAACAGTTCATCCAAATACACCTGTCTACACCAATGTAACAAGTGATCAACTGGTTCCAGTGATTTATACAAATCCTGATGCAATTTCAACAATTGACAGAACTGCTTCTGGCTATTTCATTAACTTTGATACGTTTTCTGAGGATCCCAGTGAGCCTGAAACAACGCCAGCATCAAAAACTTTCAAAAAACTAGTACCAGACTTTTTACATTTTCTGAAAGAGACTTATCTGGTTTCACCATGGATTGAACTTTGGGTTATTTCTGGAATATTTTTCTTCCTGCTTTGGCTAGCTTTGGTTATGACTATGAGCGTGCTTATAAATGGGAGATACATCCATTTGGACATTGAAAGAAAAGAAGTAAACTTACTTTTGAAACCTCACAAATCATCCCATCGTGAAACAAGAGACTTGTCTGCAGTGAACATCACAGCCGTTCCTATACAGGATGGTATAGTGTGGGACAAAACAGATTTCGATATTTTTGGCCCGACGGAACATTTGAACATTCCACATTTATTTAAGATTTCACTAAGTGATTTTGTTTCATTCAGTACCTACTCTGATGATTGGGACTTTGAAACTGTACATGATATGATGTTTGACCTAGAAAAATTTGCTGCATTTTCTAATAATGAATATTTAGAGGGTTCATCAGACTATGAACAGCTGTATTGCTATAACCACTATGGTCATCATTTTTTGCATAAATCTGCAACACCTAGAAATGTGTTTATGTTTAACCAATGGGAGCATTGTCCTACACCACCAAAAGGTAGTTCAAAAACATTTGCTAAAAAGTTTCCATATTTTTCAGGATACAATACATCTGATCCAGAAACATTTTACTATAGAAATGTAAACAAAACAGGACTGAAAATTATGTTAACTAATACAAAACAGATTTACTCTGCAAAATGTATAGCCCAACTGTCTAGACATGGTTTCGACTTGTGGAAAGAGACAATAGACACAAAATCTGTCTGGGGTACTAAAGATTGGCAAGTACAGGGGATAGAAGCTTTATTTAGAGCCTGTATCGTCCCTCAACAAATAATGTTTTTGAATGACACTGTCCAACAAACGTCTTGCCTTGGTTTAGCCAAGATTAAAGACATGAAAGCACCTTCTGTACCAACACCTGCAAGTGATAATAATACACAGGCAGCGGTTACAGTTGACACCATACTACAATTCAACAGAACAAATCCTGATTGGAGAAAATGGTTGATCTGGCCCACGGACACAAACAACTGTCAATGGAGATTCCTGAATAAAACACAGGGGTTTACTATTAATAGGCCAGACCCACGATATGTCCAAAGACAGCATCCGGGGGTAGTAACACCATACAGTGTAGGAAAATTATGCCTCGATTGGCTGCACAAATCTACACTTAAGGATGTGAAACAACACTTATCTTTACTTAAAGAAGACGCAGACCATAGGGAATTCTTGCTTGGACCAAGAAAACCGCGTCAAAAACGTTTCATATATGCCGGCATTTATGCTGCTTATAATGAAGCATGGAAGGTGTCACAGATGGAGGCCGCAGAACGAATACGTGAACTTGATCGTATTAACTTAGAGAAAACTCTCTCTGTGGTCGACAATGGGTTAACAACTTTGTCCTCCAGAATTTATTCATTGGACAGTATTGTATCCTCTGCTATCGACATACTGGAACAAGATTTAGCCATGTTACAACAAGGCCAATCTCAACTACGTTTTATTATGTTATTAAGCTGGACGCTGCAATCTTTTCGTGCGGGCTATGTGCCATGGCGTTTTATCAACACAACGGCTCTGTTTGCAGAATACAATCTAACTGATAAACAAATCGCACTGGCACAAAGGGGAGCAAAGTATACAGTACTGAGCATTGAAAAACTTGAAAAATTAACATTTACAGTGGCAGAAAAACCAGCTACAGAATGGCTTATTCATGGCAAAATTAGTCTACCTGTGACTACTTTCCAGTTTCAGTATTGCCTTAAACAGATGCAAGCAGGCAAATATGAAAGGTTGGGTAAAGAATACATTAAGACATCCTGGAATTTACAATACACATATAGATGTCGGAGTGGGGATCGTGAAGTGTTTCTAAGCGGTACACACTGTGAAAATGCACTAAGCGGTTCACTGATTTGTCAGGACATATCTTTACACGGGGCTTGTAATGGTTCTGTGGCAAATTTGTCCTGCCACCAGCAGGGTACACCAGCTGCTGTGATTAATCCAACGTTTGGCCAACTTTCTAATGGGAGTTACCTCATGTTGAATGATCAGAGTTGCTGTGGCATGTTGCCAGGCATCCCATATCTAGTAACGGTCAACTCCAGGGTCACTTGCTGTATGCAAGTATTGTTTGCCCCAATAGACACAGTCAGGGAGTCGCCTTTATGGCCTTCATTGAATGTCTCTTTTATACGATTTGATACTTTAAGCAGAATGAAAGCCATGCTTATACAACAATCAGTGCCTTTGACCTCGGCCAAAGAAACCTATGATCTACAAGTTGCAAGGACTTCGGCTGAGATACAGAATTTAATTCGTACAAACTGCCCTATACATTTCGTGCAAATGATAGGACGTATCTTTAACATGTCAGATACAAGCGGAATTGTACAGGTATTTAAGACCATCTGTTCCGGACTATTAGCACCTTTCCAGGCTGTCCTCGGAATCATCCCAAACTTCGCACATTCTGTGTTTGGTGGTGTGCCATTAATTCTAGCACTTGTTGCAGGAATTCTGTTTCTATTCCTCCTACTACGCTATAGCAAGCCTCTTCACCAACATCACTCCGAGTGATGTGGAGAGAGCCCTCATTCAACGGAAATGCCATGAACGAATAGTACAGCTTTTGGGCATGCCTCGTCTACGGGAACTTAATACAACGTGGTTCCTGTCTTTCAGACCAATCTGGCAAGATTGCATCTTATCTGTTCTACGCTGCCTGTTTTGCGGTGAAGAATGCGTGCTAGACACATGTCTAACACTCCCATCAGTCATGCCAATGGATGTCGATACTCTGCTGGACCCGATAACGGCCCATGCTGCGTGTTGTCCCCAGAGGCTACCAATCCTGATGACGGCATTCATTGAGATCTCACAGACGCTTCTGGCTGCTGCTGAGGTACGAGATGGATCAACAGGCACACAGGTAACAACGGACACGAACATTGCATCTTCTGCTGAAGGCGATGTTTCTCATCTCTGTGCAATTAACCTTCTGAACGAGGTGTTCCAAATGTCACCAACTTCGGTGGACGATATTTTGGCTACGGACATAGATGATCTAATGTTGACACCAGACCCATACACTGACTTTGATTCGGCTCACAGTGTACCAGGGCACCATTGAAATTTGGCCTTCATATTTTCAAAACTTGGAACTATTCCCAGAAATTGAACTTTATCTTTTAAGACAAAATTTTTCTCGATAACGAAAAAAAAAACCATGGCAAAAGAACAATCTGCTTACAGTAGAACTAGTCTTATAAAACGGACTTCTTTGAATACTTCCAGGGACACATTGTCACCTTATTTGTCTAACAATTTCATTTAAATACCATGATATGCAATGGCTTTGATTTTAAGAACTTATCGACCATTTCGTCATATGTATATATTTCTGTCTTCATTCACGTTGCATTTACTTCTATTATATGCTTAGAATGAAAACGATGCTTTAAATGTACAGTACCTATTGCATTTCAACAGTTTTGAGCTTCTTTTAAAATGCTTTTAGAAATGTTTTTAGCGATATGTGGTACTCGATTTTATGTTTAGCATTTAAATGTTTAGCATTTAGTATTATCGTTCAATCGAAGATGGAGTGGGTGTTGTATTCCGCTTTAGGGGTCCGTATATAGGTTTTCCTGAATCATGTCCTTATATAGGCACAATTCGCATTGCCCTTATATAGGCATAGAATCCCAGTCCTTATTTAGGCATTAACTGTGCACTCCAAATACAGGCATGGTCACCGACATCCGTCCACCCTAACGTCACAACGAGTTCTTAGAAACCAGACCCTTAAGCTTCGGGAGTTTCCCTAGCACAGGACTATTGATTTCTCCAAGAACTCATCTATTATGTATGAACCATTATACCTTAGGGGGTCATTCCTGACGTCTTCCTCTGTCCGACTTCACGTCAATGCTAACATTCCAAGACACCTACCAGGTATAAATATACCTTCCCTTGCCCAAGCAAGTTAGAGGAGACCTCGACTTCAGAGGAGCCCGTATCCCGGCCTGACGCACTGAGAAGACGCTGTCATTCCTGCACGGAGACGAATCCAGCTTCCAGTGTTCTGACTCCCTTCGCGGGGTGTTAGAGTTCCAGATCCGGCTAGAGATTCCCACCTCTCTCATTCTCAAGGTATGGAGCTGACTAGAACCTAGAGGGACTCTTGGCATACTAGACTCTTGGCATACTAGACTCTTGGCATACTGGACTCTTGGCATACTAGACTCTTAGTATATCATACTAGAAAATACTTTACCTACTTCTTACTTTGCACCACACTTAGGTTAGGTACATTGGGGTAGAACTAGTTTAGGGACGCATCGTATGAGTACTCGCATTTTTAGCTCATGTTATTTATGTACGTGAATATATGCTAAAAGATAATGCTAGCGCAGTATTATTTATTTCTACTGCTCACACTGTACATTATTTATCTTGCATACTGTCTTGTGATCATAACAGCACATATCTCTTACACGAGAAACAAGACTGTTCAATAAAACCCTTTTATTGAAACGCCCGTCTTTCCTTTCTGTGTAACTCTGTAGAAACTAAGCATGCACGATTGACTGAGTGAAACTGTTATCTATTGTTTCCACGATTCTGAGACGTGTTCCGATTCTAAAGGGAAACAAAAGTTGTCATGTTTTTCGGTTGCCAGAAACTACTCCCTTCTTGTTCTCAAGGAGTTTCTAGTGGCCTCTGAGCTAGCTGGCACAAGTAATTAAGTTTAATATACTCGATAGGGACATACCGACCTTAGTCCTATGTCAAACCTATAGGTTATATTATTCCAATGCGCAGAGCCTATTAGGGAAATAGGAACTACACTACAATTTAGACACAATAGCTGAGATAGATTGTGGTGATATTAAAACCGATGCAACGCTATTTGCTATTCGCCAATGTTACACTGCTACTCCACAAGATCAGAGAGAAGTGGAGCAGCTAAAATTAATATCTTAAGTCTACGTGTCTATGGGGAGTGATAACCTAGGGGTGAGGCCACAGAAACATCCAATTAAAAGTTAGGATAGAGAGTGAAAATCTTCCAAAAGAAAGAAAGCTAGAACTGCACTGACCCTAAGAGGAGAGTATGAAGTTCTGGGATGGAAAAGTCACAATTTTATCGTATGGATGAAGAGTTTTTAAATATTCAAAGTTTTGAAGTATGAATTTTACTTATTTATTTTATTGTGATATATATTTTGTCAATATATATTTTTAAGTTGTATTTTGTATTATTGTTAATATTATTTAATATGTTTTTAATTGTTTAAATATTGTTTTTATATTTTGAAAACATATATATATATTATTTACATATTTATTTGACAGTATTAATTAAATCTATTTTTCTATATCCATTTTAATAGTTAAACAAGGTAATATATGTGATGAGTGTATATATTTATATGTACACCAATCACATACATATATGTGTGTGTGTGTGTGTGTGTGTGTTAATTTTAGGGTATTCTTATTATTTTTAATTTCATGTATTTAAAAAAAGTCTAATTATTGTTTTTATATTTTTTTTAAAATACATACATATATGTATATACTTTTACCATTACTTATGAAAGCTATTTATTGCAAAATATATTATTTAGTACTCTAAGTTTTTTAATAAATTACATATAATGCTATATATATTAATAAACCAATATTATTACTTTCTTTTTGACAATATTCTCTTCCACAATATTTTTGACATGATATTTTTGTAGTTTATACACAAAGGGGCCGATTCCGATCTCGGTCGGAGGCGCACGCAATACCATTCGGTCGGGAAAAAAGCCATGCGAATGCCTGTTTCCCGACCGATCCGTACATTAATCCGAACGAGCAAGTACGATGCGCACAACAGCATAGAATCCGGCCGAGTCGTACTCACCCAATCCAGGTCCTGTTCTCCGACCGAGGCGAATCCGGAAACGCCGAATCGAGTCGCACGGAAGGGAAAATGCAGCCCCGTCCGGCCGGACAAGTACGATGCGCTTTCCGTACGCGCCGAACCCGTCGCTACGTCCGGCACGTCAAAGCTTCCGGGAGAGGCGCACATAAGCTCCGATTCGCGCCACAACACGATCCACGGCTACGAGGCGAACACGCCAGCGACGAGGACGACGCGAAGCAACGAGAAAGACGAACGAGACGAACCAACCATGAATCCCTTCGTTCCGATCCTACCAATATTCTACATTTACTACCGGAACAGGCACGGACGCGTACGGCGCAGAAGGTAAGTCAGACACCAACCACAAAAACATACAACACGTACACGACACATCACACACACACAGAGGGATGCAGAATTTACTTACACCAGCAACAGCAGCACCATAGGGGCGGGATGCCCATCACCAATGCCACATATGCACACAGGGGCCTGGATGCGCACCACCACTACCACCCCTACCCAGGGGGGCTGGATGCCTACCACTACTACCACCCTTACCCAGGGGGACTGGATGCCTACCACCACTACCACCCTTAGCCAGGGGGGCTGGATGCCTACCACTACTACCACCCTTAGCCATGGGGGTGCCAGATGCCCACCACTACTACCACCCTTACCCAGGGGGGGCTGGATGCCTACCACTACTACCACCCTAACCCAGGGGGGGCTGGATGCCTACCACCACTACCACCCTTAGCCAGGGGGGCTGGATGCCTACCACTACTACCACCCTTAGCCATGCGGGTGCCAGATGCCCACCACTACTACCACCCTTACCCAGGGGGCTGGATGCCTACCACTACTACCACCCTTACCCAGGGGGCTGGATGCCCACCACTACTACCACCCTTACCCAGGGGGGGCTGGATGCCTACCACTACTACCACCCTTAGCCAGGGGGGCTGGATGCCTACCACTACTACCACCCTTAGCCAGGGGGGCTGGATGCCTACCACTACTACCACCCTTAGCCATGGGGGTGCCAGATGCCTACCACTACTACCACCCTTACCCAGGGGGTGCCAGATGCCTACCACCACTACCACCCTTACCCAGGGGGGCTGGATGCCTACCACTACTACCACCCTTAGCCAGGGGGCTGGATGCCTACCACTACTACCACCCTTACCCAGGGGGGCTGGATGCCTACCACTACTACCACCCTTACCCAGGGGGGCTGGATGCCTACCACTACTACCACCCTTAGCCAGGGGGCTGGATGCCTACCACTACTACCACCCTTACCCAGGGGGTGCCAGATGCCCACCACTACTACCACCCTTACCCAGGGGGCTGAATGCCTACCACTACTACCACCCTTAGCCAGGGGGCTGGATGCCTACCACTACTATCACCCTTAGCCAGGGGGGCTGGATGCCTACCACTACTACCACCCTTAGCCAGGGGGGCTGGATGCCTACCACTACTACCACCCTTAGCCATGGGGGTGCCAGATGCCTACCACAACTACCACCCTTACCCAGGGGGGGCTGGATGCCTACCACTACTACCACCACCCTTACCCAGGGGGGGCTGGATGCCTACCACTAACAACATCTCCACTCACAGGATGGCTAATACATGTCGCAACAAGCACACACCAACATAAAGAATGCAACATTAAGACATCCCCCCAACACCATGACAAGCGTGTGTAGACTGTGTCAAATGCCTATGACACAGAACATGATCATCAACATACAATGTGACACCCTATCACATGTGCCACACATAAATGTGTGTGGCCCCCACAATGAAAGCAGGCCATGACCATTGTGGCAATGGGGTCCAAACCCCCATCATCACAGTGCCCAAAATGTAAGTGTGGGGTCCTGAGCTGAAGCACATCTTGACCATTGTGGCAATGGGGTCCAAACCCCCATCATCACAGTGCCCAAAATGTAAGTGTGGGGTCCTGAGCTGAAGCACATCTTGACCATTGTGGCAATGGGGTCCAAATCCCCATCATCACAGTGCCCAAAATGTAAGTGTGGGGTCCTGAGCTGAAGCACATCTTGACCATTGTGGCAATGGGGTCCAAACCCCATCATCACAGTGACCAAAATGTAAGTGTGGGGTCCTGAGCTGAAGCACATCTTGACCATTGTGGCAATGGGGTCCAAACCCCCATCATCACAGTGACCAAAATGTAAGTGTGGGGTCCTGAGTTGAAGCACATCTTGACCATTGTGGCAATGGGGTCCAAATCCCCATCATCACAGTGCCCAAAATGTAAATGTGGGGTCCTGAGCTGAAGCACATCTTGACCATTGTGGCAATGGGGTCCAAATCCCCATCATCACAGTGCCCAAAATGTAAGTGTGGGGTCCTGAGCTGAAGCACATCTTGACCATTGTGGCAATGGGGTCCAAACCCCCATCATCACAGTGACCAAAATGTAAGTGTGGGGTCCTGAGCTGAAGCACATCTTGACCATTGTGGCAATGGGGTCCAAACCCCCATCATCACAGTGCCCAAAATGTAAGTGTGGGGTCCTGAGCTGAAGCACATCTTGACCATTGTGGCAATGGGGTCCAAATCCCCATCATCTCAGTGCCCAAAATGTAAGTGTGGGGTCCTGAGCTGAAGCACATCTTGACCATTGTGGCAATGGGGTCCAAACCCCCATCATCACAGTGACCAAAATGTAAGTGTGGGGTCCTGAGCTGAAGCACATCTTGACCATTGTGGCAATGGGGTCCAAACCCCCATCATCACAGTGACCAAAATGTAAGTGTGGGGTCCTGAGCTGAAGCACATCTTGACCATTGTGGCAATGGGGTCCAAACCCCCATCATCACAGTGACCAAAATGTAAGTGTGAACAAAGTAGAAGCTGCAACTGGCAAACTGCATGGACAAATCCTGGTCACAGAACAACAAACACAACTGTGGCAAAGTAGTGCAGGTGTCCCATTGCAACATAGATTTGGGGAGGCAAACAGTGCAGTGCAAATAAGACATACCTCTGGCCAGCTGCATACAAACATCACCCATGGTGTCTGACACCGTCAACATACATCAATGACACAATGACAGAAGTGACCATCACAATGCAGACCCACATATTTGCACCAATGGACACACCAATGCAGATACCCTGTGTAGACCGCAGATGGCAGGTGAACAGATACCATACCATGGCAGCAATGGGACACATAAACAATGATCATTGTGCTGACTGATGACCTAGGAGTCCCAGGGACAGCAGGGCAAACACACCAAACAACATACAGATAATGGCACACCATGAATATGCCAATGCAGTGGCGCTGATGCACAAACACAAGCAGGCAGACACACACTGCACATCAAACACAACAGGTGAGGGGGGACCAGTGTCCCCAGGCAACCACACAACACATGAGGAGGCCTGAAGACCAAACACACAGATGTGCATACAGTGCCACACAAAGGTAACTCAGGGATCCAATTCCCTATGTGGGCAATCAGGCATTGTCAGATGAGAGGGAGCACAAATCACACATGTCACACAAGCATGTAGGAACAGCAACCCACACAGTAAGACACCGAGGCACCACAGCACCACCCCCAGGGCCCACACAATGTGGTGACCCTGGGCTGCATTACAATACCACTGTGATGACAAAGCCAGATGTCGTTCACACTGTGAACCACAGTCATGTATCCTGAGCAAAGAATCACCAGCACACCCACACAAGCACAAATCAATCAGCATGGCCAGTAAGCCAAGGACAACATGGAGGCAGGGGTCTTGCCGGGCAACAACTCTCATCTGCACACACTAAACAACACACACCTCGACCACCAACAATGTGCTGCAGTGAAGCTCACATGCACAGGTGACATTGCGCATGCACCCATGACAATCCCAGGGGGTGGGTGGGAAGCAAGGTGCAGAAACACAGCACACATGGCCACTCAACAAGACTCCTAAATGTCTGACACACTGCACACTACGCCGTACATGGACATGACGGCAACACCACACCAACCAATGGGATCCCAGCCACAGTCACACACCAATGAAGAAGCCAAGGTCACCCACAAAGAACACACATGGACAACTACCAACATTGCAGCCCTGACCCTGAGGAGTGCCAGCAGTCACACACACAACGTGTCACAAACAATGAAAGCTAACACAAACCGGAAATCACATTACAGGAGTAAACAACAAGTGCTAAGGGGAATCCTAACTGTGACCCATCAGCGCCTGCCCACAAACTCAGCCCTGACAGCAAACACACCTATGGGTGACACCCTGATGACCAGTAATGTGCCATGCACCCACATCACAGAGAACCCAGGGAGTAGACTTTGGGGGAACATAGCTCAACTCAGCAAGCATCACAAACAGGAACATCACTAGGGATCCCAGCACGCATAGCAAAATGGAAGTGAACACACAGACATGCTCATACAACACACACCTTGGGCGCAGGCAATGTCACAGGAGCACACACTGCCATGAGGGGACTCCACTCCTGTGTGAGGAAAGCTGTGCCATATGTCGCATCAGTAGGGCTCCATCATGTCAGCACAACACTTTGTCACACAGTAAACAATTAGCACCAAATCAAGGCTCCCATCACATCAGCCTGGTCATGGGAGTGTCAACGAAATCATCAGCACAGATCCAACACACATGTACAGCAAGTTGCACTGACAACACAGATGAGTCCTTCCCCATTGATGCCCAAACCTGCATGTCCACTGGAGATGGCCACACGGTCAGGGAAGTAGATGAATTGAACAATGGCAAGCACTACAGATGTGCAGGGATGGAAGCCACAGATGTGACATTGCTAATGTAACTAGGAAATTCCATTGCCAAATATTGTACACATGACACCCACAGATGCTGTTAAGGATGACATGGATACACCACAGGATAGGACACTGTCCCTCTGGACCACATGGGGCCCTGCCCAGTGACACTTCATTTTCATGAGACCAAAGATCATCATCCCTGCTGCAAGGGCATGGTCAGCATCATCAACATCATGTACATCAGAAGTAATAGCATTAGAGAACAGAAAGTTGCTTTATTCAGCATATGTGTGTCCAAAAACTCAGAGAACAGTAATGCTCCAACAAAGGCCAATGGCCAGTCCATCAAGTAAGTCAATACAGGGTGACAGTGGCAGATGTCACCCTACGCATGCCTGCACTGCACAAAACCAGGGACAATCCACTAGGAGGGGCAACCGGGGGGCAGGCCAGGCACCGCAGGGACAGGATCAGGGCTCACCAGGAGGAGGCAGGGAAGGGGTGGTGGGTGCTGGAGAGCCACTGACAACTGCAGTGGAGGTGTCTGACATGGTGTGTGCCGGCACAACTGGGGGGCATGGCTCAGATGGTGTGTGTGCTGGCACGACTGCAGTGGACCGTGCAGATGGAGTGGACAGGTCCGCCACTGCAGTGCCCAAGTCAGACAGGGTGGTAGTGGACTCCACTGCAGTGCCTACCTCCAGGGGAGGAGAATGGGGAACAGGCAAGGTGGGCTGGACAGAGGGGGAGGACACCCTCACCACATCAGTGGCACAGACAAGCGCAGCGGGGGGTGTGGTGCCGGGAGAGCAAGTGGCAGGGGGAGAAGGCCGGATCCTCTTGGGGATGGTATATCTGTGGGTGGGGAACCTGGGGCAGGGTGTGGTGGGGGCACCTGTGGAGTGGGGGCCTGAGGGATGGAGGAAGGAGACCTGGTGCCTGAGCTGCAGGGCGGCGGCGGGGTCTTGCTCTTACGACTCCGGGGGACTTGCGGGTGGGGGCCTCAGTCTGTCTGCGCCTGGGGGAGGGTGTCCGGGGGCGAGGGGCACTCTGCTCCGTGTGGGTGGGCTTCCTCTTCCCCCTGGATGCTGGAGCAGCTGGATCGTAGGGGATGAGGCCGAGGTCACAGAGGAAGAGCCGCTGTGACTTTGGGGTTGCAGGTGAGGCAAGGGAGGGTGCTTTGGAGGGAGAGGCAACTGAGGACTGCGCAGTGCTTGTGGATGCGTGTGTGTGTTCCAGGGCCCCATCCCCTGTGAGTCTGGTTTCAGTCCCCTGACTGTGCGTGCGTGTGCGTTTTGTTTGTGGCGTGTGTGTCTGTGTGCTGGACGTGTGTGTGCTGGTGTGTGCCTGTGCCGGTGTGTGTGTGCTTGGGACGGGTAAGGTGCTGGGGAGTGTGGATGGAGCAGAGGCAGGAGGGGTGAGGGACTGTCTGAGGAGGGACACTGCTGCCGCCAGGGAGGAGTCCATGGACCTATTGCCCCTCTGTAGGTCAGACATGCCCGATGAGATGCCCTCCATGAACGACACCAGCTGAGTCAACAGAGCGGTGTGTGCATGGAGGACACTCAGCATGGCTGTCTGCCCTACATGGAGCTGGCGAAGGAGGTACACAGACTCCTCACTCAGGGCAGCAGGGGACACAGGGGCAGGGGTGCGGTGCCTGGCCCGAAGGAGACACGCTCCCGAACATGGGAGCCTCCACGGACCTGGGGAATGGGAGCCGATGGGAGGGCGGTGGTGGTGCTGGTGGTGGCGGGGACAGCAACACTAGCTGGGGTGTGGTGGCTGCTGACACCCGCCTCCATAAGGGAGTCATCCTCCGAGCCGCTGTGGTCCTCAGCTGAGGTGGATGCTGCTGAGGACTCCTCGGTGTGGCTCCCCTCGCCCTCCGTGCCACTGGGTCCCTCCGACCACTCCTCGGCTGCTGACCCAGTCTGGCTCTCCGGCTCCTCCTGGTCCGTGGAGCTGTCCCCTTCCGTGGCCGTGGATGTATCTGCAATCAATGGGGAAACAGACAGACATCAGTCACCTGCACCAAACGCACACACCACTGTGAGCACAGCACATTACAGAGCAAGCCCTGGCATCATTAGTTGAACATTGCTAAAAGTGCCCTAACTGAACAGGAGAAGCCAATTGTCAGTCTGATGCCAACCATGGCACTCACATCCCACATGGCCTTGCACCCATCTGTCTGGTGTCTGTTGGATAGCAACACCCCAGTGTGGACACATGCACCACCTACACAGTAGTTGGACAGTGCAGAGGACACGGTGTAGCATGTGGACATGCACACATCACAACTCTTGCCACTGAGTCAGTACAGGTTTCCGGATGAAAGGGATGCCCAGAGTCAAATAGGAAATGCATGTGATGCATACCAGCGACAGACACCATGATGCACCCATGTCCTGATAGCCATCGCCACAATGGTGTGCATGTAGCACATGTCACTCCCCTGCAGGATCACCAATAAGTAGACACATGCCATGGCGGAGGCATGACTGCTAAGTCATACATCACTGTCTCAGTGATGTATGACTTGGCAGCCAGACAACAACACTCTGCACTGTGTCACAATAGTAGGTCATAGGGAATGCAAGTCCTGGAGCTGCACAAGTGCACATGTACATCCCCCACACAACACATCATCTTAACCCTCATCTGTCCAGGTCATACCGATTGGACATATGGGAGACCTGTGACACTACCCTCTGAACCTGAGCCCCTCACAATCTGCTGTGAATGGGAAACAGCTGCCTGAACTTCACATTCGCATACCCCAGTCTGCACGGGCAGCTGATCAAACACCTATGTGACACACAAGTATCGTCTCCTATGGTCACATCTCCAGTGGCATGCTGAGCCCCTACCGAGAAACACCCCAGCAGTCCTGGCAACAAATCCACAGCACACTGACACAGAGGCAGACACCTGAGGGGTCAAATCACTGCGCACAACGTGTCAGCTGATACACGGGAGTGGGAGTACAGGTGTATTGGATGGGCTGGAGTAGGCATGACTGTCCTGCCCCACATGAATGAGGGATGAGCCCTGGACAGTGGATAGCTGGCTATGTATGTGTGACACACGTAATCTGCACACTCCTGGGGCCCAAACATTGTTCCCACCCGCTGCATGGGTGTGTGCCAGATACCCCAGGCACATGTGGTGGCTCAGCTCAGCAAGTGGACCGCATATCAAAGCAACACGCAGATTACATGTCCGAACACAGGCATTGTGTGAACAATGGACCCACCCATGATGCCCACAACAGAGTTAGGGAAACAGATGCTGTCCCCCACCTTGAGTGAAGCAAACTGCAAGGACACAGTCCCAAGTGACACAATTCCCTGAATGTAAGGGCCACACCTGGGTATCAGATGAGGAGTGGGCAGTGCACAATAGAGGGACATGGCTCCTGGACAACATGACTGCTGTACTGTGGCAGTTTAACCAGGCCAGAGGAGGGCACATAGCATGTAATACAGAGTTCACAGTGCAGTCTTTGACTCACCCCCTCCTTGCTGCTGTCTGGCCTTCAGCTGCCCATCCAGGTCTGGAAACACCACCGCCAGGATCTGGAGCATGTGGGGGTCAGGGTCCGTGTTCCGCCCCTCCTGCGAGGAGGCGACAGCTTCAGCTGGACCCGTGCAATCCTCCGGGTCCAGCCCCGAAGGTCCTGCCACCTCTTCTGGCAGTTGCGGATCCGGCGCTTGTAGACCCCCACGGACCGGACAGCCCGGACGATGTCCTTCCAGATCTCCTGCTTCCGATGGGCATTAACCTGCGAGGATGACAAAGTGAAAAGGCCATTACTACACATGCAACATATCCGTGCATGACACAGTTGTATATACATGTCTCAATCACAGGGGCACATGATGTACACAGGCAGTGCAACGCTGCCCATGGACAGTTTGCCAGAAGTCACTACATGGTATCATTGCATGGGAAGTAAAACCTTGTTCAAATGCACTGTCACTGCACCATACCTGTCCAGTGCATGTCACTACACACTATGGGCGGTGACAACTACTCAGTGAGCCTGCTAGCCAGTGGCGTGCAGACTTTCAGCCTTGCTAGTCAGACAAAATGCACATTCAGAAAGGCAGTGCATAGAACACTCACCTGCTCCCCTGGTGTCCCATACAGCTTGCTGTACTGTGGAAGTAGGCTGTCCAGCAGGGCCTGGTTCTCCTCAAGGCTGAAGGCTGGGGCTCTCTCCACAGTACGTGCCATTGCAGGGTCCAGAGGGGCAGAGACAGCAGCAGTGCAGTGGCAGATGTCGTCCTGGAGCATGTAGTGCAGGCAAGTGAGCTCTCAGGGGAACAGCCAGCAATATATGTGTGCTGCAGAGGCAGATACTGTCCCACGTGTCCAAAGTGATAGGTCCAAGTCGTTTGCATCTTCTGAATCTGGCCAATCCATGGAATAGCAGCACCAATACACGCCCACAGCATCCTTCAAATCTTCAACTTCATGACATACATGATTTTGCAACATTATTGTGGGTGACCAACTGAATTTACAGCAACCGACTCGTTCGAATTTTGAAAACGCGTCCGTTGCCAGGCTAGGCCATTGACAATGGGTGCGCACCGATCGGTCCATAGCTGTTCAACGCGTACAGGGGTTCAACGCGTACCCGCACACATTGAATGCAATGGGCCGGCCGGGGGCACCGATCGGTCCATTGCTGTTTAACGCGTACAGGGGTACAACGCGTACCCACACACATTGAATGCAATGGGCCGGCCGGGGGCACTGATCGGTCCATTGCTGTTCAACGCGTACAGGGGTACAACGCGTACCCACACACATTGAATGCAATGGGCCGGCTGGGGGCACCGATCGGTCCATTGCTGTTCAACGCGTACAGAGGTACAACGCGTGCCCGCACACATTGAATGCAATGGGCCGGCCGGGAGCACCGATCGGTCCATTGCTGTTCAACGCGTACAGGGGTACAACGCGTACCCGCACACATTGAATGCAATGGGCCGGCCGGGGGCACCGATCGGTCCATTGCTGTTCAACGCGTACAGGGGTACAACGCGTACCCGCACACATTGAATGCAATGGGCCGGCCGGGGCACCGATCGGTCTATTGCTGTTCAACGCGTACAGGGGTACAACGCGTACCCGCACATATTGAATGCAATGGGCCGGCCGGGTGCACCGATCGGTCCATTGCTGTTCAACGCATCCCTGTACAAGTGACTGGCATATGTCACCATGCCTGTCTCAGATGAACATATGCCAGCCACAAATAGCTCCCAGGGAGTGAGGGGCACACCTACAACACCACAGCCTGTCCAAACTGTATCATAAGGCATGTAAGGCTGCATTTCCTATTGTGTGTATGTTGGTGTACATGTTGTCCTGTGGGTGTCACCTGGGGGCAGCCACCCCCAGGCTGTGCACATGTTCATGGGGACAGGATCCTGGGTGTTACGTGTACATGACCACTGTGATGTGCAACTGTTCATATCTGAGCATGTGCCATGCTCACATTTCACGGTGGTGTATGTGTATGTCACATACCCCGTGAGTCCCATGTGGGACGGTATGTTTGAGCCAGGGTGACCCAGTGGCACAATAGTGATGGTCGTCCACAGTCTGTGTGCATGTAGTGTTTACAATGTCTCTGATTTCATGTGCACAATGGGAGACAGTCTCCACATCCACGTTGTTTGTGCATGGACTTTGATGTTGTGCGTGTGTGTGTCACAGACGTCCATGTCTGTCCTGCAGAGGCAAGTGGAACCACTACCTGTGGGGGTCATGGTTGTTTTGCTGTGGTGTATACATGATACTCCATGTAATGCCAGTGTCCATGTGGCAATGCAGGGTCCCTGGGAATGTACCTGTCGTTGAGCTGGGATGCCTGGGGCACATCTGTCCTCACATGTCACTGTGGGGGGTGATTGTAACATGGCAGCAGGAGATGGGAACTGTGAAACGGCCTCATGATATCCAATGGGCCAACCTGGGACTAATTGATGCCACTTGTTGAACCGTGATGACAGATGTTGGCCATGTATGTACCATACATGTCCTTACGGAACTGCACACTTCATGTAGTTGTGCCTCATAATGATGTATGATGTGATATTGAGTGTGTTCAATGCCGCATATGTGGGGTGACTGACAATCTTGCTTTCTTCTCCTCTGCACTGTAGGGCTCCTGCTGTCCATAGACCATTCCCAGACCTGGCAACTATGGTGGAACGGGACAGCATCCGACGGTACCGCTTCACCAGGCAGCTGATTGAGGATTTGGCAGTGCAGTTGGCCCCACATTTGCAGCCTGGCCGGCCGTATCCTACAGCGCTGACCCCCAAGGTGAAGGTGATGGCAGCCCTACACTTCTTTGCCACCGGTACCTTTCAACACACTGTGGCGACTGCTGGTGGGATGCCACAGACCATGTTCAGCCGTGTGCTCCGCGATGTTTTGGAGGCAATGTTGCTATACCTGAACCGGTACATCTATTTCCCTAGACTGCAACGACTCACTGACGTGAAGAGTGACTTCTATGCCCTGGGGAGGATGCCGCATGTCATTGGCTCCATTGATGGGACACATGTGGCTTTGGTACCACCACAGGCACATGAACAGGCCTACCGTAACCGCAAACACTACCACTCGGTCAATGCACTGGTGGTGTGTCTTGCAGATATGACCATCTCACATGTGTGTGCCCGTTTCCCTGGTTCAGCACACGATGCCTTTGTGATGAGGAGTAGTCGCATCCCCAGGATGATGGCACAGATGCAGAACCAGCGTGCCTGGCTTGTCGGTGTGTACTGACTTTGTGCCATTGTGTGTGATCTGATCTGTAGTATTCCGCCCACTTTTCCAAGTCAGCTAATGTGCACTTGTCTGTCCGTAGGTGACTCGGGATACCCCAACATGCCGTGGTTGCTGACACCCCTCAGGAACCCTGTGACACCAGCCCAGATGCGCTACAATGAGGCACATGGTCGGACCAGGAGAGTGATTGAGCGGACATTTGGTCTCCTGAAGAGCCGCTTCCGCTGCCTCGACAAGACAGGAGGGTCCCTCCCATATGCCACAGCGAAGGTGTGCAAGATTATCATCGTCTGCTGCATGCTCCACAACCTGGCAGTGCGGAAGGAGTTGCCTCTCATCCAGGATGACAATGACCAACATCCGCCACCTGTGGAGGATCTTGGCCTGGACCACGATGCCAGTGATGATGATGATGATGGTGATGTCCGCACACAGCTCATCACCAACTTCTTTAGCTGAATGTGAGTATCCTGAGGTGTCATGTCAATGATGTGAGTTGGCATGATATGTGTAGGTGGTGCTCTGGTGCTGTTAGAGTGTGTCCATGGGCTACTTGACTGGATGTGTGTAGCGATGTGTGCTTACAGGTAGTCTGTACTCCCCAACAGTGTTGACATGCTAACTTGGTTTTGGGTGGGTATCTTGTAACATGTATTGTGCATGAGTTTTGCTGTTCTGTCCTGTTCTCCATTGCTTTTGACTGTGTGTCATTTCTGTCCTTCACAGGGTACTTTCAGATTCGTTTGGTCAACTGTGTCCACCGACGACGTGATTGTACTTCCAGGGTGGTAGCTGTTGTGTCCCTACAGGTGATGTGCGCCACACCCATGGACTTCCTTCCTTCTACAGTTGTTGACTGTGTGCCAGCTGCCAGGTGGGATTACCTTGCATCTGTAGTGGTTACGACATGTTGCAACTGTGTAATAAACCTGTGCTTCACTTTGTGATGTGCGTTGTCTGTGGTCACACATTTGACTGCCATTTGCTTACTGCACCTGTGGGCTACTTGACTACAACTGGGAATAGGTGTGGTGTCTGTGCATTGCACCGTCTTTCCTGGCAACATCAGTGTAGGCAATGAGTCAGATGGCCTAGGTGTGTATGTGTTGTGTAGCCCTGGTGGTGTGTCTCCCTCATATGTGTCACGTTGCCATTACTCACATGCCTGTGTTGTACTTGCTGTTGCAGTTCGCATACACAGTGTAATTTTGCAGTTCATCATCCCCATGACAGCACCAACGTTGGAATCACAACAGAGGCAAGTATGGTGTATTAGTGTGTTTATTGTGATACATTTGTGTGAATAGTGCACAGGATGGTTAGTGCTGTACATTTATATTGCAATCAGAAGTTCCTAGATGAATTGAAAGTCCTGGTAGACTGTTAGACTTGGCATCTTTTGGCGTGTTTCCCCTGACTTTTTGCTTTCTGACCTCCCGGTTTTGACTCTGTTTTTGCTGGTGTGATGATTCTGCGCACTTTCCTCACTGCGGTCCAGTGGGAAAGTGCAAGTGCTCCTGTATAAAATGTGTTATGGATTGGTGTTTCCATGATTGGCCTATTTGGTTTATGTGTCAGTCCCTTGTAAAGTGCACTGCGAGTGCCAGGGCCTATAGACCAAATGCTGTTGGTGGGCTGCAGCACTGGATTGTGCCACCCACGCAAACAGCCCGTAAAGTGTAACTCGGGCCTGCCATCGCAGAGCCTGTGCGCAGCCTGGGGCTGCCATGTCGACTTGGCAAGTGCACACACTTGCAAGTCCCTAAACCTTCCCTTTGCTACATGTTAGTCACCCCTAAGGTAGGCCCAAGGTACCCCTGTGGGCAGGGTGCGTTGTACGCGAAAGGTAGGACATGCCCTGGTGTGTGCGGCATGTCCTGATAGTGAATTACAGCCTAGTTCGTTTTCACTATTGCAAGGCTACCTGTTCCCCCTAGGCCAGAACGGGCAGTTTTGATTATTACAGCTTATAATCCTAACTGACCCCGGGAACATGGTAGAAATTCGGAGTTTAGTATGCCTGGACTCAGAATGATAAAATGCAGCTTTTAGTAAGGTTGGTTTTAACATTCTGTGTTTGAAAATACCACTTTTAGAAAGTGGGTATTTTCTTGTCTAACCATCCAAGCCTGCCTCTGCGAGATTGTGTATTCCTTGTCTGGAGTGTGAGTGACAGGGGCTGGGGGATGCCAGGAGACAGGGTGAGTCAGCGCAGGGCTGAATAGCAAGATCTACATGTAGATGGGTGGGAGGGAGGGGTCGCACCTGGGCCCTGAATAGGACAGTGCCTTCCTCCACAATGCTGGCTCCACCTCCTGTGGTGCGTCTGATGTCCCTGGCCTACTCACTGAAAGAAGGGACGGAGACTTGTCAACAAAGTGCTCCAGAACTGGTTTGGACTAGGCAAAGGCCTCTCTGCCTTCAGAGAACAAAGGAATTTGGGATATAAATATTGGGGCCCCGACCCCATGAATTTAGATCTCGCTGGAATCAAGGAACCTGCCAAGACGAAGAGCTGGAAGAGCTGCCAGGAGGAGTACTGCCCCTTTGCTGTGTTGTTGCTTTGTTGGGTTGGCCTGCAGTTGCTGCTTCTGTCTTGGGCAGTGAAAGGACTGGACTGAACTTTCTCCAAACTTGTGCTGAGTATCTCCAAGGGCCAGAAACCGAGCTGGCCTCCTGTTAAGAAGTCTCAGGGACTGCAAAGACTTCACAAGCTTCTGGGTACCGCTTCTGGAACGCTGTTTCAGTTGCCACAGAGGAAGGGAACTGCAACCGACTCCGTCAACCGAATCCACCCCTGGCCGGTGACCTGTTTGCACCGCAGACCGCATCGCCCCGCTTCACATCGCAACCCTGGTCTCACCGTGGGCGACGTCCGACGCTGCCAACATCGAGCCGCTGCTTGCACCGTGACCTGTGGGCACCGCAGTTCGCATCGCATCGCTTCACTGAACCAACCGGACCCGACCGACGAGGTCGCTGCAACTGGCTCAAGAGTCGAGACCGTACCGCATTTGGGGCACCGCTCGCACGTCTGCGACGCACCGCTCCGACTCGCACCGCTGTCCGACGCCAGCTCCCGCACTCCGGCTAGGTCGCCTGCATCGCAACCCGTCAGCACCGCATCGAGCATCGTCTCACCCTGCATCGCACGCCTTGGACTCACCGACTCCGTCTGCACGACGCTCATCGAGCCGCTGCCTGCACCGCATCGAGGGACACCGCACCTTGCATCGCTCCGTCTTGCACCGCAACCGCGACGAACGCCCGACCGGCTCGTACACACCGTACCAGCCACAACGAGAAAGGTACTGTGACCGAGTCTGTTCATGACTCTGCTGACCCGTATCGACGCGGTCGGCTGGAACTGTTAGACTCTGGGGTTTTCAGCATCACGGTAGGCTCGGACGGAGCTACCGACTCGTACGAACTTTGCTTTTGTGCTATTCCTGCAAAGAAGAAGTTACCGTATCAAGTATTCATTCGTAAAGTATAGTATTGTGGATTTTTGTCGTAATTGGTCTTGTCTTAAGTATATAAAATATTGGTTATTTTTCTAAACTGGTGTGGTGTCCGTTTGTAGTGCTTACACTATATTACTGTTGGTTATGTGCAAATGCTTTACACACTGCCTCTGAATTAAGCCTGACTGCTCGTGCCAAGCTACCACGAGGGTGAGCAGGGGTTACTTCATGAGTGTAACAACCCTTACCCTGACTAGGAAGAAGGGTCCCTACTTGGACAAAGGTGCAAGCCCTTGCCAACTAGAGATCCCATTTCTAACATTGGTTGTCAGCGGTGAGGATAGGACTTGTGTTTGCACTTGACTTACAGTGATTGGTGTGCACTACTACCATATCGCAGACCATTACGTACCACATACTGGTTCTTTTTCTTTTGGCCTATTTTTGATCTTGCCAGTTTTCAACTCACTACTTTTGTCATGCCTGAATCAGTTGCATCATCCGTTGCATCTCTGGAAGTTATCTGTGAGGAGGACAGGTTGGAATCCTACGCCGTAAAGGAGTTACGAGCGATTTGTAAAAACCTGAAAGTCCAAATTAAAGGCCTCACAAGGAAGGAGGAGCTACAGAAGGCGCTGAGGGCCTGGGTAGCAGCCAGACATGCCAATGGGCAGCCTGGTAATCTCAGTGAGGAGGTGGAGGAGCCTATTTCCAGGGTGGATGTGCTTTTGGGTAGGGGGGAACCCGCCAGGTCAGGCAGCAGCAGTCTGTCCCCAGAGGAGCTGGAGGACAGGAGGGAGGCAAGGCAGTTCAAGCTGCAGAAGCTCAGGCTGGAGAGCGAGCGGGAGGAGAAGAGATTGGCCATAGAAGAGAGGAAGATGCTCTTAGAGCATGAGAGAGAACTGAAGGAGCTAGAACTTAGGAGTAAGTCAGGCTCAGATGGTGGCAGCAATTCGTCCAGAAAGGCAGACAGGATTGTGCACATTCCCAAGAACGTAGGCAAGGAGTTCAAGAAGGGGATGACATACAAAGGTGGTTTCAGGGTTATGAGGCGGCCATACACATGAA
Organism: Calotriton arnoldi; assembly: GCA_963921515.1. Lineage (NCBI taxonomy): Eukaryota > Metazoa > Chordata > Amphibia > Caudata > Salamandridae > Calotriton > Calotriton arnoldi. The sequence goes on from CAWUFW010001659.1 coordinate 77,874, forward strand.
TGGGGTCCCTGAGGAGAATTGGGGAGCAGGATTGTGGCCACTTTTCCCTGAAGAAGCAAGGGATGCTCTGATAGCTTTGGGTAAGGGGTATCACCTCACCTATGCTGACATGAAGGATGCCCTGCTCACAGTATGGTCTTACTCCTGAAAAGTACAGGGATCAGTTCAGGTCCAGTAAGAAGGCTGATGCCAACACTTGGTTGGAATGTGTGGATGTGTTCTGCAGGTCGCTGGATGGTTGGGTGAAGGGCAGTAGTGTAACAGATTTTCAGGGGCTCTACAACTTGATTGCATGGGAGCACTTGTCTAGTCTATGTTTTGCAGATCTGCGCCAGCACCTAGTGGATAGTAAGCTAACTGACCCCAGGAAGCTTGCTATGGAAGCGGACCGCTGGGTGAGTACCAGGGTCCACAAGAAAGCGTTTGGGGAGACTCAGCCAAAGGTGGGCAGGGTCCCCAGCAGAAAGGTGGGGGGGACAAGGGTAAAGCACAGGAGTTCTCTAAAGGGCCCCAAACTAGTACCCAGGGTAAAGGTTCCCAGCCCCGGTGATAAGAAGAAAGGGGTCTCTACAGGGAAGCCTGTTGAGACCGGCCCCGCAAGTGTTATGCATGTGACCAGGTAGGTCACTTTAAGGGGACCCCAAGTGCCCGAAGGGGACACAGCCGCCCACCGGTGGACAGTCCAAAGTGTTGGCTAGTGTAGCGCTTGGGGAGGAGGGGTGCCCACAGGAGGGTGGGGATCCCGCAGAAATGACCCTTGTCTCACTAGGGGACAGTGAGATGGTCCCAGGAAACCAGGTGCCCCTAACACAAAGAAATATAGCACCTGGGTGACCATTAATGGGAACAGGGTAGAGGCTCTCAGAGATACTGGAGCCAGTGTGACCTCAGTCCGGTGTCACCTGGTGTCTGAGAAGCAAGTAGTCCCAGGAGCATTCCACCAAGTAGTTGCTGTCGACAACTCTGAGCGCCAGTGTATGGTGGCGCAGGTTCCCTTTGAATGGGGGGATCTCAGGTCCCTTGAGGGTGGTTGTGAGCCCTACCATGCCTGTAGATTATCTGCTAGGAAACGACCTGGAGCAGTCCTCATGGAAGGAGGTTGAGCTCAGGTCTCACTTGGAGATGCTTGGGTTGCCAGAGTGGGCATGCGTGTCTACTCGGTCAATGGCGGCCAGAAAGGGTGATCAAGAGGACTTGGAGCCTGAAACAGTGGCCCAAGTCCCTGCCAAGAGAAAGGGCAGGGGCGCGGGAAGCCGGCCCCCGAAGTTCCCACGGACCGGGAGGAGGCGGACCTCGAGGGGGACGCCCCAGTGCCTACAGGGGAGCAGGTAGCCGAACTGGGAGACATCTCTGAGCTGACCCATTGGCAGCAAGAAGGGGTCCCACCAGGGAGGAGTTCTGCAGGGAGCAGAGCGAGTGCCCTACTCTGGAGGGTCTGCGGCAGCAGGCTGCAGACCAGGCAGCTGGTAATCAGTCCGGGTCACATCTGATCTACTGGGAGAGCGGTCTCCTATACAGTGAGCCTAAGGTTGCTGAGCCTGGGTCAGCCCGTGTGCTGGTGGTACCCCAGCGCTTCAGGAACTTCCTACTGGGTCTGGCTCATGACGTGCCTTTGGCAGGACATTTGGGGCAGGACAAGACCTTTGACAGGCTTGTCACCCACTTCTTTTGGCCCCAAATGCGAAGGCAGTCAGATGCACACTGTAGGTCTTGCCAAACTTGCCAGGCAAGTGGTAAGAGTGGGAGGAAGGTCAAAGCTCCTCTCCAACCTTTTCCGGTTGTTGGAACACCCTTTGAAAGGGTAGGGATGGATATTGTGGGGCCACTGGATCCCAAGACAGCCATGGGCAACAGGTACATCCTGGTCTTGGTGGACCATGCCACCCGGTACCCGGAGGCAATCCCTCTCAGGACAACGAGCGGCGCCAGTGGTGGGCCGGGCGTTAATGGGGATCTTTTCCCGTGTGGGATTCCCCAGAGAGGTGGTTTCCGATAGGGGGACCAATTTCATATCGAAGTATATGACATCCCTGTGGAAGGAGTGTGGTGTAACCTACAAGTTCACCACTCCTTACCACCCACAAGGAAACGGTCTGGTGGAGAGATTCAACCAGACCTTGAAAGGCATGATCAAGGGTCTAACAGAACCCATGAGGCGTAAGTGGGACGTCCTCTTGCCATGCCTACTCTTTGCGTACAGGGAGGTGCCTCAGAAGTCTCTTGGGTACAGCCCCTTTGAGCTCCTGTATGGCCACCCTGTCAGAGGACCTCTGAGTTTGGTGAAGGAAGGCTGGGAGGCGGCTCCCAGGAAAACTCCCCAGGATGTATTTAGCTACATGCTGGCCTTTAGAAACCAAACTGCCCGCTTCAGGAAACTCGCTCAGGCGAACCTAGAAGCAAGCCAGGAAGAAATGAAGAGATGGTATGACCAGAACGCCACTCTGGTCGAATTTCAACCTGGGCAAAAAGTGTGGGTAATGGCCCCAGTGGCACCTTGTGCCTTGCAGGACAAGTGGACTGGGCCATATGAGGTAAAGGAGCGCAAAAGTGACGTCACCTACCTGGTGGATTTGCAGGCTCCAAGGAACCCTTTGAGGGTCCTTCACGTGAACCGCCTCAAGCCCCACTTCGAGAGGTCCGAAGTGAGTATGCTCTTGGCGACAGATGATGGGGTGGAAGAGGAGAGTGAGCCTCTCCCTGACCTCCTGTCTACCAAGGAGCATGATGGGTCAGTAGAGGGTGTGATCCTCTCCCCTACTCTGACTCAGGAGCAGCAGGGGGACTGTCGCCAGTTGTTGGGACAGTTCGCCCCACTGTTCTCTCTGACCCCCGGTGTTACTCACTGGTGTACCCATGACGTGGACACCGGTGACAGCCATCCTGTGAAGCACAAGATTTACAGGTTGACTGACCGGGTCAGAGCCAGCATCAAGGAGGAGGTCTCTAAGATGTTGGCGTTAGGGGTGATTGAGCCCTCCCACAGTCCTTGGGCCAGCCCAGTGGTCTTGGTCCCAAAGGCTGCGGCGCCCGGTGCCACTCCAGAACTCCGGTTTTGTGTGGACTACCGTGGGCTCAATGCCGTCACCAGGACTGACGCGCACCCCATCCCCAGAGCTGATGAGCTCATTGATCGGTTGGGAGCTGCCCGGTTCCTCAGCACGTTTGATTTAACGTCTGGGTACTGGCAGATTGCCTTAACCGATGGGGCCAAGGAGAGATCAGCATTCTCAACCCCAGAAGGTCATTACCAATTCTGGGTGATGCCCTTTGGGTTGAAGAATGCCCCTGCCACCTTTCAGAGGTTGGTCAATCAGGTGTTGGCCGGGCTGGAGGATTTCAGTGCCGCCTACCTGGATGACATTGCTGTGTTCAGTTCCAGCTGGGAAGAACATTTACAGCACCTTGAGAAAGTGTTGAGGGCTCTGCAAGGTGCAGGCCTCACGATCAAGGCCAGTAAGTGCCAGATCGGGCAGGGTTCTGTGGTGTACTTGGGACACCAGGTAGGAAGCGGCCAGGTGGCGCCCCTACAACCCAAGATTGACACCATTCTGGCTTGGGAGCCCCCAAGACCCAGACAGAGGTGAGAGCCTTCTTAGGTCTCACCGGCTACTACCGGAGATTTGTTAAGGGCTATGGCACCATCGTTGCCCCCTTAACAGAGCTGACCTCTAAGAGGCAGCCCAGGAAAGTGATCTGGACTGAGTCCTGCCAGAAAGCTTTTGATGCCCTGAAGGCAGCCATGTGCACGGCGCCCGTGCTCAAGGCACCTGACTTCTCCAAAGAATTTGTCGTGCAGACTGACGCTTCAGAGCATGGTGTGGGAGCGGTGCTCTCACAACTGAACGAAGAGGGCCTGGATCAGCCTGTAGTCTTCCTTAGCAGGAGACTACTTCCCAGGGAACAGAGGTGGAGTGCCATAGAAAGGAAGCTTTTGCTGTGGTCTGGGCGCTGAAGAAGTTGAGACCATACCTGTTTGGGACTCACTTCCGGGTTCAGACAGACCACAGGCCCCTCAGATGGTTGATGCAAATGAGGGGTGAGAATCCAAAACTGCTGAGGTGGTCCATCTCCCTACAGGGAATGGACTTTACGGTGGAGCACCGTCCTGGTACAGAACACGCCAACGCAGATGGTCTGTCCAGGTTCTTCCGCCTTAGTGAAGAGAACTCCAATGGGGTTGGGTAGTTCTCCCTACTTTCAGCTGGAGGGGACATGTGTTAGACTTGGCATCTTTTGGCGTGTTTCCCCTGACTTTTGCTTTCTGACCTCCCGGTTTTGACTCTGTTTTTGCTGGTGTGATGATTCTGCGCACTTTCCTCACTGCGGTCCAGTGGGAAAGTGCAAGTGCTCCTGTATAAAATGTGTTATGGATTGGTGTTTCCATGATTGGCCTATTTGGTTTATGTGTCAGTCCCTTGTAAAGTGCACTGCGAGTGCCAGGGCCTATAGACCAAATGTTGTTGGTGGGCTGCAGCACTGGATTGTGCCACCCACGCAAACAGCCCGTAAAGTGTAACTTGGGCCTGCCATCGCAGAGCCTGTGCGCAGCCTGGGGCTGCCATGTCGACTTGGCAAGTGCACACACTTGCAAGTCCCTAAACCTTCCCTTTGCTACATGTTAGTCACCCCTAAGGTAGGCCCAAGGTACCCCTGTGGGCAGGGTACGTTGTACGCGAAAGGTAGGACATGCCCTGGTGTGTGCGGCATGTCCTGATAGTGAATTACAGCCTAGTTCGTTTTTCACTATTGCAAGGCTACCTGTTCCCCCTAGGCCAGAACGGGCAGTTTTGATTATTACAGCTTATAATCCTAACTGACCCCGGGAACATGGTAGAAATTCGAGTTTAGTATGCCTGGACTCAGAATGATAAAATGCAGCTTTTAGTAAGGTTGGTTTTAACATTCTGTGTTTGAAAATACCACTTTTAGAAAGTGGGTATTTTCTTGTCTAACCATCCAAGCCTGCCTCTGCGAGATTGTGTATTCCTTGTCTGGAGTGTGAGTGACAGGGGCTGGGGGATGCCAGGAGACAGGGTGAGTCAGCGCAGGGCTGAATAGCAAGATCTACATGTAGATGGGTGGGAGGGGTCGCACCTGGGCCCTGAAAAGGACAGTGCCTTCCCTCCACAATGCTGGCTCCACCTCCTGTGGTGCGTCTGATGTCCCTGGCCTACTCACTGAAAGAAGGGACGGAGACTTGTCAACAAAGTGCTCCAGAACTGGTTTGGACTAGGCAAAGGCCTCTCTGCCTTCAGAGAACAAAGGAATTTGGGATATAAATATTGGCGCCCCGACCCCATGAATTTAGATCTCGCTGGAATCAAGGAACCTGCCAAGACGAAGAGCTGGAAGAGCTGCCAGGAGGAGTACTGCCCCTTTGCTGTGTTGTTGCTTTGTTGGGTTGGCCTGCAGTTGCTGCTTCTGTCTTGGGCAGTGAAAGGACTGGACTGAACTTTCTCCAAACTTGTGCTGAGTATCTCCAAGGGCCAGAAACCGAGCTGGCCTCCTGTTAAGAAGTCTCAGGGACTGCAAAGACTTCACAAGCCTCTGGGTACCGCTTCTGGAACGCTGTTTCAGTTGCCACAGAGGAAGGGAACTGCAACCGACTCCGTCAACCGAATCCACCCCTGGCCGGTGACCTGTTTGCACCGCAGACCGCATCGCCCCGCTTCACATCGCAACCCTGGTCTCACCGTGGGCGACGTCCGATGCCGCCAACATCGAGCCGCTGCTTGCACCGTGACCTGTGGGCACCGCAGTTCGCATCGCATCGCTTCACTGAACCAACCGGACCCGACCGACGAGGTCGCTGCAGCTGGCTCAAGAGTCGAGACCGCACCGCATTTGGGGCACCGCTCGCACGTCTGCGGCCGCACCGCTCCGACTCGCACCGCTGTCCGACGCCAGCTCCCACACTCCGGCTAGGTCGCCTGCATCGCAACCTGTCAGCACCGCATCGAGCATCGTCTCACCCTGCATCGCACGCCTTGGACTCACCGACTCCGTCTGCACGACGCTCATCGAGCCGCTGCCTGCACCGCATCGAGGGACACCGCACCTTGCATCGCTCCGTCTTGCACCGCAACCGCGACGAACGCCGACCGGCTCGTACACACCGTACCAGCCACAACGAGAAAGGTACTGTGACCGAGTCTGTTCATGACTCTGCTGACCAGTATCGACGCGGTCGGCTGGAACTGTTAGACTCTGGGGTTTTCAGCATCACGGTAGGCTCGGACGGAGCTACCGACTCGTACGAACTTTGCTTTTGTGCTATTCCTGCAAAGAAGAAGTTACCGTATCAAGTATTCATTCGTAAAGTATAGTATTGTGGATTTTTGTCGTAATTGGTCTTGTCTTGAGTATATAAAATATTGGTTATTTTTCTAAACTGGTGTGGTGTCCGTTTGTAGTGCTTACACTGTATTACTGTTGGTTATGTGCAAATGCTTTACACACTGCCTCTGAATTAAGCCTGACTGCTCGTGCCAAGCTACCACGAGGGTGAGCAGGGGTTACTTCACGAGTGTAACAACCCTTACCCTGACTAGGAAGAAGGGTCCCTACTTGGACAAAGGTGCAAGCCCTTGCCAACTAGAGATCCCATTTCTAACATAGACAAAATCCCCAGTATCGGGCCACAGTTGTCTGAGACATTGGTCCAACTTGTACTCCCCATGTCATGTGTGGGAGTTGTGTTGCCGTCAACAGGGTGAACAGTTTGCGCACAAAGGTGATCATCCAGAACAGGTTCAGGCTTCCTGGGGGTTGCTCATGGCCATCGGCCTCTCACTTGCCCCTCCTCGGACGACCCCTCTTCTTTGGGGGGGCCCCTCAAGTACAGGCTGCTGCGGTGCAGGGGACTCTCTGCCATAGTCATCCTCCCTCCCTGTGGCAGTTGCAGTTGTTTCAGCACCAGATGTTGTTGGCACACAGGGAGGTGTAGACTGGTTGCTGGTCATCTGGCGGAGGCATTGTAATATGTCCCTATGCACCGCCGTCATCTCTTGCAGTGTGTCCCACTTGGACTCCACGCGGGACATGTGTGAGTCCAAGCGGGCATGATGGGCAGCCTGCTGCTCTTTGATGTCCCTGAGGAGCCCCACTACCTGGCTGAGATCTCCGGTGCTGGACTGGTACGCATCGGCTATGCGTGCCAGTTGTGGGTCATCATGCACACCAGACACCTCTGCAAGCAGCAACCTCTGTCTCCCACCCTCCCACCACCCCTGCCGACATGTGCAGTGCGTGCAGTGGCACGCACAGATGACCCTGGTCCCCCTTGGGGGTTGGTGGTGGTGGTGGTGTCCATGGCCCCACGTTGGTCCAGGGTCCATGTGCTGGTGGTGCTCCTTGTTCTGTCCATGTCGGCAGGGATGGTATTTGTGGTGACAGTCGTTGGAGGGGTGGGTGCAGGGGGTGCAGCTGGTGGTCCTGCTGGTGCTGCAGCTGGTGGTCCTGCTGGTGCTGCATGATGACTTGCACCGGAGGTGCCAGGTTGGTCTACTTCATCCGAGGAGGGCAGAGGCTGTTCGACACCAGTGAGCTCCGTATCCTCTTGAGCCTGGGACTGGGACTCCTCAGCGTCTGCTGCTGTGTCCCCATCATCACCTGTTTTTGGGAGACACACACAATGTATGTTATGTTTCTGCAGGCATCAATGGTTGACACACCTGACAGTTGTGACTGTGCCTCTGGGTGCGGGCCTGTACATTGCATTGTCCTAAGTTGTCACAGTCAGGGGTTGATATTGGTGTAGCACATTGTCCTGCATTATTTGGGCATTTCTATGTATTTGTTGGGGTGTGAACATGGTCTGCATTGGTTGTATTTGGTTGACAGCCGGCCCTCCTTCCCACCCAGCCAGTCAGTTATCCCACCATGGACTGTGCTTGCATTGCAGGGAGTGAAAGTTGTCTTTCAAGATGTCAGTCAGTGGTGTCCTGCTGTTGGTTGTTGCACAGTTGCCAGCGGGGCCTTGTGCTCCCCACAGCAGTTGCCAGTGTCAGCCATCTTGTCAGTTGTTTTCCACTCCCTGTGATGTGAGCATGGTTCAGGGTGCTGTTGATGGGACAGTTGTGGGGGTGAGCTATGTCTGTGACTATGACTCCCATCATGCTATTGCCTCCACCCCACTTCCCAGCATTCCCATACTTACTTGCTTTTGTGGGGAGTTCAGTGTGTGTGGGTGTGAGAGCAATGGCAAGATGGCTGACAGTGGTGTCCTGCTGTTGGTTGGTGTGCAGTTCCCAGCATGCCCTTGTGCTCCCCACAACACAGCACCAGTGTCAGACATCTTTGATGGGCCTTTCCACTCTCTGTGGGATGTGCATGCGTGAGTGTGAGCTTGCTGGGCCATGTGGGTGGGGGATGTTGAGCTGTGACTACGACTCCCATCATGCTATTGCCTCCACCCCCTTCCCAGCATGCCCATGCTTCCTTCCCTTTGACTCTGCTTCCCTGTGGGGTTGTGTGCCTGTGCTGACAAGATGGCTGACAGTGTAATCCTGGGGTTAGTTCTGCTACAGGTCCCATGTGTGTCCTTGTGCTTCACTCTGCATGACCCAGTGTTGTGGTTCTTTGTGGGATAGATTATTGGTGTGTGAGGCAATGCATTCTCCCAGGTGAGTTGTGTGGAGTTTGTGTTAAGGGGGAGGTGTGAAAAGCTGCTGGTGACTGTGGTCGGTGCTGTGAGTCCTCCTTCCCACCCAGCCAGATATCCCACCATGGACTGTGCTTGCATTGCAGGGAGTGAAAGTTGTCTTTCAAGATGTCAGTCAGTGGTGTCCTGCTGTTGGTTGTTGCACAGTTGCCAGCAGGGCCTTGTGCTCCCCACAGCAGTAGCCAGTGTCAGCCATCTTGTGAGTCCTTTTCCACTCCCTGTGATGTGAGCATGGTTATGAGTGGTGTTGATGTGCGCATTGTGAGGGTGAGCAATATCTGTGCCTACAACTCCCATCATGCTATTGCCTCCACCCCCTTCCCAGCATGCCCATCCTTCCTTCCTTTTGACTCTGCTTCCCTGTGGGGTGGGCTGCCTGTGCTGACAGGATGGCTGGGAGTGTTGTCCTGGCAGTTGTTTGGCTAAAAGTCCCAAGAGTCTCCCTGTGCTTCACACAGCATAACCCAGGGTGGTGGTTCTTTGTGGGATCTTGAGTTAGGATGTGAGGCATTGCATTCTCCCAGGTGGGTTATGTGGAGTTTGTGTTGAGGGGGTGTGTGAGGGGAGGTGCTTGTGACTATGGTCAGTGCTGTGAGTCCTCCTTCCCACCCAGCCAGATATCCCACCATGGAACGTGCTTCCATTGCAGGGAGTGCAAGTTGTCTCTCAGGATGTCAGTCAGTGGTGTCCTGCTGTTGGTTGTTGCACAGTTGCCAGCAGGGCCTTGTGCTCCCCACAGCAGTACCCAGTGTCAGCCATCTTGTGAGACCTTTTCCACTCCCTGTGATGTGCGCATGGTTCATGGTGGTGTTGATGGGACAGTTGTGGGGGTGAGCAATATCTGTGACTACGACTCCCATGATGCTATTGGCTACACTGACTTGCCCAGCATACACAGAATTCCTTTCTTTCAGTGGTCTTCACTGTGTGTTGGTGTTGTAGTGGTGGCTACATGTCTGGATGTGTTTGTTAGTTATATTTGTGCCACTGCCTAGCTGTAGTTGTAGTTGTGTTTGTACATGTGATGACACGGTTAAATGTAACTTTGAGATTGCATGTGTTGTGTTTATCTGACTGACATACACATTTTGGGATGATTCTGTTCTGGTTGCTGTGTAATTGCTAAGAGTGCATGGTTTGACTCTCCCCTTGACAGTGATGTGTGTGTGTATTGTGGCAGAATATTGTGTACATTTGTTGTGTACTCACCAGGCTCTGGGATGTTTTCTAGTCCATAGACGCTCACTGGCGGTAGGATGGCCCGCACCTTCTCCTCCCAGGGCCTGAGGTATACTGGCTTGGCAGGAGGGCCACTGCCAGTGTGTTTGCTCAGGAGGTAGTCCTTCTTCAGCAGCTCCCGTACCCTCCTGCGCACGTCATACCACCTGTTCTGGATGTCAGTCTTTGTGCGCAGACATGGTGATTGTGCGTTCACCCTGTTGATGATCCTCTCCCACATCTTTGTTTTCTGGGCGATGGGTGTCTGTTGGACCAGTGCGCCAAACAGCTGTGGCTCTACCCTGAGGATCTCGTCTACCATGACTTCCAAATCACTATCTAGGAACTTGTGATTCTTCTTTGGGGGCATGGTGATGGGTGGTGATGGTGAGTGATGTGTGTGTTGGTGTGCAGGTGAAGGTGTGAGTGTGTGTTTTGCTGGGTGTATGTGAGGTAGCTATGTGTTGGTGTGCTGATGGTGTGTGGCTTGTGTGAGGGATGAGCTGTGGGTGTGTGGTTGCTGTCTGTTGAGTGCTGGCAGGTGAATAGGATTTGCAAAGGATCATGGTTGGGATTTGTGTCCTTTATATGGGTGGAGTTGTGGGTGTGTCTTTGTTCTCTGTCCCCACCCCCCCCCAGTATTTATTGGCTTTGTAATTGCTTGTTTGGCCTTTTTTTGTGTATTTTCCCTTAGTACTTTCTGTGCATGTTGGAAACGTTCTTGTGACCGAGTCGGACCCTGCAGTTGTCTCGTACGGTCTTCTCCGTTTCGTTCACGCTGTGTTTGTGCTATTTTCTATGCTGCATACGCGTCGGTCGCGGTGTTTTGTGTTACTTCGACTCGCAGTTTTGTATGCGTGTCGGTCGTACGGCTTGTCCTCCGTACGACTCGTCGTGGTTTTCGCGCCTTGCATCGTACTTTGCGGTTTGGAGTTCGCGGGTACGTTTCGGTCGGATTTGTTCCGGGTGCGTGTCGGTCGGTTCGATTCGCGTGTTTTTCCGGCCGGATTGCTGTTTTCCGTGCGGCTCGGTCGTTCGGCTTGGGTTCCGTACGTGTCGGTCGGATTTTGCACGCTTTGCATCGTACTTGGCGGGTCGGGCGCCACAGGTACGTGTCGGTCGGAATTAATTCCGGCTCCGAGTCGGTCGGTGCTTTTTCCGGCCCGAATCGGAATCGACCCCTTAGTATGTAAACTCAATATTTTTGTAGACAATATTTTTGACACAATATTCTGGTATGTTGATAATGTTGTTCTCATTATTCTATCATACAACTCATCACATAAATATGCTTTATTTTGAATTCTGAATCCTCAAATTTTCCCTGCCCAGCTACACATGTCGTGGTGTACCCCAATAGCAGGCTGTGCTAATCCATCAGTATAAAAACATCATTATATTTATGCAACAATTTCACATATGGAGTCTCTGAAACTGAATGTTGGAATTGTGTTTTTAGTGGAAAATCATATTGAAACTGCACCTTCGAGCTGGTCTGGCTCACAGCTATTATACTCAGCAGGTATGTAGCACATTGGCATTTAGAATGTATGCTTTAGTCGCAGCTTCTTGTGAAGAAGGTATAGGTGTTATAACTATTAATATTTTACCCTGTCGTTGGTCATTCTTTAATACTTTAATGCACTAAAGTGAGTATTTTCCTCTGCTGGTGCAAAACGCTCCTCTGCTGAAGAATATCAATGTAATTTATATGCAAGTTGTATGGTCTCTCTTTCATGTTACAAAAGTAAGTAAATTATGATTAACTGAACTGTCCTAATCACCAAGGCCCTAATTACGATGTCGGGGGGACTTGAGTCCGCCCGACACCGTTTCAGTGTGGGAACCGACTGACCATAGTTCGGCGGTTCCGAACACCATATTACAATGCGTCTGCATATGGTGCGGTCGCAAACTCCCATTTCCCTATGAGAGCTTGTGCAGCGGTCGGAAACCGGCCACAGCACAAGCTCCCATAGAGAAATGGAAGTTCCTGTAAGTCCCCGCACCGCGTGGCAGGCATCTCATGGTGCCCACCACATGGTGCAGGGATTTACAGGGGGTCACCATAAGTGCCCCCCGGCCGCTAAATGAAGGCCGCGGATGCATGGGGGCCCTGCTCAGGGCCACCAAAGCCGCTTTCCTACAGGCTTTTCATGTTGAAAAGTCCTATATGAAAAGCCTGTCGGAAACCAACATCATAATCCTGACTGTCGAAACGCCGTCCGTAGGGGATTATGTGCAGCCTCCGACTGAAGGAACCCGTCAGAAGCCAGTCGGTCCGACCGGCCGGTTTAAACTCTGACCGCCTACATTGTAATTAGGCAGTCGGACTTTAAACCAAAAATGTCGGTCGAAAAGCCTCCGACCTGTGGTTGGAGGCTTTCTGACCGACATCCAAATGAGCCCCTAAATTGTATGCATTGTCTTTTGTTTTCAAATACGTAGTTGTAACCATGTCTCTATGTAAGTCTGTAAGGATTTGAGTGTGCATCTTGCTCTAATCTTTGTTCAAGGCTAAATCTGGATTAAGGCCACGCTGCATTCAGGAATTGGTGGTGCCCTATCAGCCCATGCAAGCATTGAGATCTCTGAACCAAGCCTGTTTTAAGGTGCCAAGATTCTGTCTGGCTTGCATGAAAGGATGCTCCTTTGCCTTCTTAGGCCCCTAGGCCCGAAGCTTTGGAATTCCCTTTCAGAATCTCTGAGAAACTGTATGTCACTAATTGTGTTCCGCAAGGGCCTGAAGACCTGGCTGTTTTAATCTGATGCACCTATACTCCCTCCTTTCTTGCTCTGTGCCGGGAAACCCTTCTGGGTAGCTGTGCGCATTACAAATTTTTAAATAATGATAATCTTCCTCTGTGGATGTAGGAGTAGCTAGTTGGTTTAATGGTCTTACTCTGTCTGCATTGTGCAGAAGATATGTTTGATCGAAAATCTAGAATCGCATCAAGACTTGTGGTTTCTTTAGAGAAATTTCATAAGGACTCGGATATAAGTCCTAGGAAGAATATATTCAAAAAGCATGTTTTAGTTTCCTAAGATTCACTGTATATCCTGCCAGCAAGTATTGTGACTATTCTCTCTAAATATTGAAAATAATCAGGTAAATTATCATCAATAAAGAAGTTGTCATCAACTTAACCTACACTCAAACCATCTTGCAGTAACTCAATTATTTGTTCTAAAAATACTCATGTGTCCATCTTGTGAAACCAAATGAAGTTCCCTCTATTATGAATGAAGTTGAATAATATAATTCAGGGGCTATACATATGATTGAAAAACCCCTTTGCTTTGTCTATTGTGGCTTTGTATTTCTTGAGTCAGTTGGATCATTCATCGAGTACTGTATGTATTTTGTACAACATAGGTTTTACAATGTTGGCTCAAATTGTAATAGTCCAACCACTCTTCAAGACTTATCTGGTTTCAAAACGAGGTAAATCCAATATTCATTGTTGATGGGCACTGGATGAAGATCCCCTGATACTGTATTTCATTTATGATTTGTTTGTGGTCTCTCCGAGCCTCTAATTACACTGAGTATGCTCTCAAAGGAATTGGATGTAGTGTTGCACCTTTATCTCAACCTGCTTCATTTTTGTACAACTGTAACACCCATTTTGAGGCATACTGGTCCGTAAGTGGTGGGGGCACCAAAGAAGAAAACACTTCTATTATAACTTCCTCCCCTAAAGGGGCGTCAGAGTCCAGAAAATCATTGATATTACCTGCTCAACTTTCTCTTCAATTATAATCCAAATTCTATAATTAGATCCTATTCATTGAGACGCCCATCTGGTGTTTCAACTCGAACGTACGGGGCCCAGAGCAAGGGTAGGATAGACGAAAGTCAACTGCCACCCTTTCCACAGAGCAACGACGTGCTCTGCCTCCCCCGTCAGCTGTAGGCTCCCATACCAGGGGTCTCCTTACCCCGGTATAAGTCTACTAGGCTATATCCTACTGCGCCTGGTCATCAGACTAAATTACGAGAACCAGACCATCGGTAGTGCACCACTCACCTTTAGTTTTTCTTGGTCCTGATGAAGTGCCATCTGACCCGTTAGGGGCAAAGTAGGCACGAAACATGTTGACCCACTACACCACGACAGCCCTGTAGGAACATTATATCCATCTAGGGCACTCACAAATTTTAAATTAAGCCTGAGCTACCACAGTAATAAAACATATAAGAGTAGGACTGCTCTAGACTTATTTTAACCCATCCCCCTGTGCACTACCCAGCCCTCACACCCGCACGCACCTTATGGCTTCTTCAAAAGATCTCCGCCAAAGAGCCCCGTTTACGGGAGCCCGTCGGGCATTGTAGCGCCGGCCCGATGAGGAGCTTGGCCCAATGATGAAGCATGACATCCTTCGGGGTGTGTGAGGGCATCACGAAGAAAGACTTCCCTTTCCCCGCCCCTCCCACTAGGAACTGCACACCCTCTTGATACACAGTTCAATTTGGAGCTTGTGTGCAGGACCTGTTTAAATACAGCTCCCGGTCCCCCCTTATTTTTGATATATCAACTCGAACATAGTCATTAGTCTCCTCTACAGTCAGAAGGGCCTCTGAGTTTCTGGTGGGTTATAGTTCGACAGTACTGTCTAGTGGGGCTACTGCCAAAGTTCCATTCCTCATCAGAACTTTCTTTCAGTGACGCATCTTGTTTCCTGGCTGTAGCTACCCTTTTCTTCTGAAAAGGTTGCTTTGATTATCGTAACCATTGACTTTGAAGGGGTTAGATTTACTATTCCCACTCTAATCTAAGCAACACCAGGGATCGTGCTGGACTTTGGAGAGATTAGATTTACTACTCCCACTCCAACGTAGGCAAAATCAGGGAAAGTGTTGGACTTTGGAGGGATTAGATTTACAATTCCCACCCAAATCTTTGCAACAGTAGGGTATGTGCTAGACTTTGGAGGGGTTAGTTTTACTATTCGTACACCAACTTAAGCAAAATCAGGGAACATGTTGGACTTTCCTATTCCCACTCCAATCTATGCAATAGTAGGGAAAGTATTGGACTTTGGGCGATTAGATTTACTATCCTCACTTCAATAAAAAAAACAGTAGGGAAAGGGATGGACTCTGGAGGGATTATATTTGCTATTCCCACTCCTACCTAAGCAATTGTAGGGAAAGTGTTGGACTTTAGAGAGGTTACATATACTATTGCCAATTCAACGTAAGCGAAAACAAGAAATGTGTTGGACTTAGGAAAGGTTCCATATACCAATATATTTCTAATTGGTTTTAACAAAATATCTAAATACATAACAACATAAAATATTAAAACATTTTCAAAATATAAAAATATATTATATAAATAGATAAAATTCAATGCAAATAAATATGAGATAAAAACAAAATTAAATAAATCCACAAACCCCCAATAAAATAAATTATAAAAATATAACAATAACAATAAAATAGCAATAAAATAAAATAAATAAAACTAAAACAATAATAAATATAAATATATATTTCACAAAATGTATTAATGCATACAGTTATCAATAAATTAACAATTAATTATAATTATCAACTAAATAACATAAAAACAATTACATACTTTACATAATTATCAAATAAATACATAAAGAGCTGATTTCCTTCGAACCCTACAATCCGCTACTAAATAATTAATTAGTAATTAAACTCTATAGAACAATATTAACACCTTAGAAATGACAAAATACATTTAATTTAAATAACTATTAATCAATTAACTCGTTTGCATAGTTAATTGCGAATACATAATTTACTTAAAAAGAAAATAAAAATAATTATTTTTCATTTAATTAACTTCCCACCCTATTCCCCTACAAGCCCAATAATCTGCAACTACATCTTAAATTACTAATTAAATTAAAAAAATATATTTGCACATTAAAAATGACAAATTATACTGAAAACCTTTAAAGCAAGTATTTGAATAATACGAACACCTATCTTTAATATAATTACTAATAAATATTAAATTAATAAAAAATATATATTTCATACGGCTATATTAAAATAACTAATATTACATACAATATTTTTGAAAACAATATTTACATAAAAAATATATTCTTACCGTCGATATTCAGTTCCACAATATTTTTGCAGTAATTATATTTTTGACATGATATTAAGGTTGTATAATTTTTTGAATCAATATTTGTGCCATTTACCTATGTGGAGCCCTTAGGTGACTCAACTGCTCAAATATCAGAATTGATTGCTCTCTTTCTAAAACCTATGATTCTGTTCCTACACTCATAGTTTCAGACTCCTCATTATGTGTACAATCATCATTGTGTGTGCAAGAGTAGAACGTGAGTTGAAAACATTGGAAAACCAATGATTACAAAGACTCACGTGGGAACATCATAAATCTGAACAGCTTTGGGCTGGGATAGCTGCCTTCCAGAGACAGTTTCCATTGTTGGAGGTCCTCCACAGGCTGGAACACAAGAGGGAGGGAAAACACTCCCAAGGCAGTTCTGCCATTGATCAACCTGGATAATATGATGTGCGTACAGGTATGCATGGTAGCAGCAGTGACCTGATTGTGACACAAGATCAACTCGGAAAATAAATGCACTAAGCAGCCCAATAATAACACAACAAGAAGATCTGCCTTTTGGCTTCCTGATCAAGCACAGTTACTTGATGGGACAAGATGGGCTCTTTACTGTCAGCATTCCCAAGATGGGGGATCGTACCCAGGGCCACTGGAATTATGCAGCAGGAGAGGGCCAAATTATGCGTCAGGGTTGAGTAGGTTATGCAGCAAGAAAAGGCAAAGTCATTATTTTGTCATTTTTAAACTTGGTTACACTGGGCCTTGGTTGCACGTCATTAGGAAGCCGGTATGAGATAACGCGCCCCAGATGCCTGAATGCGGTATAATAAAAGTAACAGAAGTGCTTTGAAATAGTGGTATCTGTGACAAATACAGACCCGTTTGGCATGGTGGAAGCTGGTACGTGCGCCCGTGGCTCCCAACTGCCAATCCGCATAACAAAGTTAATTGTCCAGTGAGGCGACTATTAAACCTCGCGCCCTGACGAAATTGCCACGACAAGGCAAAGGCAATGAAACATGTTGGCCTACTTTGACAAGGTTTGCAACATGTTGTGCTTTTAATCTGAGTAAGCTCATGAATGTGAATAAAGAGGGCAAAGCTAACTGTGAGTCTTATCTCAATTTTATCTGAGGGACACACTGTCCTGAATAATTCACGGGGTTTTTTCTGTTTTGGAGATATTCATTTCTACTCTTTCACTCTTTCTGTCTTCTTACTGGACACAAATTTTGTTTTTTCAGTGAGTAAGCAACCGATGACGATAAACGTGGGCATGCTGGTGAGAACCTGCCGGTAGCCTCCCTGGTGTTGCGTACGTGAGGTGCTTTCTCACTCTTTCACTCATTTTTGAAGTGTCCTATACTCACATATTGTGGTTAAGGGTATATGTTTGCGGATTGTCTTGATTCATTTCATTTCATGAAATTTGAATGTCTGGGGTATCTAGGACTGGCCTAAACTGGACAAGTTGCCAGTGATTGGGTGGAGGTAGATACCCCTACGATAAACGCCTTTCCTCTGAAAAAATGTCTGCCCCTTTAAAAGCCAGGCCTTTTGCTGTTTAAGTGCACGTCATTAGTACCAGTTTAACACCCAAATATAGAAATAAGCAACAGAATGGTGACCAGTCCAGCTTTGCAAAGGGCCTTCCATGGAGCAGCAACACGAGTTGCTGAATTTTTAGTAACTTTTGAACTGTCTGAGCTAGAAAATCTTCTTTTTTTTGTTGAAATCTGCCGATTATGTGGCGAATGATGGATTGTATGGCAAATTTGGCAAATCTGTAAATATGCGAAAATCTCTGAGGCCGCACAATCGCATAATTCCAGTGTCCCTGATCGTACCACATTGGACTTATTTAATGCTGCTCATGAGGGAATAGTGTCTTTGCTGGAGTGTGTGCTACGTTATGTATTCTGCTAGAGAGGTATTGATGGCCTTTAATATCTAAACAATCAACACAATACATTTTACAGTGCACCATTTGTCAACGAATAAAGCGTTTCACCATTGTGAGATCACAGTAGACTCATTTAGAGAGCAGTGCGCCAGTTCCAAATCGAATACCAGAACCGTTTGATCAGTTTCAGCTAGTAGATAAATGTGGCTGTATACCAGTAGTGGTTAATTCACGCACACGTTTTATGTGCATGTGGCCATAGCACCAGGTTACGGCTCAGACAGTCACAAAAGGTTTGTTGAACCTAGTAGGGATAGGTGGTGTAGTTCATAAATTTCACTCTAATTTGAAGCCAGTTGTTACTTTTGAAGTATTATTAACAGAGGCACCTGCTGAGGTGGGAGTAAGTCTCCAGTTCTCATAACACTTTAGAATCAGTCCAAACAAGGTAGTCGAGAGAGTGAACATTGTGTTAAAACAAGCCTTGACCATGAGGGTTCTAGACAAAGTCATCTCATGGTTACACCATAAAACACAGAGGGGCAGATTTATGAGAAAGTGCCGCAGCGTGGCACCGCAAGCCCTTTGGCTGCGCCACGCTGCAGCACTTTCAGAGGACAGGAATGCGACATATTTACAATGATATGTTGCATTCCTGTGCTCTCCCCAACGCTGGTGCACAAACAGCTGCCATGCGCCGGCACCCTTGAACCATGGTGCAAGGATGCCTGCGTCATGGGGAGATTGTTTTTGTGCAGGAAGGGGTACCTTCCTGCATGAAAACAATAACTACAGGCATTTTCCTCTTTCAATGTGTAGAATGCATCACGCATTGAAAGAGGAAATAAACGAGGAGAAATGAAAACATTTCTCCTCGTTGCGCCTCGCTATGCCACCCCTAGGGTGGCGTAGCATACTGACGCATTTCCAGGTTTACAAATCCTCGTAAATCTGGAAATGTCTAGTTCCATGGGTGTTGCGTGGGAACACCCACAGCAACACCCATGGAACGCCCCTTTCACGCAAAGTGCTGCGTGTGAAGGGGCCGTGTTTACAAGGACAGGAAAAGCCACGCAGGGTGGCTTTTCCTGTCCTTGTAAATATGGGGCAGAGAAATGCGCTGCCAGTGCGTCACAAAAATTGAAGTACTGGCAGCGCATGGGGCTTGTAACTCTGCCCCAGAGAGCTTTGAACAGTATGCCAAGATGTGTTTAGTTGATCTGAATTCCTTATGAAATGATGTATGGTGTACAGGTATGCACTGAAATGAAATACCAGCATTTGTAAAGCGCACAGCTACCTCCGGAGAGGTGTCCCGGCGCTGGGGGCCATCGGGAAGATTAAGCGAGCTATTGCCCAGAGTCACAAGGTGCTGGGCTAACGTGCCGCCAGCGATCGAACCGTGAGCCCCCTTGTTCCGGAGTCAGCCGCCCTGGCCGCAGCACCACACCTCTGTACCTTCCAGAAGGGAAGAATCTGCATTACCAGTCAAGTCTTGACCTGTTACATGGTTTGTAGGTCACCCAGAACAGTCTAAACCAGACTGCAAAGATTCCTGAGTCCTATCCTCTGATTGAAGGTTGACTAACTCGTAGTAGAAGAATTGGGATTGAAGGAAGAGTGCGGTCCTGCCTATTGAGAGCCTGTACTGGTTTTGGGCAATGTTACAAAAACAGTGATTCTGCCACCTCTACCCAGGAAAAAGAGAACAAGGGGCTCATTATGATGGCGGAAGGACCGCCGGGCCGGCGGTCCTTCCGCCATCAAATAGTGATTTACCCACTGGCAAATTAGGATGGCGGTGGGTACCGCGGCGGACGAAAAGTCCGTCAGCCGCTTTTCCGCCAGAGGCAATCGCACTGATTGCCTGCCGGACGGAGCAGGGCCACTAATATGGTGGCGGTGCCTAGCAGGCACCGTCCGCCATATTAGGATGTGGGTTTGAAGAGGCCTTTCAATGGCGGCGATGGAAAGGCTGGTGGGGATTGGGTTTGGGGGCCCGTTGCGGGCCCCCCTTGTGTGGGGGGGTGTCGCTGCACTGGGGGGTACCCATAGTACCCCCCTGCATTTCCATGCACCACGTGGCAGGCACCGCGTGGTGCCTGCCACGTGGTGCAGGGAAATGCGGTGCAAGCACCTTTAACATTGCGGACGGTGCTGCAGCCAGCAGCACCGTCCGCAATGTTAAAGGCCCAGGATGTGCCCGCCAGTATGGCGGGCGCATCCTAATCGCAGTGGTGGGACTGCCGCATGTCTGGTGGGCGGTCCCAAACACCGCTACGGTGGCGGGCGGACCAAGTCCGCCCGCCATCGTAATGAGCCCCTTAGATTGGTATCCGTTGACAGAATTAAGGAGTATCATCTAGCCCATACTGTGCAGCAGACCAGTGCAACTTCCAAAACCACTGCTGACTGTGCAATTGTCAATGTCGTAGAACGTGTCGCAGTTGGGAGCACCCGAAAATAAATCGCAAATAGGGCCAAGCACAGATCAAAAAGCGGTAAGCACCGAAATTCCTGATAATGAACTTGTCTTAACAGCACTACCTTTAGATACTGAGTTTTTAAAAATTATCTTTATTGGCATTTTGTTCAAACATACGACATTTCACCAATACCCATATGCATAATAACAAGTTCGTCCTTGGAATAATGAATCCAATCCTTTGTTTTTAAAAGAAAACACCAAAATTAGGAACTATACATCTTATATTTACCAGGTGAATATTCATAATCAGATTGTATATACTGGTTCAGGGTTATCTGCGGGGGTATAATTGTTCCATCTTATCCGTATTATGAGTCATGTTTATGAATCCTGTCTGTTTTTGCCCACCACAAAGATCAGTGAGTGTCTCTAGCAATGTATCTACTATGGGGCAGTGGTGTTACGTTGCCAATTTAAGTGCCCTAAAAACTGGCAATATACTAACTTGAATAACATAACTAAACTGATGCAGGGAGAGGTACCTGTACATGCAAAGAGAAAGTCTCAGCATGGGGGGGGGGGGTATGATATATGAGGGGGGTTTGTCTAGGTGTAGTTGAAGTAATTTTTATCCGGGTTTGCTCACAGTGTGTCTGGGCGACTCTACTCCAATGTCTTGGGGGGGGTTCACGGTCTCCATTCCCGTCCATTAGCTGTGGACTAAGGTTGTCTCTGTCTTACATTATGGGTCTAATCTGTTCTGTCTCCACTAGTGTCTTCTGCACTTTTAGGGTGGCTCGGTTGTTCCCAGGTGGATAGTATAACTTTCAATTGGTCTGCATTTGGGTGTCGTCTTTGTTTATTGGTCTCCTCTTTATGCAGGATTCTACCCTCCGCGCTACCCCAAGTGACCACATTACGATTCCAGATAGCTATCTGTGGAACAATGACAGACTTCCATGCCATGGCTATCCGTCGTTTAGCCAGTATCAGGGAGAGGTTGGCAAATCTATTTCCTGCTTTATGTTTTGGCAGGTGGGGCAAGAGTCCTAATTGGCAGGTGTCCATCGTGACGGTAAGAGTGCGCCCCAGTGTGGCATTAATCTTAGTCATCACATCTGACCAGTATGTAAGCAACTTTTCACAGCCCCAGGTCATATGCACAAAGTCTGCGTCCAATACTTCAAATCTCGGGCAACATCTAGGTTCACCCCTATAAGCAACGTAAAGGCGATGGGGTGTCATATATGACATGTGAATAAAATTATATTGAATGTATTTCAGTCACGTATTGCGGGTTATCTTCTTGGGGGATTCCAACACTTTACTCCACTCCAAGTCAGTTAGTTCCCTGTTCAGAATCATTTGCCATTTGTCTCGCAGAACCCTCAGAGGGGAAAGGGAAGCTCGGAGAAGGGAGGCGTAAAACCATTTGATTTGATGTCCCGCTGACGCCAGGGTAAGTAATGAATGTAGCACAGCATGCGTTTCCGGTGATTCAGATACTGAGTTGTGAGAATGCGAGACTGTGCCTATGAATGGAACATCAGTCTATAAATAGAATGAGATTTTCAGTGATAACAGTGAATAAGGTTAAATTACACACCAAATACCTTGACAAACTAGATCTACAGTCACAAGCTTCTAAGTATGAAAATTATCCATATCTCGTGGCAGAAGATTACAAACTACTTTACTGCTACAACATATATGCAGATTGGCATCTACATATATCGCTATCATCTTCAAGGAAACCATCCAATGCTCCACCACCTCTTAAAGCACTACCAGCAACATGGAACACTTGACCTTCAAACTCCTCATCACTGCCATCTACACCCTGAGCAGCACCCTCGTCTACTACTCTCCCGGACCAATCACCAACTTCAGCAGCACCATCAAGGACTTTGTCGCCTCCCTGATCCTTAGCTCCAGCCACTTCATCTTTCTTGGCGACGTTAACTACTACCTAGAGGACCTCATCGATCCCAATACAACCAACCTCCTCAAGGACCTGTCTAACCACGGCCTCACCCACTGGAAAACCTCACACCCACTAGACCCCATCTTCACCAGCTTCAGCAACATCATCTGATCTGATCACACCCTCATTAACTTCAGCATACCTATCCCACACCACTAAGGAAACAACATCTCCAAATCTTTACAACAGGACTGGCACAAGATCTCAGAAGCATCCTGGTCTTCAGAACTCTTATACCACTGGCCTTGACACAACAACAACCTCCCCAAATTCATCTCCAACTTCAACTTCTGGATCACCACTTGTGCAGGTACCCTGGCTCGTCTCAAAGCCATGAGAGCCACAAGAACCAGACCGCTAGCAAGCCGGTACACTGAAGAGCTCAGGCTCACCAAATGCCACTGCAAGCAAATTGAACGCAGAAGGAGACAAAGTCAGAATGACACCGACAAGAGCACCTACAAATCCGCCCTTAGACGTTATTATCAGCAAATCAGAGCCGCCTAATGCTTCACATTCACCGACCGCATCCAAAGCAGCACCAAGGCAATGTTTGTCCTAGTGAAAGAGTTTGCTTCTTCGGCAGTAAACTTCAGCAGCCTAACCTCCCCTCTCAGGACTTCTGCACCCAGCTATCCCTATTCTTCAGCAACGTGATCACCTACATCTGCAAAAGTTTGTAGTCCCAAATGGATCCTTCCACCCTCGCAGCCCTTTTGCTCGTCACTACTAAAATGAAGAGGACCACCCTGCCCACCATTGCCAATCAAGAAACTGCAATGACCAAGCATCCATACATTCTGGAGCACCCTCGGACCACTGCCCTGACCACATCTTCATCAAAGGATTGGACCCCATCAGAGCAGCACTCACCCAATCCTGAACGACTCAATCACCACAACTACCTACCTGGACAGTAGTCCCCCCCCCTCCTCCTCGAGAAACCTTAAGCAGATGCGAAAAAGCTAGACAACTACCGGCCTGTCTCCCTGCTACCTTACCAGGCAAAATTAATGAAAAAGATGATAAACAAATACCTAGCCACCCATCTCACTAACAGCCACCTCCTCAACACTATTCAATCCAGATTCAGGCCCAATTACTTTACAGAGGCCGCCCTCATTGCTACCATGGACGACATCTGGATGATCATGGACAGAGGTGACACCACAGTCCTCATCCTTCTGGATATTTCCCCAGCCTTCGACACCATCTCCTACCCCATCTTTTTCCAAAACTGCACAAAGTCAGCATCCAAGGTTCCGCACGAGAATGAACTTGCTCTTTCCTGACAGGCTGCACCCATTTATCAGCCTGGCCCTCTTCACATTCGATGCTGTCAACCTCATCTGCAGAGTTCCACGAAGGTCCCCACTCAGCCCCACTAGGTTCACTGTCTACATGTCCCCACTCAACAGCATCATCCATGCCCATGCAATCATCATCAGATCCTATATTGACAACATCCAGCTCATACTATCCCTCACCAACAAGACGCCAAACACCATGACCAATTTCTCTGCCTACATGACCCAAGTCACAAGATGGATGAAATCCAACTGCCTCAAGCTCAACACAGACAAGTTGAAAGTAATAATCTTCAGCAAAGACACCTCGCTCTGGAACTCCACCTGGTGGCCTGCTGAACTCAGACCCATACTCTTCCCGGCAACCCACGCAAACAACTTCAGAATAATAATCAACAACCAACTCACCATGACCGGCCAAGTACATGCAGTCTCCGTCTCCTGCTTTCACATACTCAAGATGCTCAAGAAGATCTTCAAATAGCTCCCCACCACCACTTGCAGACCCTTCACCCAAGCCTCCATCCCCAGCAAGTTGGACATCAGCAACCCTCTCTTTGCTGGAATCAACACTCAACTGGCCAGACGACTCCAGGCTGTACAAACTCAGTGGCCACGTTCACCCTCAACCTCCCATCTCACACTGACATCACCCTGCACCTCAAAGATCTCCAATGGCTCCCAATCCACAAATGAACACTCTTCAGACAGACTTCTCACGCACACACACACAACGCCTTTCACAACATTGGCCCCAGGTACCTCAACAACCGCATACACTACCACAAACCTACGAGACTCCTCCGCTCAGTCAGACTCCTACTTGGACACACTCAACGCAGATCCAACAGTCTGCCTTCTCCTATGCCTCTCCTGAAGCCTGAAACAACCTGCCCCTGAATATCAGAGCTTCCTCCTCTGGTCTTGAATTCTGCAAAAAACGGAAGACCTGGCTCTTCACCTTAGCCTGACCCAGGCTCGGCTCATACAGCTCCTGCTTCAGCGCCAGGATACCCTCCTAAGTGAGTTGTGCTCTATACAGATATACATATATACATACATATAAGCATAACATATATTAAATGCAACAAGAACAGTCTTCCAACACCATCCACTAGACAAGACAACTGCCCATCTCCCATTGGGGGGAGTAAGCTAGAATATGCAGCAAAATTCCCTTATTGTAAAACGCCAGGAAAAAAAAGATGAAATAAATTTTTTTAATTCAAAATTAAATTATTCTCACTAATGTGTTTATGTCTAGGCGCAAAATGATTTACTCATTTGATTTTTTAGAGAATTTATTGAGCAAGGTACAATTTGGACGGAGAACTGAGGGTTGGCAAATTCAAGGGCACGGTATATTGCTTCCTGCATGCTATTTTAGAAAGTATTTGATGTTTTTGAATGATATAGTTCAGCAAAGTATGTGTCATGGTTTAAATAATATTGAAAAGTTATCAATACCATTAATACCTAAACAGAATTCTTCTCATTTTCCAAAGTGGGAGTGGGGAAATGAAAAAATGATGAAGTACAAATGTTGCTTGCTAATGGCACAATTCAAATTTTTCTTTTGAATGAGAAGGCCTGGGATTTAAATGTATAAATACATTAATTTCATAAAATATTTACTAAAGTCCTAGTAGGACCGCAGGCAAATAGAAGGATTCCTAAGTATAGGAGACTACATGTTTACACTTATAGTAGGGGAAAATGTTGCCAAGATTGGATCAATAACTATTCATTAAATGTGATAGCACAACATAAAATATATCACATGAAAATGTGAATGTTAAGTTTTTTCCTTACTGGTCCAAAGCAAAGAAGAAAGAAATGGGCATTAACAGTGTTAACTGTGATGGATATCACATATAACTCTGCTACAGAAGCAGCTAAGAAAATTAGGCTTGTAAGAAATTGGTTATTACGGAACAGAGTCCTTCACATTTAGTAGGTCTGCAATTGTCTTATTACTGGGAACCAAGTACCCCACTGTAGCACTTGACTCTTTCAGGGTAGCTTAGCAGAGTAGCCTGTGCGTCGGTGTTAGAAGGTGGTGTGGGGTAGCAATCCCAATTTCCTGGCACGCAACAACAACAAACAATTATTATTATTATTATTATTAACAACAACGCACAATAGATTATTGTCCAGTCACTATTTTTCTTTTAAAAAGGAAAAGTACATTTATTACAAACAAAATACTATGCATTAATTTACAAATTTGTACATCAGGAAGATGGAAATATTATTGGTGGCACTCGTAAATCACATTTCACCCCTAGTGGGTCCTCAACCCCATACTCACAATGCCCCCATCTATATCAGGTGCAATATCACTCTATAAGGGGGTATCATGTTTCATAAGGCAGACCTACTGTCTTTGTCGAAGGGGTGACCATATTAAAAATATATGCTTAAACCACCATGATATCACCGTTAAAACCAATGAAAACAATAATCACACTCAAGTGCATTCATTGGTAACATACGCATTGTCAATAAACTGTTATAAAAAAGCATATCACTTTGATCAGAAACGTGTGTCTGAGTTTTTCTTTTGCATTCTTTAGGCCGCATAAAGTAGCCATAGAACTAAAACTAGAGATCACGGCGCTCTTGAGCTGAAAAGCAAAAGCTCCAGCTCTGGGAGTGCTTAAAAACAATATACATCTCTTCTGGGGTCATGCTTTCTAGGTCCTAAGAGAGTTAGGGTTAGTTTTTGCCAAATCACTTCAGGGGGCCTGCTGTGGTCCGTGCAGCCCCCACAACACTTAAAAATATGATGGGGGTGCACCTGTGGTGGGGGCGCACCTGACACTCCTTGGGGACACCACAAGCAGAAAGGTACATGTAGATAGGCGCTTGCGGGGCACGATGGGGCACTCTAGGCCTTGCGTTATGTGTATCTTTTGATTTTATTTTTGTGATTGTGCCTGTCCCACACGGAAATCACAGCTTACTTCATTTGTTAGGGGATCCGGAGGGAGAGTCCCTAGGCTCCAATGAACCCGTCAGCTCTCCATTCGCAGCCCCAGTCCTTGAGGGGCCCACAGAAGCTGACAATACTTGCTTTGTGCTCCTGTAGGGTGGGAGCAGCCTCTCTTTGTGTCTTCCGTACATGGCAGGAGCCATTCAGTATCCTCCTAGGAAAGTAAGAGGCAGGCACGTCTGCCCCCAAGTACATGGGGGGGTGTGGTTCTTTTGACTCTCAGCCCCGGGAGATGGTGTTCCTGGGGCCACCTTTCATCAGACCCAGGGGAAATGGGTCCCTGGGGCCAAAGATTGGTGTCCCATCCCTTGAGAAATGGCAGCGGAGCTCTACACGCTCAGTTTTTGACATTTTTCTTTTTACAAGGGCAAATCTTTCAAGCTGCTTAACTCTGGCCACGATGGGCCGATTTTGTCCTCCTGGAGATACCCATCCTAGTCCTGGGTGTGAGCTACTGACAAAGTCCTTAGTCCATTTTGGCAGGGCATCGGGTGGCTTCTTTTTCCAGCCATCATTCTTTCCCGATGTTGTCACCTCCCAGGTTCAGGGTCTTCTCAACCGTCTCTTCCTGCTGCAGAGGTTTTTTAAGTGAGGGTGGAATGTTCTAGATGCCAGGCACCCCTTGCCAATCCTAGGATGCCACATCAGTCTTCCACAATTGTCCCAACCCTCTTGCACAGTATTATGGGCCAATTCATCATGGCGACTTGAAGTTTTCTCTGGAAAGAGCTCCTCTGAGGGCCCCAGCTCCACCCCTAGCAGACATCAATGTCGGATCCTGTCCCACCAAAACTTCAAAAGTTAGCACCTCATGTATTAGCTCAAGAGGTCTGTGCCTCCTCCTAAGTTCAATGGGCTTGGGCTGTTTCAGCCCAGGTGTAGTGTGAGAAGCTAATTAACAAATACAGATTTTCCTCCCAACTTCTTGCTTTCCAGGAACTGAGCCAAACATTGATAATTGCTCCTTTATATGGGTAGGACTTTGTTCCCTCTGCACACATGTTCACGTATAACCAGCACAGTGTCCCTTACCCTAGCTGCTATAAACATGAAAAGGAACAATCTAAACTTATATTTGCATTGCAACTTTCTTTACAGGTTTTTAAGTAGCAGAGAGAGCTATGAAATCCAGTGGCGGCCAGCATGGTTCGGGGGAGGGGGAGACGTGGGAGAGGCGGTTGTGCAATGTAAATTTTTTTTTTTAAACCAAACACTTATTTTGCCACGGGGTCCCGCCTCTCTGCTCCTGCTCTCCTCGTCTGGCTCGAGGAACAGGAAGCACAGCCAGGTTCCCCTGACCAATCACACTGCTGCAATGCAGTGTTGTGCATTGAAGCACCCAGGCTCCCCTGACCAATCACAACACTGCAATGCAGTGTTGTGATTGGTCTGAGCGTCCTGGTTCGACGCTCAGCCAGGGAATGGGGGCCTGGGCATGTTCTCCGCGCAGGCTGTAATGCAGCCTGCATGGAGAACAGGGAGAGTGCGCATGACTGTTTTGGGCGGCCCCAGAGGGACGGCCAAACAGTCATGTGCACTTAGGAGTGGGTAAACCACTCCTCCCCTGCCCTGCTCCGAGAGCAGAGCAGCCCCGCCCACCCGCCCGCACGCAAAGCAGCACGGAAACATAAAATGATAATAGCTCAAAGTTATTATCATTTTATCTTTCCTTTACTTTGCACTGCTTAAAAGCAGTGGGATGACTCTCCTCCGCTATAGCGGAGAAGCTGCCCCTGATGAAATCTGATGAATGCTTCTGTTATCCTTGAATCTTACAATCTAAGCGTGCATCAAAGAATGTTACGCAAAAGAGACTTCACATTAGTTTATTCCTCAGTACAAGAATTGTTAGTAGCTTCTTTTACCCCTTATGACAAGTAGAGTAGTACATGGTTAATTCATGATTTTATCACAATACCCAATAATCCATTACAGTTTGAAGGCTGTGTCATAAAAAGACACAAGATAGTATTCACAAGAAGGAAAATCTCTTTTGAAATATAACTGGAAATTCTATGGGCCTGATTCACAGAACTAACTTACGTGAAATACGTAAAGTTAGTGATTTTCGGAATTCACAGAATACACGTAGCACTACTAACTTTATGTCCGCTCCCGGGCCGGAGATTCCGGTCCTGTGGCGGAATTTCCGCCTCTTGGCCGGAATCTCCGCCTCTGGGCCGGAATCTCCGCCTCCGGGCCGGAATACCCTCATTTAGGCCGTTTGAGCATTGAAACGGCCTAAATGAGGGTATTCCGGTCCGGAGGCGGAGAATCCGGCCAAGAGGCGGAAATTCCACCACAGGACCGGAATCTCCGGCCCGGGAGCGGACATAAAGTTAGTATTGCTAAGTGTATTCTGTGAATACCGAAAATCACTAACTTTACGTATTTCACGTAAGTTAGTTCTGTGAATCAGGCCCGGAATGTATTCCATTGTTTACTTAAGGAACAACCTATGTTATTTAATGTAAAAGACTGTTTAAATCCACTTGAAACATCACTCAGATGTGAACAGGCTATTTTGTATGACTAATGTAATACAATGAATTCAAATGATCTTTGCAAATTGAACGTTTGATAAAAACATAAATTGCTGAAATATTTTTGATAGTGAAATATGGCTCACATATAGTAAGAATAACAAAAGATTGCTGTTCACTTATGAAAAGCTGCACTTACAATGTGATAGAGAGATGACTGAATTTCACCACTGCAAGGAGTAGTTACCACACTCCATTGGCCAACTACTAACAAGTTACTGTGTGCAATTTGACAAATTTGGCAAGTATAGTATATTTCTTGTTAAAGCAGAACTTAGGGGCTCATTAGGATGGATGGAAGGACCGCCACCGCCAGCCATGTGGTGGCGGTCCTTCCGTCCTCCGACCGCGATTTTCCCCCCGCCAAATTAGGATGGTGGGGGAATCTCACCGTGGTGGTCGCAAAGACCGTCCGCCACGCAACCGCCACAGGCAATCCTTACGATTGCCTGGCAGAGCGGTCTTCATCAGTAAAATGGCGGCGGTGCCTAGCAGGCACCGTCCGCCAAATTACGATGTTGGCTGTAGACAGCCTTTCCATGGCGGTGGAACCGCCATGGAAAGGCTGGCAGGGATTGTGTTTGGGGGCCCGTTACGGGCCCCCCTTGTGTTGGGGGAGGTGAGGGTGCACTTGGGGGGTACCCAGGGTACCCCCCTACATTTCACAGCACTATGTGGCAGGCACCGTGTGGTGCCTGCCACGTAGTGCTGTGAAATACACAACATGGCATTTTAGCATCGCGGCGGGTGCTGCTGTCAGCAGCAACCGCCGCAATGTTAAAATGCAGGATCCGACCGCCACGGTGGTGGTCGCATCCTGATCCGGTGTGCGGGACCGCTGCATGCATGGCGGACGGTCCCGGTTTACACCAGGATGGCGGACGGACTTGAGTCCGTCCGCCATCCTAATGAGCCCCTTAGTATTAGTGTCAGTAAATACTTAGCAAGTTCTCAGAGTGATTATGTATTTACAGAATTCCAACTCTGCAAAATTGTGACAGCTGTGTAATGTTCCAATACAAAGCTATAAATGATACTAAACTTGTTTTAATAGAATGCTTGCTGCCACAGCAAATCATTATTATGCAGCAGAAGTAGCACTTAATGCAAACAAATGAACAGTTATTACAAACAACATATCCACCTTCTTTTATTAAACGCTTAGAGACAATACTTTGTTTCACACACAACAGGAATAGTTGCATATGTTAAAGCGCAAGGAAAAGGATTATTAAAAATATTTAGACATACATTAAGTTTAATTTTGCACACAGTACGCTAGATATTTTCAATTTTTTTTTGTCAGGATTGGGTCCTATTCTAAAAGTGGGTGCAATAGCACTAATAATAATGTTGATGTTGGAGAAGTGAATTAAACTCAGAAGACCGAAGGTGTGCCCAGTGTGAAACAGTTCATTGAACAAATGGGTTAATGTTCAACCAACAACAATGAGAGCACTCAAAACTTGTAAATAATTGAGCATTTCTGACCTTAGAGTTGTTGTCCTCTGGAACATATGAAGAATGTGACGGCACTTTGCTGGGCCACTGAAAAATGAGGTGTGCAAACAGAATATCGAGTAAAAAATATCGAGTTGCACAAATATCGAGTAATAAATATCTTGGTTCAGAAATATCGACAGCAAGAATATTGTGGTCAAGAATATCGACTTAAGGTAAGTAATATCGATTTAAAAAATATCGAAGTGTTTAATATCGTTTGCAAAAATATAGGGGCCCATTACGATGGCGGGCGGAAGCACTACCGCCGTGCTGGCGGATGCAAAAACCACCAGTTACCGCCGGCACGCAGCAGTCCACACGCCCGCCCAATTACGATGCGAAAAGTAGGCCAAACACCGCCGGCAAGCCAGCAACACCGTCCGCCATCAAAGTGCGCCCGTACATGTAGCGGCGCAGCCCAACTGACACACACCGTCCGACGAAACACGTCCCGCCCGGCGCATAAATTACGATGCCGCAAACAAACGGCACCCACGGCCAAGAGATACCGTACGACAAACCGAAGCGGTAACACGGATGCCGAGCACGGACAACGAAGAAGCGGCTCCCCGAGCATGAATCCAGCACTGCAGGCACTCCCCATGCTTCTGCTGATGCACCACCAAGGACGCAACGCACCGCGGAGACGCAGGTAGGCACACACACAACAAGTGCACGCAAACAGCGCACACAGTGCAAGGGCGGAAAAAGCGGACAACCCCCCACCAGCGCGTGTACACTACACATCCACCATCGCATCCACATATGACACACAGGCCAAATCGTAACATCGCAGAACACATGTGTACACACCACCTGGGACTAGGAACCAACCACCCCGTCACGGCCCCAAAGCGCCGATGACGCCGCCACACATGCGCACAACGCAGAGGCCAACTGCAGCACCATGCATGCGTCGCACACAGACACAGGGACACAACCAAGCAGCACACACATCAGCCCCACCCGAACGCACATGACACGTGACAGGCCTGCCACAGACATGTCCCCAACGCCCAATTCACGGACAACACCCAACGCCACACAACCGACGCACACATGTCAGTGAAGACACGCAACAGCAGGACACACCCCAGTGTAACAAACATGGCGTAGCACACAGCGGCGGCAACACCAACTAGGAGAAGCAGGGCCCCTTCGGGAAGAGGAACGCCAGTACCACACAGAAACACCCATACCACCCTGCACATATGAACAAGACATATAAAACGGAACACCAAAGAGCCCGGGGACCGACAACAGGTGGCCCAAGAATAACATTCACACACAAGGCCCAACGCAGAGCGGAAAGGCAGCCTGCCGCCCACACAAGGGAGAGCAGACAGCACTGAATGACCTTCCATTCCAACTCCGAAACCACAGCCCTACGACAGAAGCCGGTGAATACAGCCATTGTCCAAGAATAGACCAACACAGGCATGCCGAGGAGACCGACCACAGGGCAGATAGCGCATATCACAGAAGCACACAACGGACGGGGAAGAAAGAAGAAAACACTCCCCCATGTCGGCCACATGCAAGTTAATTGGAAGGAGTCACACAGCACTGACCTTGAACTGTCTGAGAAGCATGTGGGAAGAGGGCCCGTGTCCTCCAAACAAGCCAACAGAACACAAGTCCTGTCTCCCTACGACTACACAGAGCTCACAGCAACCCCGGAGCGTGCACATTGCAGACTGCACACACAGCCGGAGCACGCCACCTCAACGAACCGCTGCGAAATGGCAACCGCAACACACCTACCCAACTACGCCGAACAGCTCAAGCTGTACAAAATCAACCTGTGCCATACATTGGGATGCGATCTCCTGTCCCTGCTGAACGTAAGTTACCGACTGACTTACCGCATCACATTGTTCAGCTGCGTCATGCCCGTCTTCTACTGTCGGAGGTGTCCCTACCAGCATCCCGTCGAGATATGCCTCTCCAACCCGGCATGTCTGAAGGCGGACCTGCTACCACTACTCCTCCCTCTGGACGCACACGACAGGGCCTGCTCTGCCTATGGGGGCATGGCGTATGTGGCCAACATCGCACCTGCACTGAAATGGGACCACTGTGCCTCCACACGACGGATCATCGAGAACAGCTACATCGAATGTCACCCAGCATGCCCCATCATGGTCCTCCAAGGGACAACTTACGAACAACACCTTGACAGCCACCATCCGCTACATTGGCTGGCAAACATGTACACCACCAATGACATGGAAGCCCTGCTGGACGGCATCGCATACCTGACAACCTGTAAATACGTCGGACCACAACGCAGGTTCCCGAGTGACCTATGATGTCCAACCCCGCACCCATGCTTAGCTTCCGCACGGATCTGGCCAGTCACCACCACAACAGCCATACCAAACGACCGGCAACTGTAACCACACCATCAACGACATCGCCATGACATCGGAGATGACCGGGACATGCACACTGTTCCCCATCACATCCAGGAACACCGCATGCATCGTGGGAGGCAGTGGCATGGGCTCTGTGTATCGCACCCACATGGACGGAACTGCACGAACAACCAGGACACGACATGGATCCAGCGCACATGGACACACACACCGCTCAGTGGACATGAATAGGTCACCTGGAGTCTGTGGGTGCTGCACCCCTCCCACCCCGCCCCGGGAATCCCATACCAGGACCTTTGCATGGACGACAAGTGCATACAACAACAACACGACCCCAGTGACTGTGACATGTCCAGTAACCACCACAGTGCAACAACAAGTGGCACGCCGCTGCATGCACGCAAGCACATGCCCTGATGTCAACTCACATGCACGCGTGCATGAGGAACAACCGCAGCAGACCTGTCACATGGAACTGAGATGGACTGTGCTCATGATGCCAAGCGGTCTGGTAGGCTACATGTATACCGTCTGTGTCAAAGTCCGCAGCTCCGCAGCTATACGTAAATGTACATTAGCACAGCCTTGGCCAAGCAGATGTCACTCTGAAGCCCACATCCCACATGCAACAGCCAATCACATGTAACCCCACACCCTATCCCATTTGCAATCATGCTCAGTATATCCTCAACATGTATTCCGCTGCCAGTAGTGTCCACTATATTGCATCGCAGAGGACAGAAGATACAATATAATGTTTGAAACCAAAACTGTCTCCGCTGACTCATTTCACAAGTACGAATGAGAGAGGATGAGAGTATGTGAAGTACACGGCAGTCGTGACATGACCATGTAGTCCACTGGTATTGGATGTCAACGCAAATGAGTAGCACTACTGTGGAAGACACACATGTGTCGTGTGAAGTCGTATGGACGCAGTGCTCAGGTGGGTGGGTGCGACGGGTAGATGCGCACATGCCAAGTTGGAGCACGCCGTGTTGGGAGGGGTCATGAACAGTACACCACCGCTTCCCTGGGCATTGTGAGAGGACACCTGTCGGGGGAGTGAACACGTGTGTGCACAGCAGCCGGGCACACGTACAAAGCGGTACCAGGCGCACCTCAGCCCACCCTCTGTGGACAAGCTGGATCCTGTTGTGCGCCCGCCATGCCCCTTGACAAGGCACACACAGCCCCAGTCGACCAGGTGTAACCCCAACATAGTCAATCCGCACAGGCGATACAGGGCACGGGATGGCAGTGGAGCATGGTGTGTGAGAGGTCTCCTCGCGCTCCTCCTGGTCATATCACGCAGGCAATAGAACCTCAACGTCTAGCATGGCACAAGTCACATGGAAGTGTAGGGGGACGCACCACAGCACGAGCAGCACTGACGTCACGGGAGGTGGCTCGCACCATCCCATCCATTGCCCATCATACCAACCACGCCACATGCCATTGCGACTAAGTGCAAGCGCGTGCGCCACCACCCCGAGCCCTCCCCAGAGAGGCCAAAGAGTGAATGTGTGGGCCATCAGCCACAGACGGACGCGGCCTGGCCGCAAGGGCAGCCACAGCCACTGGGTGTCGCAGGTGGCGGATCCGGAAGGCGAAGACTGTGATGCATAGTCCATGCAGGCCGGGTCTCCATTTGGGGCACCACGCAGGTGGACGGCGTCCCGCAACACATCATACCCTGAGACAGCCCACTCGTGCAACTGGACCCACACATACACTCCTTGCCCTCTCTGGTGCGAGCTTGGGGCTGCCTGTGCAAGCGCTAGCCTCGCAGGTGAGCATGCATATTGGGGGAGCGAGGGGAGGACATGAGGGCTGGGGCGAAGATGACTGTATCACTGTCAGTTAGTACAAGGGATGACCCAGATGTGGAAAGGAAGAGACGTGTCCCGTGTGTACTGCAACTAGTCGCCAATCCAACTACCCCCATGTCCGGAATGTAAGCCCGCACCTAGGCCCGCCCATCCGCCACATCGAACATACCACCAGCACGACAACCTTCCCATTCGAAACACTGACTGGGGGTGGCGACCAGTGTACAATCATGTGTAGCCTACCCACGCGTACATGTGGGCCCTCCATGATCCATGTCACCTGCGGCAAAGTCATGACATGCGCAATGAGGGAAGTGAGGAGAGCTGCCCGCCCCACGCGCAGAAGGTGCATCAGCTCCACAGACCCAGCAGCGAGTCCAGCAGGGGTCACATGTGCAGGGGCAGCTGTGCCTGGTGTGAAGGCACATGCATATAGACAGCACATCGACCAATGTGTAGTCTGCCCACATCTACAGTCCATCATCATGCGGACATAGGAATTGAACACAGGGCAACACATCTTAGTGGGTGCACCCACCGTGACCAACAATGCGCAATCATCGACGTACCCGCCCTGTGCATGGCCCCCACCCAACGGAGGCACATCCAGTGCCACCATCCCACACACACAAGCCTTCCACGGAACATGCTGTGTCCAATGGTCAGTACAGAGTCAGCGCCCATCTGGTGGATCCTGAACAGGAGACACATGCACACACATGCCAGCTCCCACTATGTACGACTGCCACCTGGCACGTGCAATGTAACCTCTCACCTGTGACGTGTGACTGCAAGCACACAGCCGTCTTGGCATGGGGCTGTCAATGTGGACACCTGTCAATGTTTCGGGAGGTGTGATCCGTACAGTGCTGTACATAGGGTGCAGTGCTGACACCTACTACTGTCTCATATCCCCTCGTGCCACAGGTCCCACTTGTTTTGGCCCCTCAGCCTGTGCCCACATCGTCGTCGTCGTGTGCCATACTCATCCAGCCGCGGAAGCAGTTCCATGCTCAGCAGACATTCATGTTGCCGTGGCGTTGCCGCTTGACGGATATGCAGTCAGTCCCCATCAGCACGCCCCGCAAGTCATTGGGGCCTAGATCCCCATGTGCATGCACATGGCAGTGGTTTGTATCACTAGCCATTGCCATTGTTGGGAGACCTGTGTAAGTGTATTGTGGCCGTGCCGTCCCAGCTTGACAGCTGGGCTGTGGCTCATGTGCTTGCTCAGTCATGTCAGTGATGTGTATGCGAAATTGCTATGTGTCGTGTTGCATTGACATGTGTCCTCTGCCATTGTCCCTAGGCGGAGACCGAACATTGACCGCCCATACCAATTGCTGGCGGACATGGACGATACAGAGGTTATTAGGAAGTTTCGGCTGGACAGGCCAACCCTGCATCGACTGTGTGCCATGTTAGAACCCCATCTCCGTCCCCGCAGGGTGTATCCGACTGCTGTCACCCCCACGGCTAAGGTGATGGCCGCCATGCATTTCTTCGCCACTGGGTCATTCCAGCACACAGTGGGCAGTGGAGGAGGGATGTCCCAGCCCATGTTCAGCAAGGTGCTGAGGGATGTACTGGCAGCCATGATGCTGTACCGGAACAGGTACATCCGCTTCCCCAGGGCTCGTGAATTGGCGGCAGTGAAGGGTGCATTCTATGCCCTTGGCAGAATCCCACACGTCGTTGGAGCCATTGACTGCACACATGTCGGCCTTGTTCCACCACAGGCCACTGAGCACCTGTACCGCAACAGGAAGCACACGCACTCCCTGAATGTGCAAGTGGTGTGCCTTGCGGACATGGTGATCACCCACGTGTGTGCAAAGTTCCCAGGCTCGGCCCATGACGCACACATAATGCGCAACAGCATCTTGCCACGACTGATGTCCAATATGCAACAGGATCGTGCCTGTATTGTCGGTGAGTATGTGGAGTGGTGTAGCGTGCTGGCTGTGCGATGCTGTCCCCTGTCCAGTTGGATTAGCAACGGTTCTCTGTGTCCCTCACACCCAGGTGACTCTGCGTATCCGAATGGGGCATGGCTGCTCAGTCCATTGAGGAATCCTCGCACCCCAGCAGACGATCGCTACAATGAGGCACATGGGAGGACCAGACGTGTGGTCGAGCGTACCTTTGGCCTCCTCAAGTCCAGGTTCAGGTGCCTGGACCGCACCGAGGTGCGCTGGCGTACTCCCCACAGAAGGTGTGCCGGATAGTGGTGGCGTGCTGCATGCTGCACAATCTGGCCATTCGGAAGCAGATCCCCCTCATCGTGGATGACGGAGATCAACCAGGGCTCCAGCCCGCAGACCAGGACAGCTCGAGTGAGGAGGACAGCGGAGAGGAGGAAGCTGGTAATGTGCGGCAGCAGCTCATCGCCCGCTACTTCACTTGACGGTGAGTGTCCATGTACGACGGCTGATGTGGCTGTATCTGTGCAGGTGTGTGCGTGCTGTGTCAGGGTGGCCGTTTGTTCACTGCGTGCTGTGTGTCAACGCTCCATGGCCAGGGTAGTATGCCACTGTTGGTGGCTGTGGCATTGTGCCCTATTGCTCTGTGCGATGTGTGTACATTGCTTGTAGTTGTTGACATGTACAGTGTGATGGGTGTGTGACACACTCATTGAATGTGCTCCTGTTCTGTCTCCCACCCCTAGGTCCCTACAGGCCCTCCGGATTCAAATGCCATGCCACGCATCAGGTGCCTTTCCGCCCAAGGTGGCCGTTGTATTCCGTACAAATAAGACACAGGGCACAAACAGCAGTTAGTGAAAAAGGTGCATTTATTACAAACTGTGACATGTGATTGTGTGTAAGGTGATGACAAAAGTGGTGCGTGCAGTGACAATGAGCTGTCGGTCATGGCTGCGTGATGATCAGGGTGTACCCACTGGTTCTATGTCCATAGTCCAACACACACATGCCATCCAGATGGCTGTGTGGAGTGGGATCGTAGTCCAAGTCAATGCAGTGGCTGGTCAAGGAAGGCTGGCGGAAGGCTGGCTGGCTGCCTCACTTGCGACTGGAGCATGCGAAGTCCTCCCGGGAGATCTGTTTCCTCTTCGGACGGCCCCTTCCACGTTTGCGAGGGGGTGCCTGCTTGCGACATGCTGGTGGTTGAGGTGTGATCACTGGCTGTGGACGCAGGGGAACTGGACACTGCTGCTCCACCCTGCGCCCCGGCAGGTGGTGGCGGAGGGGAGCTGCTGTCCCTGGCTGTGACCTCACCGCCACCACCAGCTGTCCAATGAGGTCCACGATTTGGCCCATACGGGCGTCCATGGACCTCAGCACCCCCAGCACCTCACGCGTGTCTGAAGCAGACCGGACCCATTGTCCTTGGGCCTCTTCATAGGCCCCAAGGACTCTGGCCATGTGAGGCAGGGCATGGCTCCCAGGGGAGGCTGGCGTTTCCCTGACCCTGCTCCTCCTACCAGTCCTGCTGCCACCGGCCCTGCCCACTAGCCACATTGCTCACCACGGTCCTCGCTGTGGCTCCCAGGGTGGATCCAGTCGTCCGGGCCACCACCTGCGCTGGGGCTGGTGCCAGCGAAGACGTGGCGGTGGTGGCGGCGGTGGTGGTCGGTGCGGCGATGGTGGCGGTTGCGGCAGTGGTAGTGGCCACAATGACCGTGGGTGTGGCCGCAACGACAGTGGCAGCAGGGGGCTGTGAATGTTCAGCAGCCCTGGATGATGGGTTGGTGGGTAGGAGGGTCCTGGGGAGCGGCTGGGCCCTGCCACACCAGATGGGCCTGCTTGGTTGTCCGTGTCCGAAGAGGAGGACAGATCCTCCAGATCCGTGTGTCCTCGTTGGGGGCTTGTAGGCTGGCTGTGCTGGCTGCTGGCTCCATCCCCAGCATCCAGCAGTTCGTCACCTGTGGAGAGAATGAGATTTGTTATTGTGTTGCACCTGGCGAAGTATGTATTTGTCGTCTGACATTGACAGTTCGTGCAATCTCGTACATGGGTTTCCCGGAGGCGTGTGTGTGGCTGTAGCATCTGTAGTTGTGTGTGCTTGGCAATGGGACTGTGTGCTGTGCACATGTGGCATGGGACGGATTGGCCATGCCGATGGGTGTGTTGCTGTGCCCCTACTTATTGTGACTCTGGTGTATGCGGGCTCCTGGCCCATCCTGGGTCTGGTTTGTACTTTGCTTTTGGGGTTCAAATGGAACGCTTAGGAACGCATATGGCAACATGGGGGCCATGCCCCAGATTCGCATTTGGGAGGGGATATGCTTTTGGGGTTCAAATGGAACGCTTAGGAACGCATATGGCAACATGGGGGCTATGCCCCAGATTCGCATTTGGGAGGGGATATGCTTTTGGGGTTCAAATGGAACGCTTAGGAACGCATATGGCAACATGGGGGCTATGCCCCAGATTCGCATTTGGGAGGGGATATGCTTTTGGGGTTCAAATGGAACGCTTAGGAACGCATATGGCAACATGGGGGCTATGCCCCAGATTCGCATTTGGGAGGGGATATGCTTTTGGGGTTCAAATGGAACGCTTAGGAACGCATATGGCAACATGGGGGCTATGCCCCAGATTCGCATTTGGGAGGGATATGCTTTTGGGGTTCAAATGGAACGCTTAGGAACGCATATGGCAACATGGGGGCTATGCCCCAGATTCGCATTTGGGAGGGGATATGCTTTTGGGGTACATGCTGTGAGCCATGGGTGCCGAACGTGACATGTGTTGTGGCAGCATGACAGTGCATGGTTTGAGGTGTGTACATGCTTGACATGGCCTGCATATTTGCTGTCTGTTGTGCTTACTGGACATGGCATTGGACGCATCGTTATGAGTGAGTGATAGTTGTGTGCCAGCCAACGTATTGCAGTTGTCCCATCTCCTTGGTGTGCGTGCTGCCCTGTGCCATGTGCATCACTGCAGTGCTCGGGGGGTGTGGCCCATGTTGTGTGTTGTTGCTCACAGTGTGTCGTGCGCTTAATTGACTTCTGGCACATGGTTGGTCATGGGCATGTGTCTTAGCGTGACTGCTGTATGTGTGGCAGCTGTGCGGATGACATGCCTTTCATGAGAAGGGGGCTGACGGATGGGATGGATGGTATGTTGTATGTGCATGGTGTGTCTGTGAGTTTGATGGGTTCAGTGGTGTTCGTGTGCATTTATGTTGTTCCGCTCTGTTGCGTCTAGTGTTGTTTGTCTTACATAGGCGTAGTTGTGGGGTGTGTTGTTGACAGGCAGTAGGGGCTACATGGACAGGACTTCAATGGTGTTTCGGTTGTGTGTGATGAGTTGCACAGTGGCTGCCGTGTGGGACTATATTCAGTGTGGCTTGTGCATGCAGACGTGGCTCCTTGGGTGTTGCTATGTCTGTGATGGGTCATGTGGGGTGTGAGTCTGTTGTTCATGTCCGTGTGCACATTGTTCACTTGTTCGTGACGGTGGGCGGTGCTGCGTGTTCGTCTGCTACGTGACATGTCCCATGTGTTGGTCGTGTTATGGTCCTCATGCCTCCAGTAATCCAGCCCTGTCCAGTTTCCCACCTGCAAGTTGTTCGTGCGTGCACTGTACTGGATGCCACATGGCTCTAAGCGGGGGTGCTCCATGTTGCAGGTCTGTGGGGGTGGGAGGGTGTTGTGGGTCGTGGGGGTGGCTGGACACCCACTGACACCGATTGCTGTGGACCGTGATGTCTGCCTTTCGGCTGTCGTTGTGCACTGCGGTGGCTGACACGTGGCTGTGGGGTGTGGGGGATGCTCCTCCTTGCTGTGCTGTGGGACTGGGGCCTGTGTGTGTTGTACTTGGGCTGTCCACCGTCCCACCCACTGCACTTTGTGTTCCTGCCACTTACCTGTTACTTGTCGGTTAGTGCAGCTGTGGCGGACACATGGGTGTGGTGGGTGCTCGTTGTGGCGCTTCTGGCATATTTGGGGACCTGTTGGTGGTTACGTGGCTGGCTTAGTGTACACATGTCCCCACGCATCTTACAGTTGTTCGGTTTGGGCTGTGTGTGGTAGTGTCTGTTGCATGTGTGTGTGATGTGTTGTGTATTGTGTGCTGGACATGGGGGTGTTTGTCCCTGGGAGCTGTGGCATGGTGGTAGTGCATGTGAGTACATAGCGGTGTGCTGGTATACATTAGTTTGTACTTACCAGCCTCCACTCCCCCTGCTAATCCGGCGAGGATCTCCGGATGGATTACGACTCGCACCTTCTCCTCCCACGCTTTGAAGGTCTTAAAGAGCGCGGGATTCCCTCCGCCAGTGACGGCAGCCAGCTCTCTGTTTTTGCCCTCCTTCTTCTTGACCAGGCTCTTTACGTCATTCCAACGTTTGTTAATCTCGACTCTGTTCCTGGGCAGGGTCCCGACTGCATTGACCTGGTCTACGATCCGGTTCCACATTCTGTTTCTGGTGGCTAGTGGTGTGTGCTGGACCATGTTCCCATAGATTTGTGGGTACACCTTGATGATCTCGTCGACCATGACCGTCAGCTCCATGGGCGTGAACTTGGGCATTCTTTGTGGTGCCATGATGTTTGTGGTGCTGGTGCGGTGTGTGTTGTGTAATGTGCAGGGGGTTTGTGGTGCCGGTGTTTGGTGGTTGTGGTGCCGGTGTTTGGTGGTGGTGGTGGTGGTGTTTGGTGGTGGTGGTGGTGGTGGTAGTGATGTGTGCGTTTCTGTGGTGTGCTGCTGTCCTTGCTGTGTCACTGTGTCCTCTCCTCTCCTCTCTGGTTTGCAATGTAGCAAGGGGTTGTGGTCTGTGGGAGTGCTGCTTTTGTACTCACCTATGTGGGTGTGTCCTCATGGTCTGTTGTTTTCAGGTGTGTTGTGTCTGGGGTTCTGGCCTTTGTATTTTTTGTTTGTCCGGGGGGTGTTTTCGGGATGTGTACTGTGCTTGTGTATTTGTGCGTGCCTTGCTGTGTGGACTTGTTGGCCATGTTGTGTGCTATTGGTTTTGTGTGCGGATGGTTTCTGTGCAGGTACGTTGGCGCCATGGCTTCTGCCGTGTCGATTCTCATCGGCGTTGTTTGCGCTGGCGGGCGGTATATTTGTGATTTTTCCGCGCTCATGTCGGTGCGATCGTAATTTCACGTGCGGTGTGTCGGCCGTGAGGGCGGGCGGTTTTGTGTTGTCGTGCGTGTTTCCGTCCGTGGCGGGCGGTTTGACTCCGACTCGGACGTTGGCGGGCGGTATTTTGTGTGGTTTTTCCGCCGATGGCGGTTTTCGGTTTGTGTAATCGTAATGGCGTGGTCGGTGTTCAGGCGGTGTGTGCGGGCGGATTTTTGCCGCTTCCATGCCTGGCGGATTTATTGACGCCGGGTATCGTAATGTGCCCCATAGTTGTTAAAAATATCGTTTTTTTAAATTAATATTATGTATTTTAATATATATTTTATATGTATGTGATATATGTTTTATTGTACAAGAATTGTTTATATTTTTAATATATGTATTACATTTTTAGAGGTTATTACATTTTTTTTATTTGAATTTTGCGTTTTTAGTTCCGTAGCAGGTTGTGGGTTTATAGGGGAATAGGGTGGGAAGTAATTTAATTATATTAAATTAATTGTTTATATTTTATTTATTAATATTTGTTTAATTGAGATTTTATAGTTTTAAATGTGTAAAGTAATTTATTATTAATTAATAAATAATTGGTTGTTAATTAATTTTAATTAATTAATTGGTAATTAATTATGGTTATTGTGTAATTAATTTTAGGTGTGTGTTGTGGTGTTTATAGGTGTAAAGGGTGGGAAGTAGTTTATTTTTAATTTATGAATTAATAATTGGTTGTTAATTAATTTTAAATAATTAATTGGTAATTAATTATGGTATTTGTGTAATTTATTTTAGGTGTGTGTTTTGGGGTTGATAGGGGTAAAGGGTGTTAAGTAGTTTATTTTTTTCTTATTATTAATTTTTTGTTAATTGATATTAATTAAATTAATTAAAATGTTATTATGGTAATTGTGTAATTAATTTTAGGTGTGTGTTGTGGTGTTTATAGTAGTAAAGGTTGGGAAGTAATTTGTTTTTAATTAATTAATATATAGTTGTTAATTAATGTTAATTATTTGATATTTATTTTGAGTAATTGTTTATTTTTGTGTGTGTTGTTTTTACTTTTGAAGGGGTAAAGGGTGGGTATTAAATACATTTTAATTACTTTATTATTAGTTGTTAGTAGTAGTTTTAATAAAAAAATAAGTTTTAGTTGTGTTTTTATATTTTATAGTTTAATTTAGGTGTGTGTTGTGGATATTCTAGTGTATAGTCAATGAATGTTTTTTTTTTTTTTTTATTAATAATATTTTTTAATTGATCATTAATTATGGAAGTAAATTTAATTTATAATGTTGAAGTGTTTTGTTTTTGGTGTGGTGTTATAGGGGAGGAAATAAAATATATATATTTATGTATTAATTAATTTTTTGTTTGTAAATATTTTCTAGTTTAAAATCTTTTGTTTTTTTATTTATTTCTTATTTTAATTTATATAATATTTGTAGGTTTTTGTTATATGTAATTAATAGTATAATTTTTTTAATATATTTAATATATTTGATTTTTCATTTTTTAAATATTTTTTATTTATTTTTATAATTTCTTTTATATTTTTTTAATAACTGAGTGTGAATAGTAATTTTTCTCTCTCCGCTATCCAACACTTTCCCTAATGTTGCACTCACTGGAGTGGGAATAGTAATTTTTACCTCTCCGCTATCCAAGACTTTCCCTACTGTTGCACTCACTGGGTTGGAATAGTAATTTTTACCCCTCTGCTATCCAACACTTTCCCTACTGTTGCAATCTCTGGAGTGGGAATAGTAATTTTAACCCCTTTGCTATCCAACACTTTCCCTACTGTTGCACTTACTGGAGTGGGAATACACTTTTTTACCCCTCCGCTATCCAACACTTATCCTACTGTTGCATTCAGTGGAGTGGGAATAGTAAATTTTACCCCTCTGCTATCCAACACTTTCTCTATTGTTGCACTCTTTGGAGTGGGAATATTAATTTTTGCCCCTCTGCTATCCAACACTTTCCATGCTGTTGCTCTCACTGGAGTGGGAATAGTAAATTTTACCCCTCCGCTATCCAGCATTTTCCCTACTGTTGCACTCACTGGAGTTTGAATAGTAATTTTTTCCCCCTCCGTTATCCAACATTTTCCCTACTGTTGCACTCACTGGAGTGGGAATAGTAATTTTTACCCCTTCGCTATCCAGCACTTTCCCTACTGTTGCACTCAGTGGAGTGGGAATAGTAAGTTTTACCCCTCCGCTATCCAACACTTTCCCTACTGTTGCACTCAGTGGAATGGGAATAGTAAGTTTTACCCCTTCGCTATCCAACACTTTCCCTACTGTTGCACTTTTTGGAGTGAGATTAGTAATTTTTATCCCTCCGCTATCCAACACTTACCCTACTGTTGCAGTCACTGGAGTGGGAATAGTTATTTTTATCCCTTTGCTATCCGACTGACTGACTGAAATATTTGTAAAGCGCACTAATGCCGAGGCGTCTTGGCGCTGAGGTAATAGCCGTCCACCTAGTTGGCAGGCCTAGAACTTAGAGAAGAGCCATGTTTTAATCAACTTTCTAAAGAGAGTCCTGCTGGACTGCAGTCTCATGTGGATTGGGAGGGAGTTCCACA
Organism: Calotriton arnoldi; assembly: GCA_963921515.1. Taxonomy (NCBI): domain Eukaryota; kingdom Metazoa; phylum Chordata; class Amphibia; order Caudata; family Salamandridae; genus Calotriton; species Calotriton arnoldi. The sequence goes on from CAWUFW010001659.1 coordinate 122,370, forward strand.
ATTTAGCAGCTTGGTAGGAGAACCCCCTTCCGCCCCATCTAGCTCTTCTTATCCTAGGGAGAAGAACCAGTCCAGTATTTGCCGACCTGAGGCAGCGTACCGGCAGATATCGCGGGAATAAGAGTTGAATATCTGCCGCCCCTCCTCCATAGAGGGCTTTATGGACTAGGCAAAGAGCCTTAAAATCTATTCTTCGGCGGACTGGGAGCCAATGGAGAAGTTTTAGGCTTGCGGATGTTGGGTGGTGTTTAGGTAGCTCTAACAGTACTCGTGCGGCCGCATTTTGTAGAGACTGTAATTTAGAGAGCTGTCTGACACCCGCGCCTAGGTATAACGCATTGCAGTAGTCTATTTGAGACAGAACCAGCGCACCGACTACCGTTTTCCTTAACGAGGGTGGAATGAATGGAAGAATCTTCCGCAATACTTTCAACGTGAAAAAACAAGCCGATGACACTTGATTTATCTGGAGGGCAAGCGTTAGGTCCTTATCGACCAGAAACCCTAGATTTCTGGCCTTCAGAACAGGGACAGGAAATGTTCCGGCTTCAGGCGGCCACCAGAGTTCGCTCCAGACCGTGGGTTTCTGCCCGAACTCTATGACCTCAGTTTTTTCCGTATTTAACTTCAGGAAATTTGAGTTCATCCAGGCCATCAATGCCATTAGGCAGTTCCGGAACCTTTCCGCCGTCAGGTCCACGTTTTGCGTAACTGACACCACTAATTGGGTGTCATCCGCGTATGACACAAGGGAGAGACCGTGGCTTTTTATTAATCTAGCCAGAGGGGCAACATACACGTTGAACAGGGTGGGGGACAAGGCAGAACCCTGGGGCACTCCACACGGGAGTGTGAACTTTCCAGACTGAAGTCCATCCCAGTGAATTGCCTGTTCCCGGTTTGCCAAGTATGAGGCTAGAAGGTCCAGAGCCTTCTCCCCAATACCAGCTACTTTCAGCCTTTGTACCAACACCGTGTGATTTACGGTGTCGAACGCTGCGGTTAGGTCGAGTAGTATTAGGGTGGCCCTACCACCTCCGTCCATCACCTTTCTAATCTCTTCCGTCGCCATGATTAAGGCAGATTCTGTTGAGTGCTGAGCTCTAAATCCATGTTGTGTAGAATCTAGAATGTTATTCTTATCTAGGTATTCCGTCAGTTCCCTGTTTAGTGCTTTCTCAAGTAACTTGGAAGGAAACGGGAGGCAAGAAATAGGTCGATAGTTCTTGACCTCCAAAGGGTCAAGTGAAGGTTTTTTTAAAATGGGTCTAATACAGACCTTTTTCCAGCACAGTGGAAAAACCCCTGAAATAATGATTGTGTTCAGTAAGGGGGTCAAGCAGGCACTGATCAACTCTGGGGCTAAGTGTAGGATAAAAGGAGGGCAGGGGTCCAAGGGAGAACCTGACTTGGTTTTCACCAGTAAGTCTACCACTTCACTCTGTTCTAACGTTTGGAACCGTATTAGACTGACTCCAGGGGCAGTGTCTTCTTGTCCATCTGTACCATTCCCTACTGGGTTTGGTACTGTGTTCAAGAGCTCATTGTATACTGACTGTACTTTATGCTGAAAGAAGCCAGCCATATTATCCACTAATGATTGATTTGGTGAAAACACCGTATCCCGTGGGCATTTGGATAGGATGGTGATAGTTTTAAACAATTCTTTAGAGGAGTTCGACGCCTCCTGAATTTTAGCCGCAAAATATTTTGATTTGGCTTGCTTTATAGAGGACTTGTATTCCTCTAATACTAAATTGTAGTGACTCCTATGTTCCGCACTATAATTTGATCTCCAAATTCGCTCCTGACGTCTACACTTGATTTTTAGCTGTTTAAGCTCAGTCGAGTACCAGGGTGAGGAAACTTGTCTACTCCTTTGGTGCTTAGAACCTTCCGGTGCCAACTTATTTACTGCCTGAGTTAGCCAGGTTTCATAATTGTTGGCTGCCAGGTTTGAATCCCGAACATCTGGTAGATTCTTTGATAAGGCTGAAATCAAATCCTGTTCTTGGATTGATTTCCAGGGGCGGGATCTCACCAGCGAGGAACTAGTCCTGTGGCCACCACTGGTTGCTACCATCCGAACATTAAAATGAACTGCGGAGTGGTCTGACCATAATAGTTGTTGTACTCTCGTCACTTCAGTGGAGGAGTTGTTTGTAAATAGTCCATCAAGCGTGTGGCCAGCTTGGTGCGTAGGTTCTGATACTAGCTGGCTCAGGCCATGTTGTCTATCAAGCTTGATGTATCAGTATCATTATGTAATTCCAGATGGAAATTAAAATCTCCAAGGACTGTAAAAGTAGCAGTGTCTAAGCACGATTCTAGGAAAGTCTGCAATGAACTAATAAAAGCGACTCTCGTGCCTGGGGGTCTGTAGATGAGAACTCCTGGGAAGAGCTCGCAGTTGTATCTTTTAATACTAAAAGACATTGCCTCAGCTTCTAATGTGGGTTCAGGCTTAGTCTTCGCAGTAAAGTGGGACCGGTAAATCAGCGCTAAACCTCCCCCTTTAGCACCGACCCTATCTACATGGGCTACAAGATAGCCTGCAGGCACGGCGTCTCCCCAGTCAGGGTCTGAGGTGTTGTTTGCCCAGGTTTCTGTAAGAAACAGCAAATCTGGGTTTTCAACTTGGATCAGACACTCAAGCTCATATTTGTGTTTGATCATGGAACGTGTATTAAGTAAAATGCAGCAGATATTTTCAAGCTCATTTCGGCCGGCTCCTTGAATAGGTAAATGCCGCTGGGAATCCCTAGTATTTCGGGGGACTACATGATCTCGGTTGCTGCCGGGTTTGGTAGTCATCCCTTCACTAGTTGGGTAGTTGGATTTGGTTAGAAGATACAAGGGTGTCAGACCACATGTATTACATCGCATCGGGCTGCAGTTCAGTGTGTCTAAGATTGACACAGGTTGAGGGCACTCACCATATCTAAGGGCGAGGAGTTCATTACGGGTGTAAGTATATCTTCTGACATGGGCAGGGCTCCTGGCGCTGGGCGCATTCCGGGCGCTGATGGGCGCAGACGGGCTTGCCTTTGGCGCGCCGGTGGCGCGCCCGCTGCGCGCGGTCGCAGCATCCGGATTTTAAAGGAAGTGGGGAAGGAGATTAGGCGTCTAGAACGCTAACCACAGGGCACCGCAAACAGCGTGATAGCAGCAGGATTTAAAAGTCACAAGTTTCCTTCTTTTTAAAAACACAGTATCACGAGTTCTAAAAACAGTACACACAAATTAGGCTAAAATAACATATGGCATCCCCCGGCTCTAACAGCTCTGTGTCAGGTTTAGTAACTATTACCAAGTGCGCGGTCGCAGCATCCGGATTTTAAAGGAAGTGGGGAAGGAGATTAGGCGTCTAGAACGCTAACCACAGGGCACCGCAAACAGCGTGATAGCAGCAGGATTTAAAAGTCACAAGTTTCCTTCTTTTTAAAAACACAGTATCACGAGTTCTAAAAACAGTTCACACAAATTAGGCTAAAATAACATATGGCATCCCCCCGGCTCTAAGAGCTCTGTGTCAGGTTTAGTAACTATTACCAAGTGCGCGGTCGCAGCATCCGGATTTTAAAGGAAGTGGGGAAGGAGATTAGGCGTCTAGAACGCTAACCACAGGGCACCGCAAACAGCGTGATAGCAGCAGGATTTAAAAGTCACAAGTTTCCTTCTTTTTAAAAACACAGTATCACGAGTTCTAAAAACAGTACACACAAATTAGGCTAAAATAACATATGGCATCCCCCCGGCTCTAACAGCTCTGTCAGGTTTAGTAACTATTACCAAGTGCGCGGTCGCAGCATCCGGATTTTAAAGGAAGTGGGGAAGGAGATTAGGCGTCTAGAACGCTAACCACAGGGCACCGCAAACAGCGTGATAGCAGCAGGATTTAAAAGTCACAAGTTTCCTTCTTTTTAAAAACACAGTATCACGAGTTCTAAAAACAGTACACACAAATTAGGCTAAAATAACATATGGCATCCCCCGGCTCTAACAGCTCTGTGTCAGGTTTAGTAACTATTACCAAGTGCGCGGTCGCAGCATCCGGATTTTAAAGGAAGTGGGGAAGGAGATTAGGCGTCTAGAACGCTAACCACAGGGCACCGCAAACAGCGTGATAGCAGCAGGATTTAAAAGTCACAAGTTTCCTTCTTTTTAAAAACACAGTATCACGAGTTCTAAAAACAGTACACACAAATTAGGCTAAAATAACATATGGCATCCCCCGGCTCTAACAGCTCTGTGTCAGGTTTAGTAACTATTACCAAGTGCGCGGTCGCAGCATCCGGATTTTAAAGGAAGTGGGGAAGGAGATTAGGCGTCTAGAACGCTAACCACAGGGCACCGCAAACAGCGTGATAGCAGCAGGATTTAAAAGTCACAAGTTTCCTTCTTTTTAAAAACACAGTATCACGAGTTCCAAAAACAGTACACACAAATTAGGCTAAAATAACATATGGCATCCCCCGGCTCTAACAGCTCTGTGTCAGGTTTAGTAACTATTACCAAGTGCGCGGTCGCAGCATCCGGATTTTAAAGGAAGTGGGGAAGGAGATTAGGCGTCTAGAACGCTAACCACAGGGCACCGCAAACAGCGTGATAGCAGCAGGATTTAAAAGTCACAAGTTTCCTTCTTTTTAAAAACACAGTATCACGAGTTCTAAAAACAGTACACACAAATTAGGCTAAAATAACATATGGCATCCCCCGGCTCTAACAGCTCTGTGTCAGGTTTAGTAACTATTACCAAGTGCGCGGTCGCAGCATCCGGATTTTAAAGGAAGTGGGGAAGGAGATTAGGCGTCTAGAACGCTAACCACAGGGCACCGCAAACAGCGTGATAGCAGCAGGATTCAAAAGTCACAAGTTTCCTTCTTTTAAAAACACAGTATCACGAGTTCTAAAAACAGTACACACAAATTAGGCTAAAATAACATATGGCATCCCCCGGCTCTAACAGCTCTGTGTCAGGTTTAGTAACCACTTTCCCTACTGTTGCACTGATTGTATTGTGAAATTTAAGTTTAAATATTTTTTAATAGTTTAATGTTTTAATTTATTATATACTTTTGTTTTTTTATATTTTAAATCATTAATATATATTTATATTTTTTATTTTATTTTAAACTTTTAACATAAATTAAAAACAATAGTTTATTAATTGTTTTAAAGTAAATATATATGTATAAATTATTATGTTTGTGTGTTTATTTTTTTATTAAGTTTATTTGTTATATTTTATTAAAATGTATATTAAATTAATTTTATTTTGTTAAAATTATATTTAATATTTAATATATATTATTGTATTTTATTTATTATATAAAAGTCGATATTTTATACATCTATATTTATTAAATCGATATTTTTTAGTCGATATTTTTGTACTTACCTGTTGAAGTATAGGAGTCAATATTTTTGTTGTCTATATTTTTAACTCGATATTTTTAACATCGATATTTTTTACATCAATGTTGTGTCAGTGTACCGAAAAATAACACCATGAAGAAACAATGGTCTGAAGAACTGAGTGTCAGTTTAAACTCACATAGCTTTCTTTTTTAGCTCAAGGAGCCTCTCCATTTCACTACATTACATATGCATTCAAATATTTGAATAATTTATAGGTTTAAGAAATATTTACCTTTCTAAGGGGCACATTACGATACCCGGCGTAAATAATTCCGCCAGGCATGGAAGCGGCAAAAATCCGCCCGCACACACCGCCTGAACACCGACCACGCCATTACGATTACACAAACCGAAAACCGCCATCGGCGGAAAAATCACACAAAATACCGCCCGCCATCGTCCGAGTCGGAGTCAAACCGCCCGCCACGGACGGAAACACGCACGACAACACAAAACCGCCCGCCCACACGGCCGACACACCGCACGTGAAATTACGATCGCACCGCCATGAGCGCGGAAAAACCACAAATATACCGCCCACCAGCGCAAACAACGCCGATGAGAATCGACACGGCAGAAGCCATGGCGCCAACGTACCTGCACAGAAACCATCCGCACACAAAACCAATAGCACACAACATGGCCAACAAGTCCACACAGCAAGGCACGCACAAATACACAAGCACAGTACACATCCCGAAAACACCCCCGGACAAACAAAAAATACAAAGGCCAGAACCCCAGACACAACACACCTGAAAACAACAGACCATGAGGACACACCCACATAGGTGAGTACAAAAGCAGCACTCCCACAGACCACAACCCCTTGCTACATTGCAAACCAGAGAGGAGAGGACACAGTGACACAGCAAGGACAGCAGCACACCACAGAAACGCACACATCACTACCACCACCACCACCACCACCACCACCACCACCAAACACCACCCCCACCACCACCACCACCACCACCACCACACCCCGGCACCACAAACCCCCTGAACATTACACAACACACACCGCACCAGCACCACAAACACCATGGCACCACAAAGGATGCCCAAGTTCACGCCCATGGAGCTGACGGTCATGGTCGACGAGATCATCAAGGTGTACCCACAAATCTATGGGAACATGGTCCAGCACACACCACTAGCCACCAGAAACAGAATGTGGAACCGGATCGTAGACCAGGTCAATGCAGTCGGGACCCTGCCCAGGAACAGAGGTGAAATAAACAAACGTTGGAATGACGTAAAGAGCCTGGTCAAGAAGAAGGAGGGCAAAAACAGAGAGCTGGCTGCCGTCACTGGCGGAGGGAATCCCGCGCTCTTTAAGACCTTCAAAGCGTGGGAGGAGAAGGTGCGAGTCGTAATCCATCCGGAGATCCTCGCCGGATTAGCAGGGGAGTGGAGGCTGGTAAGTACAAACTAATGTATACCAGCACACCGCTATGTACTCACATGCGCAACTACCATGCCACAGCTCCCAGGGACAAACACCCCCATGTCCAGCACACAATACACAACACATCACACACACATGCAACAGACACCACCACACACAGCCCAAACCGAACAACTGTAAGATGCGTGGGGACATGTGTACACTCAGACAGCCACGTAACCACCAACAGGTCCCCAAATATGCCAGAAGCGCCACAACGAGCACCCACCACACCCATGTGTCCGCCACAGCTGCACTAACCGACAAGTAACAGGTAAGTGGCAGGAACACAAAGTGCAGTGGGTGGGAGGGTGGACAGCCCAAGTACAACACACACCAGGCCCCAGTCCCACAGCAAAGCAAGGAGGAGCATCTCCCACAGCCACGTGTCAGCCACCGCAGTGCACAACGACAGCCGAAAGGCAGACATCACGGTCCACAGCAATCGGTGTCAGTGGGTGTCCAGCCACCCCACGACCCACAACACCCCCACCCCCACAGACCTGCAACATGGAGCACCCCCGCTTAGAGCCATGTGGCATCCAGTACAGTGCACGCACGAACAACTTGCAGGTGGGAAACTGGACAGGGCTGGATTACTGGAGGCATGAGGACCATAACACGACCAAAACATGGGACATGTCACGTAGCACACGAACACGCAGCACCGCCCACCGTCACGAACAAGTGAACAATGTGCACACGGACATGAACAACAGACTCACACCCCACATGACCCATCACAGACATAGCAACACCCAAGGAGCCACGTCTGCATGCACAAGCCACACTGAATATAGTCCCACACGGCAGCCACTGTGCAACTCATCACACACAACCGAAACACCATTGAAGTCCTGTCCATGTAGCCCCTACTGCCTGTCAACCACACACCCCACAACTACGCCTATGTAAGACAAACAACACTAGACGCAACAGAGCGGAACAACATAAATGCACACGAACACCACTGAACCCATCAAACTCACAGACACACCATGCACATACAACATACCATCCATCCCATCCGTCAGCCCCAGTCTCATGAAAGGCATGTCATCCGCACAGCTGCCACACATACAGCAGTCACGCTAAGACACATGCCCATGACCAACCATGTGCCAGAAGTCAATTAAGCGCACGACACACTGTGAGCAACAACACACAACATGGGCCACACCCCCCCCGAGCACTGCAGTGATGCACATGGCACAGGGCAGCACGCACACCAAGGAGATGGGACAACTGCAATACGTTGGCTGGCACACAACTATCACTCACTCATAACGATGCGTCCAATGCCATGTCCAGTAATCACAACAGACAGCAAATATGCAGGCCATGTCAAGCATGCACACACCTCAAACCATGCACTGTCATGCTGCCACAACACATGTCACGTTCGGCACCCATGGCTCACAGCATGTACCCCAAAAGCATATCCCCTCCCAAATGCGAATCTGGGGCATGGCCCCCATGTTGCCATATGCGTTCCTAAGCGTTCCATTTGAACCCCAAAAGCATATTCCCTCCCAAATGCGAATCTGGGGCATGGCCCCCATGTTGCCATATGCGTTCCTAAGCGTTCCATTTGAACCCCAAAAGCATATTCCCTCCCAAATGCGAATCTGGGGCATGGCCCCCATGTTGCCATATGCGTTCCTAAGCGTTCCATTTGAACCCCAAAAGCATATCCCCTCCCAAATGCGAATCTGGGGCATGGCCCCCATGTTGCCATATGCGTTCCTAAGCGTTCCATTTGAACCCCAAAAGCATATCCCCTCCCAAATGCGAATCTGGGGCATGGCCCCCATGTTGCCATATGCGTTCCTAAGCGTTCCATATGAACCCCAAAAGCAAAGTACAAACCAGACCCAGGATGGGCCAGGAGCCCGCATACACCAGAGTCACAATGAGTAGGGGCACAGCAACACACCCATCGGCATGGCCAATCCGTCCCATGCCACATGTGCACAGCACACAGTCCCATTGCCTAGCACACACAACTACAGATGCCACAGCCACACACTCGCCTCCGGGAAACCCATGTACGAGATTGCACGAACTGCCAATGTCAGACGACAAATACATACTTCGCCAGGTGCAACACAATAACAAATCTCATTCCCTCCACAGGTGACGAACTGCCGGATGCTGGGGATGGAGACAGCAGCCAGCACAGCCAGCCCACAAGCCCCCAACGAGGACACACGGATCTGGAGGATCTGTCCTCCTCTTCGGACACGGACCACCAAGCAGGCCCATCTGGTGTGGCAGGGCCCAGCCGCTCCCCAGGACCCCTCCTACCCACCAACCCATCATCCAGGGATGCTGAACAGTCCCAGCCCCCTGCTGCCACTGTCGTTGCGGCCACACCCACGGTCATTGCGGCCACTACCACTGCCGCAACCGCCACCATCGCCGCACCGACCACCACCGCCACCACCACCACCACGTCTTCGCTGGCACCAGCCCCAGCGCAGGTGGTGGCCCGGCCGACTGGATCCACCCTGGGAGCCACAGCGAGGACCGTGGTGTGCAATGTGGCTAGTGGGCAGGCCGGTGGCAGCAGGACTGGTAGGAGGAGCAGGGTCAGGGAAACGCCAGCCTCCCTGGGAGCCATGCCCTGCCTCAAATGGCCAGAGTCCTTGGGGCCTATGAAGAGGCCCAAGGACAATGGGCCAGGTCAGCTACAGACACGCGTGAGGTGCTGGGGGTGCTGAGGTCCATGGACGCCCATATGGGCCAATTCGTGTCCCGTATGGACCAACTCGTGGACCTCATGGGCCAGCTGGTGGTGGCGGTGGGGTCACAGGCAAGGCCAGCAACACCACCTCCGCCACCACCTGCTAGGGCGCAGGGTCGGGCAGCAGTGTCCACTTCCCCTGCGTCCACAGCCAGTGAGCACACCTCACCCACCACCAGCAGGTCGCCACCACACACCCCCTCCCAAACGTGGAAGGGGCCGTCCGAAGAGGAAACAGATCTCCCGGGAGGACTTCGCACGCTCCAGTCGCAAGTGAGGCAGCCAGCCAGCCTTCCGCCAGCCTTCCTTGACCAGCCACTGCATTGACTTGCTCTACGATCCCACTCCACACAGCCATCTGGATGGCATGTGTGTGTTGGACTATGGACATAGAACCAGTGGGTACACCCTGAGCTTCACGCAGCCATGACCGACAGCTCATTGTCACTGCACGCACCACTTTTGTCATCACCTTACACACAATCACATGTCACAGTTTGTAATAAATGTACCTTTTTCACTAACTGCTGTTTGTGCCCTGTGTTTTATTTGTACGGAATACAACGGCCACCTTGGGCGGAAAGGCACCTGATGCGTGGCATGGCAATGGAATCCGGAGGACCTGTAGGGACCTAGGGGTGGGAGACAGAACAGGAGCACATTCAATGAGTGTGTCACACACCCATCACACAGTACATGTCAACAACTACAAGCAATGTACACACATCGCACAGAGCAATAGGGCACAATGCCACAGTCACCAACAGTGGCATACTACCCTGGCCATGGAGCGTTGACACACTGCACGCAGTGAACATACGGCCACCCTGACACAGCACACACACACCTGCACAGATACAGACACATCATCCGTCGTACATGGACACTCACCGTCAAGTGAAGTAGCGGGCGATGAGCTGCTGGCGCACATTCCCAGCTTCCTCCTCTCCGCTGTCCACCTCACTCGAGCTGTCCTGGTCTGCGGGCTGGGGCCCTGGTTGATCTCCGTCATCCACAATGAGGGGGATCTGCTTCCGAATGGCCAGATTGTGCAGCATGCAGCACGCCACCACTATCTGGCACACCTTCTGTGGGGAGTACGCCAGTGCACCCTCGGTGCGGTCCAGGCACCTGAACCTGGACTTGAGGAGGCCAAAGGTACGCTCGACCACACGTCTGGTCCTCCCATGTGCCTCATTGTATCGATCGTCTGCTGGGGTGCGAGGATTCCTCAATGGACTGAGCAGCCATGCCCCATTCGGATACGCAGAGTCACCTGGGTGTGAGGGACACAGAGAACCGTTGCTATTCCAACTGGACAGGGGACAGCATCGCACAACCAGCACGCTACACCACTCCACATACTCACCGACAATACAGGCACGATCCTGTTGCATATTGGCCATCAGTCGTGGCAAGATGCTGTTGCGCATTATGTGTGCGTCATGTGCCGAGCCTGGAAACTTGGCACACACGTGGGTGATCACCATGTCCGCAAGGCACACCACTTGCACATTCAGGGAGTGCGTGTGCTTCCTGTTGCGGTACAGGTGCTCAGTGGCCTGTGGTGGAACAAGGCCGACATGTGTGCAGTCAATGGCTCCCACGACGTGTGGGATTCTGCCAAGGGCATAGAATGCACCCTTCACTGCCGCCAATTCACGAGCCCTGGGGAATCTGATGTACCTGTTTCGGCACAGCATCATGGCTGCCAGTACATCCCTCAGCACCTTGCTGAACATGGGCTGGGACATCCCTCCTCCACTGCCCACTGTGTGCTGGAATGACCCAGTGGCGAAGAAATGCATGGCGGCCATCACCTTAGCCGTGGGGGTGACAGCAGTCGGATACACCCTGCGGGGACGGAGATGGGGCTCTAACATGGCACACAGTCGATGCAGGGTTGGCCTGTCCAGCCGAAACTTCCTGATAACCTCTGTATCGTCCATGTCCGCCAGCAATTGGTATGGGCGGTCAATGTTCGGTCTCCGCCTGGGTTAAATGGCAGAGGACACATGTCAAAGCAACACGACACATAGCAATTTCGCATACACATCACTGACATGACTGAGCAAGCACATGAGCCACAGCCCAGCTGTCAAGCTGGGACGGCACGGCCACAATACACTTACACAGGTCTCCCAACAATGGCAATGGCAAGTGAGACATACCACTGCCATGTGCATGCACATGGGGATCTAGGCCCCAATGACTTGCGGGCGTGCTGATGGGGACTGACTGCATATTCGTCAAGCGGCAACGCCACGGCAACATGAGTGTCTGCTGAGCATGGAACTGCTTCCGAGGCTGGATGAGTATGGCACACGACGACGACAATGTGGGCACGGGCTGAGCGGCCAATACAAGTGGGACCTGTGGCACGAGGGGATATGAGACAGTAGTAGGTGTCAGCACTGCACCCTATGTACAGCACTGTACGGATCACAGCTCCCGAAACATTGACTGGTGTCCACATTGACAGCCCCATGCCAAGACGGCTGTGTGCTTGCAGTCACACATCACAGGTGAGAGGTTACATTGCACGTGCCAGGTGGCAGACGTACATAGTGGGAGCTGGCATGTGTGTGCATGTGTCTCCTGTTCAGGATCCACCAGATGGGCGCTGACTCTGTACTGAGCATTGGACACAGCATGTTCCGTGGAAGGCTTGTGTGTGTGGGATGGTGGCACTGGATGTGCCTCCGTTGGGTGGGGGGCCATGCACAGGGCGGGTACGTCGATGATTGCGCATTGTTGGTCACGGTGGGTGCACCAACTAAGATGTGTTGCCCTGTGTTCAATTCCTATGTCCGCATGATGATGGACTGTGGATGTGGGCAGACTACACATTGGTCGATGTGCTGTCTATATGCATGTGCCTTCACACCAGGCACAGCTGCCCCTGCACATGTGACCCCTGCTGGACTCGCTGCTGGGTCTGTGGAGCTGATGCACCTTCTGCGCGTGGGGCGGACAGCTCTCCTCACTTCCCTCATTGCGCATGTCATGTCTTTGCCGCAGGTGACATGGATCATGGAGGGCCCACATGTACGCGTGGGTAGGCTACACATGATTGTTCACTGGTCGCCACCCCCAGTCAGTGTTTCGAATGGGAAGGTTGTCGTGCTGGTGGTATGTTCGATGTGGCGGATGGGCGGGCCTAGGTGCGGGCTTACATTCCGGACATGGGGGTAGTTGGATTGGCGACTAGTTGCAGTACACACGGGACACGTCTCTTCCTTTCCACATCTGGGTCATCCCTTGTACTGACTGACAGTGATACAGTCATCTTCGCCCCAGCCCTCATGTCCTCCCCTCGCCCCCCAATATGCATGCTCACCTGCGAGGCTAGCGCTTGCACAGGCAGCCCCAAGCTCGCACCAGAGAGGGCAAGGAGTGTATGTGTGGGTCCAGTTGCACGAGTGGGCTGTCTCAGGGTATGATGTGTGGCGGGACGCCGTCCACCTGCGTGGTGCCCCAAATGGAGACCCGGCCTGCATGGACTATGCATCACAGTCTTCGCCTTCCGGATCCGCCACCTGCGACACCCAGTGGCTGTGGCTGCCCTTGCGGCCATGCCGCGTCCGTCTGTGGCTGATGGCCCACACATTCACTCTTTGGCCTCTCTGGGGAGGGCTCGGGGGTGGTGGCGCACGCGCTTGCACTTAGTCGCAATGGCATGTGGCGTGGTTGGTATGATGGGCAATGGATGGGATGGTGCGAGCCACCTCCCGTGACGTCAGTGCTGCTCGTGCTGTGGTGCGTCCCCCTACACTTCCATTTGACTTTTTGCCATGCTGGACGTTGAGGTTCTATTGCCTGCGTGATATGACCAGGAGGAGCGCGAGGAGACCTCTCACACACCATGCTCCACTGCCATCCCGTGCCCTGTATCGCCTGTGCGGATTGACTATGTTGGGGTTACACCTGGTCGACTGGGGCTGTGTGTGCCTTGTCAAGGGGCATGGCGGGCGCACAACAGGATCCAGCTTGTCCACAGAGGGTGGGCTGAGGTGCGCCTGGTACCGCTTTGTACGTGTGCCCGGCTGCTGTGCACACACGTGTTCACTCCCCCGACAGGTGTCCTCTCACAATGCCCAGGGAAGCGGTGGTGTACTGTTCATGACCCCTCCCAACACGGCGTGCTCCAACTTGGCATGTGCGCATCTACCCGTCGCACCCACCCACCTGAGCACTGCGTCCATACGACTTCACACGACACATGTGTGTCTTCCACAGTAGTGCTACTCATTTGCGTTGACATCCAATACCAGTGGACTACATGGTCATGTCACGACTGCCGTGTACTTCACATACTCTCATCCTCTCTCATTCGTACTTGTGAAATGAGTCAGCGGAGACAGTTTTGGTTTCAAACATTATATTGAGTCTTCTGTCCTCTGTGATGCAGTATAGTGGACACTACTGGCAGCGGAATACATGTTGAGGATATACTGAGCATGATTGCAAATGGGATAGGGTGTGGGGTTACATCTGATTGGCTGTTGCATGTGGGATGTGGGCTTCAGAGTTACATCTGCTTGGCCAAGGCTGTGCTAATGTACATTTACGTATAGCTGCGGAGCTGCGGACTTTGACACAGACGGTATACATGTAGCCTACCAGACCGCTCGGCATCATGGGCACAGTCCATCTCAGTTCCATGTGACAGGTTTGCTGCGGTTGTTCCTCATGCACGCGTGTGAGATGACATCAGGGCATGTGCTTGCGTGCATGCAGCGGCGTGCCACTTGTTGTTGCACTGTGGTGGTTACTGGACATGTCACAGTCACTGGGGTCGTGTTGTTGTTGTATGCACTTGTCGTCCATGCAAAGGTCCTGGTATGGGATTCCCGGGGCGGGGTGGGAGGGGTGCAGCACCCACAGACTCCAGGCGACCTATTCATGTCCACTGAGCGGTGTGTGTGTCCATGTGCGCTGGATCCATGTCGTGTCCTGGTTGTTCGTGCAGTTCCGTCCATGTGGGTGCGATACACAGAGCCCATGCCACTGCCTCCCACGATGCATGCAGTGTTCCTGGATGTGATGGGGAACAGTGTGCATGTCCCGGTCATATCCGATGTCATGGCGATGTCGTTGATGGTGTGGTTACAGTTGCCGGTCGTTTGGTATGGCTGTTGTGGTGGTGACTGGCCAGTCCGTGCGGAAGCTGAGCATGGGTGCGGGGTTGGACTTCATAGGTCACTCGGGGAACCTGCGTTGTGGTCCGACGTATTTACAGGTTGTCAGGTATGCGATGCCGTCCAGCAGGGCTTCCATGTCATTGGTGGTGTACATGTTTGTCAGCCAATGAAGCGGATGGTGGCTCTCAAGGTGTTGTTCGTAAGTTGTCCCTTGGAGGACCATGATGGGGCATGCTGGGTGACATTCGATGTAGCTGTTCTCGATGATCCGTCGTGTGGAGGCACAGTGGTCCCATTTCAGTGCGGGTGCGATGTTGGCCACATACGCCATGCCCCCATAGGCAGAGCAGGCCCTGTCGTGTGCGTCCAGAGGGAGGAGTAGTGGTAGCAGGTCCGCCTTCAGACATGCCGGGTTGGAGAGGCATATCTCGACGGGATGCTGGTAGGGACACCTCCGACAGTAGAAGACGGGCATGACGCAGCTGAACAATGTGATGCGGTAAGTCAGTCGGTAACTTACGTTCAGCAGGGACAGGAGATCGCATCCCAATGTATGTATCGTGTTGGTTTTGTACAGCTTGAGCTGTTCGGCGTAGTTGGGTAGGTGTGTTGCGGTTGCCATTTCGCAGCGGTTCGTTGAGATGGCGTGCTCCGGCTGTGTGTGCAGTCTGCAATGTGCACGCTCCGGGGTTGCTGTGAGCTCTGTGTAGTCGTAGGGAGACAGGACTTGTGTTCTGTTGGCTTGTTTGGAGGACACGGGCCCTCTTCCCACATGCTTCTCAGACAGTTCAAGGTCAGTGCTGTGTGACTCCTTCCAATTAACTTGCATCTTCTTTCTTCCCCGTCCGTTGTGTGCTTCTGTGATATGCGCTATCTGCCCTGTGGTCGGTCTCCTCGGCATGCCTGTGTTGGTCTATTCTTGGACAATGGCTGTATTCACCGGCTTCTGTCGTAGGGCTGTGGTTTCGGAGTTGGAATGGAAGGTCATTCAGTGCTGTCTGCTCTCCCTTGTGTGGGCGGCAGGCTGCCTTTCCGCTCTGCGTTGGGCCTTGTGTGTGGATGTTATTCTTGGGCCACCTGTTGTCGGTCCCCGGGCTCTTTGGTGTTCCGTTTCATATGTCTTGTTCATATGTGCAGGGTGGTATGGGTTTTTCAGTGTGGTACTGGCGTTCCTCTTCCCGAAGGGGCCCTGCTTCTCCTAGTTGGTGTTGCCGCCGCTGTGTGCTACGCCATGTTTGTTACACTGGGGTGTGTCCTGCTGTTGCGTGACTTCACTGACATGTGTGCGTCGGTTGTGTGGCGTTGGGTGTTGTCCGTGAATTGGGCGTTGGGGACATGTCTGTGGCAGGCCTGTCACGTGTCATGTGCGTTCGGGGTGGGGCTGATGTGTGTGCTGCTTGGTTGTGTCCCTGTGTCTGTGTGCGACGCATGCATGGCGCTGCGGTTGGCCTCTGCGTTGTGCGCATGTGTGGCGGCGTCATCGGCGCTTTGGGGCCGTGACGGGGTGGTTGGTTCCTAGTCCCAGGTGGTGTGTACACATGTGTTCCGCGATGTTAGGATTTGGCCTGTGTGTCATATGTGGATGCAATGGTGGATGTGTAGTGTACACGCGCTGGTGGGGGTTGTCCGCTTTTTCCGCCCTTGCGCTGTGTGCGCTGTTTGCGTGCACTTGTTGTGTGTGTGCCTACCTGCGTCTCCGCGGTACGTTGCGCCCTTGGTGGTGCATCAGCAGAAGCATGGGAAGGGCCTGCAGTGCTGGATTCATGCCCGGGGTGCCGCTTCTTCGTTGTCCGTGCTCTGCGTCCGTGTTACCGCCTCTCTTTCACGTGCGGTGTCTCTTAGCCGTGGGAGCCGTTTGTTTGCGGCATCGTAATTTATGCGCCGGGCGGGACGTGTTTCGTCGGACGGTGTGTGTCAGTTAGCTGCGCCGCTACGTGTACGGGCGCACTTTGATGGCGGACGGTGTTGCTGGCTTGCCGGCGGTGTTTGGCCTGCTTTTCGCATCGTAATTGGGCGGGCGTGTGGACTGCTGCGTGCCGGCGGTAACTGGTGGTTTTTGCATCCGCCAGCACGGCGGTTGTGCTTCCGCCCGCCATCGTAATGGGCCCCTAATTAATCCCTTGCATATAAGATGGGGGCAAATGATTGTCTACCTCGACGATTGTTGCACAAGATGGGCATATGCCCTGTAGGTTACCCGAAGGGGTAGGATGCATGCTAAAATTTGAATATGACTAAAAAAAAATACACTGAAAAAAACACAAAGTGATGTTATAGTTAGATGATAAAATTAGATAAAAACTTACATATTACATAACTCATGACCTATTAAATGACACCATTGATGATATCACTGATTGTAGGAATTGGGTTGCTTGTTGAGGTGAGTGAAACCCTACTCAATCAGCCACCACAATTATCATCAGAGTGAAACACAAGCAAACCCCAATTTAACCTGTGCTTAACCCTCTGGTAGCGTGACACAAAGAGGCAATGTGTAAAGGATTTATGCAGCACACAAATAGCAATAAAGTGAAAACACAACACAAGAAGAATCACACACCGATATAGAAAAATAAAAATGTAATAAATTGAAACCAAAGTACAGGCCAGCCGCGATGGAATGCAGGCCAAGAAGAGGTCTTAGATAAGTTTGCTGAGGATTGTACCTTATATCCTTGGTGAGCAATCTGCGCAGCGTTGCTTTGCAAAGCTCCACGTGATCCGGTGTCAGTTCCGGTGAAGCTGCGTGGTGAGGATTTGCGGGGCTCTGTGTCGACTCCGATGAAGTTGGTAGCTGTGTGCAAGGCTATGTGGGGCTTTGTGTCACTTGGCATTGATTCCGATGAGGCTGGCAACTGTGCGACGAGGCTTTGTGGGGCTTTGCGTGGCTCAGTGTCAGTTGCTATGATGCTTGCAACTGTGTGGCGAGGATTTGCAGGGCTTTGTGGTGGATTTGATAGTACCTTAAGTTAGGCCAGGAAGAGCTCTCCTTGATGCTTGGCCAGGACCTAAGAAGGGACCACCTGGGAATCAGGAACTGACTTCAGTAGGGGCTCGTAGGGCTGCGCAGTGTTGCTTTGTGAGGCTCTGCGTCATCTGGCATTATTTGCAGTGAAGCTGTGCAGCAAGGCTTTGCGTCGCTTGCCATCGATTCCAGTGAGGCTGGCAGCAAGACTTTGTGTGGCTTTGTGCCACTTGTCATTGGTGCCAATGAAGCTTACCACTGTGTGGCGAGGCTTTGCGGGGCTTTGTGCCACTTCACATCGGATTTGATGGAACAATGCAGGAGGAGCTCTCTCTGATGCCAGCCAAGAGCCCAGGTCCTGGGAAGGCACCACTTGGGTATCAGGAAATTACTCCAGCAGTGGCGAGCAGGGCTCAGGCAGATCCAGTTGCAGGGCCAGTGCAGCAGGGCAGCTGGACAGTTGCAGGGAGGCCTCTAGAGCTTGTTATGTCCCTGCAGATCTAACAGGAGGTCAGTCAGCTGAACCTTGGAGTCTCTTCAACCTGGAATGAAGGGTGCAGGTCTAGACTTCCTTCTCAGCAAGCAGGGCAGGCCTTAAGCAGCAGGGCAGAAGGGCGTCCTTCTTATATAGTTTTCACAGGTCCAGGAGTATACGGAAGAGCTGGATCTGAGGATCCACTACTTTTACCTGGTGTCCATTTTGAAGTAGGAGAAGCTTCTAGAGTCCTCCTCCTACAGAGGTTTCTGGAATTGCCTTCCTCCTGCCCTGGCCCTAGCTTGTCTGGCGTCACAAAAGAGTCTTTTGAAACCCTTTGTGAGTGTGCTGAGGCAGATTCTTTGTAATGTGCAAGTATGGTAGGGGACAGATACTCCCCCACATCTTCATAGAGATGGCCCATCCTGACACACCTATTCTCTCTTTATCTTACTGTCTGGGAGCAATACACAAAGAGCAACTGCCAACTACAACTAGTCATGTGGCCCAGGATACAGGCACTAAGTGTTTGGGACTAGAAAATGGCAACTTTCTAAAAGTGGCATTTTCAGAATTGTGACTTAAAATCCATCTTTACCATTAAAGACGGTTTTAAATTACAATTCTTTAGTCGCCAAACTTGATATTTCTACCTACCCCCAATTGAAAGTTATCTCTTACTAAATATAATAAGAGAGAGTCAGGCCTTCCATTAGTGAAAAACGAGTTTGAGAGTTTTTCAGCACCAGGGCATGTAAATGTTAAATGTACATTGCCAACTTTTTAAATACACATGCACCCTGCCCTATGGGCTGTTTAGGGCCTATTCTATGGGTGATTTATGTATCTTAAAATAGAAGGGTTAGGCCTGGCAAAAGATTGAATTTGCCAGGTCGAAATGTCAGTTTAAAACTGTACACACAGACTGCAATGGCAGGCCAAATACCTGTTTAAAAAGCGCTACTTAAATGGGTAGCACAATTGGTGCTGGAGACCCACTAGTAGCAGTTAATTTACAGGCCCTGGGTACATGTAGTACCACTTTACTAGGGACTTACAAGTAAATTATAGGTGTTGATTGGGTGGAAGCCAATGTTACCATGGCTTGGTGAGAGAGCACAAGAACTTTAACATTTGTTAGCAGTGGTAAAGTGTGCCGAGTTCTAAGGCCAGCTAAAATGAAGTCAGGAAAAACAGGAGGATTGAAGGCAAAAAGGTTGGAGGAAAACCACACCAAGGATGTCAGGTTCAACACTGCTGTGTCTCAAATGAGGAGATCTAACCAGGTGCGCCCCCAACCCCAAACTGGGAGGTTTATGACAAAATGTTATGTAAAAATGATAAAAACCTTTTCACAATAAAAATAGATTGTTTTCATTGATTATTGTTTGTGCGAAGTAGAGCTCCCGCCATGCTCCGTGGCTGAGCTCTCTTCTGCAGGAGGGGCAAGCAGCCGACTCACAGCCGACTCATGGACAGAAGCACGGACTTCTGCGAACGCTGGGAAGAAATTATGGGTTGATGGTTCGTGGCAACCGCTGAAGATGAAGGTGTCGCCGGGAGTAATTGCTCCCCGGGACGAGTGTTGCTGGGGATACGCTCTGGCGCTGGCACAAGATCAACAGGTGCACTGGGCGTGTCTCACCCCCTGCTGAACAACGGGCGCCGTGACCAGGGAGGAGTGGCGGCTTGAGACCTTGCGAGGGAAAGGATCCGCGGCAAAGAAAAGGATCCAACCGTGCCGGTAATCCGCAGGGTCAACAATGCATCAGCCTGGAGCCCAGCAGTAGCCGAGCAACCCTTACAAGACAACGACCCAAAGCCAGCAGCTTTCCAACAGCAACCTCCAGAGGCCGGGACATACAGCAGACCGGTGAGTCCCTGGTAGGGGGCCGTATTGACTGTCTCCTTTTTCTCCCTCTTGGCTCCCATGCTCTGTGCCCTGACATTGTTAATAGCAAGCAGTATTTGCCAAAGAGGGCAGCAAATAACGGAAATAACAGAAGGTGCAGCGGAACCTCCTCACAACCAAGACCAAGAGGGGGGGAGAAGGGAAAAAAAATAAAAATAACTGAGACAGATACGAGGAATAGGCTCTACAGGCGGACTGGAGAGCGCTACAAGTCTATTCCAACTGGTTCCAACTGGTTCAACTATAGCCAGCAGAGAAGCAGAGAGGTGCAGAGGAGCAAAGGGGCAGAAAAATCAGAAATAGACGGGCTAAACAGCTCAGAGGGAGAGCTTTAGGCTCCCCTTTGAGAGGAGGAAGTGAGGTTGGTTGCGGAAGCGGTCCATCTACTGCGGATGTGGCTTGCGGCCGACTCGTGCTTACTCCTGTGGTCCACTTTACTAAATAGCTACTATAAGCAGCCACGTGCACTCAATGAAGCGCATATCAAGAGATCCTATAGTAGCAAAAAAGCGCACTGCAAGGAAGAAGAAATCTCATTCAAAACAAAACATCGAAGGAATTGAATCTCGGTCCTCCAATCATTCAACCCCTTCTTCATCGACAGATAGAGCTGGGCACAGAATCTTGCGGACCAGAAGAACTAAAATGAATGAATGAATGAAGGAACATTTCTAGAGCGCATGGTTACCCGAAGGCATCCCAGCGCTATGACATCAGTAATGCTATAAAACAATCAAAGAAAAAAAGAAGTTTTCAATAATTTTCTAAACTTAAGGTAGTTAGGTTCGGACCGTATGTGGAGGGGAAGATTATTCCAAAGCCTGGCTGCGTTATATGTAAACAGTCGGCCTGCAATGGATCCTGCAAAGGACATAAACAAGGACAGCTCTCCTCCCCTGGATGTGAAACTCAAATTAGGGGCTGATCCCAGTAGTGTGTGTACAGAGCAGTCGATTCTCGGCCGCCAGGACAAACTACAGGGTATGCCTCAGGAGACAGGAAAAACAACATACCCTCTCTTCTCTGTGGGAGGGCCGAAGGGGGTGCCTAAAACCAATCTCCTAGTGTCAGCCACCACACAATCGACAGCTATTGGAGATGGCTCCTATGTCATGAAGATAGAACCAGAGTTACCTCACAACAATATACCGGCGGTCGCAATAGAATCAACTACACCAGAGGGAGAAGCGACAGAGTCACCTGCCCATCTTTTACCATCGCTACTATCGAAACCACGTTAAATCAGATACTACGTGAGCTACGCGAAATGAAGATTTCTCAAGAATTGGCGCACCAGAAAACCAATGAACAGTTGGGCCAGCTCAATGAAAACTTTCATCAGCTTTTGACTCGTCTGACACAGGCCGAACAGAAGGTATCATCATTTGAAATAAAACATAACGATCATGGAAGCAATCTGATCGCATTGCAAACAGAACTTGAGGATCTTCAGTTAAAATTGGATTAACAGTTTTGATACTACTCTTACCCCGCTGCTACTATCTGATGAATTTTATGTGTTTTAAATTTATTTTGCTGCACTTTACTTCCGACTTGTCGTAAACTACTAAAATAGTTTTTACACTGTTCTTTTACCGATGTTATTTGCTGATGAATTTGATGTAAATTTGATGTGTTCTTAAATATTTTAAAAGCTCGCACTTCCTTGAGGCTCCGGCCCTCGGGTGGCCATTTTGGGGCACCTGACGATTTTGGTCGGTCAGCGCTCTAGTGTTTCGCGTTGTGTCATGCTTCGGCCCTACTTGATGGCCCGTGAATGGACGCGCAGTGCTTGTTAGGAGTTCTCTTGCCTAAACTGCCTAAACAGTTTTGATACTACTCTTACCCCGCTGCTACTATCTGATAAATTTGATGTGTTTTAAATTTATTTTGCTGCACTTTACTTCCGACTTATCCTAAACTACTAAAATAGTTTTTACACTGTTCTTTTACCGCTGTTATTTGCTGATGAATTTGATGTGAATTTGATGTGTTCTTAAATATTTTAAACGCTCGCACTTCCTCAAGGCTCCGGTCCTCGGGTGGCCATTTTGGGGCACCTGACGATTTCGGTCGGTCAGCGCTCTAGTGTTTCGCGTTGCATCACGCTTCGGCCCTACTTGATGGCCCGTGAACGGACGCGCAGTGAACGCGCCAAAGGCAAGCCCGTCTGCGCCCGTCCGTGCCCGATCACGACCAGCGTCCACGACCCCTGGACCTAACAAGGTAACGAGATTTGTATATACCTCCAAACAACTCACTAAGTTGCGTCTGGCTCCTTCTCCCAAATGCACTATTGCGAAAATGGATGCTCCCAAGATGGACCGTCAGTATTGTCTGTTTTCTACTGCTACATCCATCCATAGCAGTGACCTCAACACCAGGGTTAGTCACACCTGCAGTGCAATTGGCCAATCCAATCCGGTAGAGCTACCCAACAGGGTGCCACCTAAAAGCACACTTTCATCCTATACAGATTACACTTTTTATAGTATAAACTGCCGCTCTCTGCCAAAACACCAAAACAACATTCTTGACTTGCTGATGAATAACCAACCGGATGCTGTTTTTCTAACAGAAACCTGGCTACAGGATAGCTCAGGCCCGGATGTGGCAGCTGCACTTCCACCCAACTATTCTATCATAAGGAAAGATAGGAAGGTGAAGAGGGGAGGCGGCATATCCATTATTCACAAGAGCTCCCTAACATGTATAACTGCTGACTTTTGTGTTACGGATTGCGAAGCCTTGCTATTTAAAATAGCACTCACGCCCAATTTGACTTTTTCGGGCATCTTGATGTACCGCCCTCCCGGCCTGGCTGGGCCGTGGGCGTGCTCTTTGGCCGATCAAGTAGCCCCTCACATCCTTAAGGCTGCTAATTTCACTATTCTGGGCGATTTGAACCTACACTTAGATGATCCGAAATGTACCACAAGTTCGTCACTCACTGATGATTTAGAAGCTATGAACATTCATCTATGCAACTCAGGTCCTACGCATACTGAGGGCCATCTGTTAGATCCTATCTTTTCTAACTTACCTGATCTTAGCTGTGTCCCTGCGCTTCCCCTATGTTGGTCTGATCATTTTGCTGTAGCTTTCTCATTAAAAGTGGCCTTGTCCCGTCCAGCGACCTATTTGGAAGCGGATCAAAAAAGGAGAAACTGGGCTAAACTTGATGTCTCAGCTCTAAATAAACTATTAGTTGATAGCAAACCAGTGGCAGAACAGATTACTGTTACCAATCTTGGTTTTATCCAAAATTGGATTGTTCAAGCAGTATACACATGCCTCCCTATCTCTAACAAGCGCATAAAAAGACAACTGCCACCCGCTCCCTGGTTTTCTAAAGAGTTGAAAAGTGAGAAATCTAAATGTAAACTCCTTGAAAGATGTTGGAGGAAACATTATCTTGAAGGAGATAAAGTGGCATACAAAAAGCCCTCAAAGAATACCACACTCTCTGTAAAGTAACCCGGGCTGAGTTCTTTACACATAAAGTTTCTCAATCTCAAAATTGCTCAAAAACACTTTTTAAGATAGTAAAAGAACTTTCCGGCGCAGAAACTCAGTCTATCCCCCTGTTCCTACTGGCGCCAGGTGCGAAGAACTTGCCCTCTACTTCAATGATAAAGTCGAAAAAATACATTCTGCCTTGCTTAGGAAACACTTTCAAACGAGTTTACCGGAGACCGAAACCAACATCACTGCCACCCCGGAGTTTGCTGAACCAGGGTCACATGTCAAAAGTCCCCCTTCCAATAAACTGGAAACTTGGACCCTCCTGGAGCCTAGTTCCTTCGGCCACCTCTTGGCAAACATGAAATCGGGTTCCCCTCATGATTCACTCCCCTTTCATGTAATTAAACAGTTGGACGCGTCCATACTTTCCATATTTATGGAGCTCCTTAATGCCTCCTTGTCGGAGGGCACTGTTCCCCAGGAATGGAAACACGCCATGGTCCTCCCTCTTCTTAAGAAGGCCAATGCTGACCCGACAATGCCATCTAGCTTCCGCCCCATTTCGTTGCTCCCGGCCTTCTCCAAAATTTTCGAATAGCACATAAACGGTCAATTGACCGCATTTGTGGAATCCCAGAACGCCCTCCACCCCTCCCAATCAGGTTTTAGAGCGGGTTTCTCTACCGAATCTACTCTTCTTGGAGTGACAAAAATGATAAGACACAGGTTAGATGAGGGTGAAACCTAACCCTTATATTATTGGACCTCAGCGGCACTTTTGACACGGTGTCTCACTCTATCCTGTTGAGAGCTTTGCAGGCGGTGGGCTGAGCTGGAGTAGCCTTGCAGTGGATCGCGTCTTTTTTAGCTGATTGAACCTTTCAGGTTTTCTCTGCGTCAGCTAACTCCAACTCCTATCTGTCCCCTTATGGGGTTCCTCAAGGGTCGGTGCTTAGCCCTCTGCTTTTTAATGTGTATGTCCGCCCGTTGGCGGATGTCGTGGAAGAGGCTGGTCTCTAACTTTTTTCCTATGCTGACGATACCCAGATAATTTTTTCTCTTTCCTCGGCTAAGGGGTCCGACCAAAACAATCTGCTTAAACTGAATAGAGAAAAAACTGAGGTTATGATTTTAGGAAAGGAACATGATCTGTGGGGTCCTCAGCACTCAATCAATTAACCAGGGAATTGTAAGCACGCTACTCACCCGTGAGGGTCTCAAGGCGCTGAGGGGGGGGGTCCACAGATCTGTTTAGCCGAAGAGCCAGGTCTTGAGGGTCTTCCTGAAGGTGTTCAGGGAGGGGGCGCGTCTGATGTCTGCCGGTAGCTCATTCCATGTCTTGGCTGCAATGTGAGAGAAGGATCTTCCGCCTGCTCTGGCTCTGTGGATGCGCGGGGTTTCGGCCAGTGTGAGGTTGGAAGATCGGAGGTTTCTTTTGGGTACGTGGAAGTTCATTCTGTCGTTGAGGTATTTGGGTCCGTTGTTGTGTAGGCATTTGTAGGCGTGAGTGAGGATTTTGAAAGTGACTCTTTTCTTCACGGGGAGCCAGTGGAGACTTCGTAGGTGTTGGCTGATGTGTTCGTGTCGGGGGATGCCGAGGACGAGCCTGGCAGCGGTGTTCTGTATTGTTTGGAGTTTGCGGAGTAGGGACTTGTTGATGCTGGCATAGAGTGCTTTTCCATAGTCCAGTCTGCTGGTGATGAGTGCGTGGGTGACTGTCTTCCTTGACTCAGGAGGGATCCACTTGAAGGTCTTGCGGAGGATGCGGAGGGTGTTGAAGCAGCTGGAGGTGACGGCGTTGACCTGTCGGTTCATGGTGAGTGATGAGTCGAGTACGATGCCGAGGTTCTTGGCGTGGTCTGAGGGGGTAGGTGGGCTTCCAAGGGCGGTCGGCCACCAGGTGCTGTCCCATGCAGAAGGGGTGGTACTGAGGACGAGGACTTCTGTCTTCTCGACATTGAGCTTCAGGCAGCTGTTGGTCATCCAGACTGCGACGTCTTGCATTCCTTTCTGGAAGTTGAGTTTGGCAGTGGTGGGGTCTTTGGTGAGAGAGAGGATGAGCTGGGTGGCTCAGCACTGGCCCCCTGAATTGGGTACGCTGCCTTTGCCGGTACACCACGTTCGTAATATGGGTTTCATCATTGACTAGCATCTCTCTATGAAACAGCAAGTCACTAGGTTATCTGCCATTTGCTTCACCATATTAAAATGGCTGAATAAAATCTTATGAATGATCACCCTCTCTGCTCAAAAAACGGTAGTCCATGCCCTAGTTACTTCTAGGCTGGACTACGGCAATGTTCTTTACCTGGGCTCCAATAAAGCTATAACCCAACGTCTTCAAGTGGTGCAGAATGCGTCCGCTAGACTACTCTGTCAGGCGCCTAAATCTTCATCAGTCTCCAGCCTCCTCCGGAGCCTTCATTGGCTGAAGGTGGAGAACTGTATTAAATTTAAGGCCCTCTGCTACATGTTTAAAATCAAAACTGAAGTGGCCCCCAAATATTTACAAAAATTAGCTCAGCGTTACCAACCTTTGCGTCCTCTTAGATCCACCCATCAGATGAGGTTCTCTGCCCCTAAATTCAAACTCTCCCGCATGCCTGTCCGGTCCTTTTCCTATCTAGGACCTACCTTGTGGAACTCTTTACCGTTCTCACTTCGTGAGGAAACCGTTTACGGCTTATTCCGTAAAAGTCTGAAGACTTGGCTCTTCAACTCTTAGTTCTTCTGCCAGTTTTTCTCAGCTCTCCTATCGGGCCGGCACAGGGAAACCCTTTGGGGTAGCTGTTTGCCTTACAAATTCAAAATACAATATAATACAATACAATGATATTGAAAACCTGCTCGACGTACTAACTTAAGGTTCGTCTGCATACCCGAAGACCGGGAAGCAGACAAATCGCTGGTTCAATTCATAAATGAAATGATACGTAAAATGGCATCTAGACCAACAAGAGATGTAGGGATAAATCTAGCATGCTGAAGATAAGGAATTACAATACCATTCCATGTATGTTCATTCTTTGTAGTTTAGCTTAGTGATGATAGGCTGTCTTCTACCTTTTGTTTCTTGTTATTGCTGTCATCTCCTCCGGGGGGAAAAGCTCTTAGTACCATGTCAAGGTACAATTATAGGGGCAAGGGGGTACACTGGGGGTATGGATCAGGGGCACAGGGGAGCAAGGGTCCATGGCGGGCACAGGCTCGACTCGAAGGGAGGGCGAAGAGAGGGGAGCACTTCAGGGTGGGGGGAGAGAAAAAAAAATAATCACAGACCTAGTTAAGGACATTTTCCAGAACTTTAGGATTGGATGCAATGAAACCAACGATGAAGACAGAATAAGACACATTGTTGATAAAAGTCGAAAAAATAATAACTGGCTGGACTGGCTGAGCAACAGGTGCTACGTATCATCTCATGTAATTTAAATGGGGGTAATAACTCAACTAAACTAAGAGCCATACTTCAATGGTTAATGGCAAATCAACCTCATGTAATTTTACTTCAGGAGACACACTTTAAAAAGAATATGCCTCCTCCCAAATGGCCCAAGTTTATAAAGCAGGTCTTCTTGGCCTCAGCTGATGCTGCTGTTAGAGGGTTCGCAATCTTAACCACCTGTTATTATCAAGGGGAAGCTATTCAGGTCATAAGTGATTCCCTAGCTAGATGGGTGATGGGAAATCTGAAATTAGGTTATCAAATTTTCCATTTAATTAGTTATTACGGACCTATACATGATGAGACTCTAGCTCTGGAAAAAATGGCTGATCTATTAATCCCATCACAAGGAGCTATAATCATAGGAGGGGATTTTAATTTTATTCTAAATTTGGGATTAGATTCCTCTCGAAGAAAATAAATCCCAAAATAAACCATTAACTGCCAGGTACCTGAACAGCATGATTCAAGACTTTGAGCTAGTAGATCCATGGATTGCCAAGCACCACATTAGCAAGGAATTCACTTGCTTTTCAAAAAGGCATAACACAGTATCTAGAATAGACTTCTTTTTAATTTCCCATCAGTGTGAAAAAGGGAAGTCATGGATTATTCCCAATCCCTTGTCTGACCATTCGGTTCCAGCAATAGAGATTAAAACAAATGTTGATGTAAGGGAGGGGCCCAGGTGGATGCTGGACAAAACTTTATTAACTGATGAAGGCTGGATCAAAAAAAGCAGATGTTACTTGCTGAGTTTGCCCTTAGAAACGTGGGTCAGCTACACACCTTGCAGTATGGGATTCCTGTAAGGCTTTTATCAGAGGAGAGGCAATTTCACGCAAAGCGAGAATCATTAAAGAGAAAAAAGAGCTAGCTAGGCATTTACAGCAAGAACTCGACCAGACAAGCCGAAATAATTTTACATTCCATTTGGAAATAACGATATCTAACTTAAAGAAGGGTTGGCAAAATGTTTGAAATTTTTATGAACACCAGGAAATAATAAATCAAGTAATGTGCTTTCAAAAATGGCATGAGGAAAGCGAGCATGCAGGCAAACTGTTAGCATGGTCCGAAAAAAACAATCTCAACAATACCATGATCAAGTCTATCTTTGATGACGAGAAAGCCCAAGATGTCCATCAGGCAAACGAGATTAATAAGGTCTTTCTATCGCACTATAAAAAACTATATTTCCGGCACACACCCCACTAGAAGAAATCGATAAATTTCTTAATACAATCACGTTACCAAATCTAACTTCTTCTCAAAAAGCCCAGCTGGTAGCACCAATTTCCGAGATAGAGATTCATACGGCCGTAAAAAATACACCGAGCGGCAAAGCGTGTGGCATCGATGGATTACCCATCAAATTATACAAATGTTTTTTGCCACAGCTAAACAATTTCTTGTTGTCTTCTTTATTTAATGCAATTTTGGAAGATGCCGTATTCCAAAAACATTTGCCGAAGCAGTCATAGTTATTTTTTTTAAAAAAGGGGAAGACACCTGATATACCCGGATCCTACCGCCCCATCAGTCTATTAAATAACGACTACAAACTCTTTACTAAAATATTGGCAACAAGAACTACTTTAGTCCTTCAAAGTTTGGTTCATGAGGATCAATGTGGCTTTTTACCAGAGAGATTTCTCACTAATAATACAAATTTTTTAACTCGGGCGATTGACTTTTCTCGAAACAATAACACCAAAGCGGCAATCATTATGATTGACACACAAAAAGCCTTTGATTTGGTGAACTGGACAATTCTCTTTTCTATACTAAAGAAATTTGATTTCCCCTTAGATCTAGTGGATATGCTAAAGAAACTATATGACAAAGCTGAGGCGAAAATAGTAATCAATTCACAAATTGCTGGTGTAGTCGAGATCCAGAGAGGTACACGGCAGGGTTGCCCGATGTCCCCGGTTTAATTTGCTTTGTACATCGAGCCATTAGCGAATCTGATACAGCAAAACCCCTTAATTAAACCACCTGTAATAGGGGCACCCAAATTGAAGCTATTTGCGGATGATTTAATTCTCTACCTAGAAGCCGACACAGCAAATATTTAGCAAACATTTGATACGATTGAAACATTCTCTAATTTGGGGGGGATATAAAATCAATGATAGCAAATAGCAGATATTATTATTCAATCGCCATGATCAGGTTCTACCCCAGGCTCTTCAGACCCAGGTGGCAAAAGGCAATCCTGATCGGTACTTAGGCATCTGGGTCTCATATGACTATACCCAGCTATTTGCACTCAATTATTCTACAAATCTTAATAAAGTCAGCAAGATTTTAAATAGCTGGTATAATCTACTGTCTATAATTGGAAGAGTTGCACTGATAAAAATGATGGTACTTCCACTATTTATCTTTATCTTTTCAAATGTTCTTATTAAGATTCCACATAACAATTTTTTAGCAATAGTACAATTAATACGGAAATTTATCTGGGCAGGGAAGAAACCACAGAATAAACTAACAACACTGCAGCTGAGCTCGGAACAAGGTGGTTTAGGGCTTCCTCACATCCCAAAATATTTCCAAGCTGCCTTCTTGGATTGGTGTGGATGCGCAACTTCAACACACGACTACTGGCTCAATTTTTATCTTCATCAAATGCTATTGGAAAAAAAAACAGATTTAAAATCGTTCATTAAAATCCCCTGGCTACCTAAACGCTACAGATACAAGACTCCCTGCACAATTCTTGATAGAGTTAATCAACTGAAGAAAGAGTATCAATTTACACCCTTACATCCAGAAACTAAATTAAGGCACTGCAGGAATTTGGGAGTTTCTATGGATTCACAGACAGTAAAAAGTTGGGAAAGGCTAGGAATTTATCAAATAAAAGATCTAGTAATACAAGGAGAGATAAAGACTTAGGATCAAATTAAAGAAGATAGAACAGAAGAAGTCTTGGTCCTAGCATGCTCCTATCTCCAGATCTCGAGTCTAGTAAAAAAACGACGGCTCCCTGATGATCCACTTTCCGAAGCCATAACTCATGCATTGTATGTTAAGCAAATGTCGGGAATTGGGAACTGGTACCATATCTTGCAGCAACAAATCTATGATCACATCGTCCCAAGAGCTCTTCTTAAAATACAGGAGACAAGGGGTGTCATATAGAGGCAACTCAATGGAAGGATTATAATAGATGGTCCAATACGGCTATTCGTGGGGCGAATTTTAAACGAATGGCATTTTTTTCCAAGTGACAATTATATTACACCCCAGATAAATTGCAGAAAACATTCCCAGAAATGTCATCAGGTTGTTTTAGATGTAATCATGTAAGAGGGGACTGGCTTCATAGTTGCTTCTCCTGCCCCAAATTGGCAGATTATTGGACTAGGATCTTTCAGTCTGTCAGTAGGCAACTTAATTATAGCCTTGATCCCCATCCTATGGCTATCTTATTCGGGATTTCTAATCCAACTTTAACTGTGCGTCAAAAACAATGTGTTTTTAATGCTTCTTTAATAGCCAGGTCCCTTATTTTTCAAAATTGGAAATCACCGGATCCACCAATTTTCGCACAATGGGTAGCCAAAATGAGAAGTACGAAAGAAAGGGAAGAGCTCTATTCCCTTAGGATAGGGGCTATTCAGACATTTGTACAAATCTGGGGAGAAGATTAAAAATCAAATCTGTAAGTACTGTAGCAAAGAAGGGAAGAAATAGACTTAGATAATTAGCGGTAGCTACATGAACTTTAATGTCATATGTCATTATAATCTGTCTATTTTATGTATTTTTATTCAGATATAGATGTCTTTTCTAAAACATTTAAGAACTATATTGCACATTACTATTTATTGTACTAAATTATGAATTTTCGCGATATTGCTTTTTTTATGGGTCTGTGATTGATTGAATAAATAAAGTTAAAAAAATAGATTCTTTTTGAACGCTTGTGTTTCACTTTAGTAGATCAGATTTTACACCACATTGACATCTGTCAAAAGTAATCGTTTTTAAATACAAGCTTGTCCCCACCTTCAGTGCCCTCACTACACTGCCACGAGATGTCAGTCTTTCATGCTCACTGTATATAAGGCCAAAATTGTTGTTATATGTGGATCAACATTAAAGTCTATTAAACCATACTCAAGTGAGGTCTTTATGCAGTGCACACCCTCAACTGAATTCCTTCAAAGTGGCATCAGATTTGATACTCAATCAATATTAGAGACAGTGAAGTAAAACGATTTGTGTAGCATCGGACAGTTTGGTCAAATGGCGAAGCTGAAACTTGAACCCAGGTTTTCTGGCTGTACATTATGCAATTTGGCCACTGGATGAATTTCTCTTTCTTACTCCTTTTTGCTACGAAAGGACAATGCTTTTTGACAGTTATTTCCTGACAAAATGAGTGCACTATGTTCTATAAATTGTATATATGTAGATGCACAGAATGTAATGTGCTATTTACTACCAGTGATAAGTGTGGGGAGGGGCCATGACTCACAAGAGATGATGCCTTGAGTGGATCATGAGGCTTCTCCCATCCCTAAACCATGGTATTAAGTAGCATATTGCATTTAATTCACCTGCATATATTGTTTATGCCATGGCATGTTTTGTGTGCATTTGTTTAAAAATTGTATTTAACCGAAACCCGGCTGCAAGGGATTAGATTGGTGAATTAAGGTAAAATAACAATAAGGATGCCTCATGACTGTTAGGAGAGTTGTGTAAAGTAATTGCAACATGCAATCTTTGAGTTAATAAACAATGTATTTCTTATGTGAATTTTACTCTAAAGTGGTGATAATGTGGACTGTGACATTTACACTGAGTAAGAAATGTGACAAAGTGCATTTATTAGCACAGTTGCTCTAAATAACATGAGTTATTTGGCCACATTTATTTTTACTGCCATGGCATGAATACAAATATCACATGGTAATTCAATCTAAATAGATATAAAAAAGGAAGTTTTTTTCTTTAAAAGAGAAGATGAAAATAATCTTAAGGGAAGGCAGAACAAACAAACTTATTAAATCATCTCTAGACCACTTGACGTCGGAAATAAGAGCCAAAGAACTGAGCTACTGGCAAACCAACGATCCAACCACTTGGCAGCCCTAAAATGCCTCAAATACGAACTTAACTCCATAGTCAGCACAAGCGCACACCTTTGGGTCCACGCCCAAAAAGGTTACAAGCTTTCTACTTAAACAAAGCAGGGAAATCACTGGTGGCCTACTTATAGTTTAAACGCAACTCCTCCATTGTCCAAACGATCAAGAACGGGCACAATGAACTGCAAACTTCAACTGATGCGATTCTTAAGGTATTCCAACATTTTTAGACTAAATTATGCACACTTACAGTTAAAAATAAGCTCACATGTCATAGAGCAAAATGGCCGACAAGTGAGGAGCTCCGGCCGGGCGCTCCCGGCCAGGGATTGCCGTTTTGGCTCAAATCCCCTAATTTTCCTCCTGGACCCTTTTACTCACCTAGTGGTCGTTCTCAGACGGCGGTCCTCGTCTCTCCTTTCTCCCGTTCCTGGACTCGAAATCTTCGGGTGAAATCAGGATCATTATTCTAAACGGTGGAGCCCGAGCAACATGGCCATTGCCCGGTGGAGCTGCTTCGACAGCTATAGGAGAGATTGGCTCCGGCACACCGCCATGGCCGTCACCTACCCATCCGGACATTGGTCTCGTCGTCTCTCCGCTGCTGTCTCCTCCCTCCCCCGCCTTCCGACGAATCGTGGATGGTCGGTTGTCGACGGAGCCAGTCTCAGCGGTGCTGATGCCTGGTAGAGTTCTCCGGAGGGCTGTTGAGAAGTTGGGATGAGGTTCACCCCTCCTGTTCGTCCCCCGGCCTTCCGGGTTTGACTGCTGCTACTGGCCCTACTGCCTTCCCTCCAGCTTCGCCTCCCGTGGGACATCTGGGACCTGTGAGTCTTGCTTCCAGGTACGGGAGTGCAGTGGTGGTGAGTTTCACGGCACTGCAGTGCGATGCCCCCGGGCTTTTCTTTGCCTTCTGAGCCTGGGAGGCGCGCCCCCCCTGGACTACGCTTCTGTCTTCCTTTCTCTGGGACTGCTGCCCTAGCACCCAGGCAGACTTCCCCTGACTTTCGGCATGCAGATCGATGACACCGATGCCCCCGCGGTCCAGAGCCTGTGCAGGCCGACGGCCCGTTGGTATTCGACATTCTCCTGCCCTCCGCCCTCCTTTGGTGCTGTGGCTGCGTCCCCCCTCCGTCTCTACTTTGTGGAATTCAGCTCTCTTGGGTTTTTTTGGACTTTGATTTGTGTGTGTGTCGCCATTTTAGGATGGTTCCGTTGATGCCCATGACCTGGATCCTCCATCTTGTTGTCCTTTGTCCGTTCCTTTTCTCCCGCTGGACTCCATCTTGGCGACCTTCGAACTTTTTTGATGGACTGCTTTAACTCTAACTTCCCCTTAGGTCCCCTACATCCCTCTCACCTATTACAGGCTCCGATTCATGGGTTGTTGAGATTGCTGGTCCTAATACCGGTTTGTTTCTCTTCCACTTATCTGTCCTAATCTGCTTTCCTTACCCCTCTTTATTTTTCCCCCCTTACCTTCCTTGCCCCTTATGATGTTTTGTTCTCTGTTACATCTCGCTCTAGTAATGCATACTACTGTGTTATTTTTGTTTTTATTATTGTGTCCTTATTTGCTATTCACTAGTAACTCTTGTCTTTACGATGTAACCATTGTGTAACTAATGTTTAATTTGTAACTTGCAACTCGCTGTTCCTTATGTAAAGCGCTCTGATACCTTCGGGTCTAGCCAGCGCTATATAAAACTCTTCAAATAAATAAATAAAAATAAATAAGACACACTGGACGCTTGTTCAAAATTCTTGGAATCCCTGCCAATTAAGCAAATCTCCAACTCCGAGTGAACATCCCTCTCCAACCCAATTACAAAAGAAGAGAGTATTAATTATTTAGACATTTAGACATTTATAGAGCGCACAGCTACCCCCAATGGAGGTGTCCCAGCGCTAAGGCAGTCGACTGATACAGGTACACAGGGTTTTAGGAGCTGTTGAAGAACCAGGTTTTTAGAGCTCGCCGGAAAGCCGGTTCTGATTCAGTCAGGTGGAGAGGGAGTGGCAAGGCGTTCCAGAGTTTCGCGGTCCTGACCGCAAATGCTCTGCCGCCTGTCCTCGCCTTGCGAAAGCGGAGAATGGTGAGGAGCCGCAGGTGGTTGGTATCAAGGCTCACCTGATGTTTCCACGGGAACGAGAGACAGAAGACAGAAGAATAGGTCCCAAAGTCCCACTACCACTAGCCCGCCCAACAAGGTCAAAGCAGGACCAGTGAGCAGGGGGAAGAGGGGAAACAAGGGGAGAAGAAACTGAAGAGGGTCTCTCGACACGACCTGGACAGCAAGGTTCTGGATAGGATCCCTCGGCACGACCCGGGCAGCAAGGATACGTCACTGGAGACGTCGGTAATCCTGTGAACAAAGCATAGTCACTAACCTACTCTGTACTCTTTTGGTAACACAAACACAACCACAAATAACTAGTTGGGAGGATTGAACAGAGGTCCACGGATCCTAGGACTGGATATTATTGCCTTTATTCAATAAAATCCTCTTGGGAGGAGCTTTTGCTCGAGGCACTGGACCACTCCAGCCTCGTATTCATAACAGTTTTTTTAGGTATTGAGCATTTGCTCCTCTTTGCATAGCATAGGTATTTTGAGCAATAATGAAGCTAATTTCTCTTTGATTCAATATTATCTGAAGAAGACAGTTGTCCGGTGTTTGTCTTAAGAAAAATCTTTATTAATTACATGACATGGTCTTCATATGTACTTTTATTATTGGTGCTCTGGAGGTGAAGTAGCAAAACAGCCGACACGTGTTTCGCCCTCTGGTCAGTGCGACCTGGGCTTTCTCAAGGCTGTAAGAGAATTAATGTATAATTGTAAATGAAAAAAGAAAAAAGGAAAAAAAGGAGCTCAGATTCCCATTGTAGTTCACCAGGTAGTGATGATTGTGCACTTGGAGAATAGTGAAAGGATAAAGAAAAAGCCACCAGAAGAAAAACCAAAAATTGTGAGTTTGTGCATTGAGTAACTAATCCAGTCCAAGGTAAAATAGAACTTGAAAGAAGCGCAGGGACAGTATAATCTATCTATTGGTAAAATACCGTTGTAGCGAATATATTAAAGACTCTTTTAAATAGTAAAGTGCTGGCTAGAGAGCATTCAAGTTAGTAAGCAGTTTTGAGTCTACTGAAATAAATACGTTTACTCCACTTGAATATATTAGGATATTAGTCCCAAAGTCAGGATCATGAATATGGTCCTTAGTGATCCACAAGATGTGAGCATGCATTTTAAAAATAGTGATTGTATTAAGGTAGCAGAGTTGAATAAAAGCAGTCACTATCAAATAATACATTAATTTTATACCTTTCATAGTAGAAATTAAGGTCAATGCAAGTCTTCTAGATTACAGCATATCGTTCTTCAGAACTTTAAAACAAGTACATGTCGTTTTCTGTAAGGGAAGGGGAGTAGGAGAGCATAGGAGCAATCAGGCAATTGTTGTAAGGAGAGTCGACAAAAAATACCATTGAGTAAGCATTGTGGTTATTGTAAAGGACTTGTTTAACACGATTTCATCGTGTACTACAGGAGAATAATGTAACAGTATCTCAGATAAATCTAAAATTGTATTTCTGATCGACATCAACATAAGTATGTCGGCACAGAAAAAGCCACATACCGTGTTTTTGCTATGACCAGTTTTCACAAAATATAACCACTGTAGCGTAGGAGTGCGTGAATGTTTTCAAACACGTTGTGTCACAGCAGGACAAGGAGTTAACTATACCGCCAAAATTCACAGGCTAAATCTATTGGTTGCATTCATGATTTACCGGGCGTTCTACATGCTCGATCAAAAGTTAAAAAATTATTTTGAAAAAAGCCGACGTTCCTATGATGCGTGCATCATACTGATTTGCGCACGAGATAGGCAAAGTTGAGATTTAGGGGGCCGAGCGCGCGGGCATAAAACGTACTTGGTCAATGAAAAAGGTCCCGGGCCACTCCCTCACAAAAGAAAGTTTAAATGTGCTCTCCGCGTTCCCGGCAGGGGCCATTTTTAAAGAGGAGAGCTTAGTGACGAGTTACCCAGCAGTCATACGTGGTAACGTGGGCGCCATTTCTAAAGAGTCAAAGGCAGATATAATGAAAGGTTGTTCATTAGACAGCCGGCGAGTTTATTACTTCTCCTGATAGAGAGAATTTAGCTCATTACGTGTTGAGCATGTAACGTGTATTAAAAGGTGCTTGAATTGTTGTATCATTGTTTTATACCAACTATTTATGTCGGAAATCTGATATACAGGCAGTAGCGAGTTTCATGGCCGCCATTTTTAAACGGGTATAATTACATCAATTTGCATGCGATATTGGATATTAACCTTCATTAAACAAACGGCGAGCTTATTACTTCTTATGATAAAGAGAATTTGGTTCACTACATGCTAAGTATACGTCATGTATTTAAAGGTGATTGAATTGTTGTATCGTTGTTATGTACCAACAATTTATGTCAAAGTATGCAGTTAAATAGTTTCATGGCCGCCATATTTAAACGTAGTATCATTACATGTATCTACATGGGGTATTTAGTACTGACGTTCATTAGGCAAACAGTGAACTTAATACTTCCACTGTTAAAGAGAATTAGAATCTCTACATAATTAGAATAACTCGTCTATATAAAGGCGTTTGAATTATTGTATCGTTGTTATGTACCAACTATTTATGTCGAGGATATAATATACAGGCAATTGTGAGTTTCATGGCCGCCATTTTTGAACAAGTATTATTACATGTATCCACATGGAATAATGGATAGTGACGTTCAGCATACTTGAAAAGATGATATCATACCGATATTATCTTTAAGGATTTCTTTGTCTCCAGGAATAGTCGATCTTTATTTCTAGAAGAGACCAGCTATAACTAAGCTGGACATTACATGCACTTGCGATCTATTTAATAGAAGTAGAGGGATAAGTCTATTACGGCAGACACATGAACTACAGGTCTTCAGGGAGCATGATATAATAAACTCCTGTTACAGGACAGATAACCTAACTTGACGATCTTTCCTGATCATGCGGTGTATATCTGTTCCACAACTAATTATTTACGTGAAACAAGGGAGATAACTCGATTGAAGAAAAGGGTACTTAAAAAGGGCTGCCCAATAACCCAAAGAAGAAAAATGAAAAATGAAACATAATGTTTATGTCATAGACCATGGTAGTATCGGGCAGCTCATGTTACTTAATCTAGAAAGTCCACCCATGTGGAATATATTTTCTTTAAAAAGTATCAGAGGAAAGCAGGGAATGTCCTAATATGTTAAAAAATGTGTGATTTATCCTTCAATGCATTAGGATAATTCACTCATTCACAGTATTATACAGTCTCAAAGCCAGTGATGCCACTCATGTTCTTTGTTTAGCCCATTCTCCACAGTTTTCAGACGAATGATGAGGGCACTTTCTTCCAAACGTAGTCTGTGTTCTAGGTTTCCACCTCTCTTGTGTTGTTTCAATTTTCTCAGACCGATGAAAGTGAAGTTGCATTTGTGTTGATGGTAATTTTCAAAATGTTCAACCAAAGGTTGTCTAGTGTCTGTTTTATGAATGTTGCGGTAGTGTTCTTGAATACGGGTCTTAAGTGGTCTGGTAGTGCTGCCTATATAATGTTTATCACAAGGACAGGTGATGAGGTAAATCACATTAGAGCTTTCACAATTGATGAAGTCTCGTATTCTGAAGAGGTGACCATTTATTGTTACATCTTTGGTTCTAGATCTACCCAATTTGCAGATGGAGCAGTTGGAACAT
The DNA here is from genome assembly GCA_963921515.1 of Calotriton arnoldi. Taxonomy (NCBI): domain Eukaryota; kingdom Metazoa; phylum Chordata; class Amphibia; order Caudata; family Salamandridae; genus Calotriton; species Calotriton arnoldi. The sequence continues at coordinate 160,300 of CAWUFW010001659.1, forward strand.
GTGTAGAACCCAAGTGGTTGTTGCAGGAAAGTAGAGGGTTGTTGTCTTGGTTCAAAGAAGGATGGGCAGAGGGTCTCTCTGAGGTTCTTACTCCTTGAGAAGCTGAGTTGAGGATAATTTTGCAATGCATCTTTTACAGTTGGATTTTCTGTCAAGAGATTCCAATGTTTTTTGAGTATTTTACGTATATGTTGCTGTCCGTTGTTATATTCAGTTAGAAATTGGATAATTGGTTTCTGATTTGGTGAACGGTTAGACTTGAGCAAGGTTTTACGGTCTGTTTGTGCCAGTTGATCTTTTGCTTTTCATAGTTGTTGTGGCTCATATCCTCTCTGGAGTAATCTCTTTGTTATTTCCTCAGTGTTTTTGGTATATTCTGTTTCTGAGCTACAGTTGGTTCTGGCTCGTCGATATTCTCCATATGGGATATTAACGATTGTATGACGGGGTGACTACTGGACGCATGCAATATAGAATTAGAAGCGGTGATCTTTCTATGGATTTTTGTTTGCAAGGTGTTGTTTTCAATGTAGATGGAAAGATCCAGGAATTCAATTTCTGTTTTTGAAGTAATGTAGGTAATGTCAATACCCCACTTGTTTGGCGTCAGTGACTCAATGAAATATTTTAGAAGTTCTTCCGTCCCTTGCCAAATAAGGAGTATGTCGTCGCTATATCTCGCCCACATTATTATGTTGTGGGAGAGATTTTCTGGTTGATCATTCCATAGCCATTGGCGCTCCACTTCCCCCATCAGGAGGCAGGCATAAGGAGGAGCAAATTTTGCCCCCATGGCTGTCCCTTGGAGTTGTAAGAAATATTCTCCATTGAAGAGGAAGTAATTGTTGAAAAGACAGAATTCAAGCATTTCAAGTATCATGTTGTTTCTTGCCGCAAAATGGACAGATCTGGTTTGTAGACTCTCCCTGGAAGCTGCTATACCATCTGGGTGTCTTATAGATGTATAGAGACTTGTCACATCAATTGATGATAGAACAAAGTCTTGTTGCCATGTTATGCCCTCTAATTTCTGTAAGACATCCTGTGTGTCTCTTAGGAAGGAGGGAAGATCTTTCATAAATGGTTGTAGTTCCGTGTCGATAAATGAACCTACATTAGAACAGATTGATCCAATCCCGGCTATTATTGGTCTGCCTTTAGGAGGATTCCCCGGTTTGTGAACCTTTGGTAAAAGGTATAATGTGGGAGTAATTGGGTTGTCAATATAGAGTAGTTGTTTCTCCTCTAGTGTGAGTAACTCTTTTTCATGCCAGGTACTCTGTAGTTTTAAAAGTTTCTCCTGGATCTCTTTGGTAGGATTATGATTCAGTTTTTTGTAGCATGTAGTGTCACTTAGCTGGCGATGGGCCTCTGCAAGATAATCCGGAGTGTCCAGTACAACTACGTTGCCTCCTTTGTCGGCTTCTTTTACTATCACATTTGGGTCATTTCTTAATTCCAATCAGTGCCTTTTTCTCTTTGTTCGTTATGTTGGATGATATGTATTTTGATTTCGAGAGATATTTTTGATGTTCCTTATCTAGATCTTTGTTCACTTCTTTGAAGAATATATCAATAGAATTACCTTGAGCTAGAGCTGGTGTGAATTTTGATTTCTTTTTTAATGAGGTTGGTTTAGAGTGGAAGATGTCGATTCCTAACTCTTCAGCAGTGGTGGTAAGCGATTCAAGACCATCTGATGCGGCATCTGTACTCAAGTGTGTAAGTAAATTGATGGTTTCTAGATCTTGTACACTTAAGTCACTAGTCGGTTGAGGGTTGCCACGTGATGTTGATTGCGGCATTTTGTCAGAGAAGTAAGAATGTAGTTTTAGCTTTCTTGTGAATTTAAACAAGTCAACTTTGGTTTGTGTCAAGTCCCAGTGTGTTGTCGGACAAAAGGATAAACCTTTATTAAGGATTTTGTGATGAGTATCTGTCAATGTTGTTTTTGAAAGATTGATCACCAGTTCGTTATGTACTATTTCCGTGCCTGAGGCAGCGTTTTGTTTTGTTCCTTGCTTCGCTACAACGGTATTTTACCGATAGATAGAATATACTGTCCCTGCGCTTCCTTCAAGTTCTATTTTACCTTGGACTGGATTAGTTACTCAATGCACAAACTCACAATTTTTGGTTTTTCTTCTGGTGGCTTTTTCTTTATCTTTTCACTATTCTCCAAGTGCACAATCATCACTACCTGGTGATCTACAATGGGAATCTGAGCTCCTTTTTTTCCTTTTTTCTTTTTTCATTTACAATTATACATTAATTCTCTTACAGCCTTGAGAAAGCCCAGGTCGCACTGACCAGAGGGCGAAACACGTGTCGGCTGTTTTGCTACTTCACCTCCAGAGCACCAATAATAAAAGTACATATGAAGACCATGTCATGTAATTAATAAAGATTTTTCTTAAGACAAACACCGGACAACTGTCTTCTTCAGATAATATTGAATCAAAGAGAAATTAGCTTCATTATTGCTCAAAATACCTATACTATGCAAAGAGGAGCAAATGCTCAATACCTAAAAAAACAACCACAAATAACCATTACATACATATCATGAATGTCTACCTGGTTTGTTCCCTCTTCCGCTTTTGTCCAACAAATGAAATCAGGACTCAATAAATAATACTGCATAAAAAGAACAGAGAGAAAATTACCAAAAAGCACTTGACTTTAGGGTGTAATGATGAAATATAAATAAAGCTTACCAGTAGAGGTAGTGTAGAAAATTAGCTCATAGCCCCAAAACAATAAAAACTGACTCAACAGGCAGTGTAAGGAAGGAAATTAAAAATATGCAAAAAAGGTGCGGGCTCAAGATACCTCATCTCCTTAACATCAGGAGTTCATGAGGTAGGCTGTTATGAGGTTGAACAGCAAGAAAGAACTAAATAGTAGGGGCCTCCTTACATCAGGAGGTAATGCTGCTGAATATACGAAATGTTCTCGGCCAGAAAGAACCAAGCTTATGGCGCCTCCTTACATCAAGAGAGCGCTATTCTGTCCTCAAATATATATATTGCCAACAAGCTTATAATGCCTCCAAGGAAAATGCAGATATTCAGAATTGCCGCAAGTGATATTCAGGGAAGAATTTTGCGTGCTACTCATTCACAGACATCTGCCACACACACAAGCGCAAGCGCGTTACCGCAATAGTAGGATAGGCTCAATATCCTGTTGATATGAAGGAGAAAACCCAGCGAGGGAAATGCGGCTGTGAAGAGACAGAGTGCACGCCCTGAGGAGCCGGACGTAAGTGAATGCGGTGGCAGAGTGCAAGTAAACGAAGGGCATGCCTCAAGGAGCTGGGCGTCTGACTGCGGCTGCGGCCGCCGTGAACCGGAAGTGAAGGCCTGCGGAAATCCGGACGGGAAAGAAAGCTCTCAATGAGCTGGAACGCGAAGCGCTCCTCCCGTCCGGAAGAGAGAATTTATTCCGGAAGAGCTCACCCCCGCTGCTGACTGCGGCTGGGATGGAGCAGGTATGACAGTTGGATCTCAAGGCCCGGTCATGATGGTAATGTTGGAGTCTGACTCTCAGGTAAGCCAGGCCTCGGCCCCTGGTGGCTCTGTGCGCCAGGGTGAGTACCTTGAATTCTATGCGCCTGATGACGGGCAGCCAATGAAGGTTTCTCAGGTGGGGAGTGATGGAGTGGCGGTAAGGTACCTTGCAAATCAATCTGGCTGCAGCGTTCTGAATCATTTGCAGTCTGCGGGTCAGATAAGCGGGGAGTCCCAGATAGAGACCGTTTGCGTAGTCCAAGTGAGATGTAATTAGGGCGTGGACTACCGTCCTTCTGCAGTCCAATGGGAGGAAGTGGAAGAATTTCCTCAGAGTTCGTAGCTTCCCAAAACAGGAGTAGGAGACTTGCCTAATCTGAGATTTACAAGAGAGCTCATTGTCAAATCTGAACCCCAAGTTTCTCACCGAGTCTACTGGCTCAGGAGGGGGATTTAGTTCTTGTGGCCACCAGAGTGCAGCGGGTGGCGGGGCCTGCTGGTTGAAAAAGAGCACCTCGGTTTTATCCGGGTTCAGCTTGAGGCAATTTTGGGTCATCCAAGCCGAGATATTACTCAGACACCTTCTAAAGTTGGCAAATGCAGCCTCTGACTGTTCCTTAAAGGAGAACATCAGTTGGGTGTCATCCGCGTAGGAGATCACCTTCACCCCGCAGGATTCGACCAGTGCTGCGAGCGGCGAGAGGTAGGCATTGAAAAGGAGAGGACTCAATGCGGAGCCCTCGGGAACCCCACATACCAGGGGTTTCTGGGAAGAGATGAAGGGCCGGAGAAAAACTTGTTGTGACCGGTTCTCCAGGAAGGACCGGATCCAGGACAGGGCCATGCCCTGAATTCCCAGGCACTTTAATCTCGCCAGGAGAATCGAGTGGGCCACCGTGTCGAAGGCCGCGGATAGGTCCAGTAGCACAAGCATAGCTGTGTTGCCCTGGTCGATAGTCTCGCGAACACTCTCTGACACTTCTAGGAGGGCGTTTTCCGTGCTATAGCCTGCTCTAAAGCTGGATTGGGAGTCATGGAATCAATATTTTGATTCCAGAAATTCCGAAAGTTGACTCTGGACTAACTGTTCAAGAATGTTCGCCGGTGCTGGCAGAAGAGAGATAGGTCTGAAGTTTTTATATTCTGCAGGGTCAGCATCCGGTTTCTTGAGGATTGGCAGTAGGAAAGCCTGTTTCCACACTGCTGGGAAGATGCCCAAACTCACAGAGAAGTTCCAAATCTGGTTCAGGGGGGCATTAAAGCAGGGGGCCAGGAGTTTAAAAAACTGGGCAGGGCAGGGATCACCAGGCGAGCCAGATTTACATACTGATACTTTTTTTTGGAAGGATCGAGAGAAAGAGGACGGAAATTGGTCAGCGCCTCAGTGTTGTCCGAAGAGGCATTATGCTTGGACGGAGTCAGGTTGGAAGGGAAAGTGGCATAGATAGTTTGGATTTTGTTCTGGAAAAAAATCAGACAATCCAGCATAGAGGGAGGAGGTAGGAAGTACCGTACAGACAAGGGCAGCAGGTTTGGTAAAGTCTTGAACAATTTTAAATAGTGTTTTCGCAGAATTTTCAGCTAATTTAATCTTGTGGGTGAAGTAGTCCCTCATGGTGCTGCGTTTGAGTTTATGGAAGTTTTTTAGAGCCTTTCTGGAGGCAAGCTTGGCTGCGGGGCTGTAGGATTGTCTCCAGGTGCGCTCCAATTTTTTACATAGGCTTTTCTCAGCTCGGAGTTCAGGGGAAAACCACGGGGCTGATGGTCCCTTCCTGGTGGAGGTGACTGATCTGGGGGGGGGCAACAATGTCTAAGGTCTTAACCACCCAGCTATTAAAGCTCACTGAATCCTCGTCTGGGTTCCCTGACAACTTGAGCGGGTCCGTTAAAAGTGCAGGTGTCATACTATCTCTAGTGACATTGCGCAAGTTTCTCCTTTTCTCTGGGTCTTGCTGCGGACTAGTGATGCGGTGAGTCAACTTGAAGATGAGGGGTATTAAAAAATGGTCCGACCATGTTAGTGGTAGAGAGGCCGCTATTCTCAGGTTGGGGTCATTAGAAAAAATGAGGTCCAGTATGTGACCGGCAGCATGTGTGGGAGCAGTGACCAGCTGTGCCAGGTTGAGTCCGTCCAATGTTTCAGCCAGTTGGTTAGCTTTCGTGCATTTGTCACTATCCACTTGGACGTTAAAATCTCCCAGAATAGTGAACCTGGCATGCTTAAGGTAGAGGTCAGCTGCTATATCGCAGAGCTCTGCTAGATGGCATGCCGGAGTGTTAGGGGGTCTGTAAACTAGGATCCCGGCCAACGAAAGATCAGATGCGATCTTAACACAGAATAACATGGCCTCCAGGATCCCTGGTGTTCAATCTTCCTATAGGAGATTTCCCAGCCCTCCCTGAGAATAATAGCCACCCCGCCTCCGGTCTTGTTGCCACCTCTATTTACACCCACCAACCGGAAACCAGCCGGAATGGCCAGTGTGAGGTCGGGATTAGAGCTTTCCCTGAGCCAAGTTTCATTGAGAAACATTAAATCCCAAGAGTTTACCTCCAGGGAGAGCCAGATGTCATCTGCATGTTTGGAGAGGGATCTGCAGTTGATCAGGCAGGCCCTAATAGGGGCGGTATTTCCCTGGGCATCAGTGATAAGGGTAGTGCTCAGCGACGAGGCGTCCTCGTGTTTCAAGGAGCCTGTCTCTAGAATATGAGGACAGGAGCTGCAGACCGTTTGCTGGTTGGCCACCAGGCGGTCTTCTTTGAATGTGGATTCGCAGGCCTTAATGCCAACCGCGCTTAATGTGAAACCGTGCCAACAAACGTATCCCCTCCAGTAAGGCCCCGGGACTGGGCGGCTTTCCGATTTAATTTGACAAAACTTTCACCCACTCACTCTCTGACACACTAGAACAGACTCTCTCTTACTTCGCAGCCTCTGGCTCGGTATCAGGGTCTGCCTCCAAAGCCAACATCATGGTTATCCCCAAGGAGGGTAAGGATCACTTTGACCCTAAAAATGTCAGACCTATATCCCTCATTAACATGATGGAAGTCAAAATCTATGCTAAAATCCTCACAAACCACCTCGCTTCCCTGATTCACAAACTTGTCCATCCCACACAATACAGCTTCATCAAAGGTCGCCTAGCAAGGGACAACATCCGCCTCTTCTCCCATATCATTGAGAGAGCCTCCAAATTGCTTTCTCCCCCCACAGACTATTGCCCTGGATGTGAAGGCTTTCGACAAAGTCTCATGGCCATTCCTCGAAGCTGTTCTCTTGAGACATGCCCTAGGCCTAGGGGATGAATTTATTCGGATGACCATGGCTTTATACTCCACTTGCTCAGCCAGAATCAGGATTCATGGAGCTCTGACCCAATTTTTATGCTAAAACAAAGAACCTGACAAGGCTGTCCCCTGTCACCACTCCTGTTCCTACTTGCAATTGACCCTTCACTCCTAATGTTAAACGAATCACCAGACATCCCAGGCATTTACTTCAACAACATACCATATAAAACAGCTGCATACGCTGATGACATTCTGATCTTTACGGAATCACCTGACATTGCAATTACTGCGATCCTATACAGTATCGATCAGTTCTCTCACTTCTCGGGTTATTATCTGAACAGGGACAAAACGGAGATCCTTCCTCTGAATGTCCACTGCCACCCTTCAGTTGTTGGCTCCTCCAACTTCCAATACAAGTCTACCATCAAATACCTTGGGATATGGTTTTGTAGAAATCTCGCTGAATCTGTCTCCATCAATGAAAATGAAACCCTAGATAAAATCAAGGACTTACTCTCAACGTGGTTACCAGAGCATATATCCTGGCGGGGTAGACTCCAAACCATCAAGATGATGGTCTCACCTCTGATCAACTTTTTGTCCAGCATGTTTCCTGCCCCACTCTCCCCTGACTTCTTTCTCAAGACCGATAGGGCTGTTTCTAAATTCCTATGGGAGAACAAAAAACCTAGGATTAGTCTTAAAAAGCTGAGAACACCCACGAAAGTAAGCGGTTGCAACTTCCCTAATTGGTCTACCTATCAAACAGCTTACCTTGCAGCCAAAGGTTCACGATTGTGTGACACTGACATGTTAAAAAAATCGGTATGGCTTGATGTGGAATCCTCCATCTGCCACCCCTTCTCTCTCATGTCCATATTGAAGATGACGAACTATCCTTATTGCCAGTCCTGCACAATTTTCAAAGACATCATAGCTGCCATTCTTTTATTAGACAGGATCCTCTTAACCAATATCTGTAAGTCAACTCTTACATCTCAATGGTATAATAAGAAATTATCAAACCACAGAAACCTCAGATATTCTCCAGAGTAGGGAACAGGAGGTAATGGGGTCTATAGGGTGAGCTGGCCTCCAATCACATATGCCAAGCACTGGAAAAGTCACCCAACTAAATGTTCATGTATTCCTCTAAGAGGGATCATCCACCTCAAGTCTATCTATGGACACACAAAAAATGGTGACGGGCTTCATCATAAGACTCCCCTCGCTCTTCAAAAACGCCGTTTGATGAAGAGCGGGCCTACACTTTATAGTAAAGGAGGCACTTATAAATATTGAACCCGTGATATGAATCCATGAAAACCAATGTGATACATCAAAATGACCTTTCAATTTGAGAGAGATATCACTTGGTATTAAAAACCAGTGTGGAGACTAGGTAATTTTTTTGTGTGTCCGTAGATAGGCTTGAGGTGGACGATCACTCACAGAGGAATAAATGAAAATGTACTCAGGTGGCTTTTCTAGTGTTTAACATTGCCAACTCCCCAACAATCTGTCCGATTTGGGCATCCAAGGGTATTTCAGCAATATTGGATCTCTACACTAACTCCGAACCGCTTGTATTCGCCTCCCCACCCATAAATCTCTCCTAATACAGAAACTCTGTCTGATACTTTAGAATGGTCATGCTGCGTCTAAATTCTACAAAATACTTACCGCTGCTAAAACCCCGCATCGCCCACCCTTAGCACAGAAAGGGCTTTCTACTTCTTTGCTATAGAGACCATTCTTTTCCAAGCGATGACACATGGATGAAAATAGGATCACACTTACTTTGACATAAATTGATACCTTCCCTGACCCAGACCAAATTTTTTGCTGCACACTTCATGTACTTGTCCCCAGCAAAACTATTCCGCCTCAAGCTCAAAGACACAAACACATTTTGGGCATGTGACTCTTCACCCAGCAATGAAGAACATATGTTCTTCTTTTGCCCCCATTTAAGCATCTATTGGTGAGATATCTCCCTCCAACTACAAAACATATTCAAAACACCCATCCTCTATCGTTACCGCTTATTCTACTAGGACCACCTTTTGCAGATCCCCCAGTTGATCTCAGAACTTTCCCTCTTTGACCTCCTACTTACTATCAAAGTAATATTGATTGTTTGAAAATCTAGAGACTTAGGGGCCGATTCCGATCTCGGCCGGTAGGGCTCCGAATCGGATTCGGATTTACCGGATCCGATTCGGAGCCCTGTTTCCCGACCGAATCGTACGCGGGTCCGGCCGAGCGAGTACGATGCAGGCACCCGCGAAATCTCTGACCGACTCGAACGCGGCTTCAACACGCTCCGACCGACTCGCATGGACACGACTCGCACCGCGCTATGGAGACGTATCCCGGCCGGGTAAGTACGATGCGCGCCGCGAGAAGTCCGACCGACTCGCGCCGTCCGGCTCGAAAAAGCTGTCAGAGCCGGACTTTGGGGGTCCGCGTCGGACCCCCCTGTACGCGTAGGCGCGCGAGTCGCACACAGGGGGGACCCATGGGTCCCCCCTACCTGTGCATGTACGCCGCGATGCGCATCGACGCGTACCTGCTGTAGGGGGCGCCCTTGTCCGCCACGCACCCATTGAGTCAATGGGAGCCCGCGTACGCGTTGTACGACCGGCTCCCATTGACTTCAATGGGAGTCCGACCGACTCGAGTCCGATGGCATGCGTGCGCATCGTACTCGTTCGGTCGGACTGCCAGAGTCCGATTCGGTCGGAAATCTCTTTGGGTCCGGCTCGGTCGGAGAGATTTCCGGCCCAAATCGGAATCGGCCCCAATATGTCATACCACACCTGGTGGGCCTGGGTCACCTACCTAAGAAGCACACACAAAGGTTCCCCCATAACCTCCCAACGTATTTGGGAGACACTAGGGGCCAGATGTACGAACTGCCAAATAGCACCTCGCAAATTACGTCGCATTTGCGACTCGCAATTTGCGAGGCGCTATTTGGCATGTACAACAGTGTGTTTAACACTGTTTGCGATTCCTAATGGGGTCGCAAATTGCGAGGTTCATGAATATTAATGAGCCTCTCGCAATTTGCGAGCCCATTGGGAATGACAGGCCCTCCCAGGGATGGTGGCCTGCTGGGCTCAGCAGACCACCATGTCTGGGACTGCTTTTAAATAAAGCAGCTTTTTTTTAAAAATGCAGCCCGTTTTCCTTAAAGGAAAACGGGATGCATTTTTTTTTTAAAATGAAACGTTTTCGTTTCATTTTTTAAGGGCAGGCAGTAGTCCCTGAGACCACTGCCTGCCCTTAAAAAATAATATTGCATGCATTTGCAAAGGGGAAGGGGTCCCCTAGGGACCCCTTCCCATTTGCGAATGCATTACCACCTACTTGAAGTAGATGGTAATTTGCGAGTGTTTCATTGTGGTCGCAAAACATTGGTACATTACTTTGCGGTCACTATTAGGAAGGGAACGCCCCTTCCTAAAAGAAAGTCGCAAAACAGTATTTTGCGAGTCGCAATTTATTTGCGACTCACAAAATACTTTTTGTACATGGGCCCGTGCTTTTTAGCATGCGCAAACGGGTCTAAGACCCGTTTGCGCACGCTAAAAAGCGTCGTGCATCTGGCCCTAGAACTCTTTAATTGCAACACACCCTCATAATGGGAAATCCTCCAACATCAATCCCTCATGGCCACAAACGCGTTTTACCCTCAATACTACCTATACTCTAACACTCTCCCTTTCGAATCACATGACACTGATTCTCCTCTCCACTCCTTCCCCCACCCCTTTCTTAGTTCTTGAACCAGACCACACCTACAATGATGTGTATGATTCTCATATGCTACTGACACACCCCTTTGAGACTAACCATTCCCACTGCCGCCTACTGATACATATCTCTCCCACATATCAATGCTATAGCCTCAACCTATAATCCCCTCTCGTAACTTTCACCAAAAAACAACAGCCTACACTTGCTGATGTTAATAATAAGCACTACAATGATGTACACGTCTTGACATTGATATTGATTTTTGCTAATTGTTTTTTTTCTTCTTCCCCCTTGTGTTCTGCTCTGTAATAGTTTTTGTATTACTAAAAATGCCAATTAATTAATTTGAACAGAAAACATTTATATTTTGTAGCCCTGAATAAGTTCTTAATGAACGAAATGCGTTGTCTGGATTTGGCTACAATCAAATTACGCTAATGAAGATTTAATAAGGAATTGGCATAAAAAAAAGGAGGAAGGTCAGCACCTCGATTATGACAATTGCATCAATTTGCAAAGGATGCAAGCAAGACTCTGCCTTCCCACAGAGGTTCCTTTCCCATTACACGTATTCAGTGAGAACCAGGAATAAATGCAGCTAAGTTTGGATGGAGACTCACACAGCAGAAAAGCAGCTTTTACATTTGGTAGTTCAGCTGTCCTTTATATTGTGGTTTTGATCTATTGAAACATCATCAGGAGAGAAAAGGGCAGTGCCTGGGAAGCTTGGCTCTAGTAAGGCTTGCCAGTCCCTATGGGCTAAGAGCTAAACCAGAAGCAGACATTTTGTCTGAACCAGACTTTAGCCCTGTTGGGCTTGCCCATGTCTACTAAGTGAGTTTGGGCCAAAGGAGAGCAGCAAAGACTACAAAAACGCTCCTTTGCGTGAAAAAGGCCGCTTTATTGAAGACAGGTGCACATCACAAAGTAACCTAGGCCTAACCTAGGCTAGTAACTAAAACTAAACCTCATCATACATTTATTCACCTACTTTCAATTACCCCCCGAACATTTCCACGCCCTTTACATCCTTTCCTTGCTACTGTTTAACTCCTACTCTATATTTAACGGTTGACCTTTAAACTCCTGTAACCTTTAACCTACTTCTATTAACATCTAACTATCTAAGTGTCCTACCTCTTAACTTATATTTTGTTGCTTCCTACCGGTGTAGCCTTCCTGCCACTCCCCTTTTCCTGTGTCACCTCTGCTCACAACCCTAATCTTAACCTGTAACCATGTCAAAAGTAACTGCCAACCCCCTTTCACCTGCTCCAAGTGACAGCCATGTACAAGTATTCCCCCTTGCGCACCTGTGCTCAATCAAGCGACCTGGAATTACCATGTATGCCTTAAGCCTAATTACTAGGGAGGGCAAGAGGGGGAAAAAACCTTCCCTTAATTAAATCGATACCAGCCACCGTGTCACCTTCCCAAAATGGTGACACAGTGCGGGAAAAGGTCGGCTTAATAACTGGGCTGCAAGCCCAAATGGCTATAGCCCAAAAGGAGCCCAAATGCGGCCCGGGCTGCACCACTGACCCAAAAACCCCAAGGGGGTACACCTCCCTGCGGTCGGCTGCCCCCCACAAAGCCCTATTGGGCAAAGGGGAGCAGTACAGACCACAAACACGCTCCTTTGTGTGAAAAAGTCGGCTTTATTGAAGACAGGTGCACATCACAAAATAACCTAGGCCTTTGCCTTACAAAACTAAACCTCACTATAAATGTATTAACCTACTTTCAATAACCCCCCACCCCAAACATTCTCACCCCTTTACATCGTTTCCTTGCAACTGTTTAACTCCTACTCTGTATTTAACTGTTGACCTTTAAACCCATGTAACCTTTAACCTACTTCTATTAACATCTAACTATCTAAGTGTCCTACCTCTTAACGTATAATTATAACCTGTTTCCCTTGCCCATCCTTCCAGCATACGTCTCCCGAGTTCCCTGGCCGACGGTGCATAACCCCAAAACAGCTTTTCCATGAAGGCAATCCCCACCAGTTTCCCTGTAATCTGAGATAACCCCATCTCGATCAACGCCAGGATAAATTGCACAACATATTCTTCCTTGACCCAAACTTCCAACCTCCTCTTAGGCCACAAGCTAGAAACTCCTGCCAAGCCTGCATGTACGATTACCTAGTGGAGGTCGCCAGAGACCCTACCACCAACTGCGGCATCCTTTCTCGTCTATGGTCCACATGCCCGCTGGTACAGGTGTCTTGACCTCATCCACCTCTGTGGCCAGCCCATGGAACCTCTCCCACTGTGAATGAGACAAAGCATCCGTGATGCCATTGTCCACCACTGGCACATGCCTGGCCTTAGATGCTATATCATTTCTCAAGCAGCCCATTACGAATACAGCAGCTTAAGCACCTTTAAGTCCCTTGCTGACTGTTTGTTCACCACATGTACCACCGCCATGTTGTCTACTCTAAAAAGAACCTTTCTATGTGCCAATTCCTGCCCCATAGCGTAACTGCTACCACTAGAGGGAAAAATTCTAGGAAGGCAAAGCTTCTGCCCCATGTTTCCAGTTCCTCTGCCAGTCTTCCACACACCACTGACCCTCCAGTGCAACCTGAAACTGATGTCGCCTGCGGCATCAGTATATATCTGCACGGCCCATTCAAACTCTGTTGTGGCTATCATTGGGATGCGGTTGAAATCCTCCAGAAACCTGTGCCACATGCGTAAATCCTCTTTCGTGCCAGCGGACAAGCGCATGTGATGATGCAAGAGTCCAGCTAAAGACAGACTCAGTCGCCTACAAAATGTCCTCCCTGCCCTCACTACCCTGCACGCTAAGTTCAAATGCCCCAACAGCACCTGTACTTCCTTCACGGTCACTTTTGGCTTTGCCAACATACTGTCGAGCAACATCTGCATCTGCAGTTTCTTGTCTACTGGGTGGTCCGCCTCCATGGCCACTGAATCCAGTTCGATCCCCAAAAATTACAACACTGTGCTATGACCTTGTGTCTTCTCTGGCGCTATGGCACTCCTAGTTCACCCATGAGCTCTTGAAAACTATCCAACTGCTGGTGATAGTCCATTGAACTGGGTTCACCCACCAGGAAGAAGTCATCAAGGTAGTGTGTCGTCATATCCTTGCCCATCTGTCGTGTGAACACCCACTGTAAGAAAGAGCTGAAAGGCTCAAACAGGGCACAAGAGATGGAACACCCCATGGGTAGTGCTTTATCGACGAACCACTGTCCGTCGAACTGAATCCCCAACAACTGAAAGTCTTCTGGATGTACCGGCAACAGCCTAAAAGCTGATTTTATGTCACATTTTGCCATCTGTGCCCCATTTCCGACCTTTTCTACTAGCGCCCTGGCAGCATCCATTGATGAATATGAAACTAACGTCACTTCCTCAGATATTTTTTTGATAAACAAACTTTATTGAGTTTTAAGGCCTAGAGAGTTAGCTGCACAGGGACAAGCTGACATGGCATTTTGATAAGACACTGCAGAGTAACACACCATGATCTTGATGAATGACAATGCTAATATACACCGGAGCGGACATTGTACGTACTAGTACAATGTAACAGGTCACAGTTAGACTACTTTAAAGGACTAAGCCATTTCCTCCACACACACCCATGTTTTTGGGGGCAACCTCATGCCTCAAATACCACCTGTTCCTGCTGAGCGCACCAGTCCATGCCTCGCCTCCATTGTGTGAGGGTTGGGGGGAGGGGACTCAGCCACTTTGCCGCTATGTCGCGCTTTGCTACCAGTAGGGCCGTGCCCAGGAATGCCCTCTCAGCATGTGTGCCTCCGACCCCCTCCAGTACCCCCAGAACAATCAGGAGGGTGAACAGTCAGACCTCCCACCCCAAAACCTCTGAGAGGTCTTTAGTCACCGCAGACCAGTAGTGTTGCACCCTCTGACAAGTCCTCTCACAACGCAGGACTGCTCGATATAGACGGGTAGGGGGGAGGTATGCAGAGTATAGATAGTATGTTTGCACTAGGCGCAGCACCCGGGGGGCCATCAGGGCGTCTCACCAATCTTCCTCTTCAAAGGGCTCCACCCAGCCCTCCCAGCGAGACTTGAGGTGATGTAGGGAGGCAGGCGAGTTGACAACAAGGGTAAGATAAATTTGAGAAACACCTCCACGGCCGATGTCATCCATAAGGAGCTTGGCCTCCAGGGGGCTGATCTCAGGGAGAGGTTCGTCGGAGTGGACATGTGTGTGAAACGCATGCCGAATCTGAAGGTAACGGTAGAATTGAGTATGTGCCAGTGCATACCGCTGTTGAAGGTCTGAAAAAGACCGAATGCGCATTTCCGACCAAACATCCCCTAACTGTGAGATGCCAATGAGGTCCCAGGTCTTAAACCCACCCAGCTTGGCCACTTCCCCCAAACACGTGCTGTGCCAGAGAGGGGTGTGTTGGGTGAGTCTGCCCTCCCACTGCACATGGCGAAGTGCCGCTCTCCATGCTAGTAACACCACCTGGGTCACCAGTGAATTGGAGGTGGGAATTGGAGAGCCGTACAGCATGGCCTGCAGGTGGGAAAAGTCAATAGAGGAGAGCTCCAAGCAATAGGCTGGATCCGACCAGCCCTCATTGAACCAGTCATGGATGATCAGGAGGTTACACAACAAGTAGTACAGATACATGTGTGACATACCCAAACCGCCATCGAATGGGCCCCGATGACAGTGGGAAAGAGCTAGGCGGGGTCCCTTGCCCCACCACAAGAAAGACCGTGTGACTCTGTCTAACTCCCGGAACCATGACCGGTATAGCTGTAATGGAAGATTCTGAAAGATGTACAGAAAACGCGGCAGGACCAGCATCTTGAAAAGCGCTACGTAGCCTAGGACATTAAGGGGGAGGGTGTACCATTTTGCTAGATCTGCCTTCGTCTTCTTAAGTAGAGGTTGCAGGTTGAGGGCCCAGGTCGGGATGGAGCGCGACCCAGATACCCAGATACTTAAAGCTGAGCCTGCGGATGGGGATCAAGGACTGCCAGTCAAAGCAATCTCTGGGAGTGGCTAACAGGATCAGGACGGATTTAGAAGAGTTCATGTTCAGGCCAGAGGCCTTCTCAAAGGCCTCCAGCATTTAAAGCCATCGGGCCACTCTGCTCAGGATTTGCTAGGTAAAGGAGAACATCATTGGCATATAGCGCGATGCGGTCCTCGTGTCCCCCACCCCAGGCCCAACCGTAGTATTGCAGGCCTCCCCGGATAAACTGGGCCAAGGGTTCCATGACCAGTGCAAAAAGGTGGGAAAAGGGGCACCCCAGTCTAGTGCCCCACTGTATAGGGAAAGGATCCGAAAGAACCCTGTTAATGCGCACCCAGGCCATGGGCCGACAGTAGAGAGCCCAACCATATTGAGAAAGCATTGCCCGAAGCCCGCCCAGTTCAATACCTCCTGCAGGTAGGCCCAGTCCACCATATACAACGCCTTTTCAAAGTCTATTAGTAGCAAGGCTAAGGATGAAGGCAGGCGATGACGGTTGGCTAGGGCGTGGAGGCGACGGAAGCAGTGTCTGGTGCTCCGAGAGGACATGAAGCCGCATTTGTCCGGGTGCACCAATGTGGGCAGCACCCGTTTTAGTCTGTTCACCAGTACCACGGCGAAGATCTTTGGCTCACAGTTGAGCAACGATATGGGGCGATAGTTGGAACAGGACATGGAGGGTGGTTGGGTTTTAGGTATCGTGGCGGTGTCTAAGTCTTCAGGGAACAAACCGGTCTGGTTCACCTCCTCGTACAGTGCCAGCAGCCGAGGGAGGAGAAGCTCTCGGAACGCCTTGTAGTATTCCAGGGGTTTTCCGAGAAGGCAGGCCAGACATAGTCTTCCCAAGTTCCTCCACAGTTATGGGCTCATCCAGCACACAAGAGTCCACTGAAGTAAGACTGGGGAGATGGACCGAGTCTAGAAATGAGTGAAGCCCTGCTGGGCCCTCGCCTGACGGCGCGGAGTACAATCTCTTGTGGTACTGAGCGAAAGTCTGCGCAATCTTTAACAGAGATCGCCTCGAAGCGCGCGAGTCATCTACTACCTCTGGAATTATCTCGTTCTTCTGATGGTGGGAGGCCAGCCAATAAAGCAGCTTTCCATTCTCATCATATCTTTGCCGTGGTGGCTCGCCACAGCAGTTTAGCTGCTTCCAGGGAGCGCAGGCGAATATCCTCCTGGACAAGATGCAGATGTGTGGAGACTTCCTCATTGGGGGTCCGTTCAAGAGAGCGCTCCAGGCGCAGAGCGCGAGCCTCTAGCTGGGTGAGGCAAGAAGAGCTCTCGCACTCCCACGTTCTAATTCGGTGCTTGGCAAACCCACAGAGGGTTGCTTTGCTGGCAGCCCATAAGGTGCCCGTGCGGGGAACTGATCCATCGTTATCATGGAAGTATGCATTCAGCTCGGTTCTCAGCGCTTGCACAAATGTTTGGTCTTGGAAGTACCATGCATTAATGCGCCACAGAGGACGTAGCTCCAGGAAGGGTTTCCCGGCACGGAGCAGGAGCGTAGAGTGGACAGAAATGCCCTGCGGTAAGATACCCGTGTGAGTGACTGATGAGCAGTCGGTGGCGGGCAGTAGTAAAAGGTCTATGCGCGAGTGAGTGTGATGGGCAGACAAGGTGTGAGTGGACTGGAGGAGATGAGGATGCCAATACCTCGAGGCGTCGCATAGACCCCAGGCAGCGGTCCAATCGGTGAGATGGCGTGCCCCAGTGTTCCTAGAGGTGGTGGGTGGACAAGAGCTATCCAGGTCAGGATTTAGAACCGCATTGAAGTCGCCCCCAATTATAGTAAGCCCCTGTGGGAGGCGTACAAGAAGCTTTGAGAGGTCCCTGAGGCACTGAGTCAGAGACGCCGGTGGGACGTATACACACACCAGCATCACTGATTTCTCTTCCAGTGTGCCCTACAAAGAAATAAAACGCCCCAGTGAGTCACGCAACACCTGGGACACCACCAGAAGGAATGAACGTCGCAGGAGGATGGCCACTCCCCTCGCGCCCCGAGAGAACCCAGCACGGAAAACCCTGTTGTACCCCTTACGGAAAGATGCGTTTCTTGAATGAAAAGGAGCTCCTGGCGAAAGTGGTGTGCGAAAGTAAAGATCGCAGACCTCTTCACCCTATCTACCAGACCATTGACAATCCACGATGGAAGGGCACGTGTTGGTTGGAGTGAGAGGGGTCCAGGCTAAGGTGGGCCCCCAAGAGACCCCACGTGGGACTGGGGACCGGCATGTAGCAGGTGTCAACAGTGCAGTATCATTGCCCAGTGTTTGGAAGTTACAGTCATGGGAATTGCAGCAATTTGCGCCAAAGCCTGGAAAGGAAGAAAGGAAATAAATAACCAACAGTAAGGAAATAAAAAATGCCCCCCCAGCCAACTCGCATCCCTCCCCACACTTCTACCACAGAAGCATCTAACGCCCAAAGACACTTAAATCCCAGAAAGAACACTAAGCGCCACATTGGGAGCTCGTCATGACTTAACAGAGGGAACACAGAAGTTGCAGGGACTTCAAAAAGACAGCTGCTGCCAGCCAAACCCCACTAGGCTTTATGTACGAAGGACTGCCCCATCGAGTCTCGATCGGACATAGGACCGGGACCCGGGAGGCACGCAATGTAGGGATGTTCAGATTGTCAGATAACGGGGCATCAGGTAAGGTCAGAATCTGGTGGAGGGACAGAGAAGTCCGCCGACCCCGCTGGAGAAGGGATTACGATGTCTCCACCTCCGTCTTCAGTCTCCTGGTCTGCCGGCAGCCCCCCAGACAGCTGCAGCCGCTTCTGGGAGGAAGTAGGTGGTGATTCTGAATGGGCTGCCCCACGGCACTTCTGGGAGCGAGTACGTGGTCTCCGGATTCTGGGCAGTGACTGAGAAGTCGGGGCAGGAAGGATCTGTCGGGTATCCGGGGAGGCGGGGCCCGTCCGCCAAGCCACCGTTCCTCCGTAAGCCACTGCCAAGCCGCCTCATGTGTATCAAAGAAATGAGACTTTTGAAGACGAATGACTCACATTCTTGCAGGAAAACAAAAGTCGATATTGCAGGCCCATTGCTCTTAGTTTTTACTTGACTTTTAGGTCGGACCGCCTCCGCTGCTGCACCTCCCTGGTGTAGTCCGGGAATATGAGAACTTTTGCGCCATTGCACCGCATCTCAGCATGGGAACAGGCCACACTCAGGATCGTGTCCCTATCCCGATAGTTCAAGATCCAAATGATGACGAGCTGGGGGGAGGCTCCCGGAAGCACCCTTTCCACCGCAAACCATGGGGACAGAAGCAACTCCAGCATCCAAGACTTATTCCATGTCTCAATGAAGTCAGCCATTCCTGGGGGGCCGTGCCCTCAATAGATTCTGGCACCCCAATGATGCGTATGTTGTTGCGCCAATGATTCTTGGCATCTTCAGCTCGGGCGTGGAGCTCTGATGTGTGAATAAGGAGGGTGGACACCTGAGCCTTGAGAGTAGAGAAGTCGTCTTCGACCGTGGATACCTTTGTTTTCGCCTCTGTGATTCAAGCCGTAGAATTGCGGAGGTCTTGACGGAGAAGTGCCATGTCCATTCTGACCTCCCTGACCTTAGCCCCCACCACTGCCTGGGAGAACTGGATAGCTTGTAGGATGACTGCTAAGTCACTGGATGCAGATGTGGGCTTCCCGTTATCTGAAGAGCCGGCGGGACCAGAGACAGACCGCGTGTTATAGTGCTCCATTTGCATTTGCGTTGAGGCGGAGCATGGTGCTTTGTCTTTCCCCCTATCAGAGGCACCACAGGAGAACACAGCGTTTGTAAGGGGTTGGGCCGCTGTGGTGCCCGGGACGCCAATGACTCTAGGGAAGAGATAGGGCGGAGGCCAGAAACAGGCAGCAGTCCCAGATACCGGCTCGACTCCAGGGACCACCTCAGCCCTCCGTAGCAGATGAAGGGCTGAACATCCTGCCAAGGAGAGTCAAGGATTCAGAGATGCTGCCCCCCCAAGTGATGGTCCCAGGCCTGCTAGGGGAAGGGATCCGCGTTCCAGGGGGCCCTGCACCAATCCGTGCAGCAAGCCCACCTCAGCAGGCCAATGTGCAGGCCTCAGTTCCTGGCCTCCCCACTTATGTCCGCAGCCGCACAGCCGGTGATGCCAATGGCAGCCGCAGCCGTTCCAGACCGCCAGGGTGGCCGCAGCAGTAGCCGGGCAGCGAGTTTGGAAGTCTCCCACAGTGCCAGTTCCAGATCCCAGGTGCCCCCCAGGCCAGCCAGTGTGCCTCCATTAATCCCAAGCCGCAGCGCAGGTGAAGTCAATGCCCAGGCTGCAGCCCGCCTCCCGACTGGGCCCCGGCCCAGGCAGAGTATGAGCAGTGACCGCATCTCTCTGTTTCAGGGTGGAGCAGGTGGGGGTCTCCCTTCAAGGCCTCTGCACCGACTTGTGCAGCGTAACCGACCTAATGGCAGAGGGGGTGAGATGCCTACCTTGTCTGCACCCCACTTTAGTGGCACTGTACCTTGTCACGGCCCCATCATTTAGGAGCTAGTGGTTCCGCAGGCCTCAGCCCAGGTAGAGTACCAGAGATGGTGCTGGGGGCACCCATTGCACACCAACTCGTCAGGTGGCAGGTGTGCCCCAGGGGGGCACTGTACTGTTCTGTGCAGCAAAGCTGCCTCCCACTTCAGGGTGAGTAAATCGCGGCCTCTGGGCCACACCATGGCTCCGGCACTTGAGAGGCGGCGAGTCCCGTCAAAGGCCTCAGTGTCACTCGCTACGGCCTCAGCAGCTATGCACCAGCGGGTCTGGGGTCGTGTCCACGGACTGCAGCACGGGCAAAACACCAGGGATGGTGCCAGGAGTGCCCCCCCCTGCATCCAGTCCAGTGGAAGGCATGCCCCAGGGGCACTGCACCGATCCGTGCAGCGAGGCCGCCTCTACACTGGGACAACTAGATCGCAACCTCTGTGTCACACCGCGGCTCCGTCGCCTGCGAGGCAGCGAGCCCCATCGGCAGTCTCAGTGCTTCTAATGCAGTGGGAGAGCTGCAGAAACAGGAGAGCCGCAGGCCCCCTGACTGCCCCCACCAGTGTGCAGAGCAGCGAGGAGGCACCGGGCTAGACCGTGGCTCTGGCGCCCCCTTGTCAGGATGGCATGCAGACCCTGTCGGTTCACCGGTGAGGCACCCGCTCCTGGTCAGTCGAGGCCCCCGACCAGACCAGCGCCGCGAGTCTGCCGGTGCACCCAGACAGAAATGGGTGTCAGGCAGCAGCGACCAATGTTAATGCTGTCCGGATAGCTCTATCTGGTCGGAGCTCCGTTAGTGAGCAGCCGCCATGTTGGCTGCCTTGGCTGCGCCCCCACTGCGATGACCTTAAGTTCTCCGCCCACCTACTGCACCTTGGTCTCTCGTACCCTAGCCTGAAACCCTCCCGAAAACCTTCGCTCAACAATTGTGCATCCTCTCTGATGGGGTAGGGTGCCAAACATGCATCTAAACAGTGTGTGTTAATTGGCGTTAGAGCCTTTGCCCATATTCCCATGTGCTCCACATCCTCCACTGCCCCCTGCTGTCTAATTCCCTTGCTGGCCACCTTACATGTTGTGGTGCTGGTTCCATTACTCTGTCTGTTGTCCCTGACCGCTAGTCCCAGCCCCAAAGCATTGCACGAGGGAATGGCTTCCCACGCACTTAGAACCCTTGTGCTGGAATCTACAATATTCTCTTGTGCAAAGAACTTACTCTAATGGTAGGCCGCTTGCCAGAAAATGTGGTCTTCTCGCACTTACTGAACCCATTGTCTGTTGATATAAGTCCCTATCAATCTCCCCCCATTTCGCTTTTGGGTCCCATGCTAATCGCGCTCGGAATTCCTCATCATAATGTGACCAAGCGTAACCCCCATACGTGATCTGCGCTCTTCTGATCTCATCCATGTATTTGAACAAACAGACACACCTTTCTGGGTATTTTTTGCAGTATACACTAGCGAAAATCAGAAAAGCCGCAGTCCAATTCAAATTCTTCCTCCTTTGACCCTTCTTTCGCCCATAATTGTCTATGTAGTAATTTTAAGATCTATACATACTCCCCTTTCCATAGTTTCTCCTTGGTTGCCAACATTAAGTGAGCTCCCAAGGGCTTTGTCACCCCCATATATGGCAATTTTTTAATTTTCAGTTGCCTACCTTCTTTAGCCCCGTCCACTTGCTCCCCTGCCTTGACCTGTTCCTCTACCCTTTCTTCTTTCTTTTCTTGCTGTGTCTTGTCACCTTTTGCCTGCACTGCTGCGTGCTCTACCCGCGGTGCTTGCCCCCCTACTTCCTGGATTTGTGAATGACCCACCCGTCTCTTTTACCGCTGTCTGTGTCTCTCAACCCACCCGTTTGTCTTTTAAATACAAACCTTTTCTTAGGCATATATCTCCACTATCCCCATCTCCCCCTGCGTTCACCCCCATCAACACTTTTTGATTGTCACGACCCCCAGCCCCAGAACCCCCATTGCCCTTACCGGGTGTCAAGGTCGGCTTCCGCACTGGATCCAGCTACCTAAACAGTTGTGAATGGGCTCCAACTACATTGGCCTGTGCAAGATATCCATCCTTCTCCCGGCAATACTGCAACAGACTAGGTACAATCTCATTATTGCCCCCGCATACACTGCTTGTCTACCACCTGTGTTCCTCGTCCACAGGCACATCATCATCCACTATTACGCCTTTTTCGATGCTCTTTTCCTCGTAATCTAACTGCGTAGATTCTTCTTCCACTTCCCAAGACCTCGTGTGCACTCCAACCAGTGCCCTCGCACTGTTTTGCCTATGTTGCGTAAACCTTTCATTACCTCCATCGTGATACCAGTGGGCCGTAGAATGCACTGTCGAGGCCACCCAAGACCTTCGTGCGGCAGTGTCGTAGCCGTCCCTCGTTGGCATCCGGCTGGCTGCACTAGAACCTGCCAACTCTTCCCCTCGGGTCTCTCTGAGCCGCATATGACTCTCCGGAGTCTGCCTGCCCGTGACGTTGATGCTCCTGTAATGCAAAGGGGAGGTCCCGCAAGCTGGGGTTAGTATCCCTATGTGCATGCCCCCTCCCATATGCAGGTATCCATTGCCAGCACCCTCCACTGCCCTGGTCTTCCATCCTTCTCCCCACCCTATTACCTGCTGCCCCACCGTCAGAAGTTGTACCGCTGCAGACCTACCCACCCCAGCTGAATGGCTCCCCCCACGCACTGGCCTGAGCCCTGTTCTGCCCTTTTGCACGTATATATTTTGAGCGGTGGCCTCACTTCCACTTCCTGTTCATGAGTAGAACCTCCTCTTTGCTCCTCTTCATCAATCCAGTCTAACATTGCTGCCACTAATGCAGATGTGGGATCACCTTCTAGCCTTTAGTCGTACTCTCTTCCATCTCCATGTGATCTACCCTGGCCCGTATGCTAGAAGCCGAGGCAGCCTCTTGCTGCCGCCCCCCTGCCTCTGACCAGTGAGATCACAGCCCCCAGGGGGCCTTTTCTAACCATCCTCCCAGCTCTAGAGATACTGGGGCCTCCGCTTTGGTGCTGCTAGCTCCCCAACCCCGCCCTCTGCCTCCCCACTCCCTCCCCCAGATGTACACCCCAAGCCACCCTGCTGACCCTGTCTAGGGTGATCTGTCTCCTTTGGGGCCCCATTTTGCTGTTCATGGACCGTCTGTCCCTTTTCCTGCTGCTTATATTGCCTTCTCCCTCCACATTCAAGCGAGTCTTCGGTTTCTGTCTTTGCTCCAGGCCCACAGGCCCCTCCCCCCAGTCCTGTTCATCCCACCCTTCTCCTGGTGCCCCCTGTTGGCCCTGTGACTCTGCCCCTACTTCCTTCCACTTCAGCTCTCCTTTGTCAGAGGCCGCTGACTTCGCTGCCTCTAATTCCGTCTGCTCTATTGTTATATGCCGGGTTAGGCCTATGTAGCGAAGCGGCTCATTTCTTACATTGTCCTATTTTTCACAATAACATTTCTGCTGTGACCTTTTGCACATATTTGCGTGCACGACAATGTTGGATTAGTTTCTCTGAAACTACTTTGTTTACACATCTAGCTTCGCACAACATTATCACGATGCCTCGAACATCATGTACAAGGCCCTTCTCTGCACTATGTACAAATGTTGTTCTATCTTCATCCATGGGGCACCAGGGCTATCTACATATCCTTAACATCGCTAATCTATACGCACATCGCAAGGCTGCTTTTTATTATAAATAAAGAGCATCCCAAAAGATTAGCAGAGGAGGCACTTCAGCTGACACCAAGGGTCCCTGCATGCTGAGACTTTACTACGCAGCGGTCTGACATCTCGTGAGGGGTGTCCACTTTGTGACCAAGACGGGGGTCATACATTCTCTCCCACCAGGTAATTGGGTTGGATCGTCCCTTGGGGTTTTCTTGGCTTTATACCTACACACAATCTAGGTACACTCAGAGTAGGGTTTGCATAGTAGGAGTACCCCTGATTACTGCTTTGTTTATATGCCTGTATATATACACTGTTTTAGCACCATGATAGAACTGTGTCTACTATTTACTCTTTTGGTGCTTGTAATCACTTTCATCTGGTTCTGTCTACTGATCGCAGCACATGTATTCTATACAGGACTAACGTTGGCTCAATAAATATATTGAAAACGTCCCACTGTGTATTCTGTATATTTCTCTGAGCACAAGTAAGCACGAGTGACTGAGTGAAAGGGACTGATGTGTTTCCACGGTTCCTGAGGGGTCAGGGTTGTCATGTTCAGTGGTCGCCAGAAACTATTCGCTCCCTCGTAAGGTTAAGGGGGGCTTGGTGGCACTGTGAGCTAGCTGTCCTCTAGGCCAACATAACCTGCGTGGGTGCCCGGAATCAGTCTAGGCACCTCACCCAAAGTTTATGTTGTCCAACAAACGTGAAGGTCCTATGGATTAGTGGGAACTACACAACACTACTGCTACGGGCCTCACCGATTGCCGCGTGCAGGCCTTTCGCAGCCACAAATTGCAGAGCGTGACACAGCGTGTCGCTCTGCCCCCGCCCTCCTCTCTTCACATCAGAAGCCGCTCCCCTGGTTCTCGAACGTCCCCTGCTATGTACCTGTTTGTCTTGCTTGGCCGCCCACGGCCATGGTGGTGAGCACGCCCACACAGCTGCAGCCACACTGCTCGCCACTTGATGCTCCTGGTGCACTGCCACCCATGCGCCTGGCATTAGCAGGTCCATGTGCCCTGCCTCCGCCAGCAGGCGCATGGCATCCTGCACTCGTCCATCCATTGCCATGCTGAAAAAAACCTTCCCTTAATTAAATCGCCACTGTGTCACCTTCCCAAAAGGGTGACACAGTGCGCGAAATGGCCAGCTTAATAATTGGGCTGCAAGCCCAAACGACTATAACCCAAAAGGAGTCCAAATGCAGCCTGGGCTACACCACTGGCCCAAAAACCCTGTGGGGGCACACCTCCCTGCAGTTGACTGCACCCCAAAGCACTGTAATATCCTATACGCTCTAGCTCTGAGCCACGTCTTCTACTCTCCAATTAAACGTATTGGAACAGTGCTGAGAAGCGCAGGTATTCTCCCTTTCAAATTAAAGAAGTGCATGTACTCAGTACCGGAGAGTACATGTCCACTTAAAGCATGTCCAAGTTATTACAGAGTGCTTGGTGTCCGCAGCACCTCCATTTTATTTTCTTCATGGGCATTTACCATAATGCTATTCATTACTCAAATACTTGAGATTAAAATTAGTAGATTGCTAAACTGTCAGGAAATTCTGACACACAAGTCTAAGAGCCCTAAATTGAGCTTTCTGAAACAATCACGTGGCCAGTAACAAAGTCCGGGGAATTCATATTTTTTCTGTTTACAAATTAAAATGTGGTTCATTGTACTTCTATGAAGTCTTGTGGATCGATCGAACACCTCTCGAAACCTTCTCTCCCTCCCCCCCCCCCCGAACTCTGAAAAGACTGAGTTCACAGGACAAAAACATCACCATAGTAACGCTTACGGGCAGAGGGAGGAGACACTTTCTATCTCCACCCCATAAGCACGTTTCAGATTTATAATCGAAACAGAAAGTAAACGAGTTCAGCCGAGGGGGAGGCACAACAGGAAGTGCAAAGACCAACAGTGAACCCGTCACTGCCGTCAGAGAAGACTCACGGGTGGCGCACGGAAGGCACAAATCGGAGATTTCACAGTACGTAGCTGAGGGCAGAAGGGGCGGTTTCTTAGTTCATATGTGAACTATTAACTCTGAAAAGAGCATAATGTCATGTCACACCTCCAGATACTTTAAACTTTGTTCTTGATTTTAATTCCCCTCGCCTATTCTTGTAAAGTGTCATTAATATAGCGCACACTGCGACACTTGTATTGAGGCGCTGTGTGTAATACGGGAATGGTTAGGGATACACGGAGATGTTGTTTTAGGGCAGCGTCTTGAGATTCTGTTTCGAATAGTACAATTTTTTTTAAAACAAAGCTTAGCATAGGTTTGCTCAGCGAAGTTTTTGCGATAGGTAAAAAACCAAACATGGGAAACAGAAACAAAATTGAGTGAAAGTCGGAGGTCAGGAAATTTTCGTTTGAAGCGCGATCATTTCACTCTTTTCAGTTTGTCTCTTGCCAGGCTGGAGGAGTAAGACCAGTCCTCTTGTGTTTTTTTACCATTTAAATATTTTCAGTCTTGAATTGATTACGAGAAAGACACCATTATAAATATATGTCTACAAACAAGTTTTATTAACTACTTACTGCTTGCTGGCTTGGGAGAACTGACATGATTCTAGTGTGTGTGGCTGGCACATTTAGCGTCGATATATCCTATGCTCACTCTTGACTTTGACAACGGTAAATGAAGGGAGTACAGTGACTTTTGTCCTAATGCGGATAATTGTTTTCGAGAAAGATATTTATTAGAAGGCCATGCTTCCAGAAATTTCAGGACAATAGAAACATCCCATAACTGCGAATACTTTGGGTACGGGGGTTTAACCATCCGAACGCCTCTGAGCAGTTTACACACCAACGGATGCTCACCAAGTGGTTTGCCATCCACGGGTACATGCCCTGCGGAGATGGCAGATCGGAAGTTGTTCACTGTCCTGTAGGCTAACCCTGAGGACGCCATTGAAGCCAGAAAATTAGCAGCTAGAGAGACATGTGCTGTAGCAGGATCCACATCCCGTTGAGAGCACCAATCACACCACCGTCTCCAAGAGGAAGAATATCGTTTGTGGGTGTTGGCCGACCAGGCCTCGTTGATAAATTTGTCAGCCTCCTTTGAAAGGCCTGGGACTTTCCATCTGTCCCTGAAACCCGCCAAGCTACCAAAGGAAGTTGGCCCGACTCTACTAACGGATGAGGGGTCTGTAGAGGGTCCAGCAACAGGTTCCGTAATCGTGGAAGAAGGATTGGAACCGCACAGAGTATTTCCAGGACCACCGGGAACCACGCCTGTGCTCTCCAGAGTGGAGTGATTAGAACCAGTTCCGCTCGATGACGTCTGGCACGCGCCAGAACCCTGGGGATCATCATGAACGGAGGGAAGACATAACAAAAGGATGTCGGCTACTCTTGAAGGAACGCATCCGTGGCCAGAGCCTCTGGGTCCGGACGCCAGCTGTAAAAGCTGGGAATCTGCCTGTTGAGACAGGACGCAAACAGGTCTATGTGACAGGGACCCCAAAGGTCGTTCAAGTTCTGGAACACCTGGGGGTGTAGCATCCAGTCGCTGAAGTCCTTCAAGTGACGGGAGTGCCAATCTACCACCTCGTTGCTGTAGCCCGGAAGATATTCCGCCACTACCGAAATCCTGTTCTGGAGGCAAAAGTGCCAGAAGTCCTTGGCAATCTCTGCCAGCATTCGGGACTTCGTGCCGCCCAATTTGTTCACGTACCGTACCGCCGCAATGTTGTCCATCCGAAGGAGGATACAACAATCTGTTTTCTGTGGCGACAAACAACGGATCGCAAATGAACCAGCCAAGAGTTCCAGGCAGTTGATATGTAAGGTAAGTTCTTCCGGCGACCAACGACCACCCGTGGACAACTGGCCGCAACAGGCTCCCCAACCCCACCGGCTGGCATCAGATTCGATCACTATATCCGGGGTCGATTCGAAGAGGGCTCGGCCGTTCCAAGCCTCCATGTGGTGCAACCACCATAACATCTCAAGCCTTGCCTCCTCTGAGAGGGGAATCATTTCTGAGTAACCGAGGCCTTTTTGAAGATGTCGTATTTTCTGCCGTTGAAGGGCTCTGTAGTGAGGGGGACCCGGGAAGATCGCCTGAATTGAGGAAGCTAGTAAGCCCACTATCCGGGCTACGGATCTCAAAGACCCCATTTGCTTGTGAAGTGTCGACCTCAATTCCCTCTTGATAGACCTGATCTTTTGCATCGGTAAAAGGAGCTGACAAGTCAGGGAGTTGACAAGGAAACCCAGAAACTCGATCGATTGAGACGGGATCAACATTGACTTCTGCTGATTCACAATAAACCCGAGACTCTGTAAGAGATTGATTGTCCATTCGAGGTGGAGATGACGAGTTGGGGACAGTTCGCCATTATGATGATGTCGTCCAGGTAGACGATCAGACGAACTCCCCGTGCTCTCAGAGATTCTACTACCGGACGGAGGAGTTTCGTGAAGCACCACGGTGCTGACGAGAGGCCGAACGGGAGAACCCTGTACTCGTAACAGATCCCCTGCCAGAGGAACTGCAGGAACCGTCGATGAGGGGCGAAGATGGGAATGGATAAATACGCGTCCTTCAGGTCCAGACGGACCATCCAGTCCCCTTCTCGGAGGAGATCGCGTAGAAGATGGATGCCCTCCATCTTGAAGTGGCGGTAGATTATCCAGGCATTGAAATCTTTTAAGTTTAAGACTAGTCTGAATCCACCCCCTTTTTTCCTCACTAGGAAGACATTGCTGCGAAACCCGCGAGGGTGGAGAGTCGAAACCACTATGGCACCTTTCTGAAGTAGAGAGTCTATTTCTGCTGAGATAAAGGTCTGATCGTTTTGGGAAAAAGACATCTGTAGAGGGGGTCTGTCTTGGGAAGGGTGATCTTGCAGTTCTAACTTGTACCTCTGCACGGTTTCCAATACCCAAGCATCTTGAGAGATCGCGCGCCAGCTGTCTAGGAAAAACCTCACTCTGCCCCCCAAGATTACCTCTGAACAGGGAATCAGTCTCACCTGTAGATCCGGAATCTTGTTGTCCGCCTGAATTGCCTCCAAATCTGCCTTTGCGGAATCTATTTCTGGAGCATCGGGTTGGGTAGAAGGAGGAGTTGTTATTTGAGTTGGAGTCTTGATAACCTCCTCGCTGCTGGCCGCGCGGGGCGCCTTCGTTATAACCCCGGCCAAACGAGCGCCTCCGAAATCGTCCGGCCCTGCCGAAAACCGGGCAGAAACGCCCTTCTGAGGGACCCTTGGGCTTTGTCCAGACCACTGAATGTGGCAACGAACTTTGTTAATTCTTTAAGGAACGGCTGTCCGAAAAGCAAGCCCTGTGCCAGAGGACCCGATTCAGACATGGAGAGTTCTGCCAGTTTGGGGTCTAACTTCAACAAAATAGAGCGACGACGCTCCGAAGATAGCGCACAGTTGGCATTGCCGAGCTGGCATACTGCCCTCTGGGCCCAACCGATGAGCTCCTCCGGATCAATCCCCAGTCCGGACTCTTTGGCTCTAAAGCCTAATTCGAGGATCTTTGTCAGAGGGCCGGTCATGTCCAGCAATTTATCCTGACATGACCGCCAAGATCTATCGAGACCCTTCTTGGGATCCTTCGAATACTTCTTGAGGTAGGTAAGCATGGAGGGATCTACCTCGGGAGTCTCAGCCACCTTACCTGCTAAGTCAGGTCTAGGGCATTCCGACCTAAGTCGCGCCCATACATCCTTGTCGAAGGATTGGCGAAGATGGGACTGGACATAGTCAGCCACCTCCTGGGGTGGCAGCCAGGCGGAAGAATTGGGGTGAACTATTTCGGTGGGCTCAAAGTTTAGTACCATGGGAGCCGAAGACTCGTTCGTGTGTCTTTCTTTCCTCGCATTTTTGGCGGGTCTAGGAGCTTCCTCCTGGTCGGTGGAGGGGTCCGAGGAGGTATCCTGGTCATCCTCCTGTGTGATTTCCGTAATAGTTGCTTTACTGGTGGGAGCGGAGTACTCCTGCTCCTCCATAGACTTTGCAAGTTTGGCGAAATCCGCAGCGTGCGGGTTCTTAACCCCCATTCCCCCGGTTCTAGGGCGATTGCCTGAGGTGGGGAGCCAGCCTTGTTGCTTGGCATATGTACACAGATGACGTTTGAGGGGTTCTCTGGCCTTCACTAAAGCCTTATTAACAGAATGCTGGACTCCTGCGTCCAGGGCCTCTGAGAGGTCCTGCTCCATGGACCCAGAGGGTTCCTCCTCGTAATAGTAGTCCTCTTAATAATAATATTCAGCCATATTGACACACTGGAAGTGTAACTTCGAAGACCCCAGGAGGACTGTCTGTGAAATACTCGGGGATAACCCACGTGGCACAGATATATAATTATAGAAAGTCAGGGGGAGTGGCGAAGAACCCCAGGTAAGCTCAGTACAATCCTGAAAGGATGCAAGTAATAAACAAGTAAGATGTGGAGGGAGGAAAAAGCTTGCCCAAAAGCCACTCTAGGCAGAGCCTATGCAAGATTATACAGCCCCACACTGAGCTATTAGTGCAGGGCGTCTGGGGAGCACAACGAGCTATTTTTCACCAAAAACGCTGTTAAAATCGAGGTCAGGAGCATGGAAACGCTGCTCCGACGTTCACTTAAGCCCGATCAATGATTTCAGGGCAAAGATGGCCACCGCGCATGCGTGGTACCGGCCGCTCGCTGAAGGTAAAGAGAGGACTGCGCGTCAATAGAGATGCGCGTCCTCGCTCCCCAGCACCTCCCGCTCCACTGGTAGTGAAATCGGCCGGCACGGAAACCCGATCGGCGCTGAGAATGCTCCGAGTGAGGCGCGCTGCCTGCCAGACAGACTCTGGACCCTATAAAGCAAACGCACACCGCAGGAAAGCGGCGCACAGCTCTGGGCAGCAAAACTCGGGCACATTAAAGAATCACCAGCGATAAGCCATACAACCAAGCGCCAAACACATTGCTAACAATGCTATGATTATACAACGCAAGAACAATCGCAAATACAGTCGTTATAACAACGCTATGATTATACAAAGCAAGAGCAATCCTTATTAGCCATTAAGCAATAGACAAGGGAAGAGCACTTAACTGGCTGCGGAGCAGCAAAGAAAGAGGGAAACTGTTTTGGTGGATGGACCTTTTATAGGCAGATACTCTATGGCTGTGCATGTGACCCATACAGTGTTCATGGGTACTGTAGTTTTTGTTACTAAGTTTCTATTGGCTGCTGAGTATTTCAGTAAAGAAATGAGAAGCATAATCGGAGCCTCCGGTTCTGACATAGAATTCATGTATGAGTTATCTGACGACCCCTGCAGTTTTCAGGTATCACTAGCTGCTCCATGAACTGATGTTGCCAATCAAATATGGGCAGTCCACAGGTGTTGCCAAGTCTGTGTCCTTCTTTCTGTACCACTGTTCCACGGCACACTAGCCCCTGGGCTTTGGGTCAGCGCTACCGCCCAAAGCAGCATGGGTGCCAGTTTATCTAGTTTGATGTCACTGATTTGATTTTCTTTAGAAGAACGAAAGGCTAAGGCTGGGACCCAAAACACTGGTTGTCAGGTTATACTTTCTTCTGTGCAGTTTTGCAGTTAATGCATTTATCCAGTAAGCTGGCTTATCAGCTTGGTATGCAGGACTGGGTATGATATTTGGGTCTTGGAGAGCACATTTCACACAATAATAGTATCTTGGCATTGGCACAAGGTTGTGAGTGTTCTGTAGTGAACCGAGTAGAATCCAGCGGCCTAGCCAAATTGTACAGTACTGTGAAGGATCACTGACGGACTGGTTGCGAGCAGCCAAAGTGACTTTTGTTAGCCTTATGCAGCCTAACCCTACCACAGGGATGGTTTGACAACAGACACTAGTGCCTGAAGTAGGACTTACTTGTGTTAAAAAAATCACAAATGAATAAACTTTAGAAGAGTCAAAATCATGTGGTGTAATCTATATAGTTCATAATCTGTGAGCCTGTGCGATAGGCAGGGATGTGGGCGAAGTGCTTATTTTACATGTCCCTGACCGGTACTGTCACTACTCTTATTCTGTGAGTAGCGTAAGCATCTCAGAGGACGCACCTTCCTTTGCATGGTAGATCTTGTGTGACCCAGATCTTCTCCACTTTTTTGACCAGATTATCAAAAAATGTGAAATTTATGATTTACACTACTGTATGTCAGATGCAGCTGTCAACGATTGCTATCAGAACAGAAGTTTGTTCTTACTCTGTTCCATAGTTCTTTCTCCCTGATTTTCAGGACCGGGGCATCCCCATAGCAGACCATTTGACAGAGGGTGCTGCTGCTAGCTGGGTCCGCGACCTGAACATCCAGATTGGCTAACCAGGCCTTTTCTGTAAGACTACCTTTAATTTTCACTACAGCCTGAAGTCCTTGGTGAGCCAGCTGTATGATGCGAGGGATTAAAGCTGTTGGGATTGTAGATGTAATGTATAGTTTGTGCCTCGCCCGCCACAGAAATCTCAGGGTGGCCTGATTAGGCCAATTTAGTGTTGTTGACTTTAAGGAACAACGTCCAGGAGTCATCGCTTGCAGCATGGTTGCAGTCTGGAAGCACTTGTCCTAGGTGGTAACTTCTGCAGTCTCTGCTAAGACAAAGCTCTTCAGACATAATAGTTGCTCTACCAGGTGAACATGCTCTTCACTTAGCTGCATTCTACCAGATGTAAAATAATTGTCAGGATTATTCATCCCCAGATGATATTGTATCGCTAAATCATAAATTTGCAGCTGTAGTGACATGTTTTCAATCTTGGGTGGTGGATGTGGGACTCTGCCATAAAGCGAGGTTTGGGTTTCTTTTAATCGGGGTTCACTTGGAAATATTGACTGCATAGCTACAAATGAAAGTGTTGGAACCCCAACTTGAATGCCATTATGTTGTATCCTCAATGAATAAGTCCACGCAGGATGTAGGGTAGAAAAGATGGTTTATTCATAGGTATTGAAGATCAGCACCAAGGACCCTCACAAAGCAGCTCCCATCATCAGCAACCAGTAACAAACTGCTGAACTGGAGCTTCCAAGAGACTAACATTCCAGTGTGCTAGGCAACCAGTAGAACTGAAAGATGCAACATAGAAATACATGCAGAAACTGAGCAAACATAAGGATATAACACATTGCCTCTTACTCGGTCAGTACCTGGAATCTACATCCTTGAGGAAGCTCTAATGGCAAAAGCCAAGGGTGCTCACTCCCTGTGTTACTGTGCTTGTTTGGGAATAGTCTTTGAAAAGGCAGGGTCTTGCATCAACTACAAGTTTGCTGGCTTTTGGCAGGCCAAACTATTGCATTTTGGTATCATGCAGAGTAGCATCATTCGTTGCCTGAAAGACTCTTACATGCTTGTCAGACATGTCCCACAGAGGTTTGTTCTTTGCCAGGTCTCAGAGCACTTCTGTGAGTGTTGGCAGTTTTGGGAAAAATTGCCCACAATGGGTAGCCATTCCTAGGAACTGAGGACTCCTATGATAGTTTTTGGGGCTCGTGTAGTTTAAATGTCTTTCTTTTTTGGGTAGCGCTATTAAGGAAAACATATCTTGAAACCTCTAGTTTGTCTTTTAGGAATTCTCTCTTATTGCTGCCTTCCGACAAGCAAAATATTCTGGTGATGTGGTGTACTATGTTGCCAGTTCATCAGGCCTTGTAGCCCAGTGAGTGCTTAACAAATGACATTTTGAAGCACATCAGCCACCTTTGCTATGCTTAAATCTTTTCCTGTGCCAATTGAAAATAATGTGATCATACATTGACTGAGAACCATCGTGCACCATTCAAATCGGCCAGGGTGTCATTGAACGTTGGCGTTGGTTGCCATTCTCTCTTAATAGATTTGTTTGTGAGTCTCATATTATTACACCCTCTCAGCCAAGCCTTCATTAAGGCTTCACCCTCACCTCTTAGTTGTAATTTTATGGACTTTGATGTCATAATTGTTCACGCCTGGCTTAGCTCTACCTCAATCGTTCCTCTCAGACCTATTCACCAGTGCAGAACTACTGTCAGCAAGCACTAACCTTGTTCCCTGGATCCAGCTTGAATGATGCACTCTTCAGTCTCTCATCGCCTACACCAATGACCACATATACAAGAATACGAGGGCCTGCGGGCAAAACGGGGAATGGGTAATGGGATAAGAGAGAAGACCGAAATACTTGACGCAGCCACTCTGGCTCATCACTTCTGCTGGGCACTGATATAGGACGTTGTGGATATTTATAGACAGAGACATCTTTTGAAACTTCCCATGGAAAGAGATTACAATTTCCTCTCTCTCCATCTTGCTATAAATATCTCAGTATATTTGCCGATTCTCACAGTGTACTAAGCTATTTATTAACATTGTTGAGGGCGGGGGAGGGGCCAGGACGTATGAGAGGCAAAGCCTCAACTGAGTTATGATCCCCCTTTCTCACCCTCAACATTGGTAATAAATAGGATATTATATGCTGCACATCTGCATATATGGTTTATGCCAAGACATATTGTCTTGTGTATTTTAAGAACAAGGGATTTAACCAAAATCGGGATGCAGAGGGTCACATTTGTGCAGTATGGTAAAATCATATTGGAGAGACCACATGGCTATTTGGAGAGTTGTTCCCGGTGAAAAGTAAATGTTACATGCAATCTGTGAGGCAGTAAGAACCGTTTTTCTCATGTCAATTTTGCTATACTGTGGTAATAAACTCGAATTTGACCTTTGCACTGTAGTAATAAAGATGTGAATGTGTGTTTTTTAGCACGGCTCCAGCAAATAACTATTACTGGGTTACATTTATATTCACTGCCATGGTGTGTGTCTGTGTGTATATTCAGTGAAAAAAACAAATATTAAAGTGACATTCTAGTTCGGTGAAAAAGTCCGCTTAAACGTAACATTTTAAAGTTAAAAAAATAATGAAATTCACCAGTTATAGTTAACCGAAGTAACTACAACTCATGCTCTCGCCACGCACAGTGTTGTCTTCCTTTATCTCATTCCAGATGATATCAGTTATGTTATCAATGAAGTCATATAATATGTCATGATTGATGTAGTATGTGAGGTCACAAGCAGTGCATGGCGAGGGCGTGAGTTATAGTTTCTGTTCATCTGTTCTTTTTTTCGTTCCCCTTTTAATCCTGTCCCCAGAAATGTTAAATTACCTGTCGGGCTATATCATTCGATGCTTTGTCCTCTCTTTGATGTCTTACGCAGACAACACACAAATTGTTTTCTTGATGAACAACAATATTGGAATGGCCCATTCTAGTCAGTGTTCATGCTTTGCAGCAGTCGCCGCTTTGATGTAATCCGTCAATAAAATTAAATGGTGACCAAACACAAGTGCTAGTGTGCTGGGCTCTACATCAAGCTCAGTTAAAACTGTAAGTTTGTTTCAATCATTTCCTATCTTTTTTAGATCATATATGTAAGGTGTTGTCTAACTGCTCATTTTGCATGAGAGTGATTCACATGTAAGTCTCCCTAGAGAAGATTCAGTACACCCGTTGACTTCAGAAATGACTGCGATTGGTTTAGAGTTGTTTTTGAGGAGCTTGGCTCGGTATGGCAGTATTTATATCGACTGAAAATAGGCAAGATCACTTTAAAAAAAATTTTTTATTATTATATAACTGGGTAGGTCAGAAATACCTGTAGCAATGAACCCCACTTAAATAATAAGTGTTCTGACAAGGAGTTCTCACTTGCCAGCCAGGGCCTAATTTAAGAAACACATTCTCACTGCACCTTGGTTCCACATATACTACTGCTCATTAATTAGTTATGTCTGAGCAACATTGAATAAATCCTTGCAGTGAGATAATATTTATGCGCACCGTGCCTGAGGCCAGCAGAAAATGTGAAGTTACTGAAATTTTGTTGGAGTACAGGGATGCAAAGAAGTGTCTGGACATTTACTTTTGGTTCCCATCTGAAGGAAGACTGGCAGTGTCCGTGATTCAATAGAGGTCAGGATACCCGGAGATGACATTGACATTTTAGTATGGTTATATCTAATGAGTAGTAAGTTAAGGAAGTATTTTTACCGATGCCACATACAGTGTTAGTGACTGATCAAGAAACAGATTAACCTGATCAGCAGAGGTCAAATCTTTTGTTGCAGAAACATTGTTGTAGGCATGGTAAAATTCCCCTGGATTAAAGTAGTTTCATCCCAAGTGTTTGTTAACTAACATGTCTGTTTTTAGTCAAATAACAGTGCACAGTCTGAATTTCTAGCTGTAAAATAGGCTGCAAGATTGGCACAAGGGGCTTGTGCGAAATGAGTAGCTTGCATCAATGTAGATAGATTTCAAAACCCTTTAATTACAGTAAACGTCTCTTTGTTTGTCTTCTGCAGATCTGATTATAGTACAGAAGTTTCACTAAACACATCTGGGCGGTAGGGCCTCCTCTGTAGTGACTGCCCAGGCATGGAATAGACTGCCTCTTGAGGTACACCTAGAACCTGATCTTCTAAAATTTAGCACAGCGCTGAATACCTACCTATTTACCTAAATAGATGTATTTCTTACTGTGTGTTGGGATGTAAAAAGTATTAGTTGGCGATCGCCAGGCCACCCTATGGGTAATCACACACTTTACAAGCTAATAAATAAATACATTTTTGAAGCCCAGTAGTGTCAGCTACACAGGTCAAACAGTAGTTCAACGAGTGTATCTCTGGATGTTATGTGCCTTTCCTTTCCTTAATTGAAGAGTCGATGCTTCTTTGTATCCGTTCATTGGCTCTTTGTGCCTTTTTTGATATCTTGAGGGAGTTATTAAACCATTTCTAGCTAGTGTTATTGAAATACATCACAGTTTAGGTTGATGTTAACTTACTTAGGGTACTAACTAAACCACACATTATTAGAAATTGGCTCCCTGATCATAATGTGTCCTAGAAAGAAAAAATATTTGCAGCACTGCATAAAGTACCGTGATGCTTCAACAACAGATCTTTCCATCTGCTGATCAGGGTGACCTTCCGGGCATTGTTTTTCCAACGGCAATCATTCAGGGAATTGTCAAGCGCATTACTCACCCGTGAGGGTCTCAAGGCACTGGGAGGGCGGGGGTGGGATAAGCAGCTCCGTTCAGTCGAAGAGCCAGGTCTTGAGGGTCTTCCTGAAGATGTTCAGAGAGGGGGCGCTCCTGATGTCGATCGGGAGCTGGTTCCAGGTCTTGGCCGCGATGTAGGAGAAGGCTCTTCCACCCGTTCTGGCTCTGCGGATGCTCGGGGTTTCGGCGAGGTCGGCGGATCGGAGGTTTCTCTTGGGTACGTAGAAGGAGATTCTCTCATTGAGGTATTGGGGTCCGATGTTGTAGAGGCATTTGTAGGCGTGGGTGAGTATCTTGAAGGTTACCCTCTTCTCGACGGGGAGCCAGTGGAGGTCTCGCAGGTGTTGGGTGATGTCTTCATGTTACGGGATGCAGAGGACGAGTCTGGCTGCGGTGTTCTGTACGGTCTGGAGTTTGCGGAGCAGAGACTTGTTGATTCCGGCGTAGAGGGCGTTTTCGTAGTCCAGTCTGCTGGTTATGAGTGCGTGGGTGACGATCTTTCTTGATTTGGGGGGGATTCATTTGAAGGTCTTGCGAAGGATGCAGAGGGTTTTGAAGCAGGTGGAGGCGATGGCGTTGATCTGTCGGGTTCATGGAGAGGGAGGAGTCGAGTACGATGCCGAGGTTCCAGGCGTGGTCCGTGGGGATGAGGGGGCTTCCGAGGGCGGTGTGCCACCAGGTGTTGTCCCATGCGGTTGTCCCAGCCAATAGTTAAAGTACTTCATTAGGTCTTGCTACAGACAGCTACAGCAGACCTATTGTTTCCAATACCTAGCATGTATCTAGAGTGGGATTTGGGCCATCCCCTTTCTCATGGTTCTCTGGCTTTGTTGCTTATCGCTGCTGGCTGCACTTGTTTTGAAAGAGAGAGCATGGTAAATTCACCTTGTAAGCAGTTAACGTTGGATCATTAGAGGGAGAGTAAGGGTATGGCTCTCCTTATAAGGGCAGACTGATCAGCACGAGGAGAAGTTAATTTCTAACAGGTTATCAGAAAGATTATGATAAGCCTGTCAGTCAAGACAAGGTTGTGCATTCACCCAGCCCTGATATGACACTGTGATAAACGATGAGAGGAGCTTGGCCATCTGCCGAAAGAGTCAGGATGTCTATGAGGGCAAATAGAAAAAAGATAGGAGCGCAGCATGGTGAAAATAAACATTGACTGCCCTTTGGCAGTGTTTTGTTGAAGCTAAAATCCTTTTTGATACAGACATATTGCATCCATCTTGATGCCAATCTGTTCGTGGTGCAGCAAGTCTCCAGTGTGTACAGAACTGTATCTTACAATTGAAGTAGATGAAATAGATCCTTCTGTACATTGACAGCATTTACTATGTGTCCATCATTCAGGCCCTGGAATGAGCTCACCTGGGCTATGGTAACACCAGTTACGTGGGACCTTTGGAAAAATCCTGAAATGTCTTCAGCTCATTCAAAAGGCTGCGGCTCCTCATCACATCACATCACATTACATCATTCTTTCTCCCCAACTCTTAGTCAATTATATTGACTGCCCATCAAGAAGAGGATTTTGTTTTTTAGGACCATGGTTATTTTACACCATATTGTCCGTGGCACATCCACTCACTGCCAAATTCTCCTCGTATGTTAAGATCTACAGGACCAAACGTACTCAATATACCAAAAACCTGTACCAAAACCTTTGGTGTAGTAGTCGCCAGAGAATGAAATAAACTTCTCATAGACCTTCAGTTGGCCCCTTTCACGAGTTATTGAAAACATATCTTTTTAACCTGTAATTTTGTTCTTTGATGTTGTCTCTCTTAGTGCAATGAAGCGTTGGCGTACGTGCACCCCACAAATAATCAATACAACATAACTTATATTGTCTAAGCATGCCTCGAGTCCTCATTCTAGTGTTCTAAATGTATTGGAAGGTCACCAGAGACTTGAAATAAAAGAGGATGCTGCACACTTTGCAAGCTTTTATCAGTTGCTGGAACTTTGTGTCCCTTCTCTTCTTTATGGTTCACCAAGTTAACCCAATCTCCATATGCACCGCGCATGGACCAGCAGCTTATCCCGGTGGTGCAAAGTAGTGGGAATGGCGTCTAGTGCTGCGTACCTCAATGAAAGATCACACACTTGGAATAGGAATGGAAGGAGTACACAATCACGTAAGGATTCACATGGATGCAGTTCCCTCCAAACATTGGATTCCAAAGCAGTCCAACCGCTGCACTCTGTAGTGCACCCTGCCTTACAGTGAAGCCAGAAGACACGTTTCCAGAGACAGTAAGAGATGATGCTGTAAATTGAGCATACTATGCAAAGCTGCTGTGGCCATGCAGTCTCGTTGCTTTATCAATCCCTTAAGAGGAAATGATGCGAAGTCTGGTGTCAGAGCATTTCTTTGCCTCCAGTAACCCCTGTAACAAATAGCACAGTGACAGCCTGGTTGTTTCTGTAACCCTTTGTTGTGTGGCACATGCTACAATGTATAGACATATAGTGGGCATCCATGTTACCCAAAAGATGTAAAGCATCGAACAGTTATTTTTTTCTTTCTCATGTTCCCTCTTTCAAGTGCCTAAAACTCAACTCTGAGAAAACAGAAGTCCTCATCCTCGGCTCCACCCCCTCAGCATGGGACGACACCTGGTGGCCCCCCGCCCTCGGAAACTCACCCACCCCAACGGACCATGCACGTAACCTCGACATCATACTGGACTTGACTCATCACTCACCATGCATCGCCAAATCAACACCATCTCCTCTGCATGCTTCGACACCCTCCGCATACTACGCAAGACATTGAAGTGGATCCTCCCCGACTCTAGGAAAACGGTTACTCACGCACTCGTCACCAGCAGACTGGACTACGGCAATGCCCTCTATGCCGGAATCAACAAAAGACTCCTCCACAAACTCCAGACCGTCAAGAACGCCGCAGCCAGACTAATCCTCGATATCCCACGGCACAACCACATCACCCAACACCTCCATGACCTCCACTGGCTCCCCGTCAAAAAAAGAATAACTTTCAAGCTGCTCTCGCACGCCTACAAGGCCCTCCCCAACACCAGACCCCAATACCTCAATGACCGCATCTCCTTCCATGCCCCCAAGAGAAACCTCCGCTCAGCCGACCTCTCCCTAGCCACCATCCCACGCTTCTACAGGACCAGAGCAGGTGGAAGGTCCTTCTCCTACCTCGCAGCCAAGACCTGGAACGATCTCCCCCCTTCTCCTCCGGCAAAGCCCGACATTGCACCAATTCAGGAAGCACCTCAAGACCTGGCTCTTCGAATGACCCCAACGGAGCTGCTCACACCCACCCCTCAGCGCCTTGAGACTCTAACGGGTGAGTAGTGCTCGCTACAAAATCCTGATTGATTGAAGGCAGCAGTATCCTGTTGCTCTGAAACTCACATATGGAGATGCATGCCTGTCTTCCCTCCTAAGAATAGTGGCACGTATTGCTGTGGGAACGATTGAGGGTTTTTGAAAGTGTTCAGAACTTTTCTTCCCCTAGTTCTCTCAATCCTATTATTCTGCAAACTTCTGTTTGTCATTACTGACTTGAACACAGCTGTGACAATTAGCTATTGTACGGTGCAATTTTTACCTTTCTCCCTGAAGCATCCCTTGTATCTCTCAATTACCCCTATCTTAAGGGACCCACCTCAATCTACAACTCTAATGCTCCCAACATGTCCACCCTTGATGAACCAGAGTTGAACCTCAACTCGTCTCCTGCCCTTTAAGTCTCATAGGTATACCACCAGCCACTTACCACAGGTCTTGGAAGATTGCAGCCTGATTACATTGTTGCAATGCAGTTCATTTAGCAGCTGGAGATGCCTGCGAGTAAATGTAATCCAGCGTCTTCTTTTAAAAGGGCCCCCTTTATTGTTTATTTTGAATGAAGGTGTTTATCATCCTTATTATGCTTTTGACAGCACATTGATTGTGAAACTTTTTTAGTGTGCGAGTTTACTGTAAAATGCAGTGTGGATAATGCCAACGGAAAACAAGTCATCCCATCCCCCACTGTCTCCATCTTCTCTCTCTCCAGGGCTTGGAGGGGGTGTTCCAGTGCTTAATTTGAGCTGGTGGTTTCTGGTGCTCGGCACCAGCACTTAATTGTCAACACCAGCACTTGTGACAGTCCGCCACATGGTGGCAATGTTTCTCTCATTTAGGGATGAGCTCAACAACTGTTATTTATTAATTCTAATGAGTCTAATGACTAATACATCCCACACAAGCCATTCTTATAGTTTTGAGGCCCTGGAATAGTCTGAAATGTCA
The DNA here is from genome assembly GCA_963921515.1 of Calotriton arnoldi. NCBI lineage: Eukaryota > Metazoa > Chordata > Amphibia > Caudata > Salamandridae > Calotriton > Calotriton arnoldi. Next base: position 201,418 of record CAWUFW010001659.1, read on the forward strand.
CACTTGTAGGAGTGTGATGGTTAGTAGTTGTGTTTGGCAGCGCTAGTAGGGGCAATAGGTAGGGCAAGCTAAAGTAGCCTCCTGACAAGGGCCCTGGCACTTATTTTTTTAAATTGTATTTTTACAAATTAAGCACTGGGGTGTTCAAAACCTGGGAGGAGATATGTCCTAGTGGCTAGAGCTGCTGACTGCCTAGGTTGAAATCCTGGCCTCAGTTTAATATTTTTTGGCTCTGGGCAAATCACTTCATCTCCCCATGGCCAAAAAACATATGTAACATAATCTGGTTCTCTTGTAAAGCGCTCTAATGTCCTTGGGCTAAGTTTGTGCTATATAAAACATTTAAAAAAAACACCTGTTGACAAGGGTTGCTTTTCTATGATGGTGGATAGCCACCTGCTCCTACAGTGCTTGCTGGTAGTAAGATAAATCTGCTCTGCACCTTTCTATAATTTGCACTACCTTCTCTAACTTAACTGGTTGCAACTTTTAACTTTTAAGATCCAGTCACTTTCATTCAGTGGTCTGCTTCAAACTGCAATTGAATGATAAGCCAGTGTTAGCCAGAGCCCTTCACCAGCACTTCAACGAGCAATACTGTCTCAGACCAAACACCAGCATCCAGATCTGCAGAGAACATCTGAGTCTCACCTTTAACTCTGCTCACTGTTGCTTCCAACTTCAGAATTTGTGAAGGAGCTTAACATCAGTCATTCAGTTCTTCTCATCTGATTCAACATCAGTTCTAAGGTGAGAGTACTCAAGAAACTCACAAAGGGGATAACAGAGATAGCCCCTTGGCTTTTGTTTAACCTTCGTTGGCACAGATTCCAGTCCCCCCTGTAGTGGTGGTGCAGTTGTCCATAGTTCTACTGTAATTGGAGTAATGAACATTACAGGTAAGTAATTGGCCTGCCTTGTACATGTATTCTGCTGACCGAGTCAACACTAACACTGAGGATGCCTTCCTGCTTCTAGCACATAAAACTGATACTCTCAAGTCTGCCTCGCTCATCCATGCAAAATCATCTGACAACAAGCATTTTCAAAGAACAAATATAATCTGTAAAAATGTATACCCCATTGTTTGCAAAGAAAGTATTATGTTCATCATGCATGTATAGGCCAAATCACTGCATGAGATTCCACAAAAAAATAAAAACTGCATTTCAGTATATTTGTCGAGAGGATGGTAACTTTTAGAAACATTTTCCACCTTGTCTGAAACGTGTCTGCAATCCATGACTTAAGGCCTCACTGGGTGGCAGTTCCTTCCTTCTGACTTGTCAGTAAATAGTCTATTGGTAATTGTTTCATGTCTAGTTCAGCACTGCCTCTCATGATACCACCAATACAATTGTAACAGCAAAGCTAGGGGTACAGTATTGTGGGTGGGAAGCAGAGCGGAGGAGAAGACATGGAGGATATCTGTCCTGACACTTGCGGAGAGGCTTACACTCGCATGGAAGGTGCAAGATTAGGTGACTTTGAACCGGCCAAGCAAGAAACAGCACACAGTGTGATGAAATGAGGCAGTGCGAGGATTTGGATAGTGGTGGGACCTATAAGGGTCTGAAGAAGGTCCAGGACTGAATGCAGTGGTTTGCAGGGGCCTGTAGCATACATCAGAATTTAGACAGATGTTCACTGCGGTAGTTTGTTACTGTCTAGGTAAATGGAGCCAAACCAGGAAAGTTAAAAAAGGCTGTTCCCACTCAGGAGCCTCTCAGTTGGTTTTGCTCAGAAGCAAGCAGGCACATGTACAGACGGCTTGACAATTCATTTGCTATAGCTTGACTACAGCCATGCACAAAAGGCAGGCATTACTTCTTATATGTGTATAGCCTTGCATATTTTGTTTCGTTATCCAGCTAACCTACTGTCCTGTGTATTGTTTCAGGTTATAAGTCTAACATGGATGGTGTGGGTGAGGTAAGCATTTATGATCAGCTAGCTTGCTTTGTACTGCAAAAAACAAGTCTTCCTCTGATGAAAATGGAAATATTTTGATCCCCAAGGATTCTACTGGCAAAACCTGTAGTGAACTAGGGCAGCTAGAGGCTGGGCCCAGGAAAACGTGTGTGTGTGCGTACACGTGTGTTGCCTGTCCTTGTCTTTTCTGTCTACGTTTGTGTTATCAGCCCCACCCATTTGTGGCTTGACAGAGGAGCCATGGAGTGGCTGTCTGCTTACACTTATAATGAACACACAGCCATAAAGAATGTCTTCTGGAATACTTTGCACAGCAGTAATTTAACTCCCAGGTAAGTGTGTGGAGCCTTCATTTTCCATGATGCATAATGGTGACACTGTATTTTACATTCTAATCAGCAACAAAGCACTGAACATTCTGTTTTAATGATTTAAACAAACAATTAGTTGTTATCCTTTGGCTTTTCTCTGCATCCCTTCTGATGGCACATGCTTAGTGCCAGCGAAAACAGATTTTACCTAGGACATAAGATCCACTCAAACAAAACATTTTGTTTAATTAAAATATCACAAGCAAAGTATCCAGGATTCAGATGTTAGAAGCCTTGTAAGGCTTACAAGGAAGCCCTTAATAAAAAAGTTAAAAAAAATATACCGAATATGGCCTTAGGGACCTTGAGACAATTCAGTTAGTCATGTGTGCTATATAAACAAACATGACATATAAGTAAAAAAATAAAGTAAGTAGACATTGGTTGCTGAAGGATTTTGCAGTGCAACAAATTAAAATATCACAGTACGTTACTGTATAGAATAATAATATAAGTCTAAATACACAGACCAAATCATCTGAGTACGGGTCTCTTGAGACTTTTAAGTCCCAAGCTGTTGAGGGAGTCATGACTTCAAGTCGCTTTCGTTGTTAATTTTCCAGATCAGCGCATTGTGACTGAAAATTCAGGTAGAGACCGTCATTGAAAGTCTGAACTTTTTGCTGCAGGCAGTAATGTATGGGGCGTGGGGTTAATTAAGATGGTTTGTTGGCCTGGTGCGGTTGCGGTCGGATGGTTCAACCATGGGTGGGTAGGTAGGCTTTTGGTGGGCAGCAAGCTGCCCCATGGCTTTAACCTAGGATAGTGTGGGCTTGTAATGTTGTTGTGAATGCAGTGCCCTTCTGTCCAGGCAGGGCTTACTGGACCCATTCTGCCAAAGCGCTGTATGTAAGGGACACTCCTCTGACCTCTCAGCCATGCCCCTCACTTCTTGTGCCCCATCCAGCACACTGTAGGCCACAGCTTACACCTCAAAGGCCATACACCTCTTTTAAGGCCATTCTGAACAGTTAGTCGTCCACACTCAACACTTCTTGGACCAGGTATGCTTAGAGAATCTATTAGTAAAATTACATCAGTTCTATTGTTACCTTGTTGATGCACTTCAAAAACTAGTACCATGTGCTGCTGACTCTTCAGACTGTTGCATGAAGGGAATTTTATCTCTTGTACAGTTATTGGATGAGAGTGATGACTAGAAATGCAGCTAAAGAGAAGCCTGTCATAATTTAAGGAAAGGATATGGCAGTTGCTCCACTAACCAAATTCCTTACACCAGCCTCCCAAAATCAACTGAACAAAGTTAGTAGTCAATCCACTAACCAAATTCCTTGTACCATTCCTTGTAATGTTGTTCTTCCAAATGTAAAGTGACAAAGTGAAATAGTGGCCTGTGCAAGGAACATAATTGGGGAAGGACTAGTCTCAATAAAAGCTAAACATGGCAGGCTCTCACCACCAGATGCTTGTGGTTTAACCATAGCAGGAATATTATGGGACCGTCAGCAGGTGGTTCTTTCTAGTTCTTTTTTCTCTGCACCTAGGTTAACCATTCAACCTAAGTTGTGCAGACGCCTCACTTAAATTTCAATCCATATTTGAATTTGACTCGGGAAGCCAACCCCCCTCTCAAACTGTGTTGCCATCATTCCAAGTCTTTCTATCAGCACAGGAAGGGCACTTGTCAAATAGCCCAAACATTCTCTCGTGGGTCCAAGAAAGTGTTAACTACGTTCCACCCCATCAGATAAATGAACGAAAAAATAGTAGACATCACAAGATGTTTGTGATATTGAATCATCTGCTTGGGAAAGATTTTGTGAAAGGAAAAAAATTGCTAAAGCTGTAGGATTTGAACAAGGCCACAAAACAGAGAATGAGGCTTTAGCCAAAATGTAGTTCTTTGTCAACCGGGTACACTCAACAATATGTTTTCCGTTGCAAACTTCACAGTTCATTCCTACTCCCGTCTGTTCTGTTGTAAGGGAGGGGTACAAGAAAGCATAATGAGTACAACACTTATTTATTCATAAGGTGTGTCCCTTTGTCTAGTAGGCTTTCTTTTTGACCAGTCACAGTCTCGCTCCCCTTCTTTTCCACATGTAAATATCACATTTAGGCAAATTTGGTCTGGTAGGGAAATGGAAATCATCATCTTCCTACAAAATTAAATAACTAGCAGCCTCTACATTGTCACTTCTATGGCGCTGCAAACAGAAAAGCAGGAGGCATCAAGGCATAACTCCAGTTCGTAGCATGACCCCTAACTTTGTATTTAAGGCCCCTCGCCTCTGTCAACCTCTCTCCATGGCTTGCCTGCAGCAGAGAAACAGGAGCTTTCAAGGCTTAACGCCGGTTCCCAGTATGACCGATGTGAGAGAGAGAGGTGAGAGAGGCCTAAATAGGGGTTCAGGAATTCCAAACCACGCCTCCTTCTCCATGTTAGGGCTGTGATAGGTGGATGGCTCGATTCGACCCCTTTTTTGAGTTTTGATTGCTGGATGTGTCCCTGCCCCTTGTATAAAAGGGGGACTCCGCCCTCTATTCCTATATGGTCGAGTGGAATGTCAGTGCACCCTGTATCCTGCCCAAGTGGAAAGAACTGGGGACCAGCGTGTTGAAAGCTCTTGCAGGGTGTGTTCTGTTGCAGGAATGTCAGCCCTCTCCCCAAAACTATATTTGGTAAGAGGGATTTTGAGGAGTGAATGAAACTTATTAGCTTTTGAAACAAAAATAGAAACTATTGCCTCCCACAGGTATGTTCTCTTTATCCAAAGAAAGCAGAAGTGTAAATTACATCCATGGTAAAATGTTTTAGGACCGTGCACATCAGCGAACATACTCAATTGTTTATATATGCCAATAAGGTACCCATGGTGGAGAGCTAGGATTACAGAGAAATGACCTTCTCCATCATGCAGTTTTCATTAAGATGACTAAATACAGATTAACCCTGCCCATATAGACTTCACAGGTCTGAATTCAAGTTTTCTTCTAGAGAGCTGGACTGTGGTTGTAGTTTGTCTTTGGGGCCAAATCAAGACTGGGTGATGCCAAGTGCTTGAAATATATTGAACCGATATTGCAGTGCTCCAGGAAGCGTGGTTGTTGGCATCTATTAGGTCACTTTATTGTTCATGTTTTGGCCCAGTCAAAGAAAGAATCTTTTATAGTTATTATGGAGCTCCGGCTTCACCAACAGTGAGGGATTTTGTGAAAATGAGAACGATTTGATGCTGATGAGGCAGTGTCTGTCCTGGGCTACTGTTTTTTACTTCACACTGTGACCAACAGACAGAAAGTCTGAGATGTAGAGACACAAACGCCGGTGTAGGGATACACTCAGACACTAGCAGGGAGAGACACACATGGACATTGGGATAGAAAAAAACTAACTGAGACCCTTTACCAGAGAAACACTGACAAAGAGTCTTGTGCATTGGGGAACTGACACAGATATTAGGACAGGGACACATTTACACATGCACACACACTTGGACAAGGAGCACTGCCACATGCTTTGGGGGAAGTGATGATCTCACTTGCTCACTGGGAGACATCAACATTAGGCGTACACAGAGCACACAAATGCTGGTTTGTGGTTGTTACATAATTTGCAATATTCCTCTTTAGGTGCATTCACCACAGGAGTCAGTCATTTGTGCAGAAGGTAGTTAGAACACAAGCCCACATTAGCCGAGACAGCTGACCCACAGAACACACTCACATTTGGTATTGTGGATGTTCACAATACACAACATCCCTCTAATAACTACTGACTAGCTTCTGATTAGCAACAAATATCCCTAGGTGTACCATCACTTCACAGGTACTGTGTATGCATTTGTGCAATGAGCAGATACCTCATTCACTGTGTGCACAGTGCACTTCTCACCCGCAATGATTTGAGTACTAATTACAGATCATTCCCATGGCTCTAACTCACCCAACTCTCTAAGATATTCTTGATCAATAGTCAGTCCTATTGGACACAAACCTTTTTAACTACAAGTTCAATGCAGCAATTTTATTTCCTATGGAGTTATGTTTCCAGCTATAGGGTGGTAAGATGCCCCTATTCATTTATTTCATAGTTTGTAGAGTGCCACTGTCTCACAACAAGTGTAAATGTAAGCTCATGCACCTTGCCACTCCTCAGTGTTATTGCCACTTGGAAGCTGATTGTGTTTGTGTCCATTTGTGTCCCTCTTGCCTCGGTAGAAGCCTGGACCCTTGTTGAGCCTCAGCTATAACAGTTTGTGAATCTGGTTTTGCATCCATGTGAGAGGAACCAAACCTGCTTTTCTGAAGACATCTGAAAATGATGTCTTTTAATTATTTATTAATTTTCACAAGCGATTGGCATAGCTTGAAGAAAATGGCTATTGTTAATAAAAGTTAACTCTTTTTAGGAATTTGTTCACCTTAATGGAGCCAACGGAGGATTGACGGCAGACTCTCTCAAGAAGGAAATAGAGAAATTAAAGGTATGGAGTGGAAACCATAATTGCAAAGTTGGGAGCTCAAAGTGCTATACCATAGATTGCTGTCAGAGAACTTGGGTTACCCTCAAGCTGCTTGCAACAACTGAATCTCTTTGCAGTGGGGATAGCTGGTTGGGAGGAAAGTTTAACTGGTATGTTTACTTCTTTTGTATTCATGGGTTAGAAGTGATTTGAATCTTCATGCTTGAAGCTGGCTCTTTATTTGATATATCGAAATGGGATATATCGTGTAAAGAGTCCAGGGGTTCCCTTATTAGTGGCAGGGGCATGCTCTAGCAATCCTAAGGTGCTCTTCTAGGGGGCAGTGTGGTCGAGCAGCCTTCGACTTATCATAGAGGAGTGCAAGACATCTGAAAATGCACACAGTGGTCAATAATTGAGACACACAACTCAATAAGGAGATCCACACCAATTGATTTAAAAAAAAAAGTATCTTTATATATGTTTAGGCGCCAGAAGCAATTTGTTCAGGTTAGTACTTTTTTAAATGGAAATTATTTTCAGTTCAAAAAGTAGACTGCAATGTTATCCTATGGGAGGAAAAGTCAATGCGGCATTCAGTTAAAATACAGCGACTTATTGAACCAATCTCCAGGAGTTAAGGTGAGTGGTCCAAGGTAGCACCAGCAGAACACCACCAGTGGCACTAGGGCGGCCGGGTGCAGGGGTGCAAAACAGCATTGGGTGCCCAATGTTACTCTGTGGGGATCGATCTTCGAGTAAAGAGGCTGCAGACTCAGACTGGGAGGCCATTCGGGCTGAAGCAATAGGGGGGCTCAGGCCTCACGATGCTGGGGACGTAAAGACATCTTTGGTCCTCTTCTCCACAGCCCGGGGTGACCGATGCAGAGGTGTCCTTAGGCGTCAGGTTTTTCTTACTGGGAGAAGTCTCAGTAGAGGGGGCCTGCATGCAGAGGCTGCAGGTGAAGTCGGGGAGTCCACGAGAGGTGTCACCACACTGCTCGGTCTCTAGAGGGCTGGGGGACCACGCTGACACCACTGGCCCACTTCAACTCTGGCTTGGAGCGATGGGTGCAGTGGTATCTTCAAGCATCGGGTTTCTGTGGTCACAAAGCCTTCTCAGGAGTCTTTGGATGCCTGCCGGATGCAGGGAAGCAGGTCTGCAACTTCTCGGTCTTGGTTCCTGGGTGAAGTGCTGGCAAGCCTCCTGGGCTTTGGGGACTCAGCAGCTGCAGGACAGGCCGGAAGGGTTGGTGCCAAGTCAGTTGCTGGGTCTTCTGTTCTTGCAGTTGCGACTCTTCATGTCCTTCTTCATCTTTTAGGTTGGCAGGATCTAATTTCCTGGTGCCAGGGGCTCCCCTAAATACTAAATTTAGGGGCTTTAGAGTGGTAGACAATGGGTTACTGACCCCTGGGGTCAGTACACCCCCTACATGACCACTTCCTGTGGGAAGTGGGCATAACCCTGTCCCAGAGTTTCTAAGTGTGCTAACACAAAGATGGCCACTTCTGAAAAGTTGTACCCACATCAGGTTGGGCCACCTAATGGGTGGTACTAGCCTGGGGGTGGGCACGCCTACCTGACTAGCTAATTTTCCCCCTGTCCAGGTGCCAAAGGGCTCTGAACAAATGGCCGTCAGTCTCCTCTCCTGTGAGGGGAGCCAGATTCATATTTTAATGGCGGTAGCTTCTTTGAAGCTCGCCGGCCTAGGCGTGCTAATCAGTTGGTCATCCTGAGGGAGGGGATGTGAACATCCTCTTCCCATGCAGGCTTTGTTTCTGACCTCCTGAGAGAAAAGGCTCTCACCCTGAAAGGTCAGAAATCTGTCTCGGTGGCAGGCTGGCAGAGATTAGTCTGCCAACACACCGGAGGCTGGTAGTTTTTCACCTCTAAGGTGCCCTCTAGGTCCCTGTATTAATAAATCCAACTCTGTAATCCGTGTGGGTTTATTAGTATGAGATGTTTCATACCAAACATCCCTATCTTCAGTGAAGCCATCATGTAGCTGGGGAACTCGTTTACAACAGTGTCCAGCACATGTTCTAAAATTGCTTCCCTGTTCACTTGCACTGGCATTAATGGAACTGACCAACACAGGGGCATATCTGCTTATGCAGGTATGCCCTCACATGTTGTATTAAGCACCCTGCCTTAGGGGGTGTAAGGCCTGCTGTAGGTGTGATGTACAAATACTTCATGCAGTGTTGTGGGACATGGCACACAGGGATGTGTCTCATGTCGTGTTTTCTCTTTTATCTGCACCAAAACACGTAGCCTGCAGTGGCAAACTTGCATGTATTTGGTGAGGGGTCCCTTAGGGTGGCACAATTCGTGCTGCAGCCCTTGAGGGACTGTCTATAGTACCCCAGGTACCAGGGGTACCATTTACTAGGGACTTACAGAGGGTGCTAAAGGTATTGCCAATTGGGGAAACAATTGTACAGTTTTGGGGAAAGAGATCTGGCACTGGGGACCTGGTCAGCAGAAACCCAGTGCACGTCCAGTCGAAATCTCATTATGTACCAGGCAAAAAGTGGGGGTGTCCATGTCAAAAAGGGGCACTTTCCTACAATGCTGCATGCCATATGCAAACTGAATGAAGCCTTTTACCAGTAAATATTTATAAACATAAATACCAAAACACTTGAAATACTCTTCACATCATGATTGAACATTCTTTCAACCATGCCTTGCCACGGAGTAACATGCTAAATGTCCACCAATATGTTTTGGTGTCACTTCAGGGGTATGAAGCACTCTATAAATTCAACTACAATAAAATACAACAAAGTTAGACCAAAATTCACTGTATTTATATTGCTCTGGATAATACTAGATAAATTACAATAACTAATGTGATGCATATGGAGGTAAGTCTTATACAGTACTCGCACATGCCATCATGTTGCTTGGCACATAAAGACTTCGCAAAATCAGTGGCTGACACAAGGATGAGGTAGAGCAGCCCTCCCCTAATCGCCTTCAGTAAAAAGGATCTTCAAGTGAAGAACAGAGGAACCGGGAAAAGAAAGTAGGCTGGAAGTTTCTTCCTTCAGAATTCATGCACCATTTTATGGACAATAGCAGCGCTCAGTGCCCAAAAATCATTGAATTTTGGCCTTCACATTACACAAATGTAAAGTGTTCAAAAGAAGAGAAGCATGCTCAGGTTTTTTTGTACACCAAAGCCGAGATGTATGGCAAAGTTCAAAGGTTTTACTTGAGAACAAGCACCCCATTACAAATGTATAGCCGATAACGGATGCAGTAAGGCGGCCAAAACCTCTTTTTATTTAAGTTAGTAGCACCTTTAAAAGACATAAAAAGTTATACAGATCATTACATCACTATGTGTAGCATAATAAATTAAAATTGCTTCTAGTTCTGAAACTAATTACAACACATTATTTATAATTTATACAATTTAGAAAAATATACATCAACAGTTATTATCAATCATTCTAATATTTTCAAATCCGAGGGGCAATTCACTAAATCTTGAGACTGACCAAGAAATAAAATTAGAATTCAACATAATTCAGTATATAAAAAAAAAGGTCTACAGTTGCAATTATCCAGTGCCTGTAATACTGCTCTTAAGTACTTAACACTTGGATTCTCATAGACTTTGCAAAAAAAAATAACAGAAGTGCATGGCGGAGTGGAAGGAATTACAATCACACTGGCACTGGACAGGGACCGGCTCAGAAATTCTGTCGTGCTGCTCCTGAATCAACCCAAACCTAAACCAGAACAGAAGATTTCTTTCCATGAACCCAACGCAAGTATGGTTCTAGCCCCTGAGCCTTCTTAATCAAGGCATGAGCCTTCACTGACTGCTTTGTTAGTTCAAAAGCTACTATTTCATAATAAAGTTATGGACCCAGACAGTTGTCTTATTTTTTTGCAGAAGGTGAAATACTTACTGTTTTGTTTATAAATTACCACATATCCAATGTCTGGACACATTGCAGCCAAGAGATCAAAGTAGGAGTACTCCTTACCACGGTGTCTTTCAAATTTGCCCTTTTCAGCTCTACAAAAGGTTTAGTCCAACCTGATATTCTCACAACTCTGGGAGTTCAGCTTATCTTATCCTCCAGGTAACCAAAGCCTAAGAGCCCAATAGAGAAATTAATTTTACTTCAACCTACGGAGAATTTGAATTAGCACTCTTTGCCTTCTAAACCTTGAGCATAGACCACAAGGATAGCTCCACATTAGAGTTTGCAAAGTTTACAATATCCCAGTAATTTGAACCTGATTAGTGGATTTTGTTCATACCAAGAGGCCTCAATTTAATTTGACTTCAAAGATGACTCCTAAATGATGAACCCTCTTTGGCGTCACAACTTTCACTGTAACAGGTTTGAACTTCATTTTCCCTGGGCCAATTGACATTGCTTTTGAATTGGAAACATGTTTCCAGGTCTAGCTATTGCCTGTAGCTGACATAGTTGGTCAAGAAACGATCCAATCGCACTCCTAGATAACAGGATGACATCACCAGCATACAAAAAAAGGGGCAGTCCTTACCATTGATTTTTGATGGGTCTGCTTGTACCAAGGTACGCTCACCTCCAAATCATTGAAAAGTAAAGAAAACAAAAAGATGGGGAGCACACGTCCTTGGCCACCCTTTTCACAATTTCAAAAGTAGCTGTACACTCCCTCAGCAAACCTTGGTAAACAGTGCAACTGTTGTAAGGGTGATGAGTCCTCCTTCAAACCCCACACTAACCACTTTAACCCATAATTTAGGTCCGTCAGTCAGTTTGAAAGCAGTTGACGGGTCTAGAAATTCAAGGAGATAGCGCAGTGTATTTTGGGGTTAGATGTGTATGGGTAAGTTAGTATACTATACTCACAAAAAAGTAACGGGACGTTTATAAATTATATGACAAAAACTAACTACGGTGTAGGTGTAGGGAAAAGGGGCATTAGTCTTTTTAAGACGAGAACCCTCACTCACCCAAAGGTGACATGCTTCATCATTGGGTTCCCTCTTGCACACTGTGACCGCAAGGTACACAGTGTGGGCTACAACTCTCCCTCAGGAGAGGAGCGTAAGGTGTTTTCAATCATCCAATGGAAGTCGGAGTGAGGGGCAGAGAGCAAATTAAATATAAAAAGTGATTTAAAACTAGCTCATGGGAGCAAAATTGACTTTAATAGGTGTCCCCGATGGTTAGAACTAAAAAGGCTAAGTGAGAAATAGGGGTATAGATATTCCCTATTAAGTTATGGTCGACATGTTTCTGCCTGTGTGACCTACTGGTTCATGGCATTCTTCAGGACCCACTTGTAGTCACTCTGCTATTTTCGTGCAAAAATAATAATACTAAAATATGAAAAAAACCATACTCTAATGTAATGGCATCAGTCAATGTGGTACCAGCTGCAGTCCGGTCCACAATCTGCAAGAAGTATAAACCTTCATTAGACTTGGTACATAATAAATACATTTCCCACAATATTTGTGGACACACACACCGGTGTGAAACCCACCTCACAGCACACGGGACGAAAAATTCATATTGGCATGCTATAGTGGTTAAACATCTCACCACTTAGGTACTACTAATGTACCTCCACCTTCCAGGGGTCCTTTACTGACAGATCTCAGGAGTCTGAAGGTGTAGACATGAAAATAAAATAATAACATTAAAATGAAAATTTAAAAACGGACCCTCTCTATTTCAAACACTGGTATTCAGCTTGTCATATGGTATCATGTTCCTTCTATTGCTTTGAACATGTTATACACACTACTATTTTACACAGTCATCAAATCACTCGCTTAATCTAGGCTCATTACTTTCCTTAATATCAATCCCAACAAATTGATCAAATATATAATATATTATCCTCGTATTATTGTATCAGAGCTCTTACTGAGTGTACGCGTCTGCCTCGATTATGCTTAGTGCATGTTCAATATATGTGGCGTTAAAATCATTTCCCCTGCACAAGTGTGTTATTTGTAGAACTCCATGCGTGATGCGAGTATATAATGTGTGGTGACAATTCATATTCTTATATAAGGCTGATCCTGTCCATTATATGCCTCAGTCCGACTTTGTGAATGCTTAATTTCGCTAGTAGGGCTATCAGCGTTTCTCAAGCCAAACAGATACACAAAACCGTGTATCTGACTCATTGCAGGAAAAGCAGAAAACGGACGCCGATACAGGAGGAAGCCCCCGGACTCGCGTAATCACCGTGTCTCTTATGCTGAACCCTGGGCGGCAAAACCTTACCTCCATCTCTGTGCTCTGCCTCATTTCAAGTAAAGACCGAAGGGGAAAGATGTTAGTTACCCTCCGTTTATAAATGTCATTCTCACTATTGCTCGCGTCATGCCCCGGAAGTAGTACTTTGCACTTCCTGGTCCTTGTGGTCATGGGAATTGTAGTTTTTGTTTAAAATATCATCGAATACATGCATGACCACACTGAAGGTCAAACATAGGATTGTCGAACATCGAAGTGCCTTCAGATGTAAGAAATCCAAGACACACATGACCAGACATTATCTAGAAATGGCCCATTCAGAAGATGATTTGACGTGGGTCATTATTGATAAACCTAGATATGACATCAAAATGGGCCCTTTAGATAGAGTCCTTTTACGACGTGAACAGAGATGGGTGTTCCGTACCAAGAATCATATTACAGGGCTCAATGAAGACATTCCGTGGTGTTCGCTCTGAGATAGACATTGAGTTATACTAAGAATACAAAATAACCGTGTCCCTTAGGTACCATGTAGAAATATATGTATGAAATCACAACAATAATAATAATTCTTAAATATACTCCTATTACGGAGTTCATGTTGCCTGAACCAATACAACAACAATATATTACAGGAGCAACTCCTGGGTCACTGTGGAAGATGCTATGCAGTCTCCCTAATATAACATCAATCATACTAGTTATCTGCTAGTATTGTTGTGTAGATAAGATGACCTGTCAATCGTAATCTTTATGTAGGATGGCACTGTGTTACAAAACAATGAGCCTTTTAAGTAATCAGCTTATGAATTAAATTTTTTCATTTACTGGATATATGGCATCTTAATCCAGTGGATTTATTACCTCCTCGATAAATCCTCTCGTTATAAATGTACAGAGTTCGTGTATTCGATGATATTTTAAACAAAAACTACAATTCCCATGACCACGAGGCCCAGGAAGTGCAAAGTACTACTTCCGGGGCATGACGCGAGCAATAGTGAGAATTACATTTATAAACGGAGGGTAACGAACATCTTTCCCCTTCGGTCTTTACTTGAAATGAGGCAGAGCACAGAGATGGAGGTAAGGTTTTGCCGCCCGGGTTCAGCGTAAGAGAGACAGTGATTACGCGAGTCCGGGGGCTTCCTCCTGTATCGGCGTCCGTTTTCTGCTTTTCCTGCAATGAGTCAGATACACGGTTTTGTGTAACTGTTTGGCTTGAGAAACGCTGATAGCCCTGCTAGCGAAATTAAGCATTCACAAAGTCGGACTGAGGCATATAATGGACAGGATCAGCCTTATATAAGAATATGAATTGTCACCACACATTATATACTCGCATCACGCATGGAGTTCTACAAATAACACACAATATCAGGAGACCGCTTATGCGGGGGAAATTATTTTAACGCCACATATATTGAACATGCACTAAGCATAATCGAGGCAGACGCATACACTCAGTAAGAGCTCTGATACAATAATACGAGAGGATATTATATTATATATTTGATCCATTTGTTGAGATTGATATTAAGGAAAGTAATGATCCTAGATTAAGCGAGTGATTTTATGGCTGTGTAAAATAGTAGTGAGTGTATAACATGTTCAAAGAAATAGAAGGACCATGATACCATATGACAAGCTGAATACTAGTGTTTGAAATAGAGATGGTCTGTGTTTTTAAAATTTCATTTTAATGTTATTATTTTATTTTCATGTCCACACCTTCAGACTCCTGAGATCTGTAAGTAAAGGACCTCTGGAAGGTGGAGGTACGTTAGTAGTACCTAAGTGGTGAGATGTTTAACCACTATAGCATGCCAATATGAATTTTTTGTCCCGTGTGCTGTGAGGTGGGTTTCACACTGGTGTGTGTCCACAAATATTGTGGGAAATGCATTTACTATGTACCAAGTCTAATGAAGGTTTATACTTCTTGCAGATTGTGGACCGGACTGCAGCTGGTACCACATTGACTGATGCCATTACATTAGAGTATGTTTTTTTTCTTCATATTTTAGTATTATTATTTTTGCACGAAAATAGCAGCGTGACTGCAAGTGGGTCCTGAAGAATGCCATGAACCAGTAGGTCACACAGGCAGAAACATGTCGACCTTAACTTAATAGGGAATATCTATACCCCTATTTCTCACTTAGCCTTTTTAGTTCTAACCATCGGCGACACCTATTAAAGTCAATTTTGTCTCCCAAGAGCTAGTTTTAAATCACTTTTTATATTTAATTTGCACTCTGCCCCTCACTTCGACTTCCATTGGATGATTGAACACACCTTGCGCTCCTCTCCTGAGGGAGAGTTGTAGCCCACACTGTGTACCTTGCGGTCACAGTGTGCAAGAGGGAACCCAATGATGAAGCATGTCACCTTTGGGTGAGTGAGGGTTCTCATCTTAATAAGACTAATGCCCCTTTTCCCTACACCTACACCGTAGTTCGTTTTTGTCATATAATTTATGAACGTCCCGTTTCTTTTTTGTGAGTATAGTGTATATGGAGTGGTACCGTGGATGATAATTACTCCCCAAAGAAAACCCCTTTAGTGTGATAAAATATGGGTAAGTTAGTGCAGTGTACTGTGGCACTGATGCCCAGGTATCTGTGAAGTGTACAGTGGGCTGCCATTCCCCGCGCTTTGTGCACTATTCAATGGGATTGAGGTCCCAAGGGTGTTGTACTGTGTCATGAGATTCCATGGTCTCAGATGCTTATGGGCTAGTACAATGTACTTCGGGCTCATATGCTCCAGGGTTATTGCAGTGTACCATGTGATGGGATGTTGTGGGGTTTAACTAGTGTACTGTGGCTTTTAATGGGTACTGCAGTGTATGATGGGATGCCATTGGGATAGTGTGGTGTACTGTTAGTGCAGTAGGTAGTGCTGTGCTCTCATATGCTCCAGGGTTAGTGCAGTGCACTGTGGAACCAGCTGCTCAGGGGTAATGCAGTGCACTTTGAGATCAAATGCTCTGGAGTTAGTGCAGTGCACTGTAGGATCAGTCCCTGTGGGGTTATTGCAATGTTGCAATGCCCTGTGGTATCAGACTTTCTGGGGTTAGTGCAGTATTCAGTGGGATCAGATGTTCTGGGTTTAGTGCAGTGTACTGTGGGGTGGTATTCTCAGTGGTTAGTGCATTGTACTGTGGGATCAGATGTTCTGGGGTTAGAGGGCTGCACTGTGGGATCAGATGTTCTGGGGTAGTGCAGTGCACTGTGGGATCAGATGCACTGGGGTTAGAGCACTGCACTGTAGGATCAGATGCTCAGTGGTTAGTGCAGTGCACTGTGGGTTCAGATGTTCGATGGTTAGTTCAGTGTAATGTGGGATCAGATGCTATGGGCTTAGAGCACTGCACTGTGGGATCAGAGGTTCTGGGGTTAGTGCAATGCACTGTGGGATCATATGCTCAATGGTCATTGAAGTGTACTGTGGGACCAGATGCTCAGTGGTTAGTGCAGTGTACTGTGGGATCAGATGCTCGGTGGTTAGTGCAGTGTACTGTGGGATCAGATGTTCTGGGGTTAGTGCAGTGTACTATGGGATCATATGCTCAGTGGTTAGTGCAGTGTACTGTGGAATCGTATTCTCCGTGGTTAGTGCAGTGTACTGTGGGATCATATTCTCCGTGGTTAGTGCAGTGTAATGTGGGAATATCTGCTCCGTGGTTAGTGCAGTGTACTGTGGGATCAGATGCTCGATGGTTAGTGCAGTGTACTGTGAGATCATATGATTAGTAGTCAGTGAGTGTACTTTGGGATCAGATGCTCCGTGGTTAGTGCGGTGGACTGTGAGATCATATGATTAGTAGTCAGTGCAGTGTGCTTTGGGATCAGATGCTCCGTGGTTAGTGCGGTGGACTGTGGGATCAGATGCTCTGGAGTTAGTGCACTGCGGGATCAGACCTTCTGGGGCTACTGCAGTGCATTATTGGTTCAGATGCTCTGGGGTTATTGGAGTGCAGTGTACAGTGGGCTCAGGTGCTTAGTAGTTAGTGCAGTGCACTGTGAGATCCGATGCTCAGGGGTAATGCAGTTCACGTGTGGGTTCATTTTCCCAGGGTATGGCTCAATGAACGGTGTGGGCTCAAGTCTAAACTACTCCAGTGTGCAGACATCGTATCCTGACACTAGATTGTCAAATTTGATTAAAGATTTTGGGTCACATACTCTAATAACCCCTTTCTCACCCCTAGGCTGCGCACGCACAGTTTGAAAAAGATAAAAATGAGTTGGAAAAGGCAAGATCTGAAGCAGAGAAATTGGAAGAACAGATAAAGGCTCGGTCCGCACCATTGGTCAAAAGGCTTGAAGATGGGAAACGAGCAGACGCGGAGCTGGCATCTTCTTGGAAGGTTCGTCCTTGGAATGCATAGTCATGGGTCTGAGGTTTGCTTCTGGGGGTCTGAGCTGGTATGGTACTTGGTGCTGAAAAATAAACACTGCAGAAGGGCAGTAGGTGACATTGTGACTCGAATACCAACCCATCCACCAGGCACTCAGGACACACTTACTGACGGCACTTTGGCCCTCATTACAAGGTCCCCCACCCATCAGGCTGCCCCCATTTAGCCGAATGTCTATGAACTTAGGGATTTCTCATCATATTCTGCAAATGGTGGGGCGCCCCAGCAGAATATGCTGCTTTTGTGCCTTCCAAATGTAAGCCAGTGTGTAAGAAAGAAGAGGTTTTGTAAAATTCCCTCTGAATCACATGCTAGAATGGGTGCCCACAAATGCAGAGATGTACAAGTAACCTCTGTACCTAAAGTCCATATTTTGTGCCCATTTCCGTAATACATAGTTTTCCTTGATACCCATTTTTCACTCTACGGATTTCACCATGAATTGGTCTATATTCGGTACACAATGAAAAACCATTGTAATATGCAGCTTAGATTTTGGCTTTGGGTACCTCTGGTTCTTTGTTGACCTATAAACCCCAAACATCCCCTTAACCAGAAGGGTCTTGCAGACGTAATGGTACATTACTTTTGTAAATCAACCATAGTAATAAAAAGTTACAGATGAAAATGTTGTCTCAAATGGCCGTTTTTTCCTACTCATTTTCAATATTCCAGCTTTGTACAGCTCACTGAACAACTCTACTCCAGTATAGAAGTTGTCCATATAAAGGTTATAACCTTTACGAAGAAGTTGCTGAAAAAGCTCCCATACAATCTTTGCAGTGTCTTCTAGCGTTGGATGGCAACCTACAGGTTTAGAGCAGGGTCCTTCCATGTATACCCTCTCAAGCTGTATGCATAGCCAAAAGAGCTCTCTCTCACACCGCATGTGCAGTTTGATGCCGTAGTAAGCTCTTTTGCTCAGTATGTACTGCCTGAACAGCAGACACGCTTTGTACAGGATCAAGGACTCCTCAATACCTATATTCTTTCCAGGAGTATAAACTCTGGAAACTGGAAGACAAATGTTCCACCGCAGGCTGAATTTTGAACACCCTGTCACGATGAATGAATGAAACAACACTTGTAGAGCGCGTAGCTACCCGGCGGCATCCCAGCGCTGAAGTGGAAAAACTGAGGCCTCAAGAATCACTTAGGAAAGAGCCATGTTTTAACAGCTTACGAAAAGCCATGTGATTAGGTTCCTTTCGTAGATGGAGAGGAAGGGAGTTCCATAATTTGGCGGCGTTATACGAAAATAGCCGGCCGCCGCTTCTGGCCCTCTTAATTCTAGGGACGACGGCCAAGTATAGCCCATCTGAGCGCAGCCTCCTATTCGCTCGATAGGGCTGGACCAAAGATGAAATAATCGCTGGTCCATTTCCTCCTATCATCTTATGGGAGATACACAGGGCCTTGAAGTGAACTCTCTCCCGAACCGGGAGCCAATGAAGGGATTTCAAGGCCGGTTTTGCAGACTGCCGGTTCGGAATCCCCACGAGAGTCCTTGCGGCACAGTTCTGCACTGTTTGGAGTTTCACGAGAACCGAGTTTGGAGCCCCAAGGTATAGGGCTTTCCCGTAGTCCAGGCGTGAAAGAATAAGAGCCTGGACCATAAGCTTTCTTGCCTGGAAGGGAAGCAGAGGGAGCACTTTACGAAGCATCCTTATGATGCCAAAGCAAGAAGCCACAACCTTCCTGGCCTGAACATTGAAGCTAAGGTCTCGGTCCAGCCAAAACCCCAAGCTCTTTATCTCTGGCTTAGGGGCAGGGGCGGGGCCCATACAGGCTGGCCACATGGTGTCCGCTAAGGATTGCCAAGGAGCATAAGCTCAGTCTTGTCACCATTCAGTTTTAAGTGTGAGTGCTTCATCCATTTGGCTACTTCTTCAAGGCAGGGACAGAGGCAGATAGGAGCCTTGTCTGAATGACTCAGTGCAACGACCAGTTGGTTGTCGTCGGCATAAGTCACAATATGCACCCCAAAAGGAAGGACAATGTCCGTGAGAGGAGCCATATAAACATTGAAAAGGGTGAGGCTCAGGGAAGATCCCTGAGGTACCCCACAATGGAGAGGCAAAGATTTCGAGATAACCTCACCCTCAACTATCTGTAAAGATCTTTCCTCCAGAAAAGATTGCAACCAAGTTAGAGCTACTCCGGACACCCCCAGACTTCTGAGTCGTTGGACCAGAATATGGTGGATGACCGTATCAAAGGCTGCGCTGAGATCTAAGAGAATCACAGCAGCGGAGCCTCCTGCGTCGAGAATCTTTCTGGAATCTTCCACGACTGCCAGCAGAGCGGTTTCCGTTCCTTGGCTCGGGCGAAAACCGGTTTGGGAAGAGTGGACAAGGTTATGGGATTCCAGGTACCTGGAGAGCGCTGAATTAACATGCTTCTCCGCTATTTTGCTGATCCTTGGGAGAAGCGAGATGGGTCGATAGTTACCAAGACAATGTGGGTCCAAGGCTAGGTTTTTTCAAAAGAGATTTCACCATAGCTTTTTTCCACAAAGGGGGGACCACACCTGCGGATATCGAGGAGTTGAACAAGTCTAGGATAATTGGACCAACTAAATCAACCACCTGTTTCAGAATCTTGGGAGGGGCAGCGTCTCTAGGCAACCCGCTTTTGACAAGTGCTAAAGTAGCCTGGAGTGCCTCACAGTCAAGTAGGGGAAAGGCCTCTAGAGAATGTGCCCTACTACATAGACTAGTATCCTCTGAGTGAAGAATAATATGACTGTCATCAGTGGCAAAAGACATATAGATCGTTTGAATTTTATTATAAAAATAATCTGCAAGTTCATTGCAGCGTCGGCCCGTTGCCTCAGGTGCATCAGGAGGAGAGGGGGCTTTTAGTAATTTTTTCACAATACGAAATGTTTTGCGGGGAGAATTTGCAGCTAGGGAATTTTTTTCCTCATAATAATGAAATTTGTACTTGTAAAGCGCACCCATACCCCCAAAGGGGTGTCCAGGCGCTGTACGCATACCGCTGTGGAACCCTTCCTGGCTTTTTCCCTGTGAAAATGTCCACTCCTGGGCACCCCCAGGGTGAAGCCAGGCATCCCAGCGCTGTTGGGGCCGTTGTGGAGATTAAGCAAGCTATTGCCCAGAGTTGCAGAGTGGGACCCATGATTAGAATAGGCACGAGGCGAGAATTATCAGGTCCGAGGAAATTGAGCCCAAGACCCGCCGAGGCGGGAATTGAACCCTGGTCCCGGGCCAGATCTCTGCATCAGGGTCTGCCGCTCTAACCATTGAGCCACACTTCTCCACTGGCCTGAGCCCTTTTAATTTCAATCTTGTATGCTTTAATGGCGTCCCTGTATTCCCTTTTCTTGCTGAGGGAGAAGTCCTTTCTCCAGATTCTTTCAATTTTTTTGCAGATCTGTTTTAACTCTCGAAGTTTAGGGGAATACCAGGCCGTTCTATTGGGCCCTTTATGCATCTGAATAATTTTCTTCGGAAGGACCTGGTCTAGTGTCCCCTCGATCCAATTGTTGAATCCTTCATTGGCCATAATCGAATCGGTGTCAGGGGGCGGCTTAGATTTTTCCAGTGCCGACACCCACTTTTCTACGGGAAGTTTCGGCCAACTGCGAGATGTTATTCGCATTGGCCGGGTTAAGGAGGTGACACTTGTAGGGTACCAAAGAAAAGGAATCAGAAAATGGTCTGACCAGGGAATTGGGATTGGTTCCTGACCGGTTAAATCCTCCAGGTTAGAGAAAATAGGATCTAGGAGGCGTCCTTTCAAATGTGTTGCATGTAGCACCTTCTGAATAAGCTGGTAGGCTGCAAGATCCTGGGATAACTCCGCTGCAGCCGTCGATGCTGAATCATCGAAATGAGCATTAAAATCGCCCAACAGGGTGAAATTTGAGGCGGTGCTGGCAAGTTTAGCAACTGTCTCGGGTAGAGATTTACAAAATTGGCCCATAGATCCAGGGGGTCGATAAATTAGAATGCCCGAGAAGGAGAGCGTGGGTGTGAATCCTATCGAGAAATGAAGGTTCTCGCAATCAGGTAAGGGGCTCCCAAAGGTCCGGCAGGTGAGGTGGCTTTTATAGATGATGGCGATACCACCCCCTCTACCTGTCGTCCTGTCAAGCCTCTGTATTACATAATCAGGAGGAAGGGATTGAACAATGTCGGGCTCTGAGCCCACATTCAGCCAGGTTTCTGTGAGAAATAGAACATCAGGACCTTCATCCATTAACAGAGTGAACATCTCTGCTGCATGTTTAGGCAACGATCTGCAGTTTAGCAAAAACAGTTTGAAGTGTTTTTGAGAAGGCCGGGTGACGGGGGGGATGAAGGGGGGCGACCAGAGCCTAAATGGGCAGTACACACAGCCAGAATCTAAACTGCTAGGGACAATAGAATGAATGCAGTTCAGTTTTGGGGCTGTGTTTAGCTGTCTGAGCTGCTCCGCGCTATAACAATATTTATCTGAAGGGGAAGGGGCAGGGGTTGTGGCCCCTGGACCCGTCCGGGCACGGACGGGCGCAGACAGCGCGCCCACTGCGCGGTCGCATCATCGGGTTCTTATGAAGCCCGAGCAGGGTCCAGCAACTAGAATGCTGACCCAAGATGGCGGCTGAAAGTGCGAGTGCGTGTACAGAAGACTTGAAACAGTACCAGCTTGCCCCCCTGAGCTATAACTCAGCTCATGTAACAAGAGCAGGTAAAAACAAGTGTTTAAAAAAACAGATTCAGTTTTAAAAAGAAATAACAAATTCACAGATTCAGTTTTTTAAAGAGATAACTGAACGATCTGGATATTCGCCACTGCAGCCCAACAGAAGTGAAGCTACCACTTCAGGAGAGGGTGTGTGAACCACACCTGCCTCGCCGTTAGAACTGCAACTCTATCCAGCAAGTAAAAGCAGGCCTGTGATTGAAATGAGAGAGTAGAATGCGCAGAAGAGCCTGCTACATGAAACTAAGACATTTTGCAAAGGGGTGAGAAACGTTGTAATGAATTATGCATCTGATGTTTAGGGGCACTTGAAGTAATCTGCCCCTCTGCCTAATTAATATATCTGTCCATAGAATACCAGGGATTGTAGCTATTAGAATTCTCCTAGAGTGGGGAATGAATACCAGAAGGTCTATTTTTGCCTTTAGGTGCAACACAAATTTAAAATTATTTGAGAAAAGTAGAATAAAATTAATTAAAAGCGTGTGATGAATGAAAAGCAACAATCCTTTTTAAAGATATGAGCTCTGAAAACAGAACATTATTTGAGGTAGACAGTAAAACTGAGGCAGAGACTTTCAGCGTTTGGTATAGACCACCTCACACGAGAACATGATCACTAGACGTTAGGCTGGGACCTCATGGGCGAGGTTGAACCCTTGGAATAAGGCTGAGACCCTATGGACTGAGGAAGGTGCATAATGCATTGAGGCACTGATCCTGACTAGGCCATGGACCCACCGGAGTCTAATGGCTAATGGGAGGAGGCAGACGTGCCTTGTATGGTGGCAGTGATCTCCTCAAGTGAGGAATAGACCAGATAGAGTGAGATGGAGATAAATAGGAGTAAAGCTGAGTACATGTGGGACAAGACATCGGCCTTATAGTGTGAGAATATCACTCATTAAATTGAGGCAGAGGTTCCTTACGAGCAGTCTCATATTTTTCTTTTTATTGATATTTATCATATTTAACCTTCTTTTTGTACTTTTGCAGGACAAATTGTTTAAGGCACAAGAGGAACATGACATGTTGCTTGAGAAACGTTATAATCTGCAAAGGCAACTGAAAGAAGAGGAGAGAAGGGAGGCGATACTTGAGGAAGAAGTGGAGGTAAAAGCGAAATGGAGGAAGAGATTGCAAGGGAGTTGTGCCTATGATGGTCAGAAAATTGCAGATGGATATTCATGCCCAAAAGTTTTTTTTTTATTACTGTGAATGTAATAGGCATGTGAAAGCAGAACACGCTCTCGCCACAATGTGATGTTTTGCACTACATAATGCCAGGAGTTTCAAACCTGCTTCTACATGGAGAGAATTACATCTGGGCCGTAATTAATATGACAAGATCTCAATCCAATGTGTATGTCAAGCAAGAAGAATTGGGGGAAAAAGGAATGTTAAATGTGAGATAAATTAAGATGGATATTGCTCTTATTTCATTAGTGTCAGAAAAGGGCTTCTGCATTATGCCAACTCACTACCAAATATCGTTCTTGACCTCACCAATCCTGTAGAAGCATAGGCTATTATATGCTCTTCTATATGCTATTGCCCCTGATTAAATATTTTCCTTGTTAGATAAAATTGTATTATATATGCTAAAAAAAAGGAATAATAATAATTTTGTTAACGATCCAAAAATAAAAAGGGAAAGGCTTATCATAATCTCACAATAAGCCAAGGCAAACAATACAGTAGTTAACACCCATTCAATGTGTTTACAGAAGTGGATGCATGGTGCATGTGTGCACCAGATTTGCTGTTTAATCTTGACACCTGAAGCTTGATAACTAAGTGCTACATGTTTATTGGTGCGACGTACAGAACAATGAGAGGTTAATATTTCCATAATAGTCACTATGACAGTGTTCTGTTTTAGTAGTTTCCTACTTTTACCTGGGCTCAACCTCTGAAAGGAATCCATTAACAGACCATATACACTTAGAATTTGTTTATGATATTGAATATCTTATTTTTTTAAATTTGCGTAATTTATAATTATTGTGCATTTTCTTTGTTTTTAGACAAGATACATTCACTTAAATGTACCTTGTCACTTGAAATACCTCAAAGACAGATGCTAAAAATGGAGTTAATATAAGAGGTATATTTTGAAACTCTTCGGACCTGCCAGTAGTCAGTGGTGCAGCACAGGTCTAAAGAGAATGCATTCCAAAGTTGGTGGCCTGAAATTGTAAAGGCCTAACTGAATTGCATCACTCTGAGCAGGATGTGAACTCCCAATCTAAGCTCTGCCCGGGATGTGAGGCCAGAAAAGCTGGGCTACAGATAACACAATAACACACATTAGATTTCAATGCACTCTCAATTCGTCTGCAACAAAATCTCAGTTCTTCAGCAAAAATAATCACCGCCATTTACTAGAACTTCAACCAGACCTGACAGACCTCGCCAAACACCTATTGATCTTATCCAGAGAACCAATGCTAACTTCATTTCTTAGCAGTTTTTTCTGGGGTCATGAAGTCCATTCACTAAGGTGCTCCATCGGACTACTGCCCCCGACAACGCCCACTCCAGAGGACTACAACCCATCAGAGCCATGTGCACACCTATTCTGAGCGCCTCCACCTTTTGTGCAGCCATCCCAGGTGCATGCACTCGTGCAACTGACCTCTCACTGCTGAAGAAACCCTCCTTGGACCCTTCAATGCTCGCCAACTACAGACCAATCTTTTCTGCGACCTATCCACAGATGCCTCACCCAATACCTCAAAGACCATCAACTCCTCAACACCACTCAGTCTGGTTTCAGATCCAACCACAGCATGGAAACTGCCCTCATTGCCGCCATGGATGACATTGGCGTGACTCTGGGCAGAGGAGGCAGGGTGGCCTTCATCCTTCTGGACCTCTCTGCAGCATTTGTCATGGCCTCCCACCTCATCATCCTCTAATGCCTCCACAAAATTAAAATCCAAGGACTTTCATCCGATGGATTAGCCTAGCTCCACGACCTTCATCTGCAGAGATCCACAAGGATCTTCCCTGAACTCGAATATCTTCAATGCATATATGATCCTTCTAGCCAGCGTCATCTGCTCTTACTACATTAACGTCCTCTCCTCATTTTCTCCCTCACTGACCAGACACCCTGTACCCATATCAAGTTAAGTGCCTGTATGATGGAAATTGCCCACTGGATGAAGACCAACTGACAACACCGAAATCGTAACCCTCGGGAAGGACCGTAGGACTAGGACCAACACACACCACCACCCATGCCAAGAACATTGGGCTCGTCATTGACAGCAAACTCAACATGACCACCCAAGTCAACATTGTCCACACCACGTGCTTCCACACCCTGAAATGCTGAGGAAGGTTTTGAACTGCCTCTCATTCAGCACTCAGAAAACCATCACATATTCTCTTGTCAATAGCAAGTTGGATTACGGGAACACCCTTTTTGCTGGGATCAACAGAAAACTCACCAGAAGGCTGCAGACCATTCAGAGTTCGGCGGCCAGAACCACTTGCAGCCATCAATATATAGCAATAGGATGCAGGCACCTACCATCTTGGTGAACATTGAAGAGGGTGGAAAGGAGGAAACTTTCATTATAAACTGAATTAGCAGCGGAAAGGGTTTTTGACAATCACCTGATCCTCCGTTTTGTCACCATTGATCTCTAAGAAATTGTTCGCCATGTATCCTTTAGCGGTGTGGAATTTTGTAAAATATCTACTTTTCCAAAGGACGAAATGTCTCAGAAGTGTACTTGTCCAGTAAAAACGTTCACTGCCCCATTCAATGCCATGTAGTAAGGTGACAAATTATAGCAGTGTTCTTCTTAAACCAGAGCTGTTATAATAGCTTCTCTGATGATGCCATGCTGTCATTATTCCAGGCTGTCATTATTCTACCTTTCTGTGTATACCAAACTCAGAAAATATCAGTGCTCTTTTGCGTCAAATCTCTCCTTTGAATATTCACATGCTCTGCATATGGAGAGGCTCTGTTTATAAATGAGATCAGTGTATGCCAGAGTTCTGGTCACGGTAGGTCTCTAAATATGGCAGCACTTTAATTTTGCCAGAATTCTGATTATAGCAGAGTTAGGGATAGATCAGTTTTGTAACTATACCATTGCTGTGTTTCTTACTTTAGTTTTATAATAAGTGTCTTGTGAATTGCTCTGGCAAATTTAGTTTTAAGTATTCACTTGGTTTCGCAAAATGTTACTGTAAATATACTTGAAGTCCAGTGCATGGAGTGCCAACTAAGGATCAACAAGACCACTCACAGTCTGACATTCTCTACTCAGTGTAGTTCAGCAGATCCATTCATCTCAGTGTGTCTCATTTGTTCGTGGTTGCTATAGTTGTGAGAATAAACTTAGCACTATATCAATGACTGGACATTATCATTTTACAACTATTTGAACAAGATTCGAGTCAAAATGTGATAGGCAAAGCATGAAGATTTCTGTGCGCGCAAATCTACGCAAAGGAGCGGAAAGCAGGTGGGAAGTGTAGAGTCAGGACTGGAATTGCCCAGTTATATCAAATATGCATAAAGTTACATGTACATGGGTATTCACCAACTACTCCCTAACCCCTTCTGATCCTGTAAGAGGTCATTAATTTTCTCTTGACCGGGACAGGAGCAAAACCTTTTCCAGGGGGGAAAGGGACTCCACCACCCCTTGAAACAAGCATTGGCATAGCCAATAGGTCTCGCCTTTGGGACCTTATAAGTGTTTAGTTATCCAGCACAATATCCTTGGTGCAACAACATCAACTGTTGCATGGCTAAACACTTATAAGGTCCCAAAGGCAAGACCTATTGGCTATGCCAATGCTTGTTAATAAATACTTGTTAATGCAAAAATATAATCTGACGTACTAGGGTGAAACGCATTCAAATATTTAAAAAAAATACTTTTTTGGGATTATGATGAGATTGCTTCATATTTGAACATGTTTGTTGCATAAATTATCTGCCAAACATTTTCAAGACTCGGCTCGAGCAAGGCCTCTTTGAGTCAGAGCTGAGCCTTGGTTTTAGCTTGTCTCGCTTGTTAATGTGTTGACTTGCCCCACCTCGAATAAATGACTACTTGTGAAGCTTTTGAACTCCCCACCTGCACTCTGGTCACCTGTGTTAGGGGGTGCTGTCCCAACCTACCGGCTGACCAGCTAGCCTTTGCCCTGTCGATTTGACCTGAGGCTGAGAGAGACAAGGGGAACCGAGCCTGCCTACCAGCAGGACCACACCATCAGCAGCTAACAGCCAGATGGAGCTGGCCTTACAGTGGAGCAGCCTTATGAGACAGCACTACAGCCAGACCAGAAGTTAAGTCAAAGAGCAGGCTTCTTCCCAAGCAAGCACCAGGCTCAGCCTGCCTACAGTCAGCACAGTGCTTCACAGTCTTCAGCCCTGTATTGTGGCTAATAGTGAGAAACTGCAGAGGAAAATAGTGTGAATTAGAGAACAGGAGGTGGTTCGTAAAATGGATCATAGGGTCCATTACGAATGTTCCGAATATTTGAATATTTCAGAAAACTGATCAGAGATGCTGCTATGTGAGAGATTTGCAACCTTGATCGTGGTACAGTGGGCCCAGGACAGGCATCATAAGTTCAAATGTGATGAGGGCTTAAAAACACAGAAGAGGGCATGGTTCAAGAGATGTGCAACTATTTCTTAAAGTGAAGTGAAGGCCCTTATCACGGTAAAACACAACTTTGTATTTATGTCAGTCTTCAGTGATTTTGATAATTCATCGCCTAAAAAAAAATAAGGCGCCTGCTTTACATTTTTAGGAGCATCATTATAACTTCCTCAGCTGTACTCCTTTGCAAGGACCATGTACACAACATATTTATCCCTTCCGTCCTTTTTGTTAGTTCAAAATAAAAAAACAAAAAACTATTTTTATGCAGTACGTGTGTAAAACACTAAATTAACCTATCCTGCATTCCAAAGAAAGTTGAAAGCTTCCCAGTACTTTTAGAGCCTATCACGTGACTAATACCAAATCCCACTGCCATGCCAGCACTTTCTGACAAATGCACTTTAAATGCCTTGCATTTGTGTTTTCAATGAAGATTAGTGGCGATAAAGTGTAGCTTTAAAAATGCAACTTTCATAATGAATCCTGAACCCATCCAGCTTTGAAGCAAGGATCTGCTTGCTTGCGGCCCCCTCACGTCCCACCCAACCTTGGGGCCGATTCCGATCTCGGCCGGTAGGGCTCCGAATCGGACTCGGCATTACCGGATCCGATTCGGAGCCCTGTTTCCCGATCGAGTCGGACGTGCGTCCGGGCGAGCGAGTACGATGCGAACGTATGCGAAATCGCCGACCGACTCGTTTGTGGGACCCAACCGCTCCGACCGACTCGCACGGACACGACTCGCACCGCGCAATGGAGACGTTCCCCGGCCGGGTAAGTACGATGCGCGCCGCGAGCAGTCCGACCGACTCGCGCCGTCCGGCTCGAAAGAGCAGTCGGAGCCGCTCTTTGGGGGTCCGTGTCGGACCCCCCTGTACGCCTAGCCGCGCGAGTGGCACACAGGGGGGACCCATGGGTCCCCCCTACCTGTGCATGTACGGCGCGACCCGCTTCGACGCGTACCCGCTGTAGGGGGCGCCCTTGTTTGCCTCGCACCCATTGAGTCAATGGGAGCCCGCGTACGCGTTGTACGACCGGCTCCCATTGACTTCAATGGGAGTCTGACCGAATCGAGTCCGATAGCATGCGAACGCATCGTACTCGTTCGGTCGGACTGCTAGGGTCCGATTGGGTCGGAAATCTCTCCGGGTCCGGCTCGGTCGGAGAGATTTCCGGCCTGAATCGGAATCGGCCCCCTTGTATCTAGAACCCCACTGTACACAACAGAGTATTGCACCTGGGCAACTTAGATCAGGTCCGGCACGACTATATGCTTTGCATTCTATTGTATCGTAATTTCATTTATATAGCGCTTACTATCCCTTACAAGTCGCTGGAGTGCTTTATGGTGAGTAGCACTCTACTCAAAAACCAAAGGTTAGTGATTAAATTTAGGATTAGATTTGTGCTTTTACCGAGAGCATTCCATACTTTTCCCTCAGTTTATTTTTTGGTAAATTCAAATACTAGGTGTTAGACGACGTCATCAGTAAAGGGTGTTTTTGTTTTACATAACGCGACCCCTTGCTACTGTTCACTTCTGCCACAGCTGCTGTTTACCTATTTACAGCTGTGACAAAAAAAACCTGGAAAAGTAAGAACTACAGCTCTGCCAAACTGAGACTACCTCCCTCTGTTCAAACTCGTGCACAATGGCTTGTAAATTGTGTCTGGGTGCGAAGTCCCATTCCATGGTCTCTGTTGGGCCACATCCCACTTCTGAGAAGAACCATGGGGTAACTCTCCCTGGAAACCATAAGCAACGGACAAACAACCATGGAAGGCAAAACCAGCGGTAAATCAGTTATAAACACTGGAACTTCTAAGCCACGGCCAGCTGCCGCAATTCATATCTGAAGGCCGCTGCACCCAAGAGAGGGACATCACGCATGCGCATATTATCTCTCTGATGTATCATGAGCAGCCCGGCTTGTCTTCGGTATCAACGGCCAGTCTTCTGACAGGGTGGCTGGCTTTGGCTGTCACAGCTAGTAATCTGGCTGCTAACTGGGGTGTGGTTACCTGTCGGTGGAAGGGCTCTCTCGCTCCAGTTCACACGTGTCATCACTATTGTTCCTTTCTCCGCCGTGTGTGTCCACGCTCTGGTCACGTCCCTTCCTTGACCGGCCTCGTTTCTTGGCTCTGAACAGCATGCCAGGCTGGGCACTGCCCAGGGGACGAAGGAACAAGGCACGGCCCCACGGGTCCTACTTCTGGGCCAGCAGAGCTCGTTTGAAGCCGCGGCCTAAAGAATAGACGGAGTTTTATAAAGTAAACATGCTGTCACCACGTAACAAACGCATCATTCACTGCGCCTACTGGAGGACAAGGCCTTGCCGACACATTCCGGCACTTCCGGCCTTGAAGGTGCTCCACAATCTGTAAATATAAAGCGTTTCTAATCAAAGCACGGTTTTAGACTTTTCCTCCAATTGTTATATGAACCTATAGGTCCTTAGAGAGATGAAAACAAAGATGCGAAGCGCCTACGCCTCACGTGTACAGGCTCGGCCACACGACGTCTACTTCACCGCTATCATGACGAACATTTATTTTATTGATCTACTTTCATAAACTTGGGACCCATGCAGTGCTTAATTTGTAACAAGCGCGGCCGCACGAACCCGAAACAGATGGCACACTGCGCGCCGCTGCTAATTAAAAACAGATGGCCCCTGCGCGCCGCTGCTAATTAAAAACAGATGGCACCCGGCCGTGCTGCTGCTCGCCCCCGAGCTCCCTAGGTCAGGGGAGAGAGAAGGCGGGTCATGCACCCGCCTTTGGCCAATTGGGTGCTGTCTTTCTTAGAAAGACGCACGCAAAGGCCAATAGCGTGTAATGGAAAAAAAAAGCACACGCACGAGCGTGTGGTCGGAGTTGAAAGTCCTTACTAGAAGCCTCGCAGAGCAGCTCATGCGCGCTGGCTCAGGCGAGACCTAAAAAGGTGGGGTGTAGGAAAAGAAAGGAGCTTCTCCATGATGGAGAGTATTGTTGCCCTGAAGAAAAAAAACAAAAAGAATTTGTACTTTGCAAGTTTTCACAAGAGCAAATATATGTTTGTATAGTTGCTCGAACAAAAATGGATTTCAGAAATATTTGCTAGGAGTATACTCCTGGAAACTTGCAGCTTCCAAGAGTTTCCAGGCCTACTTCTGTATAATGTTGGGACTACCATGACATTAATGAATCTACAACCATACCAGGTCGTAGACAGGTGGCTGTACAGTTGTGTCTTTCTTTAAGAACGGGCCGCTCATTTATTTATTTTCACGTTGCCATAATGGTTTTGCCCTTCTCCATTATTATTTTTTTCAGACATATTCACATGTATCAAACATGTTTTACTAAATAATGTTTTAAAGAAATGGCATATAAGTTATTTCAAAATTGCACTGCACCATTTTGTCGAGTTGCATATATTTTGATAGCTCTTTGTATTAAGCAACAAATTGCACAATAGTTGAGCAACTCTGGCTGTAACCATCGTTCATTTTTTTTAAGTTGCAGAGGGGACATTTTATTTTGAATGGAATCACCAACGTTGCTTCCATTTTTGAACATGTATATGTATTCCATCAAAGAGCATTGTGGAAGCTCTAGTTTGCAAACGTGTTTATATTGGAAATTATTGTCAGTAAAGTAAGGTTATGCTTGACTCTAAATAATGTCCTGGTTGTTGAGCAATAGAAATTCCACACCGCCCATTGAATAGCACACAAGCAGTTTCCATAACGACTGGTAGAGATTGATGACATGTTGTCATATTTCTTTGGGAGTTTGACATATTTTGCATAAGAAAAGGTTTTAAAGCCAAAGGAATATACTACTTCCACCAGTTGATAAACATAAAGTTTGAACAAGGTGCACTAAAGGTCTGTTCAGAGCATATTGGAGGGAAGGGAGTTGTTATACATCCTAGGGTCAAAGCATCGCATCCTTGGGGACATCATAGAAAGCGGGCAATTGACTCCTTTGGAAGCCTTCAACTTTGATGTAATGCAGAGGTATCTCTAAGCAGGGTGTTTTCAGGACATGCCTAAATTTCTTTTCTGGGTTGAGGCCTCCTATACAAGCATGCTTCCAGATGGCTGTTCCTTTGGGCATTTGAGGATTGTTACGGGCGCTCTACCTTGACATATGTGTGACTATAGGAGGCGCCCACCCAGAACAGACCATGAGGCAAATGGACCCCAGCACTAGGTATTAGTTCCTGGTGAATGAGTTAAGAGAGGTAGGTCCTCTCAACCTCTTTAATTGCACCCTTTACTATAATTTAAATAAGTTTAGGGATACATATATTTAGCCCTGATGAATGCTTGAGATCTCCTCTAGGATCCAATAGAAGGGCAGAAACATGTTGGCATAAGAACTCGGCGGTACTTAAGGGTCATAGTAACCACGGACATCCTCTGAGTTTACCTTGTGGTATTTTTTAATCAAGCCAAGGATACCACCTGAATAAATGATACTTTGTGGTATATCCTAAGGTATTTTAGATATAGAACTGGATCCAAGTATTTTATCCAGAAGAAAAACTAATTTCTAAGAACTCCCTCAGGTTAGCTCCCCGGAGGTCGAGTCCGCCCTGATAGTATCACCTCACCAGGGTGGGACGAGGTGGCAAATGATGAAGCATGTCACATTACGTGAGTGAGCCCACCTCGTCCAAATCCAGGAACTGCCCACCTTTCTATTGGGAGACTAGCAGTAGGTAGATAGGAACATACAAACTAGGGCTAGGGAGACAATTCCCTATGCACGCAAAGAGGGTGTCACGCCAATTCTGTGTTTTGAATGAATCTTTCCAACCCATCTCATTCATCGGGCTATACAATATGGTAGTTCCTTCATTGTATAGTATTGATCTAAAAAGTCAACTTGTTTCTAATTAAGTTGGACTCATAACAACCTAGTTGTATAAATGTCCAATCAGCCCTTTTCAAACCCAACTTTTTAAATACAACTCCTTATAGTATTCAGCAATACCCCTATTCTTATTTTTGTTTAATTGGTCTTTATTTCACATTAAAGGAATAGTCCAGCTCCTCTTTCCAGGTGATTTTAAATAATTTGTGTTTACTTTAATTTGTTCTCGAGTAATTGATTCAGATCTTACCCATCTTAATGCAGCCTCTTGATTGACTCCTCATTCTGACATGCAGAATCGATTTTACTCAAATCTCCTTACCCAATGGTAAGATAGGTTTCAGGCGAGGGTCCTGAGCATAGTGTTATGCAAACTACCATGATAAAAGAAGCCAACATTTTGTGCCGCTATGTATACAGTATCCAAAATGAACACTGCTGTATTTTCTGTAAGATTTTCACATGTGTATCTTTTATGTATATTATCTACAGAGCTATTTCCTCTTGTTCTTCTCTACCTAGTATTCCTCGTTCCTACGTGGTATTTCTTAAACCTCCTTCTTTGGTACAGTCTCTTTGACTGAGGTCCAAATTCTAACATACATACAACAGTTGGTAGTTCTGCTGATTAGACGAGGTATTGTTGATTATCTGTTCTGAATAAACTTTATTGAGAACATTTACCTTGCTGATCTTCTTTAAGTGGTTGTATAAGAGACACCTTACATTCACCCTTTACCAGTATCTAGCCATTTACACTAATCATTGGGTAATGCTGTGTCTATCATGTCTATATCACTATATCTGTATCGAGAACTATGCAACTCTCTTGTAGACTTCTTTGATTAAAAACTAAATTTAATATATCAGAACTTCCCGGGTCCCCCTGGTCAGCCCAAAGATCTATCGAACTACTACAACTCCCCCCCACTGTCTCCTTAATAGTGTATGTAGTCTGGAAAAGTTTGAACCTTTTTCTCTCAATCAAATCCAGGGGGCACTAGAGAAAGCCAAACCAGGCTCTCCTTCAGACCTGTGCCCTCCAAGGGTAACAGCTAGTCTATCTAACCTGATTGCACCTGCTATTAGGTCACTTTTCAATCTGTCAGTAGATACTGGGAAAATACCTCAACTCTGGAAAAGTACACAGGTCTCCCCAATACAGAAGAAATGTTATGCTGACCCTAAGAATGTATCCAACTATCAGCCCCATTTCCTTGCTTCCACTCCTGGGCAAGATGTTGGAAGGCCTAATTAATCAACAACTCTCAGCCTATTTAGAGGGGAATAAGATCCTGGATCCTTCGCAATCCGGGTTCAGAGCCTTCTACAGAACTGAGACCGCCTTGGTTGCGTTCACGGACTCCATTAAACTTTCACTGGATGCTGGTACTCCATCCATACTGGTGCTTCTTGACCGATCAGCAGCTTTTGATACTGTCTCCCATACCAGTCTGATTCACAGGTTACTTGATATAGGTATCTTTGGGAAAGCTCTTCAAAGGTTCAGAGAGTTCCTGGAAAATCGAGCACAAACTATTTCCCTTGGCTCCTATAAGTCACGCACAATGCTGATAGACAAGGCGGTCCCTCGGGGCTCTTCCTTGAGCCCTACTTTATTTAACATCTATTTGCCCCCACCCCCAAGTTTGTTAAAACATGGATTTGAAATATTATTGTACACTGATGACGCCCAGCTTGTCATCTCATTTAAAAAGGATCTGGTTGAAGTAAAAACAAGCTTCTCTAAGTCCATTGGAGAGAACACTGCTTGGATGACGAAGAACTGTTTGCAATTAAATGATAAAAATGGAGATTATGCTGTTCGGTAAGGTCTAACATCTGTGGTCTTCTGAGTGGTGGCCCCCTGGAACTAAGTCAAGCACCCCTCCCCAGACACTCAGTAAAGAACCTTGGGGTCAAACTGGATCAATCTCAGTCAGTGAAAGATAATGTTGCATCCATTTGTGGCAACTCTTTCAATATAATGCTTCTGTTGAGGAAAGCGTTTCCATTTCTTCCCTCCTCTGCCAATGTTCCCTCGAATTTTTTTCCTCTGTGTGCGGCAGTGTAAGGTCAATGTGCGCTGCAGCCAAGGCTATGTGCGCCAGTAACCAGACCGCGCGTGTGGGTGCAGCGCCAAATATCACTCCAAACTTTTGCTTAAAAAAGTGAAAAGACGGAGCATTTCCTCACATACAGATCCAAGTGAACGGTGTTAAGGCAGGTTTGAAACCGTCCCACATAGCAATTTGAAACCTTGGCAGCTATGTTGCTGCATTTCTTTTCTTAATAGAGCTGGGCTGCGGGTTGATTGTGTGCATTTGTTCAAGTTTTCATGTTAATTTCAGCTCATGATGGGCGCTGCGATTAACATGAAAACTTTAACAAATGCTCTCTTTGAGCAGGAAAAATAAAATTATAATAACGTTGTTATTATAATTTTACTTTTCGCAGTTTCAGGGCTGGGTTAGGGTAGGGCCGCATCAGGCTTTCGACTAACGCATTTTAATGCTAGTGTCCGCATCACCGCATTAAAATGCTTTAGTCACGTATTCTAGCGCCCCTCTGACAATACTGCAATTGAGGCACACTGCCAATGAGGCAGCACCAGCACGCTAAAATTGTCTAACATATATGAGCATGCAACTGCGCCTTCAAATTTAAAATGCTATGCGTCAGAGATAGAATATTCATGAACAGCGCTGAGCAGGCAGGCCAGAATTTAACTGATCAATTAGCCGTGCCCCAACCAGCCTGCCTGTGAGTCTACTCTAGGGGTACCAGCCATCACGTGGGTTATCCATGGAGCGGGTCTTGCCTGCTGTTTTCCCACAATCACACCACCCTTTTGGTGACCAGAAGCACACACATGCTTCGAAGATTGGACACACCGGCGGGTGGTAGCTTTGTTTTCCTTCCTGCACCCCCCAGCAGAGAAGTCACATTACCTGAGCCTCTTGCGCAGGATGTTCTAGTTTTACAGCCTGCTGGGCCCATTCCCTCCTAAGCCCCTGCGTCAGCCTGGACAGAGATTGTTGACAAAACAGTCAACTTCTCAGCCCCTGCCGTGCCCTCTGAACATGTGTGCTTTTGTGAACCGGAGGCACAGTATTGGTCTTGTCACTTGATCCCGGGACTTGATTGTCGTCAGAGCGGCACACAAGTGTTTATGTGCGACCATCAGAGGTAGGAAGCATTTTTTAAAACAAGCTTATAATCCATATTTTCAGACATTCTGTTTGTATGATCTGGGTTTAAAGCAATAATCGCTTATATACTTCAAAACACTTTGTTTTTGGAAATAATCTGCTTTGCCACACTTTTCGAATCATCGTATTTTAACTAGTCTCACCGTCAATTAACCTTGCTTTACCTCTCAAAAAGACACTGTGTTTTCTTGGAAAATGGACTTCGTGAGATTCCGGTAGTTACCCAACCCTTACCTCAGCTACTACCTTCTCCACAAGGATGGGGCGCCGCAGTCTTACTGTTTTGTCACACGGTAGCAGCTGCTGAGAGCACAATCATTTCAGGGGTCAAGAATGAGTTTTTAGGGAAAGGGAATGGGATTGGTAATTCCAAGTGTACGTGATTCAGGACCCCAAGAGTAAAAAGTAGAGCTTTCATTAGAATACTCTGCATGCTGCACAGAGAAGGGAATTAAACCTCTTTCAGCAATAGAATGAAAATGCAGCTCTGCCGGGGTTTTCTCCCCTCACTGCCAAACAAACTATGTCCATCAGATTCCCTTTCTTTTCCGACTCCAAGCACAAACATTTTTTTTGTAGTGACTCTGTCCAATCATGTTGATTCACCTCATGCACTCTAGCTCAGCCATTCTAGTAGCAAGATGATCATTAACCCTCGAAATAGTCTGCTTGCTTCCTAAAAGCACCACACATGCAGTGGTCGAAGTGGGCGGGATCGGCAGTGCACGGAGTGCCCCTACTTCGTTAATTTAATAGATTCCATTTCCCTTCTTTTTTATTTTAAACATGCGTCCCAGGATGGCAGAAATAGCCAAGGCCCACAGATAAGGCTCGGCGTTCGTGGCAGTTCGGGGCGGGGCGGGTAGAGAAGGAAAAGGACTCTGTCTCTTCCTTCTTGCCCAGAGAAGACCAGGACAGTGTCCACTTCTGCTCTGCCGCTGGCAAAAGCACTCACTGATTTCTGAATAATGAATGTAAAAGCGTTAAGGTAACCATGTTGTTCCTGCTTACATTTCACATGCTTTACTTAAACTTGCATTCCCTATGAGTGTTTGCTTTTTCCAGGATGTTGTTACTTTTTTTTTTAGGCAGCATATTACTCTCGTCTAATGCGTAATTTGAATTGTGCCGCATCCAGGAGTTTATAGCGGGGCACAATTGGGTTGTAGCTGAAGGCAGTGCAAGTTTCTCTCAATGGGGCAGTATGGTGTTCAGGTGGAGGAGAGGATGTGGCACTATGTCAGAGCTGCCGAATTTGGAACTGGGGAACCAGGTTCAGCCTTCATGAACAGTCCACCAGACCACTCTCCTGAGGGAGCACATTCCCTTGCTAGACCTTAGAAGCCCTGGTGTCTTAGCACCAGCATGTGGACCCTAACGGTGGCAATTGTGGGTTAACCTTAAAGGCCTGTCAACCACAATCCATACTGAAGTTCACCTCCAGTCTTGCGGGCAGGCCTATGAAGCAGCACACCCTAGCGCGACCTTGTAGTCCTTTGTCTTATGTAACATTTCCTATACAGAGATTTACACACATATGGTAATTGTCTCTGTGTGATGTAAAGTGCTCTGACACCCCACACTGGTATGAACGGCTCTGTAAATCAAGTTAAATTCATCTGAGCGAGAGTATGGTTATGGAGACTTGAGGGGCACTGTTAAAGGGTGGTAGTGAGGGAATCAGTGGCGGAGGGAGTCATTGAGGGGGCACCAACAAACATTGTCGCACAGGGCTCCACCAGCGCTAAAGCCGGCCCTGCCCTTGAGGCCAGGCTGCCTCACCCATTGGTCCCTCCGTTGGCCTTGTTTCAGCAGTAGTAGCTGTAACTCACCAGGGGTCGGCAATGCAGGATTTGCAAGCACACCAAACTAAGTTCACAAACTTCACAGTCTCTCTGCTTCATGCACAAGCACTTTTAACATGTGCTGCCTGCTTTGGGGCAACTGGAATTATGCAGCAATGGAGGACAAAATTATGCCGCAGTGTTGACTAAATTATGCAGCAAAAAAGAGGCTGCAGCGTAATGCAGTATATTTTCTGATACTTTATTATTTTTACATTTTTACAGATGCTAACAGTCTCTGGAAAAATGTTGCTTTATTAGTACCAGTGTAACATACAATTCCAGCAGTGACAAAGGTGATCAGTCAACCTTTGCAAAGGGCCGTCCACTTCGCCGAAACACAAGTCACATTTTTTAGTAACATTTGATCCATTTGAGTTACAAACAATTTATTAGTTAAAATCGTCAAATTATGCAGCAGATGATGCATTATGCTGTAATTTTGCAGAACTAGAATTATATAGAAAACATTTGCAAACTAGGATATTTTGCCATTCATGCTTGAACTGCTCTTGTGGAAAAAGGGAGAAGTGCTGATGACAGAAGCTGCATGGCTCGGAGACAAATGGTTTCAGTCCTGCCAAGTACCACGCATCAGGCGTTAGACTAACGCATTTCAGTGTGGTGCTCCGCATTACCGCACTGAAATACATTGTCACGCATATGCATAGTCAGCGTGTCTGCATCTGTCACTGTACTGAAGGCTGCCTAAAAGTGTGGCAGCTCGCAGCGCGCCTACCGTGGTGTGCGCAGGCAGGCTTGGAGCTCGCTTGGAGGCTAACACTCACTGCTACAATGTAGCAGAAATCGATCATTATACTGTCTCTCTGCGCCGCAGGGAGGACGTCACATCCTGCTGCCAGCAGGAGTTGAGTTTGTTGAAAGGGGCTGGCTATGCAGGCGGCGCCAAATTCAAATATGGCGCTCGTAGCATCGCGCTGCCTACTGCAGCTTGCACCGGCCCGGGCCACAGCTCGCGTACTGTCAGCTCCCCGTCGAATTCATTGCCGCAGCCAAGGAAGACCGAGAGGAGTGAGTGACACGGGTGCAGAGGCCGACTCGACAGCCCCGCCACTGAGCAGCACTTTAGCCCTGGTACGTGCCACGTCGTCGGCAGTGCACATCTCGCGTCGCCTATACAGTCCT
The DNA here is from genome assembly GCA_963921515.1 of Calotriton arnoldi. Taxonomy (NCBI): domain Eukaryota; kingdom Metazoa; phylum Chordata; class Amphibia; order Caudata; family Salamandridae; genus Calotriton; species Calotriton arnoldi. Next base: position 240,234 of record CAWUFW010001659.1, read on the forward strand.
GCATTACACGCAGGAGCTGAACTGGAGACCAAATACTGCAGCGCCGCAGGAGAAGCAACTGAGGATCCTGCTGGCTGAGGTACATCACACACGTGTGTCTGACGTCATGTGCGTGCCTCCTTCTTACTTCAGGCGCTTGCCAGTCTGCCTGCTTGTATTATGGTGCTCATTGGGTGCTGGCAGGAGGTGTGTATTCAAGCTGGTGTGCAAATATGGCAAAACAGGCATGCGGCTACTGTAGGGTGTCGCGCTAATTGCACAGTGTGATATGGCTAATGATTTGGAGATCGCTGCATGGTTATGACTGCCTGTGAGTTATGGGACTCACTGTCCATCCTGGACGACACTGGAGGCGGGCTGGGGACCGGCGGTAAACCTGAATTGCCACAGCTGCAGTGGCTCGGATCTGAGCCTGCCAGTACCTCCAGCCTTGGCAGAGTCTGCATCACTGCCTCCAATGGAGCGACAACACCACCGCAGTCCTAACTGACTCCCATCTGCGGCCGCAGCCTAATTAAGTTAAAGTATCTAGCCTGTATGTAGCAGAGCGTGATCAGGCAGCTGCAGCCTGCGGTGCCTCCCGGTGTTAATGCTCAGAAGGTGACATAGGTGGCTCAACTGGCACACTGTAATGTGTGTAACTGAGTGTTTCATGTTGTTGGCGCCTCTCTGACATCGGTTCCCTGTTGGCAGTTAACTCATGTAACGTCAGAGAGGCCCAGACCCTAAGCTCTACTGATTTTGCTGGGAAGGAGGGACCCACCACAAAGGCTGACAATCTCTGTTTGGCAAAGGCTGGAAGCACAAGCCTCAAAACAACACCCAACCGAAAAAAACAGCTCCTGAGCATGTGTGAAACGCCTTGATTTAATATATTGCAAAGGAGCTCTCTGATATTTGTATGATTCTAAGTATATGACTTAGACATGACTCTGATAAATGGAAGTCATTTAACAATTATTTCTTACGCTGTGCACCAGTTAATTCAGAGTTTCCCAATCCTTAAATGAGTGTAATTTCTCATATTTATTATGTTTCCCTCATCTTCATAGCTTGATTTTGCTCGTGAGAAAGTATAACTCATACTCGTTAAAATGTCACTCATAATTACTCTGAAATTATGAAAATGTCACTCATGGCAATCTGAAACCTGGGCAGCTATGTGGTTTACGCTTCCACTTTTAAGCTTATGTCACCTGGAAGCAAATGACGCGTTTGTAGGCTTCCTGCATTTCTTAACTTTATAGAGCGCAGCTGTGGGGTGATTGTGTGCCTTTGTTAACGTTTTCATGCTAATGGCAGCGCCCTTCATGAACTGCAATTAACATGAAAACTTTTAAAAAGGCTCACAATCACCCCGCAGCCTAGCTCTATTAAGAGAAGAAATGCAGCAAGTCTACAAACGCAGCGTGTGCTTTTAGGTGATTCTAAAAGCACACGCTGTGTTTGGTGCTGCATTTCTTTTGTTTTCTAGAGTGTGGCTGCGGGGCAGATTGTGTGCTTTTGTTTAAAGCATTCATGTTAATCGCAAGTGCTCCCTCATTGGGAGGGGGCACTTGCTAAATGCCTCTTCCTCAGCAAGTTAGAAATGCCCGTTTTTCGCGCTGCTTCGGCGGCACGAATGCTCTCGGGGGATGTGTGTGCACGCCACACACACAGCAGTGCGCGCACGCGCGCACCTTCAAGGGCACACTGTCCTCTGCTATGAAAACTTTAGTTCAAGCATTGATTATTAGCAGGTTGGTCTATGGAAACACCCTACAAGCATCAGCAAATGAGACTCTGATGTCTAAGATGCAAGTAGTTCAGAACACCGCAGCTCGACTTGTTAGCCATTTTCCTTCAGGCTCTGCCTCCGCACCTTTACTGAGAGCCTTACACTGGCTGCCAGTCAGGAAAAGAGCAGTTTTCAAGCTCTGCTGCCTTACGCATAAGACCCTAATGGGTAAGGTCCCGAGCTACTTGCAGAAGAAGCTTAGCCACTTTTGTCGTGTTAGAAACCTTAGATCTAAGGACAAAGCCTTAATTACTGTCACCCATATGCGTTTGGCCAGATACAGAGGCAGGTCTTTTTCCTGTCTTGCTCCATCTTATTGGAACAACCTTCCATACTGCATCCGTCTTGCACAGATCATGTCAAATTTAAAAAACGCATAAAGACAGCACTATTTTAATTTAAATCTACTGATGTTCCTGTGCTAAACCAAGATACACCTATGGGTTGGATTCAAGCGCTATAGCAAGTTAAGTTATCATAACATATCATATCTGTCTCTACCATTACATAAAGAAGTCATACACATGCAGACATTAACCACACATGTCCCATTCAGTATCTTACCTTTTACTCCAATCATTGGGTAATGCTGTGTTTATCATGTCTATATCATGTCTATCGTAACTATTACGTAAAGAAGTCATACACATGACAGATATTAACGACACGTCTCACTTTCATTACAGTCTATCAAATTAAACATATGGATCTTCTTCAGTGGATGTGCAGATCTAGCACGTGCAGATCTAGCCATTTACACTAACCAAAGGGTAATGCTGTGTCTATCATGTCTATATCATGTCTAGGCCTACCATTATGTAAAGAAGTCATACACAGGACAGACATTAACCACACATGTCCCACATTTTTCCACACAGTATCGAGCCATTTACACCAATCATTGGGTAATGCTGTGTTTATGAAGTCTATATCATGTCTATCGTTACCATTACGTAAAGAGATCATACACATGACAGACATTAACGACACCTGTCTCACTTTCCTTACAGTCTTACAAAGTAAACATATGGATCATCTTCAGGTGATATCCAGAATTTCGAGTCTCAACAATTCTACATCAACTTTTACCAGTTCTACTTCGAGGCCTTGACCCTTTGCTCGCTGATATGATTGTAGGTGCAAATTGAGTAACTGTCTGCTTGGGTAATGCCAACAAGGAATAAGCGGGCAGACTGGTTAGAGTGAGCTGGGCAATATTGTTCTCCTTTTCTTTGTCAGCAAATGATCTGTGATCCTCCTGAGTGTCAACAACTCCTAAGGTTTCATCTAGTGAGTGATGCAGAAGCAGCATCCATTCCATCCCCTTAGATCACTGCCAGATAGGGTGGGGAATTTAAACTCAAATATTTACATTACCTGCCTTGCTGTGAAATAAACTCCCCTCCCTTGTTCGCTTCAGCTTCTCTAGTTCATTGCAGGGTATTAGAACATTAAAAATTCATGATTGCACCAGACCATTTTAATAAAAAAAAAAACACTTTCAAAGGCATCTTCAATAAAATATCTTTCCAGACAGAGGATATGCCTTAGTGTTCCAGGCCAGCTACTCTCAGGCTCTTCATGCTGCACAGTTCTGGATACCTTTCCCCTGGTTGTTTCACATTGCTCAGTCTTATTTTCTTTCCCTATTCCTCTGTCTTGGTCATTACTTGAGATCTTGGGAAAATAGGTGTAGCCTTGTTTACTCGTGGTAAAATATCACCTCCAGAACCTTCCCAACAGCATCCATTGAGGTCCAAGAGGAAAAGAGAATGCTTCATAGAAATGTCAACATTGTTCAACCAATACAGGTTTCTTCCATTGAGGGCTCAACTAGGACATTCTCCTAACTCTACCCCACCAAGCTCCTCTTCAAGCTTGCGGGCAAAGATCTGCAAATATTGTCTTTGCTAGGATTAGACTACTGCTCTGTCCTGCTAAAGATGAGAGTAGCACACAAGAATGACTCCATATAGAAAGCCACTGTAGTACTGTGTGAAGTCAGCAGAGAAGAGGTCCAGTGATACCCCACAGCCGTGTGAAGAGGCAGTCTCATGGTCATTACGTTTTTTGTTTGAACCTCTGGTAGAATCCCATGCTATGCATCATCTTGGAATTTAGTCCTTTGGCTGAGAAAAACATCTTGTTTATGTATTTAAAGTGTTTTTGGATGGGAGACTTATAGAGCAACAGTGATTCATGATGATGCAGTTCCAGTCCCAGAATACTGCTTACTGTAGACAATCTTCTGTTTGTGTTTTATTTTTGGAATCATGGATATCACTGGGATTTGCACTTGCAGGAAACCATACTCTTCTGTACCCAGAGATATTCAGCAACTCGTTATAGGTGGCTGGTGGATTTCAGATTTCAAGAATCTTTGCATGGACCAATTTCGGAAAAAAAGAAAACCCAGACTTGCAACTTGTCCGTGTCTGAGAACCTTTACGACTCAATAGCGCCTTCAGTTCTCTGTGCAACTTGTTAAGTTTTGTAGAATCACTCTTACATTTGCTCAGATTGTGACTTTGCTTTACCTTTTCAAGTTCGGGCCTGGACAGACCTACATTTAAGATCTGCTCATGGTAGTGGCATTGACACCTGTTGGTAGACAAAGACCTTGTGCCTGAGTTGCAATAAATGACAAGCATACACATGATCCTATACACAGGTGTAAATATTACTTTTTGGAATTCACTAACATTACCAGTAGTACGCCGCGGAAGGTATAATAATGCTATTTCCCAAGTATGTACTTGTATGCAGGGAACAAACCGTTTTTCCCATGGAGAAATCCCTTCCATTATACCCCACGAAGTTTGGGGGTGTTCCATTCCACTTCCCAACTTGGATGGAGAGTTACTCAAGTTCTTATCTGGGGTAAAGCTTCTACTATTCCCAATGTGGGAAAGGGCCAGAGAGACGTTTTTGAATGTCAATAAACTAACATCTTTGAGGTGTTAAACTCTCAAGGCAAACCACACCACCTTCTGCCCATTCCCCACCCCTTATGTGGCGTTCTTTGCAACATATTTGTAGGCATTTTGAACCCTTAACAGCAGATCTCTGTGAGGGCTCAGATTCCCAGCAAGTCATTTTCAAAAATCTTTTTTAAAGTAGATGCTGCTTTTAAAAACAATTTTTGACATACTGGGAAGACATTGTGGGGTAGTGGGCACTGCTAATCTGAACTACTGTATGCTCCCCCAAGATTGCCCAAAACAGTTCCCATAGGGGAAGCTGTCACAGTGGGAATATGTTAGTGCCCCAACTTGGGAGTTGATAAGTGAGCGGTTTGCGACGGCAGTTGCGGTCACAGACTATTGATACCTCCCATTGAGATTGAAAAATAAGAGGGGATGCCCCTTTCACTATTTACAATTTGGAAGGAGTTACAAAAAAGCCCTTTTACGAGTGTGAATGGCTTATCTAACTTGTAAAATGGCTTTTGTACATTGTTTAGTTTGGAGATTTGATAAAGCAAACTGTCAGCTGAGGGTCTCCTGGTGCTAACATTGAATGCCTAGGCCAAACAGGAGCATGGGTTAGCAGAAGAACAAGGTGGTTCGAGATTTCCTGAAGGCTAGATGATTGTAAATGATTTGGAGCTCTTTGGTGCAGTTATCTCACAAATATGGAGTTCTTAAAGGGAGATCTCCTCCTCCACCTCGGGCTTTACAGAACCGTGAAATGCAGAGACCGAGAGTTATAACATCGTCTTGTTTGGGGAATATCTCTTCAAGTGTTTGAATCGAAAAGAAACTCTTTATTATCTAAATGGTGCACTGTGCATAAGAGTTTAAAAGAGACCTGTTGCTGAAAAGAGGCCAGTGTAGATATGCTGTAGCTCGACTGAAGCAGGTCACTTCTACCACAAGGCAGGCTGTCTGATTTTGAACAGATTGTAGACTTTCATTTTCAGATAAAGGCTGTTACAGCAATCTACTACAGACCAAGTTTTAGAAAGGAGTCTGCTCTCTGTTGATAAAAACGAAAGAATGGTGTTGTCATGTGAAAGATCAGGAAAAGATCACCGATGATACAGTCCATTTGCAGTGTGGCATAAATTTGTTTGCCCAAACACTTCACTACTTTGGTAGGCCGGGGGCATGAACTTAAATAGGGCTGCCAGAATGAAGACTGCGAAAAGGAATTTTGTGATTGCAAAATATCTTTGTACATCATGGCCAAATAGAGGCGATTATAAATGATTCAGATGTACAGGAAAGTCTTAAAAAAACTGGAAGGCATAGATAGGAATAGTGTGAAAATAACAGAGTTTTGGACTTTTGTGGCGAGCACAATCTTACAATTAAAACTGAAAAATATACAAGGTTTTGTAATTACCTTTGATCACTGGGTATCCTATTCTATGGAGCTATATAATAATGGAAAGAGGTAGTGACCAAAAAATATAGGGCCTGATTTAGATCTTGTCAGATGGGTTACTCCATCACAACGGTGACAGAAATCCTGTCAGTCGAAATATAAATCCCATAGGTTATAATGGAATTTATATTTCTGCGGACAGGGTATCCATCACCTTTGTGATGGAGTAACCCATCTGCCAAGATCAAAATTAGGTCTATAGTCTTTTAAGGCCAAAAGTGTTTCCCAGTGACATGATATGAGTGTGCAGCAGGAGCAGTCTTAGAGCTTCAGTATTCATGGTGACGTGGCAAGGCTTAATGCTACAAGACCCACTATCTTAATGAGCTGGAAAAACAGAGATAAGCCCCGATATTCACAGTTTTAAAGAATTATCACACACCTGCAATTCTTTGTGTGAAAATTTCACTTGGTAATAACTCGTGAATTACGCATGGGGAAATCTGGTTGGAAAGAAGGTGCGGTAACAGATATTTTTGGTGAAATTACTGCAGGATAAAACCAGCCCATTAAAAATGAGGGCCATTGGGCTTATTGCTCTAGCTTCTGTGTTTGGCCGCGTTGTAATTATTTCAAAAGAAATGGATTTGGATTTTTCTTTTATTAATTTACCAGTGACACTCTGTTTGCATATTCACGTTGTGAGCTATACCTTTAATCAGAAAAGCACTGAATCATTCTATGATTTTTTAAGGGAATAACTTTTTTATGTATATGGTGCTCATTCCTTCTGCAAGCTACTTCAGACCAGTTCATATTGTAAATATCAGAAATCAAGAGTGAAGATATGTGATCAGATGGCCTCGATGTACAGCAACTACATAATGTGTTTGGAGGTGGAGGTATTTATTACTTGTCGTCTGGCTAGCTCATCTTCCACTCAGTGACATCAGAGAGGGGAAATATTTTGCTATAACATCTATGTATTTCCACACCCCGGTACCTGCACCTACTGTCTCCCAACCAATTTCGAAACACACTAGATAATGTAGTCTGTTCGTGCTTTTATTTGTCAATAGCGGTACTTGTAGGATGTCAGCAGTATTCCCTAAAAGGGTCAGGAAAAAGAAAATGGATGCCGCAATGGGTGGGATGGAGATGCATGTTTAGGGAAGTCATGGTTGTGTATATCTTCAGTGTTCCTCAGTGCTAAAGAAGGGGGTATGTTCTACAGTGAGGACCAAAAGTTAGGAAAGGTTGGATTCTGGAGGAGCAGGAGGAAGGTGGCTGAGGGAGAGGATGAGGGTCCTCATCTCTTTACTGAGTGGGAGGAATGTGAGGGCCAAACTTAGCTAGAGCATGATGTTGTTCCACAAAGTTGATAATTTTGAGTGCCATCCTTTAAGTTCGTAGTTGTATTTCATGTGACGCGAGTCAGTTTTTTGGCGAAGTAAACTATTTTTTGTTGGTATGGCTGACCTCAATTTTATGTCAGTGGGCACAGCCAGTAAAGTTTCTTGACACAGCAGGTAAATGGATCAGTTTGCTTGTGCTGCAGTCAGGTGAGCAGAAGTATGGAAGATGAAACTGAGTATGTGATGGTGAATTTTGAAAGGCCAATCGTCCTGGCATTACTTCATTATTATGTGAAAGGATGAAAACTGTGAAGCTGAAGATGTGGACTGGAATGTGTGGATTGATCCTACGAAGAGGCTGATATGGTACTACGCAGTCTGGTATGCTTGCTTTTTAAAGGATAGTCAAGGATTGAGGTAGAAACTCAAGAGAGTGACAGGAGCCCCTGAGCTGCATGAACTGAAGCCATTCTTCGATCTGAGGTAGACGTGGGCCTCTGTGAATGAACCCAGTCGTCTGTCTGACCTCAATCAGCCAGCTGCTAACAAATAAACCAAGCGGTATATTTACTGGTCATGTAGTATATTGATGCACACGAGGTCTTCTTCAGACTGTAGGATTCCTAATGGCTTCTTAAAAGGAAAGAGAAGGTAAATATGCATTATATTGTATTGAGAACTGATTTGTACATATTTGCCAGGCAGCAAACACGGAGCAATCCAGACCTAGGTCAGGATAGCAGGTAAGGGGGGGGGGGGGAAATGTGTGTGTATGTGTAGGTGAAGGGGGCTGGGAAGCTGCATGTGATTATGCCCCAGAATTTCTGCCACAGTATCTATTATTGAAACCTTAGCACTGGGCGCACTACTCATGGGCACGTATTCACGTTATGTCGTTGCCATTTTAATAACGCACAATTTGCCTTTGGTGTGGCAGCTCTTATGCCATTTGTCAAACTACAGGATTTCTCACTCCTAATGAATGCTGTTTATAAATCCAACTACAATACAATAGCTCACTCTGCAAACTGGAATGCCACATTAAGTTGCTAAGATGAAGTAACTGATGAAGGAACTGAGATAGCCAATTACATTGCATTGCCCAACATGACACCATTTGAGTGGGGAAACTGGAATTCACAGTAGGTCTTCTTATACTGAGTCTATAAGTTTGCTGCCAGCATTAATTACCTCCTTTTCCCCACTCTTTTTACTTTCCTTTACCATATGAAGTGAAAACGATGAACACATTTTCCAGTGTGTTTATGGTAAAGTGATAGTAGCCAAGTTTGTTGACAGTATGTTTCTGGGCACAAATTTCTGCGAGGCACTGCCTCTCTTATAACCATGTTTATGTTTGTAAATGTTTTCATTTTAACTCAAATCCTCGACCAGCTGTACTATGCTTTAGGAAGCGTGCCAATGCAAATGACAATGTCGTACAACTTTCACACGCAAAATTATTTTTTTGCACTGATTATTGATGCCTGCACAACCTTTGCATTGTCTTTTAACAAATCTGTCCTTCTTTTGGAACAAGGACCCATAATCTGTAGACACAGAGTTGTGCAAATCTGGTGCAGATTCATCGAGTGGGCAAAAAGTTATTAGCAATATAGAAAATGTTTTTTGGATGGGCTCACCAACTCAACCCTAACTACAGATACACATATGTGTCACTTCCTGAAGAAAAGAAATGGTAAAGACTTGTGCCCCGAGGAACCTTTTGCTCCCAATGTTTCCAAAATCTGCCTCCACCACTGACAACACGACCCCCAACGAGCCCTGCCTTGTCGCAAAGTGCTACACATTGTTACAGTTGTAATATAGATATGAGATGTGTATGAATGTTGATGTCTGTAAATATGGGTGTGGGAGAATACGAATATGAGTGTGCATGAATGTGTGTGTGTCTGTGCTATAAATATGGGTGTCTGAGTCTCAGTTTATATTAATACGACTGAGTACGTATGACTGTGTGTGAATAGGAATGTGGGTGAATATGACTGTGGGGTCAAAACAATGTGGATGTATATACATGTGGTGAATATGAATGCTGGTTTATGTGAATAAGGGTATGTGAATGTGGGTGTCCAAATATGAATATAGGTGGTTTGGGTGAATATGGGTGAGTATAAATGGGTGTGTTACTTGGAAATTCCTTTCGTGCTGAGACCCGGTTTGCGTATTCTCACCCAATCTCCTACAACAAACGTAGGAACTTTTAACTTTCATTTTAGCATTATAAAAGTGTTTCATCTTATCTTGTTTTTCTTGAACTTTAGAAGAAACATTTTGCACATTATCATTCACACAAGACTCACCCATTTGCTTCTTTATCCACCAAGGACAGAGTTTGGATGTATATCTCTCCCTCTCAAAAGTCGGAAGGGGCTGATTCCGGTAACAGAATGAGGGGTAGTACGATACATCCAAAGTCTTTCCCTCAGCACAACTTTCCACTCTTTACCTGATTTCCTGGCCAATTCCACAGCATCTTTTAGGACACGGTTGAACCTTTCAACCTGGCCATTCCCTTGTGGTTCATAAAGAGCAGTAGTGCAATGTTTGATCACACACAAAGTCAGAAATTCTTCCATTTCACATGACTTTAATTGCACGCCATTATCTGTCATAAGAACTTCAGGACTCCCTTCGCAAGAAAAGATCTCTCTGAAAAACTCTATTATGGTTTGTGAGGTGGCATGAGCAACAAACTTAACCTCTGGCCATTTAGAGTGGTAATCAATAATCACCAAACCAAAACGAGCTTCTTGTGGCAAGCAATAAAATTGGCCAGAGATATCAAACGCAATTTTCTGCCATGGGAATTTAGGCCAAGGCACCGGCTTCAATGGAGCAGGGAAAGGCTCTAACTTTTATCGCTGTTAACACACTCAGCACATTCTCTGACAGTCCTGTCGACCATCTTGTCCATGCTGGGCCACCAAAAGCTGGACCTCGCCAATCTTTTCATAGAAGACATCCCCGGATGTCCCTCATGCGCAAGTTTAAGGATGACATCTTGCATGGACTCAGGAGGTACACATTTCCCATTTTTGAAAATCAAATCACCCTCCACTTCCAATTCAGTGGATACCTGCAGAAAAGACTTCACTTCAGCAGGAACTTCTTTACTTTTCGACCATCCATTAAGGATAAAACTTTTGAGCAGATTCCATTTGTCATCTGCAGTCACACGCTTCCTCCACTCTTCCTCAGAGATCGAAGAAAACTCTCTGGACACAAAATCACCAACAGACACAATCATCTCAAAATCCTCACTAACATCATTTTTCTGTTCACACGGAAAAGGAGGCGGGAAAGACAATCAGCTGTAACGTGCTTCCCAGGAACATACTCTACACTGAAGCTATATTCTTGTAGTCTAGACATGAGTCTACCTATTTGGGCAGTGGCATTCCATCCCCCACCAGGTGACAAAATCGACACAAGGGGTTTGTGATCAGTTCTCAACACAAACCTGCTTCCCCATAGGTAATTACGAAAGGGTTTAATGCCCCACATACAACCTAAAAGTTCTCTCTCAATAACGGAGTATCTCCTTTCTGTATCACAGAGTTCTGGAGGCAAAAGCAACACACCACTCCTCTTTACCACACTTCTGGGATAAAACACCACCAAGACCACATAGACTGGCATCCACAGTAACAAGACACAACTTGTTCATACAAAAAGGTTTCAAGGTGGGAGCTTTAACAATCTCCTCATTAATCTGTTGGAAGGCGTCTTGTTGCCTTTGCGTCCAAAGAAACTCTACTTTGTGTCTGGTAAGTTCTCTGAGTGGTTCCATTTTAGTGGCAAAGTCCTTGATGAATTTACTATAGTACTCACAAAGCCCAGCAAAAGATAAAAGTTTTTCCTTGTTATCAGGAGCTGGGGCTTTGACAATGGCTTCCACCAGGGACTTTTTTGGAACTACACCGTCTCCAGAAAGGGAATGGCCGAGATATTCAACAGATTTGCAAAACATCTTGCACTTATTCTCTTTAACGGTTAGACCATTGGACTCTAAGCGCTTGCACACTTCCATAACATGTCCCATATGCTTTTCATGGTTTGGAGAAAACACAAGAATGTCGTCTTGGAAGCATCTAACAAAATCATCCAAATCTTTAAAAATATGGTACATTGCCCTCTGAAAAACAGAGGCCACAGAGGCCAACCCGAAAGGCATTCTCTTATATTGAAACAACCCCTGTGGTGTGAGAAAAGCAGTGAATTGTTTAGAGTCATCAGTCAAGGCAATTTGATGATAAGCAGAATGCAAATCAAATGTGGAAAACACTTTAGCTCCTTCCAACATACTGACAACCTCATTTATGTTTGGTAAGGGGTGACAGTCAACCACCAAATTAGCATTCAAAGCCCTCAAGCCCACACAGAGCCTCAAACTTTTATCAGCTTTCCTTGCCAAAACGATGGGAGAAACCCATTCCGATGACTCTATTTCTTCAATAGTGTCATCACAAATGAGACTTTGTAACAGCAACTTAAGATCGTCCCTCACACACACAGGTACACCCCTGAGCTTTTGCTTGACTGGTATAGCTCCCTTTTTAAGTTTAATCAGATGGCTGAAATTTGCGAGTCTCCCTAGTTTCCCAGAAAACACTTTGGGAAAAGAATTCACAATGACACCAGCATCACTCTTATTATCTTACTCAAAGGACCAACTTTATCTTCACCTTCTGACACTAATAACACAGGATCACAACTTCTAGGGTTGAGAATAATCCCTAAACTCCATTGATCCTTCCATCCCAGCACATTCACGCCCTTGATCGCAACATAAAGTTTATTTATTTATTTATTTAAGAGTTTTATATAGCGCTGGCCAGACCCGAAGGTATCGGAGCGCTTTACAACATTTGTCGTGTAGCAATCGAATACACAGAGTGACAATAGTTAACACATAGATTTGTGAGGAGTCTTGTTCAGGGAGGGGGGGACACAGGAGCGAGTCCAGAGGGAGGGGATGTAAAAGTCTTCTTATCAAACTGACTGTATCCTCTAATAGGCGGCAGCTATCCCTTCGGAAGAGTTCGGTTGAGGAAGAGGTCTTTGAGCTGGCTTTTGAATTTTATGAAAGAGGGGCTAGTCCTGATATGGACTGGAATGGCGTTCCAGATTTTGGGTGCATTTCCAGAGAAGGAGCGTGCTAAGGTTTTTTGTTTGCAGGTTTTCGGAGGAATGAGAAGTAGAGTGTTGGTACTCCTAAGATTCCTTGTCTGACCCGCTTTATTGAGTTTGGAGGCCAGGTAGGCAGGTTTGCCAGTGTGCAGGGCTTTGTGTGCGAGACAAGCAGTTCTGAATTTGGCACGCATTTCGATTGGGAGCCGTTTTAGTTCTCTGAGAGCGGGAGAGATGTGATCGTATTTCTTTACTCCAGTGACCATCCTGGCTGCTGCGTTTAGAGTTGATCTGAGGGGAGCTAGATGAGATTGTGCCGTGCCTGTGAGGGTTGCATTCCCGTAATCCAGTCTGGACAGAACTAGGGATTGTGTAGCCTGTTTAAGGTCATTGGGAGGGATGAAGGGTTTTATTTTGTTAAGTAGTTTTAGGTTGAAAAAGGCGCTCTTTGCATTGTTCTTGATATGTTTGACCATGTCTAAGTTTGGGTCCAGAGTGATTCCCAGTGATTTTACGGAGTCGGCCGGGATGAGATTACAGTTGAGAGCATCAGTGGTTTTTAGCCATTCTGTGATTTGGGGGGCCTGCTCTTTGTTGGATATGAGAAGGATTTCCATCTTATCTTGGTTGAGTTTCAGGTGGTTGAGGGATATCTAGTGTTGGACTTTTCTTAGAGTGTCGTTTAGTCTCTGAATGTCACCAATGGAGGAAGTTTCTAGGTAGATCTGGGTATCGTCTGCATAGAGGTGGAAGGGGGGATGTTGACTTTTTTGAGTATGGTGGTGAGGGGCTCCATGTAGATGTTGAACAGTGATGGGGAGAGAACTGATCCTTGAGGGACGCCCCTGCTTATGAGGAGTAGGTCAGACGTGAAGTTTTTAATTTTTATTCTTTGGGAGCGGTTCTGCAGAAAGGAGGTAAACCACTGTAAGACCACCTCTTCTGCTCCAACCCTTTCTCGGAGAACATTAATGAGAAATTTGTGGTCTACCGTGTCGAAGGCTGCCGATAGGTCCAGGAGTATGAGTAGACAGCATCGGTCCGAATCGAGTGATTTGTGGACATCATCAATGGGAGATTGGAGACGGGCCTGAAGTTATTGAGATCGTTTGGGTCAGAGCCCGTTTTTTTTAGTAATGGTGTGACTTGGCCGATTTTGAGGCAATCTGGCATGATTCCGGTTCTCAGGGAGCTGTTTATGATCTTGTTCCAGAGCGGGGCTAGGGTGAGTTTGAGTTTTTTTAGCCAGTTGAGCAGGGATAGGGTCCGCCATGTGAGACGAGGGTTTGGATCTGCTAATCATTTCAATAATTTCTGCTTCGGAGATGGGATTGAACGACTTCCAGTTGTTAGGGGGGTGCCTGGGTGGGTTGTTGTCTTCTTTGCAGGGGTGCGGGCCTTCGTTGGGTGGACGGAGGTGGTCAACCAGGGAGAGCTCAATCTTGGTGATTTTATCGTTAAAAAAGTTAGCAAAGTTATCACATAAGACTTTGGAAGCCTGAACTGAGGTTGCAGGGGGCTTGGAGGTTTGTTGTCTGATGAGATTAAAGAGTTCTTTGGGACGATTTTTGGCATGTTTAGTGCACCACAAAAGAAGGAAGTTTTTTCATTTTTGATGTGTTTTTTATAATTCTTGCGTTCCGTTTTGAGTTGATCAAGGTGGATTATGGACGGGTTGTTCCGCCAGAGACTTTCTGCAGCTCTTAGTTGTCTTCTTTCAGAGTTAAGGTCTGTGTTGAACCAGGATCTCGATGGAATGTTCCTGACACTTTTTTTTTCTTTCAAGGGAGCTATTTGGTCAAGTATGGAGGTCATTGTTGCATTGTAGTGTGAGGTAAGTTCAGTTGTAGACAGGTTGCATGTGTTGGTGGTAAGGAGTGAACTTAATCTTTCTTCCAGGTCGTCGAGCGGAATCTGTCTTAGATTTCTCGCCCAATGGGGGGATTCCTGTGTACGGCAGTGGATCGTTTGGTTGATGTGAAATAGAATGATGTGGTGGTCTGACCAGTCAACAGGAAGGATGTGGTCAATAGTGACTATATCTTCGTGAGCTATAATGGCATCCAGGATTGAGCCTCTTTAATGGGTTTGCTCTGTGCGGTGTTGGATAAGATTATTGTTGCGTAGAAGTTCATTCATGGATTGGATCAGAGAGTTATTTTCATTATTCCAATGTAGGTTGAGGTCGACCAGTATTATGTTGTTAGAGTCCAAGAGTGAGCAGTGTGTTATCAAGTCGGAAAGGTGTTCTCCAAATGAGGGGGTGGTAGAGGAGATGGCAGTATAGCGTTTTGTTGTCCGTCGTCTTGATGGTGGAGGTTAGATATTCAAATGTGTTGTATTTGAAGGAGTCCGTTTCCGTTACGGAGATGTTGCTCTTGTGGATGATTGCAATACCTGCGCCTCTGTGATTCTTTCTGTCTTTATTGATGATTGAGAACCCCGGGGGCACGAGCATGTCAATGATAGAGGAGGAGGACTCATTCATCCAAGTTTCTGTGATGAACATGATGTCTATGTCATGGGTGAGGATGGTTTCTGCCAGTTCTGTTGCATGTTTGATAGCAGATCTGCAGTTTATGAGCATGCAGTTAGTCATTCCCTTGTTGTTGAGTTTCTTCGTCAGGGGAGCCATGGGGATATTAGTGAGGAAGGCTGTGGGCCTCGACGTTCTAGGTGCGATGCGGTCTCTTCCAAATCCAGTGATAACCTGGATCTTGGAACTGGGGTTGACAGCTGAAGTTGTGTCATAGGAGTTGGCAAGAGCGATTGCCTCTCTCACGGACATTGCGGCTCTTGTTCTTTTCGGTCTCTGGTGCTGGTTCATAAAGGGGGTTGTGTTCCAGCTGTGCCCTTGGGGCTTGGGGGGGGACTTGTGTGTTTTGTGTTGGTAACTATGGGTGTAGGGAGTGGGCGTTGGGTAGGTTCCAGAGGTATGGTGAGGTTCGATAAGATTTTGTTGATGCCCTGTATTACGATCTCTAGCTGGGTTTCCATCAGAGCAAGTCTCTGAGTCATATACATAGAGGGAGGGGTAGGGGAGTTTAGGTTCAGGATGTCCAGAGTGGGGCAGTCCTGGGATGGAAAGAGCTTATCATTGGGAGTGTGGCTCACAGTGTTAATGTTGCCTATGTTGCCCCTGAGGATAGCCGTGGGCATGTGGTGTGAAAAATCACGTCTTGAATCAAGCGGCAGCTTCTTGTGTGCCGGTGAAGGGAGAGAGCTAGGAGCTATTGACTGAGGGTCGGTTTCACTTGTTGCTTGTTGGGAATAGTATCGTGGAGGGGGGGAGAGGTGGAGGTCGGCAAGAGGTTGGAGAGTCTCGGCAGAGACGTACCTCGGGTTTGTTCTGGATGAGAGGTATATATTGTTCGAGTCAGGGGAAGTGGGGGAAGGGGAGAGGGTGTCGTCAGAGGGGGATAAGTTTGAGTTGGTGTTGGTGGAGTGTGTCTTGGGATTGTTTTGAGAATTCTCCAGGGGGGTCAGACGGTTGGGGCATAGGGAGTTGTTCGAGTGGGAATAGCGTAAATGAGTGAAGGCGTTGCGTAGCGTGGGGAAAAGGGAGTCAAATGAGTCAAGGTTGTCATTGTTGGCTTGGATCAGGACTGTGCCGTTGCTGCATATGGTCGCAAAGGTGTTGCCACTGCGCGTAGGGCGGTTTGAGATTGAGAACGTCATTTTGCAGCTGAGAGGAGTGCTAGTTGTTTTAGATATGTGAAGGTGGGTTCTAAGAATGGTGTTCCATTTCGCAGGGCTCTGGGTGTGGAAAATGAGGTCCATTTTCTGCTGGCCTTTGGAGGAGCAGTGGTATATGTCGACGAATAGTGTTTCTGGGTATTGTCTTATCAGCCTGTGTTTGAAATTTCTTTTCGCTTTGAGTGAGAGCTTTGGGGGGGGGGGGGGGGGGAAGATGATGGAGAAAGAGTTAGGGCCATGGGGTTTCAGGCAGTTCGGTGCAGAGGCGCGGAGGAAGGTTAAATTGGCCAGTATCATTTTGACTCTGTTAGGTAGGTGGATTACCACCCAGAGTTCTCCCCAGTCTATAGGTCATTAGAGGAGTAGGACTGGAAGGAGTCCGGGACTAGACTCCCTCTTAGTGGGTTAGTGACAGTTGGAAAAAAATAAATATATATATATATATATATATATATATATATATATATATATATATATATATATATATATATATATATATATATGATCAAATATGAGCAACACGTCCCTTGAATTCTATGTCAACATCCTTGTATCCTTCCATGTCAATCTTAGAACCATCAAAAGCCCTAGCAACAATGTCCGATTCCTTCAAATCCTTAAGGCTAAAAAAATCCTTGAAGCGATCAAGGAAAACATCTTTAGTAATAATTGTCCAAGGAGAACCAGAATCAGCCATGAGTTCTATCTCCAAACCCAAAATACGCACAATGCACTTCGGTGGTTTAAGACAACTGGAGCTTTCTCCATCTTTTCCAATATCGGTGACAGACAGCAACATACCACCACCACACTCGCTCTCCCTGTCATCCACATAATCTTGATTGATATATGAGACTTTACCTCTTCCAAACCCAATACCAGAACCTTTGGTATCTCTACATACCACAGCAAAATGCCCACGACGTCCGCAATTCTTACATTCCTTACCCAAAGCTGGACACTTAGGAAAAGATGCTCCATGGTTAACACTCCCACACTTAAAACAATGAAAATCCTTATCATATTTCTTAAATACTCTTTGTCCACTACGTGAAGGTTCAGACTTTACAGCACAAACATCCTCTTCTACTCCTTTGTTGTCCTTATGTATGGATTTCATCCACTTTTACGATTGTTCCATAGCTTTAGCAGTACTTATGACATCCTTCAAGTTGGGATCCCCCATAATCCAAAGGTTCCTGAATTTTCTTTCCTTTGACGTGGACAATGATTTGATCCCTAATCATTTCGTCAGTGATAGGACCAAAATTGCAATTCACAGATAATGCACGTAATGCTGTGAGAAAGTCATCAAATGTCTCACTATCTTCTTGAGCTCTCCTATAAAATTTGTATCTGTTCAAGGCAACACTAGAAGAAGGTTTAAATCTGATCTCAATTCGAGCCATTGTATCGTCAAATACACTCCTGTCACCACTACCATCGGTTTGTGGAAGAGTTCTAAAAATAACTTGCCCTCCTGACCCCAAACAATGTAACAGAATATTTTTCTTCCTTTCTGCAGAGTCTTTCACCGTCAATAGCCTTAAGATAAGTCAAGAATTCTTCCTTCCATCTGCTCCAAGGTATAGGAGGTTCTCCTTTGGTTTGCAGAAATTTGGAGGGAGGGTCAAATTGCATGGTGACAAATAAAGTTTATTTTCACTGCCTAAGCCAAATAGATGTCTATGTCAGAGCAAAACTACAAACAATAATTTATTACTGCCCAAAAATATGTGCACTTTCAACAAAACAAAGGTCCTTACTTGGTATATCCTTTTTGCGCAACTTTGAAAATGTTCTCCACACCTATCCACAGCTCCGCGGCAGCGGCAAACAGTATGCGGGTGTAAGTAGCTGTGAGAGCTTCCAGCATGCATAAAATGCTCTTCAAAGCTCTTCGGCGAGGCACAGGTGTGTGGCTGTGAGTGACGTGAATAGCATTCAAAACGCAAGAGGAAAGAACCTTAGGAGCGCGTCAGCACGTCAGCGTGAGACAAAGAAGTGCGCACGCGTGCAATAATTCCAGCGCAAGGAGAAGGCTTTTGCGTGTGACGGAAAGCGTTTCCTCACACACTTCACAACACAGCAGGCACGGAGGAGGCTCGTGATAGAATTCCAGGCAACAATGGGAGAGCGTGCACGATGAAGGAAGCTCGTGGAGGCTTAATGTGATGGCGATTGTTAAAAATAACAAACCGCTTAGCAGGAACCAACCAGTGCGGGCAAGTAATAAATATGTTTATATTTACCAATTGTAGAATCCGACGTCGTAGTAGGGCATAAATCGAGTTGTAAGATTTCAAAGTGCAAATCCAGTAAAGTTAAAATCAGCAGTTTCCTTTCTTTAGAAGGTAGGTTGTTTTCCTTTGAAGACGAATCGCCCCTGTGCTGGAATCGTCTTGTAGCAGAAAAGTCTTCAAATCGTCGCCAAAATTGTAGTGTTCAATCCAGAATACAATCCAGGGAACAGATTATACAAAAAGAGACTTATTGTAATCCAGCACAGTACAAATGACAGCTCTGGACAAATGCTCCAGAGAAAAATGCAGATAGAATGTAGAATGTACTACACCATGGCAACACAGAACAGAAAGTCACTTTGAATAGAAATAACTCAGAAGTGGATGAATTAAAGAAACAGTAAACATATAAATAAGAATGTAACAGTCTGAGTCTCAGTTTATATTAATCTGACTGAGTACGTAGGACTGTGTGTGAATAGGAATGTGGTTGAATATGAATGTGGGGTCAAAAGAATGTGGATGTGTATACATGTGGTGAATATGAATGTTGGTTTATGTGAATGTGGGTGTCCAAATATGAATATAGGTGGTTTGGGTGAATATGAATATGGGTGAGTATGAATGGGTGTGCATAAATATGGGTGAATGTGAATATGGGTGAGTATGAATGGGTGTGCATAAATATGAATACGGGTGAGTATGAATGGGTGTGCATAAATATGAATATGGGTGTATACAAATGTACGGTGTCTCTAATAGGTGTCTGGATGTGTATGAATGTGGATGAATATGAACATTGGTGTGCATCCACATGCTCATTACATTTGTGATGGGTAGTAAGGGATAGAAAGTAGACTCGTGAAGGTGCAGAGGTTCACTGATGCTTCCTGAAAAGATCCATGCATATGGTAGAGAGTGTTGTGTTTATAGAAATCTCCCACATAAACATTTCACCATATTGGAATGTGCTGCTAAGAGAGGGATGTGTGTCAAAGTTACTGACTTCAGTAAATGCACCTGTTCCCTTTTATGATATGTCCTCATGGTATTTTAATCAAAATTGTCTTCCAAAAAACAGCATGCCTAGGGTCAGTCATGTAAGATTTACTTAACTTTTGTGTGTTATATTTCACTCCTGGACCTGTTCAATAGCTGCCATATATAAGATGAAGAGGGTGAGAAACTGTGTGGTTGTACAAAATGCTACAGAAATGTTTGGACTTCCTTGTATTACGTTTTTGGGGAGGTGCTCTTTTTATTGAATTAGTTTTAGTAAGTGATCAGAAAAAGTCACAAGCAGGCTGCAGGTAGAATGAACTAACCGAAAGATCAATCACAGTTGTTAGTACATAGACACCGGGTATTGCGCCACCACTCTACCCATAACGTGCTCAGTAATTGTTTCAAACCTTTCATTTTTATCACAACATTATCTCTTTCAGATCTCAAGTGTGAGGCCAGAGAGACAAGTGGTTTTTAAAGGTGCCCTCAGTGAAGGGAAGTCAAAAGAATGCTGCACCGAGATAAGACCTAAAATTCTGTATCCAATGTCTGGAGGGACTGCTTTAATCACCTTTGAAAAGGCAGAGGGTAAGAATGATGGGTGCCCCAGAACATGCTAAGGTCCTGGTCCAAGAGAAATTCAGTTTTGGGCACTGAACTAAAGAACTGTTCAAATAGAGCCCTCTGTTGTATCCGGTCATGTTTGGAAGGACACAGGCGCCTTCAGACAGATACAGTGCAGTGTTTAGCATGTTTAGTCTGTACCCAGGGTCACAATTCACCATCCCTCAAAACATGATCATAAGTTGAATAATTAACTGGATATGTGGTATGTCGTTCTAAGGCAGCCGGCACATCAAAATGAAATCCATATAAAATGCTACAGGAAAGCTCAGGGACTTAATACTTAGCTGGAGAGCCTTGGAAGTATCTCGCTGATCATGGTATTGAATCCTGGCAGGCAAGTAAATTAGTATCGTTAAGTTGTGTAATAGTAATATTTGTTATCTACTCAACTGCAGAATGGTAAAGTAGGAATTTTCTGTAATTATTGAGCTGTACCATGGCTTAATTTGTGTTCTGGGCTGGATAAATACATTTTAGTGGCCAATATATTTGTGTGGGAAATAATAAAAGTGTTCAGGTTTGAAAAGAGAACTTTAAGGCGGAACGCTAGGGTTTCACTGGGCGAGTACAAGTGACTTTAACCAATAATATTTTTTGCTACCTGTCTTCAGTTGCACAGAATGTGATTGAGCATAATGAGCACAAGATCCAGATTGAGGAATGCTTCATGCGAGTCCAAGCCAGTGCCGTTGAGCTGCCAATGCCGTCTTCCATCGAGGTAACTCTCCCTGCCTTCAGTTGCAGTTTGTTCATAATATAATTTGCAGTTAACAAGTATATTTTATGTTTACATAGAAGGCCTTATGTACTAGGTGAAGGGGTTTGTTTTCCCCTAATCTTAATCTAGAAACTAGGGTAGTTGAGCCAGAAATCTGGCACTAAACACATTTGTAGTAATTGCCTTGCCAGTAAATTGGAAAAATTTATAAAGATTCTTTAACACATGAAGGAAATTGAACCAGGATTTGGAGACAACATTTATTTTTCATTCCTAATCTTTACTAAAGGACAGTTCTCTGCTCAAACTTCAGAGATTTAAATTTTGATACTATTATTCTAGAGTCTGTTGCCGCACATCCATCGTTCAACAGCACAAGAGAAGACTTGGAAGCTCTCTGCGGTGGTGTCTACATCTCTTCCTAACCGCACTACCATCTGCTTGTCATTAGTGTGCTTCTAAAGCCTGTAGTCAGGGCTCCGCCATGTGTGTTATCATAGCTGCATAAATATTACCTTTGATTACTAGGAGATCTGGTTAGATACTTTGGATAGCAGTAACTCCTAAATGCCAGTGACATTCAAGTGGTTATTAAGTTTGATCGCTTTAGCAATAAAGTCATCAGTCGCCTGCATGAGGTATTAGAGGATATTTATCAGTGCATGGAGGCTAATTGCATTTTGGTAATTGAATGCAGGAAAGGCTGAGATTCTGTTGCTTTGAAAAGACCCTTCCTCTTGGACCTCTGGTGAACATCGATGAGTCTGTGGCTGGGTGTAGGGCCTTTGTTACATTTGGACCAGCACTAACTTGCAGTGGTCAGCAATGTCTATTTTGTTCCCAGTTGTAAAGACGGTGAAAATGTTTGGCTTTTGTTCTTTTATGCCTCTGTTGCGGGAACACACATACTCTCTCTCCTTGATTATGGGCATGCTCTTCATTTTGGCTCCCTCGCATTGCTCTTAAAAAGCAGCATGGTGTCCAAGATTTGCAGCCTACCCCGCAATGAAACTCTGTAATTTCACCCATGTTTATGATGCTTACGAAGCTTTGCATTGGCTCCTAGCCGAACAACACATTCTGTTCAAGGTTCTTTGCATCATTCATCAAATCTATTCAAGGATTTTCTCATGCCACTTACCAGTTAAAGTCACATTGGCAGTTCCCTGCTGTTGCTTCAGGTTCCTCATTTCATCACGTCAGAACTCAGTAGGGTTGTTGGGCACTTACAGCGGCTGAGCCAAAGCTATTGAACTCACCCCCTTTACACATGTGTGCCATCTCTGATCACCTAAACTTTTCCCAAGGCAATAAAAATATCTCTCTCCTGGGGATTGACTTTATCTTGGAGTCTGTTGGATGGGTTAGACTACAGATGTAAAAGTACTTGAGAAATAATACCGAATCAATCAATTAATCAATCATTCATTGGGGAGAAGGCGATAATGGAGGGCCCTTTGTGACCCCATACAGTAACCACTGCAAATAGGAAATGACAGGAGTGTTTGACAGCTGTTGGGAACCTTTGTACAAAAGTGATGTGTTCAAGGCCAGTGCAGAATACAACATGTCCAATGACTGACGTTTGATGAGAAACTTCAGATAGTCAAAAGCAACTGAATGGCCCAAACAGGACCTTATGTCAAAATAGCTCCTGATTTTCTACTGGAGAGAAAGCTTCAGTGCCATCTTCAAATATTTCGTAACGTGTAGTATGAACATATACATTTTATAGCTTGTGATAAACACTTTTACAATGGAACAAAATGGAAGTAGCTCGAATTGAAAATGTCTTGCTTTTGTATGCCTAATGTCATTTAACTGCATTGTTTCATTGAAAATGGATGCAGAACATCCACCTATGCATGGAGCCCATGACGGTCGCTGTTGGACGTGGTGTGGTTTGGTGCGTGGTTGGATACAAAGCCAGCTGGGTGCAAGGCCTCGACACAGACCATGGCCGATGTTGTCCTTGCAGTTGTTATTGTGTGAGGCCAGAAATGGTCCTCCATTGTCTTCCCCCAATGTCTTTACGTCCAGCCCCTTACATGTCACAGCAATTGGCCTTGTGCAGTAGCTGTTGGTTGCAGGGTCTAGTATATGGGGAGCTCCACACTTAACCATGCATCCAGTCTCGCTGCACACATTCTTCGGCCAGAAGTGCTGGAGGTTGAACAAGGGGCCTGGCATGTGCCCTGCCTTCGCTCACAAACACAACCTTGAGGTCTTTACTTTTATTTCAGATTTACTTCAGCAAAATTTATAAATTTACTCAAACTTCCAAATGTGTGTATGCGAGCTCCCTGTTTACAAAACAGGTTTTGTATGCTTAAACAGTAATTGACCTGTCCCTTCCTTAACGCACCCTCACTCTCTCTGTCTTTTAAACTGGCTCCCAGCTGCCTTTTTTGTGTATTCTTTTTTGCTTGCTTACTTAAAATTCACAACTTTTAAAAATTTGTGAGCTTGGGAAAATGAAACACTTGTTTTTCAGATACAAAATAGTAGAATGTGTTCATGAATTTTAGAATTTGCCTTCATTCGTTTGCGCATGCTAACTGCATTTGCATTCATGAATTTGCAGTTTTGCAATTTTTTTTAAAAAACATTTTCCCACTTCTGTGTTTTTGTGTACCCTCTATAGTGTTCAGAACCAGTCACCATGCCTCGCCTGTAAAAAATGTCTTGGGTGCAAAATTCACAAATTTGACTGAATTTATACATTCTAAGATGTCAGGGAAAATAATTCAATCCCTTTTTTAGCCAATCACATCTCAAGAAAGGTTCCAAGGAGGATGGCTGTTGGAAATTTAAATTACAAAATGTACAAAAGTGTTCTCCCTTTCTAGGCATGACTAACTATTTTATGAACATATTTAAAAAAAAACAACTTCTGAATGAATTTACACCAAACCACAAAACAAAGGGAAATATTTTGTCTTATAACTTTATTTAATATTTCAGAAAAAAAAGAAAAAACAATGAAATACCATACAAGCATGTTGTTGAATAGTACATTATATGCATCACATTTCCTCACACATCAATATAACATCATACAACAACTGCATTTGGTATATTACTTGGATAATACCAGTTCTTACACTTCCTTATTTGGAGTGAGCTGTGCTAGTGTCTGCCTCAGCAGCCTGTGAGGGTGTGTCATCACCGGGCTGTGAGTCTGCTATGTCCTGGAGTTCTTGCAGATATGTACCAAGTGGTTGCCATATATCTTGTGGTCTAGATGTCGGTGGCTGCGACTGTGTGTATAGGTCGCTGTTTGTGTTGCAATATGTCAAGCTGTGCAACCATGCCTTGATTGTTGGCGGGTGCTTACTGTCCCAATTGATGGCAAGCTCCCTCTTGGCGAGCAACAACTCAATCGCCACAAAGTGTTATACAGATTTCGGGACGTCATGCACAAACCCCACCAATGCCAACAGTGGAGCTGGTGTAAGTGCAAGGTGTGTCATCCGTGACAATTCAACAAAGACTGCCCCCCTGTATTTCCCCAACTGGACACATGTCCATGTCATATGCGCAAAGTCTGCTGACAGAGAGCGACACTTGGGGCAAGTGTGTGAGAGGGACGGTCCATGCGATGCACCTTTACAGGAGTAATGTACGCGTACCATAGGAATTTAAAATGTAATAACTTATGTTGATGATTTAATGATACCTTACGTGTTTGCCTACAGCAGTAGAACCATTGGAAGTCTGAAAGTGGATGTCCCAAATCACGCTCCCATGCCGCTCGCACACCCGCATCTCCCGTAGGCATCAGATCCCTGTTAGTGTCCTTAATGAGAAGTGACAAAGGTGGGAAATCTGAGGGTTCAAGAGGATAGCAAGGAATTTGTGCCCTTAGCGCACCATGCAGTCTCCGAAGTACAAATTGGTCCATCAACGGGGCATGTTTAAAACGACTATCCTCTGTGCCTGAAAAAACATGCCTATTTGGGAACAAGTCCCCAATTGTTCCTAACCCATACTTGGACAGAGTACGTTTCACTAGGGACTCCTGCATAATGGGTATCCAGGTATTACCCGGCAGTGGTATAGCAAGGGAGTATAGCAAATGATTTCCTGTTGCCCTGATTAGTCATTTCCAGGCCCAGCTAGTCGTGTAAACTGTCTGGATGTCTTGAGGGTCACGTGGTAGTCCCTCAGGTAAAATTGCTCCGAGTGGTGTAGGGTAAGTTAAATCTGCTTCCGGTTTAGTATACGGGATTCTGACATCGACGTGGTACCAGTGCCTGACAAAACTACACTGGGCTACCAGATAATATATGTAAAAGTTAGGCACCCCAAACCCACCGCGTTCATAAGGCAATGTAAGGGTATTCCAGCTAATCCGCGGTTGCTTGCCGCCCAATATGAGTCTCAAAAATAGTGTACGTAATGTTGTGAAGAAGACCTTGGTTAGAGGAATGGGGATGTTTTGAAATAAATATATAAACTGGGGCAGTATCACCATTTTGATTATTGCAATACGTCCTGCCATTGACGAGGGCATTTTCAGCCATCTCTCGACACCACTGGCCAGTATGTCCATATTAAGCCTTATAAGTTGTTCAGAGTCCCTATGTATATGGATTCCCAAATATTTTAATGGAGTCCTCGCACCGTTTTAATGGGAAGTCAAAGTCCCCGTCAAATTTCGGATTTACCCCGATTTATGCACAGGCCGGACAATGCCCCATATAGAGTTATTTCTCGAAGTGAAGGTCTCAAGTTACTGTCGGGGTGTCGCACGTATAATATAATATCATCAGCCCTCTGTGAAGGTGTTTTTCCTGTAAGTGGCGCACCAGTGGATCCAGCGCAATCACGAACAGCAAGGGGGAGAGTGGGCACCCCTGCCTCGTCCCACGTGTAAGGTCAAATGCGGATGTCAGTGTACCGTTTATCCGGATACGTGCCATAGGTTGTGTATATAACAGCCTGATGAGTGAGACGAACCCCTGTGGTATTCCCATTCTGCCCAGTACAGAATGTAAAAATGGCCACTCCAGAGAATCAATATCTTATCTGAAAGAGACACGTTAGTGACAGATTCCTTACCTTAGAATATCCCCAGGCGTCAGGCTGGATCCGGAAAGTTTTTTGCGTAGCAGTACCCTTGCGCGTTGGTAGGCGGCGTCGTGCGGCTCTGCGTCCGTCGTCGGCGTCGTGATCGCCGGGATGACGTCGCGGGCAGTACTTAGACGCCGCCCCTGCGCGCTGACGTCAGTTCTTCTTTTTCCGCGCCAGTAAGAGCAGATCCGGGAAGAGCAGTGCCCTAGTCATTTTTTGACTATCTTTTTTGTGATTTTTCACTGTTTTTCTCCACGAGTCTCTCGACTCCGAAGGTGTCGGTAGGGATGCCCGGCTTCAAGCCCTGCGACGTCTGTGGTCGTATGATGTCGATCACAGACCCGCATGTAGAGTGTCTCTACTGTCTCGGCCGTGACCACGACACGAAGTCGTGCCCCGACTGCCGGGCCTTGAACCCGAAGGCTTTGCGAGAGCGGTCTCGAAAGCTCCTCGAGGTCCGGCAGTCGGCTCCGCGCCACAGCAGGCCCCGGTCACGTGAGAGGTCGAGGGGCCGGTCGCGGAGTCCTCATCGGTCGTCGGGGTCCAAGTCTTCGCACTCCTCCGGTAAGTCGAAGCACAAAAAGTCTAAGAAGCGTCATCGCTCCACGACTTCGCCTCGCCGGCCTCGCGACTCGGCTAAGGCTCCTGTCAGCACCGTCCCCGCGGCTCCGGGAGTGCCTGTGGAGCCGCCCCCGCATTACCCGTCCTTCCCGGGTTCGGGGGCGACTCCGGCCGAGATACAGGAATTCCTGTCTGCCATGGCCCGCCTCTTTGGGCCTCAAGGTCCCCCCGGTGCGCCTTCGGGCCCCGCGGGCCTTGATGGGGTTTCCCCGGCGCCGCCGACGACTCCGGTCCCGGTGCCGCCTGTAACACCTGCCTCGGTCCCGGCCCCGGCTTCGGCCCTGGCCTCGATCCCGGCTCCGGTGCTGCCGCAACCCCCATCGACGCCGGTTGACCTAACTACGCCTCCGCCGGCGCCGATGTCTCCGGTGCCGTTCCCGACGCCGCCCGGGGCTCCGGGCGGCGTCGTTCCCCAGTTCTCTCCGGATCCGGACACGGCGCCGGACCAGCGTTGCTCGACGCCGGCTCCGACGCCGTTGAGACCTTGGGTCCCGCGTGTCCCTCCTTCTCCATATTTTGAACCTGAGGAGGACGAAGAGGACTGGGAGGGGTCGGAGGACCCTCTCACACAGCAGTGTGAGTACGAACAGGACTGGGCTGAGGAACTTGGGGATGCCAGTGGGCTGGACACCTCCCCTGACCCTGGCATGCTGTCTCCTCCTTCCGTGGCAACGGAGGAGGGAGCAGCTGGGGCCTTACACCTCCAATTGCCTACAGTGGCCGTCAGGACTAACCTCCTGACGGAAGTGCTTCAGCCGGCGGCTACCTCCTCGGAGCCACTGCTGCCGTTTAATGACGCACTTTCTGACGTTCTTTTGGGCACCTGGTCCAAGCCCGCCACAGGGGCTCCTGTGGATAGGAACGTGGCCCGACGCCATCGCCCCGCTCCGGGCGACCCCCTGTTCCTCTCCCAACACCCCACTCCTGAGAGCTTGGTTGTCCAAGCCTCTGCTTCCCAAACCGCCTTCCCTACTGCTCCTCCGGATAGGGAATCCAAACGCCTGGATCAATTTGGGAAGAAGGTCTTTTCTTCCTCCAGTGCTGGCTTGCGGTCTGTCAACACCGCTTGCCTTTTGGGCCGATATTCCCACTCTCTGTGGGACTCGGTGGCGCAAGCTTTGCCCCAGTGTCCTGAGGAGGTCCAGACACTGCTTTCCAGCGCCATTGCGGAAGGAAGAGATGCGGCTAAATTCACCATTCGATGTGGCCTTGATACCGCCGACTCGCTGGGTAGATCTATTGCAACGACAGTGGCGCTGCGCCGTCATGCCTGGCTGAGAACCACTGGTTTCTCGGGTGATGTCCAGAACACTCTTATGGACATGCCCTTTGATGGGGTCGGTCTTTTTGGGAACAAGGCAGACCATGCGCTGGAGCGTTTTAAGGACTCACGGGCTACGGCCAAGTCCCTGGGCCTTTCTGCTGTACGCCCTCCGCAGCCATCTGCTTTTCGCCCCTTTCGTGGCCACGGAAGGGGCGCCCAGTCACGTCCGCTGCCCAGCCACCGGCCCACACAGCAAGCGTCTTCGCGTGGCCGAGGACATGGCTTCCGCCGTGGCGGATCGGGCAACCAGCATGCGGGTCAGGCCACCAACCCCGCCCCGTCCGCGGCGTCCAAGCCCTCCTAGTCCCTCCTTTCAGGTGCACAGCACGCCAGTAGGGGGCGCCATCACCTTCACCATTGGTGTGCCATCACCTCGGACAGGTGGGTCTTGGACATTATCCGAAGGGGCTACTCCCTCCCCTTTGAGACCACCCCCCCAGCCATGCCACCTCCATTCCACCGCATGTCAGGGGATCACTTGGTGCTTCTTCGGAAGGAAGTTGCGGCCCTCTTGGCCAAGAGGGCACCGACCCCAGAAGTAGGACGTGGTTGCTACTCCCACTACTTTCTGGTGCCCAAAAAGGACAAGGAGGACATGCGTCCTATCTTGGACCTCCGGAACGTCAATCGCTTCCTCCGGAAGGAGAAGTTCAAGATGCTCACCTTAGCTCAGGTCTTGACTGCCCTCGACCCTGGAGACTGGATGGTAGCGTTGGACTTGCAGCACGCTTATTTCCACATCCCCGTCCTGCCGGCCCACCGGCGTTACCTGCGGTTCATGGTGGGCCTCGAGCATTTTCAATTCACCGTGCTCCCCTTTGGCCTCACAAGTGTCCCTCGGGTGTTCACGAAAGTGATGGCGGTGGTCGCAGCTCATCTGCGCCGGGCAGGGGTTCCAGTCTTCCCCTACCTCGACGACTGGCTGCTGAAGGCGGGCTCGTCCCAGGCAGTCGTCTCCCACCTCCAGACTACGGCCGAACTCCTGCACTCGCTGGGGTTCTCCATCAATGTGCCGAAGTCGCACCTGATTCCTTCTCCACAGCTACTTTTCATCGGAGCAGTTCTGGACACGACGCAGTTTCGGGCCTATCCTCCCGAACGGCGAGTCCGGGATATTCAGGCTATGATTCCGATCTTTCAGCCTCTATCCTGGGTTTCGGTATGGATGACCCTGAGGCTGCTGGGCCTCATGGCCTCCTGCATCCTGCTGGTCGATCATGCCAGATGGCATATGCGGGCTCTGCAGTGGGACCTGAAGTTCCAGTGGGCGCAGCACCAGGGCAACCTGTCCGATCACGTCCAGATCTCGGAGGGGACTGCAAAACAGTTGCAGTGGTGGCTCTCGAACCGGCAATGGGTCATGGGCAGATCCCTCTCCCTTCCCCAGCCAGAGCACACAGTCGTGACGGACGCGTCCCTTCTGGGATGGGGCGGTCACATGGGAGAGGCGGAGATCAGAGGCCTCTGGTCTCCGGCGGAGTCCCGGCTCCATATCAACCTTCTGGAGCTCCGGGCGATCCGACTTGCACTCAAGGCATTCCTTCCCTCTGTCAAAGGGAAGGTAGTGCAGGTGTTCACCGACAACACCACCGCCATGTGGTACTGCAACAAACAAGGCGGGGTGGGGTCGTGGACCCTATGTCAGGAGGCTCTGCGCCTCTGGACATGGCTGGAACATCAGGGCATATTCTTGATGGTTCAACACCTGGCAGGTTCCCTGAACGCCAGGGCGGACGAACTCAGCCGCAGGTGCATGATGGATCACGAATGGCGTCTTCACTCGGAAGTGGCGCAAGGACTCTTTCTACAGTGGGGAGAGCCTTGGTTAGATCTATTCGCCACCGAAGAGAACGCGCAATGTCATCAGTTCTGCGCGTTGGAATTTCCAAGGCGGCACTCGCTCGGCGACGCTTTTCGTCGCGAGTGGAGTTGCGGTCTGTTGTACGCTTTTCCGCCTCAACCACTTCTACCCAGAGTGTTGAAGAAGATTCGGCGCGACCGGGCCCAAGTCATCCTTGTGGCTCCGGACTGGGCTCGAAGAGTTTGGTATCCCAAGCTACTCAGTATGAGCGTCGATCCCCCGATCCGTCTGCCTCTTCGGGAGGATCTTCTGTCGCAGCAGCAGGGGAAGGTCCTCCACCCGAACCTGTCCAGTCTCCACCTGCTTGCGTGGAGATTGAGCGGCGGCAGTTGATTCCTTTCGACTTGCCTCCCGAAGTTTGTGATGTGATTCTGGCAGCCAGGCGTCCCTCCACTAAGGTGGTATACGCCTGCAGGTGGAACAAGTTTGTGGCATGGTGCACAGCAATGGCTGTGAATCCCCTCTCTGCCACTCTTTCTGAGGTTCTTCTGTTCCTTCTTTCTCTGGCCCAACAGGGTTCTGCCCTGGGTACCATCAAGAGCTATCTTTGTGCGATCTCTGCCTTCCTCAGGCTCCCTGATCAGCCCTCTCTTTTTAAGTCCCCTGTTGTTAACAGGTTTCTAAAAGGCATTACACACCTCTTCCCTCCTGTTCCGTTTGTCATGCCTCAGTGGGACTTAAACTTGGTTCTTACCTTTTAATGTGCGCTCCCTTTGAGCCTCTACATAACTGTCCTCTTCGTCTTCTTACTTTGAAGACAGCCTTTCTGGTGGCCATCACCTCCGCTCAGCGGGTGAGTGAGCTCCAGGCTCTATCATGCAAACCTCCCTTTCTGTCTGTCCATCCAGACAAGGTTGTTCTTAGGACGCGTCCGTCCTTCTTGCCAAAGGTGGTTACTGCCTTCCACATTGGGCAGACCATCACTTTGCCCACCTTCTTTCCGCCTCCGCATCCTTCCAGAGAGGAAGAGAGGCTCCACCGTCTGGACCCAAAACGTGCGCTTTCTTTTTATATCAACCGCACACAACACTTCCGGGTGGATGACCAGCTCTTTGTTGGCTACGTGGGCGCCAAAAAAGGCCGAGCGGTGCACAAGAGAACCATCTCCCGCTGGGTCACCTTGTGTATCAAAGCCTGCTATTCTTTGGCTAACAAGGAGCCTCCTGTTGGGCTGCGTGCCCATTCCACCAGGGCAACGGCTGCTACCACGGCTTTAGGCCGCGGTGTTCCGCTGCAGGATATATGTCAGGCAGCTACGTGAGCCTCGCTGCACACGTTTACCAAGCATTACTGCCTTGACAGCCAGGTCCGGAGGGACGGCTTCTTTGGCCGTTCTGTCCTCCGGGACTTCCTTGTCTGATCTTTGTTCGCAGACCCACCCCGGGGTTGGTATTGCTGGGGTATCTATTCTAAGGTAAGGAGTCTGTCACTAACGTGTCTCTTTCAGATGCACAAGTTACTAACTTGTGTAACGATATATCTGTAAGAGACAGTAGTTAGTGACAGATTCCTTACCGCCCCACCCATCCTCCCCGTTCAGCGAACTGACTTCTAGGGTTAAGGACATCCCTTTCAGGGCCCTAGTATTTTTCAGACACCTATGTCAGCTTCTTGCATGGCTCTGCGTTCCTGGCGCGGAAAGTCGTGTACAGAACTGACGTCAGCGCGCAGGGGCGGCGTCTAAGTACTGCCCGCGACGTCATCCCGGCGATCACGATGCCGACAGACGCGGAGCCGCACGACGCCGCCTACCGACGCGCAAGGGTACTGCTACGCAAAAAACTTTCCGGATCCAGCCTGACGCCTGGGGATATTCTAAGGTAAGGAATCTGTCACTAACTACTGTCTCTTACAGATATATCGTTAGACAAGTTAGTAACTTGTGCTTTCGGCGTCCAGTAGACCCGCAGCAGCAGTAACACTGGGTGTAATTCTGTGGAGTGTCGCAAACAGTGTGCGTAAGTTCATGGCAGTGGACTTATGTGGTACAAATCCTGATTGGGCGGGTGAGATTATCTGGTCAAGGAGGAGTGAGAGACGTGGCCAACAGCTTGGCCAATATTTTATTGTCAAAGTTTAAGAGTGAAAAAGGTCGGTAAGAACTGCAGTCTAGCGGGTCTTCTCTGGGCTTAGGGAGTAATATTATGACCACCTCGCCTAGTGTGGGTGGGAGTACCCCATTTTCCAAAGCTTTTTGAAACACCTCTAGCAGGTCAGGGGCCAGTAGATGTTTGTATGCTTTGTAGACACAACCTGAGAACCCATCTAGTCCCGGTGCTTTTGAGCCATTCATAGCATCAATTGCTTGAATGATTTCTTCCTCAGTGAAATGCTCCGCAAGGAATTCCTAATGAGCAGCACATAACCATACCATGGCTATTTCATCCAGATATTGGGTAATGTCTACACTAGCCGCATCAGCTCTCGATGTGTATAAGTCTGTATAGTAGGCAAATGTCGTTTTTTGTATGCCAATAGTGTCAGAAATGTATTCACTATTTGGGCCCTGGAGAGCAGTAATGTATGTCCGGCCTCTTGGGGAATGCACTAATCGCGCTAACGTGCGACTAGGAGGTTCACCCTCCCCGTACTGCCTGGTAGCGGCATATTTACCCAGGTAGTGTGCTTCACTTTCCGCCGCTTCTCTGTACTCGGATAACAATGCAGCACGACGCTTTAATTTGGCAGGTTGGTAGCATGAAATTTGGCTTTAGTCTAATGCTGTTAATTGTGCCAACGCACGTCGTAGATCTCCAAGTATCCTAGCGCTCTTGGATATGCACACCCCCCTTATGCATGCCTTAAAAGCCTCCCATAACGTTGCCTTCGTCTGTACCGTTCCCGTATTGAGTTGAAAATATTCCACTATTGCTGTACGTAGTTCGGAATTGAAAAGTTCATCCTGAAGGGCCAACTCGGTGAATCTCCATTTCCTCTCCACCCCACCTGCCCTCGGAATGGTCAGCTTCAGGAGGACTGGAGCATGATCAGACAATGTGTGCGGCAAGTGCGTCATTGACACAGTCCAAGGAGACAGCATGGACCCAATAAGCCACTAATCTAAACGAGTCCAAGTATTATGTGGCGCGGAGTAATGAGTGTATGCAGCTTGCGTGCTATATTTATGCCGCCAGGCGTCCGTTAGCATGTGCGCGTCCATGAGCATTGTCGGTGTGCGTCTGCCCCTAGGTTTTGTATCCGTGGTGGAGGCTGTGCTGTCATGCTTGGGATCGAGCAGCATATTAAGATCGCCGCCCATGCAGCTATGGTCTGCCTCCATCAAATCTATTTGGGTCAATAAGAATAGGTAAAATTCCGGGTCATCTACATTCGGGGCATAGACATTGACCATGAGTATGGTATATCCCAACATGCAGCCTTTTACCAAAACATAACACTTAGCTGTGTCCCCGCGTACCGCTAACAACTGAAACGGCACCCGCTTGTGAATCAGGATAACTACTCCTCTTGCATATGTGCTATAGCCAGCGAAATATCTGTGTGGGCCCCAGCCCGCGGCAAAATTAGAAGTTGTACTAGGTGACAGGTGCGTTTCTTGAAGAAAAGCAATGTCCACCTGATGCCTCTGTAGGTAATGCACTACCTGCTTACATTTGCTTGTGTTATTTAGACCCCGAACGTTCCAGGACATCAGTGTAAGATTGGCAAAAGGGCTAATCCTATCCTCCATAGCCACCACTCAGCAGAAGTGTATGTGCTGCACTATACAATAAAACTAGTACGGTTGTAACAATAAACATGATACAAATACCCTCGAAATACTTAGTGGATGTTCAACCCCCCTCCCCCACCCAACCCCATACTCACTATTACAGGGACCCCCCATAGCCCAACAAAAACAAAGGATACACAATCCTTCAGAACTTCTAAAGATTCTCAAAACGACCTATAGATACTGTTGTGCAACCACACGTGGGGGGTGACAACACCACGCCGATACCCCATTCAGGCATGAGTATGATAACCAGTTTAACGTTTTTTGCAGTGAGCCCCAATTAACATGCTATCCAACATGATGAGTAACCACACTCCCTTCAGAAAATGTGTACATTTCTGTGCATTTCAGGAGCAGCATCACAAAGCCCTCAGCTTTCAGAAAACAGATCAATGCTGGCTTTAGAATTAGAGCCCGGGAGGGACCGAGCCGGAGATGCTGCTGGGCAAGTTCTCTGTGAGTTAGAGAGGGTGTGGCAAAACTCCTGCACAGCGGCCGGTGTGTCGAAGAGCCTTGATCTGCCCTCAATGTCAACTCTCAATCGTGCAGGGTACAACATCCCATATCTCAAGCCTAAATTACGAAGGGTAGCCTTGACACCGGTGAATTTCCGGCGGGCGTCTTGCACCATTGCAGTGAAGTCCGGATATAGAGATATTGCAGCACCTTGCCAGCCCAAGGGACCCTTTTCTCTCGCCAGGCGCAACGCAGTGTCTCTATCTCGGAAATTCAGGAGCCGGGCAATTATCGGGTGTGGAGGACAGCCTGGATTGGGGCGGGTCCCAGAGTACGGTGCGCCCTTTCCATCACAAATGTAGTTGTAAAGGGCTTGCGCCCAAATAAGTCATACAGTATTTGCTCCACAGAACCGTCCAGTCGCCCTGTGTTCATGGATCCCGGGATGCTGACGAATGGAATTTTATTACACCTTCCCCTAGCTTCCAAGTCCTCATTCTTAATGGCCATAGTTTTCAAAAGCTTTTCTATGTGCTCTAGAAGTTTAGTAGTTTGCGCGGACCCATCTTCTAGATCAGAGATCCCGCTCTTTGCAGTGTCAAACCTGCCCTCATGGCGATCCAAACGCGCACACATGGCATCTAATCGTTTTTCCAGTGAGTGTCTCAGTGTCCGGCAAGGCAGTTGTTGAAGCAGCCGCCAGGTCTTCTCCTCCCCCTCCCCCCGTCCGCCATCACAGAGCAGGGGGGGGGCCTCCTCCTGTCTAGCCCTCTCAAAATGTAGCCTGCGCTGCTTGGGGTCGCCACGTACCATGACCCACGCTGATGCAAGGTGTCAACTTCACTGTACCACATGCGTAATTGTACTGTGCAGGCGAAAAAGGAGGAGCGGGCAGTCAGCCCCTCCCCACGCAGCTACCAGAGGACCCACACGTTTGAGCTATGCGGGCCAGAGGGGTTGGGAACCGGACACGGCCGTGCAGAGAGGTCCGTAAAGGGGGGGTCCATACTCTTTTCCCCCCCCCGCGTCACCACCCAGCTACTGTTTCCAGGATCACAGTCTAAGCAGTGGGGTAGACCATGCTGCAGGATCTAAGGGCCACCCAGATCTCACACCATGTATTATATTTTCATGTTCTCCTACAGTGTTAAACCACACCATACATCGTTGCACAGCCAGTTACTGTGGACCTTAATTGGCAGTACATGGACCTAGGGGCCGCAGGCATCGGCCGGCCAAAGAACTGCCTGATGGACCATTAGAATGGAGGGGAATGCAGGCCCGAGCATGAGCATGGAGGGGGGGGGGGCAACCACACCCGGTAGGCCCAGCACGGCCCGATGGCCGGCCTGCAGGCTCACCCGTGGAACATGTCACCACGGGGCCACTGGGGGTGTTGCCGGTGCCTCTCGTCTCGTACCTTGTCTCCTGCAGTGCAGCGCTCTCCAGGAGTGTCGGCTCCCCCCTCACCGCCGCCCTCCGGATGTTCGCAGGCCCAGAGCCGGCACGCAGGATGTCGCAGGCAGTGCTTCCATGCCCGTCTCGGCCCACGGTCCTTAACTGCTGGTCGATCTGCCTTACAGGGGTATCCAATCCCAAACACGATCTAGGCCTCAGCCAGCGAGCGCCGGCGTAGGATGCGCTCACCACTGCCGTCAGGCCCGCCGAAGCTCCCGGTCAGTTCTCCGGCCCACCCTATCCTGCGCCCACACCGGAGCCTCTCCGGACTCAGCACGTGTTCCTGCAGCGGGCGTGACGCTCAGTAGCCATCTGGGTGTTATGCGGGCTCCACAGCGCTAAAGGATGTCGGGGAAATTGGTGGAGCTCTGAAGCTACACGTCCATCTTGGTCGGCAGCTCGGCCACGCCCCCAACAAATGGACATATTTATAATGAATTGGCTTCGGACAGCGCTGCAAGTTATTTAGCAGCACTACCCTACGCCAATTCGAAAGGATCGAAATGCACTGTATTTACAAGATACAGTGGTTTCCTTTCCTTTCAGCCGGTGCAAAAATTGCAGCAGTGGGCCAACGCAGGCACCATTACACCATGGTGCAAGGGTGTCTGTGTTGTTCGCATGATTGTTTATGTGCAGGAAGGTGCCCCTCACGAGAGGCATTTTCCTCTTTCCATGTGTTCTGCAGAATGCAGCACACATGGAAAGAGGAATAAACGAGGAGAAATAAGAAAATTTCTGTTGGTTACACCTGCTCTGGGAAAGCGTGCGTTTTTGGCGCTGCCCCAGATTCACACTGTTGTTGTAAATCTTAGGCAGTATCAAAATCCATGGCTGTTGCATAGGAACACCCACAGTAACACCCATGGCACACCTCCCTGCTCTAATGTAAGGCAACGCAGCAACTTGGGCAGCGTGGCCTCACACCTTATCTACAAGGCCATGAAAAGCCATGCAGGGTTGCTTTTCATGGCCTTATAGACATGGAACTGCACTGTGTGCCAACAGAGCGCCAAAAATGTGACACTCCGGTGGCACAAGGGGCTTGTACATATGCCCCACAATTTCAGTGCAGTTCATGTAAGTTTCTGTAGTCTTTGTTGCTGTACAGAAGAGCTAAATTTCCTATGGGAGTTTGAATGGGGAAGAACGTCTATTTTGACCCCCACCGTAACGTGTTTTTTTAAGATGGATTTTTCTGTGCCAAAACATATGTTTTGGTATTTTTAAAGTGTGAACCTAGCTGGCTAGCAACGTAGCACTGTTACTGTGGTGCAAGCCCCTATGAGGAAAAATGAGGAGGAGGAAGGAGAGGACAGAGGTAGGACATTGAGATAGTGGAAGGGGAGAGAGTTCAGCCTATCTGCTGTTTGTTCCTTGACCAGTTGAGTTTTCAGGTTCTTCCTGGATTGTAAGGGAGTTGGTGCTGTTCTGATTTGAGAGGAGGTGTTGTTCCAGATCCTAGAAGCATAGGCTGAGAAGACCTGTTTTCTCCTTTCTACAGTGGTGAGCCTTTAATCTGGCGATGTCAGGGCTCTTGGTCTGACTTTGACCTCAAGATATTGTTAGTTCATTAGGCAGGGGTGTTGACGTAGAGGGCCTTGTAAGTGATGCAGTTGATTGTGAAGACGATTTGGGCTGTCAGGAGTAGTGGGTGTTGTTATTTCATTGCAAGAGTGATGTGGTTGGATGTCTTCAGCCCATTGATGAGCCATGCTGCTATATGAAGAATGGCTGTGATGGGAGTGAAGGTGACCTCTGGGACGTGTTTAGAGGGGAGATGATTAGGGCTTAGATTGTTGTTCCGAAGTCGTCTTCTGGGAGAAAAAAATATTTGACATTCTCTTACATTATCCCACTAATGCGAAATCTTAAGATTTGTCAGACTGATCCAAAGCTATAAGCAACAAGCATTTGCAATGCAATAGGTCTCACATTATTAAAGTTTGAGCTATTGGTGTTGCATTTGCAAGAGTTTGAGCTATTGCCATTGTAAACGACAATGCCTTTTATTTATGTGTTTCGAAAAGCTGTATGCGGTGCATAAACACGCCCTTTGTACTTATAGTCCTTGCTTACGAAAAGGAAGGCTGGCAGTAAAAGAGGCATAGTTACTGCCAGCGTTGCTTCTCGTAAGCAACGACTGCAAGTACAAAGTGCCTGTTTACGCACCGCTTGCAGGTTTTTAAAATACAGAAATAAAAGGCATTGGTATTTACAATGCCAATAGCTCAAACTCTCGCAAATGCGACACCTATTGCATAGCAAATGCTCGTTTTCTTATTGCGTAGTAGAACCACTCTTTGTGGTAAACAACAATTATGCCATGCCAGATAGTCTTACAGGCATTCACAGATATACAAACCTACAATAAGTTTCCTATATTGAGGTTTTGGAATGTTCCGTTTTTTTAAAGCACAATAAAGATGGGGGGCTGTTGGTGGGGGTTGAGAGGTAACTCCCACCTTTAACTTGTGAGGGCCTGAGCCTGGTGAGGTAGCCTGTCTGCTTTGTTTCACTGTTCTACCAAGGTTTTAGGAACTGTAAGATTCCTATCAACAACAGCAAGTGATGGATGATCTGTGGCTCAAAACCTAATCCCAAGTAGTAATTGTAATAATTCACTATTATTCTGTAGACCGGACTAAATATCGATAATGAATCATTACAATTACTACTTGGGATTCCGCTTTGGTTTACCCACAGATGAGTGCAAACCTCCTTTTGTGTGAATATTAATCCAAAATGAGGGATGAATGCTAGCCACTAAAAAACAAAAGTGTCTGTCCATCCCCTATTTCTCCTTGCTATTTTTCCAGATGTGGTCTGGATGAGATGCCCACAGATTTGCCCGAGCAGCCGGGAGTGCACATCTGTTTGGTGGGAAGGGATAGCAAAAGATGGTGAGGGCGAGGAAGGAAGTAGGGGGAAAAGTAAGAGTAAAAAGGATAGAGAAGGTTGGGAAGGGATAGCAAAAGATGGTGAGGGGGAAGGAAGGAAGTAGGGGGCAAGGCAAGAGTAACAAGCATTTGCATAGCCAATAGGTCTCTCTTTTGGGACCTTATAAGTATTTAGTTATGCAGCACAATATCCTTGGTGCAACAACATCAACTGTTGCATGGCTAAACACTTATAAGGTCCTAAAGGCGAGACCTATTGGCTATGCCAATGCTTGTTGTATTTGCTACTTGCATTTTCTCTCATCGTGTAAAGCTTTTAATTGACTGTATATATGATTACTAAATGAATTCCAGTAAAAATAACTCGGAGCAGTTTATCTTGCCAATTATAGTCTTACCCAAAAAGAACTCCCGCAGCTGATTAGACAAATCATAATGCAGCAAAATCCCAATAACATAAATTACCAAATTCTGACAGGAAAACGTACAAGCCTGGCTCGGCGCTGATGAAAAAACCCAGTGGAAAGGGCCACGATTAAGCAACTGTGAGTCTGTTTCCCCAAACCAATCTTAGGCAAAGATTTAAAGAGGCAATGCTAAACAAGGGGAAAGAATCAGTAACAACTTTATCAAAAGTATGCTTAGGGCAGACACTATTTTTTTAACGAAGAGTAGCCAGACAATTTAGCCAAGTAGACAGGCCTGGTCACAACCCCCAAAGCTATTAATTCGTAGTTCATGCTACAAAGTAATTTAGCCACTATCTTGACTGCCGAACAATCCAGGGCCCTAGGTACGGCATTCACGTAGCATGCAGATATAGAAATGGAACACAGTGCACTGCAGGGAGCAGTATAGTCTGCCATCTACTTTCAACAGCTATGAAGCGAAACCAAAGAATACATCATTGGGCAAAGAGAACTGCAGTCATGTTTGTGCAGGTGTTGGAGCAGAGAACAGCCTGAATGGATCCAAGAGACAGTAGTATTACAGCATCCGTAATTAGACCTTGATACTCCAGTAACAAAACAAGTTGAAATGGCACAGAGAGGTTGGGTCAAACCTCCTACAATACTTATCTGTATTTCTGGCGCATCGTTGCTCTGTTTAGTAGCTTTGTACCTATGTAAATGTACATTGTTTTGATTTTGGATAAGACAGTTTTGAGACAAGGACTATATAGCAACGACACAACGTGAAGTTTCTTTAACAATAAAGAAATGTTATTACCAATCACAATTAAATAAGCCAATGCACCCCATGGTGTTTTGACGAACCTTCTAATAGCCATGCAGCTATGTGGTGCTCCAAAACAAGCTTACTGCGAAGAAACGGCGTGTTGTATTAGCTATTCAGTCAAAAACGAATTGCTTAAGTAGCTGCGGAGGGGGCTTGGATTTACCAACCTATTGTTATCTTTGCGTGCGTGCTCCAGTGTTGCCCAGGTTGGAAGAATTTAGTCAGTAGGATGGCTAAGTGTGTTGCACACTAGTGCAGAAGCTTTAGCTGAAACCTTCAAGTCAAGGGTTCGAATCCCCACAGGAAAATGCATGGGTTTGCGAGATCAACAAAATAGGGACAACTGGTTAGGATAACAGAACGAAGCAGTCCGTGATGCGTCCTATATAAGCCTTTATTGCCTTTACTGAAGGCTGCTCCTAGACCTCACAAAGCACATCAGTCTAAAATAAAATAACTATTAAGCTGGCTACAATTTGCCCTCCTATGTAAGATTCTCCAAGGACGACCAAGAAAGCATTCCCAATCTCTCAGCTGAGCTCGTGCTGGCATCAGAAGATCTGGTGAGCAATGCCACTGACTGTTGGTGTCTGTTTATAGGTCCCTATGTGAGTCAGTCGCAGTCACATCCTGTTATTATGAAATGGGGAAAAAGCAGCGTGTCCCTTTCAGCTCAAGGGATCCTGGAATGTTTTAAGCGAAATCAATAAATTCAATAGGATAGAAAAAAACAGGCGTCCATCAAGAAGAACAAGTATTTAAAATGAATGCTAGTCTCGGAGGGAGAGGTTATGGTTCAGCAGTGAGAGGTGCCGACTCGGGAGCTGAGGACCAGTGTTCGAGCCTTGTTGTCGGCCCAACATACGTGCGCGCGCTTGCCTTGAAGTACGGGAAACACACACGCTCGGAAAAAAAATGAAGCTGACGAGGAGTGGGAGGGGAGGGGATTCACGCGCTACACGCTCGGAAAAAAAATGAAGCTGACGAGGAGTGGGAGGGGAGGGGATTCATGTGCTACACGCTCGGAAAAAAAAGGAAGCTGACGAGGAGGGAGTGGGAGGGGATTCACGCGCTGTAGAAAGCCAGATGGCAGCTGCTGTGCACGTCACACGCGCTTGTGCGCTTAACAGCAAGCTGGTGGCCGGCTTGGTAGCACTTTCAAAAGCCCCTTACTAAATGTCTCGCAGAGCAGCGCATGCGCTGGCTCAGCGAGACCTAAAAAGGATAGAGAAAGTTGGGAAGGGATAGCAAAGGATGGTGAGGGGGAGGAAGGAAGTAGGGGGCAAGGCAAGAGTAAAAAGGATAGAGAAAGTTGGGAAGGGATAGCAAAACATGGTGAGGGGGAGGAAGGAAGTAGGGGGCAAGGCAAGAGTAAAAAGATAAAGAAAGTTAGGAAGGGATAGCAAAAGATGGTGAGGAAGGAAGTAGGGGGCAAGGCAAGAGTAACGAGAAGCAAGGCTGGCAGTAAAAGAGGCGCAGTTACTGCCAGCCTTGCTTCTTGTAAGCAACAACTATAAGTACAAAGTGCGGGTTTACGCACCGCTTGCAGGTTTTCAAAACACAAATAATGGGCATTGTTATTTACAATGCCAATAGATTAAACTCTCGCAAATGCGAGACCTATTGCATTGCAAATGCTTGTTAGATTCTGCCCCTGACCCATCCCCACCTCCAGGCTCCTGTCCTGCCCCAGACCGAGCCTCTGTGTTTTATTGAAAAGGACTGTCCCTTGTATGCTGCTTGTTTCTTCCTTGTTTCTGCGCTAATCTCATGTAATACATAGAGTTTGGGCGACATGAAAGCAAGGCGTCCATAAGCTCAAAAGCAGAGTCAGTTCACTTGGCTTGTCAAATTTGAATACACTGCTGTTTGTTCAGCAGCAATAACCAAACACGAATGATGAATATTCATGTGCTAATGCAACAACCTGTACTTTTTCCAACACAAATGTGCAAATACAGCAACCTAGACTTTTTCAAACACGAATGGTGGCTATTTATGTGCAAATCCAGCAACCAGTAACTCTTGAAGTCAGAACTTCCACTGTAC
Organism: Calotriton arnoldi; assembly: GCA_963921515.1. Lineage (NCBI taxonomy): Eukaryota > Metazoa > Chordata > Amphibia > Caudata > Salamandridae > Calotriton > Calotriton arnoldi. The sequence goes on from CAWUFW010001659.1 coordinate 281,858, forward strand.
ATCTGAAGACACCACCTGGTCTGCAGCTGATGCATGCACATTGCTCACCTCACACTGAACATGGATACTCATGGACCAGCACAAACGGGCCTCCCACAGGTGCAGCACATGGGCATGGCTCGCAGAGCATGTATATGGCGTCCCTCAATGTATACCCATCTCATGTGGGGCACCTTTGTCGGGTCCGGACTCCCTAGCCACCAGCAACTGCATTACGGGACATAAGAGACTTACGTTTCTAGTTATGTCTGTCTGTGGGGCTGACATGCCCAAACATGCAGAGAGATGTTGACTAAAAAGCTGACAATTCCTGCAGATGTTGCACAAATAGCTCCCAAGTGTTTCCATGTCATGGCCAGTCATTTCATGAGCACGTATACGGATTTTTAGCTCTTTTCCAAACACCACCGATTTAACCAGGTAAGTGTTTTGTCCAAGATCACACAGCATTGCTCAAGTGGGAAGGCATTATTAGAAGGGCCGTCTCCTTGAGCCACAATCGTCAAGCTAATACAAGTCGGACTTTCTGTAAATGAAATCTCTGTTCAAGAATTCAGTCAGACTACAAATGTATACCAACTTCCGGGGAATTTAAGCTGCAGGATACATAAAACTAAAAATACCAGGATACATCGAGAAAAACAGAAGTGGACAAGCTATGCATATCTGACATGGGGCAAATGTCAGTGCTCGAGGCTCATTTGTAAACACCATCTCGGGCACACAGAGGCGCAAATCGGAGCAGCTCGCATAATTCCCGTTCAATGTGGAGCGCCTGCAACAGTGACGCATCAGCCCGTGCGTGGCTAGATGTGTGAGTGAAAGAAAGGTAGAGGTGAAAGCTTGTCAGCAGCTCACCTGGATACTGGTAGACGAGCTGGCTTCAGTGCAGATGTAGGGTTTAATATACAGAACACTAAAGCACACTTCAAACACTGTAAAGAACAGGTGCTTCGTTTAAGCCAGTTGAATGTACTCATTTAATTGCTCTTGAAAGGATGAAAAGTAGCGCAAGGATAGTTAATTTCACTTGTGACCTAGGACTTTAAGAGCCCCAGACATGCTACTCGATTGCTTGATGCATCTTGGCCACCATTACTAAAGGCCAGCCCTCCTCCTCGGAAAGATGAAAGGCTGAGTCGCTGCAGGGGGATTAAAAAAAATTTACTTGCACAAGGATCTCAGCAATGAGCGGCTAACCCATACTGCTACGTTAGAGGCGCCACCTTACCTCCTCCATGCTGAGTGGCATGCAGATCCGATATTCCTTCTGCAGCGTCTCCGTCCGCAGTCCTGCTGTTCAAGCGGTGGCGCTGGTTCAAAAAAAAAACAAAGTTTATCCCAAACAATCCCTGGTGCTTGGCTCACCTGGCAGGCAGGGGCTGTGCCCATCACACCTTTTGCATTGGGAGTGGAAAACTCCTTTTACTGTACTCAAACACACTGGAAAGTTAACACCCTCACCGGCCAGAAACCTGCCTTCAAGGCGGAAGGCGAGGAACCAGCCGAAGTGCACATTCCAGAACATGTGAGGCCGTGTTTATTTGTAAATTTAAATTTAAAAAAAATAGTTGGTTGAGCAGCGTGCAACAAGACGCACGGCCGCCATTATTAAGAATGTAAAGGAAAAAATAAACAAGCTGTCTGAAATTCCCACCCCCTTATATCAGCAGGTGCCCTCTGCACAATAAATACTTCCGTGCTCTGTAGGAATTGTTGTTGCCCCCCTCTATACACGGCATAATATGAAGTGTTGCCTCTCGTGCCTTGTATAGATGCCATTTATGCTCATATAACTACAAATGTATTCTACTTTTAAATTCGGCAGTTCTGCACTCATACCATCAGCATGGCTGCCACGTGGTTCCCTGCTACGCATGACACCTTCTTCCAGCCCTCTATATCACCGAATAGCGCTTTGCATTCTGGGAAATGCTTTCAGGTTCAAACGCATGGCAACAAGTGTTGTAAAAACCAACGGATTTAGGCTAGAAAGCCAGGACTGTCTTTCATAGACGAGTCGCCTATGGTCCTTTGACAGCCCTATAGCACACCTACCTATTCACTTACCGCATTTTGGGTAGGCCACCAGCATCATGTCATCTCTCCTGGAAACAAAGTCTTGCAGGGCTTGGAATGTGTCCGAGCTGCATCTCATTTTAGGGTACTAAATTCCCCTGTAGGTGAAGAGCAACTCCTGGAAGGAGTCCTTCCCGTGTGCTGTGTCCGCCATCCTGAAGCGTCTTTGAGAAAGCCGCGTTACTTCTGGCTGGGAGGGCGGGCGGGAGAGGTCTGGCTACTCTCTCCCAGTGAGAAAACTGAAGTGCCAGTAGTAGAGAAACTGATCCCTTCGTCCTGCGGCCCCTCCCATCCCTTGTTTACTCTTTCACAAGTCTGCACACTGCCCCCGCTCATTGCGTGCAGAACACAAGGGAAAAGCATCGCATGCGGAGTACCTGAAAAACCTTGCACGCGAGCCGCAGACTGACCGGTTGTGAAGAGAGCCTCGGGAATAAACCAGTCCTCTAAAGCAAATTAGCGGCATCCGGGCATAGAAAGAAGAGTGCAGATATAGAGCCATTGAGATTGCAAAAGAAATTGAAAAGTGACTGCTGCAGGCTGCGAGTGCTCAGAAGGCAAGTGAAACTAGCCTATTGGTGTCTATTACGCGCACCAAGCGCGTAATAGACACCAATAGGCCATGGGCGGAGCAATGCGCCCGCCTTTGGCCAATTGCGTGCAGTCTTTTAGACAAAGACGCACGAAACGGCCTATGGGGTAGCACATAAGGAATCGCACACGCACGAGCGCGTGCGATTCCTAGGTCAGTGCTGAATCCCCATTTTTCACCTACTAAATGTCTTGCGCTGCGCGAGCACTGCTGCGCAGTGCACCGCTAGGCACGAGACCTAAAAAGGCAAATTGATTTTTTGCAATGAAAAGTATATCTAACTCATAACTACAGAGTGACTATAACTGGCTCTGTATTTTTTGTGTGATATTCATTACCCTAATATCACCTTTTCGGTTACTTTCAAACTTCGCATCTGGATTGTAAACTGTTAAAAGTGGTTCTTGGCAAACATTTTTATACACCCTGATTCCAGGAAGCCCAGAATCATCTCCCTACGTGGGAGATTACGTGCCCTTTGCTGTTTTATCTGCATTAAGCCACCGCACACCGCCCCCTTCTTCTACTCTGCTTTACCTAAGATACCCTAATCATGGTTGCCTAGACTGACTAGAGATTTTACCCCGAGGAGTAGGATTAGTAAGCGATTATTCAGGATCTATAGATGCCGCATTCGGAGACTTTCATTTTGTTGTTTTGCCATAAGGTTGGGTCTGAAGTTGTGTAGCTTCCCAAGAGAAGGATTCTTCCTTTTGTTGTGGAAGGGAAGGGTATCTGTTATAATGCAGCCCTTCCCCTTCTTCAGGCCAACGGGAATGCCTAGATAGCGTTCTGGGAAATCTTTTCATTAAACCTTTTTTGACTTCTTGAGGGGATATTGTATGCTTTTAAGGTGGCGTTTATTGTCCAGCATGGTGCTTGATCACTTTGAGACTGTGCCCATATCTTTGTGAGTTTCTGTTCAGATGTTACCATGGATATGTTCCTCAAACGTCCTTTGTAGTTTCACCTTAATGTTTTGTTTCACAATTCTTTTTTGGAAGTTTAAAACAAAGTAGTGTATACAGGAAGGAGGGACGGGGAACATAAGGTGACGTATGTGAAACAGTAATACTATACGAAAAAACACAGCACAAGGTCCACTCTCTCCCCGCAGCTCCGCTGTGCCATCTCTTGCCTCCAGACCCCGACCTCCTCCTTGGGAGGTTCGAGGCTGCTGCCCGCTCCTGCTGCCCGCTCCAACTGGGGCCAGACTGCCTGCAACAACCGTAACCTTTCTCAGCCGTTTTTTTTCAGAATTTTTTCCCTGTTGTGCCACTGTTATTGTGCCCATCTGTGTCTTGCTCTAATTCCACCACTGTTTTTATTTTCTCGTGCCTGCCTGTTCCTTTCGCCTTTTGCCGTTTCTGCCCCTGCGGCCCCTCCCCCCCGGAATTCCCCACCCGGAATTTCCCCGCTCCCGCCTCCCAGCCGCTCCTCCCTCCCACCTCCCCTACTTAATGGCGGCCGCTGCGCAGTCGCGCGCAGCGGGCGCGCCATAGGCAAGCCTGTCTGCGCCCGTCCATGACCCGGCCAGCGCCAGGTACCCTGGACCTCCCACTACCCATCGCTACGACACCACCACCCTCCTCGCACTCAACCCTGGAAGACTTGGAGAATGCCAGCAGGCCTCACCGAACACGACCCACGGCCAGTTCTCCTGCCTCCACTGCCGCCAGACACTCACCGCCACCCCGGCCTCCAACACTGCCGACGCCAGCACCGGCGACACCCTAAAATGCATCCTCCTCAACGTACGGAGCGTACACAAACACGCCATGGAAATCTGCAACCTACTCGACTCTCTCTCGCCCGACAGCGCCTTCTTCACAGAGACCTGGACCAACGCATCCTCCGCCCCTGACAGCAGCACCGCCATCCCAGACGGATACAAGATCCAGAGGAAAGACCGCCCCAACCACCCAGGAGGGGGCCTCTCCATCGCCCACTAGAGCACCCTCCACCTCACCACCTCCAGCGAAACCTTCCCCTCCGCCGAACACCTGCACTTCCAGACCACCCCCAAAGCCACACTCCGAGGAACCCTCATCTACAGACCCCCCGAACACCTTTCGCCACCACCATCACCGACTTCATCGCACCCCACGCCATCGCCTCAACAAACTACATACTCATTGGAGACCTGAACTTCCACCTCGACAACCCCAGCGACCCCAACTCCACTATCCTTCGTGACAACCTCGCCAGCATCGGACTTAAACAACTCGTCAACACACCGACCCACAGAGCAGGACACACCCTCGACCCCATCTTCGCGGCAGGAAACAGCGTCCAATTCAGCCACACAACGCAGCCGCCATGCACCGACCACCACTGCGTACACTTCGCCATCAACATCCCAAGGCACCCAAACCAGCCCCATGCCCACCACGAAGGAACTGGAGCAAGGTTACCGACGAGCAACTTAACTCCACCCTCACCCGAGACAACCACACCTGGGCACCCGACGCAAACGACGCAGCCAGAGAACTCCACACCTGGATCTCCAACTGCGCAGACGAGCTCGCCCCGCTACGCAACCCCGACAGGCCACGCCCCAGGAAAGCCGCCTCGTTCACCACCGCTCTCCAAGAAGGCAGACGCCTGGAGAAGAACTGGAGAAACACCAAGACAACCGAAAACCACACCACCTACAAGGACGCCATGACGGACTACCACAACCAGATCAGAGCCACCAAGAGGAACTTCATCCACAACAAAATCCTGGCCAACTCCAAGTAACTTTTCAGTGTCATTCAAGAATTCACCAACCCACGCAGCAAAGCCACAGACATCACTCCATCCCAAGACCTCTGCGACATTCTTGGAACCTATTTCCACCTCAAGATCAAAAACCTCTATGACAACTTCATCGTCCATCCACCAGGCGCCACAGACGGCCCCCCAGAAACACCAGCCAGCCCACCATGTCCAACTGGACACTGATCACGGCGGCAGACCGCCTCAACCATGAAAAGCATCCACTCGGGGGGCCTCACCGACCCCTGCCCCCCTCACATCTACCACAGAGCCGCGGCCGCCATCGCACCCGAACTACAACGCACCATCAACACCACCTTCAAAACAGGCACCTTCCCAGACGACTGGAAGCGCGCAGAAGTCAGACCACTGCTCAAGAAGCCCACAGCTGACCCCACCGACCTCAAGAACTATCGGCCCATCTCGCTCCTCCCCTTCGCAGCCAAAGTTGCAGAGAAAATAGTCAACAGGAAACTGACACAATTCATTGAAGAGAACGCCGTCCTCGACCCGTCCCAATCCGGATTCCGAAGCAACCACAGCACAGAGACCGCCCTACTCGCCGCCACAGACGACATCCGCACCCTCCTGGACCAAGGCCACTCCGCAGCCCTCATCCTACTCGACCTATCAGCGGCCTTCGACGCCGTCTCCCACCGCACACTAGTTGCCAGACTACACGACGCAGGCATACAAGGAACAGCCCTGGACTGGATCCGATCATTCCTCACCGGAAGAAGCCAAAGGATCAGACTCCCACCCTTCCTCTCCGACCCCACGAAAATCACCTGCGGAGCCCACAGGGTTCATCACTGAGCCCCACCCTCTTCAACATCTACATGGCCCCCCTCGCAGCCATCGTCCGACAACCCGGCCTCAACATCGTATCCTACGCCGACGACACCCAGCTCATCCTCTCCCTCACCAAAGACCCCACCACTGCCAAACTCAACTTCCAGAAAGGAATGCAAGACGTTGCAGTCTGGATGACCAACAGCTGCCTGAAGCTCAACGCCGAGAAGACTGAAGTCCTCGTCCTCGGTACCACCCCTTCTGCATGGGACAGCACCTGGTGGCCGACCGCCCTCGGAAGCCCACCTACCCCCTCAGACCACGCCAAGAACCTCGGCATCGTACTCGACTCATCACTCACCATACCTTCAAGTGGATCCCCCCTGAGTCAAGGAAGACAGTCACCCACGCACTCATCACCAGCAGACTAGACTATGGAAATGCACTCTACGCCGGCATCAACAAGTCCCTACTCCGCAAACTCCAGACAATACAGAACACCGCCGCCAGACTCGTCCTCGGCATCCCCCGACACGAACACATCAGCCAACACCTACGAAGTCTCCACTGGCTCCCCGTGGAGAAAAGAGTCACTTTCAAAATCCTCACTCATGCCTACAAATGCCTACACAACAACGGACCCAAATACCTCAACGACAGAATCAACTTCCACGTACCCAAAAGGAACCTCCGATCTTCCAACCTCGCACTGGCCGAAACACCGCGCATCCACAGAGCCAGAGCAGGCGGAAGATCCTTCTCTCACATTGCAGCCAAGACCTGGAACGAGCTACTGGCAGACATCAGACACGCCCCCTCCCTGAACACCTTCAGGAAGACCCTCAAGAACTGGCTCTTCGGCTAAACAGATCTGCGGACCCCCCCCCCCCTCAGCGCCTTGAGACCCTCACGAGTGAGTAGCGTGCTTACAATTCCCTGATTGATTGATTGAAGATAAAACAGAGCGCTGAGTACATAGTATGTGGCGTTCCCACGAGGCAAGGGCCCTTGGAGGACAAGGAAGATCAATATCCAGGAGGGCATGCAGGTCCACAACTGAAAACAGTATTGTCAGTGGAGTGACGGGGGTGGGCAGAAAATGTAACATCACAAAAAGAAACGTACAGAGGGAAAGCAAACAGAGAATCTATACTCGCATCCACACGCCAGAGGGGGAGGGGGAGAGGGTAGGAGGAGGAGGAGAAAGGGGAGAGGAGGGGAAAAGAGGACAAGAAAAAAGATGAGAGACAAAGACCAGCTCATAGGCTGTCTGGTACATCATTGAGAGCCATTCGTCATGGAAGGAGGTGGTGGGGGAACCCCAGTGGCAGAGAATGCAGATCTTAGCTGTGGCGAGAGCCGTTTGCAGCAGACGGCCCTGAAGGCGGGAAAGATCTGGAGAGGTCGCAAGATCATGTAGAAGGATCAGGGGGCGCGGCAGGGGTGACATGATATGGTACAGCCTTGCTCAACCTGGTCCCGACTGCTTTCTAAAAAGGTTGTCCTGAGGGGCAATCGCAGAGGACAAGTATTGGGTCACATTGGTCATGGGAGCAACACCAACAATTTGGTGAGGTAACAGGCCTGCTGCCCGCAGTTTTATGGGAGTCCAATGCCAGTCATGCAGTGACTTTCAGAGACAGAACTTCAATCGTGTCCGCCGGGCCCCATGATCCATTGCCTCCAGATGATACGCCCAATCCTCCGGTCCATATTCTGTCTGGTTTGCCATGTGATACGGAGACTATTTAGAAGGGGCAGAGAGAAAAGATGCTATAGAGGCTAGACATCACCTAGCGGAAGTGGCCTCATGTTCAAAGGTAGGAAACTACACTACATTGCCTCACAATGGTGCATGGTCATGAAGAAGAGGATCCACCCTGAAGAGGCGGTGGGCCCGCTGCCATGATTTGGCCATGGCTTGTAGCATTGGGTTAGTGGGACTTGGTATAAGTGTGCCACTCATGTAGAGTGGTGCAGTTCCTGCTGTCAACTCAGCAGGAATGCTCCGCCAGCTCCCACTGTGGCAGGTCTAGAGACCCGGGAAGCATGCAAGCGAGCAGGGCCAGAGCATAGTGCTCAACCGAGTGGAGGCCGAGGCCCGCACAAGCTCTGTGAGCCAAGAGATTGCTACTGGCTAACCGGGGATGGGAGGTCCCCCAGACAAGACCTTATGCTTCTGTCCACGAAGCGCAGCAGTGAAAGAGGGACCAGTAGGGGCAGCGTGTCGAGGACATACTTATATTGTGGCAGTGTTACCATCCAAACCACCTGTACCCTGTGCCATAGCGAGAGTCCGAGGTGGGCCCACTTCTCAAAGTTCAACTTCAGACGCGCCAGCAGAGGATCGAGGTTATCTGCCACTATGCAGTGCTCGGTTTATGTAACCCCAGGTACTTAAGGCGAAAGGACTTCCATTGGAAGGGATAAGCGGATACTGCCATCTAGTGGTCACCTGTCACATGGTTAGTGCCTCTGTTTTGTCTCAGTTAACCCAAAACCCTGGGAGTGCCGCAAAGCCAGAGAGGAGGGCCAGGAGGGAACGAGGGAAGTCCGAGAGGGTAAGCAATATGTTATTGGCGTAAAGATAAACAGTGGACGTCTCACCGGGGATGGGAATACTGGTGAGGTGCGGGGATTGACATAGAGAGGCAAGCGAGGGGTTCCAGGGCAAGAAAGAACAGCAAGGGTGACAGCGAGTAGCCCTGCCGGGTCTCCTGCTGGACTGGGAACAGGTCTTAGAGAAAACCGACATAGTTAACCTGGGCAGTATGCGAATCATAGAGCCATCAAACTTCGGCTATAAAGTCCTCCCCCGACCAAACCGTTTGCGGGTTGCAAAGAGGTAACCTCTCTCAATCCTATTGAATGCCTTATTGGCATTCAGTGAGAGTGCGAAGGCATCATCCTGTAGGTACTTGGCTGATCACAGGGCATGAGCAAGTAGTGTTCGAAGATGATTTCTCGAGCGGCCGGGGACGAACCCCACCTGTGTATGGTGGATCAAGGACGGGATCACTACTTGGAGATGATCCGCCATCACCACGACTAGGATCTTGATGTCCCTGTTGAGCAGGGAGGTGGGCCTGTAGCTCCTGCAGAGCAGGGGGTCTTTCCCCGGCTTAGGAAGGACCGCTATTACTGCCCTATTGGAGATGGAGCCAAAGCAGCCTCTTTGAGCGGCCTCTTTGAGTCTGCCACATTCTCGCCCGCCCACTTATAAATCTCCACAGGAAAGCCGTCTTCTCCAGGGGCCTTGTGATAGGCAAGTCTAGAAATGGCCTGAGCAATCTCTGTCTTACTAATTTCCCCCTTAGTAAGTTCCTGCCAGACTCACTGAGGCTGGGAAGATGCACATTATCAAACAAGCATTTGCAATGCAATAGGTCTCGCATTTGTTAAAGTTAGAGCTGTTGGAGTTGAAAATAACACTGTGTTCGAGGCATATGAGCTGTAGATCATATGCTTTAGCATAGATCGCCATCTGGTGTTGGGTCTGGATGTTTGCACTTTGTTTTTGTTCGAAGAAGTCTTGTAGTCACGAGGTAGGTGACTCCTCCTTTCGGTGATAGTGCGCATGGGCATCGACTCCATCCTTAGATTGTTTCTTTCTGCCATCGGGTTCGGATGTGTATTGCTGCGCTCTGGTTCGGTACCGTTTTCGGACCCCTTCGACGCGCAATCCACTACCCTCGACGGTATTGTTATCGATCGCGGTTCATCATTCGACGCGCATCGTCTCTCTTCGGAAAGCTTTCCATCGGAAAACTCGAGGCAGGCCGTCAGGCCTACCGTGCCGACCACGCTAGCAGTTGATGGAACGGACTCCATTTAAACTATGTCCCGGGTGTCGTGCTAAATTTCCTCGCACCGACTTGCATGAAGTTTGCAACCTCTGCTTGTCCCCGGAACACGACAAAAAGGACTGCGACGCGTGTCGATCCTTCCGATCAAAAAAGACACTTCGTGATCGTCAGGCCCGGCACCACGAAATGCAGTATCAGAGCGACTCGATTCTGGACATCTTCGGTGAAGATTCCGGTACCCTACCTCCAGAGCCAGAGGAAGAAAAGCAGGTCTCCGTGTCCGAAGCTGACTCCAACATGGAAGAAGAGGAAGACATCGCTGCGGGACAGCTTACCGTGAGTACAGATGCCCCTGTGCACATTCCACACAAGACAAAGGCTCCGGTTCGTCCTTCGCCCCCGGGCTCAGGTCGGCACCGACAAAACGTTTCCGATGCTCCGCCCTCCGGCCCGGCTCCGAAACAGAAACAAAAGCCTTCTGGCTCGGGCTCCAGCCATTCCCGCTCCGATGCCGAACCGACACCTTCGGCTTCGAAACATAAGAGCAAGATATCTTCGGGATCGAAGATTCCACCTTCGACGCCGAAAGGCTCGGAGCCGAAACCTTCCAAGTCCAAAGACTCGGAGCCGAGAGATCCCAAGGCCAAAGCTTTGGAGCCGAAATCCTCCAAGGCCAAAGACTCGGAGCCGAAATCCTCCAAAAACAAAGACTCAGAGCCGAAATCCTCGAAGACCAAGGACTCGGAGCCGAAACCCTCCAAGCCCAAACACCCAGAGCCGAAATTACCGACGCCCAAGGGTTCGGAGCCAAAACCTTTGATGCTGAAATCTCCAAGGAGAGACAAAGACACTCCCCAAAGAGCTTCCATCTGAGGAGCCAACTTTCGACCCAAAACAGAAGAAATTGGTTATAAACCCTAAAACTGGACACATTCAAGCAACCATTCCGAAGAAACGGAAAGCTGACTTGCCAGAGGACCCTCATGCCCCTCCTAAAAAGAAGAATATGGGCACTAACCCTTCTCCTCCTTATAGTCCACCTCCTTCTCCTCCTCCTAATCCTAACTTGCTCATTTCACCTATCAATTCACCACTAAGGCCTATTACACCTGACCCACAGGATGAAGGGGATGGGAATGAGGATCAGGACACTGACGCTTGTGATGATTACCACACTGATCCAAATACATATAATGACCCTGATTTGTACCCCTCCAGACCTTCCCCACCTGATGACAACATTGGTTATCTTGAGCTTCTTAATAGGGCTGTGCATTACCATGGGGTAGAACTTCACAAGGAGCCTTAAGAAGAGGATTTCCTTTTTGAGACACTTTCTTCCTCACAAAGAACCACTCATACCTTGCCAATGCTGAAAGGCATGTTAAAACACACAGATGAGGTCTTTAAGGATCCTGTAAGGGCAAGAATTATCACACCTAGAGTGGATAAAAAATACAAATCGGCTCCTACCGACCCTATTTATATTAAAGGACAGCTGCCCTTAGACTCTCTTGTAGTCTCCAACGCACGCAAGAGAGCTAACTCCCAAGCCTCAGGAGACACCCCTCCTTCTGACAAGGAGTCCAAGCTTATTGATGCCTCAGGCAAAAGAGTATTTTATTGTCAGAAACAGTGGTTCCTGCGGAATAATAGAATCATATATAGATAATAAGATGCACAATCGCAATGGAAGGGTTAAAATGATGTCAGAGGGCGAAGAAACCACATACACCTATGGTTTTGGTTTGATACAATCGTATTTTATATTTCACAAACAAAATTCTATATACAATGAAAAAGAAAAATGTGCGTAGTGTCCCCAGTGAGAAACAGGAACCTAAAATATTGGTGACATAATTGTGACAGTATTTTACAAGGTTTCCAAGGTATTCAAAAAAGTCGACCATTTAGCAACTCAATATACAGCAGCTATATACAATAATACGCGCTGTTAATGGTTCGCTTTCTTTTGTTGCCGACGACGTTGCGACCCTATACGTGATCCAGGGTCTCATCAGGACCTATGGATTTAGGGACATCTGACGGGTAGAATGCGCAGCCGCGTGGGGTGTACGTGCCAACAGTGGGTGATGGAGAAAAAGGAAAACGAGATACTCACAAGGTCACCCAGCCGGGTACCCAAGTGAGAGTGAAGGCTGGCACTCTGTGGGTAGCTGAGCACTGTTACTGTGTTGATGATACATAGAGACGTGTATGAAGACGGTGATGAGGAACTCTGGAGTTGGTGTTAATCGCAAGCAGTGCTGTCGCGCTGACCTGTGAATCACGAATGTTCAATATGGTGGTCTGTACCTACATATGGTGTGAAGCCCATCTATAGAAGCGAGTATTTTTCAATGAAGACGAATCCTTCAATAATTGCAGTCCTCGAAGCGCATGACTATCCACTACGCGGGCAGCACGACAGCGTCAGTCTGTCTGCTGTTGGCCAGGCAGCAAACAAATGGCGCATTGCTAACGCCCAGGCACTGTTGGCCCGTTATGACCGGACTCATTACGATGAGCTAGAAAAACTCATACAACACTTGCCTGGCCAATACAAATCTAAGGCTAACGACCTTATTCAGGAAGTGAAACTGCTTACTAACACCTCCATTAAATGTGCGCTAGACAGCAGACACAGCATCTCGTGCAATTAACACCAGTATATTATTACGCAGGCACGCTTGGCTCAGAATCTCTGAATTTAAGCCGGAGGTACAAACCTCCATACTAAATCAGCCTTTTGACAAAGAGCATCTTTTCGGCCCAGCTGTTGACACCATGCTGGAAAAGATGAAAAAGGACACTGAGGTCGCAAAATCCATGGGGGCTTTACAGTTACCTGCTAGTAGAGGTTCCTTTCGCCGCTCATTTTACAGGGGTGGCTCAAAAAATATGTCCACTGACAATGCCTCCTCCTCTTACAAGCAAAAGACACACAATTGATGAACGAAATGCAGAACAAATCAAAACATTCACCCCCAGTCAAGGGGCATTTGTCACCCCGAGTGGGACGGGTATGCCCAGACGTGGGTCCCGTGCTCTCCATGCCACTGGAGTCAAGCTATCCTGGCTGGTGAGGGCTGAAAGCCCGAAACCGGTCCTAGGATGCTTGTTTCCAGTCCAGGGAGGACCTGGCCTGGCATTTCGGGCTGGACTGTTCCCATTGGGCGCAGGGTCAAGACTGATTTGCATATGGCTGGGTCCAAACTGGAATGGCATGGCGAGCAAAAAAACGATGGATTTAGGCCCAGATCTCTGTACTGGGGTGAATGTATGACATTGTTCTGCATTCTGTCCATCAATTGTTCTTTTTGCATTTGTCACCCCGAGTGGGACGGGTATGCCCAGACGTGGGTCCCGTGCTCTCCATGCCACTGGAGTCAAGCTATCCTGGCTGATGAGGGCTGAAAGCCCGAAACCGGTCCTAGGATGCTTGTTTCCAGTCCAGGGAGGACCTGGCCTGGCAGTTCGGGCTGGACTGTTCCCATTGGGCGCAGGGTCAAGACTGATTTGCATATGGCTGGGTCGAAACTGGAATGGCATGGTGAGCAAAAAAACGATGGATTTAGGCCCAGATCTCTGTACTGGGGTGAATGTATGACATTGTTCTGCATTCTGTCCATCAATTGTTCTTTTTGCATTCCTCCTCTTACAAGGGCAACAATCAATACCCCTCGTCCAGAGTTTATTCTAGAGGAGGTTTTAGAGGTAACAACGGTGGAGGAAGAGGTAGAGGTAATTCCACATGCTCTTCCCCCGCAAACAAACAATGACTTCCCTCCGCTACCGCCGATCATCCCACTCCTGTCGGGGGACATCTCTCCCAATTCCAATTTCTATCCACTCTAGATTTAAAGGACGCCTATTTCCATATTCCCATTCACCCTGCTCACAGAAAATTTCTCAGGTTTGTGGTGGACGGACAACATTACCAATTCATAGTTCTCCCATTCGAAGTAACTACAGCACCCAGGGTTTTCACCAAGTGCCTGGTAGTAGTCGCAGCTCATCTAAGAAGACAGCACTTCCATCTCTTCCCTTACCTAGATGACTGGCTGATAAAAGCCAGATCACAACAAAGCTGCCTACATCACACTCAAAGGACAGTCAAACTGCTTCAAAACTTAGGGTTCTCCGTAAACCTCACCAAGTCTCACCTCCAACCATCCAACACACAAGTGTATCTAGGAGCCACAATAGACACTCGCAAAGCTCTAGCGTACCCCAACCCAGTCAGGATTCGCAACATGCAAGCTCTAATATCACAGTTTCAGCCTCAACACTCATTACCAGCCAGAGTGTTCATGCAATTGATCGGAATGATGGCTTCTTGCATTTTAATCGTTCCCTATGCAAGACTTCAAATGCGTCCCCTACAGGAATGCTTAGCACGTCAGTGGAACCAGGCTCAAGGTCAGTTATCAGATCTGGTGTTGATAGATGGCCGTACTCATCGCTCTCTGCAGTGGTGGAACATTCAAAACCTTTCCAAGGGATGGCCATTTCTCGATCCGGTTCCACAGGTAGTGTTAACAGCAGACGCATCCCTCACGGGTTGGGGAGCACATATGAGAAAACATACCATTCAGGGCATGTGGACTCCACAACAAAGACAACTCCACATAAACCATCTCGAACTGCTAGCAATTTTTCTAGCATTGAAAGCATTTCAACTTCATCTAGTAGGCAAATCTGTCCTGGTTCGCACAGACAACATGACAGCCATGTACTACATACAAAAGCAAGGGGGGACTCACTCTCTACAGCTGTCACAGCTGTCACAGCTAGCACAGCGCATCTGGAGACGGGCCATACCTCAAAAAATATATCTCCTTGCAGAACATCTTCCAGGAGTAAACAACCAAGTTGCAGATCTGCTCAGTCGTCAACGACAGCAGATACACAAATGGGAACTTCACCCTCAAGTTCTCCTCCCATTCTTCCAAATGTGGGGCTTCCCAGAGATAGATCTGTTCGCCACCCACCTAAACGCCAAATGCCCAAACTTCGCCTCCAGACATCCACACCCATTGTCCAAAGGCAATGCACTATGGATGAATTGGTCAGGGATATTTGCTTACGCTTTTCCACCTCTCCCACTTATTCCGTTAGTGGTACGGAAACTCAAACAGCACTCCCTGGCGCTTATCCTAGTTGCTCCCACATGGGCCCGACAACCCTGGTTCACAATTCTGTTAGAACTATCAGTAGTTCCCCACCAAAAACTACACCTCTCCCCCAAGTTTCTTACCCAGAACCATAGAGAGATAAGACATCCAGATCCCAATCAGCTCAACCTTGCGATTTGGCACCTGAAATCCTAGAGTTTGGCTACCTTAATCTTCCGCCAGACTGTATGAATGTTATCTAAGAGGCTAGACGCCCTACCACAAGAGCATGCTACGCAGCAAAGTGGAAGAGATTTGTTGTTTATTGTAACAACAATCAGATCAATCCACTGGATGCTTCAATACAAAACATTATTTGTTATCTACTACAGCTACAACGTTCTAATTTAGCGTACACATCCATACGCTTACATCTTGCTGCAATAGCTGCATATCTGCAAAATAGACAGCACTTGTCTCTTTTTAGAGTGCCAACTATTAAAGCTTTTATGGAAGGACTCAAAAGACTCATTCCTCCCAGACTTCCACCTTCTCCAGTGTGGAATCTTAACATAGTCCTTACAAGACTTATGGGTCCACCATTTGAGCCGTTGCACAAATGCGAAATACAATTTCTCACCTGGAAAGTAGCCTTCCTTATAGCCATCACTTCTCTGAGAAGAGTCGGTGAGCTTCAGGCACTAACCATAGAGGAACCATTTTTGCAGATACACCAAAGCAAAGTGGTCCTTAGAACTAACCCCACATTCTTACCTAAAGTCATCTCTGCCTTTCATATCAACCAATCTGTTGAGTTGCCTGTCTTCTTCCCTCAACCAGATTCAGTGGCAGAACGTGCCCTTCACACATTAGATGTCAAGAGAGCATTACTTTACTACATAGAAAGAACAAAGCCTTTTAGGAAAACTAAACAACTCTTTGTTTCTTTTGCTCCTTCACATAAAGGCAATCCCATATCAGTCAGGCATTGCAAGGTGGATAGTTAAATGCATTCAAATATGCTACATCAAAGCTAAACGCACACTAACAATTCCCCCTAGGGCGCATTCTACACTGCAAACTAGGGGCTTCTATGGCATTCTTAGGAAACATACCCATAGATGACATCTGCAAAGCTGCAACATGGTCTACACCACACACATTCACAAAACACTGTGTGGATGTGTTAGCAAAACAACAAGCTAGTATGGGCCAGGCAGTTTTACGAACACTATTTCAAACCACTGCAACAGCTACAGGTTAGCCACCGCTTCAAAATAACTGCTTTATAGTCTATGCTAAAGCATATGATCTACAGCTCGTATGCCTCGAACGGAAAATGCAACTTACCCAGTATGCATCTGTTCTTGGCATATAGAGCTGTAGAGTCATATGCACCCACCCGCCTCCCCGGGTACCTTTACCTGTTGCAGTGATATCTTGCTTAGATACAATTTACATGGATATCTCTTTATTACTTTACTAACTCCATCATCACCCTTTATGGCGAAACAATCTAAGGATGGAGTTGATGCCCATGCGCACTATAACCGAAAGGAGGAGTCACCTACCTCGTGACTACAAGACTTCTTCAAACAAAGTGCAAACATCCGGACTCGACACCAGATGGCGATCTATGCTAAAGCATATGACTCTACAGCTCTATATGCCAAGAACAGATGCATACTGGGTAAGTAGCATTTTCCGTTTTACTTTCGTTTTTTTTTTTTTGCAGAGTTGTTAAATTCACATAGCACTATTGCCAATGGTATAAAAGAGCAAAAGTAAAAAACATTGTAATTTTCAACGCCAGCAGCTCTAACTTTAACAAATGCGAGACCAATTGCATTGGAAATGCAATTGGTCTTGCATTTGTTGGAGTTGGAGTTATTGGCATTATAAATGCCAATGTCTTTACCGAGCCATTTTGCACGGTGCAGTACCATATGTGGCCAAAAGAAGTCCCATGGGACCTCTTTCGGCCACATATAGTACTGCACCATGCAAAGTTGGAGTTAATGGATATTATAAATGGCAATGTTTTTTGGGGGGCGTGGTCTCGCCGGTTGCAAGATGACCGCACCTTGAGTGGGCTCTGCCGGCCTAGCGATCTATCCGCCACAATCCAGGGGAACGACTACCTCCAGACAAACCACTAAGAGTCGCCGCATCGCCTACACCAAGGGGCACGCCTAAAACCTAGCAGGTGCAAGGTTTTAGGTGTGTCCCTTGGTGTAGGCGATGCGGCCACTGAGTGCTGTTCTTGGCAGTGCACTGGGCAGGCCCCGTGCACCTCGGCGCCCACCGCGGGTTCTGGCCCACAGGAACTGTGCGTTTTTCGCAGCGGCGTGACCTCGTCAGGCCGCTGGTATTCTGTGCCTAATTATAGCCGCACCTTCTCCGGGCCACCACCGATGCGGGAGTTGCAGCCGGCCTGGCCCTGTACCAGTGTAGCAGAATGGGCTGCAGACCCGGTGTGTAGGTTGTTACTCGGGCGTCGCGTCCCGGGTCGTGCCACGCGTCATCTCAGCAGGGTCTCTCGCGGCCTTCACCGCTGCTTCATCGATCATCATAGACGGCGGGCCCTCGTCACTGTCTCTGGCTGCGTTACTTCCGGGGTCGGGGAGCCACAGTTGAAATTAATGGCTCTGGGTGCGATGGCCGTAGCCTGAAGCGGTAGCAGGGTGGGGTCTGCCACATAGAGCTGTACAGTTAAGAAGTGCGGCAAACGAGCGCGGGTGAACGACAACAACAGCGTAAAACTCTCAGAGGGCCCCCCTGCCCCATCGGCATTTGAACTCTCCGTGAGGTGCCGGACCTACGAGACACTAATGGCACTCTGAGACCGTAGTTTGGCCTAACTGCACACCTAACCGGGCCGGAGCTGGACGGTGCACCTCGCGAGACGCCCTCACGCGGCACAAAAGCCACTGTGCCAAGCGAAATGCCTGGCAGCTCAGGGGCGCCCTAGATATCCGTACCCACCAACCTGCCACCCTGTGAGAAGCAGAAAAGCGGCTACTAAACCCCTGACGGAGAAGCCACCGCTGTCAATAGCAGCTCTTCACTGTAGTTGTAATCTAGATGGTCTCTACACTGAGTGAGATAGCAAGGGCGCTAATAAACAACTGGCAACTCACATAAGACTGCACCACTGCTGTGCGCCCGCCCACCTATAACCCACGGTGCCAATACACCCCAACTCCTAACACAATGGGAAAAACAGACACAAAGCAGACCAAGCTCTTATTTGAAAATAGGCGGACGGGTTGACATGGGGAACCGCCACAAGATGCTGAGGAACAGGCCACGCAGACAGAAAACGCCGGACTGCAAGACGATATCCGCTCTCTTGCTTGTGGTCAAATCCAGCCTAAAAACATTAGACTCTAAAATAGACCATCTCACCACCCGGCTAGATCAGGTTAAACAGTGGGTAGACTCGCACAACACCTGGATCACGCAACTAGAGTCCAGAGTATCTGACTTGGACGATGCCCTCACTGAGGACCGACGGCGCTTGTTAAAAATGGACAAGGTGCTTGAGCTCATCTGTGCCAAGAATGAAGACCTAGAATCCCGCTCTAGAAGAAATAATCTCTGCATTATACGATTCCCTGAATCCACAGCTATCTCCAAGATGGAGGATTACCTGGAATCTCTGCTCCGCAAACAATTTGGCACAGAACTGTTGGAGATCTTCATCGTGGAGCGCGCACATCGCCACCTGGGGCACCTGCACCCCCGATAATTGCCAAACTATCGCGACCGGGATGCGATCCTACGGAAAACCAGAGAACTAGGAGAGATCAGGAACCAAGGAAACACCCTCTCCTTCTATCCAGAATTTACTCTAGCGGTGCAGGCGGCAAGGTGCGATTTCCTCCCGGCAAAACGCATTCTCAAGCAGCTGACGATTCCCTATGCCCTCCTCTACCCGGAAAAGCTGCACATAGCTAATGGTGGCAAACTGCAATACTTCACAGACTCAAAGGCTGCAATGTCCTGTGCAAAGCAGCTAAGCAGAAGTATGCAACATTCACCTAACTCCGCAAGATCATCAATAGATTGCCGCACTAGCGACAATGACTAAGGTAAAAATGTCTGTGATGCCTGCAGTGCCAATATAGACCCAAACACTACATAGGATTGTTTGCTAAGATGTAAATCAACTGCAGCACTTGTTGCACCCAAGGGGGGCAGAAGGTCACAAAGCGACACGATGCATCTTGAAGTTCCCTGATATAAAACAATGCTCAGCCATCCTGTCTTATGGTCAGGGGTGTCCGCCTGGAGCGCCCACGTCTCCACAGGATAATTCCCCTGTGCATCTGTTAAGTTCACTGATTTGGGAATTTTGGGTGGGGAGGGAATAATGACTTAACCTGATTAGGGGGGATTGGAGTGGGATGGGGGCAGCTAGGGGGTTCTGTTTGGGCAGTGGGTGGGGGATGTTGTGCATGTGGAAAGTTTTCACATTGTTTAAGTAGTTCAAGTACTGCACTAATGTTTATATCAAGAGGCTACACCAATACTCAAAATGGAACAACACTCCAGAAACCACAAGCAACAAACTTAGGATATGACATGGCATGCACGTTCACTAACTGAAACATGACATACGTAACCTTTTTAACATGGAATATACGGGGTCTCAACAACCATCCCAAATCCCGCCTTATGCACACATACCTTATGCGACACAACGTAGATGTATGTTTCCTACAGGAAACGCACTTATCCACTAGTAATACAGCTCGCCTCCGAGCCCGCTGGTGTGGTGAATCCTATTCATCAGTCCATTCTAGCAATGCTAGGGGTGTCCCTATCCTACTTAAGAAGGGACTGCCGTGGTGCACGACAACACTCCCTCATTGACAACAAAGGCAGGTATGTCATCCTGGTGGGCCCACTATACGCACAGCCACTGATCATGGCAGTCGTCTACAGACCCAACTTGTATAACTCTGGCATCTTCCTCAACATTTGGAGACAGATAGCAAATTATGGCCCCCGACTGATAATATGGGGCGGGGACTTTAATGTTGCATTACAGGGACACCTAGATTGATCTAGCACCAAACTGCAACACCCGCAAGCCTCAGATACCTTAAACTCGCTCATCACTGACAATGCACTATAAGATATTTGGCGGCACTTTCACCCTACCAGGCACGACAGCACGTGCTTCTCCACCTCACATAGCTCTTGGTCCCACATTGACATGTGGTTGGTATCCAGAGACGTGTCCACTTGGTCCACATCAATCGAACATTTATCACGTACTCTCTCTGACCACTCCCCAGTGCAATTGGTTATTCATATCCCAAAAACTCTGCGACAAATGTTCTCATGGCGACTTCCCCCACATGCGCTGCGAGACACTGCATTTAGAGAAGAGATCCGTAGTGCCATTATAAACTATTTTGCTTTAAACGTTGGCTCGGTTAGCTCACCCTCCTCACTGTGGGAAGCGTTCAAGGTGGTGATTCACGGCACATGTATTGCCAAGCAATCAGGTGTGCTGTGGGCGATTAGGGGGACCCTGGAGAGATTGGAAGCTGAAATTAAACTGCTGGAACAGGCATATAACTGTAACCCCATGCCGGGCACACTCGCTGATATTAGAACCAAACTCTCCAACTATCAGGCTGAGGCAGAGAGCGAGGTACACTACTTGGGACGTGAGGCACAGGCCTGACAATACGGGGAAGGGGACCGCCCTGGCAAGTAAACTAGCCGGTCTGCTGCGGAGGCCACACGCATCGACACACGTGACAGAATTGCTGGGTGGTAACTGTCAAAGGGTCACATTTCGCGCAGAATTGACCACAGTTATGTCCTCCTTCTATACTCCATTCTACTCAGACGGAGTGACGAGCGATCAGGAAGCATTGCAACAATATTTCGAGTCAATTGAACTGTTGTGGCTAGACCCGGGACACAGGGAATACCTTGACGCTTGACATCAGAGGAAATTGCACCAGTCATTGCTAGTCTCCCTGGAGATAAAGCCCCCAGTTCAGACGGGCTAACACCCGCCTTCTACAAAGAATACGCCACTATACTCATCCCACACCTTATAGAGATGTATCATGAGTCGCTATCAGTAGGCAGGCTTCCCCCTACCCTTTGAGGAGCAATTATCATTACCATACTCAAACCAGATAAGACCCCTGAACTCTGCGACTCATATCGCCCCCTTTCACTGATCAACATTGATAATAAAATTTACGCGAAGCTACTGGCAAATCGCCTACTCCCCCCTGATGCCCTTAATTTTGCTGCCCATTATGCATCACATTCATCCCTCCCTACTAGTGGTAGCAGCTCTCCTTGACGCCACAAAAGAACCTACGTATGGCAAGGGAAGTGCTCCCCTTCGGTGGCCACTCGGGCATTCAAGTCAACTGGAGCAAATCAATACTCTTTCGACTTAGCAAAGCTACGCGCCCTTACCAAACAGAATAGCCACTAAAATGGGCAACTGAGCCGACCAAATATTTGGGCATATGGCTAAGCAGAGACCAAGAAGAGCTGTGGAGAGTGAATTATGGACACACATTTGATTAGCTTGAGGCTTGTATCCAGATATGGAACAACCTGCTGCTCTCTATGGCTGGGTGCATAGCGATTGCCAAAATAGTGGTCCTACCAACATTTTTATACCTATTTATAAACGTCCCACTTCCTCTTACAGCACAGTTTTTTAAAAGATTGTGCTCCAACATGATCGTGCTAACATGGGCAGGCCGGCAGCCGAGGGTAGCCTATGAAACCCTTACATTACCCCTGGTGCATGGAGGACTGGGTGCCCCGGACCTAAAACTTTATGCACTTTGCGCCCAAGCAAGCTTCCTACACTTCTGGTTACACCCCACACCGTTTCGGCCGCATTTGGCCGTGGAGGGAAACCGGGCATCCCCATGGCCGCTAAAAACTGCGCTGTTTCAGCCGTACAAAGCTCCTAAAGATGAAATTAACACGGTGGAGTGTGTGTGCTGGGCATGGGAGGGCATCTGAAGACGAATCGCACCGCCAAATTATACGCACCACCTGCCACATTGGCAGCAAACTCCTCCTTCCCTCACTACATGACAGAGGTGCATCGCGCACATGCTGGGAAATTTGGTGTTAAAATGTTTGCTGACCTATACCCGAACCGCCATTTCCTCCCCCCATTCACTAATAACGCTGCGCACGAAATCACGCCACTGGACACACTATTATACTTACAAATCAGGGCAGCCTGTAGGAACACAAATAGCGCGTTTCCTGACACCCCACCAGTCACCACGGCACTCGAATATGTTCACATGACTGCATCACAGCGTAAACTTATTACCCGACTCCACTGACTAACGCTGACTGCCTCCCCACTATACACCTCAAGGGCCTGTCTGGGAAATGGACATGGGCCTGAATATATCGGCTGAGCACTAGCAGTACTGCTGTGGCCAAACAGAGCGTCTCTCCCCAAACTATTGATTACGACTGATACACTTAACATATCTACATAGAATCTATTGCACCCCGGAGTACTTGCACAGGATAGGCCTGTCTATCGATGCGAGATGCCTACGATGCTCTGCACTGGAAGCCACATTCATGCACCTGGCCTGGACCTGCCCGAAGGTGGCAGACTATTGGCGATCGGTTTGCAAAATGATAAGCAACATTACGCAAGACCCTCTAACGGCAGACTTCAAACTCTGTTTATTAGGATACATTAAGGTAATCTGAGACACACACCGATTAGTAGCGATACTAATACTGCTGGCCAAGCGCAGGGTGGAGATACACTGGGGTCGCAAACCGGCACCAACAGTGAAGGCGTGGCTCGCCGATGTTTCATACTGCCAAACACAACTGACCACCTTCTGGGACCTTATGTCCCCAGCTAATTGACCCCATAACATCTGGGACCCATTCACAACATATCTTCGCCAGCGCGAAGATGCCGAACTGGACTCACTGGTTCCCACACTCACCCGTAGCTAGACTAACCCCAAGACACCACACGACAGCAGGGTTCGATGCCCGGCAAACTCCAGGAAGCACACTACCTGAACAACCATGCAAGCTGACCCCCAAATAACATGCTCCAACCAAACCTAATTATGTAGTGTTTAACGCTGTACGTTATGTTGCTCGTTGTACGTTGCAAAACTGCTGTCGCTAACATGATATTGGCAATCTGTTAAGCTGAAATGTTCCCAAACAATGTATGCCTCTCTTGAAATATGAACAAAGGTATAATAAAAAAAAAAAATGGCAATGTTGTTTTACCTAGCCATATTGCAGACTGCAGTACCATATGTGGCCAAAAGAGGTCCCTTGGGACCTCTTTTGGCCACATATAGTACTGCACCCTGCAAAGTTGAAGTTATGGCGTTATAAATGCCAATGTTTTTTACCTAGCCATGTTGCAGGTGTAGTACCATATGTTGCCAAAAGAGTACCATATGTGGCCAAAAGAGGTCCCATGGTACTGCACCCTGCAGAAGATATGGTAAATCCACCCTACCCATAATGTATTGCATGCAAGACAGTACCACGAGTACATTCAAATAGCTATGTCCATATATACAATTTGAAATTTATAGAAGGTCTCATATAAATGTGAGATATGCTAGGGAGTAAAGTAACCACTGCCAGCCTTGCTTAGGACCAAGCGTGTTTCCTGCCTGAAGCCCTTTAAGAAAAAAGGGGCATATGTATCAAAAAAACGTTTTGCGAGTCCTTAATAGCAAATTTTAGCGTATCGCTATTAAGGACTCGCAAAATGCAATGTATGTAGGTTTTGCAATAATAATTGCGATTCCTACATATTCCTTAATTGCAAATCACAAATTGCGATTCGCAATTAAGGAATACCTCCCCCATTCATTCCTATGGGCCTAGAGGCCCATTGGAATGAATGGGAAGACATTCGCAATTTGCGAGTACCCATTAGGTACTCGCAAATTGCAAATGCAATTTCAAGGGTGTCAAAAGGACACCCTGTTGCACCCCTGAAATATGCATGTGTGCACAAGTGGCGCACATACATGCCCTAAGGGCCCTAAGGGCATGTATGTGCGCCACATGGCACTTTGAAAAATGCAAAAAAGTGAATTTTTCTAGGAAATCGCAAATTACCACCAACTTGAAGTTGGTGGTAATTTGCGATTTCTTAAGGGCAAATCGCTAATTTCGGGTGCTTCCAGAATAGCATTTAAGGAATCGCAATTTGCAATTCCTTAAATGCATTCGCAAACAGGGAATCGCAAATTTTGCGATTCCCTATTTTGCGATGGCCTTTTGGGATGATACATCCCAAAAGGGTTTTTCCCGTTCGCAAACGGGCCGATTCCGAGAATTGGCCCGTTTGCGAATGGGAAAAAGGCTTGATACATATGGCCCATAGTGCTCTGAGGCTGTAATTAAAACCTAGGGAGTAACAACACATGTAACAGGGGGTGTCCTCTTGGCAGGTTACAAGAAGAGATAAGGCGGTACTAAGGAGGGCTTACTAAGCCTATTGACCAATGAAAATCCACCATTTACAAACGACAGGGACGGAAGCCAATTATAAAGATGGGTAGAAAGTGGGCAGAGCTTTATGCCCATATCCTGAATGCAGTATGGTAACAATGGGGCGACCCTGTGTCCCTCAGAACCTGGGTATATATATAATAGGCTACAATGGTTCTGTCGGGGAGAACCCAATTGCTTTGAAAAGGACAGAGAGAGCTGCTTAATACCTATTGACTGAGTATAACAAGTATAGCATTAACAAAGGTTAGTTCATAAAACATATTACAAAAACGTTGGAACGCATTTCAAAGTCATTTGATATGCGTTCCAACGTTTTTGTAATCTGTTTTATGAACTAACCTTTGTTAATGCTATACTTGTTATACTCAGTCAATAGGTATTAAGCAGCTCTCTCTGTCCTTTTCAAAGCAATCATATCCTGAATACAGCATGTTTCATAGAGACAGTGTAAGCGCTGCCTAGGTGAGACCTAAAAAGGCCTCCAGACGGGCAAGGTCCACCCTAATGTTTTGTAACTTGTAACTGATGGTCATTCCTTGTCTGTAACTTCCCTAGCTCATTACAAAAAACCTGCTATTGCTGTCAGCGAACTTGCAGGTTCATCAGGATCTGAAGCCTTTCCTACTCAAAGGACTCTCAGGACCAACCATCCATGGGGTTTTCTTTATTTTGCTATTTGTAAGGCCATATAGAATCCCCCATCTGGAGAAAGGCCTCCTTCCTTACCTAGCTGGAAGTACAAGGAGCTATGTCACCCTTTTATGTTTGTGAGTGATTGCTCTTGAAGGTGGGTTTACTTGTTCCTCGATATTGCACAACTATAGTAGGTTAAGGTGATTCATGAAACATTCACAGAGTTTGTAAGTGAGTTGGTGTAGGAAAGTGGTTTTCTGTTGCAGTAACCTCCCCACTTTTTGCCAGACTACTGATGCACTTTGACTTGATGTGTCCTGGGTCCCTGCCAATCAGGGCCTGTGTTCTTTCCCCAAAACTAACCCAATTGGCATCTCTGGCCACAGGTCAGTCCCTGGTAAATTGTGCCTTTGTTACCCAGGGCGCTGTGACCAGGGAAGACCCCTAAGGGCTGCAGCACTTATTGTGCCACCCTTAGAGGCCCTGTACCTTTACACACACACACACTGCCTTTGCAGGCTGCGTGTTTTGGTGCAGAACAAAGTGAAGAGTCGACATGGCACACATCCCTGTGTGCCATGCCTACAACCCACTGCCCTGGCATAGATCAGTCACCCCTCTAGCTGGGTGCCCTATACCAGTGGTGAGGGTACAGGTGCATGAGCCCTGTACCCCTACAGTGTCTAAGTCCATTCTTAGACATTGTAAGTGCAGTGCAGCCATTAAGAGTATATGGTGCTGGGAGTTTGTCATTACGAACTCCACAGCACCATAATGGTTACACTGAAAACTGGGAAGTTTGGTATCAAACTTCTCAGCACATTAAACCCACACTGATGCCTGTGTGGGATTTAATGAAAAATGCACACAGAGGGCATCTTAGAGATGCCCCCTGAAAACTAACCCACCACTAGTGTCCAGGCTGAGTGGCTGCTCTCAGCTGCCACCACCAGACATGATTCTGGACCCCTCGGTCGAGAGCCTGCTGCTCCCTGAAACAATGCACATCCTGGGACGAGGTGCCAAGCCTCCTCCCCCAGGATGGGCAGGGTTCACGAAGGGGAAGCTTCAAAGGCTTGCCGCCTTTGTGAGCTTCCCCAGGCAACTTGCTGCTTTCAGCAACTGGTCCCCACTGGTTCTGACCCCCCACTTTGGGCGGGAGAACCGGTGGGAAAAACAAGTGAGGAAGAGAGGTGTGCCCGCCTCTGCCAACTCCACCCCTCAGGTGGGGGAGGCGAGGTGAAGCACAACCTCAATCCCCGCCATCTTGCAGATGGGGGGGACTCAGCCAACCAGGGACAGGCTCATGCCCCCCTCATACTGGAGGGTGGCATAATAGGGGGTGTACCCACCCCAGGGAAGGAACCCATTGGTCCCTACCTTTTACCTACCTGTAACGCCCCTAAATCTAGTATTTAGGGGCACCCCTGAACCTTGCTTCCTCAGACAAGAAGAAACTAGAAGAAGAAGGACCGAACAGCCGTGCAGCAGCTAACAAGAGGAAGACGCCCACTTACTTGGCCCCAGACCTACTGGCCTGTCTCCACCTCGAACCTGCTCCTGCGAAATCCCGGTGTGTCCTGCAGCCAGCAACCTCGAAAACCCCGGAGGACCTGCCTGCATTCAACCCCAAAGACTTTGTCTCCCGTGAACACCGGATTTGTTCATCTGCAACCTCTGGCTCCGGCCGGACACTGCAAATCCGCCCCACTCTGCACCCGCCGTCTACGGCCCAAGCTCGAGTGGGCAAATACCACGAGGAGGTCACTCTGGCGATCCTGACCCGAGATCCGGCGATCCCTGACCTGCCTCCAGCCGACGCCTGCAGCCTAAATCCGGAAGGTCCCCCCAACCGCGACCAGGAGCTGGTAAGAAGATCCGACCCCAAAAGACACCCCTGGACCCGACGCCCCACGGCCTTGGGTGCCCAAACCGACAGTGCCTAACCAACCCCTAACTTCCCAACTTACCTCTCGAAGTGGTGGTCGCACCCAGGAGACCTTCGTCCCCAAGCCTGCAGTGCCTTTGCAAACCGGAGGTTCCCCATTAAAAACAACAGGGCGCCCAACGTCGAAACAGCACCCTGCACCCACCGCCCTAGGGCCGCTGAGGGTGCACCTTTGGTGCTACTTTGTTTCCCCGTTTGCCCTGAGCTAAAGTCCAGGAGCTTTGCTCCCACAACCAAGTGGCCTGCTTGTCAGCAGCCACCAACCGGAGGCCCCCTATCCCCCATTGGATAACATTGGGCCTCAGCACTCTGCACCCGGCCGCCCTAGTGCCGCTGATGGTGTAACTATAGTGCATCCTTGACCCTGGGGGACCCCTGAGTCTACCCCCAGAACCTGAACTCCCACTACCAAATACTTACCTCAAAACCGATAACACTATTTTCCTCCATACGTTAACATTGACTGTTTTTCTGTGAAAAGTTTCTTAAGTGTGGAGTTTGAAAACCTAAAGAAATTCTTTAAAATTGTACCGTTTAACAAAAACGATTTTACTTACCTGTTTACAGGAAATGCCCCAGAGTAGTATCCAGGTATACTACTCTGTTTAAGAAAAGTAATCTCAAAAGTAACTTACCTGTAATCTTACTGAAAAGTGTATATATACTGTATTTACAAAGCATTGCATTTCTCAGAAACAATACTGTAAGTCAAAACAAAGTGCATTTACAATTGCCATCCAAACTGTGTTACAAACTGTATATTTACTGCAAAGTACTTATCACTTACCTGTGCCAGGCAAGCTTGGTTCTAGGAAATAAAATAACTAAAAGAATATTTTTATAGAAAAACAATTGGTCTGAAGTTCAGTCTTTGAGTGTGTTAATTAATTTGCTGACTGAGTGTGTACAACAAATGCTTAACACTGTCCTCTGATACTGCCTTACTGCTCGACCACACTACCACAAATAGAGAGTGAGGTGCTATCTAACTTTACCTCTGCCTACCTTTGGTGTTCCACTGGACTCTGTGCACACTATACCTCTTTTGGTATAGTATATACAGAGCCAGCTTCCTACATCAGCATATTGGGGTGGAGATTATAATTGTGTTTATGATCTAGAACTAGACCGCTCGCGCACGCCACTCCCAGGGGCGCAATCCATTAGCCTTACACAACACATGAAGGCCTGGGCCAGCAATATGTAAGTAAGCGAAGCCTGACGTAGCAAACATCCCACAGAACGAACATATTCTCATTACTCCGGGATCCACGACCTGTACACGAGAATAGATGCAATATACTGCTCCGCAGCAGCCACGTCCAGGGTGTCGCATGCAGAGTACTTAGCCTGCACGTTATCTGATTACAGCCCCCTACAAATCCAGTTGATGTGGGGTACGCATAAAACCAGCATACCGACATGGCGTCTCCCTTTGGAGGCACTCAAGGACGTAGCATTACGCTCCTCCATAGCACAATGCATCAACTCATAGTTTCAAACAAATGTGGACACCGCTACATACGCTGGCATAGAATGGGATGCGTTCAAGGTTGTCCTCCGCGGTCAGGTAATTAAAGCAGTATATGGGTCTCGAATGTCGCTCACAAAGAGCTCCAGGACCAGGAGACTGAAGTGCAGCGCTGCAAGCTCCTTTCCCCCACTGTTCTACATATTGCACCCAAACTGGCCAAGGCTCGCTTAGCATATAAAGGAACGTTAGACAGACTCTGCGCTCTCGACTATAAGCAATACCTGGACTGGCAATATGCTGAAGGCGACAAAGCGGGCAAGACATTGGCATGGCTACTAAAAACTAACTCCTAACAACCTCCCATTATGGCCATATACACCTCAGATGGGCAATTGGTAAACACGCAGGAAAAGATTAACGATTCCTTTTATAAATACTACGCCTCCCTATATAAAGCTCCCGACCCTTGCGACCCACTTGTCATCCAGCAATTCCTGGCACACGCAGCCTTCCCACAGATAACGCTGACCAAATACGCATCGCTTGAGGCTCCTATATCTGAAGCCGAGATTTCTGAGACATTACACAGTTAGCGAAAGGCTGAGCTCCAGGGGCAGATGGATGGCCGTCGGAGTTCTACGCGACCTACACTGAACAGCTGACTCCTCGCCTATGCACCATAGAGAGGAGGTGTTCGACCGGGGCGAGCTCCCATCTTCTCTCCGTGAAGCAATATTGATAGTACAACCGAAGCCAGGCAGGGACCCACTCCAAATGGGCTCATACCGCCCATTGTCTTTATTGAACTCAGACTATAAAATCTTGGGAAAAGTATTGGCCTATAGGTTACTGGAAATCGTACAAATATTGGTCCATAATGACCAGAATGGGTTCATTCCAGGGAGAAACACTGGCCTAAACCTACGTCGGCTCTTTAAACTATTGGAATGGGCACATACAGAAGTAGACTTGCCATGGATAGTTGCCCTAGATATCGAAAAGGCGTTCGATACCCTGGGTTGGGAATACTTATTGGCAGTATTGTCGAGATTTGGCATGTGCCCTAAATTCTTACGATTGGTCAAGATATTATTCACTAAACCGCAAGCCAGAGTCAAGATAGGCCGCACCATCTCCCCCTCCTTCAAAATTGACCGAGGAATGAGACTGGGATGCCCTCTATCGCCCATTATTTTCGCACTGGCCATGGAGCCCCTGGCATGCGTGCTCCGCAGCCGTGTCCTGGATTGGGGCATACAAGCGTACACATAATGGCACATAGTCTCTCTTTATGCAGATGATGCGCTAATATACCTTCGTGGCCAGAATGAGGTCCTACAGGACCTAATGATGTTACTAGATGAGCATGCCCGAATCTCGGGCTTAAGGGTCAACTGCTCCAAGTCTGTAGCATTTCCAATGAAATCCCTGTCTATAGAACAAAGACGAACTCTACCCAGCACTCCCCTCACCTGGTCTTTCGACTCCTTTAAATATTTAGGAGTCCAAATGTATCATTCTCAGGCAGATCTAATACAAGTAAACCTGGGCAAAGCAATTACTAGAGTCCTATGGGTCGGGTTGCCATCTCTAAGATGCTTTTGCTTCCCCTACTCCTATATTTCTTTGCAACCCTCCCCTACAGACTCCCGCACAATACTTTTAGGGACTTAGAGTCGCTTCTTGTGTCCCTGATTTGGGGTGGCTCCAGGGCCAAAGTGGCACTCCAGAAATTATCCCTCCCCCTCTCAGAAGAGGGCCTGGGGGCACCTAAATATGAGCATTACTATTCAGTGGCGCTACTACAATGGCCTATGAGATGGCTTGCGCCCACGTAACTCGCCGAATTAGATCCCTGGGCGGTATCACTGCGACAGCCAGCCATGCTGGAATGGCTCCGGCTCCAAAACACCACTACATAAAACACAGGGCAACCTTCTGATGGCGGAGGCCCTAATAGCTGGTCGAAATATGGGCTGTCTAGCCAGCAGTCCCCAACGTATGCCCCAGATCCCCCTTGTAGTGCTCCCTGGCCCTTACACTTGCCTTAAGCGGCCGGAATTAAAAATATGGCAGAAAGCAGGAATTGACACATGGGGGGACCTATTCGTAGACAAGAACATAAGCGACTTCGCAGGTTTGATGGATGATTACGGAGTGCCACCAGGGACATTTCTACTCTATGCAACACTGACACAGCAACTCCTTCAGGTATGGGGGAACGCGCGTACCGAACCCACCACATCCATGGTACTACAAACACTACTAACACATGGAAGGGGATCACAGTGATTTATAACTCCCTTAGACCCGACCCGACCCCCCCTGCTGGCACCACTGTGTGAATACTGGGATTCAGCATTGTCAACCAGGGTCACTGATAAGCAGTGGACACAATGCATAGGATATCCTAAAACTATATCCACAAACGCTAGATTGAAATACACGCAATTCAATTACCCCCATCACACGTACCTAACATCGCATAGACTAGCACGCATGTATCCTACCTCCGACGACATCTGCCCTAGGTGCCTAGCCGCAGATCCCCCATTCCCCCATTTGGTCTGGGCATGCCCCCAACTTAGGGCATTTTGGAACAGTGTAGCTGCGACACTAACAGAAGCAGTGGGAACCCTAGTAGTAGCCCAGGATCTACATTTCATACTCAAAATCACAAAACGCAATGCTCTACGAAAAAACCTCAACAAATTCCTAGACCTTGCACTAGGCCTGGCTAAACGCAAACTAGCCATTACCTGGAAGTCCTCTGCGGGCCCTAGCATGCAAACATGGCTTTTAGACATTCGCAGGGCGTTATTAGCAGAACACGAGACCCAATTGACCAATGCCATGCGAATGCCTCCATCGACTAATCCTATGCAATGGCAAGACTATTTAACCACCATAGAATCAAAGTTGAACACCACAAACCCAAATTCATTGTGAGACCCACCATGGTACTATGCCTCTGGAGCGACATATCATGGGTGCGCTCGATGTAATATGTATGTATACTAACCATACTTGAGAATCCAAGGTCAGTATAGACAGAATCTGATATAACTGTAAAAAGTGCAGACCTCCCTATTTAGCGTCGCCACCTAGACACACATATACACACCCGATTATGCTTGGTTGGGAGCTCAACAACGATACACGGCAGACACGTAAGGAAAGCAACGGACAGAAACCACTGTTCATGTTAATAACGTTAGAAACTATAGAATCGCGGCATGGAATGTCATCACTGTTACATGATAAATGTCATAATTTTTTCTTGACACCCCACCAAGGCTGCTCTTGTAACTGCGTATGTAATAATGTGCATAACATTATTGATATAATATATTTGTACAAACTGTTGTAAATCAATAAAAATCATTAAAAAAACATTTACAATGACATGCCGGCGCCATATGTATCTGTGGGAAGATCAGATATCTTTGTAATGAAGAATCACTCATGTACTTCGTATCTGTGGAATACGACAAATGGGCAGAACCTCTTGTCAATCTAATAAGTGCAAAGTTTAGACTGCATTACAGATATTCACATTTGGTCTAACTCTAGTATTTTCTGCATTGCAGAGTAACATGAGTGTAAAACACATTACTAAAATATTTCGCCAAGTGTCATTTCTTATGCTACTGGCAGTCCTCATGCTCATGGTATTGCAAATCACTCTATTTAGAAGGGTCTCTTAGCAGGAAATAACTAGGCTGACGGTTCAAATTACCTGTTATTTTTATTCACCTATTTCTCTATTGCTTCTGGAGTATTAGCAGACTTTTGGGCCCACTACTGAGGACACAGAATCTAACCAGTAACTAGAAGCTTGAGAAGCAAAGAGGGAAAAGAAGAATATTAACTTGTAAATGAGCATGAAATAGGATCATTCCACCATGATCAGGGGGAAAATATGAGGCTATTGATCAATTCTAAAATACTTGCTGGAAAAGCAAAGCCTATAACAAGCATGTGAGGCAAAGTGCAAGACATTTTTTCAGATGCCACAATTGTTGCAACTGAAATACCCCTTCCTCGTATGACAGAGTATGTTATAAAAACTAGAAGGAAATAGAATAAAAGAGTTGTAGTACAGAAAACGTGTAACAAAGTGTATCAATTGTAAAAGAAAAAGTCAAAGTTAATAAAATACGTAAAATTAGACACCATTACAGAAGTGTAATTGGAAATAAAATAAAACGATTATAAGATGCTTGCCACATTGAAAGAAGGCAAAATGGGCAGAAACATGCAGACGTACAGCCAATGGCAGCAGGCCGGAATAGCCTTAGCTGCACGTAGTATGGAGGAGTTAGAATGTGTGGCAGGAAATTTGGACCAGGCATCAATGAAATCACAATTAAATGTTGAGACAGAAAGACGAGAGGAGAGGATAGAAAGGGTGAGGACTAAAAGAACTGATAGCTATCCAGTTCAAAATATAATGGAACAGAAAGTAGACAGGGTTTGTAGAACAAGAATTGTTTTCTATAGTTTCCAGCCATTGCACTTCCTGACCACCATAAGCTGTCAAGGCTTTTATGTCATTCAGGGTCAAGGATGCATTAGTGATTCTCTCCCTCACCAACAAGCTCACCATCGCCAGAAACAACTTCCACAACGGGATGAAGGCTGTCGCTACCTGTATGAGAGACAGTTGCTTCAAGCTCTACTCAGACAAGACTGAAGTCCTCATCCTGGGGCCCAACACCTCCGCCTAGGAAGACTCCTGGTGTCCCGCTGAGCTAGGAACCCCTCCACACCCACTGACCATGCACAAATTCTCGGCATCATACTGGACTACTCGCTCGCCATGAACCACCAGCTCAACGCTGTCACCTCATCATGCTTCCACACTCTTCGCCTGCTTCGGAAAATCTGCAGATGGATCCCCACTGAGGCAAGGAAGACGGTCACCCACGCACTCATCGGCAGTAGACTCGACTACAGCACTGCACTCTATGCAGGAGTCACCCAGAAACTCTCAGGAAACTTCAGAATGTCGCAGCCAGACTGGTCCTCAACATCCCCCGCCGCAGCCCCATCTCTGAACACCTTCGAGAACTCCACTGGCTCCCAGTCAACTAAAGAGTCACCTTCAAGCTCCTCACACATGCTTACAAAGCCCTGCACGACACCGGACCTGCATACCTGAACCACCGCCTCTCATTCAATGTACCCACCAGACACCTCCGCTCTGCCCAACTGGCCCTCACCACCCTCTCTTGGATTCGGAAGAACAGGACCAGAGGAAGATGCTTCCCCCTACCTCCCCGCCAAATCCTGGAATGCCATGCCTCTCCACCTCAGGCTCTCACTGTCTCAGACACAATTCAGGAAGGATTGCAAGACCAGGCTCTTCGAATGAACCACAGCGCCCAGTCGGACCTACAGCACTCCCCGACCACCCAGCACCTTGAGATGATGAGAATACTGATTTATGATTGATTGACATCCACAACACCTAGCATTCTTTTAATGAGTTGATACCATTGATGGTTGCCTTGGTTAACAAATGCTAATATTCCGAGAAGGTGTCTCCACTATGTCTAAGAAAGCTGCTATAGAGCTTTGCTGCTATCTGGTCATATGATGCAATTCAAACTCTTCACAGGCAATGTGATTGCTCCTGTTGCACTCTACCTCCACATTCTGTGAACAGTCACGTCTTCAGATTTTTTCCTCAAAAGGTTTGGACTATAGATCCATGTCTAAGTTGCTCTAAGTGTAGGAATAAAAATGCAAAGAGATGCTCCTCTGTGATTCTTGTATTTTGTACAAATCATAGACGTGAGAGCAGCTGAGATGCTGTGCATAGCAAAAATCAATGTATGTGAGGCCCCAAAGTACTTTGTGCATGGTGCAGAGGATCTTAGGTTCAATTGGGAGCCAGAAACATGCTTTCAAGCTTGGAATATATGCTGATGCCTTTTTGTACAATTGATGCCCTTTTGTGCTGCATTGGTGTAGAGCTTCTGCAGTTGTTTGATTTTGATTTTTAGATGCGTTGGGACTTTTAGCCTTGCAAGCTCTATCTAAAGCTTGCATTTAGGGTGCAAAGGAAACTGTCATACTAGCTGCTAGCAGAACCCACCAAAAAACGACTTTACCATATAAATTTAAATGCCCTCCTCAACCTTTATGATCATCTCTTGCCACATTTTCCTAAAGGTGAGGTAGTCCTTCTCCGAGGTCAAAGAGCCTATCATTATTGCCTCAACTCTTAAGGAGGTAAGCACATTGTAATCACAGCAAATTTGTGAAACACAGATCTAGCCTGTAATCTACATTCATAGGAAAGTTCAGGATCGGGGGAGCTGGTAGCTTCCAGCAATGAAGTATCCGATTGGTCTATAACTGTAAAACTTCCTTATAATTTCAAAGAATTTAAAAAAAAATCAATGTGCTTAATTCAGCACAGGCCCTCCACAAATCTTCAGGACAGCATCAACAAGAGTGTCCTTTAGAATGCCACAAGATTCATAGACACACAACTGAAAGCTGTTAAAAATGTGTAACAAGATGAAGCAATGAAAGAATCCTTCAAACCTACTTGAACTGAAAGTGCTTTGCAAGTGAATCGAGCTTGCTCAGTAGTGGCCACTTTGTGTCATACTGTATTGCCATGACAGCACTGTGCTGCCATTACCTGCATGTCAAATGTGCACCATGCTGCCCCTGTGCAACAACATGTACAGCAGTTTATCCTTTGTACTTTTTCTTGGGTGGCAGAGGCCACCAGCCTCCGTGTTTGTGATAATTTCCAGTTTCCCTAGTATGTGTTGAACTTAGCCTGAGCCATTTTCTTAGTAGTAAAACCTTAAGCACCAAGAACTTGTAAAGGGAACATCATGTTGCAAACTATCTAATATCATTGCCACCTTACCTAAAGAAAAAAATCTGATGGAAGATGAATCCCAGCTCTAACCTTCATTCTGTTACCTCCACTGTAAGTGCTCTTCCTTTTGAATGTCCTAATCCTCCAACACAAATGTGTAGGAAAATATCCAAGATTTGTACGAAGCTGGAGAGCGGACGGGTTTGGGAGTTAAGTTGCTTAGTCTTCGTGACGATATAGATTATGAACACCTAGTCACGACTACTGCTTTTAACTGAACTAGCAAGACCATTGGTTCCAAAAATGTTTAGAATCGCAACCCAATTTTTAGATTGACAAACATTTACGACCTACCTAGCTTTAATGGACGTGAGGCGGGTGATTTGTTTGTAATGTAACTAAAGCATGTGGTAGCGCACTGTCATTTACATGCAGCATATTTTCCATTGCAATGGCGCTAAAATTGCACAGACATACAAGTTTACTGATAAACTATATTGCACACAAATGATAATGTGTGGAAATCCAGTTTCAGTGAATATTCATCATTTGTGCACCACCAAGTAAAGTGCCTTGATTTGTTTTGATCCTATTAAAATCTTTGTTTAAATCACACTTCGGAATTACAAAAAAAGTGCCTTATTTTTGCTTTCCTAACTACTGAATGTGTAGAGTTTGTTTATTAGGTCTCGCCTGAGCCAGCGCATTGGCTGCTCTGGCGAGACATTTAGTGTGTGGGCTTTAAAAAGCCGACCCCAGCTTTTTGGCTGGCATAGAGCGTGCGGTTACGCGCACAATGACGAGCGGAGGCGCCATCTGGCTTTCCTCTCTCGTCATGATGCACGCACATCGCACACCACTCGCCAGCCTGCTTCCACTTTTGCCGTCGCGCGCGCGTTTTTTTTTTTTTTTCTTTTTTACTTTACGGTGAGCTGACGTGACCTGCATGTGCATCTGGTAACAATTAACCCAAGCCATTTCTACTTTTTTTTCCTGAATTTTATCTTGCGCACGATCACTTTCACGGCAGCGCGGCCGTGTTGCTCTGACGAGTAAAACATTTATTAGGCACCACTCGCGTGCTTTTGCGCGCAGCCGCCATCTGCCTCCCTTCCAGCGCGATCACTAATGCGCGCGCACCACTCGCGTGCTTTTTTAAAATTTCCTTTTGCTGCTTAGCGCGCGCGCGTGCACTCCCCCCACCCCTCCCACTTGTTTACTTCTTGCTCCCTTGCCTTCTCTTACACTTCCTCCTTGCCACTCTCCAATCCTACCTTCCTCCCCCAAGTCCGTACCAGCAACTCTCTGTGTCCCTGCCTTCCTCTCCCGTGCTCACTCTGACTGCTTCCTAGGTGCCCCAGCCTTTCTCTCATGGCTGCCCCTCCCTCCCTCATCTCTACTCCTACCACCCTCCATGGTACTTGCTTCTCCTTTTACCCACTTCGTTATTCTTGATACCCTGCCTTTCTCTTATGCTCCCTCTTTGCTGTCCTAGTTGCGACGATGCCCCTCCTCTCTCGTCATGCACCCTCTCTGGTACCTTCCATGCCCAAAGCCTTATTGCCTTCTTCTCTCAATACTGCTTCCGACTTCACTGCATCAAACTGTACTATACTGTGATTTTTATGTCTCTGCCTTCCGTGATCGTTCAGTCTCCCTACCACCCCTCCACGCTCCTGCCTTCCGGAATCAGCCTCCCTCCCTCCTGATGTAGGGGCCGTGGGTGGTGGGTGCGGCACTAGAATCGGGGATTTCCGCAGGTCTCCCGGCCTGTGGCGTGTTTTTGTTGTGGGCTTTTTTTTTAGGGGGCGCTCTGCTGACTGCCAGGGCGGGCTGCTCACAGCTGCCATTTGCACACAGCAGGGGCTGCCTCTCGCCATCAGGTCTAAAGTTATCACATACTCCGGCCCCAAAGACCCCTCCCCCTTTGAGCCAAGCCATTTGCTTTTTTAATTAGTCAGAAGGACCTTCCATTTTCGCCCCGTTTCCAGGATTACATTTCAATGGGATCACACAGATCCCTTTTACAGGGAGAACAGTAGGTGTGCTCCCACCCCCAGCAGTCGGAGCGCATCTTTCAAAATTTAAAAGTTATGTATTTAATGCGTTTTTTGGTGTTTGGGTCGGGAGGAGGCTGTAATTGTGTGACAGTTCTTACATCCCAACAAGCGTTTTTATTGGGATGGGGGCTCTGTTGTGCGCCATTCAAAATCTGCACATGGTGTTGGGTTTCAGATCCCAACAAAGATTTCTGCGGGTAAACATTTCTTTGTTTAGCGACTTCTCAAACTTTGCTACACTTTATCATAGAACAGTTACGTTTGCTTGCTCCTAAAACGCCGGATCGAGGGCATTTGATAGGCTACAAAGTTTGGTATT
Organism: Calotriton arnoldi; assembly: GCA_963921515.1. Classification (NCBI taxonomy): domain Eukaryota; kingdom Metazoa; phylum Chordata; class Amphibia; order Caudata; family Salamandridae; genus Calotriton; species Calotriton arnoldi. The sequence goes on from CAWUFW010001659.1 coordinate 319,825, forward strand.
GGTGAGGTTGAAGGAGGGAAGGGAAGTCGGTTGGAAACGAGATTTTTGACAACAGGTTTCCATGACAGTCTGGCCTCGTGCCGGAGGCTGAGCAGAGGCTGGGGCTCCTCCTACCACGACCCGCTACTTCAGAATTTCAGCACAGCCTTACATTATTTTTCCCTTACATTTTCCCTTATTTTGTGATATGCTCAATTGCTTGGTTATTTCATTTATTACCTACCGGCAAACATTGTTCCATGCAGTATTTTTTGGGGCGGTGAAGGGGGTGCTTTCACTGAAAGTTAATTACTCGAGGTGGAGCCATTTAGGTCGTTTCTTTACCTTTCACGTACTTGATTTACTCTTCCCGGTGATAAGTACTTGCGTCGGTCTCCCAAGGCTATACTTATTTTCTGAAACCGCAGGTTGCCCATCATTTTATCCCGATTGTGTTTAAAGGTAGCTCTGATGATGTCACCGCCAGTGACAAAATGGCGCCTACAAGTGATTTCATCACCCTTGCCGACCTTTTGACACTGCCCTACTGCGTGCATTGCTTCTTGAATTTGATCTGATTGTCTGTTTTGCATCCTTGAACGGTTACTGTGTAACTGTTGGTGGTTGTTTTTATGGACAAGGCCCAAACGTTTTATGTTAATACTTAACATGTAAACCCATTTTTAAATGCTTTGTATTTACCACTACTTATTTTTTGTATTGTACTGCCACCACACTGGAGCAACTGAGCGATGTTTATCTGCTGGCACAGGTGTAGTACCCCTTTTTCTCGTGTTTAACGTTTAATGATCATGAGGCAGCAATATTTGTTGCACAATAAATCCCATACCACTATTACTTTGTAAGCAGAAATGGTCACTTTTATTACGACAGGTATGTAACATAACTTTCCATGAATGCAAAACATTGTAAATAACTCAACCTCACTAATACATCGATCACACCTGCTTCTTGCCCTCTTTCTTCCCCATTCCTCTCCCACTGAGATCCACTCATCCCTTTTCCCCCCATCATACTAACAAACTCCACGCCCACTCATTCCTTCACCCATTCTTTGTCCTCGGTGTTGTACGTGTAGCAGAGGTGATGTTGTTGCACCAAGGATATTGCGCTGCAAAACTAAATACTTATAAGGTCCCAAAAGCGAGACCTATTGGCTATGCCAATGCTTGTTTACATTTTGTTGTGTTGCAAAAAATGACATCCTATAGCCTTTCTGTTCACATACCTGCAGCCCAGCAAGATTGTCGCATGTTTCATTTTACTTTTCACTCTCTGACTGCAAAGTGAGATGAGTTTGTATATACCAACCCCCATGTAAAATAAGCAGCAGTTTGTCAGAAGGCGTAGCCTGACATTTGACCTCTGTTTGGAAGCCCAAAAATGCATCGAAATAAATACATAATTTAAGGCATCGTTATGTATTGCTTGGACTTTCGAGATCCATCATAAATCAACTAGTGACCCACCAGTGGGTCGTGACCGACAGTTTAGGAACCACAGATTTACACTTTATAATCTGAGCAGTGGCCGGGCCATGGACTGTGAAACAGCCAACTTGATACAATTATATTTTATAATTGTATTTTATACCAGTGCTTAATACCCTCGCTTAATAACTTCTTTCAGGTATCTTTGGACATTTATGGATGCTTATGTCACCCACCCTCAGAATTACAAGTGTTAAGGTGTGGTGTAATGCACATAGGCTATGACTAGTGCTCCCACTCCATGGGGTTTTATATAGATCAGAAAACATTTTATGAAACCAGAAAATAAAGTATGACAAGGATGCACAAGCCGAGAACCTTGCTTGTAGCTGTATCCTCACCCGATACTTCACAGAAGGGATGGTTGACCAGTCACATGTTGTACCAAGAATCATGCACCCGGACCTGTAAGTATCCAGGAACTGCGGTGCGTCTCTCCGAAAAAGGATTGCAAACAGCAAGGCATGAAGCAACCGGGACTCAAGCCAAGAAGGCTTCAGTAGGACTGTAAAGGGAACCAGGGGAAAGGAAAAAAACAAAAAATTCCTCATGACACCAAACTGTGACGCTCCTGTTTCTCTGTGCTCCGGAAGGCCCACCCATACCTACATCACCCCACCCTCCAGAGACTGGTCTTACTGATCTTCCATCAGACCTGTCTGTTTGTGGGTCAGAGTTATCGTGTTCTGCAGCTTTGTATTAGTACTGCACAGATTTACCTGCATCTCCTTGTTCTTGAATGTCTTCTAACAATCCTATAATAATTGTGCAGAAATATTCTAGCTGACTGGAACACCGAACACTGTAGCCCTTGTATCAAGCACCTTCAACATTTAAAAAATAAGGAACAAGAACATAGGGGATTAAATGGGAAAGCAAGTGGAAGCGAGGAAAAAAGAAAGATAGGTAGAAAAAAGTGAAGGAAGGAAGGTTAGGAGAAAGGGTGAAAGAAAGGTAGGAATGGTGATAAAGAGGCAAAGATAAATAGCTAGAAGGATAGATGGATGGAAGGTTGAAAAATGAATGGATGGCAGAAAGAATGGAAAGATAAGTGTGAAAAGATGGATGTTCAAAAGGATCAATTATGGTAGATATATTAATTGATGAATGGCTAAGTCACAGGATGGGTGGATGGATGTTTACATGGATGCATGCATAGTTGATGGGTGTGTGAATGGATGGTTTGTTGGAATAGCCCAGGAATTGATGGAATGGTGAACGATTGAATGATGGTTGATAGAATGAATGGATGACATAGACATGTGAAATGGCTATTGCATCTTTGGCAACATTTCCTTTACCTCCTTTAGTAGCTGGGAAGTTTCCTCCTTTGAATGAACCTTTCTTCTTGGTCCCCTGCAGGGAGGTGTCTTGTCTAGCTCTATGCAATATCGATAATGTATTATGTTTAGGATCCATTTGTTCAAGTGATCTTCCTCGACTCCTGAAGAAGTTTTTTATTCTGCCTCCTACTGGTGTAAGGTGTAGAAGTTGGTGGTATTTTAACTTTCCTTTCCCTGATGTTGTTAGAGAGTGTTTTGTGATGGTTGGTAAAGCACTTATTTGCAGGTGGTGGTGTCCCTCCCCTTTCAGACTGCCCTCTTCCACGTGTTTGACCTCGACAGGACTGTCTTCCTTGTTGGAATTGCCAATTCTGCTGTAGTTTAGTCGCTTGACTGGCCAGTTTGTACATCTGATGGGATGTCCCAGATTGGAAGCTGCCCCTACCTGCACGTCTTCTCAAAGACACTGACCCCCTGTGCATACTGCCTCTGAACTGTAGAGCTCCCTTTGATTTGGCTGTTTCGTTGTCTTTTTTTCAGCTAATTAAGTGTCTGATCGACAGCACTTCCAAACAGCTGTTCGCCATTAAATGGCTCATTCAGGATATTTGCTTGAACTTCGGGTTTAAACCCTGAGATCGTAAGCCAGGGGTGATGGCGTTGTTACTGCTATCATCATCTGTCGGCTAGATGACTCTGCCGCATCTAGTGCTGACTTCAAGCATGTATTGGCAATGCTCTTGCCATCCTCCACTAAGTGTGCTGCCCTCTTTCGATTATGTTCTGGGAGATATTTCATAAGCTCCTCGATCTCCTTGCATTGTTAGAAGGCATGAGATTTAGTAGTGCATTCGAATTTGCGACCCCCCACTGATTTGCAGTACTTCTTTTGAGCTTTTGTCCATGAGATCTATTCTTGTACTCTCCTTGTCTGGAGGTGGCCCTGTGGTAGTTGGGACGTTGGCCCTCATCCTCGTTGTAGCAGTAATAATTGAGTCTGCAGGTACAGAACCCCTTATGTAGTCAGGATCTTTGGATGAATATTTATATTTTTTCTTTGTCCTTGGTGTGATGGCTCTACATGTGACAGGCTCTTTACGGACTCCTTCCCCTAGTCCAAAACGCTTGGTAGCATAGGCAAGAATTGCCTCATGCTTTAGGTTTCTCCTCTTCTAGTTTAACCCCATATCTGTCTGCTGCCTTTTTTATCACCTGGTTGTAGATGCCTATGCCATCCGGTGGCGATGGTCTTGATGGGCAACTGTCTACCCCCTCTTCTGGTGAGTCTGTGTCTAAGACCTGCCATTGTATTTCAGTGTATTCGGAAGCCTTCGTACCCTGATATTGTACGCCATTTGTTCTTCCTCCAGTTCTTCCTGAGGCTCAGGAGTCCAAGGCGGCTCTATCCCCTTAAAGCTCTTCTGCCCCTGATCATTTGATGTCGAGGATTTTCTTGGAATTTAAAACTCCTTCCGACTTTTGTCAAAGTCTTTACGTTTCTGGAGCAGGACTGCCATTTCGGCTTCAAGACACTTTTTCTTCCTTTCGATTTCGGCTTCTTCTTCGATGTCAAAGAGTGTTTCATAGACAAATTGGTTAGAGAACCTTGTAGGTCTGTTCACAACCTTTCCAGTTTGGACGTCGTTGTATCCTTCCCTCGTGCGTCCTTTGATGACTTGGCCTCATCAGGCGTCTTGCCCGCTGTAGTCTCCCTTTCAAAGGTACCAAGTGGTTCCTTGTCCCAGGTTCATTGAGTGCTTTGATGCCGAGGCTCCCTTCAATGTTTTTGAGTCTGATTTTCGCGACATGGGTAAGATTTTTGAGGACATTTGTTCTCTTACCTCAGTTCTAGATGTCTTCCTGGACCTCTGGGTCTCGACGTTGACAATATGTATGTTGACCTCTGTAGGAAAGTGGGTTTCTGTTGCAGTAACCCCCCCACTTTTTGCCAGACTACTGATGCACTTTTACTTTGTATGCCCTGGGTCCCTGCCAATCAGGTACCCAGGGCCTGTATTCTTTCCCCAAAACTAAACCCAATTGGCATCTCTGGCCACAGGTCAGCCCCTGGTAAATGGTACCACAGGTACCCAGGGCACTGTGACCAGAGAAGGCCTATGAGGGCTGCAGTACTTATTGTGCCACCCTTCGAGGTCCTGTACCATTACACTCACACACTGGCTTTGCAGGCTGCGTGTTTTGGTGCAGAACAAAGTGAAGAGTCGACATGGCACACATCCCTGTGCGCCATACCTACAACCCACTGCCCAGGAATAGATCAGTCACCACTCTAGTTGGGTGCACTATACCAGGGGTGAGGGTACAGGTGCATGAGCCCTGTACCCCTACAGTGTCTAAGTCCATTCTTAGACATTGTAAGTGCAGTGCTGCCATTAAGAGTATATGGTGCTGGGAGTTTGTCATTACAAACTCCACAGCACCATAATGGCTACACTGAAAACTGAGAAGTTTGGTATCAAACTTCTCAGCACATTAAACCCACACTGATGCCAGTGTGGGATTTAATGAAAAATGCACACAGAGGGCATCTCAGAGATGCCCCCTGAAAACTAACCCACCTCTAGTGTCCCGACTGAGTGTCTGCTTAGGCTGCCATCAACAGACATGTTTCTGGACCCCTTGGTCGAGAGCCTGCTGCTCTCGGGGGCCTGAAACAATGCACATCCTGGGACGAGGTGCCAAGTCTCCTCCCCCAGGATGGGCAGGGTTCACGAAGGGGAAGCTTCAAAGGCATGCCGCCTTTGTGAGCTTCCCCAGGCCACTTGCTGCTTTCAGCAACTGGTCCCCACTGGTTCTACCCCCCACTTTGGGCGGGAGAACCGGCGGGAAAAACAAGTGAGGGAGAGAGGTGTGCCCACCTCTGCCAACTCCACCCCTCAGGTGGGGGAGGCGAGGTGAAGCACAACTCCGAGTCCCCGCCATCTTGAGGATGGGGGACCCAACCAACCAGGGACAGGCTCCTGCCCCCTCCCACTGGAGGGTGGCACGATAGGGGGTGTACCCACCCCAGAAAGGGACCCATTGGTCCCTGCCCTTTACCTACCTGTAACGCCCCTAAATCTAGTATTTAGGGGGCACCCTGAACCTTGCTTCCTCAGATCCAGAAACTACAAGAAGAAAAGAAGAAGGACCGAACAGCCGTGCAGCCAGCTAACAAGAGGAAGACGCCCACTGACTTGGCCCCAGCCCTACAGGCCTGTCTCCCCTCGAACCTGCTCCTTCGAAATCCCGGTGTGTCCTGCAGCCAGCAACCTCAGAAACCCCGGAGGACCTGCCTGCCTTCACTTCCAAAGACTGCTTCTCCCGTGAACACCGGATTTGTTAAACTGCAACCTCTGGCAGCAGCTGGAGACCGCGAATCCAGCCCACTCTGCACCCGCCGAACCCAGCCCGAGCTCGAGTGGAAAAACACCACGAGGAGGTCACCCCGGCGATCCTGACCCGAGATCCGGCGACCGCTGACCTGCCTCAAGCCTCCAGCCGACGCCTGCAGTCTAAATCCGGAAGGCCCCCCTAACCGCGACCAGGAGCTGGTAAGAAGATCCGACCCCAAAAGGCACCCCTGCACCCGACGCCCCACGGCCTTGTGTGCCCAAACCGACGGTGCCTAACCAACCCCTAACTTCTCAACTTACCTCTCGAAGTGGTGGTCGCACCCAGAAGTCCTTCGTCTCCCTGCCTGCAGTGCTTTTGCAAACCGGAGGTTCTCTATTGAAAACAACAGGGCGCCCGACGTCGAAACAGCACTCTGCACCCAGCCGCCTCAGTGCCGCTGAGGGTGCACCTTTTGTGCTACTTTGTTTCCCCATTTGCCCTGAGTTAAAGTCCAGGAGCTTTGCTCCCACAACCCAGTGGCCTGCTTGCCAGCAGCCACCAACCGGAGGCCCCCTACCCCCCATTGGATAACATTGGGCCTCAACACTCTGCACTCGGCCGCCCTAGTGCCGCTGAGGGTGTAACAAGAGTGCATCACTGACCATGGGGGACCCCTGAGTCTAACCCCAGAACCTTAACTCCCACAGTCGATAACTTACCTGTGAACCGTTAACCTGTTTTTCCTCCATAGGATAACATTAACAATTTTCTTCCGTAAAGTTTCTAAGTGTGGAGTTTTGAAATCTAAAAATATTCTTTAAAAATCGCACGAATAACCAAAACATATTTACTTACCTGTTTGCAGGAAATGTCCCAGTGCTGAATCTAGGTATCCAGCACTGAGTTAGAAAAAGTAACGTAAAAGTAACTTACCTGTAATTTACTGAAAAAGCCTATTCATTTCAATGTACTGTATTTGCTAAGTATTGCAACCTACTGCATCCCCTGTAAATCAAACAAAGTACAATTCCTATTGCATTTTCAAACTGTTCTACATTCAGCAACTTATTACTGTAAAGTATTTAATGCTTACCTGTGCCAGGCTTGCTTGGTTCTAAAAATAAAACTAACAATATATATTTTTATACAAAAACAATTGGCCTAGAGTTCAGTTCTTGAGTGTGTGAATTCATTTGCTGACTGAGTGTGTATATCAAATGCTTAACACTGTCCTCTGATACTGCCTTACTGCTCGACCATTCTACCACAAATAGAGAGTAAGGTTCTATCTAACTTTAACCTCTGCCTACCTCTGGGGTCACCTGGACTCTATACACACTATACCTCATTTTGGTGTAGTATATATAGAGCCAGTTTCCTACATTGGTGGATCAGCGGTGGGATATACAACTTGCATTTGTTGGACTACTTGGTTACCACCTGATCACACGACGGAACTCTTAAATTGCCTTTAGAATTCTGATTTTTTCAAATTGGCATTTTTACAAAACTACTAAAAGTCTTTTTAGGGCCTTGCTTAAGTCCCTTTAGAATTTTAGCAAATAAAAAGTCACTGTAGTCCAGGGTAGAGGGGTTAGAACTTTTTGTTAGAATGTCTCAAAAACAGAACCCAGCTATTAGTGAAGATAACCATAATGACATACAGGACATGGTTGAGGAGCTTGACCTCACCCCTTACCTTCACTTGTCTTTCAAGGACGTAAGGTCTTTATGTAAAATTAAAAATATACCAATGGGCCCTCATCCAACCAAACAAAAGCTCCAGGAGCTGTTGGCTGAGTATTCAAAGGCCCACCCCTCTGAAAATGGTGATGACCAGTCAGAGGGAGAAGGAGGTGAGGAGGATGGAGAAAGGTGCCCACCTCCACAACTTCCTAGGGAAGAAAGGGGCCCTGTACCCTTACTTCCAAGAGTCAACCTCTGGGGCCCTAGAGGCCACACAGGTGGCTCAGGTTCTGGTGAGGACATTGAGGACAGCCTCAATGAGGAGGACAGCCTTTTAGCAAGGCTGGCCAAAAGACTGGATCTGGAGTCCAGACTCCTGGCTCTAGAGAAAGAAAGAAAGGAGATGGGATTAGCACCCATCAATGGTGGCAGCAATCCAAATAATAAGGATAGAGAGCAATCTTATGATCCTAAAATCCCCAAAGGGATTGTCCCTAAATATGAGGAGGGTGATGATATCACCAAGTGGTTCACAGCCTTTGAGAGGGCTTGTGAAGCCAGAAGGGTGAAGAAGACTTTCTGGGGGGCACTCCTTTGGGAACTGTTCTCTGGTAACTGCAGAGACGGACTCCTGACCCTTTCTGGGGCAGATGATGGGTCTTATGACCTCATGAAGAGAACTCTGATTGAGGGATTTGGACTCACAACTGAGGAGTGCAGAATTAGATTCAGGGGGGCTCACAAAACCCAAAACCAATCCTGGATTGATTTTGTAGACTACTCAGTAAAAACACTAGGTGGCTGGTTAACTGGAAACAATGTGCATGACTTTAATGGAATTTACAACCTGTTTATGAAGGAACACATATTAAGTAATTGCATTGATGAAAAGTTGCATCAGTACCTGGTAGACCTAGGTCCACTTTCTCCCCAAGAATTGGGAAAGAAGGCAGACCACTGGGTCAAAAGAAGGGTAACTAGGACGTCCACTGGGGGTGACCAAAAGAAAGGGGTTACAAAGCCTCCCCAGAGGAAAGACAGTGAACCCCTTAAAGATAAAAGTAAGGAGTCCCAGGTAGCCCCCCAAAAACCTGTCCAGGAGGGTGGGCCCAAAGACACCTCACAAGCTAAAACAGGGTACCAAGGTAAGAATTGGGATCCCAACAGAGTATGGTGTCTCAACTGTCAAAAGGCAGGACACCAGACCAAGGACCCTAGCTGTCCTAAAAACAAAGCCCCTAGTGCAGCTCCAGGGGTTACTAGTGTAGCTCCAGGGGTTGCCAGTGTAGCCTTGGAGGATGGTTCCTCAGATGAGCAAGTCCTCCTAGCCTTCAACTGGAAAATGGGCCCACAAGGTGAGCTGGAAGTTCCAGAGGGGAGTAGACACTTCCACCACCTACTGGTGAATGGAATCCCAGCCACTGCCCTGAGAGATACCTGTGCCAGTCACACTGTGTTGCATGACAGGTTGGTTCTCTCAAACCAGTATGTCCCAGGGGAAACAAAAAGAGTAAGGGCTGTCCCAGGGGGTGTCACTGTTAGGCCTGTGGCTGTAGTGCCCCTAGAAATAGCTGGGTCCCTTAGATGGAGGAAGGTTGTAGTCAGTAAAGACCTCCCCTTTGATCGTCTCCTGGGGAATGACCACCCAGAGGTTGGTCTGAGCCACAGAGAGGTACTGGTCCAATGCCAGACCTCACCCAAGGAACATGGGGGGGCTCAACCTGCAGTTAGTGCAGCTAAGCCCCAAAAGAAAAAGAAGAAACAGTGTAGGAAAGGTGGGCAACTGTTAGCCACAGTTCCAGTGGGCCAGGAAGATTCTATCCTAGTAAGGGAGAACTCCAAAATTGGCACTGGTAAAGTCCCCCCTAGCCAACAAAAAGACCTGACTAGTCAGGCAACTGTCCAGCCTGTGTTGGTGGCTCCTCAGCTGGCAGGACAGAGGGTGGAAGAAGGGTATTCACTACCAAGTGTAGTGACCCCCCACCCTAAAACAGCAGACAGGCAACCAGAAATTAAATTAAATGAAATTCGTACTTGTAAAGCGCACTGCTACCCCAACTGGGGCGTCGAGGCACTGTACGCATACCGCTGTGGAACCCTTCCTGGCTTTTCCCTGTGAAATGTCCACTCCTGGGCACCCCCAAGGTGAAGCCAGGCATCCCAGCGCTGGTGGGGCCCTTGTGGAGATTAAGCAAGCTATTGCCCAGAGTTGCAGAGTGGGACCCATGATTAGAATAGGCACCGAGGCGAGAATTATCAGGTCCGAGGAAATTGAGCCCAAGACCCGCCGAGGCGGGAATTGAACCGTGGTCCCGGGCCAGATCTCTGCATCAGGGTCTGCCGCTCTAACCATTGAGCCACACTTCTCCACAGAAGTCTGTAAGGTAGCCCCTTCACTTGCCAGTAAGGAGCTAAAGGTGTGGTTCTGGGCACTGACAGCTGTCAGTAGCCTCTGCTGGGTGTTAGCCTTCATGGCAGCACTGTCCCTGGCATGGTGGCCTAGCCCCCTGCCAAATAGCAAGTTAGGCCCCCTGACCCTATTGGTCATGGTGGGGTTGCTCAAACTGTGGGTAACCTCTGTGGGTAAGCTGGGCTTTGCCCAGGCTAAGTTAGAATTTGCAGAGGTAGACACCTCTGAACCCAAACTAAAAAGATGGGGTGAAGACACTAAAGAGCTAGGAAAGGAGCATTGGGAATTAGGTCCTGAAACTGTTGAGGTAGGCCAGCTCCCCAAGGAGACTGACCTGGACAGAAGGATGTAAGGCAGAGTAGGCCCTGCAACTTTCAAACCACTTCCTCTACTCTTCCTCGCCTGAAAGACTAGGAAGACTCTCCCAGCTTTGGCAGAGTCTCCTGGCCTTTGGGCTGGGGGGGCTTGTGTAGGAAAGTGGGTTTCTGTTGCAGTAACCCCCCCCCACACTTTTTGCCAGACTACTGATGCACTTTTACTTGGTGTGCCCTGGGTCCCTGCCAATCAGGTACCCAGGGCCTGTGTTCTTTCCCCAAAACTAAACCCAATTGGCATCTCTGGCCACAGGTCAGCCCCTGGTAAATGGTACCACAGGTACCCAGGGCACTATGACCAGACAAGGCCTCTAAGGGCTGCAGCACTTATTGTGCCACCCTTAGAGGTCCTGTACCATTACACTCACACACTGGCTTTGCAGGCTGCGTGTTTTGGTGCAGAACAAAGTGAAGAGTCGACATGGCACATATCCCTGTGTGCCATGCCTACAACCCACTGCCCTGGCATAGATCAGTCACCCCTCTAGTTGGGTGCACTATACCAGTGGTGAGGGTACAGGTGCATGAGCCCTGTACCCCTACAGTGTCTATGTCCATTCTTAGACATTGTAAGTGCAGTGCTGCCATTAAGAGTATATGGTGCTGGGAGTTTGTCATTACGAACTCCACAGCACCATAATGGCTACACTGAAAACTGAGAAGTTTGGTATCAAACTTCTCAGCACATTAAACCCACACTGATGCCAGTGTGAGATTTAATGAAAAATGCACAAAGAGGGCATCTCAGAGATGCCCCCTGAAAACTAACCCACCTCTAGTGTCCCGACTGAGTGGCTGCTTATGTCAACAGACATGTTTCTGGACCCCTGGGTCGAGAGCCTGCTGCTCTCGGGGGGCCTGAAACAATGCACATCCTGGGACGAGGTGCCAAGTCTCCTCCCCCAGGATGGGCAGGGTTCACGAAGGGGAAACTTCAAAGGCATGCCGACTTTGTGAGCTTCCCCAGGCCACTTGCTGCTTTCAGCAACTGGTCCCCACTGGTTCTACCCCCCACTTTGGGCGGGAGAACCGGCGGGAATAACAAGTGAGGGAGAGAGGTGTGCCCACCTCTGCCAACTCCACCCCTCAGGTGGGGGAGGTGAGGTGAAGCACAACTCCGAGTCCCTGCCATCTTGAGGATGGGGGGACACAACCAACCAGGGACAGGCTCCTGCCCCTCTCCCATTGGAGGGTGGCACGATAGGGGGTGTACCCACCCCAGGGAAGGGACCCATTGGTCCCTGCCCTTTACCTACCTGTAACGCCCCTAAATCTAGTATTTGGGGGCACCCTGAACCTTGCTTCCTCAGATCCAGAAACGACAAGAAGAAAAGAAGAAGACGGACCGAACAGCCGTGCAGCCAGCTAACAAGAGGAAGATGCCCACTGACTTGGCCCCAGCCCTACAGGCCTGTCTCCCCTTGAACCTGCTCCTGCGAAATCCCGGTGTGTCCTGCAGCCAGCAACCTCAGAAACCCCGGAGGACCTGCCTGCCTTCACTTCCAAAGACTGCTTCTCCCGTGAACACCGGATTTGTTCAACTGCAATCTCTGGCAGCAGCCGGAGACCGCGAATCCAGCCCACTCTGCACCCGCCGAACCCGGCCCGAGCTCTAGTGGAAAAACACCATGAGGAGGTCACCCCTGCGATCCTGACCCGAGATCCGGCGACCCCTGACCTGCCTCAAGCCGACGCCTGCAGTCTAAATCCAGAAGGCCCTCCTAACCGCGACCAGGAGCTGGTAAGAAGATCCGACCCCAAAAGGCACCCCTGCACCCGACGCCCCACGGCCATGTGTGCCCAAACCGACGGTGCCTAACCAACCCCTAACTTCCCAACTTACCTCTCAAAGTGGTGGTCGCACCCAGAAGTCCTTCGTCTCCCTGCCTGCAGTGCTTTTGCAAACCGGAGGTTCTCTATTGAAAACAACAGGGCGCCCGACGTCGAAACAGCACTCTGCACCCGGCCGCCTCAGTGCCGCTGAGGGTGCACCTTTTGTGCTACTTTGTTTCCCCATTTGCCCTGAGCTAAAGTCCAGGAGCTTTGCTCCCACAACCCAGTGGCCTGCTTGCCAGCAGCCACCAAGCGGAGGCCCCCTCTCCCCCATTGGATAACATTGGGCCTCAACACTCTGCACCCGGCCGCCCTAGTGCCGCTGAGGGTGTAACGAGTGCATCACTGACCTTGGGGGACCCCTGAGTCTAACCCCAGAACCTTAACTCCCACAGTCGATAACTTACCTGTCAACCGTTAACCTGTTTTACCTCCATAGGATAACATTGACAATTTTGTTCCAAAAAGTTTCGAAGTGTGGAGTTTTGAAATCTAAAAATATTCTTTAAAAATCGCACGAATAACCAAAACGTATTTACTTACCTGTTTGCAGGAAATGTCCTAGTGCTGAATCTATGTATCCAGCACTGAGTTAGAAAAGTAACATAAAAAGTAACTTACCTGTAATTTACTGAAAAAGCCTATTCATTTCAATGTACTGTATTTGCTAAGTATTGCAACCTACTGCATCCCCTGTAAATCAAACAAAGTACAATTCCTATTGCATTTTCAAACTGTTCTACATTCAGCAACTTATTACTGTAAAGTATTTAATGCTTACCTGTGCCAGGCTTGCTTGGTTCTAAAAATAAAACAACAGTATATATTTTTATACAAAAACAATTGGCCTAGAGTTCAGTTCTTGAGTGTGTGAATTCATTTGCTGACTGAGTGTGTACATCAAATACTTAACACTGTCCTCTGATACTGCCTTACTGCTCGACCACTCTACCACAAATAGAGAGTAAGGTTCTATCTAACTTTAACCTCTGCCTAACTCTGGGGTCACCTGGACTCTATACACAATATACCTCATTTTGGTGTAGTGTATATATAGAGCCAGTTTCCTACAACCTCCGTTTCCCATTCTGGGCCTTTGGCTATGTTCACCTCCTCGTTGCTTGAGAGGCTTAAGTCTCATAGAGAGGGTTGTGGGTGTTGACCCTGCATGGTGTGCTGGGCTGGCCTCTGCCTATCTCTTGCCCTCAGGGTCTTCGGTGTGAACATGGAACAGGCATTACAGTCCTCACTGTGATAATCTATGGCAGGTAAAGATTGCAGACCAGATATTTGACTTTCTGTGCAAATTTGTGGTGGCAGTTTTTGCAAAACTGGAAATGTGTTTTCTCCATAACTCCATACAGGGAGCCCCCCACACGTGGTTTCTCTGAAACAGTCGATGAAATTATTCGCCTCTTCTTGAAATCTCCCCCAGTACCTTCTTTAGATGCTTTCCTTTAACTTCGGTTGACTTTCGGTGAACTTCTCACGATCTTCGGTTAACAACTTCTTCAAAGTGTTGCAGAGCCTTCCGCATGTATCCAGACCCAATTATGGGGAAAAAAGAATCTGAAAATGGCGACCAAATGTGGGAGCTTCTGGAGGAAGCACGACGTCACAAGTGGACACCAAATAGAGGTGCGCGGGGAAGATCTAGTGGTTGTCACGCAAAAGATAGAGGAGCGGAAAAATTCACAGATTACCAAACAGAACAGATCTGCTGTCAATGGAAGAATGAAGGATGCTACACCCAGAACCAGAGTCTTTAAGTCTGGCAGCATGGGTCCTGAAGACTGAGAATTTGAATACCTAAAGCTCCCAGAAAATACGATGGCTGTCCTAAAAGAGGCAAGGAAGCCAACAACAAGAAGGTGTTATATGGCAAAATGGAAAATATATTCACTCTGGTGTCTTCAAGTGGGATTAGTAAGGAAAAACACAAAACGGTGCTAAAATATTTAACACATCTCCTAGACTGCAAATTAACATATGCATCTTTAAAGGTTCACTTACCAGCAATAGTGGCATACACAAGGGGCCATATTGGGAGAAGTTTTTTCACAGCACCTGCGGAAAAGAGATTGCTTGAAGGAGCAAAGAGAATTGCACCACCAAAAAAGGTACCTGCACCCACATGGAATTTGAATGTAGTGCTTACACAGCTGATGAAAGCACTTTTTGAACCATTACAGAAGGCAACATTGCAAATGTCACTCTAAGACTGCCTTTTTAGTGGCCATAACTTTACTACGCACGGCCAGTGAGTTACAGGCACTCACATTACAAGAACTAAATGTTCGAGGCATATGAGCTGTAGATCATATGCGTTAGCATAGATCGCCATCTGGTGTTAGGCCCGGATGTTTGCACTTTGTTTTTCTTCGGAGAAGTCTTTGTAGTCACGAGGTAGGTGACTCCTCCCTTTGGTGATAGTGCGCATGGGCATCGACTCCATCCCCAGATTGTTTTTTTCCGCCATCGGGTTCGGATGTGTATTGCTGCGCTCTGGTTTGTCATAGTTTTCGAACCCCTTCAACGCGCAATCCTCTACCCTCGACGGTATTGTCTATCGATCGCGGTTTCCCATTCAACGCGCATCGTGTAAAGTCTGAAAACCTTCGATCGGAACTTCGAGGCGGGCCGTCCGGCCTACCCGTGCCGACCACGCCAGCAGTCGATGGAACGGACTCCATTCAAGCTATGTCCCGGGTGTCGTGCTAAGTTTCCACGCACCGACTCGCACGAGGTCTGCAACCTCTGCTTATCCCCGGAACACGAAGAAAAGGACTGTGAAACCTGTCGATCATTCCGATCGAAAAAGACCATTTGTGATCGTCGGGCTCGACGCCACGAGATGCACCGCGGCAGCGGCTCCGTTACAGACATCTTCGGACAAGATTCTGATTCCCACCGTCCAGAACCAGAAGCCGAGGAAGAAGAACTGGTCTCCGTGTCCGAAGCAGATTCCGACATGGAAGAAGAACTTACCATCACTCCGGGTCAACGTACCGTGAGTACAGATCCCCATGTGCCCAGTCACCCAAAATCTAAGGCTTCAGTATCACCTTTGCCCTCGTGCTCAGGTCGGCACCGAGAGAAAGTTTCAGACGCCCCGCCCTCCGGCTCGGCTACGAAACACAAATACAAGCCTTCGGGCTCAGGCTCGAGCCAGCCCCATTCCGGTGCCGAACCAACACCTTCAAGAGTTGTATATCAATAGGGTAACCCGTAAGACCACTGGACTCTGGTAAAGAGCAGTACAAAAAGAGAGCGTCACAGTGGGAATGAGTCTAACAACATACATAAAAGCATTGATCATATATAACTAAATTAAAGTCATACACCACAAAGTCAACATTTCGACCCCTATAGAATACAGATTAAATTATGCCTTGAAGGTGGGCTCGAGGGTAGGGTTCTGACAGCTAACCGAACTGCTCAGCAACCGGCAGCCTCAGGTTACTGAACAACCCAGGCATTCCCACTTTGGATTAATCCTCTACCCTCGAGCCTCCGTGGCCCTGCAACGTTCGTCAGCTCGAAGCTTTCTTGCTGTAGTTTAGGTGCATTTCCCCTTTCTACCCAGTCCTGATGAAGACCCCACCTTCAAGGCATAATTTAATCTGTATTCTATAGGGGTCGAAACGTTGACTTTGTTTGTTCTTATCAAACATGGATGACAGAGATTAGACATCTGCATTCTTCTTTTTGTGTTATGATTTATCATTTATATGGATGCCAGTAGTCTGGCCGGATAGGTTTCAAATTTTGCTTTTTGATGTATATATGCTCACTACCTTTCCCTTTTGTTTATCACTTTCACTAACCCTTCACGCACTATTATCCCTTGCCAATGCACCTTTCAATTGTTCAATTGATATTGATACTGTTTCACAGACTGTGTTTTACCTTTGGATTTGTTCCTAAATCTGACAAAATAAAATTTGTAGCCATTTTTTGGCCGTATTCTAAGGTGGTGTATGACTTTAATTTAGTTATATATAATCAATGCTTATATGTATGTTGTTAGACTCATTCCCACTGTGACACTCTCTTTTTGTACTGAACCAACACCTTCGGCACCGAAATCAAACAGAAGGCTTTGCCGGTCTCCACAACACCGGCACCGAAGACACCTTCGACACCGAAGTCCTCGGAGCCGAAGCCCTCCAAGCACAAAGACCTGGAACCCAAAGCCTCCAAACCTAAGGCTCCGGAGCCCAAATCCACACCTAAAGGCTTGGAGCCGAAACCCCCCGCGCCAAAAACTTCAGAGCCGAAACCTACTACTCCAAAGGGTTCAGAGCCTAAACCTGCTAAAAAGCACTCAGACTCAAAACACTCGGCGCCTAAAGACTCTCAGCCTAAATCTTCCACGCCGAAATCAACCCCATCCAAAGAACCTCGCCTTGAAGAGCCACCTTTGGATCCCAAACAAAAAAGACTAAGCATTGACCCTAACACTGGACACCTCCAGGTCATTCTTCCTAAAAAACGGAAGCTGGATCTCACAGAGGATCATTCTATACCTCTGAAGAAAAAGGGCATGGGTACTAACCCTTCTCCCCCTTACATACCTCCCTCTCCTCCTCCTAACCCAAATTTGATAATTACACCATAAAATTCACCACCACCTCCACTATCACCTGACACACAGGATGAGGATGGGGACGGGAATGAAGACCAAAACGTGCCACAGGATGAGGACATACCACAGGACACTGATCCCTGGGACAATTATGATAAAGAACCAGACCAGGATAACGACCCGACCTGTATCCCTCCAGGCCCTCCCCACCTGATGATAACATCGGCTATGTCCAACTTATTAACCGGGCTGCCCAATACCACGGGGTGGAGCTTCCTACAGACCCTCTAGACGAGGATTTCTTACTTGAGACACTATCACACTCACAAAGGTCTACTCATACTCAAGGGCTTTTTAAAGCATGCAGATGAGATATTCAAAGACCCAGTCAGAGCAAGAATACTCACACCTAGAGTAGATAAAAAATACAAGGCCGCTCCTACAGACCCAGCATTCATTAAAGGTCAGTTGCCCTTAGACTCCCTGGTAGTGTCCAACGCTCGCAAGAGAGCTAACTCCCAAACTACGGGTGACGCCCCTCCTCCTGACAAGGAGTCCAAACTCATTGATGCCTCAGGCAAAAGAGTGGCTTCTCAGGCTGCTATTGCCAACGCTCAGGCTCTATTAGCACGTTACGATAGGGCTCACTATGATGAGTTAGAAAAACTCATGCAACACTTGCCAGATGAGTACAAAACCAAAGCCAACGACCTCATTCAGGAAGGCAAGCTCATCACCAATACTTCCATTAAGTGCGCACTAGATGCGGCAGACACAGCATCTCGTGCCATTAACACTAGCGTACTATTACGCAGGCACGCTTGGCTTCGAATCTCCGGATTCAAGCAGGAGGTACAGTCTTCCATACTTAATCAACCTTTCGATAAACAACATCTTTTCGGGCCAACTGTCGACACGTCCCTAGAGAAGATGAAAAAAGATCCGGAAACTGCAAAGTCCATGGGGGCTTTGCAAATGCCTTCTACCAGAGGTTCCTTTCGCCGCTCCTTTTATAGGGGTGGCTCAAAAACAACGCCCACAGATAATCCCACCTCCTCTTACAAGGGCCACTCCCCCTCTTCCAGGGGTTATTTCCGAGGGAACTACAGGGGAAATAATAATAAGGGAAGAGGCAGAGGTAACTCCACCTGCACTTCCCCTGCCAACAAACAGTGACTTCACTCCACTACCCCCCGATCATTCCACTCCTGTCGGGGGACGTCTCTCACAGTTCCTACCTGTCTGGAATTCAATCACCTCAGACAAGTGGGTAAGACAAATTATCCAGTACGGTTACTGCCTGGAACTTACCAGCACTCCCCCAAATATTCTTCCAAAACAACGTGTAATGTCACCAGAACATCTCACACTCCTAAAACAAGAAGTTCTTTCTCTGTTACAAAAACATGCGATAGAACCAGTCCCATTGCATCATCAGGGGACAGGAGTGTACTCCCTGTACTTTTTAATTCCAAAAAAGGACGGCTCTCTCAGGCCTATACTAGACCTCAGACAGTTAAATCTCTACATTCAATCAGACCACTTCCATATGGTCACACCAACAGGTGCTCCCATTGCTTCAGCAAGGCGACTTTCTATCCACTCTGGATTTAAAGGACACCTACTTCCATATTCCTATTCACCCAGCTCACAGAAAATATCTCCGGTTCATGGTGGACGGACACCATTATCAATTCAAAGTTCTCCCCTTCGGGGTAACTACAGCACCCATAGTATTCACCAAGTGCCTCGCAGTAGTCGCAGCTCATTTAAGAAGACAACACATTCATGTCTTTCCTTACCTGGACGACTGGCTAATAAAAGCCAAGTCACAACACAGCTGCATAATCCACACTCACAAGACAGTTCAGCTGCTTCACAACTTGGGGTTCACTGTAAACCTCGCCAAGTCTCACCTTCGGCCGTCCACCATGCAAGCGTATCTAGGAGCTACAATAGACACTTGCAAAGCTCTTGCATACCCCAATCCAGTCAGGATACGCAACATGCTAAATCTGATATCGCAATTTCAGTCCCAACACTCAATACCAGCAAGTGTGTTCTTGCAGTTGCTTGGAATGATGGCTTCTTGCATTCTAATTGTCCCTTACGCAAGACTTCAAATGCGTCCCCTACAGGAATGCTTAGCATGTCAGTGGAACCAGGCTCAAGGTCAGTTAACAGATCTGGTGTTGGTAGACGGCCGCACCCATCGCTCTCTGCAGTGGTGGAATACACAAAACCTTTCCAAAGGGCGGCCATTCCTCGACCTGGTTCCACAGATAGTGCTAACGGCAGACGCATCGCTCACCGGTTGGGGAGCTCATCTTCAAAAACATACTATTCAAGGCATGTGGACCCTACAACAGAAAAAACTCCACATAAACCACCTAGAACTACTAGCGATTTTTCTGGCATTGAAAGCTTTTCAACTGCATCTAGTAGGCAAAGCTGTCTTAGTCCGTACAGACAATATGACAGCAATGTACTACATACAAAAACAGGGGGGGACACACTCTCTACAGCTTTCACACCTAGCTCAAATCATATGGAGATGGGCTATACCTCAAAAAATATATCTCCTTGCAGAACACCTCCCAGGAGTAAACAACCAGATCGCAGATCTGCTCAGCCGTCAAAGACAACAGAACCACGAATGGGAACTACATCCTCAAGTTCTCCTCCCATTCTTCCAAATGTGGGGCTACCCAGAAATAGATCTGTTCGCCACACACCTCAACGCAAAATGCCCAAACTTCGCGTCCAGGTATCCACACCCATTGTCCAAAGGCAATGCGCTATGGATTAATTGGTCAGGGACATTTGTTTACGCTTTTCCACCTCTCCCGCTAATTCCATTAGTGGTTCGGAAGCTCAAACAACATTCCCTCACAATGATCCTAGTTGCTCCCACGTGGGCTCGACAACCCTGGTTCACAACCCTGTTGGAACTGTCAGTAGTTCCTCATCAAAAACTACACCTCTCCCCCAAGCTTCTCACTCAGAACCATGGAGAGATAAGACATCCAGATCCCAGTCAACTCAACCTTGCGATCTTGCACCTGAAATCATAGAGTTTGGCTACCTTAATCTCCCGCCAGACTGCATGAACGTCGTTAAAGAAGCTAGACGACCTACCACTAGTGCATGCTACGCAGCAAAGTGGAAACGATTTGTAATCTACTGCACAAACAATCAAATCAACCCACTAGATGTTTCAATCCAAAACATAATTTGCTACCTGTTACACCTACAGCGCTCTAATTTAGCGTATACATCTATACGTTTACATCTTGCTGCAATAGCGGCTTACCTACAAAACAGACAACACTTGTCTTTGTTTCGAGTCCCCGCTATCAAAGCTTTTATGGAAGGACTCAAAAGAATCATCCCTCCTAGACTTCCACCTTCTCCAGTGTGGAATCTTAATATAGTCCTTACAAGACTCAAGGGCCCACCATTTGAGCCTCTACACAAATGTGAACTACAGTTTCTCACTTGGAAAGCCTTCCTTATAGCCATCACATCTCTTAGAAGAGTTGGTGAGCTCCAGGCGCTAACCATACAAGAACCATTTTTACAAATTCATCAAAACAAAGTGGTTCTTAGGACTAATCCCAAATTTTTACCCAAAGTTGTTTCTGCCTTTCATCTCAATCAGTCGGTTGAGCTACCCGTGTTTTTTCCTCAACCAGACTCAGTGGCAGAACGTGCTCTTCACACATTAGATGTTAAAAGAGCACTACTATATTACATTGAAAGAACTACATCTTTTCGAAAAACTAAACAACTCTTTGTTGCTTTTTCCCCACCACATAAAGGCAATCCCATTTCAAAAGCAGGTATTGCACGGTGGATAGTTATGTGCATCCAAATATGCTACCTCAAGGCTAAACGCACCTTAACAATTCCCCCTAGAGCGCACTCTACACGCAAACTAGGGGCTTCTATGGCATTTTTAGGGAACATACCCTTAGATGACATCTGCAAGGCTGCAACATGGTCTACACCACACACATTCACAAAGCACTATTGTGTAGATGTGTTAGCAAAACAACAAGCTAGTGTGGGCCAGGCATTTTTAAGAACACTATTTCAAACCACTGCAACAGATACAGGTTAGCCACTGCTGGGAAGATAACTGCTATATAGTCTATGCTAACGCATATGATCTACAGCTCATATGCCTCGAACGGAAAATGCTACTTACCCAGTATGCATCTGTTCTTGGCATATAAGACTGTAGATTCATATGCACCCACCCGCCTCCCCGGGTACCAGTATTATCTTACTTAGATACACTATACATGGACATCTCTTTCTACTCTTACTAACTCCATCATCAACCCTCATGGCAAAACAATCTGGGGATGGAGTCGATGCCCATGCGCACCAAAGGGAGGAGTCACCTACCTCGTGACTACAAAGACTTCTCCAAAGAAAAACAAAGTGCAAACATCCGGGCCCAACACCAGATGACGATCTATGCTAACGCATATGAATCTACAGCTTTATATGCCAAGAACAGATGCATACTGGGTAAGTAGCATTTTCCTTTCAAGTACACAAGGACAGAATTTTCATGAGAACTGACCCCCAGTTCGTGCCAAAGATAATCTGGCAATTCAACTTAAATCAAAATATTCAAATACCAAGTTTCTTTCAAAAACCAAGGACGCACGCAGAAAGGACATTACACACATTAGACACAAGAAGAGCTGTAATGTATTCTATTGAAAGAACAAAACAAGACAGGAAAACAAAACAGCTATTCCTTTCGTTTGCAAACAATTTCCTAGGAAGACCAGTAACTAAGAACACAAGTGCAAGATGGATAGCACAGACTATTCAGTTGTGCCACAAGAATGCAGGAGAAACATTACATTCAACACCAGGGGCACATTCAATTAGAAAGAAAGGAGCAATCATTGCCTTTCTGCCAAATGCACCATTAAAAGACATTTGTATGGCAGCAATGTGGTCATAAGTGCACACGTTCACAAAACAATATTTTATGGATATACAGATGAACAGAGAACCACAAGTGGTACAAAAAGGTCTTACAACATCTGTTTATTAATCAATGCTCATCTTCAACCCAACCACCACCGAAGTAGTAAACCGCTACAAAGTGAATGCACAGCATTTGAATCCAGAAAAGATTCACGCTGCAAGACATATAGTTTCATACCCGTCTGTGTAGTTTTGTAGGTTGAAGAATGTTCTGGATTCACAAGCGAACCCAACCACCCACCTCCACCAGGAAGATGAACAACATACAAAAAAAAACAATATGATGATGGCGACCAAAGGTGGGAGGTTCCGGAGGAAGCATGACGACATCACAAGGGGACACCAAATGGAGGTGTGTCGATGCCCACCAATAGCAAAAAACAAAGAGAGAAGAAAGACAAAAGATTTTATGGAGAATTCCGTACCCAACCACTAGATGGCGAATAAAGTCAAGCTTTTGAATCCAGAAAATACTTCAAGCTGCAAAACTACACCAACAGGTAAGAAACTATATGATATTAGCTGTTCAGTGAAAGGATGAATGGATAAATACTTGGATTGCAGAGTCAAGGGAGAGTCAGGCTCACTTGCTTTGCTTGCTTGGTCCATCAGTGCTTTGGTTCATAGTGGGGGGTATTTTGATTTTTTGGTTACTCCCTTGTAAGATAGTGCAGTAGTGTGTAACCTACAGAGCATCCTAGAGGTAGAGCTGGAATTTAAGCCAATTATTTTCAACTTTCCAACAGCAAGATCGAACTGTTCCTGAATCTTCAGGGCCAAAGGCCACCCAAAAGAATCATCTGTTGCTACTCCTGATGGGTTTAATAAACCGTTCTCATCTCAAACAGAGTGAAAATTCCGGGCTTTACTTTTTGAGTCTGACCTATCATTGAAAACCAAAATTGGTGCAGTAATCTGTGTTGAAACTTAGCTTGAGGACTATCTTGTTTGTAGTGCACAAGTTTAGTGTCTCTAGACTAAATGATCATGGAGTCTCAGCCCCTGCATTGGCTTTGGGTAATACAGAGCACTGTAGATGTGCTCTCAGTAGCAGTAATATGGAACATATTTGTCTGCAGATTTAATGGAAACAGAACTAGTATAATTTTTAGGCTATTGTCGGACAATGTGAAGGCCAATTGAGCAGTGATGCAATTAATCATATGGTAAATGCCCTCCAGTTGCTTGTGATTGTTTAGTGAACCATTAATTAAGGACTGGTAATAATAATCGGAGACTTTCAAACAAACAAAATGCTATAACCATTTCTTCCAGTACCTGGTGTGTGGTAATGATTATAGAGTTGTTTTTTCAGATTTATTTTTAGAGTTATGGAAACATTTGTTCGTTTTTCATATGTTGTTATAGATACTAAACACAGTGCGAACGGTTTCAATCTACCTAGTTAAACTAATGCTAGAACATTTAATATTAGTCCTTTGGACACCATTGGACATAGAGCAGGTTTTTGGTGGTATTTTGCTAATATAACTGTATAATACGGCATGCTCGCGGGAGAAAGATCTTGACCTGTGTTCCTAATAGAGAACTATTCAGATAGTAATAGGAGTAGAAAAATATTTGGTATCTACAACTTGAAGCAGTTAAGAAACTTTATAACCGTTTCCAAAGTGAACTGCAGATCTCCAAACCATAGTTATTTTCAAATGCAATGGAGCAACTTTGCCACAGGAAGCCATTGTTCCTGGCCACACACCCATTTTTCACCATGTGATGTCCTGGGTGAGGTAGACTACTGACTATTGTCTAATGCTTTTGGAAATTTTATTTTGCGCCTTATCTCTTTCCATAAGAACTTTATTTAAGAAGATTGTTGACTAGTTTTGTGACTTTTCTGCATAAGTATTAATATTATTGCTACTAGTGCAATGCTTTCTACTTCATGTGATGGGCCAATTTTTAGTTCCTGCTTTCTGCCTTCTATGTAGATTGATATGCATGTGTGCAACTTCAGAGTCATGGTGTCCAACATCCCAGAGAACATACCTGAAGACCGTATCATTGACAAATTGGAGATTTTCTTTAGCAAGAAGAAAAATGGAGGCAGTGAGGTGGAAAAGTGCGAGTTTCTACCAGATTCGGGACACGTGGTCATTACCTTTGCTGAGGAAGGAGGTATATTTCCATCTATATTCTGATTCTGGTGCTGCCAGAGACATCACTCATATGTGATAATGTGTAAATTAAAGAGATTTTCGCTAAATCTAACTAAAATTTACACTACCAGGTACTCCTTTTCAGGTGTTGTGTTTTTGACGGTCCCTTTACAAGGAGTACAAAGTTACCACATTTCCTGGACGAGAAGCCATGCTCTCAACCCCTAAACGTTGGGTGGCCGGTTCACAAAGAAGCTAGAAATTGCAATTGGCATACACTTACAATTTGTGTAGATTTCCCACACCTATAATTCTTTAAAGAAGCCCAAATCATACCCCACTGATGCTTATCATTGTCATATCTTTCCATGGCATACATCCTTATTCCCCCTCTCATCTGTGTAGATCTGCTGATGGTAAGGTTAGGGGAAAGGTGAAATGAATTTTGAGTGTAAATTTCTATGTGAATTCTTCCTTTCCTTCAACTCCACACTTTCAACATCAGTTATCTTTGGACCTTCCAGGCATAGGTGTAGAAGGGCTTGTTAGTGTGGGAAAGGAACTCTATATGTACGAGAATGCTCATAAAGTTATGACTATGCGAGCATTCACATCATGTTACGTAATGTTACCAGCATTTATTAAGCATATTTCTACCATACAGTCCTCTAGCGATTTCAGAATCTGGCCTCCCCTTAAGGTTCTGAGGCCATCGTTTTGTTTAGCAATGGTTTATGTTAAGTAGTGGAAATAAATATATATGTGATCTTGATAGGGTTCCTTTTACTATACTTTGTGTATGGATAGCACGCTAAAGGGCTTGTATATTAATTTTATTCCACTAAAGAGCACAGTTCTTCTTTGCTTGGCCTGAGGAGACAGTTATGTTGCGAAGAATCATTTGCTGATTACATGGCTTCAGAGCCATGCTGGGCACATGTGGGCATGGTATGTTTAAGCCAATTTGTTCTGATAAGTAGGTTGTTGTGAGGGTAAGAAAGAGCTGCTGTGGAGGCAATGCTTAGCAGACATTGTTTTACACTAACCACTTCCGTAGAACATTGCCTTCACTCTTAGTCAGTATCATGTACGACTGTACAACTTTCACAGTCTTAATGACACCTCAGCACAGAATAGTTTGCAGATCCTCACTTTGTAAATCAGGATTTTGCATACAAACTATAGAGTTCATCTATATTCTGTGCATTTGCCCTATTGTATTGTACCATTTGTATATTACTTCATAACAATGTTGTGTCCCCAGTTTGTTTTCCTGGGTAGTATGGTAAGAGGCTACCCCAGGAGCTGTGCATGGTTAGTAGAGTGTTACCTTTTAATATTGCCTATGTGGGATTGTGTGAAAGGGATTTTTGAATAGTGTTTCAAGAGGGTTAATTGGAACTGATGTTCTGCTGCTCACAGTGCAGACCATTTAACAAGAACGATATGAGGTTCATCCTACTTATCGCATGCATGGCATAAGGGACAGTCATTCCATGATGAAATAGCTGTATCTCAAGTCAGCAGTCTGAGGGTGTGTGTGTGCAATTGAATCCAAAGGAAACTGTGCAATATTAAGTGGTGAATTGTTTCTCCCTGGGTCTGATGTTCTTGGTTTGCATTAAAAAGATATCTCTACATTTCAGTCTCGACGTTGGGTTATGACCAACGGCAGAAAATTATTTCAGTCTTCCCTAAATTGATTTGTTCCTTAAAAAAACTGCCACTAATTAATCATATAGTATCCTGAAGACAACACCCAGCTTTATCTTGTAGACAAGAACACCATCTCTGATGGCTCTCGGTACACCAGCAGCCAGGGCACTATCAGCCTGTAGGCTAAAAACAAGGCAGAAGCCCTGTGAGTAAATGTGGTTCTGTTGCAGTACTTTCAACCCCCCCCACACACATACGTTTTGCCTGGTATCTGGTGCAACTTCGACTGAAAGTCTTCTGGGTCCCTGTTAATCGGGTCCCTGTTAATCAGGTCCCCAGCACCAGTGTTCTTTTCCATATACTGTTCCACAATTGGCCTTTCAGGCATGAGCAGATATGCTGCTACGATATTTACGTCTATTCTTAGATATTGTAAGTGCCAGGGCAGCCATAGAGCTGGAAACTCGACAACTCAAGTTCCCCAGCATCACGATGGCTTCGCTTAACCCAGGAGTATTTGGTACCAAACAACTCCTCTTAATAAACCCACACTGATGCCAGTGTTGGATTTATTAAACCATGTACTCAGAGGGCACTTCAGAGGTGCCCCCTGAACACCTACCAACACTGGTGTGGTCTCTGACTGGCTTTAGACAGCCTGCCTCCACCAGATATGTTTCTGGACCCCTGGGTGGAGAGCCTCAGCTCTCTGGGACAAGAAACAAAGCACATCCTGGGCAGAGGTGTCACACCTCCTCCCCCAGAATGGGGCCAGTGCTGGAGAGGGAAGCTTCAAAGGTCTGCCACCTTTTTAATGTGAGCCCCAGCCTCTGCTGCTAGCAGCAGATGGCAGCCCCTGGTTTACATCCCCATGTTGAGTGGGAAAAATGGCAGGAAAAGTTAGGAAGAATAGGTGTGCCCACCTCTGCCAACTCCACCCCTAAGGTGTAGGCGGTGAGGTGAAGCACATCTTTCAGTCCCTGCCATCTTAAAGATGCGGTAGTCCTCCAATCAGGGCTAGGGCTATGCCCCCTCCCACAGAAGGGGGGTATAATTGAGGATGTAGCCTCCGGTTCGACGCCAGGAGCCTGTTTGTCCAACCGAGTTTCTACATTGAAGAGCATTGGGTGCCCGAAGCTGTCTTCGCAACCCGCACTGGGCCGCCGTGCTGCTGGTGGTATATGTTTGGTGCTGCATTGTGACCCTCCTGTGCTTGCTCTAACCCCCAAAGCTTGGCCCCTGCAACCGATTTACTTACCTGGAAGCAGCAAGGCTTCAAGCGCCCCGAGTCTTCATTGAAACGCATTGGGCCTATCTTCGAATTTGACCTCTGCAGCCGGCCACTCCTGTGCCGCTGGTGGTGCAGACTTTGTGCTTACCTGAACCTTGCCCACTGCTGACCTTAA
The DNA here is from genome assembly GCA_963921515.1 of Calotriton arnoldi. NCBI lineage: Eukaryota > Metazoa > Chordata > Amphibia > Caudata > Salamandridae > Calotriton > Calotriton arnoldi. The sequence goes on from CAWUFW010001659.1 coordinate 347,017, forward strand.
ACCCCGAAGACTGGAACTGTAAGTTGGGTACCTGCCTGTGAAACCGCATTGTTCTTTTCCGCCATAGTTAACATTGAACTGTTTCAAAAATGCATTTGTGTCAAGTATTTTTCCTGAAAAACGTACTCACCTTTTTGCGAAGATCTTGGTTGTAAAATAAAACTCAAACCAAGCTTATTTTTTATAAAATTGGTGTGGATCTCCTTTTTGTCTTGTGTCCCTTATTGGTCCTTGTGTGCACAACAAATGTCTTCCACTCCTCTGTGTCAGGCCTAAGACTGCTCGACCACACTACCACAAATAGAGCACATTGGGTTTGCATTGAGCCCTGTACACTTATAGGGGAATCTCTGGCCTTTGCGTACGGTATAACCACTTGGTGGTATACCATATTCCTACAAGCCCTTTTCCATCAATGCTCAGGAACAGCTTGCGTCTTCAAAGAACACTACATGGCAATGCAGTAATAGTACATTTCAGCTCTCAGAACCCAGCTACTTCGCATTGCAGTCATTGACTGTATGCTAGCTTTTGACCCTGTACGGTGCTCTGCTGACTTTTTCGCTATAGAATTACCACAAACAGAGATACATACAGAATAATAAGACCATATACCAGTATCACAAGAGCTTTTGCAGTCATAAAAGGATATATTACTTAAAGGTAACAAGAGCTATGTAGTGCATCTGTTGGTGAATCGGTTCCATTCCTTATTCACAGGTTTCCATGACCTACTTCTCCATCTCCCCCTTGAAGTAGGAGCCTTGCCAATGTTGTGTGTTGAGTTCTGGGCTTGTCTCGTAGCTCCCTGAACACCCCATTGCCTGTTTCACAGCTTAGGGCGTAGAAATGGGCCAATGGCAGTGAGTAGTGTGGGCAGAGATGGTGTCTCTTGTGCACAATCAGCAGAAGTGCTTAGCATGGCTCAGACTACACTTGCATGTGCCTGTGCCCCTAAGGCAGCCCCTGGGCATCTCTGACATATGTAAACTACTAATATTTTCCTGCAGATGTCTAGGTGGAAATGCTGAGTTATTAAGGACTTCTCAGGATAAAGACTCAAGCCATTATGAACAGCATTCAAGAGTATAGTGGAAGTCTTCAAAGGACTACAAAAAGTCCCACAAGAGTGGAGTTAGTTTATTTCCCTGCTGTGGTTTGTTGAGAACCTTTGCAGACTGGTCTTGGTTGATATGCTCAACATCCTTTGTCTGCTTTAGTGATAGTCAAAATATAAGCTCTACTTTCTACCCTGGGATGATGGCTCCTAGAGGGAGAAAACCTTACCACTATTGTCACAAACACAGTGGGTCCATAATTTCAAGGGGCACTTCTAGAGTCTTTAAAGGCATCAAACAATATCGACAGAAGTTTCAAGGGGCATAAAGCTGCTTAGTCAGAGCCTGGAGCACATATCTGACAAAATGACATGCTATCAGACCCAACTTGGCTCAAATCTGTTTAAAGTCACAATGACCAACAAGGGAACTGGCTTTTGGCAGAATTATGGTTTCGAGATGGAGCTGTCAGCTGCAAAAGCTCCATATGTGTGGAGAGAAGGTATTGCAAGAGTCGTTGCTCACTATTTAGGCCGCTTATAGGGTGATCGCCTGAATTCCCTACTGTTAAGGATTTCATGAATACACTGAAGGCAGATTCCTTAAGATCTTGTTCATCCTAACCACTGGCCAGGAGGAGGCTAAATGTCAAACAATGGATAATATTGATGTATTGTCTTAAGGTGACAATGTCACAGATCACACATTGGAACACCAAGTCATAATGAAATACTTATATTACCTATGCGAACTGGGATGGGCTTTTCATTAGTTTGGGTGGTGGCTTTTGTCACAAAGAAGACCCAGTGAAGAAGATTATCTTCCCTAAGTTGGCACGTAACCCCTAACCCTCTGCCTCAGAGGCACACGCCAACACTGCACTGCACACTGGAGGACATCACCAGAGACGTGAGGGCTGGGGTCTTGTCAGGCGCTGCCTCTCCTTGCATATCGTCATGTGCTGTGCCCTAGTTTACACAACGCAAGAGATGCCCACACTCGAGAGTTTAAAGGCACACAATGTCCAACTAAGTTTGTGAGGACCACTGGTAAATTTGACAGACAGTGGGGAGCTTTAACAGTAATGTAGAGACAACCTAAAACTTACAACTCTGATTATTATGTAGCTCCTGCCTTGGAGGGAATTGAAAATAAGATTGCACCTTGGTGGCTCAGATTGTATTTTTGCACTGCTAATGTAAGCACCTTGGAGTGACCTCAAAAGTAAGGTCCTGATTTAGATCTTGGCGGAGGGGAATACTCCATCACAAACATGATGGATATCCCGTCCGCCGTTTTATGATCCCATTCTATCCTATGGAGATTGTAATACATCGGACGGGATATGCCGAGATCTTAATAAGGCCCAAAGATTTTTATTCTGCTCTTTCATTTCTGTAGAATTCTGCTCTGTTCTGTGAAAATGCATTTTGTTTTCAAGTGCAAGCACTTGCCGGATAATGTATTATAATTGCTATTACTGGCTTAGCTGAATTCTGACTCTCTACCCCATACCACCACTCTGAGAAAACCCTAAGCGGCTGTATCGCGCTACCCTGAAGGTCAAGCGGTAAAGGAATGAATTGTATGCGCAGTTTCGGGTTCAACAGTATGGCAAGTCACAGAACTTCAAAAGTAAAGTCTCTTATTGTCACGGTGAGCTCAGTATCCACTGATTGCCCTGAGACTCTTCAAAAAGTTCCCAGACTATCAGTTTAAGTATGGCCGGGGAGCCAGCTAGGACCAACGTCTGCAGCTGGACCTCATCATTTAAAGTTTGCCTTCACTCTTCTCTTGTGTTAGCAGTCTTTGTTTCGACAGCACAGCTCCCGCCTCCATGACTGGAGTGAATTGTCATTTAAAAAGTTTGACAGCAGTTGCACCATGACATCAAGGCAAAACTGGGCGTTGTATTCGGAAAATAAAAAAATGTAATGCAAATGCAAAAATTGCCAGTGATTTAAAATGATCTAATTCCAAATCTGATTTATTTTTTGCTTTTATAAATATTTTATTATCCTTCATTCATCACTAGTATTTGAATCTCCATTTCTGGGGTTATTGCAAAGTACTTTAAATATTTCAGGTTTAGGAAGACACTGTTTTAGCAGCATAACAACATCCATCTGCAGCTTAGCATTTACATTTGTAATGCCGTTTTTGCTTACTTAAATTCCTTGGAAGAAGTTGTACATGTGCATTCAACTAGATGAAAGCATTAGGATTTTAAAAAAAAAGGAGGTGCATCCCAATGTTGTACAATTGGCAATACTATCAACTGCATGTTGGCACTATATGTTACTGAAACTAGTATTTTAAGAAATACATTTTAGAGAAAAGATATAGATATGAGTGATTGAAGATATAATACTATATGTTTTATAATAATGTGGGGAAAAAATAGAATTTTTTTTTTTTTTTAATAAGACCAAAATTAAATCATTTTACATTCTTTGTCTCTTTTTATCTCTATCTTCCTCTCTGTCTCCCTTTTCTTTATCACAGTGGCAAAAAGCCTGACATTCAAAGAAGTGTGCTCTTTCCCAATGGAAAATAAAACCTATCAGTTGAAAGTGACACCATATGTAAAAGGCGAAATTAAAGATATGCAGGTGGGTTGGCTGATCTGCGACAATTACATGCATACTCTGTTCCTATTTGTTTTCCTTTTATATAGTTATGTTCTATAGACTGCACAACTTTTTTGCTGTTCTGTTAAGAAGGTATTTCTTTGGAGAGACCCATTAACCTGATGGATTTGGGGGTAAGTTAGAGAAGCTTTATTTCTGGTGCTCGTGGTAGGTGGTACTCAAGGGTGGGAGGCTGAAGCTAGGAGACTAATATTTCTTGGGGGCTGTATTTTGCCCTAGCAGCCTGTAAAGCAATTTAAACATTAACACAGAGATGTGGAGCTGGCAGGAGTGGGCGATGGAGGGTGAAGAATTGGAGACATTGCATGTGTCTCTTTTGCGCTTACCTCCTCCCTTCACCTTAGCTACCTCTAGGGATCCCGGTAGAGTAAGGATTATTACCAGCCCCCAAACTGAAGCCTGCTGCAATACAGGTTCCAAGGAAGTGAAGTGCAATGGATCACTCACAGATGTGCTGGGAGTGTATGTGGAAAGGTTTTCTCCACAGGGAAAATGTTTTTCCCATCGAGAAAAAAGGGTTTTTGCATAAGATGCTGTGTTTCCCCTGTGTTAAGATCTCTGCCATAGGGAACTCCACACAAGCGAAATACCAGTCATCAAAAAATATTCACATCAACATTCTCAGACGTTCTCCGGAAACCTGCACCTCGCACAGATTTCCAGGCACACGTCTGGGAGTCTTAGTGCATAGGAGAAAAACTGAAAAGTACAACTCGGGTAGAGGCATAAATCTTTGTCTGTACTTTTCAGTTCATTTCATAGATAGGGCCTAACCTGCTTTAAATATAATCTTTGAAAAATATTATAGCGAGAATATCAATTTACCACAGTAGCCTTAAGGCAGATATCTATGGAGAAGTATAGATTTAGTATTCTTAACTCCATAGCCACGATGCCCTGACAATATATCGTTCAGGTACATAGATGTGTGTTGAGAATAGTAACCCTATACCTACCTACACATACTTTGTTGCACAGTATTCTGGCCATGGTATGTTTGTAGGAAGATGCTTTTGTACTCGATGGTTGGATATACTAGTACCGAAGATTAGGGGTTGGGGCCAACCGCATTCTGTTCTTCAGGAGGCAGTGCAAGGTCTCAGCATCCGGGTACGAACACTTACTAAATATCTGCTTAATTTCTAAGACACCCTTGCATTAGTAAAGTGGTATTTGCTTTGGTTACAGCTGAGTCATGACATATAATGTAGGCTAATAACAGTAAAATTATGTAACTGCTCTGTTGAGATAATTGTGTACTAACCGATCTTTGCAACTTTTTTACTGCATCATCAGGTGACAGGCTCGTCACAAGATGATACAGTAAAAAAGCAGCAATTAAGGAGGCCTAACATAATGTCTATCTGAAAGCATTGCCTTGGTTTGTATATCTAGCTGAGGTCTCTTTCTGCCATGGTCCATTTCATTAAAAAACTAAACATGGGGTGATGAAACTGTTTCTCTACCATAGTATATTCTTGATCCCATTAGTGATTTCTAAGCATATTTCTCATTTTGTGACATTAATGGTCTCCCACATGCGTTCCACTGCTTCCTCATTACTCTCAAAAATATCTTTATAATATTATGTTTGCGGCTTGTGTGGCTGTAGATAAACATGCTGTGCATACTCCTGCCATATAGTGTTATGTTAGAAAATCTTATAAAGCGCTCATATTCCCAAAAAGAGCGTCTTGGTGGTAGCGGAGTAAACAGAAGCTGGAGAGAAGAAAAAAAGAAAGTTTAACAGGAAGAGAAGAGCAATGTTTTTAACGCCTTCCTGAAGCCAACAGATTTGGCAGGATTTTAATGTGAATTGGAAGAGTATTCTATGCCCTAGATGCACAAAGCTACTGCCTCCCCAATTTGCATAATGGAATCTGGGAATGACTAGCAAATTGGCCGAAGCCGAGTGCAAGGACCGACTGGGAGAGTAACCAATGAAACTCCTAATCAGGAAGTCAGGGCCTATCCGGTGCAGTGCCTTAAACACGGTGCACAAAATTAAATGTAATCCACTGTCTGACTGCGAGCCAATGGAGTTTAGACATATGTTTGGAAACAGACTGGTGTCTTGGAATTTTACACAGCACCCGAGCAGCAGCATTCTGAACAGATTGGAATTTATTAAGCTGCTGATGGCCATCAAGAAAAAGCCCATTACAATAATCAATCAAGGATCAGAGAGGTAACAACTGTTTTTTTTGCAAAGGACTCGGTATAAACGGAAGAATTTTCTTAATCATTTTTAATACAAAGAAAGCAGGTGAAGATACAGCTTTGGCTTGGTCCATGTACGAGAGTTTGTTGTTTATAAGAACTCCCAGGTTCTCCCAGGTGTTGGGCCCGGATATGCCAAATTTGTTTTTCTTTGAAGAAGTATTTTGAGTCACAAGGTATGTGACTCCTCCTTTTGCTGGTAATACACATGGTCATCGGCTCCATTGTTAGATTTTTTATTTTTTCTACCATTGGGTTCGGACGTGTCCTTCCATCCTCCGGGTCGACACCGCTACAGTGCTCTTGTTGCTAACATTGATTTCTTCCCTCAGTTGGTACTGTATTTAGATCGTGTCTCCCATACCTCCGTCTCGTGTCGACGTTTGGCTACTTTGCTCAAGTGGGATTCAGGTTGACCGCGACCCCTCATGGGCTTTGCCCTTCAGGGCCTACTCCTGTGTCAGTCGCTTCTTTCCACCATGCCTCTTCGGTGATGGAACTGACACCATTCCGATATTGCCCTCGCTGCCATGTGAAATATCCTCGTAGCCACCTCCATCAGGTTTGCAGTTTGTGCCTATCGCCTGCGCACAACGAAATTGAATGTGACGCCTGCCGCCCATTCCATCCCCAGAAGACTCTTCGCGACCGTTGAGCTCATCGACTCAAGATGTCACGCAGGAGCTTCAATGACACGCCAGACCTCTTCAGTCCCAAGGACATCGAGGGGAAACATCATCCACAACAGTCGCATGCAGATGAAGAGGTTTTCTCCCACGAAGAAAGCTCCAGCTCCAAGCTGGAGATCATAGATCTTCCGCCAGCCCAGCAGTTCTAAATCTGAGCGGTCCTCTGCCAAGAGGACAAAGCTACTGTGGATCACCAGAGTTAGGTCTTCGGATCACCTCTGCCTTCGGGTCATTGTTGGCACCGACAAACCGCTTAGGACCCTCTGCCCAGCTCTGGCTCGTTGCCGAAGAAACCTTTGAGACCGGCCGGTAAGGCTCCGGCTACTACGACGATGGCACCGAGCAGACCCTCGGCGCGACCCATCTGCCTCGCCACCAATCAGAACCTCAGCGCTGAAACCGAAGCCACCCTCTGAGCCGAAGAATTCCCATCGACCAGCAAGACCGCTGTCGATGCTGACACAATCGAACCGATCTTCCACAAACTGCAGGTGGAAAGCGACTCAAGTTAGAAATACCTGGTCATTCACCCCCATACAGGCGGGCAAGGCCAGATCCTTGCCTGCCCTCTGGGGTATGCTACTGTTCCAGCCTCAGAACGCCAACTGTCCTTTGAGGAAGCCTTGGATATTCATGTTCCACCAAATCTGTCTAAGAAAACAGATAAGGCAACCAGCCCCTTACAAACCATCCCCTCACCATATTTCTCAGCCTTCACCTTCCCCACCTGCTGCTCCAGGGAACCCCCTTGACATCGCACCTGAGGGGTCTTACTCTGACGTTGGTGGGCATGTGGGATGAGACAACACGTATGACAACCATCCACAGGGTGACCCTCGGGACTCCTATGATGCAGACTCACCGGGGGACACGGACCCTGACCTGTACCTAGTTCGTCTCTACCCTCTGGACAATTCCACCTCCAATCAGGAATTCATTGGTAGGGCAGCCGTATTCCATAAAGTGGATCTTCATACAGAGCCCCTAGAGGAGGACTTCCTTTTTGAAACCATATCCTTCTACTCAGTACCTTCCCATGGTTAAGGGCGTACTACGCCACACGCCTGACATCTTTAAGGACCCGTCAGGGTCATAACACCTAGGGTAGATAAAAATATAAAGCTTTCTCTACTGACCCTATTTACATTTGTGGCCAACTCCTGCACAACTCTCTAGTTGTCACTACTGCTCGTAGGCGGGCCAACTCCCAAGCCTTTGGGGATGCCCCCCCATCTGAAAAAGAGAGCAAGCACATATATGCGGCGGGCAAAAGGGTGGCCTCACAATCAGCCAACTAATGGCTTATCGCCAGTTCAATCTGCCCTCTATCACTTGATGATCGCACCCACTGGGACGAAATGGAGAAGCTCCTCCAATACCTCCCAGAGGAACACTGGAAGAGGAGACATGAAATAGTCTCTGATGGCAAGCAGATATCCAACATTACTGTGCCCTAGATTAGGCCTGGGCGGTGAATTCGCTCACACTCGCCAACGTTGAGTCCAATGCTAGACCACATCCCAGTGAGATTTCTCAATGCGGATGGTCGCGACCACTCACATTGAAAAACCATCTGTTCACAGTGAGGAAGCTGCAGCTTGAGTAGAAAATCTACTTGAGCAGCAGAAAGAAGCAGCGCCCTATCGCGCTGTGCATGGTGCAGTTCACGCTGATTTTCCAGTGTGGGACAAACACCCGGTGCTAAAAATCAGTGCCAACGGCACGACCTAACGCACTCCACCACTTGCGGAACTTCATGTAGCGCAGTGAAGTTTTTTGGTCACTTCACGAAGTTCCTCGTTGCAGAACACTTCAAACTCCACCCAGGCCTACCCTAGATTCCGCAGACACCGCTGCCAGGGGGGTTAATTCAAGCATCCTTCCCCATAGACATGCCTGGCTCCATATCTACGGCCTAAAGCCCGAAGTTCAGCAGAACCTGTTTAATATGTCCTTTGGTGGCCAGAATCTCTTTGGTCCACAAGTAGACCAAATGTTAGAAAAGATCAAAAAGCATATGGAAACAGCTAAAGCGTTGGGCGCACTTCAAACACCTGCTCCCCGTGATTCCTTTCACCCCACACCCTATCGTGGAGGCTCAAAGCCCACCTCCCCTGAATCCTCCACATAATACCAACTCACCCAGGGACACCAATACTCTCCCAGGGGATTCTTTAGAGGGTCCTACAGGGATAACCATTCTAGAGGCAGAGGTAAAGGTGGCTTCCCTAAAGGAGCTTGCACCACCACCAAACGCTGACTTGCGTCACCTCCCCCTGACTACACCACACCGGTCTGGTGGGGGGCACCTACAAGGCTTCTTTCCCACATGGCAAACCGTCACCTCAGACCAGTAGGTGTTGGATATTATCCAACATGGTTATTGCCTGGAGCTCACTTCCACACCTCCAACCATTCCACCCCGCAAACACAGACTCTCCCCAGAACACCAAAAGCTTCTCAAAGAAGAGGTCCAAGAACTCCTTATCAAAGGGGCTATAGAGCCTGTACCTCACCATCACCAGGGCACGGGAGTGTACTCTCTGTACTTATAATACCCAAAAAGGACGGGTCCCTCAGACCCATTTTGGACCTCAAGCCTCTATACGAATACATCCTTTCACAGCGCTTCCATATGGTCACTCTCCAGGATGTCCTTCCGGTTTTCCAGCAAGGCGACTTCACGGTCGCCCTCGACCTGAAGGACACCTATTTCCACATACCTATCGCCGATATCTCAGGTTTGTGGTCAGCTTAAAACATTACCAATTCAAAGTGCTCGCATCAGGGTCATTACTGCACCTCAGTGTTTACCAAGTGCGTTGCGGTAGTGTCCACACACCTGCACAGATAGGGTGTCAACGTCTTCTCTCATCTGGACGACTGACTGATCAAGAGTGCCACCTGCCAGCAATGCCAAGAACACACACAAATCACAATAGACCTTCATCGGTTAGAGTTTACCATCAATGCCACAAAATCCCACCTCCAACCACTCCAGGTCCAACTCTACCTGGGGGCCATTCTCAACTTGGGCTATCCAAGCTCTGCCCAAATCTAGTCCTTTCAGGCACTACTCCCTTTTTTCCAGCCATGCCAACGAGTCACGGTCCAGTCATGATGGCCTCCTGCATTGCCATAGTACCCCATGCCAGGTTACACATGCGTCTGTAGCTGAAACGCCTAATGCAACAGTGGTCTCAGGCAGAGGGCCATTGGGACAATCAAGTGTTAATCAGCCGCCACCCTGGTTGCTCTCTGGAGTGGTGGAAAACCAACAACCTATTGCAGGGGTGGACTGTTCTGCAGAGGACCGCTAGAATGGATGCCTCCCTTACGGGATGGGGTGCGCATTTAGAGGACCTGACTGTCCAAGGCCGATGGGAGCCAAGACAGCAGGGCCTCCATGTTAACTATCTGGAACTTCTAGCCGTCCACCTAGCGTTGAAGGCTTTCCTACCTCACCTGATAAGTAAGGTTGTCCTGGTCCGGATGGACAATATGACAGCCTTGTATTACCTTCAGACACAGGGGTGCACACGCTCTCCACAACTCTAGCACCTATCCAGAGCATTAGGCAGTGGGCTCTCCGCCACAACATCCATTTGCTAGTGGATTACCTACTGGGATGGACAACGACTGCGAACGCTTCTCATCAGGATGCAGCAACAAGTCCACGAGTGGGAACTTCAGCCGCAAGTCCTCCTCCGCTACTTTGGCAGATGAGGCTTACCAGAAATAGATCTGTTTGCAATGGCAGAAAATGCCAAATTACCAAACTTTGCCTCCAGGTTCCCAAACCCACAGTAAAGCGGCAGTGCACTATGGATGAACTTGTCAGGGATATTTGCCTATGCTTTTCGGTCTCTTCCTCTCCTTCCGTTTGTGGTTCAGAGGCTTCGATAGACATTCCTTACACTCATCCTGTTGGCTCCTACATGGGCCCATCAGCCATGGCTCGTGACCATTCTCCAACTCTTTCTAGTTCTGCACGAGAAGCTCCCCAACAAGCCAGACAGTCTCACGTAGAACTGAGGAGAAATCGGGCACCCAGACCCCAAGGCTCTTAACCTTGCGATCTGGCCCCTGAGTCATAGAATTTGGGTACCTCAATCTTCCACCTGAATGCAGGAGCATTCTCAAGGAAGTGCGCACACCTACCACTCGGGCCTGCTATGCAGAAAGAAGAAGTCTCTATGGCCTTCCTTGGGAACATCCCAATAGCTGATCTATGCAGAGCAGCTACATGGTCCACACCACACACTTTCACAAAACATTATTTTGTGGATGTGCTAGCCCGTCAACAAGCTAATGTTGATCAGGCAGTGCTCCGTATACTTTTTCAATCTGCTGCAACACCCACAGGCTAGCCACTGCTTTTTGGGAGGACTGCTTTACAGTCTATGCACAGCATGTGTATCTACAGCCACACATGCCTCGAACTGAAAATGTTACTTACCCTGTAAGCATCTGTTTGTGTCATGTAGTGCTGTAGATTCACATGCACCCACCCTCCTTCCTGAACACCTATGGCTGTTGCAGTGTTTCTTACTATCTGTTTTTCCCTATTTCACATGGACATCTCTCTATACATAGCATTGCTTCACATTCCATTCTCACCCGCGTGTGGGAAAACGATCTCACAATGAAGCCGATAACCATGCTCCTTACCAGCAAGAGGAGGAGTAACAGTAGTACCTCGTTACTCAAAAGACCTCTTCGTAGAAAGACAGCTTGCACACACCCAGGCCCAACACTAGATGGCAGGCTTATGCACAGCATGTGAATCTACAGCACTACATGCCACGAACAGATGCTTACAGGTTAAGTAACATTCTCCTTAAGACATAACATTCTCAGGTCTCAAATTGATGCAGTGTTCAAATTCTCCTACCACTAACTCACACTACTCAAGAAATTCTACTCATACCCAGATTTGCCCCTCTGCTTCTTGTCTGTGCCCTTGTAAACTAACATGAATTACTGCAACTTATCTTACCTTGACCTGTCATCTTACCAACTCAATGGACTTCAAAAAGCCCACAACACGAGGGTATGCCTCACCTTCAGTTCGAACTAAAACCAACATATCGCCCGCTAATATAGAATTCTCTACCGGCTTCCAGTCAAAGACCGTATCCTCATCAAGAAAGCCCCTTTGTTGACCTTCAAATGCCTCAGTGTCTCAGCACCGGACTGCCCAAAAACAATATAATAAAAAATGCCACTGTCTCTGTGTTTCAACAACACCCCCTGCTCTGCTTTCCTAAATCTAGCTGCAAATCATGTGGAAACAGATGCTTCAGTGTGGCTGCATACTGCTTAAGGAGCAGTTTACCCCTCCACCTACAAAACATCAACAACATTTGTGCATTCAGGAAACAACCTAACTCTCATCTTTTCCAGTGATGAGATTTCGGCTCTTCACTCTCACCTTGGCCTCTCTCCTCTCTCTAGCGCCTAGAAGCAACTCAGTTATGCGGTGTGCACCTTGAAAATGTGTATAAAGACATGAATAAATATGCTGTGCAGTCTCCATTTGGCATCCGGCAAATAGACCAGACAGTCATATATAATAGGGGGTGATCTGAAAATCACCTTAAATGGTACTTAAAGCAACAGAATCCAAGCAATAAAGAACGGTGACGAATATCCCATCCGCCGAAATATAAATCCTATGGGATTTATACGGGATGTCGTCACTGTTGTGATGGAGTAACCCATCCACCGAGATCTAAATCAGGCCCTAAGAAAAAAGAGGAAAAATCAAAGGGAAAGTTCAGAAATCCACTCCTGCACAACTCGTTATAAAAGAATACTTGGGGTGTTTAATAACAAACCATAACTACATGCATCTCACCAGGGAGTATCAAGGTAGTCCCCTTACTTCTGAATTTTCAAGGGTCATTTTCAAAAGGGTAAAAAGAGCCAGGAATCGCAGACTGGGCCAGTGTAGCAATGGAAAGTCTGTACAGGAAGGAGATCCTTAAGATTGCCCTTTTGGTATCCTCGTATGGGCCTTCATCATTCGAATATGTGCATGGTTCCCTGATTCCAAAACTGCAATGCCTGGGTTGTTGCCAAAACTATTTGAGTCTGACTCACAGTGATGCGGTTGATGATAGTTGCATGTTGCGGCTATTGGCAGCACCAGATAAGCCGTTCCCCTGCCCAGAGGGCATCATAGAAGTGTTGCCTGCGGTACTAATCTTTTTCTTTTTTTTTTTTTTTTTTTTTATCCGTCGCTTCCTCACCAATGTCACCTGATGTCCAGGTCACTCTTGAACCCTCAGATGTTGTAAGGGCATTCTGTGTTCTCAACATAGCGTTACCGGAGTATCTCCTTCAAAGTGGGCACTTTAAATCCTCCTCTGCAGATTCACTCTGCTCCAAGACAAGTCCAGAGGTGTGTAGGGATCCTGATCCACCATTTGCGCAGCCACCCTCAGTTTAGAGCGGTGTGCATCTGTTGTCCGTGGCCTTTCAGTGAAGACTCACCCCTGCCAGGTACACCTATAGGGTAAATACTCTTGTTTTTTTTTTATTGTGGAACCAGGATGGTCCGTGTCGCAGGTAGTGGCACCGATGTTGATGTTCACTTGTCCCCGTGCGGCGGCGGCTCTCTAGCCTTCTCGCATCGCGGAGTCTGAAGAGAGTCTCTATAAGATGGTGTTCGCTGCCAAAGCTTCCAAATATATTTTGTGTGACATCAGCGGGTGCTGCTTTGCTTCTCGCGCCGCTGCTTTCAATTTAGAGGTCTCTGCTTTTCATTTAGTCCGGCATCGGGCCATTCAGAGCCTTCCATGATGCAGACCTCATTGAGAACACTTTTACGTGGGTTCTGGTTGTAGCCAACCATTTTATGTAAAGAGGAGCCATGCTCCTAAATTAAATTAACTTGGCCTGCAGTGTGATTCATTTTAACCGTCTTATCAATGGTTGATTAAGAATCAATGTGTTGTATATTGATTTTCTCCTAGGCCAGAGTTTGAATCTTTTTCTCTGTTATCTATTTAATTTCTTCAATTAAGGGAGCTTCTTCCTTAAAGCTTAAGCACTCAAGATTACTGCTGCTGATTTTATTTCTATTTCTGACCATTTGTTCTTTGAACCAATCTTTTTCACTTGTTTTTTTCAACTAAGGGATTAATTTGATCTCCTGTGCATTATTTTCCACAAGTACCATTTTATCTCCATATCTTTGATTAAAAACAGCATATAGCTTACCTACAGTGCTATTCTGTCTAGGAAAGAAATTGATGTAATCTCTCTGCCGCTGTGCAGTTATAGTCAAAACAGTCATATGAAGAACGTTTTTTGTTTTGCTAAGACCTATATCGCCGAATGACGAATTTCACAAAACTTAAAAAGAAAAAAGGTAATCAACCTCAGCTCCTTCATGAAAAGTTTTGGGGTGATCCGTCAAGTGGGGGCTGAGAAAAAGGGGTCCCAAAATGCATTTTCCCCATGCAATTGACCGTAGAAACTTTAGACGAGACTACAGGCAAAACGGCTGAATGGAATGACACCAGATTTGGCAGTAAGATGGACCTCAACCCGGAAAACATGTTTTTTGTGATTTGGTGTAACTCTATTTAGCCATTTTAACGAAATTAAGACTAAAATGTTATACATGTCTGTGGCTGCGAACTTCCAGTGGAAAAAAACAGCAAAGAAAAAGAAATCTGAATGGCTGGTCCTACGGAACCGAGAACCTGCTTGGCAGCTGCCTCATGAAGAGAAATGTCCTTTACAGAGTGTGGACTACCAAATAAACTATGAGGCCCCATTGCCTGTGCAAGCCCTTAATATGCACAGTCTGCGCTCATTGTGAAGTCTGTGTGTAGAGCCCACACCCTCTAGAAACCTAAGCATCATTAAGTGGGCGCGCTATTACTAAGCCCTCATTGCCTAGACAGTGCATAGAGCTCACTGCCTCCAGATACGCAAACACTATTAGATGGAAAAAACCCTCCTATGAAAGCCAGCTCTGAATTTGCAGACTGTGCATAGAGCTCACTCCCTCCAGTGACCTAAGCCCCATTAGGTATGCAAGCCCCTACTACGTACAGTCTGTTCAGAGTGTGCAGACTGTGCGTAGATCCCACTCCCTTCAGACATGCAAGCGCTAGTAGGATGACAAGCCCCTACAACACACAGTCAGGATGAAGTGCGTAGACTGCATAGAATCTACTCCCTAGTGCCTAATCCCCATTAGGTGAGCAAGCCCCTACTACACACAGTCAGCAATCAGTGCGCAGACTGTGCGTAGAGCCCACTCCTTCCAGACACACAAGTGCTGTTAGGTGGGAAAGTCCCTACTACGCTCAGTTTGCGCTCAGTTCGCAGACTGTGCTTAAAGCCCACTCCCTCTAGAGATCCAAGCCCCAATAGGTGGTAAGCCCCTATAATGCACAGTCTGCACTCGGTGTGCAGACTGTGCATATAGCCCACTCCCTCAGGCACCCAAGCCCACATAGGTGGGCAAGCCCCTACTACACACAGCTTTTTCTCCCTGTATTGCTCTTCATGGAGAGCCGCTCACTCCAGACCCACAAGACCAATTCGGTGGATGAGCCACTACTACTGCTCTCTCTTCATGGAGAGCTCATTCCCTCCACATACTCAAGCCTCCTTACATAGCGAAATGCCTGCTACATACAGTTAGGTATGTTAGTAATATTTTACTGAAAACAAGATATTCACTGAAAAAAACAGAGGTGAAGGTGAGGTTATCTTGAGGTGAAAATGACAGTGCAAAAACAATTTTAAATAAAAAAAAAACACCGAGAGTCAACAGTTAAAGTTAAATTGCGCCCCGCCTTGCAATGCTTATGACTTCACATATTACATCGCTCATGACATGTTCAGTTGGAGCATTGATGAGGTCACTGATAACATTATCCACCATACTGGTGATCAAATTAGTCTACAAGGTAGTGCAGCCTTTGAAATATGTAAATAAACATATGTGCTAATATAAAATAATTAGACTGTAGTCCACTGCCTCTAGACACATAAACCCCATTAGGTGGCCAAGACCCTACTATGCACATCCTTTGCATTGTGCACATATTTTCACAGAGAGACCACTATCTCTAGACACCCACACGGGCTACTACACACCGCCTTCACCCTGTGCAAAACCCTTTGCAGAGAACCCGCTCCTTCCATTAGATGGTTAAACTTCTACTATGTACAGCCTTCGCCCTGAGCAGAGCTCTAAATGGAGAACTCACTCCCCTCAAGCACTCAAGTCCCATTAGGTGGACAAGCCCCTACTACGCATAGCCTTCGCCCAGTGTACATCTTTTCATGGAAAGCTGTCCTTCCAGACATCCAAGCCCCACTAGGTCGCCAAGCCCCTATTATGCATAGCAGTCACCCTGTGCACAACTTACTACCTACAGACTCTCAAATCCTGTTAGGTGGTGATGGCTGCACTACGCACAGCCTTTGTCCTGTGGGCAGCTCTTTAAGGAGAGCCCACAGCCTCCACACATGCAATCCCCCTTAGGAAGCTAAGTAAGCATTGTGCAAAAGGTTATAATTATTAGCAGTACAGAAACTATTGATAGCTCATTAAATACCTTTCAGCCTCACAAGCATGTAGCAAATTGTCAAACTCATTGAATGATGTCATCAGTGATGTCATTAATGATGTCATTTTAATGTCATCAGTGAGCTCATCAATGAACATGCCATGAATATGTTGATATTTGAGGCCATAATCCGTGCAAGGCAAGGGCTCAAGTTATAGTTTGCTCGGTAAACTATAACTGGCACATTTCAGTGTTTTTTTAAACTTTAAAATTGTATTTTTAAGTGACATTTTCACCTAAATATAACCTCACTTTAACCTTTGATTCCAATCCTTGGTTATAACTCGCGCCCCGGCCATTCACAGTGATGTCATAAGTGATGTAATTTCAGATGTCATAAGTGATGTTATCAATAATGTGATAGAACATGCCACGGGTGATGTAATATGTGAGGTCATAAGCAGTGCATAGAGAGGGCACAAGTTATAGGGCCAGATGCATCAAGCATTTTTTGCCTTCGCAAACGGCCGATTCGCAGAATCAGCCGTTTGCAAACGCTAAAAAATGCACTTCTGATGCAGCAAACCCTATTTTGCGATTCGGTAATCTGTTACCGAATCGCACAATGGGTTTGCGATTCACTATTAGGAAGGGGCTTGCATAGGGCGTCCCTTCCTAATACCGAATCGCATCGGTATGCATGAATGTTTTGCGACCGAAATGCGGTCGCAAAACATTCGCATTTTTCCACCTACTTCAAGTAGGTTGTAACCAATTCGCAAATGGGAAGGGGTTCCCAAGGAAAACCTTCCCCTTTGTGAATGTCTGTAAATGCATTTTCTATGAGCAGGCAGTGGTCCCACGTTTAAGGAAAATGGGCTGCTTTACAAAAAAAATGATTGCTTTATTTAAAAGCATATTTAAATCAGAAGTGGGGGGAGGTAGAAGGAGCTGTGATCCATTCAGCTTCCTTGGAGTCAATCGTAATCAATGGGGAATGGATCACTTGTACCTGTAACCAGGGCTCAGGTGTTCTAACCTTCAGTGCTTAAAAAACCCTCATTCACGTAAACAGGTCGTATGGCGGTTTATCTTGATTCTCCGCCTGTATCAAATACGTGACAGCATCATCATTGGGTCTCTGTTGTATGCTTCCTCCACCTGGAGGGAACCACTGGTTATTACAGTAGTGATCAGTGATAAGTGCCGAGTGAGAGTGCTCTGGTGAAGTGAGTTGGTTTAAAAAGTGATCCTCACACCTCCTCAACTGTAACTTTATTCAGTTCGGTGTGTGTGGACAGTGTAAAACAAGTTCACCAAGTTTTAAACCAACTCACTTCACCAGAGCACTCTCACTCTGCACTTATCACTGATCACTACTGTAATAACCAGTGGTTCCCTCCAGGTGGAGGAAGCATACAACAGAGACCCAATGATGATGCTGTCACGTATTTGATACAGGCGGAGAATCAAGATAAACCGCCATACGACCTGTTTACGTGAATGAGGGTTTTTTAAGCACTGAAGGTTAGAACACCTGAGCCCTGGTTACAGGTACAAGTGATCCATTCCCCATTGATTACGATTTATTTAAAAGCAATCACGGACATGGTGGTCTGCTGACCCCAGCAGGCCACCATCCCCGTGATTTTTGCGATTCCTAGGGGGTCGCAAATTGCGACCTACCTCATTAATATTCATGAGGTAGGTCATTTGCTATCCCCTAGAAATCGCAGAAAGTGTTAAACCCACTTTCATGCATTCCATTTTGCGATTTTCAAATTGCGAATCGCAAGAATTCGCAATTAGGAACTCGCAAAATGGATTGTTGGTGCATCTGGCCCATAGTTCCTTGAGTTACGTGTAACTGGTGAGTTTCAGTGGATTTTAGTGTTTAAAATGTAAAGTTTTGGCTGACATTTTTCACCTTCGTATAACGTCACTTTAACCTTGCACCCAACTCTTGCGGGCAGTCAATCCCGCGCCGAACACAGAGCCCCCCGCAGGTGGCCAACACCACATTGCTGGGCAACGCCCCACAGCTGTACAACAGCCCACGGACACTCACCCAACATTTTTTGGTGTTTTGTTTGTCCCTCAGTAATCTTGCTGTAATTTTGCGGGATTATTACGAGTCCGCGGTGACACAATTTATTTTTTCCACTTTTACTCCAGGAGGGTACCTTAGGGTTCTCCCCCACAAGGGCCAAGGGATCAGTGTACCCCTTCCCTAACCTCTATATGTTTTATTTTATTTTCAGTACTTCAGGACCAAGTCTTCGAGTTCTAAAATGGCTTCTGCAACCTTTCTCTTCATGTTGCAGCCAGCCAATCACAGCCCTTTATCCTGTGGGACCTGCCTCGGTCCAGCGGATCTATTCAATCAGTAGGCTTTATTTGCTGTATAGTACCTTGGTACTCCCTCAGTAAATTCTGAAGCTTAATTTCTCTCAAATGGCTGAATAGATATACACCAATCACAGAAAGTGCTCTTTCTGCGAAAAGATCTAGTTTTATGCCAAATTTGGTGTAATTCCATTCAGCGCTTTGAGAGAACTTAAGCTACAGCATTTTCTAAAGTTCCTATGGGAACTTGCATTGGGAAATAGTTTTTGTGCCCCCTCCCCCTTTTTTTCCTGCCCCACACTTGATGGATCACCCTGAAATTGACGTACTTGACATGTTACTGCATGTTGTTATAGGGATTCTGCACACACAGAGCTATGCACAGGATAATAGGACCTCGGAATATAGTGGTGAGCCAAACATAAACCTTAGCACCTAAAACCCCAACCCAACTAGCCTTAGCGTCCCATTAGCAACAATGTACCAATGATTAGACAACCCAGAACACGGTATCTCTCTCTCAGGACTCGCAGAAGCAAGAACACTCTTTCGTCACTCACTCGTACCTGTCCACAACGTGCGTAAGAAGAGACACAGTATAGGTTAAAATGTTTATTTCAACTTACGTGCTCTAAGATACAGTACACGTGTCAGTACTATCAACATAAGGCATAAGAATAATATAATCAGCATTGTTACAACTCCATAAAATACAAACGGGGAAAGCATCTCATAAAGCAATGGATATAAGGCTAAATGACCTTACCACCCTCCCCGTTCTGAAAGCTAGTTTATTATAAAAATAGAAGACCTCTGGGCTTTGACCAGCGAACCCCCATACCTCAATCTCTAGATGCAAAACTACATCAGCAGACAATCACCGCTCTTCTCTCTGGAAAGGTTTTCTCCAAGTGCCCCAGAGCGGGAAAACCGCAACATTAAAAGCACACACATTTCTCCCTGGCAGCTGTCCATAGTGTTATGTCTAGGTGCGAGGGACTGGCCAAATCAGCAGGACCAAGAAAACGTTGTTATTCGACCTTGTACATGTTATGCAGACGGAGCCCAAAGTGAACAGGAGAAAAGGTGAAAGATAGAAAATGCAGACAGTGCTAAAATAACTTGGCAAGAGCAGAGGTCGATAGAACAACCGCGCAGAGTAACGGGTGCAAAGAAAAGCAACATGGCATCCAGGCCTAAGACAACGCAGCAAGGCAGGCCAGGAGGCCACAAACCACAAGACACCCTCCCCTGGACAGTCCAATCGGCCAAGACAAAGGACGAAGACAGAGTTCAAATGGACCGAGCAGAACAGTAGCATCCGATGAAAAATGAGAGCCAGCGAGGCAGTCCACGTCAGTCCAAAAGCGTGTGAGTGCAGAAAAACGCTATAGCATCCAAGAGGACATCATTGGAATCGTCAGAAAACATAGACGCCATCCAGTCCAACAGTTCAAAGCAGCAGGAATGTTCCTCAGAGGACGGAGCATCCAAAAGCAATGCGGGACAGCTTGCGTGATATTCAATATAGCTTTGTTGTAGAAGATTCTGAGCAGCCGCCCAGATATCCCATTGCGCCAAAATCCCCAGTGCAGCCGCACGCGTCATGCAGCCTGCAACGGAACAGTCCCGTTCTTGGGCCTCCAGAGGTCCCACCAACTGAACAAAATCCGGAACAGACAACGACGTATCGGAGAGGCAGAAATCCATGGTCCAGGTGAAAGGACAGCGGATGCAGGACATCACAGGTTGCACGCAAGTGAAATACGCAAAGCGAAAAGAAAGGGTATAGGACACACTCAGTGTCGCCAATGGCAGAACCCCGAACCCAGCCAGGATACGCTCACGGAGCAGCTGGAGGCGCTCTGGATCGAGAAGGGCCCATCGGGGAGCAGCCATTGCGCAGAAAACAGACCAACAGCAGGACACCAGCCGCCAAGGCGAGTATCAATGGGAAACCACCAAAGACGCTGGAAAAAATCGAATGAATAAATGCCGGAATCACACCGAAAATAGTTTGGAAAGAGGATACAAGGCCGGACCCTACAACTTTTAAAAAGTGCACCAGACCTTCAGTGTTAGATGCGTTAAAAATACGGTGAATTAATTCCCCGAAATGCTGTGGGAGGTTTGTGTTCAAAAGGGCCTGGATTTCACTGTGGGTACTCGCCACCTGGAGAATGAATGTCTCCTTGGCGGATGTGAGCATAACCTCCTGGTTCAATAATAGCGCCTTTATTCTGCTCAGTTTATTAAAATCTGCCTTCATGGTAGGAATGGAAGGCCAAATAGAATTATCTATGATGTCGTGAGGGGGGAGGAAAAAGCACATTCTTGCAGCAGACAACCCTGTGCGAAACCGTAACAATATAGGGTATGCCGGCCTGCATGCCACAGCAGTTTTCGTTATTCAAAAGCAAATAGCTACCATTTGTAAGCAAAGTAAAAGTAGGAGAAATAGCAGGAGCGGGAATACCCTTCAACACACAAGCAAGATTCGGAGCGGAAACGTTACAAGCTCCGTGCAATTTAATGTGTTTACAAACAAGGGAATGACCCACAGTTGAATCGCATGACTCCCCCGTGAGAAAAACTTCCTTCCCTAAGGCATTTGTACATGAAAGGCAGGGACCAAAGTTCATGCAGGAAGGCACTACCCAAAGGCTGAAAACGGCCCACAGGATAATGTTTCATGCACGAACTAAATTCAAACAAGGAAAAAGGCAAAGCGATAACCCCATGAACTAGCCACACAGTAGAATCTAATTCCGCCACAGAGAATGGTAAGGGCTCCACTTTCTCGATATGTAACAGAGTGTAAGCTGCATCTTTCATGGACATGAACTGCTGTTTGTCAGTTAAATTAAAAGGCAGAAATAAGGCAGTGGTGTTCAAAAATGCCAAGGAACTTTACCTAACTTAAGTGTTTGCAAAGTCCACGCAAACTGCATAAATGAACGTAATTGATTCTGACCATGATACAACACAGAAACATCATCTTGTACAATATCAACAACAGAGGACACAATATTCTCCAAAGTGTAAATGCAGGAAGACAGGGTATTAATACTATTGTCAACAACAGCAAGCACCTTTTCCAAATTTGCTTGGTCTATTTCCCGTAGACGGGAAGCAGCTTCAATTTGCGACAGCTTCCAGAGTTCATTATAGGCTTCATAAATGAATCTCTTCGGTCGTGGACCACGAGGTCCCAATATAAAGTCGGACAGATCAATATTGCCTGATAGGAGGGACAAATGTTGTTTAACAGAGTCTAGGGAAGAATGCTGCAACCACTGTTTACATAATTTACCAACAGAATATGTGGTGACAGTACGGGAGTCAGAAAACCTAGGATCGGGCCTGTCCTGAGTATAGCCAGGAACTGAGTCGTGAAAACGCAGTTGGCACGCATTAGATGATATGGGCCAAGCCAACCAGGGTGACTGAAAAAGCGTAGAAATATTAAAAGAATTGTTCTGAAACAAAGCCTGCAAAGTCGAAAGGGACATATTAAAGTGCAAGCTGTTGTTTTGAGTGGAAGACAGGGATGGAATTGATGGTGCGTTTATTTGTTTGGTGGTAGCCAAACCCCAACACGTAGTCTGATAGATGGAAGCATTCAGAAATACAATTTGGGCCGGGATAAGGCAGGCACGGTGCAAGGCCTCGGTGCCTTGCACCTGCCAAGGCTTGGAGCCCCAGATTGATTTCAAATCCACAGTGTCCTTCCAGTACTCATAACCACCCACAGCTAAGGCGCTCAAAAAGGAACCCGAATAAAGCAATTTGGTGTGGGTCAACATGATTATCTGAGTGGATGGGGCGGTTAATTTAAAATAATAGGACCCAGGGTTCAATCTATTAAAATCAGTGAAATGGGTAAATTTATTTCTAAGAGTCTGGGAGCTACCCGGTAAAGGGATTGGGCAATGTTCCCATTGGGTGTAGGCCACAGAGCTACGTAGTGCACTTGGTTTATGGACAAAATGGTTGCCCCAATGCTGGTAGCAGTATAAATCGGCATAATTCGCAGAATTCATATACAAATCTTCAGCATTAAAGGAAGCATAATATTTTAAATCAGCAAACAATGCTTCAACTGCATGCACATCCCAATCGTCAGAATGAATATTACTTTTTACTACATCACCCATCGAAACTCGAAGGACATTTGGTACATTAATAATTTCTGTTGGTCCATGAATTTGAAAATTTACCGCATCCCACACTATGCCATCAGCAACTGGAAAAGCTGAAATATTCACAAATGTGTGGTCACGCTTCATGATGTGAGATGAGGAATGTGGAGCCAAAGTTCCAGCGACACTGTTCACAGCAGAGCGTTCAGGTAAATAGTGACCATTTATGAGCAGAAAAAACACTGTGACAAAGCCAATGGACATGAACAAAAAAACGAGGAACAGCACCAACCAGATGTATGTCCAGGGGGAATCAAAAAATTGTCTCTAAACCAGGATACAAAAATACTGAACTTGGACGGGACAATTGATGAGGTGGAATCCGAGTCAAAGGAATAACGTGTTGGGCTCAGTGGCGTTGTTGGTAAGTGTGCCACCGATTCTGTTTCGGGATAGGTATACTCGTTCTCGTCGATGCAGGGGGAAACAGGAGGTTCGAGTATACTTTCAGGCAAATCAACCATCTTAATTGTAACATCAGTGACCGTTCGGGCAGGAGGGCCTCGAACACAAGTCCGGTAAATGGCAGGACAAGAGACCGCCGGTGTAACACTATTCAGGATCGGCCAGATGTTGTAGCTTGACATTGTCCACTGAGATGTATCTGTTCTCCTTGCGACCAGGAAGCGGTGGTAAGATGACTGTACGTGTTCCCTTCAAGCCCAGGACTGGAACCGGTGCACGATAAGAGGGGCCAAATTCTTTTTTGTTCTCCACCTTCTCTCGAACCAGGTCGCCAATCTTCGGAAGCCAGCCGGCAACCGGAATCTGCAGAGCAGGGTCTGTGGCTGAAGGTAAGTGTGCGATTGCAAGTTTTTCTCGGGCTTCTTGTAAGTCCTGTAACATAGTAGAATGGTTATCTACATCAAACTTGGCGGATTGCGCCGCCATGTCTAGACCATCAAGGTCAGGCACAAACATTCTTATGCCAAAGAGCATTTCGTATGGGGTCCGCCCACCCAGAGATCTTCTAGGGAGATTATTAAGTGCACATTGTACAGTATACAAGTGGGCCAGCCAGTTCCTGCCAGTACCTAAGACTCTAGCTGTCAAGGATTGCTTTAAATCACGGTTCATTCGCTCCACAATTGAATTACCCTCAGGTCTGTATGGAGACGAAAATTTCACCCGCACCCCCAGTGAACCCATTGCGTCCTTGTACGCCTTAGAGGCAAACGCTGGACCTTGGTCAGAATGGAAGGTGCCGCAAGCGAAAATTCCCACAAAGATACGCAAATCCCTGATGACATTTCGAGCGTCAGCACTCCGTTGTGGCCAGACCCAGATGAAACGTGTGCACGAGTCTACTGCAACTAAGATATATGTTCGAGGCATGTGAGCTGCAGAGCTCACACTGTGCATTAGATCGCCATCTGGTGTTGGGCTCGGATGCTTGCACTTTGTTGTTGTCTTCGAAGAAGTCTCTGTAGTCATGTGATAGGTGACTCCTCCTTAGGACAATAGTGCGCATGGGCATCGACTCCATCCTCAGATTGTTTTTTCCGCCATCGGGTTCGGATGCATTTCGACACTCCGGTTCGAAACTCGTTTTTTGCAGCGTTTTCCACTTTTCAACGCCTAATACCGACATCGACATCTCGACGTCCCTTCCTCGATCTCCTTTCCAGCCGTCGACGCGGGCCGTTGGGCCCATCGACGCCGTAAGGCCTACTGCCCATGGAAAGGACGCCATTCCGAAAATGCCCCCAATGTGGAGCAAAGTTTCCTCATAGTGACCACCACCAGGTCTGTAATCGGTGCCTCTCACCAGACCATAACGAGGCCACTTGTCCGGCCTGCGCCTCCTTCCGCTCCAAGAAGACAATCCGAGATCGTCGAGCCCGAAGGCACATCATGGCGCACAGGTCCGCTCCGGAACCCGTCAACATCTTCGACGAGGGTCCCGATGTTCCGGAAGAAGACTCCGAAGACCTCGCTATCATCTCCGAGGCAGAGGACTCCGACAGTTCCATCCCTTCAGGGCAGCGTGTGAGTACTACTGCCCCTGCCCCAACCCTCCCTGCAAAATCGAAGGCACCGGTCAGTACTTCGCCTACGGGCCCCAGTCGTGACCGTAAACGTGTTTCGGACGCCCCGCCTTCGGGCTCGGCACCGAACAAGAAAACAAAGCCTTCTAGTTCCTCGGCACCGACCAAACCTCATGTGCCCGTTACACCGGCACCTTCGGCGCCGAAACACAAAGACCACCCGGCGCCGAAATCCAGCTCGGTCCCCAAATCCACCTCCAAGCACGCGGATCCCTCGGCACCGAAACCGAAGCCACTCGACACACCCCTAAACTAAAGCTGGTCGAGCCTGTAGCTAAACCGAAGGACGCCTCGACGCCTTCTAAAGCAAAGGAACATTTAAAGAAGCCATCACCACGTTCGGAACCGAAAAAGTCGGCGCCGAAACCTAATATTCAAGGAGAGGAACTGTTTACACCGGATCCCATCGATCCTAATCAACACAAACTTTATATCAATCCTAAAACAGGACATATTTCCTCTGTGCCACGTCACAAGCCTGTCCCTCCAAAGAAGAAAGACTCTTCCACTTCCCCTATGCCTCCTTCTTCCCCTATACCTCTCTCTAACACCCCTCCTCTCCACATCCCTATCACACCTCCTCAACCTGCGGATTCTCCCCCACATGAGTATGAGGACAACATGGGGTACGGGGATGACCCTCATAATTTATATCTGGATCCAGATAATCCACCACAGGATGACTGGGGTTATAATGACCCCCAGACCCTGCAGACCTCCCCAGCCCTCCACCTTATCCCACAAAACCATCTCCACCAGATGATCACATAGGTTTTGGGCAACTCATACATAGGGCGGCCGTTTTTCATGGGGTGCATATTCACACCGACCAACCAGAGGAAGATTTTCTTCTAGACACTTTTGAACGGTCTCAAAAACGGTTCAAACTTTGCCCATGATCAAGGGTGTCATTAAACATGCACCTGAAATTTTTAACGACCCGGTCAGAGCCAGGATCCTTAATCCTAGAGTGGATAAAAAGTATAGACCTGCCCCAGATGACCCCACATACATCAAAAGTCAGCTCCCCCTTGACTCACTGGTCGTTTCTAATGCCAGAAAACGCGCCAATTCCCAAACTTCAGGGGATGCTCCGCCCCCTGATAAAGAATCCAAATTGTTAGATTCCTCTGGCAAACGCGTAGCTGCGCAAGCCACCAACATATGGCGCATCGCTAACACCCAAGCTCTACTAGCTAGGTACGACAGGGCACACTACGATCAGCTAGAAACCCTCCTTCAACATCTACCTGATCAATACAAAACACAAGCCACTGACCTCATTCAAGAAGGCAAACTTATTTCCAATGCCTCCATTAAGTGCGCCTTAGACTCAGCCGACACCGCCGCTAGGTCAGTTAACACTAGCGTGCTTATCAGACGACACGCCTGGCTTCGCATTTCAGGTTTTAAGCCAGAGGTTCAGACTACCATACTAAACCAGCCTTTTAACCAAAACCAACTATTTGGTCCTGCTGTCAACACAGCACTAGAAAAGATGAAGAAGGATACTGACACTGCCAAATCAATGGGAGCATTGCAGTCCCCGCAGCAACGTGGCTCCTTTCGCCGCTCCTTTTACAGGGGGCTCCAGGAATACCACCGCAGACAGTTCCTCTTCCTATCGAACAAACACCCAAACCTCTCCTAATAGAGGATACTTTAGGGGTGGTTACAGAGGCAACAACTCTAAGGGCAGAGGTCGAGGTAATAATAACAACACCCGTACCTCCACCACTCCCAAACAGTGACTTTCCTCCACTTCCCCCGACCACAACACCCCTGTCGGGGGAAGGCTATCACAGTTCCTGCCTGTCTGGAACTCCATTACAACAGACAGGTGGGTGAGACAGATTATCCAACATGGCTACTGCCTGGAGCTAACAGCTACCCCCCCACCATACCACCCAGGCAGCGTCCAATGTCCACAGACCATCTTACACTTTTACAACAAGAGGTACTTTCCCTGCTTCAAAAGCACGCCATAGAGCCAGTGCCTCTGCTACAGCAGGGCACAGGGGTTTACTCCCTGTACTTCCTCATTCCCAAAAGGACGGCACTCTCAGGCCTATTTTAGACCTCAGACCTCTCAATCAATACATACACTCAGATCATTTTCACATGATCACTCTCCAACAAGTGCTTCCCTTACTACAACAACAAGACTTCCTTGCCACATTAGACCTCAAGGACGCCTACTTCCACATTCCCATACATCCTGCTCACAGGAAGTATCTAAGGTTCGTTCTCAATGGGCAGCACTACCAGTTCAAAGTACTCCCATTCGGAGTCACCACTGCTCCAAGAGTGTTTACCAAATGCCTTGCAGTAGTAGCAGCGCATCTACGAAGACAACAAATACATGTCTTCCCATACCTGGACGACTGGCTTATCAAAGCCAAATCATTCAACCAGTGTGTCCAACACACTCACCAAACAATACAAACATTACACAACTTGGGCTTCACAATAAACTATACCAAGTCCCACCTTCAGCCCTCCCATGTCCTTCAATATCTGGGAGCTACGATAAACACTTCCACTGCTCTAGCTTACCCCAGCCCAGCCAGGATAGCCAGTATACAAACCCTTGTCCCCAGGTTTCAAATGCAACACTCTCTTCCAGCCAGAGTGTTTATGCAGCTCATCGGCATGATGGCATCCTGCATTTTTCTCGTCCCTCATGCAAAACTTCAAATGCGTCCTCTACAAGAGTGCCTAGCGCGCCAATGGAACCAGGCTCACGGACATCTTACAGATCTGGTGTTGGTAGACAGCCGCACACATCGCTCTCTGCAGTGGTGGAACACCAACAATTTGTCCAAGGGGCGGCCGTTCCTAGAGCCGGTTCCACAAGTAGTACTAACCACGGACGCATCCCTTACAGGATGGGGAGCACACCTGTTACACCATACAACACAGGGCAAGTGGACCACTCAGCAGAAGCTGTTCCACATCAACCACCTAGAGTTACTAGCCATATTCCTAGCTCTCAAGTCCTTTCAACTCCACGTACAAAACAAAGCTGTCCTGATCCGAACAGACAACATCACAGCTATGTACTATATACAAAAACAGGGGGGACACACTCTCCACAACTGTCCCAACTAGCACAGGACATTTGGAGGTGGGCCATTCCACAAAACATTTACCTTCTAGCGGAACACCTACCAGGCATTCACAATCAGATTGCAGATCTGTTAAGTCGACAGGCACAACAGATTCACGAGTGGGAACTACATCCACAAGTTCTTCTACCTTTCTTCCAGATGTGGGGCCAGCCAGACTTAGATCTGTTCGCCACACACCAAAACGCAAAATGCCCAACCTTCGCCGCCAGGCTTCCACACCCGCAGTCCAAGGGCAATGCGATATGGATGAACTGGTCCGGCAGATTTGTGTACGCTTTTCCACCGCTCCCACTCATCCCACTTGTAGTACGCAAGCTTCGACAACAGTCTCTAAAAATGATACTAGTAGCCCCCACGTGGGCACGCCAACCGTGGTTCACCACACTACTGGAGCTATCAGAAGTCCCATACCAAAGACTACACCTCTCCCCATCAATGCTAACGCAGAGCCATGGAGAGATAATGCACCCAGATCCATCTCAGCTGAACCTTGGAATTTGGCTCCTGAAGTCCTAGAATTCGGTTACCTTAACCTACCCCCAGACTGCATGGACGTTATAAAAGAAGCTAGACGCCCAACTACCAGAGCATGCTATGCAGCTAAATGGAAAAGATTCGCTATTTACTGCACTAATAATAACATCCAACCATTACAAGCCTCTACGCAAAACATCATTTGCTATTTGCTACATTTGCAAAGATGTAGTCTTGCATACTCATCCATACGTCTGCACCTCGCAGCCCTTGCTGCTTACTTGCAAAACAGGCAACACTTATCACTATTCAAAGTTCCCGCCATTAAAGCCTTCATGGAAGGCCTTAAGCGCATCATACCTCCCAGATTACCACCTTCCCCAGTGTGGAATCTTAATATAGTACTTACCAGGCTCATGGGTCCACCTTTCGAACCCTTACATAAATGTGAACTTCAATTCCTTACATGGAAAGTTGCGTTTCTAATAGCAATCACTTCTCTAAGGAGAGTCAGTGAACTACAAGCTCTAACTATACAAGAGCCTTTCTTACAAATACATCATAAAAAGGTAGTTCTCAGAACAAACCCAAAATTCCTTCCCAAAGTCATTTCGCCTTTCCACCTTAACCAATCAGTAGAACTACCGGTGTTCTTCCAAAACCCAGATTCCGTGGCAGAAAGAGCTCTCCACACCCTAGATGTCAAAAGAGCCCTTATGTATTACATTGACAGAACCAAATCTTTTCGCAAAACCAAACAATTGTTTGTGGCTTTCTCTCCACCACACAAAGGTAATCCCATCTCAAAAGCCGGGGTTGCAAGGTGGATTGTTAAATGTATCCAAATCTGCTACCAAAAGCCAAACGCACATTATCAGTTCCCCTAGAGCGCACTCAACACGCAAACTAGGGGCATCCATGGCATTCTTAGGGAACATTCCCCTAGAAGACATATGTAAGGCAGCCACATGGTCTACAACACACACCTTCACTAAACACTATTGTGTTGATGTGCAAGCCAAGCAACAAGCTTCCGTGGGCCAAGCTGTCCTTAAAACCCTTTTTCAAACTACTGCAACACATACAGGTGACCACCGCTAGGGGAGATACTGCTGTACAGTCTATGCACAGTGTGAGCTCTGCAGCTCACATGCCTCGAACGGAAAATGCTACTTACCAGTATGCATCTGTTCTTGGCATGTAGAGCTGCAGATCCTCACACGCCCACCCACCTCCCGGGACCTGTATGTGCTCCAGTCCTATCTTAATTAGATACACACACATGGACATCTCTTTTCTTTTCTACTAACTCCATCACTCCCCAATATGGCGAAAAACAATCTGAGGATGGAGTCGATGCCCATGCGCACTATTGTCCTAAGGAGGAGTCACCTATCACATGACTACAAAGACTTCTTCGAAGACAACAACAAAGTGCAAGCATCCGAGCCCAACACCAGATGGCGATCTAATGCACAGTGTGAGGATCTGCAGCTCTACATGCCAAGAACAGATGCATACTGGTAAGTAGCATTTTCCTTATAGGCAGTGTCTGAAGAAAATGGACCGCAGTGATGCAGCGTTAACACACCCAAAGGGTCTGTTAGAAATGTAGAGCGAGGTCTGTGGTGGTCGTGTAACCGTGGAAGGCTTAATCTGTTGACACACGTCACAAGAAAGCACGTAAGTACGGGTATCTTTATATAAACCACGCCACCAGTAACGCTGCTGCAAGATGGAAACGGTCGCAGACACTCCAGCATGGGCCGAAGCCATGCCTTCGTGTGCTGCCGTTATCAAGGAAAGTCTGCGATCCGCGTTGGGTATCAGCCGATCACAAACGTCAGGTATTGTTACATAAGGAGCCTGTTCGGGACCTAACTGATAAGAATATTTGGAAGGAAAACCCCTAGGGTAATTAGCACCTTCCTTTGTCGCAGCAATAGCTGCCAAAATATCGGTGTCAATTTTAGACATGGATCTGGTAACTGCTGCTACTGAACACGTGACTACTGCTGATCTGGCAGCTTCGTCTGCCAGACCGTTACCAACAGCGTGTGCGCCCACCAGCTGATGGCCTAGGGTGTGAACCACCTGTGTGAGTGGCAAACGTTGTCTCAATTCTGCCACCCGAACCCAAAGCATCTTATGCTTGATTGTGCTACCTTTAGCGTCTCTATAGTCGTTTTGCGACCAAAAGAACAGATTGTCATTGTAAGATTGAACACAGTAATAAGAATCGCATACAATAAGAGTGGTCACATCCGGATTTACGAACTCAAGCGCAAGCACCAATGCGCGCAGCTCGGCCAATTGTGCAGTACTGTCCCCGAGTGCCTGAGTGTGCACTACAGTGGATTTGAACTCTCTGTTCACAAAGGTACCTGCAACAATAGCACATGCGGCTGAATAAGCATGCTTGGACCCCGTGGCCGGTTGTGCCGAACCATCGGTGTAGATCACACATTCGTAATCCTCAAGCGGCAGTAAAGACAGAGGAGGAGGATGAACGAACTCATACTGTAAAAACTCCTGAGTCTGAAGAGAAGAATCGAAAATGAAGGTGACATCAGGAGACGTCAAAGAGGTTGCCCATTGAATCCAACGGGGATGCAAAGCTTTAGAGTTCGGAACACTTGCCTTTGTCACTGCCTCTAGAGCAGGATAGGGTGTTACCACTAGAATGCGCTTTCCCTGTGCCAGTGCGCGCTCCTTTAGAATCGCCATTTGCACTGCAGTCAGAACTTTCTCCACAGATGAAAAGCGCATTTCTGCGGAAGTGTACAGATGTGACTTGTATGCGATGGGTACTGTGTCACCTTCGTTAAAGGTTAAATACGTAAAACCCACTGCCCCCGGAATTATTCTAATCACCAGGTTTGTGTGGTTATCACGCGTCAACAGGTACTTAGACTCAAGGAGGTCTGTCTGCAAGGACTGCAGAATGGAGGAATGCTCCGGAAGCCAACAAGACTTCAAAAAGTTAGGTTGTATCAAGGCATTCAGTGGCTTGATACGCTGGGCGTATTCGGGAATGTATGTACGCCCGAAGTTCAGAAAACCCAGTAAAGACTGAAGTTTTTTCAGATTAGTAGGAGGGCACAAAAGTGCACATTTTTCCAAGAAATGGGGAGCTAAACCCTTACCTTCATTGTTGAGCTCATAGCCCAACAACAAAACGGTAAATTCAGCAATGTGAGATTTGGCAAAGTTAAACTTGTAGCCTAGAACCGCAAATTCTAGAACAATGCGGTCCACTCGAGAAAGATGCTGGAACAATTCGTCGTCTGTCAGATAAATATCATCGACGTACGAACATGCATCCGGGTCTATGCCGTCTAACAAAGAGACAACACGGGCAGCGAATACACCTGGACTGTTTTGTAGCCCATAGGGAGACGCCGGAGTTTGAATAATTTACCACCGGAGGTAAAAGCGCTCCATTGGCTACTCTCCGGGGCTAAGTTGTGCGTGTAGAATCCATTGGATACGTCAAGTGTCGTTTTATATTTTTTACGAACACGACTGTCTACTAGTGCAGAACTATGTGTATTTTGTACCGCAAAGGTCCGACAATGAGAGTTCAAATGCCAGTAATCCAAAACTAAGCGGTACGATCCATCGGGTTTAGAAACCGCGAAAAGGGGATTGTTCATAGGTGACCCGCATGTTTCAATTACTCCCTGATATTCCAACTGAGTCAGAATTTCAGTAACGGGACCTTTTGCGTCCCGTTTAATGGGATATTGGGGTTGCGGCTGCGGTAGGGACCTCAAAGGTATTTCATGGAAAGGAGAGCCTTCATCCCAGCCCACGTGATTGCGGTATAACGCAGGAGCCAGGGATACAGCCCACTCGGCTGCAAGAGCCTCCGCTTTGTCCTTTGGGACATGTCGAGAAAAGCTCAGAAGTATCACCTCCTCCCCTTTACGCGCAGCAAGAACGAATGGGGGGGGCCAATCCACCTCCGCCAACAAAATGTCATATGAAGAGGTCAGATTCTCCCAAAAAATCCCTTTAATTACACGCTGTATATCACCTTCAATTTGAATGACTATATTAAAAAGTCTGTCAGGGGGTGCCACTCTGGTGTCTGCTGTCTCGACAGTTATGAATGTTTCTGTTGGTGTCGCCTCCATATGAGGATGTAGCGCCTCCCGCACTATGGTAACTTCCGCGGCGCTGTCTAGGAGGGTCACTGCCCACGTCCAGTTCAGGAGTCTCGTTCTCACCGTCTGTGGCATATTTCGCTGTTACAGCGGCAACTTTCTTCTACTGAAATTGTGGGCGAGAACGCTGAAAGTCTTCTGCTTTCCCTCTGACCTGTTGTTGAGGTTGGTCTCGTCCCTGGGGAGCCTCTCGACCCCTTCCTCTATCCTGGCGATCTCCTCCACCGGCCGGAGATGTTGTCTGTGCCTGTGAAGAACGAGGAGAACGCGTATCAGGGATCTGAAACCTATCCGGAGATTTAATTCTCGCCCTATCGCGTAAATCATAAGTGCGTTCAGAAGAGACTGAAACCGGGGATGCGCCTCTCGACCCCGGGTTCTTTTGTTGCTTACCCTGTTTTTTCAGCCTCCAGCTCTTTTTAGTGAAGACTGGTTTCTCATCTTTCTCAGATTGAGTTTTAGGTTGTTGTTGTTGCGATTGTGTTTGCTGTTTGGCAAAAGGCTTATTGCCCAGGCTATTTCGGCCAATAGTTTTGTAAGCCTGGGTTATAATTTTCGGTAATTCGCGCGGCTTGTCCAATTCTGGGACCAAAGCATTAGCTACTTGAAAGTTCACTGCATCGCCCTTGACATTCGCAAGGATCAGCTCAGCTACTACTTCGAACACTCCCACCAGTCTCATCCCTAATTCCACAGCCGCTTCAGGGCCATGTTCATCCTGCACTCGTTTAATTACAGAAGGGAGAACCGTCATGGAAGGAGTGCCGAAACACTTCGAATAAACTGCTGCGAATACCCTTCCCCAGTTGTTTCATGCTGTTAACTCGGGAATTAAGTCTTTTGGCAAACTAATCGTAAGAATTCTATGTTTATCCACCGGTGTTGTGTTTGGAAAAACAGCCTCCAGCTGGTCAAACTTCTCTGCAAGCCAATAAGGAAAATCATCCTTATTTTGTGGGCGCTTGCCCATCACCGAATTCACCATGACAGGACTTATGGTCACTCCGCCTGCACCAGCTGGGGCTCCCTGGATGTTGCCTGTAACATATTGTACTAAGGCTCGATGCACTCGCACCAGAGCCGAATACATGTTGCGCAGGTCCGCGACTGGTATTGTCATATATCGCGGATGTGGGGTGTACCCGGCCAAAACAGGCCAAGTGGCCCCATCAATAGATAAGGGGCCTAAACGAACCGTGGTAACCGGTTGGGGGAGGGCGCCATCAACCCAAACACGGTGCTGCCAAGCCGTGAGCGGTACTTCAAGTTTCATATAAGGTCTATAGGCAGCCGGAACAGCGGTGGGTTCATATTCATGGAACAGATTATCGTTCGCATCCACCGCTGGAAAGGTGACCCAAGAGTAGAACACCTCAAAGTGGAAAGCCGGATCGGCTTGTACCACAAAGATCAGCTCGACACCAGCATCAGGCACTCCATACACTCTTAAGTGATCTCGGAGTGCCCCGCGGCTATGTGCCGGTATGTTTACACCCGCCATTTCAATCGGGGTTATTCGACAACCTAACAAGAGGCAGCACAATATAGGGTTTGATTAAGAAACCTTTTTACAACTTCAAGCTTGAAAGAGCCTACAAAAACGTCAATATAGGAGGTATCACCGTCACACACGCTTCCGGAAGAGTATGTGAGGGAGTTGTGGACAAGCACAAGTACTACTCAAGCGTCTCGCAGATAAGCCCCACTCGTTGGTCGCGCCATGTTATAGGGATTCTGCACACACAGAGCTATGCACAGGATAATAGGACCTCGGAATATAGTGGTGAGCCAAACATAAACCTTAGCACCTAAAACCCCAACCCAACTAGCCTTAGCGTCCCATTAGCAACAATGTACCAATGATTAGACAACCCAGAACACGGTATCTCTCTCTCAGGACTCGCAGAAGCAAGAACACTCTTTCGTCACTCACTCGTACCTGTCCACAACGTGCGTAAGAAGAGACACAGTATAGGTTAAAATGTTTATTTCAACTTACGTGCTCTAAGATACAGTACACGTGTCAGTACTATCAACATAAGGCATAAGAATAATATAATCAGCATTGTTACAACTCCATAAAATACAAACGGGGAAAGCATCTCATAAAGCAGTGGATATAAGGCTAAATAACCTTACCACCCTCCCCGTTCTGAAAGCTAGTTTATTATAAAAATAGAAGACCTCTGGGCTTTGACCAGCGAACCTCCATACCTCAATCTCTAGATGCAAAACTACATCAGCAGACAATCACCGCTCTTCTCTCTGGAAAGGTTTTCTCCAAGTGCCCCAGAGCGGGAAAACCGCAACATTAAAAGCACACACATTTCTCCCTGGCAGCTGTCCATAGTGTTATGTCTAGGTGCGAGGGACTGGCCAAATCAGCAGGACCAAGAAAACGTTGTTATTCGACCTTGTACATGTTATGCAGACGGAGCCCAAAGTGAACAGGAGAAAAGGTGAAAGATAGAAGATGCAGACAGTGCTAAAATAACTTGGCAAGAGCAGAGGTCGATAGAACAACCGCGCAGAGTAACGGGTGCAAAGAAAAGCAACATGGCATCCAGGCCTAAGACAACGCAGCAAGGCAGGCCAGGAGGCCACAAACCACAAGACACCCTCCCCTGGACAGGCCAATCGGCCAAGACAAAGGACGAAGACAGAGTTCAAATGGACCGAGCAGAACAGTAGCATCCGATGAAAAATGAGAGCCAGCGAGGCAGTCCACGTCAGTCCAAAAGCGTGTGAGTGCAGAAAAACGCTATAGCATCCAAGAGGACATCATTGGAATCGTCAGAAAACATAGACGCCTTCCAGTCCAACAGATCAAAGCAGCAGGAATGTTCCTCAGAGGACGGAGCATCCAAAAGCAATGCGGGACAGCTTGCGTGATATTCAATATAGCTTTGTTGTAGGAGATTCTGAGCAGGCGCCCAGATATTCCATTGCGCCAAAATCCCCAGTGCAGCCGCACGCGTCATGCAGCCTGCAACGGAACAGTCCCGTTCTTGGGCCTCCAGAGGTCCCACCAACTGAACAAAATCCGGAACAGACAACGACGTATCGGAGAGGCAGAAATCCATGGTCCAGGTGAAAGGACAGCGGATGCAGGACATCACAGGTTGCACGCAAGTGAAATACGCAAAGCGAAAAGAAAGGGTATAGGACACACTCAGTATCGCCAATGGCAGAACCCCGAACCCAGCCAGGATATGCTCACGGAGCAGCTGGAGGCGCTCGGGATCGAGAAGGGCCCATCGGGGAGCAGCCATTGCGCAGAAAACAGACCAACAACAGACCAACAGCAGGACACCAGCCGCCAAGGCGAGTATCAATGGGAAACCACCTAAGACGCTGGAAAAAATCGAATGAATGAATGCCGGAATCACACCGAAAATAGTTTGGAAAGAGGATACAAGGCCGGACCCTACAACTTTTAAAAAGTGCACCAGACCTTCAGTGTTAGATGCGTTAAAAATACGGTGAATTAATTCCCGAAATGCTGTGGGAGGTTTGTGTTCAAAAGGGCCTGGATTTCACTGTGGGTACTCGCCACCTGGAGAATGAATGTCTCCTTGGCGGATGTGAGCATAACCTCCTGGTTCAATAATAGCGCCTTTATTCTGCTCAGTTTATTGAAATCTGCCTTCATGGTAGGAATGGAAGGCCAAATAGAATTATCTATGATGTCGTGAGGGGGAGGAAAAAGCACATTCTTGCAGCAGACAACCCTGTGCGAAACCGTAACAATATAGGGTATGCCGGCCTGCATGCCACAGCAGTTTTCGTTATTCAAAAGCAAATAGCTACCATTTGTAAGCAAAGTAAAAGTAGGAGAAATAGCAGGAGCGGGAATACCCTTCAACACACAAGCAAGATTCGGAGCGGAAACGTTACAAGCTCCGTGCAATTTAATGTGTTTACAAACAAGGGAATGACCCACAGTTGAATCGCATGACTCCCCGTGAGAAAAACTTCCTTCCCTAAGGCATTTGTACATGAAAGGCAGGGACCAAAGTTCATGCAGGAAGGCACTACCCAAAGGCTGAAAACGGCCCACAGGATAATGTTTCATGCACGAACTAAATTCAAACAAGGAAAAAGGCAAAGCGATAACCCCATGAACTAGCCACACAGCAGAATCTAATTCCGCCACAGAGAATGGTAAGGGCTCCACTTTCTCGATATGTAACAGAGTGTAAGCTGCATCTTTCATTGACATGAACTGCTGTTTGTCAGTTAAATTAAAAGGCAGAAATAAGGCAGTGGTGTTCAAAAAATGCCAAGGAACTTTACCTAACTTAAGTGTTTGCAAAGTCCACGCAAACTGCATAACTGAACGTAATTGATTCTGACCATGATACAACACAGAAACATCATCTTGTACAATATCAACAACAGAGGACACAATATTCTCCAAAGTGTAAATGCGGGAAGACAGGGTATTAATACTATTGTCAACAACAGCAAGCACCTTTTCCAAATTTGCTTGCTCTATTTCCCGTAGACGGAAGCAGCTTCCATTTGCGATAGCTTCCAGAGTTCATTATAGGCTTCATAAATGAATCTCTTCGGTCGTGGACCACGAGGTCCCAATATAAAGTCGGACAGATCAATATTGCCTGATAGGAGGGACAAATGTTGTTTAACAGAGTCTAGGGAAGAATGCTGCAACCACTGTTTACATAATTTACCAACAGAATATGTGGTGACAGTACGGGAGTCAGAAAACCTAGGATCGGGCCTGTCCTGAGTATAGCCAGGAACTGAGTCGTGAAAACGCAGTTGGCACGCATTAGATGATATGGGCCAAGCCAACCAGGGTGACTGAAAAAGCGTAGAAATATTAAACAAATTGTTCTGAAACAAAGCCTGCAAAGTCGAAAGGGACATATTAAAGTGCAAGCTGTTGTTTTGAGTGGAAGACAGGGATGGAATTGATGGTGCGTTTATTTGTTTGGTGGTAGCCAAACCCCAACACGTAGTCTGATAGATGGAAGCATTCAGAAATACAATTTGGGCCGGGATAAGGCAGGCACGGTGCAAGGCCTCGGTGCCTTGCACCTGCCAAGGCTTGGAGCCCCAGATTGATTTCATATCCACAGTGTCCTTCCAGTACTCATAACCACCCACAGCTAAGGCGCTCAAAAAGGAACCCGAATAAAGCAATTTGGTGTGGGTCAACATGATTATCTGAGTGGATGGGGCGGTTAATTTAAAATAATAGGACCCAGGGTTCAATCTATTAAAATCAGTGAAATAGGTAAATTTATTTCTAAGAGTCTGGGAGCTACCCGGTAAAGGGCTTGGGCAATGTTCCCATTGGGTGTAGGCCACAGAGCTACGTAGTGCACTTGGTTTATGGACAAAATGGTTGCCCCAATGCTGGTAGCAGTATAAATCGGCATAATTCGCAGAATTCATATACAAATCTTCAGCATTAAAGGAAGCATAATATTTTAAATCAGCAAACAATGCTTCAACTGCATGCACATCCCAATCGTCAGAATGAATATTACTTTTTACTACATCACCCATCGAAACTCGAAGGACATTTGGTACATTAATAATTTCCGTCGGTCCATGAATTTGAAAATTTACCGCATCCCACACTATGCCATCAGCAACTGGAAAAGCTGAAATGTTCACAAATATGTGGTCACGCTTCATGATGTGAGATGAGGAATGTGGAGCCAAAGTTCCAGCGACACTGTTCACAGCAGAGCGTTCAGGTAAATAGTGACCATTTATGAGCAGAAAAAACACTGTGACAAAGCCAATGGACATGAACAAAAAAACGAGGAACAGCACCAACCAGATGTATGTCGAGGGGGGAATCAAAAAATTGTCTCTAAACCAGGATACAAAAATACTGAACTTGGACGGGACAATTGATGAGGTGGAATCCGAGTCAAAGGAATAACGTGTTGGGCTCAGTGGCGTTGTTGGTAAGTGTGCCACCGATTCTGTTTCGGGATAGGTATACTTGTTCTCGTCGATGCAGGGGGAAACAGGAGGTTCGAGTATACTTTCAGGCAAATCAACCATCTCAATTGTAACATCAGTGACCGTTCGGGCAGGAGGGCCACAAACACAAGTCCGGTAAATGGCAGGACAAGAGACCGCCGGTGTAACACTATTCAGGATCGGCCAGATGTTGTAGCTTGACATTGTACACTGAGATGTATCTGTTCTCCTTGCGACCAGGAAGCGGTGGTAAGATGACTGTACGTGTTCCCTTCAAGCCCAGGACTGGAACCGGTGCACGATAAGAGGGGCCGAATTCTTTTTTGTTCTCCACCTTCTCTCGAACCAGGTCGCCAATCTTCGGAAGCCAACCGGAATCTGCAGAGCAGGGTCTGTGGCTGAAGGTAAGTGTGCGATTGCAAGTTTTTCTCGGGCTTCTTGTAAGTCCTGTAACATAGTAGAATGGTTATCTACATCAAACTTGGCGGATTGCGCCGCCATGTCTAGACCATCAAGATCAGGCACAAACATTCTTATGCCAAAGAGCTTTTCGTATGGGGTCCGCCCACCCAGAGATCTTCTAGGGAGATTATTAAGTGCACGTTGTACAGTATACAAGTGGGCCAGCCAGTTCCTGCCAGTACCTAAGACTCTAGCTGTCAAGGATTGCTTTAAATCACGGTTCATTCGCTCCACAATTGAATTACCCTCAGGTCTGTATGGAGACGAAAATTTCACCCGCACCCCCAGTGAACCCATTGCGTCCTTGTACGCCTTAGAGGCAAACGCTGGACCTTGGTCAGAATGGAAGGTGCTGCATGCGAAAATTCCCACAAAGATACGCAAATCCCTGATGACATTTCGAGCGTCAGCACTCCGTTGTGGCCAGACCCAGATGAAACGTGTGCACGAGTCTACTGCAACTAAGATATATTTATAGGCAGTGTCTGAAGAAAATGGACCGCAGTGATCCAGGTAAACACACCCAAAGGGTCTGTTAGAAATGTAGAGCGAGGTCTGTGGTGGTTGTGTAACCGTGGAAGGCTTAATCTGTTGACACACGTCACAAGAAAGCACATAAGTACGGGTATCTTTATATAAACCACGCCACCAGTAACGCTGCTGCAAGATGGAAACGGTCGCAGACACTCCAGCATGGGCCGAAGCCATGCCTTCGTGTGCTGCCGTTATCAAGGAAAGTCTGCGATCCGCGTTGGGTATCAGCCGATCACCAACGTCAGGTATTGTTACATAAGGAGCCTGTTCGGGACCTAACTGATAAGAATATTTGGAAGGAAAACCCCTAGGGTAATTAGCACCTTCCTTTGTCGCAGCAATAGCTGCCAAAATATCGGTGTCAATTTTAGACATGGATCTGGTAACTGCTGCTACTGAACACGTGACTACTGCTGATCTGGCAGCTTCGTCTGCCAGACCGTTACCAACAGCGTGTGCGCCCACCCGCTGATGGCCTAGGGTGTGAACCACCTGTGTGAGTGGCAAACGTTGTCTCAATTCTGCCACCCGAACCCAAAGCATCTTATGCTTGATTGTGCTACCTTTAGCGTCTCTATAGTCGTTTTGTGACCAAAAGAACAGATTGTCATTGTAAGATTGAACACAGTAATAAGAATCGCATACAATAAGAGTGGTCACATCCGGATTTACGAACTCAAGCGCAAGCACCAATGCGCGCAGCTCAGCCAATTGTGCAGTACTGTCCCCGAGTGCCTGAGTGTGCACTACAGTGGATTTGAACTCTCCGTTCACAAAAGTACCTGCAACAATAGCACATGCGGCTGAATAAGCATGCTTGGACCCCGTGGCCGGTTGTGCCGAACCATCGGTGTAGATCACACATTCGTAATCCTCAAGCGGCAGTAAAGACAGAGGAGGAGGATGAACGAACTCATACTGTAAAAACTCCTGAGTCTGAAGAGAAGAATCGAAAATGGAGGTGACATCAGGAGACGTCAAAGAGGTTGCCCATTGAATCCAACGGGGATGCAAAGCTTTACAGTTCGGAACACTTGCCTTTGTCACTGCCTCTAGAGCAGGATAGGGTGTTACCACTAGAATGCGCTTTCCCTGTGCCAGTGCGCGCTCCTTTAGAATCACCATTTGCACTGCAGTCCGAACTTTCTCCACAGATGAAAAGCGCATTTCTGTGGAAGTGTACAGATGTGACTTGTATGCGATGGGTACTGTGTCACCTTCGTTAAAGGTTAAATACGTGAAACCCACTGCCCCCGGAATTATTCTAATCACCAGGTTTGTGTGGTTATCACGCGTCAACAGGTACTTAGACTCAAGGAGGTCTGTCTGCAAGGACTGCAGAATGGAGGAATGCTCCGGAAGCCAACAAGACTTCGAAAAGTTAGGTTGTATCAAGGCATACAGTGGCTTGATACGCTGGGTGTATTCGGGAATGTATGTACGCCCGAAGTTCAGAAAACCCAGTAAAGACTGAAGTTTTTTCAGATTAGTAGGAGGGCACAAAAGTGCACATTTTTCCAAGAAATGGGGAGCTAAACCCTTACCTTCATTGTTGAGCTCATAGCCCAAAAACAAAACGGTAAATTCAGCAATGTGAGATTTGGCAAAGTTAAACTTGTAGCCTAGAACCGCAAATTCTAGAACAATGCAGTCCACTCGCGAAAGATGCTGGAACAATTCGTCGTCTGTCAGATAAATATCATCGACGTACGAACATGCATCCGGGTCTATGCCGTCTAACAAAGAGACAACACGGGCAGCGAATACACCTGGACTGTTTTTGTCGCCTATAGGGAGAC
Source organism: Calotriton arnoldi (assembly GCA_963921515.1). Lineage (NCBI taxonomy): Eukaryota > Metazoa > Chordata > Amphibia > Caudata > Salamandridae > Calotriton > Calotriton arnoldi. Next base: position 388,309 of record CAWUFW010001659.1, read on the forward strand.
GCCGGAGTTTGAATAATTTACCACCGGAGGTAAAAGCGCTCCATTGGCTACTCTCCGGGGCTAAGTTGTGCGTGTAGAATCCATTGGATAGGTCAAGTGTCGTTTTATATTTTTTACGAACACGACTGTCTACTAGTGCAGAACTATGTGTATTTTGTACCGCAAAGGTCCGACAATGAGAGTTCAAATGCCGGTAATCCAAAACTAAGCGGTACGATCCATCGGGTTTAGAAACCGCAAAAAGGGGATTGTTCATAGGTGACACGCATGTTTCAATTACTCCCTGATATTCCAACTGAGTCAGAATTTCAGTAACGGGACCTTTTGCGTCCCGTTTAATGGGATATTGGGGTTGCGGCTGCGGTAGGGACCTCAAAGGTATTTCATGGAAAGGAGAGTCTTCATCCCAGCCCACGTGATTGCGGTATAACGCAGGAGCCAGGGATACAGCCCACTCGGCTGCAAGAGCCTCCGCTTTGTCCTTTGGGAAATGTCGAGAAAAGCTCGGAAGTATCACCTCCTCCCCTTTACGCGCAGCAAGAACGAATGGGGGGGGCCAATCCACCTCCGCCAACAAAATGTCATATGAAGAGGTCAGATTCTCCCAAAAAATCCCTTTAATTACACGCTGTATATCGCCTTCAATTTGAATGACAATATTAAAAAGTCTTTCAGGGGGTGCCACTCTGGTGTCTGCTGTCTCGACAGTTATGAATGTTTCAGTTGCTGTTGCATCCATATGAGGATGTAGCGCCTCCCGCACTATGGTAACTTCCGCGGCGCTGTCTAGGAGGGTCACTGCCCACGTCCAGTTCAGGAGTCTCGTTCTCACCGTCTGTGGCATATTTCGCTGTTACAGCGGCAACTTTCTTCTTCTGAAATTGTGGGCGAGAACGCTGAAAGTCTTCTGCTTTCCCTCTGACCTGTTGTCGAGGTTGGTCTCGTCCCTGGGGAGCCTCTCGACCCCTTCCTCTATCCTGGCGATCTCCTCCACCGGCCGGAGATGTTGTCTGTGCCTGTGAAGAACGAGGAGAATGCGTATCAGGGATCTGAAACCTATCCGGAGATTTAATTCTCACCCTATCGCGTAAATCATAAGTGCGTTCAGAAGAGACTGAAACCGGGGATGCGCCTCTCGACCCCGGCTTCTTTTGTTGCTTACCCTGTTTTTTCAGCCTCCGGCTCTTTTTAGTGAAGACTGGTTTCTCATCTTTCTCAGATTGAGTTTTAGGTTGTTGTTGTTGTTGCGATTGTGTTTGCTGTTTGGCAAAAGGCTTATTGCCCAGGCTATTTCGGCCAATAATTTTGTAAGCCTGGGTTATAATTTTCGGTAATTCGCGCGGCTTGTCCAATTCTGGGACCAAAGCCAAAGCATTAGCTACTTGAAAGTTCACTGCATCGCCCTTGACATTCGCAAGGATCAGCTCAGCTACTACTTCGAACACTCCCACCAGTCTCATCCCTAATTCCACAGCCGCTTCAGGGCCATGTTCATCCTGCACTCGTTTAATTACAGAGGGGAGAACCGTCATGGAAGGAGTGCCGAAACACTTCGAATAAACTGCTGCGAATACCCTTCCCCAGTTGTTGCATGCTGTTAACTCGGGAAATAAGTCTTTTGGCAAACCTAATCGTAAGAATTCTATGTTTATCCACCGGTGTTGTGTTTGGAAAAACAGCCTCCAGCTGGTCAAACTTCTCTGCAAGCCAATAAGGAAAATCATCCTTATTTTGTGGGCGCTTGCCCATCACCGAATTCACCATGACAGGACTTATGGTCACTCCGCCTGCACCAGCTGGATGGCCTGCAACTCCAGGTGGGGCTCCCTGGATGTTGCCTGTAACATATTGTACTAAGGCTCGATGCACTCGCACCAGAGCCGAATACATGTTGCGCAGGTCCGCGACTGGTATTGTCATATATCGCGGATGTGGGGTGTACCCGGCCAAAACAGGCCAAGTGGCCCCATCAATAGATAAGGGGCCTAAACGAACCGTGGTAACCGGTTGGGGGAGGGCGCCATCAAACCAAACACGGTGCTGCCAAGACGTGAGCGGTACTTCAAGTTTCATATAAGGTCTATAGGCAGCCGGAACAACGGTTGGTTCATATTCATGGAACAGATTATCGTTCGCATCCACCGCTGGAAAGGTGACCCAAGAGTAGAACACCTCAAAGTGGAAAGCCGGATCGGCTTGTACCACAAAGATCAGCTCGACACCAGCATCAGGCACTCCATACACTCTTAAGTGATCTCGGAGTGCCCCGCGGCTATGTGCCGGTATGTTTACACCCGCCATTTCAATCGGGGTTATTCGACAACCTAACAAGATGCAGCACAATATAGGGTTTGATTAAGAAACCTTTTTACAACTTCAACCTTGAAAGAACCTACAAAAACGTCAATATAGGAGGTATCACCGTCACACACGCTTCCGGAAGCGTATGTGAGGGAGTTGTGGACAAGCACAAGTACTACTCAAGCGTCTCGCAGATAAGCCCCACTCGTTGGTCGCGCCATGTTATAGGGATTCTGCACACACAGAGCTATGCACAGGATAATAGGACCTCGGAATATAGTGGTGAGCCAAACATAAACCTTAGCACCTAAAACCCCAACCCAACTAGCCTTAGCGTCCCATTAGCAACAATGTACCAATGATTAGACAACCCAGAACACGGTATCTCTCTCTCAGGACTCGCAGAAGCAAGAACACTCTTTCGTCACTCACTCGTACCTGTCCACAACGTGCGTAAGAAGAGACACAGTATAGGTTAAAATGTTTATTTCAACTTACGTGCTCTAAGATACAGTACACGTGTCAGTACTATCAACATAAGGCATAAGAATAATATAATCAGCATTGTTACAACTCCATAAAATACAAACGGGGAAAGCATCTCATAAAGCAATGGATATAAGGCTAAATGACCTTACCACCCTCCCCGTTCTGAAAGCTAGTTTATTATAAAAATAGAAGACCTCTGGGCTTTGACCAGCGAACCCCCATACCTCAATCTCTAGATGCAAAACTACATCAGCAGACAATCACCGCTCTTCTCTCTGGAAAGGTTTTCTCCAAGTGCCCCAGAGCGGGAAAACCGCAACATTAAAAGCACACACATTTCTCCCTGGCAGCTGTCCATAGTGTTATGTCTAGGTGCGAGGGACTGGCCAAATCAGCAGGACCAAGAAAACGTTGTTATTCGACCTTGTACATGTTATGCAGACGGAGCCCAAAGTGAACAGGAGAAAAGGTGAAAGATAGAAAATGCAGACAGTGCTAAAATAACTTGGCAAGAGCAGAGGTCGATAGAACAACCGCGCAGAGTAACGGGTGCAAAGAAAAGCAACATGGCATCCAGGCCTAAGACAACGCAGCAAGGCAGGCCAGGAGGCCACAAACCACAAGACAATGTTAGATACAATTAACACACTCCAAAGGCCATGTGCTCTGCCTTGTCTTCTCCTTATCAACACAAATCCAATGCAAACCACCCATAGCTCTGTACTGGACCAACCACATTGCCATCCCTGTCTCCATGCTCAGCGTCCTACCAACAAGCTAAGATCAACACAAAATAGAAGACCAAACCTTCAGATTGATCAACACAAAATAGAAGACCAAACCTTCAGATTCTTCAAAGACTTCTCCAAAGATAACCTAATGTTTGAACTCATCTCTCACCCTATCAACTCCATGTATAGTGCCAACACCCTTCTAAACAACTCCAACATTTTTTTTGGTAAACTATGTGAACATCACACCCCAGTTTAAACATGCAAGTGCAAGCCAAAACCTTCAACACCCTGATTCTCTAAGGAAGTTGCTTACAATGAATGTTCCACCCGCAGACAGGAAAAAACATGAAACCGTGATATTATCCTTTTAATTACAGGTATTGCTGGACTCTTTTTGAATTAATTCCTACTTCAGCCTCATTCCCCATCCCCCTCCACCCCTTTGTACACCGTTTCCCTGCTTTTAGTTTACCGCTGCATTACTATTGTCCTTTTATATATTAACCATCTCTGGCCAATTATTTGCTGTTGTTTTGTTTTCCACCCTTTCCTATTTATTTGTTTGAAGTATATGTAACTATTGTAACCTTCATGTCCACCTCTATGTAAAGCGCTCTGATACCTCCGGGTCTAGCCAGCGCTACATAAAACTCAGCAAATAAATAAATGAAAGAAAAACAGAACTCCCGATGACCTCCTGATACTGAAGTCTCTCTGTGCAACATGAAGACAGCTCTTCACATCAACCAAACAAAGTACCATACCAACACCATCAATGAATCCACCAACAGAGGACAAGTAATCACTGCATTTACACCCTACCAGACTACCACCTATTACACACTCCACAGAAAGGTACAAACCCATAAACCTCTTCTTCAATGAAAAAATACAAAGGCTTCAACAGCACATTGAGAACGTCAAGCCTGCTTCATCTCTTAAACCTGCTGTTTCCCTTAGAATCCCACAATAGTCAGCCTTCAAAGCCCTATCTCCTGCAGATCTTACCAAAATATTCAACTCCCTCAAAGCCACTTCTTATGATGATGATGTCTTACCTTCGTCCTTTATCAAAGGTCTATCTCTGGGGATGCTATCCCACCCCTACTCTCATTTTCAGTGCCTCACTCACTCAGAAATTTTTTCCAGAATTTCTCAAGACAGACCAGATCCTCCCTCTCCTAAAGAAACCTACACTATACTCGGATCACCTTGCCAACTACCGGCCAATCACTCACCAGTCATCAGTAAGATTGTTGAAAAAGCAATCTATATTCAGCCCCAAGATCACATTAATGCTAACCATCTTCTTCTCGACTACCAGTATGGCTTCAGATCGGGCAGCCACATGGAGACCACTGAACTACACATTGTATACAATGCCCTCCTGACCACAGATGAAGATGACCCCTGCCTCCAGATATTGCTGGCGGAAGGCCGACTCCACATAAATATGTTGGAGCTGTGGGCCTCCAACCTGTAGTTGAAGCCCTTCCTGCCGTCCTTTAAGGGGAGGTGCGTGCAGGTTCTCACAGACAACAGCAATGCCATGTGGTAGTGCAACAAGCAGTGTGGAATAGGGTCCTGTCCTCTGCCAAGATGTAATTTGCCTCTAGCGTTGGCTGGACCATCCGGGCATATCCCTAGCCGTGAACCAAGGCATATCCCTGGTCGTAAACCACATGGTGGAATCTGTGAATGCCAGGCGAAAAAACTCAGCTGACAGCACATGGCAGATCACGAATGACGACTACATCTCGAGGTGGTGCAAGGGATTTTTCAACAATATGTTAAATCTCTTTGCCACCGCTGAGAACATGAACTGGCTAAACTTTTGCACTCAGGAATTCCCAAGAAGGCTCTTTCTAGAAGATGTATTCAGGGTTGAGTGGAGCAGAGACTTGTGTATGTCTTTCTGCTGCTACCTCTCCTGCCTCGAATTCCCTGAGGAATCTGTGGTTAGAAGTATCCATCAGAAGTACAAGTTATCTTCATTAACATTTTCTGGTGGATACTCTATCCAACCTCAGATTCCTCACTGTCCTCCCACCTCCCCATTTTGTGGAATGGTCTCTTTTCCCATCTAAAAAGAACCCAATCCAGAGATCAGCATACTGATACCTCTGGTGAAGCTTTGGGCACTGCGTCTGAAGGCACGGACAAAAAGAAACTGACGTCAGCGTGCAGGGTGATGCACGTATCATCTCTGCTCCGTCACTTTCTGGACAGAGCGAAGTTAATGCAGAGTCACATGAAATGCTTCTGGATCCAGTCTGGTGCGTTGGGTTTATTCTAAAGGTGAGGAATCTGCAGTATCCACCAGAAGGAGCATTAACAAAGGTAAGTAACTTGTTCAGCTCTTATCTGATAGAGACTTCAGCCGCAGATTCCTTACCTTTGAATTATCCCCAGACGTCAGACTGGATCCAGAATATTTTTGTAAGCAGTAGCTCTGCGCGCTGGTAGGTGCTTTCGGTCGGCTTTGCCCGCGCTGGAAGTCACATGCGCGGTGCCTATAAAGGCGCCACCCCAGCGTGCTGATGTCAGTTATTTTCTTTCCGCGCCAGTCAGAGCAGATCCAGAGAGACCTACCCCTTAGTCATTTTTTGACTAAACTTTTTTCAAAGTGTTTTTGGAGATCTTCTCCTGGCGTGGCAGGGATGTCATCTCGGAAGGCCAGCTTCAAGCCCTGCGGTGCCTGTCTTCTCTTGATGTCGGTGACAGACCCGTATCTTGTGTGCAATTAGTGCCTCGAGTGCGACCATGATCCGAAGACCTGCTCCGATTGCCGTGCCAAAAACCTGAAGGGCTTGAGGGAGCTCGACGTTTGATGCCACAGCAATCTCATTCCCTGTCGAGAGGAAGGTCCCGGGAGCGGTCGCAGAATCTAAAATCTTCATCACACTCTAAGTTGTCGGGCCACTCGGGTCAGTCCCATCGTATGAAGAAGAGCAAGAAGTCGAAAAGGTCTTCGACTTAACCACATCCGTTGGCTGATGGGACGAGGGAGGGTTGACATTCGAGGCCTGACTTCGCGGTTGAGCCAGCACCTGAGTCGGCTCCGCGTTTCCTCGAGTTTCCGGGGGCTGGTGCAACCCCCGCTCATCTTCACAAGTTTAATGAGGCAATGAGCATCATATTTGAGTGGCCTGCTCCAGCCGGCATGCCTTTGGGCCCCGCACGTTTTGGTGGGGCCCCTACTGGATCACGCGGTAGACTCCTGCGCCAGTTGGGCCCCTTGGATCTCTGCCGGCAGCGCCATCCCCATTTTCATCCCCAACTCCGACACGGAGTCGGATGCGCGTCTTCCAACTCTGACGCCGATCGGAGCCATGCCTTCCAGGCAGAAGCCTGAGCCCTATTCTTTTGGGCTAGAACTCGGGAGGATTCGGATGGGTCGCTGTACCCTGAATAATGCCAGCCCTTTGACCCAAATGCAGACTGGTGTGAGGATTTGTCGGAAGCCATCAGACAGGACACTTCTCCAGATACTGACATGCTTTCCCCCTACCATGGCTATGGAGGAGGGAGCGTCCTTCGCAATGGTGGAGAGGAGGGCGGCCAAGGTCCTGGACCTTAGCCTTCTCTCAGTTGCAGTCAAGAATAACGTCTTGACAGAGGTGCTTCAACTGGGAGTGCCCTCCCTCAGCACTGCTTCCCCCCCATTTAATGAAGCCCTTACAGACGTCCTGCTGGGGACCTGGTCCAAGCCCGGCGCAGGGGCTTCTGTGAACAGGAAAATTGTCCACCGATCCAGCGGACTCCAACTTCCTCACACAACACCCTACCCCGGAGAGCTTGACTGTCCAAGCCTCCACCTCCCATGGTGCTTTCCCTACCGCACCCCCGGATAGGGAATTCGAGAGGCTGGAAACCTTAGGGAAGAAGATGTTTTCTTCCACCAGCTTGGCACTGTGGTTGGTCAATCAACACTGCATGCCTTTTGGGCCGCTACTCCCATACTCTGTGGAATACGGTTGCACAGGTGCTGCTGACGGTCCTGGAGGAGGCCTGGGCCATCCTCTCCTAGGCTGTTGCTGATAGGAGGATTGCAGTCCAGTTCACCATCTCTTGTGGTCTGAATATCGCCGACTTGCTGAGCAGAGCGGTTTCATCGACAGTGGCTTTACAGCGCCATGTGTGGCTGAGGACAACTGGCTTTTCTGGGGATGTCCAAGCGTTACTTATGGACATGCCCTTTGATGGCTCCCTTCTCTTCATCCAGTGGGCAGCAGGATCCACCATCACCTGTACCACTGGTGGTCTATAACATTGGACCAATGGCTTCTGCAGATTGTCGGGAGGGGCTACTCCCTCCCCTTTGAGACTACCACTCCACCCATGCCACCTGCTTGTGACAGGCTGAAGGAGAACCATCTTTCTCTTCTTCATCAAGGAGTGACGGCTCTCTTGGCCAAGGGGACCATAGAAAGGGTGGGAACGCCAGACGTAGATCATGGTTGCTATTCCCGTTACTTTCTGGTTCCCAAGAAGGACGGAGCCCTTTATCCTATCCTATCCTATCCTAGACCTGCATCCTCTCAATTTCTTCCTCAAGAAGGGAGAAGTTCAAAATGCTCACGCCCGCAAAAGTCTGGTCTGACCTGGACCGGGGCGACTTGATGGGAGCGTTAGACATGCAGGACGCATATTTCCACATTTCCGTCCTGCCTGCCCACAGGCGTTCCCTGATGTTCACGGCGGGGCACAAGCATTTTCAGTTTGCTGTGCTCCCTTTTGGCTCACCAGCGCCCCTCAGTGGTTGCAGCTCATATGCGGAGATCAGGGGTGCCAGTCTTCCCCTACCTTGACGACTGGCTGTTGAAGGTGGGTCATCTCCCACCTTCAGACTACAGCTGACCTACTGCATTTGCTGGAGTTCACTATCAACGTGCCAAAGTCACACCTGACTCCTTCTCAGACGCTCCCCTTCATCAGAATTGTTCTGGACATGGTGCAGTTTCAGGCCTATCTTCTCGTATGGCGGGTCCAGGATATACGGGCTATGATACCGATGTTTCAGCCTTTATCCTGAATTTCTGTGAGACTGACTCCAAGGCTGCTGGGTCTCATGGCCTCCTCCATCCTGCTTGTGACACACGCCCGCTGGCATATGCGGGCTCTGCTGTGGGACCTGAAGTTCCAGTGGACGCAGCGTCAGGGAAATCTCTCCGACATGGTCCAGACATGGTCCAGATCTCGGAGGGAACGGCACAAGAACTGCAGTGGTGGTTAATGAACCACGATTGGGTCAGAGGCAGACCCCTCTCCCTTCCCCAACCAGATCTGACAGTAGTGACAGATGTCACTCCTGGGATGGGGCTGCCATCTTGGAGAGGTGGAGAGTAGAGGCCTCTAATCTGTCAGAATCTGGACTCCACATCAACCTTCTGGAGCTCCGGGCGATCCGGCTGGCATTAAAAGCCTTTCTGCCCTCCGTCAAGGGAAGGCTAATGCAGGTGTTCACGGATAACACCACCTCCATGTGGTACTGCAAAAAACAAGCTGGGGTAGAATCGTGGACCCTCTGTCAAGAGGCCCTGCATCTCTGGACATGGCTGGAAACGCCAGGGCATTTCCCTGGTTGTTCAACACCTGTTGGGCTCTCTGAACGCCAGGGCAGACAAACTCAGCCACAGATGCCTAGCGGATCATGAATGGCGTCTCCATTCAGAGGTGGTGCAAGGTCTCTTTCAGCAGTGGGAGGAGCCTTGGTTAGATCTGTTCACCACCGCCGAGAACCGCAATGCCAGCAGTTTTACATGCTAGAGTTTCCAAGGCGGCTCTCGCTCTGAGACGCTTTTCGACTCGAGTGGCGCTCAGGCCTCGTGTACGCCTTTCTACCCATACCACTCCTGCCCAGAGTTCTCAAGAAGATCAGGAACGACTGGGCCCAAGTCATCCTTGTGGCTCTGGACTGGGATCGGAGACTTTGGTATCCCGAGCTGTTGAGCATGGCCATCAGTCCTCCGATCAGGCTGCCCCTTTGGGAGGATCTTCTGTCGCAGCAGCAGGGAGGGTTCTCCACCCAAACCTATCAACACTCCGCCTTCTTGCGTGGCGATTGAGCGGCGACAATTGACACCCGAAGTATGTGATGTCATCTTGGTAGCCAGGTGTCCCTCCACCAAAATGGTGTAAGCATGCTGTTGTGCAAGTTTGTGGCATGGCATTCAGTAAAGCAGGTTGACCCCCTTTCTGTTCCCCTTTCTCAGGTTCCTCTCTTTATTCTTTACCTTTCCCAGCAGGGCTCTGCTCTGGGTACTTTACAGGGTTATCTTACTGCTTTTTCAGCCTATCTGTGGTTGCCTGACCAGCCATCCCTCTTCAAATCCCCTATTGTACATAGGTTCTTGAAAGGTTTACAACATATATTTCCTTTATAATGCCTCAGTGGGACCTTAATCTCGTCCTGATGTTCCTGATGTGTGCTCCCTTGCACAACTGTCCTCCCAGGCTCCTTACCATCAAGACGGCCTTCCTGGTGACAATGACATCCGCCCAGAGGGTCAGTGAGCTTCAGGCTTTGTCATCCAAGCCTCCATACCTGACCATCTTCCCAGACAAGCTGGTTCCACGAACTAGAGCTTCCTTTCTGCTGAAAGTCGTCACTCCCTTTCATGTAGATCAGCCCATTGCTCTGCCTACTTTTATGCTCAGCCACATCCCTCTATGGAAGAAATGTGACGCCACTGTCTGGACCCAAAAAGAGCGTTTTACCTTGACCGCACGAAAGAGTTTCGGGTGGATGACTTGCTCTTCATGGGGTATGTCGAAGCGAAGAAGGGAAAGGCTGTGTAGAAGTGGACCATCCCCCAATGGATCATGCTCTGCCTTAAAATCTGCTACGCATTGGCCAAGGGAGAGGAGTTGGCCTAACGGCTAGGGCGGTCGACCTCGAATCTGGGGAACCGGGTTCGAGTCTCGGCAATGACGCTGAACATCCTGTGATTCTGGGCAAATCACTTAATCTCCCCATGCCTAACAAAAATGAATGTGTCCTCATGTAACGCAACTGGTGCTATGTAAAGCGCTCTGATACCCAATACCTTCGGGTCAAGTTCGCGTTATATAAAACTCTGTTTAAAAAAAAAAAAAAAAAAGTATTCCCCTGAAGGTTTGCATGCGCATTCTACTGGTGCCAAGGTTGCAACCACTGTGTTAGCATGCCGTGTCCCAGTCCTGGACACCCGTCAGCCAGCAACATGGGCTTCCTTGCACACATTCACAAAATACTACTGCCTGGACAGTCATGTCCCTCGGGTTGAGCACTTTGCCCATTCGGTCATACAGGACTTTTTTGGTAATACATTTTTTCACAGACCCACCTGTTATGCTTAGGTATCTATTCTAAGGTAAGAAATCTACAGTAGAAGTCTCTATCAGATGGACAAGTTACTTACCTTCAGTAACACCTTATCTGATAGAGACTCTGTCCGCAGATTCCTTTTCTACCCACCCATCCTCCGCATTCTGCAAACGGATTTCTAGGGACAGGGCTTTCCCCTTTCAGAGCCTCAGTTTTCCACACCAATCGTAAGTGTTCTTCAAGGCTCCACATTCCGTCAGCACATTGGGGTGGCACCTATATAGGCACCAGGCACGTCACTTACAACGCCACACAGAGCAAATCCACGCACCTTACCTTCGTGCAGGGTACTGCTCATGAAAAGCTTTCTGGATCCAGTCTGACGCCTGGGGATAATTCTAAGATAAGGAATCTGCGGCTAGATAGAGTCTCTACCAGATAAGGCATTCCCGAAGGTAAGTAACTTGTCCATTAATTCCTAAAATAACAGGACCTGAAAAGGAAGCTGACAAAATGGTAAAGAAATGCCAGAGAGGTTCTAGTCTAGTTAGTGGGGACACATTACTCTGTGGTCTAGGTTTACAGTAACTTGGCCAACTCAAAGAAAAAATGAATTGGAGGCTAGATAGGGACAATACACAAAAACAGTAAGCAACAAAAGGGGGCCCGAGGACACTGTCCGGGTATAGGACAGGGGATGGTAGGAGAGAAGAGAGGACAAAGCGGAAAGGCCTGCGTTGGCTGTAAAAAAAGAAAAACAGATCTATAAGCCTGGGAAGGATTGGGAAAATAAAGGAGCGCCTAAGGGGGTGAGTTAATCCTAGAATACATAAAATACTACGTAAAAGAGAAGGGGTGCAGAGGAGATAGGTTGGTTTTACAGACCAACACTGGGAGCAGCAGTGGGCAGGCAAGATAAAAACAACCCTTTGAGCATTTTTTTCACCAAACATGGTTGTCACCTAGTACATTTTGTCAGCTTGGTGAATGCCATTCATGGAGAAAATAAATGGGAAATAAAACAAAGGTCCTCAGAACTGGTTTCAACAAGTTTTGGTTTTGGTCTCCAAAATTACAACTGGGTTGGGTATTTACTCCTGATCTATATTGAAACTACAAAAGATATTTCACAAGCACACCGACCTGCTGTAGTTGGAGCTTACATTCGGCTACTGAGAACCTTTCCATCTATTGAAGAAAGGCTGGTCTTTATTGCTATATTTTAACGTCTTGACTTCTTTCTTCCTTCCTGATAGTTCCGAGATTCCATTTGTCAAAAGACAGTGCTGCTGACTGGGATCCCTGACATCATGGATGAGGAGGCCTTGCAAGATGTGCTGGAGATCCACTTCCAGAAAAGGAGCAATGGAGGCGGTGAGGTGGAGCTCGTGCATTACGTCCCCCTCGGCAAGGACGCAATCGCAGTCTTCGAAGAGGATGTGGAGTAGAACTGGCTCCACAGAGAGAAAGAGAGCCAAACCCTCTTTCTAGAAAAGATAATCCTATATGTCTTTGATGAACAAGTCTACAACTGCTCACCAACACATGAAAATATATCCCTTGATTATTAAATATGTGTTGAAATAAAGGAATGTGCTTTATGAGTCTATAAATATATTGAAATGAAGGAAGGAGCCTAGTACTTATTTTGCCTCTTAAGAATGCAATTACTGTAATTTGGCTGCCAGGGACATAGAAGCAATGTATACAAAATGAATATGTATATTTCAGGTGAGGCCATGTGTCATACCTTTTGGGTTTTGACCAAGCAACAAAGGTGCATGCTTAAAGCACCACTTGGCTACTCACCAGGAAATATAATATAATGCAGATGGAAAATGTAGGCTCTTGCACAGGAATACATTTCAGTTTAGCTCCTCACCAGGTTTACTCCAAAAGGTGTTGAGGCTTTCAGTGACGTCTACTGTTTTCTTTACTGCTTACATTTATTGATATGGTAAATATGTTCGTATGGATTTACACCAAAGCCAATGGAAGTAGAATGAGATCGCAGAACAGAATAGGATGTATTCGGATATAAGGAATAAATCCAGATAAGTGTGAGGATAGCTGTTTATGTTGCTTGCTAGTGAAGAATTGTATAAGACTGGCCGATCTGCTTTAGGGTCCTACCTCCTTCCTTAGCATTGTACCAGAAGAGCCAATTTAGATCTTCGTTCTAACTCTGGCATAAATTTGGTGTTGTAATTTTGCATGCACAATTTGTGATACTGGGGTGGGGTAATTATTGGGAGCACCATTTCTGGACTTCAGAATGGGGGATAAAACCTTAATTGCGTATGTTTCCGCCATTCAGCAGTGCACAGATGCAAAATGTGCAATATTTACCATCAATATTTTCGCTGGCTTTTTTTAACCTGCAGACAAGCTTTCATCCACAAAACCTTGAGTACTCAGTTTGTGTCCCAGTTGTAATCCCAGTATGAGATTTGGACTTATGATTATAACGAGGGCCTTATGGGAATGTCCAACTTGTAATATGGGCCTTATGGATTCTGCAAATACCTTGACTCTGTCTAGGGTGTACATGAGAAAAAACAGTTCATACATGGGCGCAGAACTACACAAACAAATTGTGCTGTGGAGCTTGTAGTTGTTTTGATTCACTGAAAGAAAAAGTGGAACTGGTGTGATTAATTGGAGGAATACTGTTATGGACAAAGTTGATACACAGAATATTCCTCAGTTGTAGGACAAGATCACAGTCCAGGTGGAACAGTGGTACCAAGTTAAGAGCAAAGGCTGTAGGTACATTTCAAATGCCTTACGGCCATAACCAAATAAAGAATTGTGTTGTACTTTTAAGAAAGGTAGAGAAGGAGCCATTTTCTTGCCTAGGAATGGTGATTGGGGCCTTACTAAATAATGGAGTTGGGTTTTGAGGCGAGGTGCATGTGTTGCTGTTTTGATGCGAAGGACTGTGAAAGTCATGAGTAAAATGCTAAAGCCAGTCGATGAGTGCAGAGTCCAATTTCTTTTCCAATCTCTAGGACAAGTGGATTGGATTTGAGCAGCACAGACTGATTTATGATTCATGCTGCATCCAGTGCTGGGAGATTTGGGACATTTTGCTATGTGACCATATTTGTGATTGTGATACTGGAGTTTGGCTACTTTTTGTTGACCTGCTCTCAGTGAGTGTGATCATTTGGACCATCGAGCTCCTAGGTTATGTTATCAGTTTTTCTGTAGTCAGATGGTTTTGTCATGAAGAGACTTAACAGTTGTTTTCCCAATTAGTCGAAACGTCAACAGCTTCCTCTTAGTAAGACTGGCTATAGGATATGTTTTGGACTAAACCGTATTGAGTTTCTGTGGCTCTATGTTATGTTGATAACAATCTAGCTAGATTGTGTAGCACCTTGTGTGTGTGTGTGTGTATATTTAATCACTATTTTTTTATCAAGTACGGCAGTGTCTGCCCTACACAATTGAACCTTCTTATGTTAATCCAATATAAATATTGTGGCATTTGCTAAGTCATGGTCCATACTTTATTTCATGAGCACTACGTTTAGCGTTCTTCCCTGTGGCGATTCCTTGGGGACAATTGTTTCCTATGCCCTGTCTAAGTTCTTCCATTACATTGTCAGCTTATTTCTACTAAGTCATTTTAAGGATAACTTTGAAATTATTTGAGTGCCCGCCGTGTGCATCTGAGAGTCACCATGAGTCAACACAATCAAGAGGAAAATTATAATCCGTCAGACTACTTCTTGGTTTGATTTAGTCTATTGCTGATATTGCTCTTGAGTCATGGGCTTGTCAATTTATGTATTTTGGTTTAAACATTTTCCTTTATTAGTTTATGATGGGTGAGACAAAGAAGTGAATACTTTAATAAAACGCTGAAAATAACCAATGGTTATTATGAGGAGAGGGGGAAATGGGGCGGCTTTTGCATTGGCTGTTCTGCGGGAAGAATGGACATGCAAATTGATGGTAGCATTAATGGGAAACCAAAGAAGGCACTTAATCAAGACCATTGGATGCTGCTGTTTTTGACCTTAGTGTGGAGGAGAAAGCAAATGCTGTAGTTGCAGATTTGTTGTGGTTGGCAGCAGAGGAAGCATTTGTGGAAACCCTCTTGGATGAAACTGAGGAGCAAGGATGGTGTTTGTGGAAGTGATTTGCAATTGATATTCAAAGTGCTGTTGAAAATAATCAGGGTGGCAAAGATTCACACCCCCATGTATTGCCCAGTCAAAACAGAAGCTTGTTTCATACTCTTGTACCTATTTGAAAGCCTGTTCTTGCCTTCCCCACCTGCATTAAGTGCATGTAATAAAAGAGTTTGAATTGTATGGTTGCGTCATCATTCCTCGTAATTAGAAACTGGTGTTGTATAGTACCTTACGGTGTTTGTGAAGAGCCACTACTCTCATACCTTATGTGAAACAAATCATTGAACACTAATAAAAAGCTCTTTTAAGAGCCTAGTGATCCCATCAGTTGCAGTATGTGGTTTTCATTTTCAGAACTGCAGGAACTTATCATGAAGGGACACAACTATCAGAGAGGATTGGGGACGTGTTAATCTCACTTTCAGGTGCAAATTCAAATGTACCTCCCCGATTGTAGTGATGCTTAAGAGACTTGTTCAGAGGTACAGCAGAGGTGATATTCAAATTATTTAATTAAATGGGCCAGTGAAAACACTCCGCAGCATCTCAAAAGAGGGTTCTTTATATATTCACTGAACATTGTATAGCTTCTTTTGACAACTGACTAGATACCTGGGAACTGCGTGGGGGAGGTGGTGGCCGGTTTGTCCCACTTCTGTTAAATGATTTAATGTAACTGAAATGCAAATCCAAGGACATTCATGGATATTGAACATTACTCTCTCATGTCCCCAAAAATTAATTTATATCTTCAATCAACATAACATATCAGACTTTGTAATCTTTACGCAATGGAGATCCTCACAGCCACAGTTTGCGACACAGTGTCATGTGCCGTTTCGAGAAAATTTGGTCCCCTTTTTGATGTTCATAAAGTGGCAGGACTCCGCATCACATACCCACTGAGCCCCAAGAATGCTTGAGACAGCTGGTTTATCTGTTTCTCCGGGTGAAGGGCAAGAGAACCCCTTTGGAATAGAGTGGCACAGAAGAGTTGGGGAGGTGCTTAGTGGCCTTTTTGGCTCCTATGTGCGTTTGCTGCTCATGGCGACGGGGGGGGGGGTGTTGGCTTGGGTACATAACCGGGTTCATGAAGACTGTACAATCTCAGACCTTGCACCCATTGTATAACTGCTATACTCACTGTGTGTGAGTCCTCCCAGTTGTATCACTTAAAAAACTCAATGTACTTTTTCGAAGACGTCTCTGTTATATGGCCTTCCATATGTTTATTGCAACTTGATAGAAATAAAGTTGTTTAAAAGAAACTCTGACTTTGTTAATTCACCTGCTCTTGGCAAATGTACAAGCCACGTCGGTCTTAATAACTGGGTAAACATAAACGAGTCCCATAAATCTTGTGCATTCAGACCCTTGCCCTTCACACTCACTCTTGTGATGTGCGATCTTCCTTTCACTTACCATAGGCAGAGGCATTTCCGTGGCATTTCATACTCAGAAGTGGCCTACACCTAATCTGGGGTGGCACACTTCCAGGAGCGGGGTAAACAGAAGCGTATCAGCTGGTGTGTGGTGAATCTCTCCTAAGCACCTCAAGGGTTCACTTTTATGTGGGCATCGCCTACAGTCCAGTGCTGGAGAACATAAAGCATCTTGCATGACTGCGGGTCAGTGTCGGGAGCAGGGTCACAACCTGTACTTTAAACTCGCCAGCTGAGGTTGGTAACGCTAGCAATGCTGACCCTCAGCACTTACTGGAACAGATTCTGCTGACTCCTCTCCTTATTCTGGACCTCGCTCATGGTGAAGATGGGCTGGGGCTCGAAGGCGCCTGGTTGGCTGCCCACAGTGGCTCGGAGCTGGGCAAGTGCCAGACTCACCAGGGCTTGGGTCAATGAGGGTCAAGTCAATACTCAAGAAGTGTGCCTACTACTACTATGGTCATACTCCAGACAGATGTTGCTCTGTCCTACTCTAAGCTGGAATGACGCAGCCAAAGCACAGCAGGGCTACCTGTGGGCCTCACACCTGTGAGCTCTTCCGGCCCATGAGAGCGACTAGATGGACTAAGAACTGACTCAGGAGTGTCAAAAGACCCTGTCTCAAGACCCTAAATCACAAATCCATCCAGTTACAATTATTTTTAACAGGCTCCCATTCATACCCTTGACGTATCCAAGCCCAGAAATCCACTAACCGGGTAGATAAGCGAGGTGGGGAATAGCAATCATTTTCAGAGACAACCTATCAGTTTCTGGTTCTTAAGTTGGAAGCAGCTCGGACTGTGAAGTTCTCTCGTTCCAGATCAAACTGAGAAAAAATTATAGTTTCAAAGGCCTTTTGATATATAGGCCACCGGGCCCAAGAAATATTTTTGTTAATTCCATAAGCCCTTTTATTGAATCCAGTATCGACTCAGCTGATTTCTCAGTATTAGGGGATTTTAATTTTCATTTGGAAAAACTGGAAGACCATGATACAGCTTCTTTAGTTGACACTATGGCTAGTTTTGCCTTGAGACAGGTAGTCGAGCATTCCACCCATGCGGCAGCCATATCTTAGATGGTATATTCACATCGAACCAGACCGTGAAGGTTTTAGAAGTACTGCCTATTCTTTGGTCAGACCATAAAGCAAGAATGTTCACAGTTAGTACTTCCCAGCCCTGTCTGACATTTCACAACCCTGTGTAGTAATTAAAGGCAGTGACTGAAAGAATATTGACCCCCTTGCACTACAAATATCTTTATCCAGCTCAAAGCCCAACTTGACCTCTGACGCTGATACTGCAGCCGCAGGTTTTCATCTTGGATCAAAGCAGCGGTCGATCCATTAGCTCCCGAAAAGATCTTGTCTACTAGGCGGAAAACCCCTTCAGAGTCCTGGTTCACAGATAGATTGAGAGCTCAGAAACAAATGTGTAGTAGGAAAGAGAGGCAGTGGAGAGCAAATTATGACCCATCAGAAAAGAAAAATATGCACAGTCCCTTTCTGACTACAAAAAATTAATAATGGAGGAGAAAAGCAAGTACTTCTCGGCAAGAATTCTGCAGGTTAAGAATTCCAGTAAAGAGCTCTTCCAGACAGTAAAAAGCTTAGCTAAAATACCAGAGCCCTGTATTATTGACAGTAGTGAGGACTTCTGTAACTCCCTTGCTCAGTTTTTTATGAACAAAGTGGAGGTAGTCTATAAATCTTTTATAGACAGCAATCTAAACCTAAATGGAAATCAGTCAGATGTCACAAATCCTTCCCTATCCAATTCTTTCGTGTCCTTTTACCCGCCAAACTTAGAACAGATTATACAGATGGTAAGGAGAGCCAAATCCTGGGCTCCATCAGACCTATGCCCCCCAAAAATAGTTCACCTTGCTTCTGAAATTAATAGTGCGCAATTGGTGGTCATATTCAAGGAAATCATTAGTTCAGGCTCTTTTCCTGATGTTTGGAAAATAGCCTCGGTCCTTCCACTCATGAAAAAACCTCATTTAGATCCCTCTGAACCCACTAGGTATAGACCAATCTCTAGACTACCTTTCCTGGCAAAGGTATTAGAAAAGGCGTTAAATATACAACTTACGTCTTTCATTTTTCCTAACGAATTACTAGATCCATCTCAATACGGATTCCAGGAAGGACATAGCACTGGGACTGCTCTGGTCATGGCCTCTGAAGAACTAAGATCAATCTTGGACATAGGAGGTAAGGCCGCCCTGATTATGTTGAATCTATCGGCGGCCTTCGACACGGTGAATCGTTAAATATTGGTTAACCGGCTATCAGATTTAGGGATAAAAGGCACAGCGCTTAAGTTGCGCAAGTCATTTCTCTCTGACAGGGTTCAATCGGTAGAGATGGGAGCCTTTTCATCTGATCAATTCAGACTACTTTGTGGGGTACCTCAGGGCTCATCATTAAGCCCTACACTTTTCAATCTCTATGTTACCCCTCTGGCTAAAATCATTAGGGGTTTGTCTCTTACGCTGATGACACTCAACTTGTGGTCTCAGTCTTTAGTAATCTTGAAGAAACCGCTGATCGATTTAACAAATGTATGACTCTGGTAAATCAGTGGATGAGCTCCAATTGTTTAAAACTTAACGGCGGAAAAACAGAGGTTCTCATCTTGGGTGCAGACACCTCCTTCTGGTCACCTAAATGGTGGCCATCAACTTTGGGCGATCTTCCATCACCAGTGAAGAAGGTGAAAAATCTAGGCTTCATATTCGATGATAAACTGACTTTTAAAGATCAGATCAGCACCCTTACCTCCAAAATCTTTTTCATCTTAAAGATGATTAGAAAAATTTGCTCTTTCGTAACTTCAGACCTGCAAAAGACACTTGTGACAGCATTAGCCCTATCCAGACTGGACTATGGAAATGCTCTTTATGTGAATATCCAAACACAGTACCTACAAAGTTTACAGCGGCCCCAAAATGCAACAGCATGCTTGTTGTTGGATATCTCAAAATATCAGCCAGTTGCTAATGGTCTAAGAACACTGCACTGGCTTCCAGTCGGAAAAAGGATCAAATTCTAATCCCTATGCTTAGCAAATAAGGCACTGCACGGTGCCGGTCCACATTATTTGAAGAACCATCTGATTTGGTACTCGCCTTTTAGAAACTTACGGTCTTCTCACAGTAAACTTTTACAGAACACCAGATTTAACAGAGCACACTGGGGAGGAAGGAGTTTCATCTTAGGAACTATTAAAACATGGAACTGGCTCCCGGCAGATATAAAGAACAGTCCAACTTTATTATCCTTCAGTAAATCTCTAAAAACATGGCTTTTTACTAATTAAAGTACTCACTATTTCTCTCATCGGCAGCTTTCCGGTTCTCGCTGGCAACAGCGCCAAGACGCCCTCGGGCATTCGAGCGCTATACAAATTCCAAATCACTAAAAACAACTTGCTCCTAGAATATATATTTGGCTCCAGCATGTTTTGTCTTTAATATTTCTATGACCAGCAACTCTTTGGCGAACATTTCTCTTTCATCGTCCTTTGAATTTGAGCAACCATGGGGATCTCCTTTTTCAAATGCACATCGAATCTGGCTCTGTGAATGTGTCCATATCTAACAATATGCTGGGTCACATGGCAAGCTTATGTATTTACTGCCGTATAGCTACAGAGTGCGGTACAATAATGGAGTAATTAGGAGAACAATATCATTCACTGGAGAGTATTGGGACAATATGTGGGAGTTCCACATTGAATTGAACAATAACCTAATTACCCTGCCTAGCAGTGGTCAATGTACGTCAATCACACAATCATAACTCCACCTCACTGGCTCCCTCATGCGTCTTCAAGATGATAACCTGTAAACCCGCTAAATCTATGAGTACTCAGAGTGGACACTCATCTGCCTCAGGATTCACCTGCTTATTACAAATTGATAAGACAAATAAATGAACACATTTGTTAAAAGGGAAACGAAGGATGTTGGAGTATGACTATTTTATGCTTTTTTTTTCTTATGGTGAATCCCTGGTTTCCAGCTGGTGAACAACCAACCACAGATTTTCTCAAAAGCGTCCAGTAAGTATGACAATACTGTTCAAATCTGGTTACCTCTCAGCTATAAAAGCCCAATCATAGCGTTTCTGAGCTATCCAAATTAAGACCAATTTTTAACCTTCCATTATTGACCAAGAGCTTGGGCAAAACTATTGTCCACCAGCTGCAGACATCCGTATATATTCTTATAACTTCCCCATATTCTCTGTTGTCCAGGTTTTCACCTTGTCCTGGCACTGAGACCGCCTCCCCTTGCTTGTGATTTGTGATGATAACCTCCATTTTGTTGAGGGTGCAGCCTCCCTACTTGTGCTTCTCAAGAAAGGGTCGTAGGAGTGGCGCAGTGAAATCGATGAGATTTCGCTGTGCAACTTCTAGGACGCCAATGCGTCAAAACCTTAGGCCTGCCTCATGGCAGGCGTAAGGGTGACGCAGGCCCTTTCACATGGGGCTTGCCCCATGTGAAAGGAACATTGCTGGAGTTGCATCACGCTTCCGACACAACACCAGCAATGCGCCACTTTTGCGCCGATAGATATGTCAGTAATACTGACATATCTGTCATTCCTTGGGACATGATGCGTCATACTGTAAATATGACGCATCATTGGTGTCGCAAAGAGGGCGCACTGAGAAGTGTTGCATGGCTGCTTTCACGCAGCAATGCGCCACTTCTCATAAATAAGGCCCTATGGACCTTCTGATCCAAGACCAGTAGACAACTGTGGCGTTCTGCAGGGGTCATTGCTGTGCCTGCTCACATAGAGCAGTTGGGGCTGCTATTAACTCCTGATTAAACTACTGAAATGCACTATATTTAGGTCTCCCTCACTTCCTACCATGCCCGCTCCTAAGAGAACAAAATGAGACTGTGATAGAGGATAGGTTCCAACCTGCCACCTTTGTGCCTATTTGCCTTAGGAGAAGAGAGAGACACTGGGCTCAGGTAGCCCTGAACATATGGATGAGCCAAAACTGATGCAGTCACAGGTGGGTAAATTGGAGGAGAAGGACAGTGGCAGCTCAGAATTTGCCGATAAAGTGCATTCTCATAGCACTGTTGGAGACAAGCCTGTGGTACAGCGGAGAGAGTATTTGCTTCCTTGGGCAGGGCAGTGACGCAGAATGGAAGGATAGGGAGCAGACCAGGGAAATATCACCGAGAAGTTAGAAACCCTTGGAATGGGGAAACCAGGTAGTACTCTTACCAGAGCTTTCCAGTATGGGCACACTGAATCACAAAGAAAAGAAAAGCAACTTTATAAAGGAGGGCAGGTAGGGGAGGTTCAGCACAAGGAGACCACCTTTAGGTATCAAAGATAAACCATGAAGATGCGTCTGCAAAGTGAGGCATCTTCCTCAAACGCTCCCAATCCTATCCCAATATAAACCTGGAAGAGAAGGGTCAGCGAGCAGTGACCCTGGAGGTTGTGACTGATGACTATTCTCTTCCCCAGTCAAGTGACCTCAGGGATTGTTACTATGTGAGCTTTTTGTGACTGATGGAAAGAAAAAAAAAGAAGAGAGATCCTGTAGATGTTAATTATGTATCTATAAAACACTTAGTTCATAATAAATTCACTCTTATCATCTATCCAATTTTAAATTCAGCATGGAGATACGTTACTGTGGTGTCAGAAGTGGGATTGGAGTTCCTACACATGGAGAACCTAATGCAAAAACTTGCTGAGGGGCAAAGGCAACTGCATCAAACACTGCAAATACTCCAACGACGTGCCAAGCCAATGGCCAGGCTTTCCAGCCAGCAATACAGATGCAAGGAGTGCAACAAGTAGCAGCTCATGAGAACCCCAATCAATTGCAGCTGCCTGAATTCATGCCACACTGCTCCTAGCCCTGTCAATACCTGGGCCCCACAACCTAGCTGCAAACCAAATCTTGACCACTCCTCCTGACGCAATAGGCTAGTTAGACTGCTATCCCTCCTCGCCATTTATAACCGTGCTCTGACTGACCAAGTGATACCTGCTGGAAAAATTCAGACTATTATTTCCCACCCTCTCAGGGAATCCCACCCTAATTTTAGGTACATTAATAACAAGAACCTCAAACAAGTACCCATCTCACATACGTCTACTATTTCCTCTAAAACATCCTTCAAATGCTCGTTATTCAGTTGTCGCTCAGCGGTGAAACACGTGGATGACATAGTTGATCTTATAATTGACCTTGACGTCCCTAAATTCACCGACACCTGGTTGAACGATTTCGCATCCCTAATTCTGGACATACTAGTCCCTCACAGTAATGACATCATCAGACTAGACCGTTTAGGTCGCTCCATGAGTGGCCTAGCCTATATACACTGGTCTACGCTTACTATGAAACAAACACACTCTGTCACTTCCCTCCTGCGAATACCTTAGGATCAACATTACCACCAATGACAACTCTACGTGCTCTCTCCACTCACTTTACCACCCTCCCGATAACAATCGCACATTCATTGGACAGATCATGCAGATGATCTCCTCCAATTATGAAGAGCGTAACAACCAGATTTTTCTGGGTGACTTCAGCATTCACAGGAACAACACTAGCTACCCTCTTGTGAACAATTTTAAATCCTTCCTCCAAGACCTCAACTTCATCCAAGCCTGCAACAGCCATAAGAAAGGGCCCACCTTAGATCTAATCATTGCAAAAGAGAACACCATTCAAATTGAATCTTATCCTACCCTGTGGCTGGACCGGCCACCAATGCATCACCTTCATATCTGAAAGAGCAGTTATCTCTTAGGGCCAACCTATGAAAGCCAAACAATGGGTCAGAGACACCCGTAATATCAACCCACTCACTCTGTTGGCTATTAGTAACGGCGACCTGCTCCCTTCTTCCAACATGCATGATGCTCATGATCTCACTGAACATTACTTCAATTCCATGACAAAAATCATGGATACTATTGCCCCCCAAACAACTGAAGAGAGTCCGGTTCAAAAGGTCCAACCCCTGGTTCACCTATAACCTTAATGAGGAAAGCGGAGGCCTCAGACTTGCTGAAAAAGCATGGTGACATACCCCATCCCTGTCTAACCTCAAACTTCTACAAAAAAGATGGAGCACCTACAACAGGCCCATTAGAAACCCTATTGTAATCAACTTGATACTAGGCCTGGACAGAGCTCGCAGAGTTTCACTCTGCGGAATTCTGTAGAGTTGCCGAAAAACTCAGTGAAATTCCACAGAGTTCAGCGTGCGGCGGAATGCCGCCGCCCGGTCCTAATATTCTCCTCTGTGCATGTACTTTTAAGCTGCCAGTGCTATCTTGACTGGCAAATTCTCATTTAATAAAAATAGGAATACTCATTTGCACAAACTCAGTGGAGAGCGCTATGTTAGCTCAAGATGATGCATTTCCTGAGTATGAGTGCTTTTTTATAACCACTGTCACGCTTCTCTTAGTCATTATTCAAACTGTACGTCGCACTTACAAACAACTTAGATTTGTTATTTTCCAGTAGCTAATATGCGGCTATATTCTTGAGCAATTACCAGCGTGTCAAACTGTAGCTGTAATAGAGGGAATATATACGAAAGGCATATGATAAGATGCCAGGCTCTATTCACCCCATTGAGAACTACACCGGATTTGCATATTTTAAGCAGAGCGTGCCTGCCCTGATGACAAGAGAGTCGCTCAATGCCTTGCCTGACATCGCTGCACAACCCCAAAAAACAAAACTGGAAAAGTCCCAGTCATTCAATGCTTTTTTTCTTCCTAAAAGCCGCCTTGCAAAGGGGCAGCTTGGAGCCTGAATTGGTTTGCCACGAAAGTGAAGTCTCACAGAAGATCAGAAAGAGCAACATTTCCTCCCCCTTGTGACTCTAAGAACTTATCGCGTTAAAAATTTACCTTGCTTTTGCATACTCAAAACAATCGCTGCATTCTAATGGCGACTTTATTTGCTGAAAATAACTATTTTGTCAAAGTGCCTAAACGTTACCAAAGCACTATAGTCGCAGATGGAATCAACATACGGCAAATTATCTACCTCCGAAGGTTAGCAGGCTATG
This sequence comes from Calotriton arnoldi, assembly GCA_963921515.1. Lineage (NCBI taxonomy): Eukaryota > Metazoa > Chordata > Amphibia > Caudata > Salamandridae > Calotriton > Calotriton arnoldi. The sequence goes on from CAWUFW010001659.1 coordinate 412,820, forward strand.
CCAGCCCTACTAAGGACATGAATCTTCCGTTTACAGAATGATTGCTGCAATGGGTGCATTCGCCCCCTGAGTTACTCAGGTTGCCCTATTGCAAAGTACCCTCCTTGATAAGTGTCTAGCGCCTGTGGACAGTTGCTGAGAAAACCATGCTAATCAACACCGAGATCGATCACGCTTTAAAACTCTTACTGTGTGCTCTTCCCCCATCCCCTTCACCCCACTCATGTTAAGGAAGAATGCCAGATGACCTCTTCCCACAAACCTAAAAACAATGTTGCCTGGCCCAACTTTAAAATCTTCGATGGAAGTGACATCTCAAAACTTCTAACTTCTCTGAAATACTCCAACCACTTCAACGATCCCCTTCCCTCCAAACTCCTCAATGAGTCTTTTCACCTTTAACTTCCCTTATGGACTAGGATTATTAATGATTCACTTATACAAAACTCCATACCTGAATGCCTAAAACGTGAAGAGGGTATTCCAACCCTAAAAAACCTCAGCTCCAACAAGTCTGACCCCAACAAGTACTGCCCTATCTCCAACATCCCAACTTTGGCCAAAATGTCAGCATGCACAACTTCACAATCACATTGAGCAATTCCATCTCCTTGACCAATGTCAATCTGGTTTCAGACCAGGCCATAGCACCGAAACTGCCCTGGTCCACATTGTTGACGACGGTCTACGATCAGTCGATCAGAATGAATCTTGCTTACTAATCCTACTTGACCTATCAGCTGCGTTCAACACTGTGAATCATGAAACTATTTTCAACCTATAAGAACACAGGATGATTCTCTGTGGTATCGTATTAAAATGGTTGTCCTCCTTCCTTCACAACAGAACTCCGCGCATTCTAATCAATCACTGTTTCCGATCAGTCGCCAGTTACACTAGGCATCCCCCAAGGTTCCATTCTCTCCCCGATATTGTTCAACCTGTACATGGAGCCCTTGGCCGAACTCCTCAAACTCTCTCACATCTCCTATCACATGTATGCAGATGATACTCAACTCTACATGAAAATGACCTCGCCCAATGAAATCAGCACCCTTTAAAAACACCTTGAAAAGAACACAACATTCGCTGACTCGTAACCACCTCAAACTCAATGCCCTCAAAACAGAATTCCTATTGAATTTACCACCCAGTATTTCCCCTAATATCAAAGACTGGCTTCCACATCTTACTGTCTTGAACTGTACCCCCAACATCATTGACTCAGCTAAATCCCTAGGAATAATGTTGGACAATACCCTCTCCATGCATAAGCACATCAGTGCCGTCACCAGAGGAGCTGACCATCAACTACATGCATTAGGGAAACTAAAACCTTTCCTTCCCTGCCAGATCTGAAAACAGTGGTTCAAGCACTTGTGATATCCAATTAGACCGTGGTAGTGCTACCCTTGTCGGCCTCCCGAAAAGCAAAATCGCTCCGCTGAAGGCTACCTTGAACGTGGCAGAAAGGCTCATCACTGGCTCAAAAAAAGAGAGATCATATCTCCCCTGACCTCCAATCACTGAAATGGTTACCTTATGAAGCTAGGATCCATCTCAAAATTGCCTGTATGACCCATAAAGCTCTGCATCACAACACCCCTTCTTACCTGTGTCAGAAATTGACCATATCTGGCGGAAACAGAACTTCCAGAAGCACAAGTTCCTTACTATTTATGCCACAAAAATTCAACAAAAAGAAAACCTACAATTGTTTCTTTTCTGGAATGGCCCCTAAAAATGTTTATTCTCTTCCTCCATAGACCAGGTGCAACCCCCTCCTCCTCCGTCTTCAGAAAAGAAGTAAAACTTCTACTGGCCAAACAGATTTCTCTCACACTGAGGCCATACCTCCCTCTCCTCCAGCGCGACACTTACCTGCCTGTGTAAGGCTCCACTTATCACACCTTGTCCACTTCTCCGAGATCCGCGCTGTTTGTCTGTTTCCCAGCCATTTACACACTGCCCCAAAACCTATCGGACTCTTCCCATACCACCATTTCGAATGACTATGTGTTCCTGTACTACTCTTATTATTATTTTGCCTGTATCGTTTGCCTATGTAACTTTTGCTGCATGACCTATTACATTTATATGTACATAGATTGTTTGTATCATAGCATCTTTTCGTTATTATTGTAACATGCTCTGTCACCCAATAGGGTCTTGTTCGCGCTATATAAAGCTTTTAAAATAAATAAAATTCCTACGTTTCCTCTTCTCGACACCAGGAAAGATGCAGCCATCTAAGCCTTCACATTGTTTATTAAACAGCCCCCAGCATGAAACATTGTTTTCTATGGTTGGAGCATGGACATGACAAATAATAAGTATTGACAAAGCCAATAGGTTGCTCCTTTAAAAGGCATTAAACAAACTTTTGGACTTGCCAATGTTTGTTGCCAACACTGAATGGCATCACCAAAAAGAAAAAACAATGGTTGTTGCAGATGCTGAACAGCATGAGTGCCAAGCACCGTTCAGTGGGCTGCAGGACAAAGGGGGGCTGCTGGGCCTAAGCCATGGGGGTTTGGGTTGTTTCCAATGGTGTCCTTGGGCCTGTCCTACTATGTCTCTGCAAACTGGGTCAAGTACAACCCATTCCACACTTGACTCTCAGGGTAGCTTGGGTGAGTAATCACTGGCTTCTCAGGGATGTAGTTTGGGTGCGCAATGTGGAGGTTAGCACTCAACAATCAACAGAAACAATAAGTCCAAAGTCCAGACCAGTGCTGAAAATACTTTTCTTAACACTAAATACTACAAAATGCAATTTGCTATACATGGTAGTGGCTCCGGGTATGATTCATCTTCGTGGCACTACACTCTCCCCGCTCCTCTTTACTAATCCTTTCCTGTGTGGCTCCCTGTCCAGTGGGTTCCCACCCTCTGCAAAATATTAATATAGCTTGAATCAAGTGCAGGTGCTGCCTTTCCTTGCTCACAGTCAAATGTGCTTCTAATGTTTCTTTCCCTGCCGTACAGGGGTGGCACCTTCAAGTCCTTGTATGTCACTTGCAGATTTACGTGGCCCTTTTGTGAGTCTACTGTGTGTGCGTGCATGCAAGGCTACAGTAAAGCAGCGGGAAGCCTGTTGCAGAGCGTGCCTGCCTAGCCTCAATCTTTTGAGTCTGTTGAACCAGCACAAGTGTAGATCCAGCTTCAGCATTCTTGAATGGATGCACTGATGTGGCCATGCTTGGGCCGAGAACAACTCCAGCCCAGATTGGGACAATGGTAGTCACGGTAGCTGCAGTCCCATGTGGACTGGAGGTAGGCGCGGCCCCGATCAGGCCTACAGTAATCACGATAGTTGCAGCTCCATCTGTTCCTATTATGATCATGCATTCGCAGCCAGGATTGGGCCTAGGATGTCTCCAAATTTACAGCCCCTGCCTGGCTTCCAATGCTCACAGCAGTTGTGGTTCCCGTCAGGAACCAGGAAGAGGGACCAGGGTGGTCCATGTGGCACACAGGTTCTCCCTAGTTTGCTCTCATGCAGTGAGCTCTCTCTAGATGCCCCACAGCCACCAAGGACATCTCTTCTCCTGAACAATCTCTTCTGCATTGCCATCCAGACAGACAGACCCCCTTCTCTCTCTCAGCAGGCAGGCAGACTTCTAGGTGCTTTTAGGCAGATCTGCAGGTCCTCCATCAGAAAGTGCAGACTTCAGGTGATGTCCCCTCACCTCTGGAAGACTGTTAGTCAAGCCCTGGTTGCACAGCAGTCCATTGAGTACTCTGGGGATCATTCCCTTGCCTGGTCATAAAGGACTTGGAACTGGAACAGAGTGGGGTGTTTTGGGCCCCATTTAGTTACTCAATGTCTAGATTGGGAATGTGTAACCACTGTCATAAACTTCAGAACCAGTTTAGGGTGGTTCTTCTTTGCAAGTGTCCTCATCGGGCTGCTCTCCGGATAAAGTCTTTGTGTAGAGTGTTTCTTCTCACAACAGGAAGTACTGGGCTGTCTCCAACCTGGCGCACCCACAACAAAGACACACAGAAGTGTGAGGTTTCTGCATCTGGCGTGATCAACTGAGTGATCAGGGCAGGCTAAAGGGCAGGTCTCACCCTGAAACTTCATCACCTCTCACAACAGAGGCTGTAGTCCCACTCCTCAACCCAACTATCCACCACATAGCAGTGCTTAGGAAGCCTAATCAGCAGCTCTTTGCTACCAAAAGGTCTCATGGAATTTTAAATGTAGCCCTGTCTCCATCCTCCTCACTTCGCTGTCTGGATCTCCTCCCTCCAACTAACGGAATGCAGGCAACACACTTCTACTGTTTGGGAGCACAGTCCTCACCCTCCGTCTTGTGGAATGCTAGGCCAGGGGCTTGCAAAATACATACCATTGACCTCCAATTGTTCAGGCTCACTCAGGTGTTACATGCACATTATGTATTACACATACATAACCACACTGGATGCCAACACAAAGGTCTGGGCATACACATAATAGGGGAACTTCAAACAAGTGGCCCATTAGGCCTCACTCCTACTAACACAGATAAAAAAGTCTGTTCAGATTATTGATCTTTTACAAAATGCGGTATGCTTCCACCACCGCTTGATGCACTATACTAGGACAGGGACAGTACTCGTCTGACCGCAATGAGGGGAAGCTTGGCGAGCCCCTCCAGGTTACAGGATAGGTCCAGCGCATCACGTAGTTAAGGATAGGCCTAGAACTCTTGGCACACGTTGGATTAGTGTAATATCAGGACCAAAATCAAAGTCAGGATGCCTGATAAAAATGCAGTTGGGCACTTACGGCAGAGGAACACATCCATCCATATACCATGCAGGGGACATTTCCATGCCAGCACTCAGTGAAATAAATAAAAGCCATAATGGCTGGCCCCAGTGTGATGTATATTTGCAGATGCGTCACCACTCGCATGCATGTATGCAGCTGGAGGCTGTGGCGGCCATTTTTTCTTTAAGGATGCCTATCTTGAAGCGGTAAATATAAGAATATAAAAAATGTGCACACTTGCATTATAGAAGAAAAAGTGGCTCGGTAGCAAATTGCAACTGAAAAAGAATATATAAAAAAATAATAGCAATTTAAACAAGCATTGGCAAAGCCTATAGATCACGCCTTTGACACCTACTGGCACTGCCTTATGCTGTGCGTCACTGGCAAAATACAGATGCTGTACAGCAAGAATGAACAAAAAGAAACATATATCTATGAGTAAATTTAAGTGCAAAACGTGGTGAACATTGAGTCTGTAGTAGGTTGTCTCTGAATGGGGTTCACTCCAGAGGTTCAGGTCTTGATACCCTTCGTCTAGCCTGTGTCAGTTTATCTAGTTGCATGTCAATAGTCTTTCCACTGTGTATCTACTTTTTCTCATTTTGGGTGAATTGTTCCGATCTGGTTTGTAATAAACAAATGTGGCCCGATGTTCTTGGTTCCCAGTTTCCTTTTACCTGGAAGTGGACTGTTCCCATCTTGCACTGTTTTTTATCATTCTTGTGTGCAGCATTTGTTTTCTTGTTGCTGATGTTTCTCAGCCCAGTGTTGCACAGTTGTGAAAGAGAGTCTCTCTGTCCCCATGTTCCTTATTCACAGACCTCTCTGCCCATTGGTTTCCCTATCCCACCAGAATCCTCTCTGGGATTGTCTTTCTTCTCCAGCGTCCTCTCTGAGGTACTCTTTCCTTGAGGCTTCCTGGTTCACTTACCTCAAGAGTCCTTGTCCTTAAGGCCATACTTGGCAAGTGCATTTCAGCCAAAATGGACACTGTCATGATGTTTATTTTTTCTGATTAGCTGCCTATTTACTTCATATTCTGATTTAACATTTCTGTTTTATGTAAAGCCCTCTAACACCTTTGAGTTGAGGTACGCTATGTAATACCTTCGGGTCGAGTTTGAGCTATATAAAACTGCCAAAAAAACATACATGCCAACATTTGGGAACACCCCGGAGGCAGATATGGAGAAAAAAATAAAATAGGGGAATGTATAGTTGCAATTCACTTGCACTGGAGTTGTGAGTGCTGTTCTTCTTTTCTCATTTATATGTGCTATAAACTGAGCGTATGCTACTGTCCTCTAGCTTGCCTCGATGTCTTAATACACCACGCGATGACCACTACTGTTGTTTCTCGATCTATATAAAAAACTGCATGCCTTAATCTGATAGACAGAGTGTTCCCAGAGACCTTTCGTGCACTGTATCTTCCCAAGGACATCCCAACTGTCTCAGGCTATCGTCGTACAATATATTAATTAGTATACTTGAATAAACTGTGTGAACCAGTTAACTCCAATGTAATGCTGCTATCAGAGAGTCCCTGAATGTATTCTGTGGTCAAATGTTTCTTCTCACTTGTCTCTCATTGGTGAATATCCTGAGAACCAAGTACTTGTTTAGAATGTATAAAAGATGTGTATTTCTCTGTACACGTGGAATCCCTATTCCCCACCTTTAGAAGGCGAATCTATGCCGGATTGTACAAAGTACTTTACTCAGTTCTTGATACTTATGAATTGTATGCTTTACTGCTAACCTTTGATGCCATATATCTGAAAGAAACACGTTAGTTATAGATTCCTTACCTTAGAATTACCCCCAGGCATCAGACTGGATCTGGAAAGTTTTCTCGTCAGCAGTACCTCTGCGCATCGGAAGGTGGCGTCGGTCGTCTCCGCGTCCGTCGTCTGCGTCGTGGTCGCCGGGATGACGTCGCGGCAGCTACTTAGACGCCGCCCTCGCGCGCTGACGTCAGTTCTTTCTTTTTCCGCGCCAGCCAGCGCAGATCCGGGAAGAGCGGTACCTCAGTCAATTTTCGACTAACTTTTTCTCGACTTTTGTCGACTTCTTTTTCGAGTCTTCGACTCCGAAGGTGCACGAGGGATGCCCGGTTTCAAGGCCTGCGGTTCCTGTCATCGCATGGTGACGGATCCGCACCGCGTGTGTCTTTTTTGCCTGGAGCGCGACCACGACCCCAAGTCGTGCTCCGACTGCCGGTCGATAGCGCCGAAGGCTTTGTGGCTGCGGTCCCGAAAGCTGCTTGAGCACCGGCAGTCGGCTCTGCGCCGTTCGAGGTCTCGGTCGAGAGGGAGGTCGTGGGACCAGTCGCGGAGCCATCACCATTCGTCTTCGCACTCGGGGTCGGGTAAGTCGAAGCATAAGAAGAAGTCGAAGAAGCATCGTCGCTCTTCGACTTCTCCTCGTCGGTCGGCCGATCCGACGAGGCATGCGGGTGGTGCCCCTCCCGTGGCTCCGCGCGCGGAGCCCGAAGAGTCGACTCCGCATTTCCCTCCCTTTCCGGGACCCGGAGCAACTCCCGCCCAGCTTCGTACGTTCTACGAGGCGATGCATGCCATCTTTGGGCGGACTGACCCCGCTGGCGCGCCTTTGGGCCCCGTCCCGGCGCCGCCGGCCCCCCTTGGATCCAGGCCTGGATCTGGATCAGCGCCGGTTGAACTCGTTACGCCTCCACCTGCGCCGCTTCCGACGGCACCACTTCCGCGTCCGGTGCCGGTCGGCCCCCCCCGGCCGGCGTCAACCCCGGCCTCCACCCTGACATGGACACGGAGCCGGACCGACATCGCCCGACGCCGGATCCGGCTCTGAGAGGGGTTTTTGTACCCCTGTTCACTCCTGGGGCCCCTTTTCAACCTGAGTGGCAACCAGAGGATGAGGAGGAGGACTGGGAGGGGTCAGGTGACCCTCTGACTGACCAGTTGGACAGTGAACAGGACTGGAGAGAGGAACTGGGGGATGCCAGTGGTCTTGACACCTCCCCTGACCTTGGCATGTTGTCTCCTCCTACCGTGGCTACGGAGGAGGGAGCGTCGTACGCAGTGGTGTTGCGTAGGGCGGCCGAGGCTCTTAACCTCAAGCTTCCTACGGTGGCGGTCAGGACTAACCTCCTGACGGAGGTGCTTCAACCGGCTGCGAGCTCTTCGGAGCCCTTGCTGCCGTTCAATGAGGCCCTCACCGACGTCCTTTTGGGCACCTGGTCCAGGCCCAACACGGGGGCTCCCGTGGACAGGATGATTGCCCGACGCCACCGCCCGGCTCCGGGCGACCCCACTTTCCTCTCCCGACACCCCACCCCGGAGAGCTTGGTAGTCCAAGCCTCCACTTCCAAAAGCGCATTCCCTACCGCTCCCCCGGAAAGGGAATCCAAGAAGCTGGACCACCTTGGGAAGAAGATTTTCTCTTCCGCCAGCTTAGGATTGCGGTCGGTAAACACCGCATGTCTCTTGGGCCGTTATTCCCACTCCGTGTGGGATACGGTGGCGCAGGTGCTGCCTCAGTGTCCGGAGGAGGCCCGGGCAGTGCTCTCCCAGGCTGTGGCCGCCGGGATGGATGCAGCAAAGTTTGCCATACGTTGTGGGCTGGACACCGCCGACTCTCTGGGCAGGACCATTTCAACGTCGGTAGCGCTTCGTCGCTACACCTGGATGAGGTCGATTGGCTTTTCAGGGGATGTCCAGAACACCTTGATGGACATGCCCTTTGATGGCCGTCGCCTTTTTGGTGACAAAGCAGACAACGCTCTAGGGCGTATCAAGGACTCACGGGCTACGGCCAAGTCCTTGGGCCTCTCCACCCGCCCTGCGCAGCCTGCTTTTCGCCCCTTTCGTGTCTACGGAAGGGGTGCCCCGCTACGTACCGCCCAGAACTACAGGCCGCAGCAAGTTACCCAACCTTCGGGTGGCCGGGGACGTGGGAATAACCGTCGTGTTTCCGGGGGCCAGCGGGCGGGCCAGTCCACCAATCCTCCCTCCGCAGCAGCCTCCAAACCCTCCTAGTCCGACCTTTCAGGCCCATCAAACGCCAGTGGGTGGCAGGATTCTCCATCACCATCACGTCGGACAGGTGGGTGTTGCAAATAGTCCGAAGGGGCTACTCCCTCCTCTTCGAGGCTACTCCTCCAGCCATGCCACCAAGATACCTCCGCATGTCGGAGGATCATCTGGCCCTTCTCCAGCAGGTAGTTACGGCTCTCTTGGCCAAGGGAGCCATCGAGCGCGTTCCTGTCCCAGAAGTAGGTCGTGGTTGTTACTCCCACTACTTTCTGGTCCCCAAGAAGGACAAGGGCCTGTGTCCTATCTTGGATCTCAGGGACGTCAACCGCTTCCTCCGGAAGGAGAAGTTCAAGATGTTGACCCTTGCTCAGGTCTTGTCTGCCCTCGACCCGCAAGACTGGATGGTAGCGTTGGACTTGCAGGACGCTTATTTTCATATCCCCGTCCTGCCGGCCCACCTGCGTTACCTACGGTTTACGATAGGCCACGAGCATTTTCAATTTACCGTGCTCCCCTTTGGCCTTACCAGCGCCCCTCTGGTGTTCACGAAAGTGATGGCGGTGGTCGCAGCTCATCTGCGCAGATCAGGGGTTTCAGTCTTCCCCTATCTCGACGACTGGCTGTTGAAGGCGGGCTCGCCCCAGGCAGTTGTCTCCCACCTCCACACTACGGCCGACCTCCTACATTCGCTGGGGTTCTCCATCAATGTGCCGAAGTCACACCTGATTCCCTCTCAGAAGCTCCTCTTCATCGCAGAGGTTCTGGACACGACGCAGTTTCGGGTCTATCCTCCCGAGCAGCGAGTCTGGGATATTCAGGCTATGATTCTGATCTTTCAGCCTCTATCCCGGGTTTCGGTCAGAGTGACTCTGAGGCTGCTGGGCCTCATGGCCTCCGGCATCCTGCTGGTCGATCATGCCAGATGGCATATGCGGGTTCTGCAGTGGGACCTGAAGTTCCAGTGGGCGCAGCATCAGGGGAATCTGTCCGATTGCGTCCTGATCTCGGAGGGCACTGCAAGTCAACTGCAGTGGTGGCTCACGAACCAGGATTGGGTCAATGGCAGATCCCTCTCCGTTCCCCAACCAGACCACACTGTGGTGACGGACGCGTCCCTTCTGGGATGGGGCGGCCACATGGGAGAGGCGGAGATCAGAGGCCTCTGGTCTCCGGCGGAGTCCGGGCTCCACATCAACCTTCTGGAGCTCCGGGCGATTCATCTTGCACTCAAGGCACTCCTTCCCTCTGTCCGGGGAAGAGTAGTGCAGGTGTTCACGGACAACACCACTGCCATGTGGTACTGCAATAAACAGGGCGGGGTGGGGTCGTGGACCCTCTGTCAAGAGGCCCTCCGCCTCTGGACATGGCTGGAACGTCAGGGCATATCCCTGGTGGTTCAACACCTGGCAGGTTCCCTGAACGCCAGGGCGGAAGAACTCAGCCGCAGGTGCATGATGGATCACGAATGGCGTCTCCACTCGGAGGTGGTGCAAGGTCTCTTTCAGCAATGGGGAGAGCCTTGGTTAGATCTATTCGCCACCGAAGAGAACGCGCAATGTCAGCAATTCTGCGCGTTGGAATTTCCAAGGCGGCACTCGCTAGGCGACGCCTTTCGTCGCGAGTGGAGTTGCGGTCTGTTGTACGCCTTTCCGCCTATACCACTTCTGCCCAGAGTGCTGAAGAAGATCAGGCGCGACCGGGCCCAAGTCATTCTTGTGGCTCCGGATTGGGCACGAAGAGTCTGGTATCCCGAGCTGCTCAACATGGCCATCGATCCTCTGATCAGACTGCCTCTTCAGGAGAATCTTCTGTCGCAGCAGCAGGGGACGGTCCTCCACCCGAACCTGTCCAGTCTCCACCTCCTTGCGTGGAGATTGAGCGGCGGCAGTTGACGTCTTTCGACCTGCCTCCCGAAGTCTGTGATGTAATCTTGGCAGCCAGGCGTCCCTCCACTAAGACGGTATACGCCTAACGGTGGAACAAATTTGTGGCATGGTGCACAGCAAAGGCTGTGGATCCCCTTTCTGCCCCTCTTTCTGAAGTACTCTTGTTCCTTCTCTCTTTAGCCCAGCAGGGCTCTGCTCTGGGCACTGTCAAGGGCTATGTGTCAGCCATCTCTGCCTTCCTTCTGCTGCCAGATCAGCCTTCTCTTTTCAAGTCCCCGGTAGTTAACCGTTTCTTAAAAGGCTTAGCACATCTTTTTCCTCAAATCCCCTTCGTTATGCCTCAGTGGGACTTGAATCTTGTACTAACTTATTTAATGTGCGCTCCCTTTGAGCCGCTTCATAGCTGTCCCTTACGGCTCTTGACTCTTAAGACTGCTTTCCTGGTAGCCATCACTTCTGCTAGAAGGGTGAGTGAGCTCCAGGCCCTTTCTTCAAAACCTCCTTTCCTGTCTGTTCATCTGGACAAGGTGGTTCTCCGAACCCGTCCATCCTTCCTTCCTAAGGTGGTCACTGCCTTCCACATTAGGCAGACCATTACTTTGCCCACCTTCTTTCTGCATCCTTCGAAGGAGGAAGAGAGGCTCCACCGTCTGGACCCAAAACTTGCGCTCTCCTTCTATCTGGATCGCACAAAACAGTTCCGGGTGGATGATCAACTTTTTGTTGGCTACGTGGGCGCAAAGAAGGGTTGGGCCATACACAAACGCACCATTTCTCGATGGGTCGTGTTGTGTATTAAGGCTTGTTACTCTCTGGCTAAAAAGGAGCCTCCAGTCGGGATACGCGCTCACTCCACCAGGGCGACTGCAGCCACTACTGCCTTGGGAAGAGGAGTTCCTCTGAATGACATCTGTCAGGCGGCCACGTGGGCATCGCTGCGCACGTTCACCAAACACTACTGCCTGGACAGCCAAGTCCGGAGAGACGGCTTCTTTGGCCGTTCTGTTCTCCAGGATTTTCTGGGGTGATCTTGGTTTGCAGACCCACCACCGGGGTTGGTATTGCTGGGGTATCTATTCTAAGGTAAGGAATCTATAACTAACGTGTTTCTTTCAGATGCACAAGTTACTTACCTTCGGTAACGATATATCTGTAAGAAACATTAGTTAGTTATAGATTCCTTACCGCCCCACCCATCCTCCCCGTTCTGCGAACTGATTTCTAGGGTTAAGGACATCCTTTCAGGGCCCTAGTTTTGTGCACCAGTGGTCAGTGTCTTGCATGGCTCTGCGTTTCTGGTGCGGAAAGTCGTGTACAGAACTGACGTCAGCGCGCGAGGGAGGCGCCTAAGTAGCTGCTGCGACGTCATCCCGGCGACCACGACGCCGACAACGGACGCGGAGCCGACCGACGCCACCTTCCGATGCGCAGAGGTACTGCTGACGAGAAAACTTTCCGGATCCAGTCTGATGCCTGGGGGTAATTCTAAGGTAAGAAATCTATAACTAACTAATGTTTCTTACAGATATATCGTTACCGAAGGTAAGTAACTTGTGCATCATGTACGCTGCTCATTAATTTCTTATATCCGGTGTCTGTCATTCTTGATGAGTGTCACAGTATTGATCCTCAAACTTGATCAAAGTGTATTAGAGACGAGCCCAATTGAGGAGCACCAAAGTCTGTATCGGAACTACACTGCTCCCGCTCCTAGCCGTTGGCGTGTCTTTTATATGATCATTTAAGACAAGTTTGCACGCTGACAGAGTGAAGAAAGTTTTAAGCAGCAAAAGCTACAGTATCATAGTTTTTACATTAAACATAAGGAGTCTCTTTTATAACTTAAGAGTGTTGGAATGTATATCCTATACTCTCTGAGAAAGATAGGTGTAGGTAGACAGAATAAAACAATTAGATAGACATATAATCAGGCAGTTATTGCTCACTTATGTGCTCTGGCTTATTTGAAAAACTGCACAAGACCACAAATATTAAGGACTATACAAAATTATCCCATTTTTGTCTGATGAAAATCTCGCAACCCTATACTCACTTGCTGCTAAAAAATCTAAATATTGAATTCTTTCTTAAAAAAGAGTTCTGTTGAGTTGGTTGCCAAGAAAATTCATGGCACTTCTGAAAAAAACGCAGCGTCAGCCAAAGACCTGAATATATGGTATGTGGTCCGTGAACTTCTGGTTTGACTGGTCCTGTCAGGAATTAACTAAGGACCAAATGTATCTACGTTTTGTGTCACACTTGCACCACGCAGCAAAACCAAGTTCCAGATTTACCAAGCCATGCAAGGCCACCCTGTATGGTTTGGTAAATTTGGTGTAAAGCAAGGCAGTGTGGGCATTACATGGGTGGAGTGTGGGTGTTCCCATGGATCCACCTATGTATTCTGACACGTTGCCAGATTTAACAACACTGGGAATGCATCAGAATTGTACACCTTCCCCAGACTTGCCAACTTTTGAAACTTTTTCACTGTGTGAGGAGGGGTTTGAGCCTTGAAGGGGCGGGGCTTAATGCTAAGCACAGCCCGAGACACTTAAATTCACTGCCTCCAAGCTCCCCCTCCACTCCATTTTCCACCCTGTCAACACCAAAAATAAAGTTATTGAGGCTGTCGCCGATGTCCTGGAGCGTTTCACACCTCGTAATGGACATTGGCTGTGCCGAACCTCAAAACAATTAGCTGGAAACCTGATCTCTGCTGGGGTTTCCAGCTAATTGTGTGCTCAACGTGTGATATCAGCTCCTCACCGGGTGACCATGTGAAGGAACCCATATCTTGTGACACACGCTGGTGCCGTGTGAGTTGGAAGGTCTGATTCCCACCAGAGGCGCAATTAGGGGAAATGTCTTTATTTCTCCTTGTTGTTTTCTCTTTTTAAGTGTTCTGCATTCTGCAACACACTTAGAAAGAGGACAATGCCTCCAATTATTGTTTTTGTGCAGGAAGGTGCCCCTTCCAGCACAAAAACAATCCTGCCTACAATACAGGCACCCTCCACGGCTCAAGGGTGCCTTGTTTGGCGCAAGGCAGCACATTGCATACATGCCAACCCTCCCGATTCAGGTAGGAGACTACGGATTTCAAGGCTACTCTCCCGCCTCCCGATTTCTGCATGAGGAAAACCCGATTTGGAGTTTTGTAAAACTGAGAAAAATAAAAGTTGATGCCTGTCACACACGCTCCAATCTCCCCCTCCAAGAATTTCATCTGACACCAAAGGTTAACACTTTGTCTTAATTCTTGGAAGGGGAATTTAGAGCATGTGACAGGCCGCAACATTTGTTTTTGGCAGTTTACATAGCATATACAAAAACAGAGTTTAGAACTCTGCTTTTGTTTGCCAGAGTTTTGAACTGTGTTTTTGTTTGCCAGAGTTTAGAACTGTGTTTTTGTTTGCACTTGGTTATTAAACTGCCAAAAATGGAATGATGATTGTCTGTCACCATACATAACAGTAGGCCCGATTCAGGCTGATTGCCTCTGCTTCAGTGGCGGCTACTCGGGATCTGAAGCAGTTGGGCGGGGGTGGGAGGGTAAGGGGGGGAATTATTCAAAAATAGGCACACATAAAAAAATATTAAACTTTACTTACCTGCCGCTGCGGATGCCCCATTGCTCCACTACCAATTCTGGTCCGGTTCTGTGCTAGTCACACTGTGCAGGCTCCCAGATGCCAATTCCTGGCGCTGCTCTCATGCTGGGAATACTATTCCCAGCATGAGAGCAGCACTGGGATTGGTCTGAGCGCTCTGGTTCGGCTCTCAGACGGGGACTGGGAGCATGTGGCTTTTCTCCACCCGGCTGTACAACACAGCCGGGTGGAGGAATGCTAAGTGCGCATGACGGTTTGGCCGGGCTAAGACAACCGGCCAAACAGTCATGCACTCTTTGTAGTGCCCATCACCCCTCTCCCCACTGTTGCACATAGAGTGCATGGCCCCACCCTATAACATGGCTCACCTGCAGGTAAGAAAAATAACATGATAATAAAATTGGTTTATTTTTTTTTTTCTTTTCATATGTTTAACTTTGCTGCCACCTAGTGGGACGACGCTCCTCCACCATAGTGGAGGAGCCGCCCCTGCGGTGGCTTCGGTATAAGTCAGTGGGGGAAAATACATTCTCTTATTTTTTTTAAATCTCCCACTCGCCGGTTATAGAATGTTGGCATGTATGACATTGTGTGCCAACACACAGAAAGAACAGGAATGCTCCATATAATGTTAAATATGGCGCATTCCTGCACTCTCCCTTTCATGTATTGCAATGACTTTGAGGGAAACCTTGAAAAATTGGCCCCATAGCCTGTTTTTAGGTCGAGCTGGATAGCGCAGCTGTCTCTTCAAGACCTGCTGTAATTGGTCTGTGGGCATCAAGTCCATCCCCTTTCTTGCCATTGCTTTTCATTTGTCTATGTCAGTGTCCTTCAAAAATCCCTGCTTGCTAGTGGTCAGTCCTGCCTCTTTGTCCCTCCTTTCTCTCTTCTGTTCCTCCAACAGAGCAGGGACTTAGTACTGTCTCATTCCGCTCTGGTTCTTTATCTGTTCTCTGACAGACAATTTTTTTCCTTGGTTTCCTGCTCTGTTTGTCTAGTGTTCAGCTTCAGTGCCCTAGCTGCTTACATTCAAATATAATATTCTTATTCCCACCCCTCTTAACACCACAGTTGTGTTACTGCTTCCTCCCCTGCCGTGCCTCCCGCTGGGTTGCTTGTTAATAATTGTTGACATACTTTATCAGCGCTGTGCATGTTTCACGAGCACAGCGCTGGTTTCACTTTTACTGTTGTGTATCTCCAGGCTCCTCTGACCTACTTTCTGTGTTCTCCCTCCCCCCTCCCAATGAGTCAGCAGGCTCCAGCCTGGTCTGCCTCACAGCAGAGCAGCGGAGCCAGCAGGCAGACGGAGAGGGAGAACTGTGCTGCTACCTCCCTCAGAGCTGGGGGCATAGCATGTGCCTGCTCCTCGTGGCTGCACTTGACATGGACTGGTTAACAATGCTGGTCGCGGGTCTTTTCTTTTCTTGGGTGTGGCTCACCCAACTCAACACTTGTAGCTCTACAGCGTCTACCATGATGTTTGTATTTAGGCACAGCAGCAAATAATTGAAAATTGCTGCGTCCTTTACCAGAGCGAGACCACCCCAGCCTCCCGGCAGGGTGCACACACTGCAAGGTATTGCAAAATACCATAGCCCTCTGTCTCGTTCACTGTTGCTGATGGCAACACTTTGGAAGGACCAAAATAAAAGTCTACTGGTTGCTGTTCCATTGTCAAAATAAAAGCAGGACGAGGCAGCCAAAAGCAGGGGCAGCACAGTAAAGGTTAAATGTAAAGTAAAATGGTTATTAGCACCAACATGCTCCCAGGAGTCGCTCCTGACACTCTGCAAACAGGCAGCCTCTTACGCACTCCCTACCCATCCTCCTCCCATTCCCTATTTCCTCTACTGCCAGCTGCTTAAACTAATTGGCATTAAAGCAGAAGGAGCATTCTGCCTTCTTTTAAACGTTTTAAGTAGCTAGCAAACACGCGGCATTTTATAAATCACCATGCGCAGCTTTTATTTCATCAACACATTCATTTTCTTTTATGTGGCAGCGTTCCAAACTTAGTCTTTAACAAAATAATCAATTAAACGGGCATTCAATAATACGAGTGCCTGCACACAATACGTTTGCAATTTAATTTCTTATTACTGTTTGTTAAGGTATGACGTAAAGTGCCCATTTTCGCGTGTGGTCAATCAGCCCCCGTTTACTAAATTGGATAGGGCAAGGGCTACTGAAGTGGTCTGTAGACTTTTTAATGCTGCACCCAACTCGGGTAAAATTATTCCAAGCCGCACTCTGACATATTTTCTCACAATTATTCTTTAAAAGAGCAAGCGAAATAAATACTTTTTAGGCACACGCTCTAACAAATGTAAAGTAAGTGTCCAGAAGCAATGGTCTCTTTTATTTATATTTTCTTACAATAAATCACATTTGTGAAAGAGAAAATCTATTAAAAGTAAAACTGGCGATTCGTTAAAATGTGTGTTGCTCGTAAAAGCTTGCTTTTGTTTGGTTTATGGCCTTTATTTGTCGCTCATTTTCAGGTCTCGCTCCTCCCCTGGAGTATTAGCCTATTACATATACCCTTTCTTTAAACGCTTTTTAGCTTTGTGTTAACACTATTTTATTCTTGTTCAGGCCGCAGCATTTTGTAAAAAATGTTCCTTTTTGGTCTCATTCTAAGTGCTCTAAACAGTGTTGTAGCTGCTTCTCTGGTCCCAGTGGTAATTCCTCATTCTTAGTCCTCTAGACAGCTGCAGCCGCTTCTCTGGTCTCATCGGAAATTCCTCATTCTAGGTTCCTCTAGACCATGGGTACTCACAAACTTTCTGTCGGGGGCCAAAATGACAGTGTGGTTTGTGGCCGAGGGCTGCACCGGAAGGAGGGGGTCAGTGGGGGGCGGGGCTAGAGTAAAAAAAAAATCAAACCTGTTTCAAAACATTAGACAATGCGACAATGCTGTATCTCAAAAGCAGATGTAACTACAAAGAGCAGATTTTGATAATACATTTTTATTAGCAGACAATAGCAATCTTAAGAGGCATTGCATAGCTTCATACACACTTTGATCCCAATTCCATCACAGTCTCTCTATCTCAGTCAGTCTCTCTCTCTCTCTGTCAGTCTCTCTCTCTGTCAGTCAGTTTCTCTCTGTCAGTCAGTCTCTAAGTCAGTCTTAGTCAGTCAGTCTCTCTCTCTGTCAGTCTCTCACAGTCAGTCTCTCTCTCTGTCAGTCTCTCTCTCTCTCTGTCAGTCTCTCTCTCTCTGTATCAGTCAGTCTCTCTCTCAGTCAGTCTCTCTCACAGTCAGTCAGTCTCTAAGTCAGTCTCAGTCAGTCAGTCTCTCTGTCAGTCAGTCTCTCTGTCAGTCAGTCTCTCTCAGCCAGTCTCTCTCTGTCAGTCTCTCTGTCAGTCTCTCTCTGTCAGTCTCTTTCTCTCTGTGTGTCAGTCTCTCTCTCTCTGTCAGTCTCTCTCTCTCTCAGTCAGTCTCTCTCTGTCAGTCAGTCAGTCTCTCTCTCAGTCTCTCTCTCTGTCTCTCTCTCTCTCAGTCTCTCTCTCTGTCAGTCTCTCTCTCCCTTAGTCAGTCTCTCTCTCAGTCAGTCAGTCTATCTCTCTGTCAGCCAGTCGCTCTCTCTGTCAGTCTCTCTGTCAGTCAGTCTCTCTCTCTGTCAGTCAGTCTCTCTCTGTCTTTCAGTCTCTCTCTGTCTTTCAGTCTCTCTCTGTCTTTCAGTCTCTCTGTCAGTCTCTCTCTCTGTCAGTCTCTCTGTCAGTCTCTCTCTCTGTCAGTCAGTCTCTCTCTCTCTGTCAGTCAGTCAGTCTCTCTCTCTGTCAGTCAGTCTTTCTCTCTCTCAGTCTCTCTCTGTCAGTCAGTCTCTCTCTCTGTCAGTCAGTCTCTCTCTCTGTCAGTCTCTCAGTCTTTCTCTCTCTGTCTCTCTCTGTCAGTCAGTCTCTCTCTCAGTCAGTCTCTCTCTCTCTGTCAGTCTCTCTCTCTCTCTCTGTCAGTCTCTCTCTCTCTCAGTCAGTCTCTCTATCAGTCAGTCAGTATCTCAGTCAGTCTCTCTCTCTACTCTTTCCACTCTCTCTCCACTCTCTCTCTCTCTCCCTCTCTCTCTCCCTCTCTCCACTCTCTCTCTCCCCCCCTCTTTCTCTCTCTCTCCCTCTGTCTCTCACTCTCTCTCTCCACTCTCTCTCTCTCCCTCTCTCTCCACACTCTCTCTCCCTCTCTCCACTCTCCCTCTCTCCCTCTCTCTCTCTCCACTCTCACTCTCTCCCTCCCTCTCTCCACTCTCACTCTCTCTCTCTCTGGGGGCCATGGGTACATTACCTGCAAGGTCCGCGGGCCGCCAAGGAAGGCCTGCCGGGCCGCTGGCGACCCGCGGGCCGTACTATGAGTACCACGCTCTAGACTGTGCTGCAGCTGCTTCTCTAGTCCACTTGGTAATTCCTCATTCTAAGTCCTCGAGACAGTGCTGCAGCTGATTCTCTAGTCCCAGTGGTAATTCTTGATTCTAAGTGCTCTAGGCAGTGACGCAGCTCTCTCTCTCTCCCCACTGGTAATTCCTCATTCTTAGTCCTCTAGGCTCCTCTAGATAAAACAATTTCATTTACAACGCCAAAGCTCTAAAACTTTCACAAATGCGAGACCGATTGAATCGCAAATGGTTGTTTATCCTCCTCTCGATCTGCCTTTTCGCTGCAAAAAAATCCCCTTCGGACCGAGCCTTAGCCCTGCTGCACAGCGCCACCTTGAGGCTTGTTAGCCAATAAGCAGACACGAAAAATAAATGCAAAAGTTTCACTTTCATTTCTGCTTCTTTCTGCAACTGAATAGAGAGAGAGAGAGAGCAGAGCAGCCGGACGCTGCGGAAGGCAGGCTCCAGTCAATGCGAACTACCGCCTGAGGTCCAGGGTAAGGCCCGCTTTCTGCTTTATTTTCTCCTCGTGGACGGGGTCTCGTCGTTTAAGGAGGTGAGCATAAAAAGGAAATCGTGTTCGGATAGAGCGGCGCGGGAGGGCACCGTGGGATGTGTGAGATCGTATCACATTTCATTCCCTGTGGCATGGGTGGCAAGACATTGCTGACCTGGTGCCCCGTTTGTTGACACCCTCAACCTGCCTTGTCTTTTAGACCTCAGCAAAGCTGACTCTATAATGGGATAAACAGAACTACAAATCCCTGAATGCCCTGTAAAAATACGAGCTCCTCACTCGTGGACCTGGGAAACTTAAGCCCTCTGCGTCGCACTTTGCACTCAAAGGCAGCAGGGACCCCAGATTCCAGCCACGGGCCTTCTTTAATAGCCCAACACGTGCTGGACGCTGTAGTCCTGGTTAAGCCCAAGTGATCCATTTGGACGGCCGACCTCAGCTACAGCGGCTTGCAGAAGGAAAACCCGGAAGGGTCCATGGTGGCCATTGTACAGTCGAGCCGAGTGATACTTGTTTTGACATATGTTCCTGTAGATCGCTCCATTAGAAGCCCTGTTGGCTTAAACACTAGGACTGCCTTGATTACACGCCCCCCTCCCCCTAGAAAGCTGCATTAGGTGGTATTGCCTGAGTGCAGATAAGACCTCTCGCCCATAGTACAATTAGCTGAGACTAAAGAACATGTTTGGATACAGATTAGCGACATGTAGGGCAGAGACCACGAATTGCCTGCCTTCTGCTAGCTGGCTCCACTACTTGCGGTTTCCGGAGCCCCCCCCCGCCTTCTTACCCAGCTGCCTGGTGCAGGAAGCTCCTGGTTGCGCTGCACCGACTGCTCCCTGTCGGGTGCTGTTGGGCCTACAGTGAGCAGCCCCAGTACACCACTAACATGTACTGAACTGTCTT
The DNA here is from genome assembly GCA_963921515.1 of Calotriton arnoldi. Taxonomy (NCBI): domain Eukaryota; kingdom Metazoa; phylum Chordata; class Amphibia; order Caudata; family Salamandridae; genus Calotriton; species Calotriton arnoldi. The sequence goes on from CAWUFW010001659.1 coordinate 432,902, forward strand.
CCCTGCACCTACAGCCTCCACCAGTTACCCATGTGCAGCCTATTGACGGCTAAAGACCTGGGAGGGCTGCTTTTTGTGACTGCACGACCACTGAATCTGGGGTGGCACTGTGGACATTAGTCCCAAACACAAAAAAAGTCATAGCAGGGGAAGGCCATCTAAAATTTGTAAAAAAATATGCACAGAAAATAAAATAATTTTGTATTTTAGCTGTAAAAAAAGCAACGACACACCACTCATCTGAAAGGCTAGGTCCCAATGAAAGGTAAAGTTGCAGATTTCTGTGTATAGAAGGTGCCATCACTTCTAGTGTCTTTACATTTGCAAGTTACATAGCTGAATACAGGTAATCATCATCGTGCAATACCCTCCTTGCTGATGTGTTGTGGAGTTTAGACTGCAGAGTTCTGGGCAGTCTTGCAGTCCTGTGATCTGTCAGTATAGGACATTAAATGGCTTAAATGTAGTATAGAGGAAACTTATGGCTGGTGCATGAGGATTTTGGTTGATTTTTGAAGATTTGGAAGGAATGTAGATAAATCTGTTATATTAAAGGCTTTAGTAGAGCGAGCATACACCAACATTTAGTTGTGATGAGATATCAAGCAGAACAGACAGGTAGAAGTTTAACCACGTTAAGGACAGAAATATGTCGTCAGCGTACAGCAGAAAGGTGAAAGAGAGTTCCAGATGGTAGAAGCAAGAACAGAAAATCTATGGCATCCTAGACGAGCCCGCGGATGTCTGGCCACCGTGAGCAGAAAGACAGAGGTGGATCTTGTGCTAGGAAACTAGACTCCAATGTGACTTAATAAAACGCAGAGCCTGCCCATATAGTCCACAATGAGCAGTGCAGAGGACTTCAAAGGAGACTCGATGTTCAGTGGGAAGGTGACGCTTAGATGCCAGAGGTGGTCTTTCATGGCATAAATAATTGACATCCATAAGCAAGAGAACTGCAAGATTTTGAACCAGTTGGAGGTGGTGTAAAATAATTTTTGGGAAGCCCAGGCACGGCACCTAGTAGATTAGCGCGCGGTGCGGACTTAGGCAAATACGGCCGCACAGCCAACAGACGCTCCTAGGCCTCCCAAAATGCCCCAACGACAGCAGGATAAGGCTTCCTCCTCGAGCTAAGACCTTTAGCGGTCTTGAAGGCAGTGGTCTGCTCTGCGACTGTTAAAATCTAACACACACGGGTTGACATCGGGGCAAAGCAGGGACACAGGTCGTGTTTACTTGACTCTACTTCAAACGAACACCATCCTCGTCTGCAATTTTCCCAAAAAACTGTTAGCATGCACTGGAACCATAATTATTGCTGCTACCATTAAGGCATCGTCCTTGGATGGTAAAAGTGGAGTTTGAGACCACAGAAGACATCTGCAGTGGGAAAGGGAGCCAGGTGTCAAATAAAAAAATATGGGAGATTGCAAACCGTAAAAGAGTGGGGGCAAGGGCTCGGCTCTTCCAACCGATGGCAGTTTCTAGTAAATAAACAGAAATTAGTCAATTACACCAGCATCTTAGTTTTCTTAGAGTGGGCACCTAGTCACCCCTCCAGTTTCAGATTTGCCTCGACCAGTTCTGATACGTATGACGGAAGACAAACTAACATCCAGTGGAATAGTTGAATCTGGGTAGTGGTTCAACATAATTATCAAAGAGGTTTCGTGGTAGAGCAGTGCCCTGCGGCACATCACACTCAGTGCTCGAAGGAGTAGTTAATCTGCAGCTTTTCTGATGTGAGGTCTAAGCACAACTGCTGGTGCATTCTCAATACCACTCTCTCCTTGTGTAATTGTAAGAAAGGTTCTGTTTTTTTTTTTACCTCTTGTGGCTCAATTAGCACTTCAGATTATTGATGTAGTAAGCAACCTCAAGTATCAGAACGTCACTTTCTGCATTAATTGAAAAGGCAGTGATGCTAAAGTGGTGATTACTCTATCTACATCCCATGAGAGAAGTGGTTTTTTGCTTGGAGGAATGATTACCCTTAATCATTCTAAATATGTTTATCACAATCACTTGAAATGATGAAGGATTGTGTTACCTCTTTGTGTACGCCGTCAATGCTGTAAAATATACATAACTCATGAAAAAGATAACTTGGTATCTCCTAAATGTAACAAATATTATAAGATAGTATGTAAAGTGATCATCTGGAGTGATAAATTTACCTATACCTACAAAGTCTATTCCCATTTGGTGAAATACCATTTTCTGATTGATCTACTGACCTCACTTTGATATCCAAATTCTAAGACCTCTGTAGCAATACTGCCAGATTTGTTGGTTGGGTTTGTGTAGGTGACTCTACTCTGGTTAATTATTAGTATAATGTGCTATTTTAGCATCTCCCAAAGTGGTTTGATGTGCATAATCCGCAAATGGGAGAACTGTGTGTGCCTGGTCTTGCTGTTGTTGTATGACCTCTAGTTACAATAGTATCGAGGGGAAAGTGTTAGTACATAGCCCGTGCCAAAGGACCACCAGAGCATTGTCTTGTAATTGGTACTTGTGGGTACATTGGTTCTCGAGCTGTGCATTTTTGTTTTTATTTTCTTTAGTTCTCAAAAGCAATGTGAGGAAAACCCTATTAGTTTAATTCCCATTTGTCAATGACATTGTTTCCTCTGCTGACAGCTTGTGTTGCATAATTGTCCTGTCCTGGCATGAGTCTGTCAGAATTTGCTACTCTTACCTGGCTGCCCAAAAATGTACGCCCTGTGATATCCTTGTTACTATCTGATTGGTTATGTAAGTTGCTGAGCACACTTTTACTCTCAGATGTCCTGGTGCTAGATCCGACCAAATGCAGAACTAACGGGGGCCTAATCTACAGACAGAGAGGTTGTGAGAGACCTATTGAACTGCAGAAGATTGGGGATGGAACACATGATAAGAGGAAGATTTTTTCAGGGAATAATCACTTTAATCGAGAATTTGCATACTTCCATACGTCTGCAATGGAACCCAGGCCTCATGAGCATAGGCGTGGAAGAGGATCAAAAGGATAACCAATGGAACATAAGGTATGTTATGAAATTTATAGAGCATGTAGCTGCCCCAAAAACGGGCTTCCCAGCGCTAGTCGGAAACAAAACAAACTGCAGCAGACAGCTTGAGAAAGAAAATGCCAAAGAGAGGATCTGAATCCGAGAAAAGCCAGGTTACCAAAGTTTTCCTGAAGTGCAAATGATACTGGACGTTCCTGGTAGCAAGAGTAAGTGCATTCCAAAGAGCTGGGGCCTTTGCACCAAAAGAGCGGCCTCCCGCTCTTACTCTGTTGACACGGGCGCAATAGCCAGATTGAGATCAGCCGAACGCAGGGGACTTAAAGATGGATAAGGGGACAGCAGATCAGACAGAATGGGGGCCCCCTGAGAATGTAAGATCTATTGGGCGATGCACAAGGTCTTTAAGTGCACAAGCCTATCCACAGGGAGCCAGTGCAGTTTGTGAAGGAGGCTGGAAGCAGGGTAAAATTTCGGAAGAGAGAAAAAAAGACAAGCCACCGTGTTTTGAGCCAGCTGGAGTCTTCCGATCACTTGCTTAATTGGCTCCCAGTTATACACATGCCTGCTACTGATTTGGTCAGGGCATCAAAGGTTAAGGTGCTATCCACCCCGATGCCTAGATTTGTGACAGTGGTCTTGGGGGAGGGGAGAGGGGACACCCAAGGGAGGAAAGCCACCAATGGTTGCCCCAGGAATGGGTATCTTTTCCTAGTAGGAGAATTTCTGTTTCGCTCGTATTCAGTTCAATTCTGGTAGAATTTTACTATGCCGATCAAAGGGACCCATGTGAAATACAACCCTGTGCCAATGCAGAGGGTCTGGAAAATAATCCTTTTGTTCATCAGGAGCCAATGCAGCATAGTCCATTGAGCCTTGATCGAAGAGGGACAGGGTGAGCCCAGAAGGCGATGAGCTGCTCTCTTTTTCAATGATTTGAAGGCATTCGTTCAGTATCATGATAATCTTTATTTAGTGTTCAGCAGAGTTAAATAAATGGCATCACAGTTATCCAGTTTTCAAGCGGTGGCTGCCTGTATCATCAGTCGTTTACATTCTAGATGCAGAAAGGGGAGAATCTTCTTGGGCTTGAGGAGAAGAAAGTATATGGATGCCACATTCCTGGCGTGGGGGTGGTAGGGTTGGCAAAAGATGAGGAGTCTAACATTTCTAAATGTAACTGCTGGAGAAAGGCCCAAGATGGAAGGCCATGAAACCTCTGACGAATCCATTTGGGAGCCTTTTAATACCATAACCTCTGTTTTGTCATAGCTCTGTTAAAAAGTATTACCTGATATCTAGGAGGCTTCTGCAATCATGCAGTCTGGGGAGTTGCTTATATCATACTATTAAGCATAACTTCACTAAGGCTAATGATTATTTACTTATAAGTAACGCACACATAAAGGAGGAAAGGATGAGGTTGGACCAAGGGTGCCACTTTGGACAGACACCTGAGGAACGCAGCAGTAGAGGGTGGTATATGCCGAGCAATAGGGAGAATGAGCAACGGCGTAGGTTCTATCAGGATGATTTTACCATCCCAGCACCAACGTCCTGATTCCCACCCAGTCGAGCCCGGTGATACGCCTGTGATGGTCAATGTTGTCAAACATATCTGACAAATCTAAAATAATCATTGCCATGTCACCACCACTATCCAAAGCCATCTAGATGTCATCAAGGGGTTTTACAAAGACAGTCCTAAGTGTTATGGGCTAAACAGAAACCAGACTGAGCAGGATCGAAGGCATACCTAGTCTCCAGAGGAGCAGAAGGTTGATTGTTTGCATTGCATCCAAACTCTTAGTGTAGATAGTTCAAGGCAGAAATTGCTTAGTATCCCGGTTTCGGCGGCAGGGTAGGTCACGAGAGAAGCGTTTACTGAACGCTGGACACAAGCTGGTGTCCTTTACGACCGCCGGACACTGTTGAAGTCTACTTTAGATAACAGTTATGGTTATTTACCTGAGAACGTGGTCGGTAGTTTTGCCCTTACCACGTTGTGTAGATAGCGTTTTCCTGGTCCTGAAGAAGTGCCTTGATCCTCCTGACACCCAGGGCACAAAACATGTTGACCGACTGAGAGTAGGGCGTACTTATCTAGATACATAGCCTCTAGTTTTACCGCCACTCTCCCATTTTTTAATCAGGCAATTTACCTTCTTGAATAAATAACTGTTAGGACTAACTGACCTGTTTTAACTCACTCCCTTCACATCTACACACACTAGGCCCCTTACCCCCACTGCACCCAACGGCAGGAACAAAAGATCCCCGCAAAAGAGCCCCGTACTGGGTGCCCGTTGGGTATTGCCACATTCTGTTCCGTCAACATATGATAAACTTCTTTTGATGAAGTGTGTTTTATTGTTTAGACCCATTTCTCATTTTATGTCATCTTGGACTGAATGTAAACACTAATGATTTGTAGGTTGAGTTAATTTTCCCTCGTCATGGTGTTATAGTATCTGTGATGATACCCCTATCATTCATTGTTAAACATTAAATGTGTATTTTTTGAAGAAAAGTGATGCCCGTTTATTTATATTTTTTTACTTTTTGTCTTGACTGACGTATGTAGAACAACTCAATTCATGCTAGATTGACTTCTTGTTTGGTTACCAATTGGAACCTCACATACGATTTAGTCTCTGATTTAATTTGACTATGTTTAATAAGCGAAATCCCTTGTAGTCATTCTTATTCAATACTTTTGTATTTGCCCAAGCCTCCAAGGGTATATTGGGTTTCCCACTTTATTGTTAGTATACGTTGGGTATTGCAGCGCCGACCTGACGAGGGGCAGGCTCATATGATGAAGCATGACACCTAGCTCTCTAGGTGTGTGAGAGCCCTAGTTCCGAAAGGGGAAACCCCTCCCCTCACCCTTTAACAGCATGGGATGATCCACTGTTTGATCCCACCAATTGTATCTTGCTGTCTGTTCACTTTGACTTAGAGGAACTTCATACCTTTCTTGGTTACTACATTAGTATCTTGAGACCCATTGTATTCTACTTTAGCGAGGAAACCACAATGGTTTGATTACGACTGGTAGAACATCCAAAGAGAGCAAGAGTCAAGTACTAACAGATAGCGAGGTTTATAGTAGACCCAGTCTTCCTAACCTGACACTAGATTCCACCCTGTTTGCTCTGATAAACTGTGGCTGTCTATACTGTGGCCCTGTCTGGGAAGTCTGCACTTCTAATATTGAAGGAATGTTCTGAAGAATTCTTCTTTCTGTATGTTCAATACCTTATGACCAGATTGTATCCAGAAAATGTTCCATATGTAACCAGGTTGTGTCACATTACTTTATTCACAGCCCCACCCATCCAGGAAGTGACAACACTGTCCTATATGTGGCATGTATGTCCTACACCAGCATCACTTTCTGTTTTTCTGCTCCTTATTTACATAGGTTCAGAGTACTTCAGTGCTCACTGATTTCCAAAATGTTGAAACAATGCTTCTACTGCAGATTAGGTCAATGCCACCTCCTAATGTATTTGGTTCAAAGCCCAATGTCTCAATGAACATGTCCCTATAATATTCCCTCCACATATTCTTGTGGTGTCTAGTGTCTGCTGCGATATTTCAGGTTGTGATTCCTGTGCCTCCCAAGAATCCAAAAGACATCACACAGTGGGAAGCGATATTGTTTATGGCTTGGGCCTGTAAGGGCAACCCTTCCCCAGGTAAGTCCCGTGAGAGGGACCAATCCTCCAGAGATTCCTCCCAGAGAAACATAAGAAAGGACATTGGAAGGAGACGTCCACTTATTTCTCGGGAAAGCGGTCCCGTTCATGGTATTGTCCAAGAGTCGGCAGTGTCGTACTCCAACACCGGTCTTTTCCCTATTTTCCTCTTTGCTTTTGTGCTCCTTAACATGGTTAAACTGGACTTTCCTGCTCCATGTGCTAATCTTCCTCAAGTTAAGGCTTTCTAATCGACCAAGTCAGACCTCTTCAGGCCTACCGCACCTTCCTCTGGTCCCCTTCCGGCTCCTAAACGTGAGCTCGGCTATTCTGGTGGCTCTGATGTGACTCCTCTCTCTACCTTCACAATCCAGCCTTGCCACCGCTTCCAAGGAGACCACTGCCTTCAAGACGCTCGTCGAACAGTCTTCAATGCCACGTCTGATGTTGCATCCTGTGCCGCTTTGGGGGAAGCTTTCAGTGCTGCCTCAACTTTCTTGCTGATCCTCATCCCTGAACCCTGAGGTTTGCACATATGGAAGAACATTTCAGCTTGTATTCATATGCACTTGATAAGCCCAATCTGGGTCTTAGGTACACAGAGGAGGAGGAGGATTCAAAGGCTGATGTTGTCCTCCCTCATTATCATACTGATGCTGAATTCTACCTGGACCTCCAAAATGATAGTACCTGTCGTACATCCCCTGAAGGTGATATTCCTTGTTCTTTGGGCCCTCTTCTGGTGAAGTTTGCACATTCATGGCTGTTATGCGTAATGCAATGGAGGCGCCTGAATTGCCATCTTCAGAAGTAGACTCCAACACTTTTATGGAAATCCTGCAAATTCTTTTGACGGCTTTGGAGCCTCTTCTATCTTTTCACAAAGCTCTGCTAGAACTAGTGCTGGTTGCCTTGGAGAAGTCCTTCATGGACACCAGGCAAATTGCTCAGTACCATCTGCTCCTAAATTCATGTCGACACATCCTTCTCCTGAGATTTTGACTGCCCAACACCTTTACGACAAAGAAACTCTAACGCCTTCCCACTGGATTGTGAGTCCAAATGACTTTTCTTCATTGGATTCAGAATTTTCTGCTCTGTGACTTTAGTTGTATGCACTGTTAATGGTAGATGCTTCTTAGGATGGTATGTTCACGTCCTGTTGGACAAGGGAAGATGGCTCTGATCAGGCTCCCAGTACACATTAAAAGTCAGTTTCTGAGCGACCAGAAGATGGCCTGGACACATCAAAACAGCTTCTGCTCTGTGACCTTAATTTGGCTAAGAAGGCTGCGGCTATCGATATTACCCTCCACAAGCATGCCTGCATATGTTACACTGTTTTTCTTTTTTTGAGACATCCACTGTGCCCTGATTGATATTCATTTCCATGGGAATGTGCTGTTAGCCGCTAGGTGGACTCTGTGCCGTGCTCACTAGGTATGGCCTTCCTAGCCAAGCAGGGCCAGCAGAAGCATTGCTGCTTTGTGGCTACTCCTAGGGCAACCGTCCCGCCAGCGTGTCAGCTGTCACAGCCCATTTAGACTCCCCAACAATTCTTCTTGTCATTGTGCAGGGGAGCTGGATCAAAGGGACACTAGCAAAAGCAGCAGCTCTATGTCCCATTTTCTGCTGGTTCGGCCACTTCAAAACCGCTCTGATTTACCCTCCCTGCACTACCTGCCTCTGGTCCTTCGGGGACCAGAGGCGGATCCAGAGGGGACTCATTTCCTGGCCATTTGAGAGTCCATCACGATGTATAGCTGAGTGCTCCAGTTAGTCTGTTAAGGCTACGCCTTCTCCTTCCTGTCCTGGCCCTTGGGCCATCTGTCTACCAGTGGGTTCTCGATCTTGGAGTTGGAAGGTCTTGCCTTGCTCCAAAAAAGTGTCATGGAGGAGAGGGGCGGAGGGTCATGGAGAAGTGCGCCTGATTCTACTCCCTAGAAGGAGGGGGCCTTTGAGCCATTCGGGACCTGAGACTTCTCAATCTTTGTTCTTCAGGACAAGATCAAAATGCTGTCCCTGAGACAAGTCCACCCGGGCCTGAATGGATAGTGTGTCTGGATCTCCAGGACACCTATTGTTGTCTGTTGATGTTTCCTGCTCACAGGCATCATCTCTGCTCACAGTGAGGCTCAGCACTACAAATTTGTGGTTCTCCCATTTGGGCTCATGAATACGCCTAAAGTCTGCACAAAAGTGCTGGCTATGGTAGTCGCTGCTGCTGTCAGGGGGTCAGGCGTTCATTTATTACTGTTCTTGCATGATAGGTTGGGAAAGACTGGGTCCCTTGCACTGATCTTGGGCCATCTGTAGTCCACCCTGATCCTATTTCAACACCTGTGCTTCTCCATCAGTCTGCAGAAGTTCTACCTCATTTTGACTTGTAGGCTGTTGTCGTTATTTGGCACTGTTCTGAACCTGTCCTGCTTGAAGGCCTTCACTTCAGAGTACCTTGGAAAGTCTAGATGCCCAGTTGGCTCCTAAGCACATATCAGTGGGGTCTTGTGAGGTCACATCAGTGATGTCTGTCAGACCCATTGCCCCCACTGGGATGGCAGAGGGGAAGACTTTATGCTTCTGTTAGTGGCCTTTGGCATAATGCAGCTTCAGCTTCTCTGGCAGGCACTCTGGATGTGAAGGCAGGTGCCTTGTATGTCTGTCCTGGGAGGAAGATTAATGAGGTCAAAATATAATTTCCTTTCGATAATTTAGCTTTTGGGTATAATGGCGACATAGAGTTATTAAAAGCATATTGCAGCTGTTGTACACCTTCACCTGTTTAGCAATATTCTTTGACAGACATATGCAATAGGCATTAATAGCCTAAAACTAAAAAGGTGGTGTGCATGTGTTTGTGGAAAAACGAAAACACAACCCATTACTAAAATAAATGAAAACCCCTGTATGTATTTTTTTGGGGGAAACATGCAATTGACGAGACAACTAAACCTGTATCCAGGCCAGACCTAAAAGATAATTGAGGAGGAGTGTATGGAATTTAAAACTCTTTCCTAAATACGTCCTATTTTCCCTTTTAGGCAACATTGCTTTTGCAGGGAGAAAGAAATGCTGTTCCACCGTGATTGAACAATGGGTGTCTCCATAGTAAGCGCAGGTCTCTATGGTGATTTTGGCCCTGGCTTGTTTATCGTACATTCTTGGCAGTTGGGGACAGGTTCACCTGGCACGTGATTATAACGGCCAACCGTTGTACCTCGGCGCTTCCTACGTTTTTATTGTTCTGGTGACTTTCTGTTTATAAACAAGTTTTTTACCTTATGATGTCTTTGAACGTGTTTCACTGTTAGTCAACACGGTACAAATATTCTCAGCTGTATCTTACTACTGGACGTTCCGACTCCTCCAGCCAGTCTTCCAGGGGGTCGGAGCCCTCTTCCCTTAAGCCTCTGCTATGAATTTATTAGTAATTACGAATTGTTGCATGTTGAGCCGTGGATTTCTGTTTGAAGCCTGCCAGCTGCTTCTCTCATGATGTAGGTGTCTCGCTATTGGAAACTGCACGTGCAGCAAAGGTAGGGCCTTGTGTGGTGCCTTAGCTGGAAATATTGTAGATTTGCTTTTGTTTCTGACATGTTTTTATTATATGTTTTGCGTTGTCTTCAGTTCAATACACAGTTTCACTTTCTCTGCAATATGTACCAGTGTATAGGGATCCGTTTAGGACCTTTTCGGACCTGTAGCAATTTGTGTCTCCGGTGGTTCAAAACAGAGGATTCTCTTCAAGTTGCCTACAGATTTCCACAGTAGGGACATTAACCCATGGGTCTACCTGAAAGGCGTCATCTGCTGCTCATGCGTATTACCAGGCATGCTAGCTCAGTCGATTCCGGCATCCTCTGCATGCCAGTTTTTATCCATTAGTTCTCAGCATTCAGTGTTGCATGGAGGGGAGGAGTATTGCAGGGAGAGGAATGATGCTGCATCCAAATGCACATATTTATCGACCTTGGAATGGTAAATGTTTGAGTAGGTCCTGGAAGGATTCAAACCTGTGATCTACAGTATATACGCAGATCTCAGTGATATAAGGCACCTCTGCCAAGTACCACGCATCAGGCGTTAGACTAACGCATTTCAGTGTGGTTGTCCGCATCACTGCACTGAAATGCATTGTCACGCATATATAGCGTCTCAGCTCGGCTATCTAGTGGCCTGGACACCGCTGGGTGATTAGTGCTAAAACATGATTTGGTAAAAGCTGAAGCGGCAGGCAGTGCGCGATGCTCGGCAGGCTTGGGGGCTGGCTGAGCTCAAGTGCAACAATGCAACACTATGAATTAAATCACCGCGCTGGAGGGCATACTGGTCAGGAGTGTGAGTATGTCTGAGACTCGCAGTTCTAGACGGGTGTGTGGCTCGGCAGTTGAAATTAGATAGTTTCTTTTTGCTGCAGTGCTTCCTGCAATCATGAGCTCAGCTCGCCGTTGTAATAATGACCCGACGCCGACATAGCTGGGCCCAGGCAAGGTGGCGGGCATCACTGCAGCTGAAACACACGACTCACTGCGGCGGCCGGCGAAGTAGTGGTTAATCACTTGCAGCTCAGCTGCCCAGAGGACTGCAGCTAGTAGCTGAGCCGGGCGAGCCTCAGTGGCGGCAGCTGGCCACCAGGCACAGAGGCGAACCTGGCCTGCCAGCCGGTGTACCGAATGGCAGCTGCTCTTGCCAGCTGCACTCGCTGCAAAATTAAGTTAGTGTACCTAACTTCCTAAGCATTAAAAATCATTCAATTGCCAGAGGAGTACAGTCTGCTTCCAAAATGTGCTTAAACTCACTGACACTTCTAATAATGACTCACCACTACACATGATCTACATTTAATTAAATTGCCCACATCATGCATATTATATTGTCCACTTTATTCACGGACGGTGTGCACTGGACGGCCATTATTGTGTGCACTGTCTCACACTATGGTCTAGTATGCTGCAGCTTAACAAACACACTGCAATTTCTGATAGTTATATGTTTCTCTCGCCTTCAATGCTTGGTTTTGCTTGCAAGAAAGTGTCACTCATAGTCGTCGAAATTGCACTCATAATTATACTGAGATTATGAAAATGTCACACATAGCAATCTAAAACCATGGCAGCTATGATAAGGCAAGGAGCTGTTCTGCACGGATTTGAATTGTGACCTACGCATTGCACATGGGTCTGTGCAGAAGGCATCTCCGCCCCCTTTGCATTTGCCCTACCAAGCGCCCCATTCTCAAACTTCATTATGTAGTGCATTTAGTATTACTACACATATTACAAAATGCAGTTCACAAACCTATGTGTAGAGACCTCTACCTCCACTGGTATACTCTCTGTGCGGCGATCTACGGAGATGGCTGCACACGTAGGTATATGTTTTGGTGGCAAATGTGGGAGAAACCAGGGGAGAGTGGCTAGAAATGTGAAATACTTACCCCAAAATGGCTGGGGCTTAGGGAGGGAAATGCTCATAGAAACAGCCACCCACAAAAGAGTAAGCACATTACTATTCACAAACCACATTTCCAAAGTTACTACAGCCAAAAAGGTAATACAGCAGTAATAAAGGTACTCCAGCTCAACCTTATGATACGTCTAATTCTAGGTCTCCAACCAGTAGCGCGTGAGCTACTGAAGCTCTCCAGCTACTTCTTAGTAGCTCACCTGTGTGCAGCCCAGCTTATTAAATTAGAAAGCTTTTGCTTGGTTGAAATATTATACATATAAAAAAATGTAAATCATACAACACTAATAATGTTAGTAGCTCTCAATGCGTTTCATTGAAGATAAGTAGCTCTCTGTACAGAAAAGGTTGGAGACCCACTCTAGCACCTTATGTGCCCCTCATGGATACTGCAGCTTACTCCAGTAGAAAACAATGGCTGCCTGGGCTTAATCTAACACTCCATTGGAATTAATATTGAATAAATGAAATTATTTAGACTTTTAAACTAAATATATAAACGATTGGTTTTAATGTTAAAAAGTTAGATTAAATTAAAATTATGTGATTTCTTTAAAAATGAATAATTTACTTATTTTTAAATATTAAACTTTTTAAATTAAACTTGTTTTCAATTAATGCAAAACACATAACGAATTGAAATTAATACATATTACACTTTAAAATGCTAGTGAGGGTGTTTTTTTCCTTCTAATTGTGATTTACAATATATATAAATTAAAATAATTCTATATTTAACTATTTAATAAACATTTAATTTCATGTGTTAGTATGCTGTAACACTATTTTATTAGATTTGGGCTAATAAAAAAAAAAAAATATATATATATATATATTTTTAAAACAACTTTATTGGCATTTTATATTTCTCCTTTATAAAATACCAGGAGTATTACAGTCAGTCTCTTCACAACACCGACTCCGTTGACAGCCTACAATACAGCAATCTAATATGTATTTCGTTTTCGTGCAGTCAGTATTTCAGATTTTGCATACTGTTCCCAATATTTCCACTCCTTATTACTTTCATCTTAACTGCTTTTCTTGTGATCTTAACTTGTGCCAACATTAACCCCCAACTCCCCCATAATGTCTACTCCACGACTTTGTGTCTGTTATGTCTGATCTGCTCACACAGGGTGTAATCAGTGGTCTTGTGCTTCACCTTGCTTTACCCTGTTTAAAAGCAGCCTCGTATCCATGTATTTAACCAGGAGAGGTCCTTAAGTCTGTGGTCTTCGCCGTCCAGGCCCTGATGTCATCTTCTAACTTTTCGTCTTTGCGGACCTGCTTCATCCTTACTTTCTCTGCCGTTGCTTATTCGCATGTGTCCTTTATCCACATTTCACACTTAGGGGGTGTTGGATTCAACCATACAATCGCAATGCGCCTTTTTGCTGATATTAAACCTAATAGTACAAATCTCCTGCTCAGTTTCCTGTTCTTGGGCGTGGGCAGTAGTCCTAATAATGCTGGACGTATCTCCCCAGGGATCTCCCACCCTGCTTGTAGTTTCTGTAGAACTTCCGACCAGAATGGGACTACAAGGGAGCACGTCCATACCATGTGCATAAAGTCGGCCTCTGCTTCCCCACAACGGGGGCAGTTACTGGACTGGTCTGGGTATATTTTGCACAGCACTTTGGGGGTGAGGTAGGCCTGATGTACAAAATTATATTGGACTAGTTTAAATCGGGCGTTAGAACTCGCCAATTTAACCCCTTCATGTATCCTGCCCCATTCCTGTGCCTCATCCCATCTCGCCTGAATGGGGATTATTTTCCTTGGCAGATCATCGCGTATCGCACGATATATGTGAGTAGTCAGATGTCGACCCTGAGCCATATACAGCATTACTTGCAACGTTTTTGTAGTGGGAGGCTCCTCGGGGAAGGATGGCCAAAGTTCCCTAGCCACTCAAGAAATTTTTGCGTATTGCAAAAATTGTCCTCTGCCCAGATCAAAGGAAGCCTCTGCACACTCCCTCGTCACAAATTGGCCATTTTTGTATAAATCCCCCAACATCAGACATCACCTGTCCTTCCACTTCCGTATGGACATTGAGTCAGCAATCTTGGCAAACGGAGGTATCACCCATAGAGGCATATCTGGTGTGTATGGTGCATGTCGTACCACTTTCCTTACTGCGGACTCCCATATCTCGGCTACATGTCGAATAATGTAAGGGCATTCTCTAGGTACACCTTTGCCCCACATCAGTAATTCGGCATGGAATTTCCTCCATGCGTTCCTGCCAACAATCTCTTTTCCCAATTATCCTGATCGTCTAACGAGTGAATGGCATGTTGCAGTTGTGCTGCCATATAATAGAATTCGATACATGGGACCTCTACCCCACCCTGCTGCCAGGGTCCCTGTGGCGTTGATAGGGAGATGCATTTACATCCGGAGCCCCATAGTAGATCCGCCATTAAGCTTTCCAGTATTTTGAAATAATTGACCGGAATTTTATATAAAGAAATTTTTAATGCATAAAGGCATCATGGTAGAATGATCATCTTAGTGATCGCGACCCTGCCCATTAAGGAGAAGGGCAAGTCCCTCCAGAAGTGTATGGAACTCAGAATTCCCTCCGCGACTCTCCCTATATTAAGTTCCAGGAATCTTTCGGGCGTATGTGCCAGCCTAACCCCCAAATATCTGGGAGCCGAGGATGTCCAGGGCAGCAGTCGTGGCCGGTATGGCTCACCGGTTGTGGCGCGGGGTCACGGGGGGGGGTGGGGAGTACGGGTGAGTGACCGCGAGGGAAGGGGGGGTCGCATGGGGGGGATTAAATAATAGTAATTAAAAAAAAAAACCTTACCTTTCCTGGGTCCCGCGTCTTCACTGCTGGGTCTGCAGGAACAGGAAGCAGGCAGCCTCCCTCCCCTCCCCTAAGCCAATCACAACGCTGCAATGGCAGCGTTGTGATTGGCTGGGATGCCGACCGCACAGGCGTCTATGGGGAGGCCATTTTCTCCATGTAGGCTCCATGCGGCCTACATGGAGAAAATGGACAGTGCTCATGACTGGTTTGGTCGGCCCCAGAGGGCTGACCAAACAGACAGGGCCCGCAACATTGGACTAGCCACTCCTCCCCTGCCCTCGAGCAGGTACCCCCCCCAACCAAACCCTTATGCTTTCTCAAAGCAGAAACATAAAATGGTATTTATAATGCCATTTTATGTTTCTGCTTCTCGCACTGCGAGAAAGCAGTGGGGCGACGCTCCTCCACCCACATGGAGGAGCCGCCCCTGCAGGGCAGCCCCACCCTGGTAAGCCGGGCAATTGGTTGTGTTGCCAGTCTCCCGAGCGGGAATAGTTTCTCATGATTAGTTTGGAGACCCGACACAGCACTAAAGTCCCTTAGAACCTCCAAGAGGACAGGTACGGACCATGCTGGTTGCCGGATATACATCAGCGTATCATCGGCATAGAGGGAAACCACATGGTATCCCCCAAGTACTCAGCCGATCTCGAAGTGCCGCTGCCAGTGGCTCCATTGCCATAGCAAATATGAGGGGCGACAAGGGGCAACCCTGCCTGGTGCCCCGCTCCAGCGGGAACATCTCTGATACTCTGCCCCCTACTCTGACCCTGGCGCGTGGGTCCGTGTATAACAATTGAATCCATTTAAGAAAGGTCTGTCCCACTCCCAATCGTTGTAATGTTGCCCATGCATAAGGCCAGGCCACTGAATCGAATGTCTGCTCTATATCCAGGAGGGCTAAAGCATAGTCCTCCTCCGCTAGGCAAGGGGCGTGCCAAACATGTGCCAGCCGCCTTAGATTGTACGTAGTGCTACGTTGTGGTATGAAACTGGCTTGGTCCGAATGGATCAAATGGGTCATATGAGGGAGAAGCCTACTCGCCAGGATACCACTTAATAGTTTCACGTCTAAATTTAGAAGCGATATGGGCCTATATGAGTTCGGCAACTTGGGGTCCCTGTCTTGCTTTGAAATCATTATTACCAAGGCTTCCCTCATGGAAGCCGGTAAAGTTTGCACATGTTGTGCTTCATTATACACCTCCAACAGCCGGTCAACCAATATAGGTGAAAGTGTTGATAAAATTCATCTGGGAAGCTGTCACTTCCCGTGGTTTTGCCGGTTTTTAAGCATTTGATAGCCTCCATTATCTCCTCTTTTGTGATCGGGGCCCCAAGCGTCTCCGCAGCCTCCTGGTCCAGATGGGGCAGCTCAGTTGAGGACAAAAACTCCTCTATGGCCTCTCGGGGAGGTACTGTGCGTTTCCCATAGACCTTAGCTGGGTATTTAGCAAGTATATCAAAAATTGCCCCTTGTGTTGGCTCCAGTTTCCCGTCACTATCTTGAAGTTGTAAGATCGGTAACATGGTCGATTCCCTTTTTAATAACCTGGCCCCAGACCTGTCCCCCTCTCAGTGTAGATGTTGCCTATAGACCGTGTAGTCGTATTTTTCTAGGCGCTTCCATGTCTCCAGCAGTTCAGCGCGAGCTTCGCACCATGCTTTTCTGTTCTGCGGGGAGATATGCATCTTCGCTTCAAGTTTGGCCAGATTACGCTCCTGAGTATCTATATCCTGTACCAGCTGCTGTCTCACCCCATATGTCGTGTGCATAATAATCCTTCTGAGAACCACCTTCATGGCGTGCCGTTCATATGCCCTACTCTAGGTCGATCCCCAGTTTTCCATAAAGTATCTAACCAAAGCGGTCGACACTTCCGCCGCAAAAGGAGGATCCCGTGTAGTGCCTCCGCCCTGAGTCGCCAAATAGGGACTGCTGGCTTAGGTCTGCGGCCCTCAAAGCTGAGCAAAACCGGCAAATGGTCCGAGATATACCATGCTTGGTATGTTATCCCTTTTACGTCCAGAGTCAGTTCATGTGAGGTGAAACATTAGTCTGGACCGCTAAATGTGTTTGTTGCTGGTGTGTGGCATGAGTATGTTCTCAGACCTGGTTTGCGCACTCTCCAGATGTCTGTAAGTTGTATACCCTGCAAAATATCTAACAGTGTCTCAGTCATGTGTGGTTTGGTGCGTAGTCGGGGGCGGGGGGGTTCACGGTCTAAAGTCCCATCTAGGACTCAATTAATATCTCCCATCAACAACAGTACCGCCCCTAGATACGGCGTCGCTGCCGCCATGACGGAAGGGAAAAAGTTCGGACAGTCGACATTGGGGGCATACACATTTATAAAGCACATTTCACTTCCCTCCATCATCCCATGCAGGATCACATACCTTCCCTCCGAATCCAGCATGTGATGCAAATGTTGAAAGGGGACACCTGGTGCCACCCATATAAGTGCCCTTCTAGCAAATCCTGAATATGAAGTAGCATACAACTGCCCCCTCCATCTATGTCTAATGCATGGTATTAAGTCTCCCCCCCCCCCACACGTGTTTCCTGCAGCATACAATTGAGACTTTGTAACGTTTTAGGTAGGCGAATACCCGCCTTCGCTTCTCGAATGCTGCCAGTCCCCGGACATTCCAAGTGAGTATTTTCAATGAATTAGAAGCCATCTCCATCATTTCCCACTTTGTGCGTTCCCCCTCCCACCATCCGCCAACCCTTTCAGACTCCCTTTAGCAAGTTGGGTTGTGACTGCGTATATGACACCTAGACCAAACATATTCATGAAAGACATCCACCATGCCCCAACTTGTCGAACAAACGGAACTCCCCCGTCCCCCCACCCTCTGGGCAACACTGCTGATCCTGCTGACCCTCTGACCAAAGAGATTCAGGGCCCGCCAATGCCGTCCCATACCCCCCCACATTAACAGATTATAAAATGTAAATAACAAGTGCACCAATGATCAAAATTCCCTGTCAATATGTTTGTCTTGGGCTTGGTGCCTTTTAAGCCAGTAATCCCACAGTCTGAACTTACAAGCGACCGAGCAGACGGCAGGGTGCGAGGGCAAGCCTCTAGCTCCCAGCTCGTGTCTCGGACCCTGGAGGGCGGGAATAGATCCCCCCCGCCGGTGTTAGCAAGTTACAAAAAAAAACTCAGTCTGTCCTGGCTTATGCATCATACCTTTGCGTGAGACTATAACACTTATCTGTGACATCCCTTTCAGGTTGTACGCCTCACACTCATCTCGCAGCGTCCTTTGCCGAAAGTGAGTCCGGAATTACATCTTGCGATCCGTCTTCAGAATCAGGAACCAACTCCACCATTTGCAGGGTTCCATCTGGCCGCACCCGGATTCTGCTTGGACTGCCGCTGTGCTCCCTGTGGTTCTTTCGAGCAGCCCGGGACCCGTCCTCCGCTGGGCTCGCTCTGCGCGAGGACCTGCCGGATCTCGGCTGGAGCGCCAAACCGGAGTCTGACTGGCCAGATTTATCCAGCCATACTGTCACTTCCGTCGCTGACTGAAAGAAAAAGACTTTTCCTTTACGTTCCAGCCGCAGCTTGGCTGGGTAGAGCAGACTGTACTTCAGTCCGGCATCCCGGGGACGGCGTTTCGCCGCTAGGAAGGTTCTCCTTTGTTCCTGTACTTTTTGTGTATAATCAGGATAAATAGCAAAGATGTGTCCTTGATATGATTGTGTCCCCTTAGAACGGATGATCTGCAGGATGATGTCTCTATCTATATAATTGAAAAAACGGGCTATAATAGCTCTTGGTGGGGCTCCAGGACGAGGCGGCGGCATAAGCACCCTGTGGGCTCTCTCTATATTGAAAAATTTGGAGAGTCTCTTGGGGGCCAACTCATTGACGTTCTCCAGGAAAAAGTTCAGCAGATGGGGTCTCAGCCCTTTCGGGAAATCCTATAAATCTTAGATTCCTTCTTGATCTTCCTTCTGCATCTTCTGCGCGGTCACCCAGGTGGACCACCTTTTTCTGCAGTAGCACGACTGTGTCTCTGAGGGAGCGGACCTCCTGCTGCATGGCCTTCACATCTTTTTCATTGGAGGACACTCTGTCCAACACTTTATGAAGTCTATCGCCGCTGCGTCTATCCTGTGAACCATATCTTCTCTGGTGGAGTGAATTGCTGCCATAATGTCTGCAAGAGAGGGGTTCGGGTCCGGGATACGCTGTGAGTCCTCCCCATGATCAGCCTGGTTCTCATCTGGGCTAAGAGGGACTTGAGGGCACGGCTGCGCATAGTTCGAGACTTTGTTTGTTTGCACTTTGTTGGCTTTATCTTTCACCATTTTGGATCTACTTCTAGACTGGATCCCCTTGCTTTGTTTTGGAGGGGTCAATTATATGTAGTGTATACTCTCCAGTGTCTTCTGCGTCGAGTGCCCCCAAGACACCCTCTAGATTTTGCCTGTCTCCCAGAGACCGCTATTTAGCCGCCCGTTCAAGCACCCCTGTATAATGCTCTTTTTACACAATTAATAACAATGTCAGTGGGGGTGGAGACC
Source organism: Calotriton arnoldi (assembly GCA_963921515.1). Lineage (NCBI taxonomy): Eukaryota > Metazoa > Chordata > Amphibia > Caudata > Salamandridae > Calotriton > Calotriton arnoldi. Next base: position 452,462 of record CAWUFW010001659.1, read on the forward strand.
AATGTTGGGCAGCTCCAGTCCCTAGAGCACACCCCCTCTCAGCTGCGGCACCCCCAGATCCCGCGACAGGTTCTCGATGATATGGAAGCGTTAGTCCACTCTCCCTGCGTTCCCCGGGTCTTCTTGAACTTGCCTTATCCACCAGGGAGCGCCCTGGCACAGCCGAATAATAGCCTGGCTACTCACCCTCGTCGCTAATTAAGGTGCTGGGGACCATGCACAGTTTTTATAGGGGCCCCTCTCTCCAGCACTCCCCTTCCGTCTTCCACCTGCGCCGGGTTCAGTTTTCGCACCCCGGCCTGTCACGCACACTCCCGTGACAGGTCGGGTCCCCCACCCGATCAGAGCAGGCCAAGGCGTGAGCGTCTCCTATATTGCCCCAGAAGTATCCTTGATCACAGCAGCTCCCAGGCCCCCGACAGTCCAGATCTACACATGGGCAGGCTGTCCTTCCAAGCTTCAGCAAAGATGACCCCCCGCGCTGTCTTCCCTTGGCTCACCGTTGCCGCTCCAGCAGGGGGCTCTCCAGGTACCTCTAAATGCCGGATTCTCTTCCCCCTCCACTCTCCCGGGATCTCCAGCCGGTGGGGGGCCTGAGCCGCCAAACACCACTGCCGCTCTTCGCTATTTCCCGCGGGCGCAGAGTCCCCTGCACGTGTGTCCAGCGTCCCGGGAGGGCCCCAAAACCTGCAGCACTCACCGGTCTCGTCGGATCTCTCCCCGGGAGGCCCCCGTGGCTCACCAAACCGGTGTGGATCAAGACAGGGGGCGTCCGGCACCCGCAGGCTCTCTCTCCCAGCTCTTGCCCGGAGCGCCGCAGGCCACACCACCGCGCAGTCGGCCCAGATCACGTCGCGGACTTCCGTCACTCAGGCCTCCAGGGGGACCCTCCGGCCCATATGCTGATTCCCTGGCTGTCCGCTCCTCTCCTCGATCACCTCCCTCAGTGAGCCGCCGTCTCGCCACGAGCCTGCTCCTTCCACACCACCACGGGCCGCCTGACTGGCAACTCGCTCGGGCCCGACAGCGTCCCGTCCGGCTGCCTATCAAGATGGCGTCCTGCGGCCCCACCGGATCGCACCGTTCCGGGGCCCTATCAGCGGCAATCACCGGATGACCGGCGTCTTTTGACGAGTCTCACCCACCAGGTAATTTTTCCCCACAGTACTGCGGGGTTTTCGGCAAAATGTTGGTACAGGATGTTGAAGGATTTATTCACCACCGGCGGGAGCTCCGGCATACGCGGCTAGCCTGCCATGCGCCCAGGCCACGCCCTTGGGCTAATATGTTTACATTAATTATTTACATTAAAATATTATACTATTTTTTAACAATTGATCATCTTTATTATTTTTACCTATACTTTCCTATAGGGAGATCTTAGCCTATAGAACAAAAGTTAGTAGTAATTTTGCACTTGTAAATTCTTAGATGTCTTCACCCCCCGGAATTGAGGGCATTGAGACATGTATGTCTGAACTTGGAGACGGTAAATCGCAAAAGAGGAGTAGGCTTACACTTAAGTGTAGAGTACGTTAACATGTGAGTAGATGCACAGATAAATTTACCTTTGTGAATAGGGCCCCGAGATTGGAACCTGCACTGAAAAGCAAATCTTGCAATAGAAATTTTAACAATTCATACACACATGCATGTGTCTCTGCAGCAGGCAAATTCCTTTAGTCATCTGACTAAGATTGCACCGTACCATAACATTGCACCGTACCACCCGCTGGCCTCTTACAAACCTCTGCATTGGGGCGTAAGTCTCTCAACATTTGTTACTGACATTTGGAAAAATTGATCAGCAAATTGCACCCAGATATTCCTTGCAGGTTACACTCATAGCTCTGCAGTAGGTGGAGTTGCTCTCTAAGCTGTCATACATGTATTGGAGCCTTTAACTTGCAGCTTATAGACAGATTACTTGTTGGGCTACAGCCTGCATGTTGAACCATTTTTGCAAGTGTTCTGCTCACTAAACTATTAGTTTATATTCTCAGTAGTGGGAAATCTGTGCATAGTGCAGGTCAGTACATAAGTGCACCGTGAGGGCCCAGTAAAGCCCTTATCTTCTACATGCTCTTTTCTGCGGGAAATACTTTGTGAAATCCACATCAGGAAAAAGACCTATAAAACCATGCAGGATTTGGTAAGGATATTGTTGTAATTACACGTTGGTATTTCCCTTTATCCTTTTCCCCCTATCCTTCTCCCCTCTTTGGAATGTCCCTTAAGCTAACTGTCATCCCCAAGATTCTAAACAGGCGTTACGCTGCACAGCTGATTGGAATGTGATGGTATATATACCGTTCCTATAAACCTGTTGGCAATTAACTTGGTTTATGTATTTCTCTTTGTAACAGATATACTTAGTTCTCAACTCTGTGCATGCTTTGGGAAAGGAATGCAGGTGCTTTGTAGAACTTTTTATGTCTCAATTATGGGAGCCCTGCATATGTCTGAATACTGGGATATTCATGCCTGAAGTCATGAAAGAGGCATTGTGGGAAGTCTTACTATATCGGGTACATGAAACATCAACTGCACCTATCTGTCAAAAGCATGTGCCGATAATCCACTTTATTAATTCCCGGTTATGCTTTATCTGTCCCACAGTGGAGATTTCAATAATGTAGTCAATAATCAATTTGAGACTTCAGATTCATAAATTCAGTTCGTCTTCACAAATTTTATCATTGCCAATTTGGGGTCTTGGAATTTCTGGCACAAAATTGTTGGTTCCGAGACTATTTCATTTAATTTGCCTGAACTAGAAGCTGATCGGCATTTTGTAAGTGCTGTATCACAGGCCCAATTCCCAAGTTAAAACAGAACGTTCTTGGAACTAACAGCCTTAATGGGGTTTTGCACCAGAAATGTGAGACAAATAGAAAATATCTCAGCCTTTTGATACAGAGGCTTACTGAAAACACAAGTTGGCTGATGGTTACAATGTGAATTTTATTCTATCTTGACTAACTGAGGCTTGATTATATCAATAAAAGAAGTAACTAATAGAAACAATGAGGTTTTTTTGGAACTTTTTTTGGTGGTAATATGAAGTCATAAGAAGTAACTAGAATAAACGTAGTTTTCTGTCGAGTGCTTATGAAGTTATTAACGCATTATCACTAGAAGTTGCACTACTGTGGTGTAATGTTGTTGGTAAGTTCACTCAAAAAAGGTTAATTTCTTTTTCCCAAATTGTTTTTTTGTGTAAATTGAATTTATTCGCTATGCCACTAAAAAGTCAGTGAAGGTCTTTGAGAACCATGACGGTCTGATCAGCTATTGCCTTAACCTCTGCCCCTTCCCTAATAACTGTACATTAGAATTTCACTATATGTCATTAGGTGTACACCTGAAAATTAATCTGTGAACTACTGGTTTCATTCTAAGACTGATATATGAGGTAGTCTTTAACTGGCGTCATTGCTTTAGGCTCCTTGTAATCATGATTCGGCTGGCTATAAATTGCGTAGTGTTAACAGAAACCACAGCAAAAGGGGGGCATATAGCGGCTCATTTTATGAAATCTTTTAATTGTCTGATAATCGAATCTGGTCTGGACAAGAAGCGTGAGGTCTTAGAAGAACGTTGTAATTTCACAGCTTCTTGTACCTTGCAATTTGTAGTACTTTATTGAATGTCTGAACAAGAGAAGGACAAAAAATTCAACAACTGATTGATACAAGTTTTGAGTTTTGTTTAAAGTTTAATACACTGGGGATATTTGGTGGTTTTAGGGTACACATCACATTTCAATAGAACCCCTTCGCTCTTCTCATGAGAGAAGGTCTCCAGTCATTTCGCCTAAATCGTATTATTACGTTGCCTGCTCACACTGAAGGTCATATTCTAGACCATATATGAACAGATGACACTCATCCACTGTAAAAGACATTAGGTTTGTGCCCTGGACTGACCACTCCAGAATAAATTCAATATGGGGATTTGCTTGCGTCAAATGAATTGAAGTTGACAAGAAGGCCAGTTAAGTTGTGGAGGAAGATTGAGATCGAGAATGTTTGTGACATTATTCTAAGAACATTGTAGACTTCTTTAAAGATATATCCATTGAATGAACAGATAGAAGACACAGTTTGTGGTTTTAGTTATTTTTTATAAGAATATTTGATTATTTTTTTCCAGTGAAATTGTAAACTTGGTTCACCCATGTCTTAAAAGAGCCTCAATCTTCTCTGAGGGAAGTAGAAAGAATTTTCCATCTTTTCTAGGATGAAGAAAGCGACACCCATTATAAACAGCTGATGAAAACCTAGGAAATAAGATGTGCTAAAATTGCAATTATTGAAAATAAAATTAATCTTACTTCAAATCAATCCACAGAGATAGTTCAGGCACTACAATTCTTAAAGCCACCTAATTTATGGTGCCTTTTCAACAAGTGGATTTGAATTTTGTGAACATTTGTCAGCTTTCTTTACTACCAAAATCCAGAGGATCTTTGAGCCTTTCTCTAACATGGCGGTGGAAAATGATGATGAATATCAGAAGGACAACATATGGTTATGGTCAGAACTGGGTGAACCCTGATAATACTCTGAGGCTGTGTTATTTAAACACCAGGTTATTAGTGAAACATAGCCTTGAAGTCTTTGATCTATTGCTTTCAGCTCAACCTGATGTTCTGCTACTGACAGAAACGTTGATTACAGACACTTCCTCTCTGCCGCTTTTAAATGCTATACCATAGGGTTATTTCCTACTGATTGTCCACCGCCCCTCAGGCAAAATGGGTGGAGGTGTAGAGGCAAATAAAACAAGCATTTGCAATGCAATAGGACTCGCATTTACGCAACTTTAAGCAATTGGCATTGTAAATGACAATGCCCTTTATTTATGTTTTAAAAACGAAAACATAAAAGGCATTGTCATTTACAATGCCAATAGCTGAAACTCGTGTAAATGCAATGTGGACATTACTTTTATGTTTGGCCGAATAAAAATAATAAGTCATAATATGTCCTTTTTGAAATATAAAGAAAAAACATCAAATCCAAGAAGAAATCAAAGCAAATGTATTTAGAGCATTCTAACCAATCCTAAATGATTAATGCAAAGCCATGCACACATGCTATGTCCGTAAAGAACATAGAATAGTTTTCACTTTTTATTTTTGTCAAGTACCTGTTTTTGGTCCTCTCAAACCGTGAACAAATTACAGATATTTTTCCAGAGAAAGGTGGTACGCCTAATCGCTGCCTCACAAAATTTGAAGACTCTGTGCTGGTTTACATTTCAAGGCTTAAACCCGTGATTTCAGCATCCCCGTACAGAAAATGGTACTAGCCCCGGCTGCCTTCACTTATTTATTCATTCATTCATTCATAGCACTGGACTACCGCAGTGTAAAAGGAAGACTCATACCGTTCTTCTCCCTGCAAAGGCTTCGATGCAGAGGGATCTGGAATCATAGACAAGGATGCAGTGTGTGTTTTAAAAAGAAAACCCGAGACCGATCTGCCCACACGAAAGACTACGAGAACGGCTGAGTACAACCTGCTTGTTTTGGCGCCATGCTCCCGCCAAGGATGATGAACCCACCTCAACCTAACAAGCATTGGCATAGCCAATAGGTCTCGCTTTTGGGGACCTTATAAGTATTTAGTTATGCAGCACAATATCCTTACTGCAACAACATTAACTGTTGCATGGCTAAACACTTATAAGGTCCCAAAGGCGAGATCTATTGGCTATGCCTTTGGAACCTTATAAGTATTTAGTTATGCAGCACAATATCCTTACTGCAACAACATTAACTGTTGCATGGCTAAACACTTATAAGGTCCCAAAGGCGAGACCTATTGGCTATGCCAATGCTTGTTACGTTTTCCTATGAAAAGGAATTTCGAGCAGCATCCGGAATAGCATCATGGTATAGAAAAATCTACACAAACGTATGGCAAATATTATTTGGCTAATTGTGAAGGCGCCATGTGATGTGTTTACAAGCTAGAGAGAAAGGCAACATTTTAAGTGAGCGTTCAGTGCCGCATGATGACGCATAAATGTACAGCTGTGCACATTCTCATTTCTCTGCACATACTTGTTGCGTGGTTGCTCGGCAGGGTACATGTGGCCGGTGCTTTGCTTTACTCAGCATTGTTGTGCATATATATAGAAAGCTGTCTCTTCATAACCGTCATGGTAAACCCACAATCACGCCCTTCCCCGGAACAGGCGATTACGTGTGTTCTTTAATGTGTGTTTTACACAGTGCATTAAGACAAGCCGCTGACCTTACTAATGCGCGTTCTCTATTCCCATGCCGATTCCAGTTAAGTGAGCATTCTCCACATTAAATGCACTCGCAAAGTAAACAAATGTGTCCCCTGGCACAACCCTACTGTGCTAAGGGGCTTTTATGGCTCAGACGAGAGCACAGCAAGTATTACCTCAGGGCGGGGCGGCCATAAACGAAGCCCTGGGAGTCAGCGCGACCTCGGCCACTTTCGAAATGTCAACATACGTCAGGCTGGGAAGCAACGTGCCCTGGAGGTCTGGCGCGCGTGATGATGGAGCCACTGCAAAATACATGCGTTTTAATTGCAGGGCAGATGTTGTTCATCCCGCCCCACCATCCACCCCCAAAAAGCTAGTCTCTTAAGAGGGCACGTGGGCAGAGCGCTGCGCTCTAGAGAAAAAAGTGTCAAATTCTAGAGTACTGCACTGTACAAAAAAAATCTCAAATTGACCTGTTGGACAGTGAAAATAATGATTAATCGGGATCAAATGTTATTTAAGAACGTTCAGCCATGACCAGTGACGCTTCAAATGTCACGTTGAATTGAAAAAAAATCCTATTAAGCAAACCCATGGAATGATTCTTTGTATGTTTCAAACAATCAAAAGGTCTAAAATTGAATAAAACCAAAACATCACCTTGCTCCTATTATAGGGTAAGAGTGACAACAAGTAATTTTCGATTTAGTACTGTAGGGGGCACCTTAATAATGATTTTTTTTCTTATTGATGTTAAATGCTCAATACGTTTTAGTGCACTGGTCTAATAATTTGTGGTAACGCGGTAGCTCGGTTCCGGCGAAGCATTCTTCAAATAAGATGCCGCAGCAGAATTTATATTGACCAATTAAGTATCAGTCAATTGTTACTTAGACCCGGTAGCCAGTTAATATATATTGACTGTAGAAAATGCAGATATGCGCTGCTTGCTCGCTTGAAAGCGCCCGGAAGCAGTATATTGTTCTGTGGGTGGAGCGGTGGCCTGCTAGGAGGGAGAATCAAGGTGCAATATGGTAAGAACTGCCCATCTCTGGAACTCCCTACCCGAGTTCATAAGGAAGGCCAATTCAGAATCTGTCTTCCGCAAACTTCTAAAAACTTGGTTTTTCAACCTCCCCTAGCACCTGTAACTCCTGGCAGTTCTCCCCCTCCTTCTGCTCTCCGCAATTAGCGCCGGGACACCTCCGTTGGAGGTAGCTGTGCGCTCTACAAACTTCAAATAAATAAATGGTCTGATTAAAGCCCCAACCCACAGGAAGTGTTCAGTTGCCGCCTTGCTCGTGGGATAAAGGGTTACTTAATTCCTTTATTAGTCGCGTAGGGAAATTGCTCGGCCATAATAAGCGGTTAGTTGTGGCATGATTGAAAGAAGTGACTTTCTTAACTTTTGGTAACCCAGGGCGAATGTACTTTTTAGTTGGTGTGATCTGACAATCCGACCTGGTTTTCAGTGACTGAAGGTGCAGCTTTTTAATTGATAATGTTCGATTTGGATTATATATGGGCACTAACAGAAATTGGTTGGTACAAAAGAAGAAACAACAAGGGAGACCGAGAAGCGCGCGCGGTAAAAGTAAAAAAAAGACGCGCGGCCGCGAGACGCGCTCTCTGGTGAGGGAGGGGGAGGAGCGGGTGAGGGAGGGGGAGGAAAGCCAGATGGCGCCTCAGCGATGCGAGGAATGGATGGCAGCTGTGCGCGTGCACGCCATTGTGAACGCAAGCTGGAGGACAGCAAAAGCCACTGGGTTAGCACTTTCAAAACCCATTTACTAAATCTCTCGCCGAGAGCAGCGCAAACACTGGCTCAGGCGAGACCTAAAAAGGGCACACCGTCATGATCAGGAGAGCGTAAGTAGTCATGGAAGTGACATTTTGTATTGTCATGGTCACTTGAGGAAGACAAAAATACATACAAGATACATGCCATAAGCAATTTCATTCACAACAATGGGAAGCAAGTGGAGTGTTCACTGCGTACACACCCAAATTGAGCTCACAGTGTTTGTGAGTATATATTACAGCCTACAGCAGTAGGGCGTGCACGGAGCTAATAACTATACCCTCCGAGCTGTGCACATGCCGATGACTCCTTGACGTTTTCTCACACTAACATAAGCGATGATTTACTCATCCACACGCTGCTAAAGAGTTTACAGTGCAGTGTTGTGCACAGACATAGTTACTAAACAGCAACACTACGTCCACGTTAAGATGAAGGTTACGACGTGTGACTCTCAGTTTAAAACTAACTTGGAATGTTCCGGTCGACCCCTCCGCCCCCTAAACATTTCTACTTACTCACATAAGTAAAATCCGACTCCAAACGTTGTGACTCCGTGGCAACCAGCAGCTGCGAGCAGATGCCTTCTTCCTGTTCCGATGGCTATGGGGGGAGGGAGGGGGGCGTTGTTGAAGGCGTGGGGCCACCATTGGCTGCTTCTCCAGGGGAAAATAAGGTGCGCGGTCGCTATAATAAAAGCATGCCGTGCTTACAAAATAAGTAAATAATACATTTTAATTATTTTTTTTTTATTTAAAAACTTTATTGATTTTCTCAGGTATACAGAAGGCATATTTCTGGTTAGGCAAGTGTATCATAGTTTACATGTGCGAATGAGGCTTTGTGCGCCTTTCGGACATCACTAGCCCAACCTGGCGTCCATTAGCAGAAGAAAAAGGGACAGGCTAAGGAAGAGGAAAAGGGATAGAAGCAGAGGTAGGGAAAGAGGATAGAGGATAGGGGTGCACCCACGTTAGTCGGTACCTGTTTTGATACATGGGAGCATTGTTGGCGGCTTTACATACTTGACGTTCCGATACACATGATAAGGAACATTACAATTATATACAATGGTACAAGTGTACCTGCAGTGCGTTCCGATACACATGATAAGGAGCAATACAATTATATACAATAGTACAAGTGTAACTGCAGTGGGGTCATCGTATATGTGCTCTCTGGCGAGGGCTTTGTTCATGGGGGATCATAAGAGTCCAGGAACGTGTCCAGGGAGTTCCACATTTTAAAAGGAAAAAATTCAGAAGAAAATAAAGGCGTGTGGCCGCTTGAAAGCGCACCACACCGTAAATTAAATAAATAAATAAGCGCGTCCGCTATAGTTGAAGCGGACCGCGCTGTAAAGTAAATAAATACATTAAGGGTGCTATGATGTCATGGGTGCAATAGGGAAAGCGCATTAAAGAAAATAGTGCTCACCAACTTATAAAGCAGACCGTGTAACACAACCAGTAAAAGGTCCAGTCGTTATGAGAGGTAACAAATGGAGACAAGGCGGTACCAAGGAGGGACTAACAAGCCTATTTACCAATCAGAAGTCAGCATTTACGAAAGACAATGACACAAGCCAATGACAAATATGGGGTGAGAGTGGGCGGGGCTTCCATTCCATACCCTACTACAGCATTCCTCGCAGAGGGAGCAGCGGGCTGCCGCTAGGCTCGATCCAAAAAACAATCGCCAGATTATGCTAAGATGTTGCAAATTGAGCCAATTGAAAAGTTGGATCTGCTGATATTTACCTAGTTTTTTTTTTTTACATTTTATTTTGACATTTTCATCATTACAACAACAACATACATCACAGCTGCATCAATTCTACAACATTCATTTGTTCTTTAGGTTACCCACATTTACTTCTGCGTGTACCGTACAGTGTTGGTTAACGTTCCATAGTCACTTAGACAGCATCACCTGACTCTGAGGCGGCTTTTTCCCTTATATACTCTGTCAACGGACTCCATATGTCCTTAGGCCTTAACGTTTCTGGAAGTTCTTCCTCATAGAGGACCATATTTTCTTTGCAATATACCATGACCGTAATCCATTGTTCCAGCTTGGGGGCTGACTTGTTCCCCCAGTGCATCGTCACTCGCCTCTTGGCCAGTAACAGCGCTACTCCTATGAATGTATGTGTACTACCCTTCAAGTTCAGAATCAAGCCCAACAAGCAAACACGCGGGCTGCATTGTATTGTATTTTTCATCATGTCCTTTACACTTTGAACTACTGCTTCCCAAAAATCTCTTTTCCGAGCGCATTCCTATGCTAAATGCATAAAGTTCCCTCCCACATCTCTGGCATATATAATTTTCTATGATTCCATACCTGTGTAACCTAGGGGGTGTGTAGTACATTTCTTGTATGTATTATACATAGGTTACAATTGGATGTTGGTGTCTCTTTCTGAATACATCAGCTCACCTATTCCTCCTGTGTAAGTTGAGGTTGCAGCCTTTCATTCCATCGCTCAAGAGCTCAGGTTGAAATACTTTTTTTTTCTTCTAGTGCCACCTTGTATAATTTGGTAACTAATTTACACCTCGTGGGGCTTTCTCAGAAGCGCTTGTAATGTGTTTAGTGTTGGTGGTTCCTCTGGAAACGTGGGATACAATTCCCTCATAGCAGCTCGGAGTATTTGATATATGAATGTAAATAATGGTGTATTGTTATGTATGTCATATAAATTATCAGCTGTGAGAAATCTTCCCTATGGGAACACATCATTCATCCTCTCTATACCCACCCGTTTTAGGAAATGAATCGCTCCCCGCTCGTGCGTGACTGACAGAGCCGGATGGTACTCAATAGGGAGTAATGGAGCATACAGCGGAAGTTTACCTGTTCTCATCCCCAGGGCTTGCCAGGCAGAGGCAGTGCAATGTATAGTATTTCTGTGTGCGGTATTCCCCTTTTGTGGTGTAGTAGCACATTCCGCAGTGGTACAGGGTGTGCGTCCCCTTCCTCCACTGCTAAGTGGGGCGTGTACGGATGTGGGTTATGCCAGAAGTGCGCAAAGTGCGCATGTGCGCATAGGCAGTATAGATATAGGTCTGGTACGCCAAAGCCTCCGCTTTATAATGCATGGTGAGTGCATCCCACTTTACCCGAGGTTGTTTACCTGCTCAGATTAGTCTTAGCAATTGTGAAAGTATATTTGCAAAAAGTGAGCTGGGTAAGACAATAGGTATATTTATGAACAAGTAGAGAAAACCCGGGAGTATTATAATTTTTATTAAGGCTATCCTGTCTGTAAGCGAAAGCAGCGTTTTTATCCATCTTTCGACTTTTTTTTTCCAGTTTAGTGAGTGCCCTTCCATAGTTTTCCCTCATTACCAGATCTGGGTCTCTGTGAATCCCCGCTCCCAAATACTTCACTGGTTGTGTGGTTCATTCTAGGGTATATTCAAGCGCATATGGTGAAGTGGTTGTCGATTTATTCCTATTTATGCAACGCCCCTTAACTGTTCAAAGCGAATGTATTCACGTAGAATTAGCGCAAGATATGTTTCTGACTCCCTGACAAAGAGCACCATGTCATCGGCACATAGGGAAATATTAATTGGCCTCTGTCTGAATCACAACGCTGATGCCCAGTGTCGCTGCCATATAATGAATGACAGTGGCTCTAGAATCAGGGAGAACAGCAGCGGGGAAAGGGGGCATCCCTGCCGGGTACCCCTATATATAGCAGGTGGTTCCGACGTGTACCCATCAATTCGTACTTGCGCCGCCGGGGAGGTGTATAACAGTCCTACCCCTTTTCGGAAATCTTCGAGAAGCCCCATTTGTTGAAGTATTCAGAACATGTAGTTCCATTCTATGGAGTCAAACGCTTTAGCGGCGTCCAGCTTTACAGCCACAGCTTTAAGATCCGGATTGAGCTGGTGATATAGTGCAAATATCGTGCACAAGTTGTACATGGTTGATCTGGTTGGTATAAATCCCGATTGCTCTGGGAGTACCATTGTCATCAGTAGGGGTTGTAGTCTGGTGGCTAGTATTCGTGCTAGTATTTTGGCATCTTTATTGATGAGGGATAAGGGCTTGCACCTCATTGGGGGCTTGTCTCGTTTCAGCAGAGCTATTATTAAGGCATCGTAGCTGGAAGAATTCCCTTCCCAAATGCTTCCCTATACATTTCTAAAATATGTGGGATTAGTAGATCCTCAAATGCTTTGTAAAATTCACTAGTGAGTCCATGTGGACCTGGTGCTTTCCTGTTTGGTAGAGAGCGTATGGCCTCGCGTATCTCGGCTTCGTCAATGGGTTGGCTTAAGTGTTCTTTCTGTCCATCAGACAGCAGTGGGAGTGCTATATCCGTTAAGTAGTTGTCTAACCCTTCTATATCTACCCGCTCGCGGGAAGCGTAGATTCCCTCGTAGAATCATTTGAATTGTGTCAGTATTCCCATGGGGGCGTAGTTATCTTCCTCATCATCATCTGTGATCTTTTATGATGTGATGATTTTTGTCTGCTGTTATTCTGGTTACTAGATTGTGTCCAAGTCACCCCCATTTTGGGATGTGCCTTTTAGCCAGATATTGTGGTTCCCTTTTTGCCAGGTCGTTATAGTCTGTCATTTGCTCTCTTATATTTACTAAGGGGTCGGGCGGGGTCTAACTTCGTATTCCTGGTCTAAGTGTTTTAAGGTCTCTACAGTATTTTGCATCTGTGTACGGATATCTTTTAGTATTCCCGCACTTGTGCTTATAAATTTTCCCCTTATAGTGGCCATAAACGCTTCCCAAAGGCTTCGCTTACTGAGCCCTTGTTAATGGTGGAGTAATCTGTTATGGCTTCCCTAATTGTGGTCTTATAGACCGGATCTAGCAGTCCGTCTGCCCTTAATCTCCATGTGAATTGCCTAGGGGTGCATACCCAACTTCACCGGGTTATGATCAGATTGTGTTCTAGCTAATCACCCAACCTCTGTCACCCAAGCGTTCGATCTTGCAGTCGCCAGCCAGTAATCTAGTCGGGACCAGGATCCGTGTGTCAATGATGCATGGGTACCTTCTAATCCATCTGGGTTGGGGATTCTCCAGACGTCCACCAAGCCCATCTCGTCCATCCCTTCTCTGATAATTCGGGCCGACCTAGTGTTTTGTCCACCATGAGGGACCGAATTGTCCTTGCTTGGGTCCAGGTGTGTGCTTAGATCCCCCCCCCCCCCAATATTAATTCTGATTGTGGGAGCAGGCGTAGAGCATTAAGTATGTCTGTATAAAAGTCCGGGTCATCAGTGTTCGGCCCGTACACATTTACTATTGTTATGAGCATGCCATGCATACAACCCTAGAGTGTAGCAAAGCGCCCGACTCATCTATGACCATGTGTTTTACCACAAATGGTGTTCCTTTTTTTACGAGCGTCAGTACCCCAGTTGCGTTTGTTGAATACGAGGATGCTAGCCAGGGGTGTGGAATTTAATAAAATATCTACTTGTCCATGGGGCAGGTTTCTTCATAAATCTACTTGTCCTGTAACAAAATCCACATGTCCCTTTGGTGCCATGTAGTGTGGCGACAAATTATGGCAGCAATCTCATTATATAAGAGCTCTCATATAGCCTCTCTGATTATGCCAGGGGTCATACCATAGTAGTGTTTGAATACTTGCAATCCCCTTATGTTGCCACTTTTCCGCAGATCTACATACTGGGGCTGAAGGTAGTGGTAAGCAATAGTTCCAGGGTTAGAATGCCCTTTTGAGTCTGTGCAACCTACTTACTTGCATGTTTTAAGGGTTTTTAACAACTCTTTAATCTTTTCCCATACCGAGAAATGTTGGAAATTTACTCCTGACAATGGCAGACGTAAATCTTCTTCCAGAGTTTGGAAAAAAGTGGTTGGAGGGAAAGTGAACTTGCAAACAGTCAGATTTTCGCATGCGCAAATCTACACATGCATATTTGCTAATGCTAAAATGCAGTTCACAAATATTTTCTAGGAGTACTATTTCTTGTCCTACGTCTGTAAATTCTTGGGAATTCACGAAAGCCAGATAGCTGCACTTAATGCAAGGACATATACCATGAGTGCACTTTTGAGACTTTCTTTAATAATTGAGCCCCTAATTTGGTCTGGCGTTGACCATGACCTTTTACATTTATAAAAATTCTGTCTCTTACTGTATCGGCTGGCTTCACTGTAAGTGACAGCATTATGCTCTTGCACAAGGAGCATATCGGTACACAAAGTAGTTTTGTTCAGTGCCAGTAACTACTGTGGCAGTGTGTGCTTTTTGAGGCCAAAAACAATTTTTGCTTTTGCCAATGTTTGTTATAATGGTGAGGACCCAGCAGCTCCCACACCAATAAGGTTTTTCAAAAACCATTCCAAAACAATTCACACATTGACAAAACTAAAAAGCTGACCACCAATTTCAGACCAACTGGCATTGCCAATGCTTGTTTATTTTTGTTTCCCATAATCTTATTGAAACTGGTTACACTGATTTTCCTTTATGAATATTTTTGGGAAATACTAGCATGCATCAACACATGCTACTAGATGATGCTGCGAAGAAATGGTACCTGAAATTTTACAGTAGTTATCGAAATGTTTTTTTTCCTGCTTTGATTTTTTTATGAACATTTTATTTTGAAAGCAAAGAATGATCGATCTTGTTTTCAAGCTTCTGCAAATATTTGCATCAAATCAGAGAGCATTCTGGGAGCATTATACATAGCCTCATATTGCTAAACTTTGAAGACGTGTGTACGCATTTTTATACTGGAACCACTGTCAGTAGTGCAGTCAGAGCTTACAACGTTTACTTGGAGCGCTCACCCTAATAATAAAGGCTTTCAATTAATGAACCATAAATACAAGTTTGAACAGCATTAACATATGGACAAAAATATTACCTTAACTGCAGACAGTGCCCTTCCCTGATCCATAATGTGGTACTGCAAACTGGCAGCCAAAGGGTTTGTGCTGCAGTGGATTGGGCCTACTTGTCCCAAGGACAAAATGCAAATGAAAACTTGTTGCCCTTGACCCCAAACAATATGTCCTGGGCGTCGGGCTATAGGAATTCCACATCCCTGCTAGCTGCTTCATGATAAAGACACTGTCCCCGTTCCCCATTATCTAGCTTCTAACTATCTGACAGCAACAATATACTTATCAGTTCTTATGGGGTTCACCCGCGTGGGGGCCGCCAGGAGCTCAGTCTCCCTCCGGTCCCGGAGGTGACCAGGTGAGCTAGTTCGTCAGCTTTCATAGTTCGAGATCAGGGCTTAGTTCTCATGTTTTTGACCCCATCTTCTCTTGCCCCGATGGAGTTTCTTAGTTTAGCTGTGAACCCCTTCAAGGCTAAGTTATTGGTCTGATTCTTCTCCTTCCTGAGTGCGTTGAGTACATTTTCTTCTCATGATGGATCTCAAAAACTCCTGTGCAGCTTTTGGGGTTGTGTATATTTTTTGCTTCCCCCATAATCAATACGCAGTCTGGCAGGATACAGCATCCCATATGGTATTTCTTCTTTCTGCAGTTGGTGTTTTATAGTCTGATATTCCCTTCTCGCTGCTTGTACTGTTGCAGTGAAGTCTGGGTAGAACGCTACCTGATATGCTTGATTGCTGAGTTCCTTCTTCTCCCATGCTAGGCACAGCACCGCATCACGATCTCGGTAGTTGAGCAATTTAGCAATGATATGGCACGGTGTAGCTCCGGTTTCGCCATCAGCGATCGGTGTGCTCGATCTACCACCATTATATGGGACAGGTTCTCCTGACCAAATAGTTCATTGATCATCTGTTCCACATAGAGTTCCATTCTTCTCGTATTCGCTGATTCTGGAACACCTATTATGTGCAAGTTATTGCGCTGTGAGCGCACATCTAAATCTTAATTTTTCACTTGTATTAAGGTAAGGAGCTGTTCCATATCTGAACACTTTCGGGTTGTGGTTTGTATTTCATCTTCTGCCGTCGAGATTCTTTGCTCTGCTTCTGTGAGTCTGGATGCTTGCTTGTCGAGTTTGGTGGATATACTATCAATGCACCAATTTAGGGAATCCATTTTGCCATCGATAGAGAGGAGGCTCTGCTGCATGGCTTGTAGTGTCAGCTCTGGCGCCGAGGCTCCCTACGCGTTGAACTCATGATCAGAGTCTCTCTGCTCTACTTGCACTGGTTTCGTCCTTTTTTTGGCTTCAAAGGTGAGGTATGGCTGGTTTTTCCCCATTTTCCCCATGGGTATACTGCCTGCTTTCCTTTATTTCCAAACGCTGCTTTAGTTGGCCAGCAGTGCCAGTACGTACCTGTTTATTGATTCTGCACTTGGCCCTGGTGCCTGCTTACGTTCTGATCGCACTCGTTGGGCTAGTATCCTCTTTTTCTCGCTTTTAGGTCAGGTCTTCGTGGTCCATTGAGCCTTTGTTAGGCCTTCAATGAGCTGCCCACCTTCAGTATATGTTCCTGCCCCTGAGTTTTGTATGGCTTGCCTCCTTTTTCTGAGGGCAGCTTAAGCCGTAGATGCAGTCTAGTGCACAGCGCAACCGCCCCTGCCGACTACCTGCTCCCTTTGCTGCGCTGTCACATACCGCAGCGGAGCGATGTTCGTGGCCATTTGGGCCCCGCGCAATGTCTGCAGCTGCCTCGCTGTATACTGTTCCGGCCCATCTCCGACGTGTTGCGGTTAGTATTCGCTCAAGCTTGCCCAGACTCGCCCGCGATCTCCGACTCACTGGCTTTGTCTTGTTCAGCAGGGGGTTTGGCTCCATGCAGCGGACTCTGTTTGCCGTGCTTTTACAGTGTCCCTGCCGGCCGCCACCGCCTCCCTTCAAGGCGGCCCGGCCTTCAGGAGCAGCTTCTGGTCTCTTCCTCGCCTTGCCAATTTCTCAAGATTGTGGCTCCCAATATCGCTGCACAAGCCCCTGCCTCCACGCTTCTTGAGTGTCACAGCCCGTTCTTCTCCCTGGGTGGTGTGCCCTCTGTTGCTGATCAGAGCGCGTCGAGCCCAGCCCATCTCTCTTTGTTTTTCGGTCATGTGCTCTCTGGGCCTAGTCACATCCTTAATTTGCGGATTCTTTTAAAATCTTTGGATCACGAGCGTGCTTTCCTGCTCCCTCTCTTCATGAACTGCGTTTCGTATGTTTTAAAACTGGATGAGCGGTTTTTCGTCGGATTTGATCACCTGGCCGGCAGAGCAGCACTAATGTGCGGCCATCTTGCCTCGGGCTCTCTAGCTCCCCCGATATTTACCTAGCTGTCTATCGTCCTCTGTATTACATGAAAACTATTTAATGATTTGGTGTGCTCGTTACTGATTAATTTTTAATAGATTGATTAATGTTGGTGATTTTTACTATCTAGTGGATGAACTTGAAACTTCCCCTGAATGCCAACAATTTATGGAACTCACGACTTCGCTTAAACTGATGCAATATGTAAAAAAACAAAAAAATCCACAGACATCAAAAAGGTAATGTCCTGGACTTTGTCTGGAATTTTGATTTTCTATTGAAGAACTCTAATATAGTACCATGTGGCTGGTCCAATCATTACCTTATTCATAATAGCCAGATAACTGAATTTAAGTTTTGCAGGAAATGGGATAAATTGATAATGAGAGGATGATGGAAACCTTAGAAGAGACTAGTCCTATCTTTAGCAACATGGTGGAAGCTGCTCGAGCTTTTAATAACTGGCTTGATAGGACAAACAAACAAGCATTTGCAATGCAATAGGTCTCGCATTTACGCAAGTTTAAGCTATTGGCATTGTAAATGACAATGCGTTTTATTTATGTTTCAAAAACCAAAACATAAATAAAAGGCATTGTTATTTACAATGCCAATAGCTCAAACTCGCGTATATGCGAGACCTGTTGCATTGCAAATGCCTGTTGGTTTTAGTTTCTAATGTGTTTGAGAGGGGATGTGCAAAGCATGCCCTCATTTTTTTGACATTGGCCTACCTACCCTGTCATGGGATTAGCTGTTCTGGCAGCGGACTCTGCTCTCTGAATCAGTAGTTATAACCAGACCTTTTTATCTGTTCCATATGAGTGAAGGCCTATTGGCCCACTGAAGTAAAGTTCCACTGATGTGCACTAACCTAGGTCTCAGCACTACAATTCTAGTGCATATTTGCATGCACGTATGTATAGGTGTGGCCTGCATGATGCATTTTTATTGTGTGTATGAGTAAAACAGAGTAATGGAAGTCTGTGAGTTTCATTTTAAAAGCTTGTGTCCTGATGATCTTCACCAAGTGGAATTGTGTTTTTTTTCCAGATGGTAGAATTGTATTGCTGACGTTCATGAAGCTGTAAGGAGGAGGCAGGTCTCACTTTAGATTGATTTTATTAGGTCCTTTTTGCTGCATTGGGTTTCTGCTTGGTCTCCCTGAATGAATGAATGATTCTTCTATAGCACATAGCTACTCAGAGGATTGTCCCGGTGCTTTTAGGCACTGAAGGGAGCAGAGCACAGAACCGCTGAGATCCTAACATCACTGAAGTCTGAATAAGAGTGTTTTCAGCTTCTTTTTAAATGTAACTTCCTTCAAGATAGACCTCAAGTAATCAGGCAGCTGATTCTACATACTTGCCGCTCTGACCATGAAGGAAGAGTCTCACCTCCGTTGTCTTTGGAAGTGAGGTACTGCTATAAGTTTAGCATTGCTGAAACACAGGTACTTTATTCAGCTATATTCCTTAATCCATTCATTAAGGTACATAGGCTGAGCTCGGGCGGCTGATGACAAAGGGCAGTCTCCTTAACCCTGAAACAGGGGTGGGAGGAGTGTAGATTTAGGTGTTGAGAGGGAGGGCACCACACAGGGAGAATTGTTAAAGTTTAGTCAATGTTATGAAAAAAAATGGAGGTAGTTAAGCCGCGCATGCGGACCAAAACTTCTCAATAAAGTGTAAAATAAAGTGCATCTAAAGTATTCACTCTATCTGAGGTCCGTGGCCGGGAGCCCCAGGTTCCAATGTTGTCCTTGGCTTAACATCCTGTGATTCTGCGCACTTCCCTTAATCTCCAAGTGCCTACGAGAAAATGAATCTGTCCTCGTGTAACGTCACTGGAGCTCATTTAAAGCGTTCCAATACCTTCGTGTCGAGTTAACGCTATATACAATTAAAAACAAGAAGCGCGAGCAACAAGCGCGAGCCAGGCAGCCGCTGTTTATTTTTGCATCGCGCTTTCACTTTAAAGTGAAAGCGAGATGCAAAAATAAACACGCGGCGCCATGTCTCCTTTTTTGTCCGGCCCATCCGGACTGGATCGCACGGCTTGTTTCCATAACACGCCTCCTTGCGATAAGAAACTGCTTCACGACAGCCGTGAAGCAGGCGATCCAGTCCGGATGGGCCGGACAAAAAAGCCAAAAGGAGGCACCCCAGAAAGCTTAATTCCACGGTGACGCCAGCCAATGGAAATAAGGGGCGGGGCTTCAAGCCCTTTTCTAAAACTCCTCATCAGCAATAAATCTCGCCAAGCGAGCTGCGCATGTGCGCAGCAACGCTAGGCGAGACCTAAAAACTGGCTATGCCAGCAAGTTAAATAAAAAAATAAAAAAAAGGCCTTCTGCCCCTTGGTTCTCAAAAAATCGAAGAGAGGCCAATTTGGACTGGAGGCACATAGAGAGGAAATAGCAAAGCAATTTTGATGGTTGCAAAGCTAACTATAAGAACGCTTTGCTAAACTATGAAAAGTTGATCGATCAAGTTAAAACTGCCTAATATTCCCAAAAGATTTGTGAAGCCCACAACTCCTTATGCATGATCTCTCGACCATAGTTCGGCAGCCCACGGTAGTCTCTCAAGCTGCTGCAATGATTTGAATACGTTTTTCGTTGAAAAGATCGAATTAAAGAGTCCATTGCTCACAGACCAAAGGTTGAGTGTATGGAACCTGAGGAGAAGATGTATGATGATATCGAGATAGCTACCTTTATTCCCGTAAATGAAAAGATCCTACAGCATCTAGTGATCAAAATAAAGTCTAGCTCTCCTTGCAACCCATGTCCGCCCAGAGTCATGCAGGCTATGTCTCTGGCTATAATAGAGACACTGAATGCATTATTTAATGCCTCTTTAAAGATGGGAGTAGTTCTTGATGACTGTAAAAAAGAAATAGTACTACCTCTGCTAAAAAAAAAAAACTAAAACAAACTTGGTGAAGACCCAGAGGTATCAAAGAACTTTTGCCCTTTTCTCTGTTGCCTTATTGTGCAAGAATTCTTGAATCTGATGGTGCTTAGGAATTTAGATCCCATTTATACAACTCTGAATTCCTAGACCCTCAACAAGCAGACTTCCGACCTAAAGATAACACCCAAATGTTCATATTGTCGGTCATTGACAACCTCAGAAAGGATTTGGATGTGGGGCAAACATTGGCCGTAGTCCTGCTTGATCTGTCTGCAGCCTTTGACACAGTAAATCATGGTATATTGCTCCGTTATGCAGAGGCATTTCGAGCTGGCACATAAATGGCTAAGATCATTTTTCAATAATGGAACCCAAGCCGTACAATTATCCTCATTTAGAGCAACAGAAGTTAAAATTCACTGTGGTGTTCCTCAAGGGTCAGCTCTTTCACCTAACTTATTTAAAATTTATATTCCACCTGTGATAAAGAAGCATACCCTGAGAGGGTGTCGCCTTTTTAATTATGCAGGTCACTCGCAGATTTTGATATGTCTTGAGGACCGGATGCCATCTCAGGCACTATTTTGAGACATGATCTGCTTTATCTGTGGCTGCATGAAGAGCAAATGTTTAAATTGAATACGGAGACAACAGAAATTGTGTTTTTCAATGGTAGCTCTGATTCCTGGACCAACCATTACTGGCCAAGTGAAATAGGACCGCTTCCAACACCCACGTCATCAGCAAAAAGTCTGGGAATAATACTTGAGCAGCAGCTGTCACTGAGACCGCAAATTAATAACGTGGTCTCAAAATGGGTTTTTATTCTATGGACTATTAAGAAACTCCACCTGTATCTATCAGTTGAAGCCATGAAGACCTCTATGAAGAGCATGATGGCAGCGACCATTGGTGGTAGACTATACGATGCAGA
This sequence comes from Calotriton arnoldi, assembly GCA_963921515.1. Classification (NCBI taxonomy): domain Eukaryota; kingdom Metazoa; phylum Chordata; class Amphibia; order Caudata; family Salamandridae; genus Calotriton; species Calotriton arnoldi. Next base: position 473,577 of record CAWUFW010001659.1, read on the forward strand.
TAATATTTATCTTCGCCTGCTAAACGGCAACTTAGCAAGAGTACATACAACTACTTCAAAATGCAGTGGCCAGACCGGTGTTCAAGCCTCCTTGTAGATCGCACACTTTACACTTTTTGAAACAGCTTCACTGGTTACCAGTGAAACAGTGCATTCAGTTTAAAGTTTGCTTCTTGGTTTTTAAAGTGGTGCACGGCATGGCCCCTGAATTTTTGAGTGGGTGAATAACGAGTTATGCTCCAACAAGCGCACTACGCTCATCTGCAGCTAACCTCTCAGTGGTACCCTGATTCCGTAAATCAAGCATCAGAGGACCCAGGTTCTCAGTACTTGCCCATTCTGTCTAGAACTTTCGTCCATTCCACATTTGCCCTCTCACCGAATTGAAAACCCGACTTTTCAAGAAAGCTTTTATCTGTATTTTTAAGGCTGTTTTGTTGTTTTCTTTTAACAAAATGTTGTATCCCAATGAGAGCTTGTAGCGCCATGATTCGTTTTGGTGAACGAACGCTCTATGATTACAAACAACTGATGCGATATGGGAACACTTTCCATACCCGACAACAATTCTTTTAATAAATTGTTCTTATCAATAAAACTAGGATCTCATGATGATCTGCGGCCTACTAGTGTTTGGCATGCATATAATCCTGCTTTACTGAGAAGCATCAAACAGTTGATATCTCTTTAGAATCAGGTAAAGTTCCAGTATCATGGAAAACAGGAGTGATAAATCATTTGCTAAAAAAACAACCTGGATAGCAATGATCCTGCTAACTATAGGCCTACTACGTTACTGCCATTTTTAGGGAACCTCACAAATAAAGTGGTGGCAATTCAGTTAACCAAGTATTAGTAAGAAAACAATCCGCTAAGTCCATGGCAGCTGGGCTTTAGAGCTGGTAGAAGTATGGAAGAGGTTCTAGCTTTAATGAGAGAGGAAATTAGAACCATTATGGATACGCGCAACAGAATGCGGTTTTAGACTATACATTTGTTTCAGCTGAATACTTTAGTTTCTCCTCCATGTTTGTTTGGATTTCTACCAAGAATCGGGCATGACCAACTCTGCTCAAACGATCAGGCATTCCAGCCATCATTTTATTGTTTTTCTAAGAAGTTCACTTCTTCCGAGTTCCACTTCCCTTCGGAATCCTCCAGAACCCTTTTAGTGACCTGTTCATCCCATGTACTTGCAACTCCTTGCACTCTCCTCTCCGAATCCTAGTAGGGCACTCTCTGACGAGGGAGTGTAACGGTTTCTACCTCCTTCCATTTGTAGTATATTCTCTGAGACCTTCAAGGGCTGTTATCAGGCCACATGTTATTCTTCTTACGAGATAGGCCCTTAACATCTCTTTATCTGTCGCTGTTGTTTATTTAACATTTCTGGGTCTGCTCCTTGATTTTTGTGACAGTCATGTGGAAACCTGTGAGAAAGCTGGGTTGAGAGGTCCCAGGGCAGTCAGGTTTCTAGGTTCCAATTTTATCATAAAAGAGGGGCTTACTTCTGGTATCTTGAGGGCCCGATACTGCGGGCCCCCAAATAGAATCTCACGGTAATGAGGCAGTATAGTGCAAGGGAGAGCTGTGGACAACAAAATCTTAGCACATCCATGCAAAACTGTAACACGCAATAAATTCATATCCAGTCAGTGTTTTTACTTTACAAACAAGTACTTTTTATAGGTTGTCAAAATATACACAACCTCTTCTAAAGGGGGGTGTAGAAGGTCTAACCAGGAATGAGACCGTTTAAGATCTTTTACCTCTTGTGTTTATCTGAGGAGTTAGCCAACACCAAACTCCTACTTATTTTGGTAATCGGTGAGATTTTATGAAACAAAACATTTGCCTTCAGGGCCTGTCTCTAACATGGGATTGACAATAAAGCAATACAGGCATACTGGATTTTACATGAGATTTTCATAATTAATAAATAAAGGTCTCCACTGCAGCCGTCGATATGAGATTTTCAGAATTGATAAAGAAATATTATATTTGAAATAAACCACAAAGGCCTCTACTTTCTCTGACTAACTAACAAAAGGTCTCTCACTAGAGAGGCTAGGTAGTACCTTGGCTAGAGCCAAATGTAATGACATAAAGCCCCTCACTCGAGGTATAGGCAACAGTTTAACCAATTGTAATATTGTTATCAGAAGGTGTGTCCCTCGAGAGACATGATAAAATACAGTTTAGCTATATTAAAGATCTCTTCCCGCTCTATGTGGCTCTTTGGTTATAAGCTTGCCTAGCGACCAGATGCTGGGGGGCTTTCTGGCACCACTAGTGTGAGAAAGCTGGTTCTGGACAGTACAGGACTGCCGGAGCTAAGCGACCTGAAACGATACAGTTGGCAACTAGTGACACCTGAATTCCCTGGGACCTCCGACACAGATTTTTCACAGGACCTCTCCTGGGAAGACCCACTATGTGAAGTTCACCATTCCCTTTTCACATAGAGCAAGAGTTCTAGAGAACTCCTTAACTACAACTTGGAATGCATTAATTAGGGCTGCCATACTTCTCCCTGTCGTGGCCTGATTGTTATCCCTTCCCAAATCTGGCTAGGAATCTGGTGAGTGTTGAAGCCCCTTTGTACTGGTCCCCACAAAAGCTTCACTGTCTCCCCATGACCAGGGGTTACCGATGTGGCTCTCTCCTTCCTCATGCCCCCACCTCCTTCTAGTACTGAGCACGCTCAATTTTTCTGCTGGTTCGAAATGTATTGGCAGCCACTTAATGGCATCACCATGACAACCGTGGGGTGCAGTGCAGAGGGGACCGGTTTTAGGACGTGGAGGACTGGATGGTCCCATCAGAGCACTAGTATCATTGAGAATTTTTGAAGTGACATTTCCTTGGTGGAAGACAATGGAAACGCTCAACAAAAGACCATGGAGGGTTCACGACGGATTGAGGGCATACCCCGGTAGACTAGATAAGTCTAGGAGGTTTAGACTCATGTAGGCTTGGTAACACTCTTCTGAACATCCACACTGACTGTGCAGTTTGGCTTTTTATTGCTGTTCCAGGAGAAATTGTGAGCATCCCCGTTTGAGGCCCCCTGTGCTCATAGCCTGACTGCACACATCGATTTTCTATCACTCCCTGACTTTATTCTCTGCCACCCGCACTCCACAGACGAGTGCTATGCTATCAACCTCTTCTTCGATTAAAAATACGATTGATCCTACTGCACAATGACAACAGCAAGCCTACTTTTCTTCTTAGCCTTTTTTCCTCTCCCCCAGCACCCACATTGCATTAGGCAGTTTACCACATAAGTTTGCTGCTGTGCTGTGTTTATCTCTCCCCAGCCTAAACACCACCAGCTCCATCACCTATCTCCATAATCTATCTCCACAGGAGGTGACAACACTGCATTTCCCATCATCCACCTCTTCAAAAAGTGACATCACACTCTGCACTCTCTCTACTTCATTGTACTCCCCATGAGGTCCCTCCATCATTCAAAGTCTGAGTTCCTCCTCAGACACAGAATAACTGTATGTATACCCTTCTTATATTTGAAATTACACAGGCCAATTTGTCTACCTAACTTGAGATCACACCTAACTTGAGGTGACCCCCCCTGACTTAAGGTCAGCTTGAGGTCAAATGGGGTCACACTAGATGTATGACCACATGTAGAAGACTCCAGGTTGAGAGTTGTGAACACTAGTAAGTTTAAGATATCTACTCGAGCCTTGAGGCGAAAGCCAGAGTTTTGGATTGCTGTCATTGCTGTTTATTGTAGAGTGTGCTGTGCTTACGTAATACGTCAAACTATTGTAAGTCTGTTTTGGAGAACATACGTGATCAAAATGTTTGAATCTGCGATGTTTCCTTGTATTCAGAGACATACATGAATACAAATAGTTACCCGACCAAAAGGTTACAAAAAATAAGGTGGGGGACTCATCCACATCTTCATTCATCAGTGTAAGTATGGAAAGAAGTTGGATGCCACTGGTTACATTAAAAGATTATCAGTTAGGGCCCACAAAATAAATGGATGCAGAAGGCATCAGGTCTGTCAGAGAGGAATAGGTTTCGATTAATGCCACCGTGAGCTGCTTCATGACCTGTGATTGCCAGGTGAAAGGCACTTTATTGAACAGAAGGCGTGTCCTGGCTATCAAAGACCGAGCAGGAGAGGAAAGCACAAATAGAATGATTTGCGTGGAGAAAGCAGGGTAATGATACAAACAGAACTTAACGTGTCTACGCTGAAACCTCCACTCAGTTCACGTGTTAGACCCAGTAAACCCTCCTACTACCATTGTTTCTCAATCAACCTTGTGACCGCCTCATTTATACTGGTAGAGAAGTATTGAAAGTAAAGTAAGTGCTCTCTGTTTTCCTTCCACTTAATGTCCCTGAAGCTCATTTCTCCTCCTTGGAGGGGATGCTTGAGAAAGATATCTTCACAGTGCGCTGCAAGTAGGGCTTAAGGACATTCATGCTTGGGGGACCTGGAGAGCAACCCAGACCAATTGTCCTCTCATCTCCACACTTTATTCTTAGAGATTTGAACCTCAGACCAAATAAATTATATTAAGATATCCTCTACCTGAGAATGCCTTTTTGAATTACTTTCTTACCAACACCCCTATACACTTAAATATTTGTTAGGTCAATTCAGAGTTTAGTTTATTTAAGATAAACATATTTTAAAACGTAGCATGAGAAATAAACATATTAAATCAATATATACATTTTTTTTCTCAACCATAGAAATTGACCCAAAACTATTGAAATGTCAAGTGAATTAATTTGCACTGGAAAAAACTTTGCAACCTCCAGATTCATGCTATATTTCAGAAATAACAGTAAAAGGCGTTTCATTCACCGATGCTCATAATAGAGTCCAATGAAATATGATTTTTATTGGCTTTTAAATTCAGACCACAGATACAAAGTTTATTGACAGAGCTAATCCGTAGGAACAAATGAGGAATAGCCGAAACTGGATTAATCCCTATTCACATACGTAACTCCAAAATTTTGGGATCTGCCAGCTTCAGCAGGTACGGATACAAAATTTTGGATCCTAACCAGTCCCTAGTAAAAGCTATAGAGGATTTAGCCATCAAATTGTATTTATCCAAGGATGAGGGCAGGGAGGGAGGGAGCTGAAAGGTGTACCAACTTCTTCAGTGCCTTAAGAATGTAAAATTCATCAAGAGATCCTAAGGAAAACATATTTCACCATGCGACCCAGTCGTCCTTGAGGTATACCCCGAGTCCACTACCCTCCTCCATAAGAACTTTCCAACAATGCGTCTTGAGGAGCCATTTCCAAAGAATACAGATTGTATGAACTGTTCTGTCACGTCCACCTCCTTCCTGGATGATGGACCATCCTACAGAATCCCTCTACTCACACGTATGGGGGATGCACAAATCTGGTTTGCTACATGACCAGAGTGGCAGGTTAGGTTGGAGCTTGCCTTTTCAATGAAAACTCCTTGGGCACTTAAAGAGCCAGCTCCAGCCCCTCCTAATCAAGCAATATCTCTGCAGATGTTATTGTTTCTATTACCAGTGAAGAATATAAAACTATTTTAGTCAATTTGTTCCGAGTGTTACAAACTCAACATGTATCTTTAGCGTTAATTTCTGCCAGACTGGGGATAGTATTGAAAAATTGTGTTTTTATTAAGAGGTTGAGGTTTCTTTTTGGTTTTCCCAATTGACTTGATTCCAAAGTGCAGTGATTAGTCGTCATGGTAATAAGGATAAGCCAAACCTAGGCAAAGTTTGCCTTGTTCCCCCTTCTGAGATCCAGAATTTACTCCTGCTTAGTTTTCGAGCTCAGACTATTACTTTGATTCTAGTTAAATAGAATTACTGAAAATCTAATAGAATGCTGTTTGATCCGAACCCTCTGATTATGACCACAGCATGCACTGGTATATAAACTCTTCCCATAAGGTTGGCCCATCCTCACCACATGGCTAAGCCTACATGGGGTAAAGGTCTGTGCGCTGTTCCCAGCAACCCTAGTCTGCAGGCCATTGAAATAACAAGCCTTCACTCTGACCTTGAGATGCGCCGAGTAGCAAGTCCCCATAGTAGGGAAGTTTTATACAGGTTTGCTGCAAATAATATTTAAAACCTTGAAAAATGAGTGTCTGCTATGCTTGGTTGCGATTGACGGAGATTGTCCTGTTATTAACGCAGAGGACTCTTCAGCACTTCTAACATGCCCTGAAGAGTCTTTTGCATTAATAACAGGACATTCAGCATTGAGGCTGAGGCAGGAGGGACTGCTGGAAAAGAACCATTTAAAACAATAAAGACCACCCTCCCTCAAGGTGACATCTCAAACCTCCCAGTCGGGCTCAATCAAAGTTTCCTTTACTTCTGGATCAGAAATGCGGAGGTCTGAGTAATCATCCGGCAAACCATTCGAAGACTCAATCTATACCGCTCCAAAATCAATTGCGAAACATTTTGTTTAAAATATTTATCTACAAAATCCTGAACAGAATGTGACAAAGGAGTATGCTGACCAACTGCAGCTACTTTTTCTGCCCAACATAATGGTGTCCATCCTTCACATATGGTGGGCACATGAGAGTGGGTATTCTTCACATCATTTGCGTTTGCCTGGCATAATAGTGGCCCAGCATAATGGTGCCTATCTTTAACACATGGGGTTTCTTGACATAGTTGTGGCTCTCTGCGGCATAGTTTGATACTGACTTTATGGTGCCAGTATTTGACGTAATGAAAAAAAAATAAAGACTAGCTCTGGCATAATGGCGATGAAAATCCCTGCCATATGCCATGATAAATTTAAAAGCAGAATCTGGCCATGTGTAAGAGTAGCAGAAGTGAGTACTTGATGAAAACGATAAGCTGGGGTTTTATGGACCAAACATACATTTACTAAGAATTAAAAGCTGCTTTTTTGTTTTAAAAAGGATGTATTTTTCCCAAGACAAGATTAAGCTAATTTATCCTAAAAAGCTTTTTTTAATTTGTTAGAAAAATATTTGGAGACAAAATGATTATTACATTTCCCAAAAATATTTAAGTCTGATACTGATTGATAGTTCATGTTGAAAACTGAGGTCTCAGTTCATCATTTCTGGGAGTCCTGATGCCCGATATTACTATGAGATTACAACATGAATAATGGTGAATTATTACTGCACAAATCAGGGTTACTGCACTGATTTCCACAGGTAAATCTCCCAGTGCAGGTTTTATTGCACGGGAAAACACCTGCAAGTTTAACCTGGTAATTCTGGTAAATGTGTGGCCGAACACATAAGGGATAATACTGCATGTGAAACTACTGCATGCAGTATAACTACATTATCTGTAATAGTGATGTGAGTGGAAACATCTTTTTCCATCCAATTCAGTATGGCTGTTCGCTGTGGAGACCTTATTGCTTATCTTGGTTTCTAGCTCCCAGAGAGCACTTACTGCTATGGTTATTTCATAATGAATTCAGTGGTTTTCTTTTTATCATTTATATTGATTAAGATTTTTACGATATCACTACTAATGCTTGAGGCTTGAGAATGTAATTGAGTGGTGTAACCTGTAGGGTGTCTGGCCCTGTGAGGTCCCTCTAAATAATTCTGTAGCATTGGCTTATGAGCATGGATGATTCGTCCAGCTCTGCTTTTGATGGTGAGATTTGTGTAAGTGCTGTATAAGTGCTGATTATTCCACTCTGCCCTTTTCAAGTAGATTCTCAGTCATACGATCTTAATAAACTCTTTAGAAGGAGCAGGAAGGAAATATAAAAGGAAGTGGAACATATATGTGAATAAATATGGTCTATATATTTAGAAAGATGAATGTGTAAAATTGCATATGTATATTTTGTGAACTGTAATAGGTTAGCCAGTTTTTAGGGACATTGCTCTGAGAAAAAACATAATTTTTCCTAAGTGTTGGTTGGGGATGGAGAAGCCCACAACACCCTTTGGGAGGGCATGGCTTATCTAGTGTAGCAAAATAGTAATTACTATTATTATCGCCCTCCGGATTGTTAGCACATTTGTATGGAAACTGTTGTGAAATGTGGCATGTTTGTACTTTAGCTTATGACTGGTTGTTTTACCCACTCTGTAATGTGGAATGCCTGGTGTTTATAGCTTCATATGTTGTGGTACTCTTATTTTTAAATTGCTAATAACTCGTGAAAGTTGATCTCAATTTTGTCCTTTATTTTTATCATGAAAGACAAAACACAGAAGAGATGTCTTGAGGAATATGTACCCGTCTCTTGTGTTAGTACCTGTTCTTGCCAGTTCACTGAATACATTGGCGCGGCTGTCATTCATCCATTTCTGTGGGTTTTTGAATAAAACGAATGAGACACGTATGTGTAATCAGGCGAAATGGAAAACAGCCAGTGCCATTCCCCTGTTAGTTCCTCTTCTTCCCTTCAGGGGAATATAACTCCGCAGCTGATTGGCTGGAATCCCTTTTACTTGTTCCTAATGTTCAGAACACAGAGTACAAGACTGAACATTGCACTTTAAATGTAAATTTCCTCAATCAGTGTTTGTAGCTAAATTAACTTAATCACATATGAATTAGAGGTATATATGTGAAGGTTTTCATTACACAATTCATTTTGGTATAATTGGTGGCGTATAGGGGAAAATGGTAGATTGCTCATTAGAAGTAAAGCAAATTAAAATGTGCAGAACAAGTAGTGTTATTGCAGTTTACATATATTCCCAGTGTATCTTTATTATTATGTTCTGTCTTTGCATATGGGACATCCTGCTTTTAATAACAGACAGTGTGTGAGCAGATATACAAGCCGTTGACCCGATTTACAAAGCCGTTTTTATGTGCAAGTTCATCTTACGTGTGCAAACATTTTGAATTTCGTAGTTCACCAAGTGTAGATTTGCACTCGTAAAGGGATCTACTCATGCATAATATTGCCCCAAGTGGGCATTCTAAGGGGGATGCCCTGGAAAGTTTGGGAACACCCACAAACTCAAGAGTATGTAGGTATTCATTGATGTCGCCACACCCGAATAATTTCCTGGGGAAAGTTACGATTTCATCCTGTAAAGCGCAGGAGGAAAACTGCTTTCAGGGTGAAATGAGAAGGGACCACTCTTCGAAAGTGGGCTGTGTGTGGGAGAGAAGCCAAGGCATTTTTACATGCACATGTGTACACTATGTCCAATTACGCATGTAGAATTGTCTTCACATGAACGTAACTGAGAATTCACAAATGTCTTCCAGTAATGGTCTCTCTGGATCTCTTTCACTCCCACACCATCTTTTTTTGCTTTTAGTGTAGAGGACTGGAACCTGCAGCAATGTTCTTTAATCCCATTCTCCATTTCTCACCGGGATATTGTTTCCTATCTTCTTTACTTCAGGAGACTTTAGGGTTCCACTTCTGTTTCATTCCCTTTCAAGGCAGTGTGCTCTTGTGGGGTATTCTAGATGGGCAGGGTTTCAAGAAATTAATGGATTGTGATTGTCTTTCCCAGATGCTGCACCTGCATGGTCATGTTCTGATGCTTGGACCTACTTTATCAATTCTGTTAGTGGTGCTTCCTCGTGGGCATTATTGTAGGTTCCCCTTTGGAAACCATCTTGAACCATTGCAAAAGTAGGGCCGTGTGCCTCTGACTATAGTTTGCCTTGTCCAACCCTGAGTGGCATTCTTGGGTTAGATGTATTTGGTGAAATATCCTTAGTAAGGCTGGGGTCCTTGGCGTGGTTTTCCCCCCTAACATTTTGCCTTCAGACCTCCTTTTGCCAACTTTGTTTTTGCTGGCCTTAGGACTCTACGCACTTTACCACTGCTAACCAGTTCTAAAGTGCTTGTGCTCTCTCCTTAAAACATGGTAGAATTGCTTATACCCAATTGGCATGTATAATTTACTTGTAATTCCCTAGAAAAGGGCCTGTAAATTAAATGCTACTAGTGGGCCTGCAGCACTGCTTGTGCCACCCACTTACATAGCACTTTAAGCGAGTCTCAGGCCTGCCACTGCAGCCTTTGTGTGCAGTTTTAAACTGCCATTTAGGCCTGGCAAAATAAACTTTTGCCAGGCCCAAACCTCCATTTTTAATACTTATAAGTCACCCCTATGGTAGGCCCTGCACAGCCCAGAGGACAGGGTGCAATGTATTTAAAAAGTAGGGCATGTACTTTTAAGTTTTACATGTCCTGGTAGTGAAAAACTCTTAAATTATTTTTTCACTACTGCATAGCCTACCTCTTCCATAGGATAACATTGGAGTTACCTTATTACATTTAATAAGCTGTAAATTTTAAATGAGAACAGATAATCAGTTTGTTTGGTGCCTTTGGAATTGTGGTGAAAAAAAACTAACTTATGGTGAAGTCTGATTTTAAATTACAATTTTGAAAATGCCACTTTTAGAAAGCTGACGTTTTCCTACCATAGCCATTTGGTACCTGCAGCCTGTCTCTGGGTCACATGACTGGGTGTAGTTCACAGTTGAGCTTTGTGTATTCCTTCTAGACAGCCACACACAATAGGGAGCTTATGTGTGCCTGGATGGGCAATCACTGGCAGGATGGGAGGGAGCAGCTGGGGCCACCCCCACTTAGACTTGAATAGGCTGTGTCCTGCTTCCACACAAAGGGGGGGCACACCCCCTGTAGTTATTCTGGAGCCAGGGCCAGGAAGGCAGGGCACCTCTACACTTCAAAGCCCCTGTCTAGAAGCTTCTCATGCCTTCCAAAAGAAGGGCACCACAGTATAAAAATAGGACCTCAACACCAACTCTTCAGTACACTTCTGGACCTGTGGATACTCTGCCAGGAAGAAAGACTGCTGTGCTGCTGAGAGGACTGTCACTCTGCTGGATTGCTGCTCTGACCTGCTGTGCTGACCTGCTGCCTTCTTGCCTGGAAGAGAAGGACTGGATCTGCATCTCTTGAACCCAGAACCCCAGAGTGACTTCAAGGGCTACTTGACTGGCCTCCTGATCGGAATTCTCAGGGACACAATAGGCTTCCAACCACTCTGCAGCTGTACCTGGACTCTGTGAGTCTACCCTGCCAAGTGTTGCCGCCCCAGTTCTGGACCCTTGGAAGTGGGCTTAAGGTGCTCTTCCAGCATCTAAGGATCCAGCGGAACCGATGCATCTCTTCTGCTGCGAGGTGCAAACCTGAGCTGAACCGCGGTATTGCCGCTGCTGCGTGGATTTATCCATCGCAAACACCCGCATTGCATCGCAGCCTGATTGGAACCGCCACTACATGCCACATCCTTGGCATAGGCCCTCGCATCCCTCTTCGATGGCAGCCTCAATGACCGGCTGCTTTTCTTAATGCTGTGCTGAGTGTTTGTTTAGTATCATGCTCCTCAGGAGTCATTCAGTTTTTTTATCAACGGGAGCAAAAGAAACAAGTCTGCTTCGTCCCTTTCAGCCTTTCAATATTGAACCAGAACATCTTTTGAGAACTAATTCATTTCATTTTCCTTTTTCTCCAAGCCTTTATTTAACCTTCTGCATGCTTTATATTTTGGGGTTGTGATCTAAATTTCAGTTAGGCTCTGAAAACAGCAGGTTTTTCTTCTCTTCTTTTTGCATGTCATCCAGAGATCAGGAAATTGGCTGTCGCTGTACAATGTCCAACACTCCTCCAGTGATTACACCAATGGCTTTCACTTCCTTGTTTTTAAGCTATTCGATGTCCTTCCTTGATGTGCTGAAGTAATCGGTATACTGGTTGAATACAGTTTTCATATGATATTTGAACTATCACAATGTAAGTGTAATAGTTTATTGTGTATTACAATATATTAAAAAGTATGATGTTTTGGATCTGTGACAAGCAACTTGTCCCAAATATTGTATGACTAGGGACGTATCCAGACCAAGGGTATTGTTTTGGAGAGATTATCTACATTTCAAATTTCATATTTTCAAATAAAATGTCAACAAAAAAAACTACTGAGTAATATAAATGGTACATTTTTGATCAAGAAGTGTATATGCAATGTAATAAACTCAATTTCCAATCTTGTAAAACATCTCGACTCCTAAAGCTATTTAAGCTTGTACTTTTTCTTTTATTTTCCTTATGGAATGTCAAAACAGTCACTCAGCAATTGTGCACTCCAGTGCAAACCAAGTTGTTTCCTTAGTGTAGAGCAGAAGTGTGCAGTTAGCTCAGTGAATTATGGTAGTTTGGGAAGTTTACAAAGTCCTGCTCATTTTAAGAATTTTCCATCTCTATCATTTTCGAAATTTGCTAGGACTTTCTTCTCTTAAATTGTGACTTGCATTTTAGGATGTGTAGGTGTTTGGGGTTTTTTATGTCTTAGAGGCTGTTTTATTTTTCAATTCTTATTGTTCAATGGCTGCAGAGATTTCTACTGGATATCCTCTCAGTGTTTCATTTTGTAGGTTTCATTGAGGGGTTGCTTCAGTTGGTTGTAGTGAGAGCAAACCACCAGGGGCAATATTACAGAAGTGCCCCGGGGGCGCAATGGGCTTTGGCGCCCATTTTGCACGCACTCTGGGCACTTTGGTATTACAGAAGGGGCCGCAGACGCTTGTGCATCCCCTTCTGCAATACCGATAGCGCTGACCCACATAAAGCACCAGCGCTATCATCAGAGGTCGTTCCCTCATTTGCATGGGGGTGTGGCCCCATGCAAATGAGTGAATCCCTTTGCTTCTGTGCCCGCGCCGTATTACAGACGCAGGCACACAGGCAAAGAAGCTGTCAGGAGGCGCACGGTCAGGGCGCCCCCTGAAGGTTGTCCTCTGGAGGGGGGAAAAGAGGTCCCATGGACCCCCCCAGACATCTCCTTGCAGGCGGGTGCAGTCACTCACTGCACCCGCCTGCAAGTGGATCTCTAATGGGGTTGCTGCCCCAGAGGCAGCGCATTCATCCTAATATGGTGCATTTTCCTTGTTTGCGCCATATGTATGATACGGGCCCTGGTCTGTGCCTGTTGCATTCCTGTTCTAACTGCCAGAACGCACTTGAGAAGGTTCTCATGTCTGCAGCGCTCTTGTAGCTTAATAAGGTCTAACAGCTACGGATGAGTGGTTTTTGTTGCTGTCCGCTTGGATCTTTATGGAGCATAATATTCCTGTCACTGCAAGAAGGTTGTCACTCCCATATTATTTTGAGCCCTACTTCTAAGAGGCAAAGATGATCAGGATTACTGGAGTGCTTGTAAATATTCTTCTAATGGTGGATCCCACTATTTGGTAGATTTAGTGTACCTTTTAGACTGCGGATGGTTATGTGGTCACTTATGCCTTTGAATTCTTCTGTTTGTGGACTGGAGGATCTTTGATATTTACCTTTTTTACCAAGGCGCTCAGGTGTAGTTTGAACTGTAAGATGTAAGGCTCATCACTTTATAAAGTTGATCCTGCATACATAGCTTAACATGCTACCTCATTGGTGAGTTTCTTTTGACTGTCTTTTTCTTTTTTCCTTTGCTGCTGCCGGAAAATAGGAGTAAGGGATTTTCTTGTGGTTGCTGGTCTTTTCCTTATTGTCAGAAATCCAACATGACAGACCCACAAGAGGCTGCTGGAGTCATCGGCCTGGCCAGAACCAAGTCTCTGAGTCACCGGTTATATCATGGACAGTTTTCACCAGAGTTGAATTCTCCTTTCTCCTTCCATGCTCCTGCCCTGGTGAGAGTTATTTGCTCGTACCAGTGATCTGCTTGATGTTTTGAAGTGTAGGAAGGTCACGCAGCACCCTTGAAGTAAGACAAATCATTCCCTTTTAGCCTTATTTTGCCAAGTCACTAAAATTGTTAGTGGATTACAATTGCTCTACCTCGTATCATCAGGATTAAGGGTGTAATAAGATTCCACAGACATTAAGCAAAGTAGTAAATTTTTTTGTCAAACTTTTTTTATTAAGTTTTATAGAGTGCATTTATATACATTCATAGTGCAAGAAAAAGATATCGCATATTCATCATGGAAAGGTGGTAGTGTTTATTACAGATGCTCGAGAGAAGATTAAAGTATTTCCAGTGTACAAATCAAATTCAGTTACATCTATGTCGACAGTATAATGTAACATTGCAACAATTTCGCACTCAATTTAATCCCCCTCCCCCTATATAAAAATCCCCAACTGTGAACCATGAGTGAGTGATGTGAAGTCATATATCAAATGAGTGATGAGTGTGAGCGGGTAGGACAGGAGCGCCAGGTTAGTGAGAAGGGGGAGGTGGAGGACCCTACGAAGCTATAATTTTAAATACTTTAAGGACACATTCACAGAGGCCCACAAAGTATCTTCTCCCAAACCTTTGCGGATCCAGATTCAACTTGTTGGCTCCCAGTGCAACGGGCGCCGCCTGACGAATGAGACCCGAGCACAGAACACTCAGGGTAAGTTCAAGTTTTCTGCAGTGAAGGGTCATGGTATAGGAAGTCAGCAAATGAGTCTGAGCATGCTAGTTATCTTTTGTGGGTTTTTAATTTATGCGATCGGGTATTCATCGCTACAATTTCCTTAAGTGTAAATTTACCTTCTTTTTTTGCACCTTTTAGATTTTTACAAGTTTCCAGCAATAAATTTTAAGAGCCCCAGCGATAGCATCCTGAGGAGTTTGCGTTCTAGCTCCATTGAGCGTAGACGTTGTTAGGTATTAACGAATTCATGCCTACATTTGTAACTGACTATTGTGAAGTGTAAAACCTGCTCCTAATCCTGAGGAATGAAAACCAATCTCTGATTCATTTGTTTGTAAACCATTTACTAACCAATGCAAGGCCCCTTAGGATTTTTCCCTACACCATCCGCCGTATCCTTTCTTGCTTTCTCTCCTGCCTTGCAAATGGCACCTGAACAGCTAAGGAACTGTTACTAGCTCCCTTCCTGCCTTCTTGCAAGAAAGCAATATCCTTTACTTGAAAAGAGGGTTCAGATTATTTTAATAAAATTAAACTGGCCTGTTTCATCCAGGTTTTCCTTACTTGTTTAGGAAGAAATGCACAATCGCTGTTCATAAAGGGGGGCTGTGGTGGTGTATAGCCAGCGGTGATGGGGAGTTGAGAGTAGAGTGTTGGGTAGGGAGATGGAAGGTAGAAAGGTTGTTCAAGAAGTTTGAGGTGTAGGAAATGGGAGGGTAGAACAAATGGGACAGAAGTAACCCAACTTCACAAGTTTTTTTGTTGTTGTTTTTTTGCAGTTATTATATAGCACGAGCTCGATTCAAAGGTATTGGAGCGCTTTACATCAGCACCAGTTACATTACACATTCATTTTTAGGCACTGGGAGATTAAGTGATTTGCCCAGAATCATAGGATGTTGAGCCGGCGCAGAGAGTTGAGCATGGTTCCCCAGCTCCAAAGTCGGCAGCTGTGGCCGTTGCATGATCTTGAGCTGTTTCTGAAATGTAGGACGAAAGACAAATATCTAATTTTCTCTTGAGGCATAGCAGGGAAATGTCTAGAGTCTCGTTTTTTGTTGCATCTTCTGGGCTTGTGTGTAGAATGATCCTGTAGCTTTTTTCGCACCCTCATGTATTCTTGTCTTTGGAGGCCAGGTGTTGGTGTGCCCTAAGCTGCCTTGCAGGTGATGCATCTTGTCTTGAAGAGCAGTAGAAGGCACTGAAGGTCTTTGAGTATATGCGATTGAAGAGTTACTTTCTTTAATTTCCACACCCAGCATAGTTCAGCATCTTTTCAGCTAGCACGTGACCTTGCATGCACCGGACAGAGCTAGATCTTCTGTGGCAAGCAAGGGAAGGCAGTTTATGCGTTTTGTATTTATGGTTTCAGTGGTATGCCCTGTGTCTTCATCTGAGAGTTTGAATGTGCCCTACTGACTTCAGTAGGAAAACAGATCCCTCTGCATCCAGCTCAAAGCCTTGCTTACCAGTTTGCATCAAGACAACCCAGACAAGGGGCCACAAATGAAAATCTTGCAACACCTTCATTCTCCATTTTGGCCACTGCATGTAAGTTGCCAACCTTCAATGAGCAACTCTATCTGGCCTATATAAACTACGGCACTTAGTTTAAATGTGAAGAACATCCAGATAGGTTGTAAAAAGTTTGACTGCACCTTATTCCGACCATATCAATTTAGTACATGATGCATAAAGTATTGTTACTGGTTTTTTTTATATAAGGGATAAATTACCCCCTGCCGTACATTATAAGGATATTGCAAGTCACCAAGGAGTTCCTTACGCATTTAGAGGAACGAGGCCAAGGCGGAGTCCCTTTATAAGGTTATGGAACTCCGAGGTGACTTGCAATATCCTTTTCATGTACACCAGGGGGTACTTTATCCATGGTCACACCATCACCTTTCCCACAAACCACTTAAAAGCTTGGTGCATAGTTTTTTTATATGAAAGAGCGAGTATGTTAAAACCTCTAGTTCAAAACTAAACACATCAAAAAGCTGTTAGATATTTTTTGCAAACAGAAATTAGAAACAGTTCATTACAATTCATTTTTTTTGTTTTTTAAAAGCTGCAGTAGCTCAGAATATGTGGAAACATGCAGAAAGAATCTGTATCAGATTCTACTTTTTTCTATCTCAAGAGTGCAAAAAAAAAAAAAAATTCTTTGCTTTGCCTGTCATTGTAAGCTACTAAAATAGAGCAGAGGAAAGAAAAGCAACACTGTTTTCAGTTGCTTTATACAGCTGCTTCAATTATGCTCTGTGACCTGGCCTGCCTTACACCTCAGCTGCTGGCTCCCGCTGCAGGCATTGTGACTCGGAACTCAACTGTAATAACTTTTAAAAGTCGAGTTCTGACGTCTTTTCTTTATAATCGCTGACTGGGTGTGTCACGAGTCGCCGATTATGAAGAAACTAGAGCCGTGCATTTGTGCACGGATTGCTGAATTTCGTGTGTTATACTACATCTTATCACTCTTATTATGTAGGGGACTGCCATGGGTGGCATATTCTCAGTCTTGTGTAGTACTTTGTAAATAGTCCTTGATGACCTGCTGTTAAGTCACCGTATTCAATGTAGTGTCTTGTTGTTTAATTGTAGATATTTGTTTACAATTTTGTATCGCACAGACTCGGACCCCAAGTGCCTCAGTGTGGACATGACATGCAAAAGTTATATACTGTCCACAGTATAAAGAATGAAACTGGCAATAAGCAGTTAAAATTAAGATACAGATTCAAGGAAGGCACGTTCCCGAGAGGATTCGATTAAAACAAGGGGTGTGTGAATTTTGCATAGTTTCCTTTGGCATAAATATGTGAAGTTTCAGAACAATATCTTGAAATGATGCAGAATGCAAATCTGGCATCTAGCCCTATATTTGCTGGATTTTGGATGCAAGGAACCATTTTGTGCTAAAAAAGGAGGGCAAAAAACACAAGTGATGTAAACAACAACCTCTCGTGTTCTGTTCGCATTGTTCCCATGCTTCTGCAATAAGATTTGTACCTGAATGGACTTGAAATTACACGACGTGGTAATATTTTGAGTATTTCATGTAACAAGCAAAATGCCGGAAATAACACAAGATTATGCTGGTTGAACAAACATTTTGTACTGGCCTACTTAGAACCAGACAATCAATCTGGCGTAATAAGTCACAAAGAGCATGCAGAGAAGCTTCTGTGTTGGGGTTAGTGGAATAAGCACGGGCATAAAGGAGTTGGTTTTATTTAGGGCATGCAGGTGAAGCACAGTCCAAGAATCAGTCCGTGGCATATCCTCACTGTCCACAAGGTGGCAATGCTGCACCAGTTTTGCTGTCCCCTCCCTGAGGTCGTTGCATTAGGGTTTGAAAATATTGAAAGTGCGTCAGCTCTTACGTTTGTGACTTGAGAATTTTTCCTTGGCAGTCAGAATATATAGGGCCCTGCATTTGTTCACACATATTCTTTTTTGGGGACGTCTGTTGAAGTTTCTTGTGGTTCACAGGAGGGCTGGGGTGACCGAAGGAAAGGATCATAAAGAGTAAAGAACTTACTTTTATAAATCGGTGAGGCATAATCTGACCCCAGGCTCAATGAAAACCTATATTTTATTTTACGATGTAAAAAATGTATCAAAGATAAGAATTTGACCTTAGCATCTCCCTTGGTTCGAACTTCACTTCTACCGTGAAATAGTGGGAGGAGGCGAGGTGGCCGAAGGGCCAGAGCTGCCCTCCTTGAAGGTGGGGAGGCAGGTACGAGTCCTGGCGTCGGCGACCCATCCTGTGATTCATTCTGGGCAAGCCACTCAATAACCCTGTGTTTAAAAAATAAAATAAATAAAATATCTTACCATGTGTGACGTAATCTGGTGCTCAGGTAAAGCGCTCTGATCCCTGCGGGTTCAAGTTCTCTCTACATAAAACTAAAAAAATATAAAAAATAGTGGATTCCTTTTTGAATTGCTGCGTGCGTTCTCCATTCTAACAACCCGGCTGTCCTATATGATCCCATCAGAGGCAGTGGTGAGCTGACGTTTGTGTATTCTTGGGCATGCGAATAAATCCATCCTCTAGTATATTCCATCACATGACGTGTTTTTTGGGTTATTTACCAAGGGAAATCTGCTTTCCATTAAATGGCCGGGCCTCAGAACAAAGAGTCCTGTATAGTGTATACACATTTGTAGAGTGTTATGCCGGTTAGCAGACATAGGGAAGGGTGTGTGCGCATGTATATGTATATAATATTATTTAGTAGCATACCTTTTATTAGTGTTTGCAATTATGCTTGTATTTATATTACAGTAGGGTAACAGTACGAATTTTATGATTAGGTCTGCCATTAGGCAAGGCCTTTTGTTTTTTTTAAAATATGCTATGCATGTTTACAGGGGCTTTTAGTCAGCCCTGTTCATTCATTAGTCTGCTGAAGCGTCATTCCCATTTTGCTTCTGCCTACTAATGGCTACAGATTGGGGTGGAGGGTCAGTCCACTTCAGCCATTTGCTTGTGAGTGATGGCATTCTTTTCTTGCAAAATGTACGCATCTGCAAACTAGGCGCCATGTACCAAACTTTAGTGCCAGGTGCTACTGGTGCAATGTGTGTATATATGTGTGAAATATAGTTAGGCTCAGATTTCACTCGTACAAAACCAGAGACTCGCGCTCCCGCTATGCACTGCACTGCTTATGACCTCACATAATACGTCACTTATGACATGGTCAGTGACATCACTGATGACATCTCAAGTGACACCACTGATGACATCAAAATATACATATTTCGACATTTAGAAAATGCTTGTTTTATTCAAGCGAAAGGCCAGCTGCTCCCCGGGACTTATATTGGGCTGCTTGTGAGTCTCGTGTATTCATGCAAAAACCATTAATAAATAAAATATTAATTGTTAAAAGTATCAAGGCTGACATCCAGTGCCAGACCTATTGGCTTTGCCAGTGCTGGTTATTTCTTTATTCTCAAGGTTTGTCAGGTCATGAGGTTGTATGTATGTATGTATGCTTGTGTTGGCGATACATGTTTTTGTTTCAATATTTCTAATGCTTCCATTTAGCAATAATATTTTTCCCTGCATTGTGCCCTACACAAGTATAATTCACACCGTGCACTCTCACTGCCTCGCACATGTACTATTCTCTCGCCGCAGTCCCAGTCCGTGGAAAACTCTCTAAAACAGTGTTTTACCAGCAAGCTGGAGAGGCCGTTGTAGGCTGGGAGGCTCCCAGAGGCACATTTGAATGATCTGGTCTTGGATACCTGACTTCATGCCAAATATGATGCAGAATTCTATTAGCCATTTATGGATATGTTTTGCTTTCACGTTTCCAATACTCACTTTTGCTAAGGCAATAATTATTATCACCATGATTGCTTTTCACTTTTTATCCTGAAGGTTAGTGTGTAAAAATATTTCTAACTATGTCAATGTGGTAGCCCTTGACTTGTAGTAACCAAATTGGGGGATGAAAGGGGGGGGGGGGGAGGCAGGGGACACCAAAACAAATAAACCTGCTGGTGTCTCTACTAGATCTGTAGACGTTTCTGCACTGACGCGTTCCTTTGCTAGTGCCTACTAGTGGGCTAGTTTGAGGAGAATCTCTCGTTCTCGACCCAGATCAAGAAGCTAGCCGGGAACTGTTTCGGGTTACTCAAAACCCTCAGGAAATTTCTTCCACTTCTCCCTAGGGCCGCTAAAGAAACGGTAACCCGAGCCCTTATTTTATCACGAATTGATTATGCCAATGCCCTGTACGTTGGCCTCCCGGGCTACCTGCTTAATAAACTACAAGCAGTCCAGAATGCGGCGGCCGGGCTTCTCTTTAACATCCCCATCAGAAGCAGCGTGAGACAACATCTGCGCGCACTTCACTGGCTGCCCGTAGCAGAACGAGTTAAGTTCAAATCTCTAGTCATAGCACACCGTGCCCTGCATGCCTCCGGTCCAATTTACTTGCGAAAGCGCTTTACTTTCTATACTCCTTCGAGACAACTGCGCTCTACTTCTCAACTCCTGGCTCATGTCCCCCGCTTCCGACTGCAAAGGATGGGTGGCAGTTCCCTCGCCTTGAAGGCTGCTCTGGCATGGAACTCGTTGCCTCTTGCTCTCCGTAGCATTCAGGACCCCATCCTTTAAAAAAAATAATCTGAAAACGTTCCTCTTTATCTAATTAGCTCTCCCTCACTCCTCAAGGTTCGCGCCGGGACACTCCTCGGAGTATTTGTGCGCGCTACAAATACAAATAACATAACATAACATAGTAAAACCCCGGAATGTTTGCCCTCACCATGGTCCAAGGGTACAAGGGTCTGAGGAGTAAGGTAGGTAGAAAACAAGTTTATTTAGACAACTGTCCATAAAACATTCTAAAAATATTTAACAATTAAAATCAATAAAAGGGCCCCATCTTTACTACCGAACACCCCCTTCCTACTACAATTGATCTTTAAAACTCTGTTTAACAGACCGTAAAAACCGAGCAATTCCAACTGCTACATCTAAATAATGCATTTCTGATAACAGCTCCACAGCTTTCCTCCTATGGAGAGTATCATATCTACAAAATAAGGGTCTTAAAAACTTAATTCGATTTGCGAAATAAAAGACGCAGTCCATAAATATATGCAAAAGGAGCATTCAGGGGCAGAGACCATTATTATCCATTATTATCTTAAACGCTGGCCCAGTATGGGCGGGATGAATAGATTGGATTACATCCCACCCTGACCCTTAATATTTCATTTTGCAATCCTGGATCTGGTAACTGTAACAAGTAAGGAAAAACAGTGTCCTGGCCCAGAGTAGAACTTGAGAAACTGATAGATGGTTTCTTGCTCAGGTAGAATAGGTCATTCGATTCAGACACCAAAGCAACAGACTCTTTCAATGCATGCTTGTCTGGGAAGGGGGAACAAGATGTGATTGTACCACTGTCTGAATGGAGGTTCCTAAGAGCAATTGATCTAGTTCTTACGTCCTTTGCCCACCTTCTTTTACTACCTTGAATCTCTTCCCAACACAATTTGGAGACTTTAGACACCTCATCATCCTCCGAGAGTGTATTAAAATATCTTGGAGCCCTGAGTAAAGGCCATCAGGTTCCAGGAGACTAGGTTACACACACCCCTTATGGCCTGAACAATGGTGCCTTGGGAGAGTGATAAATGCCTTCTAAGCACTGCCCCTTCTAATCTGTCCCATTCATAAGTCGGATCAAGGGAAAAAACCTCTCCTCCATACAGACCCAATGGAGGTCTCGTCCGTTCGTAAGCCCTTAGTAGTGGAGTATGGGAAAGTCCCCCAAATCTACTATTAAATCTTGATAGACAACTGGCCTGCAATAGAGCCATCTGCTTAATGTCATCACAATGCGTGCCCCAGTTCAGAATCCTCCTGAAGGTTAAACCCAAATATTTATATTGATCGACTTCTTCCACCTCCCGTGTGTCTAAGTACCAGCTGAATTTCTTTACTTTTTTCCCAAAAACCAAAATCTTGGTCTTTTTCAAGTTAATGTGAAGCTGGTTCTGCTCACTGTAGGTTGCTAAAGCATTTAGTTTCCTCTGCAGACCAATTGAGGTACAATCCAGTAGTACCAGATCATCTGCATAAAGCAGACAATGTGCTGTTTCCCAACTTTAGGGGGGAAAGACTTGGATTGGGAAATAAAGGTGGGATGGTCAGCTAAAAATAGACTAAAGAGCACCCCTGCCGAAGGCCATTCCCAATGAAGATTCTTTGAGGTAATCGGCCCGATTTGTCTAACTCCACCTGAGCCCAATTACCAGAGTGCAAGGACTGAAGTACACTCAGGAGGTTTAACAGGAGCTCCCAGGCTTTGATTTACTTCCAGGGCCTTCCGAATAATGGCCCATAATGCAAAGCAATAATCTGTGGTGGAATGACCCTCCCGAAAGCCCCCCTGTTTTATTGGTATTCTCTTCGTTTCAATAGCCCAGTCTTCAAGTTAGGATAAAATATTCTTAGAAAAGATCTTTAGTGAGATATCAAGAAGGCTAATAAGCCTATAATGTATGGGGTCTGTACCGCTCCCTTTTTAAAAAATAGGTTTTACTATAGACCCTTTCCAAGAAAGAGGGAAAGAAAATGGACCAATTGCATACGGTGTGCACATCATAGAGTGACACAAATACTGCAATCTAACCACAGTCAGCAGTGCATTCAATAACTGTGCCTCAACAACCTTTTGTTTTGAAAAGACAGGCTATCTGAGTAATAAAGTAATGACCACAACCGCTCCAGCCCCTGGAGAAACACAGGCGATGGGTGGGTAAATGGGGAAGTGTGTGTTGGACTCGAGCTTCCTGCGGGTTGAGTGAATATTCGAGTGAGCTCATCTCATTTTGCAGAGTTTTACAGAATGCCAGATTCAGTCCTTAAAACCCTTGGGGCTAAGCTCCTCCTTAATCATCTGAGGATCCAGTTTTCTCATCTGTGTGGCCGTAAACAAGTCTGGAATGACGTGTGATCTGCTGTCATGCATGGATGGCACTTTCTTCCTCTCCACTGTCCTTGGCAGTTCTTGAAGCCCAGGTCTACAATAATCGCATTAGGTCCATCTGCTGTATTTTTCTGCCCTCTTGTTTGGGTCCTGCTCAGGATGCATAAGTAGGATTAGGAAAATTGTTTTACTGCACTTCACTTCCTTACTTGTAACTCTTTTTAATGGTACATCGAACACCGTTCTCAACACGTTGTTTGAGGACTGTACAGATCAGTACACTTTCCGACTCTTTTTACACCCCTTACATGTGAAATATTCAAGCTCACTTTAGGTAACCTCATAATTGTGGCAGAGACATCCGCAGACCTTTTTCAAATTAAAGAAAGGCCCTAACTTGTTTATGCTCACCTGTTCTGCGTTGCATGTCCTTGACTTCTTGGCCAATCCTTTGATGCTCCCAGGGTGCATCCATTCAGAATACATTTTACTTGTTTGGTTGTATTTGGTATGGTACACAGACCAAGAATACACATGCTCAATTACATTCCACCCTTTTTGAATTGCTTGAGTAATATGGATGTGTACATGTTTACGATTTCTGCTTAGTAATCTCACCGTAATTGGAAAACGATTTGTGAATCTACCATATTGGGTTTAACAGAGCCTGTGTAAATTGATGGTTCCAGTGGAGATCAGAAAGCTTTTCATAGCCTTGGTTTGTAACATACGATGGGTGTCGGTGGTCATCGCTACTGTATGGGATGTGCAGACATAGATAGTGAAGATCTTGAGTGACAGGGCAGGTATTTATGATCTGCGCATACAGTCAGGCAGGCGCTGTTGTATTAGAGTGTTGGTAAGTTAGACTTGATGAATCCATTTCCTAGGTCACTTCTACTAACGAGGATAAATTTAGTCCTTGCAAAGGCGCGTGGGACTCTGTGAGGTTAAGGGCTAGTCGGCCGCCTTCTGCCATGCATATGTTGATCCCTCAGATCTGAAAAGCTCTGTGGAGGGACCCCTCATTCAGAGTTCTGAAAGTTAAGCTGGGGAGTGCTTGCCTGAAATACATCTACGTTTGGGGGAACAGATGAGCGCCTCATTCGTCCAACATTGTTAAGCATATCTTGGGATGCTGTACTGCGCCTTTAATTTTTTATTTCATGCCTATTGGCTTGGCACATTTGCCTCCAGCTTTGGGCTGACCCGTTTTTTCCCCATCATCCTCCTCACCCCCTCTTTATCTTGCCCAGCGACAATGAACACATCAATGTTTACCCTCTTCCTTGTGCCCAACCTGCAGAACCCCAAGACCCTTTCCCCCACTCTTGTCCACCCATTGATATTTCATTACCTTTGTCCCCCCCTTTGTTTCCCTCCACTTCTCCCGTTCTGCTCTTGCCTTTATTCTACATCTCCCCACTAGATCAGGCTTTTACCAGCTTCACCTGTTCATCATGAAAAATATCTAGTTTTTTCATCAACTAACGCCTCCAAAGTGCACTTTCACCCTTTTTTCTCCTTTAAATTGTTTTATTGGCATTTCTTAAATGACAGAAACAAGGGGGCAACATTTCAAAGGGGGCAGGGGAGTAGGGAGGGGGAGACACAAAAGGGAGGAAGGGGGGGGCACAGTTTCAGAGCATTACATTGCAAAAAGACATGTTGTGGTAGTTACATTAGGGCACACCTTGGAAAACAAGGTATGATTGTATGCATTTCCCAAGAGGCCTTAATGTCACAATGTCCCACTTCGTAGGCGACGAACGGAGAGGCACTTTCACCCTTATATTGATTGTCGCGGCAATGGGCAACTCATTCACATCACCACTTTCTGTGTAGTGTGTGACCTCACTGGTTCATCCCGAACCCCTTGGCTGCTTCCAACAACGCATCCATTTCTTTACCGGTATGGCGGTAGGTTGTAGCGCTTCCCCCTTGCCACCTACTATTGCATTTCTGTTCAAGAGACCAAGCCGTATTATTCCGTTCTCTTCCACCTACAGACCTTACACCTTACAGAAAGTTCTTGCGCCCTTTAACCTTCAGTCCTTTCTTCTTTTAGTTCTCCTCTGAAAACACTTCTATTTCTGCTGGGCCCCTCCCACGGGTCCCTCCCAACCTCCCCACTTTTACATACCTGCCTCGATTTTAAATTGCTGCTCTGTACACGGTTTTAAATACATATCTGCCCTGAAATTTCCTCGCCATGTTGGAAGCATTTATGCATTTAGATGTACGTTATCTGAAGCAATTTTCCCAAGTATCCCCTTTAAATAGCATAAAATAGCACAATAATTGTGAAAAGCGTGGTTGGTTAAAAGATGGCATTAACTAGACTGTTATTATGTTTCTGTCATGTCTTAGAGCTCCAAAGTGGCCAATTAGAGCTTCCCAGTTCCCATGTTGGTTGAAGCTCTGCTCTTTTTTTTTTGCTTTGCAGCTTTTTCCTGTATAATTTAACACAGTCTTAGTAATTCCTTCCTGTCCTTTCCTATTGTCCCCGCTGAATATCGGAATTCGCCGTAATAATTCATTGTAAAAAAAAAATTGGCACAGTTAGTCTCTGTACAAAAGGGGAGGCACGAGGAAAGGCAGCTATCAACTTCTGACCTTTGTATGATTTGTATTTTGATTGTGAAGAATTTAATACACCTCCTGGAAGGGCCCTAGGTTACAAAAGTGAACAACACTGAAAAAGATCAGTATTGACTTTACAACCACTGAAGTAGTAAATCATTTAATTTATACCTTTTTAGTTTGTTGGCAAACTCTGAGCATTGGAAGGATGAAACCTCTAGCTGGTGTCTTGGGGCTACATCTCGAATGTTTCAATAAGCCAAGTGAATTTTTTGGACTGTTTGAAGGAAATTATCTCACCCTGACTACTCTCAACTATCTCTCCCTTTTTTTTCTCGATTCCATGCATCCTGCTCCCCACCCCCGTCTCTATCTTTCCCCTGCTGTTTTCCCCTCATGCATTTTGTTACTCCTGACTATCCTGTGTCTCGCTCCTCCCCATGTATATTGGGTAGGTGAACACGGGCAAGTCCAGACTTCTTCCATGGTATGCTCGGAGAGAATAGCCACCCCATGTGTATTGCGTAGGGGAAAACGTGTAAGTCCAGACTTCTTCCATGGTACGCACAAAGCGAATCGCCACCCCATGTGTATTGTGTAAGTGAACATGCGTAAGTCCAGACTTCCTAGGTACACGCAGAGTGAATAGCTGCCACATGTGTATTGTGTAGGTGAACACACGTAAGTCCAGACTTCTTCCATGGTACGTGCAGAGCATGCATTTTGTTAAGCCTGGCTATCTATCCCGTGTCTCCTCTCCTTGTATATTGTGTAGGTGAACATGCACAAGTCTAGACGTCTTCCATGGTACTCGAATAGGCACCCCATGTGCATTGTGTAGGTGAACACGTGTAAGTCCAGACTTCTTCCAAGGTATGGGGAGAACAAATAGTCACCCCATGTGTATTGTGTAGGTGAACACGTGTAAGTCCAGACTTCTTCCATGGTACGCGCAGAGCGCACAGAGCTCAGCAATAAGGCAAAGGCTTGTAGCAGACCTCTTGCTCACCTCGGAGGAGAGCCGAGGCAGGAGATGGAACGTGCCAGTAGCTGTCCTGTAGCGGCTTACCATCGTTATTGTACTATTTTTCAGTGCAAGATGGTATTTTGTGTCTTTTTTTAGTTAGAACTTATATATAAAATTAAGTAGAAACTTCATTGATTCAATAAAATATGGCCTCCAAACGAAGACCATATTTTCTTGTTGCTGAGGGTACTTAGTGTTTTGTCAATACAAAAATATCATCGAAACGTTACTCGTCCACGTGATTTTTCACTCATACATTGGAGCGGCAGCATAGAATTCTGGAACCCATTTCAAGGCATTTTCCGAGAATGCCAAATTTGTTAGCAAGATGCACGTTTAAAGACTCTTTAATGGCATAGCCAGGCAACATATATTAAAAAAAAAAAATTAAGTCTTTAGAGAGGCCGTTTGCAAAAGAGAAATGGACCTGAATTAAAACTCTAGTTTTGGAGGTCTGGCGGACATCATTCGTAAGTTTTGACTGGACATGACTGGACTAGGCATTGTTAGTACAGGTTTATAAAGAGACCACTAACCCTCATATTAGATGTAATGTAGGAATTGGGATAATTCATTTGCCGGGTAGGGAAGCTGGTAGCTAGGCTGGTAGTTGACTAGCAACTTTGGCTCTGCTGAGTGTTTCTTATGGACGGGGAGTAGGTACAGTGGCGTATTTCCATGTGTCCGGGTAGGTGGCTGATTGAGTCGTTCTAGATTGGGGTGAGGGCTGCGCTTATAGGGTCTGTTCTTTGATAAAGATGCAGTGAAGGCAGGGGTTCGAGGGTGCTCCAGCATTTATGGACTGCATGGTCGTTGCGGTTTCTTGAGTGGTGATGATGGGCCAGGTGATCGGGGTGTTTGGGTGTTGGTTAAGATGGACAAGAGGGCTGTGAGGTTGGAAGGGTACGGTTGGGGCTCAAAGTAGTTGTAGATGCTGGTGATGTTGCTGAAGAATAGGACTGCTTGGTGCAAAGGTCCAGAGAGGAGAGGGTACACTGGTGGAACTTGCTGCCAGAGAGGTGAATACTTTCACTATAGCGAAGATTTCCTTGGTGCTGTTGATGCTGCTTTCGATGTGGTAAGCGAACTTGGATCGTTTGGTGGCTCTGATTTGCTGATGCTAGCGTTGGAGGGCATTTGTAGGTACTCTCATAGGTGTCATCCTGACTTTGTCTCTTTCTGCTTTAACATTACTTGCAATGGCGTTTAATGCGCCTCATCTCCTCTGTGTACCGATGTGACGATGAGCCTGAGGTTGCATTGGAGATCGATTCAGGGAGGTTGTTATTCTGTTGAGGCTGGCTGTGAAGGCGTTCAGAAGACCAGGATGTTTCTGAGAACTTGTTCCAGCCGCCTTGTGAAGATTTGGCAATGATTGTTGTTTCTGTGGTGGTGTGGGATGGGTATGCTGAAGGTGACGAGGGTGTGGTTGGATCAAGTGTTTGGTGTGGACTTGCCTATTGTGATGACGCTGATGATGATGGGGTCTAGTAGGTGTCCGGTGGCATATGTGGGGCATTCCACTCGCTGGGTAAGTTCGAGGTTGGACAGGTCCTCGATGAGGTTGGTCATGTTGGGAATGGTGAGGTCCTCCAGGTAGTAGTTGATGTCGCCAACGCGGATGAATGCACAGGTGTTGAGGTTCGGGGGCAATGAAGTCCATGATGGTGCTGCAGAAGTTGGCTCGTGGTCCAGGGGTGGGCGGTCGACGAGGGTGCTGCTTAGGGTGTTGTTGGCGGTGATGAGTTTTAAGTCAAGTGTTCCAGGTTGCTGATGGTGCTTTCGTAGTCAGTAGAAATACTACCTATTGTGTAACTCTTGTTGGGGAACCCAGATTATTGTGCCTAATTGGTCAATCTTATATTTTACCTGCTTACATATTAACTAATGGAATTATAAAGAAAATCAATGATGAAGGAAAAAAAGGGTCTCATGTACGTAGACATGATAGTTTAAACTAAAAAGAAAATTGGGGCTAAAGATTAATTTGAAACTGAATAGCAAATTTAAAAGCTATGGAAGGGGCTGGACATGGTCTGCTCAAAAATCTCCACAGACAAATTGCTCCAATTGAGTTAGTAGACCCTCAGAGCCTTGTATTTTGCCTTGTGGAGACCCGATCAAAGAACAAAATGATTGTAATCAAAATGAGATGTAACCTAAATAGGTTACATCTCCTTTCTGAGTTCTGAGCTCCTTTTTGGCACACAAAACATTCTATAGGGACTGTTACCATTTGAAAAGAGCAGGCTAAAGCCAAGTGATGCTTTTAATATGTCGCATATGAACAGGGATTTGGCTTTGGGCTCCATGTTTACTGGTGTATTGCACCTGGATGAAAAGAGGTGATCTATTTGACAGGGTTGCCTTAAAAGAAGATCAGAAATAATTTAGGTTCCAATAGTAGGCCCTTTTCTGGCATTCATAATTTGTTTTGGGATCAAAGTCATACAGGAATATGATAACGCCGACTGTCCACATTGTGTTACTCTAATTCATAGAGTAACAATGCTAAGGGGCAAACAGGTGCCTGCTGGACAAATGTCCAGTCCTTTGATGATTTTTACCTCCATCTCTTCTCTGTCTCTATCTATAAATATCCATGAAACTAGTGTGGTGCTGTACACTTACTTCCAGCTGCTTTGTTTTGTAAGATGCTATACTTTTCTAATTGTAGCCTTTCTGCATTAATATCATGTACAACTCGTTTTCTCTTTATATGCGTGTGGTAAATCATAACTTTTCTTTTGTGTTGGCAGTTTTCTGGAGGAAACCTCCAGCATGGAGCGAAAAACGGTGCGAGTGGATGGAATTCCTACAAACATTCCGATTGAGAAGTTGAAAGATAAACTTACTATCCACTTTCTGCGCTCTCGAAATGGAAGTGCAGAGATTGAAGACATTGACATACAACCTGGACTTCCCGCCTGTGCTCTTATTACATTTGAGGATGCCAAAGGTAAATCATTTATGAGGCTGTCCACTTAATCAACTCTGTGTGCTGCATTCTGGCAAGACCAAAATAAAACCTTTTAAGAGACTATCTCAAGTCCCATTGTGCAGAAGGGCAGTTCTTTTATTGGTGAGGAAAGAGATAAGGTATGCCTCTGTTGAATTTAAAGGCAGAGAGTTATTTTAAAAGAAAAAAATTTAAACTTTTTATTTGAAATCACAGCTCATCGTACAAATTATTAAGGACATGTATACAACATTGCTCTGCTGAATAGTAAACAAGAATATATAATCAGAAATTTCACTTTTATGGCCGGTATATATTTCGTAGGAAAGTCTGCTGGCTCAGCACAACATATAGAAAAGGATGACATTCCCCACTTCCTTGCTCGCCCTCGCCTCTGGTCAAGATCCTCTGAAGGCACACCAGGCTCCCCATACCTTTTCCCATTTTTTGGGACATCCCCTACTTTGGTACACATCTTGAGTTGATTGTTCTGCCCTCTGACACCAGTCGAGTTCTATTTACCAATCTTCAATACGGTGGGGGGGAATGTTCGTACCCCAAGTGCGGGCTATATTACGCTTTGCCACTCCTGCCGCCAATGCTAACCAGATCGGAAGAGAGTTATTTCTGATATCAACCTGTTCACAGCAGAGCATTGCACCCTGGTTCTCCAGAGTAATAATGTAAGCCAGACCAGGATGGCTCATTTGCTGAGAGGTGGCAGTTCGTTTGGTTAGTTTTGAAACTTTTTACCTTACATTATCTCAGAGAACATTTGATGGTCTACAGTGTAGAAACAAAAAGTAGCCACCAGCAACATCCCAAACCATCACACCCCAACAGGACGTTTTAATTTTATGTTTTCAAAAGGTAAGAATCACTTGTAGCAATACATCGCAGTGATCCATATGGACCCAGGAGGGAAGGGTGGCTTGAAAGGCAAAAAAGGGCCACCTGACATTTCATGAAGACAAATTACTTAAATAAGAAAATAAACCCTGCTCCCTAGACAACATCACGTAAGGATAGTCTCCTCTTCACTTATCAGTAACAGAAACATCCTGAGTGGGGTTGTTGCCATCAATGTTACATGAATGAAGTTATATAAATTGTGAAAAATCCATGCATCACGCAAAAAACATGTGCAGCAAATGAGCCACGCCCATTCTGCAGGAGTGATATAAGGGTGTGGTGTAGCCATTGGTGAATTTTGGAGCACACTGTCACAAAATGATTACTAAAGCATGGTGTGGAAGTGCACTGACATTTAC
This sequence comes from Calotriton arnoldi, assembly GCA_963921515.1. NCBI lineage: Eukaryota > Metazoa > Chordata > Amphibia > Caudata > Salamandridae > Calotriton > Calotriton arnoldi. Next base: position 504,282 of record CAWUFW010001659.1, read on the forward strand.
AGACTGCACATTTTCCATTGAAATAACCACCACATTTGTATGGACATGAAGTTGTACTGATAAAAACTATGTCGCACACAAATGATAGTGTATGGAAATTGGGTTTAGCATATAATTATCATTTGCAGATGACTAAGTATAGTTTCTTGATTTGTTTAAATCATATTAAAAATCTTTATTTCACCACACTTCAGAATTACAAAAAAAGTGATTTCATTTGTGCTTTTTTAATTGCTGATATATTTTGAAATATTTTTACAGTCTATTTTGTTGTTAGCAAAAAATTATATTGCCTTTCCTTTCGCACACCTTGTACTCTAGCAAGATTGTCACATAGTTCACTTTACAAAATCCTCTCACTTTGTCGTCAGAGAATAAAAAGTAAACCCCAATCTCCCAGTTAAACTATTAAGCAGCAGTTTGTCAAAAGACATAGCCTGACATTTGACCTCTGTCTTTGAACACACAGTAAATGTGACAAAATAGACACAACATTTCAATACATCTTTATTGCTCATTCACCATCTAAACTCCAGCAGGGCAATTTCTGGGGGTGCTGCTGCAGTCCCTGCACCTTGACTTCCAACGCCTATGCTTCACAGTGCCCTAAAGAATACTGCAGAATTTCTGACAACTCTCTCAGGCATTTATTTAAGCACTGTGCTCTTCACCCACACTCTCAGTAAAGGCCTTCACAGGAGCTTCATATACAAACACAAACCTTTCACTATGGTAGTCACATTTCAAGTTGACATTGTAGTGAATTGAAACCTTAACTCCTAGAAAGTCCAGCTCCTTTTAAAACTTTCTTTTGACCATATCCGGGTGCAGAAGGGTAAGAGCAGAATGCAGGCATCTCGACTTTGAACTTGATGCAATTTGCTGGAAGGAGGCTCAATCTGCTCTCCTAGATCAGCCGGGTGCAGTGTAACCATCACTGTTCCATTTAGACCTCTTATTGCCATCCTGTGACTGTGAGGCACTAAAGGATGTCATAGCACTCCATTCAGGCTTAACTCACGCATCACCTCTTCCATTTCATCACTCATTACAGATGTGGGCATCTCTGGGTGGATCCCCAGTGACTCTCATAAGGACATTTTCTGTGCATTGTTGAGGACTTAAGCCCTAGCGCCTGGCTTTAACTCACGGGTGAGTAGCGCGCTTTAAAAGCCATTGATTCATTGATTGAACAGCATTTCTAACCTTTGCTGACATCCAGAGCTTCTGTGCGCTCAAACCCAGCCACTTTCTCAGTAGGTCTCTCCACTTTAGACTGCAAAGTCCACACTGCCACAGAAATATTGCCTGCTTTATTGGTTAAATCATTATAGTGTCCTCATGCCTGAATGACCTTACCTGCCCAACTAGCTGTCCATCTTGAGTTGATCCTCCATGACCCGCCAAGAAGAAGTGACTCTTCGTGTAACAAACTCCTTCCAAGGGCCTGTTTCTTTTTCTTTCCTCAGCCATGGTCCACTCAGAGATGACCACATCAGGGCGCAGGACCGCAGTCAGTACCTCTGGACTACATTTCGAAGGCTTTGAAAGGCATGGCGATATCTGATCCACAAGAGTGTCAAAGCAAGGGCTTAAGGGACTAGCCTACTTCCATCTATTCATTCCAGGGCCTTTGCTTACTTTGCAAAGTGTGTTATGGTCATGAAATGTTGGTTGTCACAAGGTAAAAAACAGCTTAGAAGTTCAGATGGCAAGCATGATGAGCTTTTGAACCTTTTAAAAACAGACCAAATATACAAATTCCTTTTTTTTTATGTAATATGTACTTGAAGCAAAGGTTAAAGAGACAGGGATCTGCTCTCCTGACCAATAAAAAGGAGCTGTTTAAAAGTGCCTGTAGAATTTAGATGAACGACTAAGGAATGTACCCGAAAGAATATTCTTCACTTCGGTAAAAGCCTTTCTGGACATAGCAGGGGACTCTGGTAGACACGAAACCCGTGGCTGGTGTCCAAAACCTGGCACCTCCTGTAAGGTTTCCACTTTTCCATAGACAAGAGACACTTTGTTATTTCTATAAGAAAACATCTGTAGAAAACAGCTTTATTCCTAAACTTGAAGCACATGTTTTTTTCCTCCTGGAAGATGCTGCAGGACAACACTGTTATTATTATGAATATTATTATTATTACTATATCACATATTTAGGACTTGGAATATACCTGGTTCTATACTGCATCAAACTAACCCGTGCACGACCCTGAGGTTCAGACTTGGTAAAGTCGTCATAGGATTTTCAAGTGGTACTTTGTTTATTTACAATACTTCAAAACATATTTATTATAGAAGATGTAATTCCCAATGATCATTGATACAATATTGAGTTAGAATAAATATATGCAGATTTAGGAGGCTGTCTGCCTCTCAATGCAAATGTTGATAGACTGTGTGTAATTTAATATGAGGAACAGATGTGTCCGTCAGTCTATCAAGCTATATAGACGTTTGTAAGGAACACATAAAATATAGCCTCTTTGCACGGTATACATGCTTCAAGGGCTTGGAACTTGGGTAATATATTTGCTTCATATGGCTTGAAACAGTCTAGATTTTAGTTGTTTGCAAAAGGACAGTTTGTTGAGATTTAATCTTAACCGTGAGTACTGTCTTCATCCTTAATCCTAATATAAAAAAAGTCAATTTATTAAAACTTTATTGGCTGAGATACCTGTGTTCAGTGATGTAAATTGATCTATTAAATATTTAAAATCGTGCATCATGTTTTTTCAACTTTAGCTGCTCAGCGAGTATTGAGTGTGAAAGATCACATCTGTTCTGTGAACGGAATTACGTATCGTTTGAAGGTAACATCTCACACTCCTGTCCTCAACCCTGATGAGGTAAGGCATCATTAAAAAAAGACTACCTTATTTCTCAATTCCCAAGTGATTTGATTTTATGTCAACACATTTCCAAACTATCTTAACTCAATATTAGGAAGAACAGGTAGCTCCAGGGAAGCTTAAGTATTGTTCTTCTGTCCATCACTTGAAGTTGGTCTATGTATACTTTCTCCTCTGTTGAAGTAAAACTGTTAAAATGACCTTTCATAAGGTCTCGCTTTCTCAAAGGATTTGGAAAGCTGTAGTTTTCGTGCCTGCATGATTCATGTTTATAACTATGTTTCTCCTCCGAAAGTGTAAGGAATTTGTAAGCAAATATCTAGTTCTTGTTCTCTCTAAGAAGCATACCAGGACACATCAGCAATCCCTTTAGAAGATTTCATATAGCAAGATGTAATCAGGAAAACAATTTAGCTTCAGCAAATACAGTATACACAGGCTTCCAGTGTCCCTCCACAGAAGATTTCGCTATGCGTATCCATCGGATGAGAACTCTTTCATTTGGTTTTGTTTTCTCCCATGCAGAATCTGTTAACTGTTCTGCAAAGAGAGGTAATTGGGGGTTTGGCTAGACCTGTATAGAAAGGTAATCTTTTCCCAGGACTATTGTGCATCTCACATGGCACCCAGAAAAGGATAGCAGACCACAGCCCGAGGATACTCCCCGCCTTCTCTCTCGGTCTTCCTTGGCATTCGTCACACAGCGCCAGCATCACAGTACAGAATGCCGCACACAACACTTCACATATGACAATGCACGACATATGGAGCAGAGATCAAAGCAAGAGAGCATCAGCCACCACATAGCACATCCCAAAGTGCTAAGAGGAGAACTTGAGCATGGGCGCACTGCATGGAATACACCAGACAATACAGAACACCCCACATATTGGACTCCCCGTGCATGCTCCCTCCTAGGCTTGGTTCCCACTATTCCTACTCACACACAGTTTAGCTATGACATCCTTCCCTAAGCCGACTGGAAGATAATCAACATAGAACACAACAAGCTTACTTCAATCTTATAAACCAATCGGAAGTGGGGAGTATAAATGTAATTAAGAATCACAATCGGAATAAAAAAACACAAAAAATGTTGAATTTGTTCTGTTAAATTTACTTGTATTCTCAACAATCTTGAAGTATTGTACAAAACTTTTAACATATTGTGATATACACCATTATACTTGTTTCAAAAGCATCATTATATACATGAAAGATATTTCAACTTCTATTCATATTATTTTTATACAAGTGATGTGCCAATTGCTTGAAATGATATACGTTGCAAAACAGTTCTGCAAATGCCATAGTACTGCAAATGCCAAAATGTGTTTTGCGGTTGTTCTTCCTCTTCTTCATGGCAAATTGCAATCCAGTTTCACTCTTTTAGAACAAAAATACCATCCTCACATTGCATCTCAACTGATGTATAGCCTTCCACACAAAAACTGTTATCTTGATGAACACTGCATATCACAAATCTTCACAGAATTTCTATGTCAGTGCTAAAGACCAATTCTTTTTTCCAATTTTAAATGCACCAATCACATGTTTCATTGGTTTTTTAGTTTTTGATGGTGGAAGGCGGAGGCTGCATTTGGTTTTGGCATCTTCAAGGATGTGATTGGTGCAGCAGGATAGTAAACATAAAGTCTTTAACATCATATATTAATGGGTGTAGGTGTTTACTTGCTTAGCAAATTTTGTTTAATAGTTCTTAGAACGAAATTTCAAAAGCTACCCATCTAGTATGTATAGAAAATATAATTAAAGTCCCAGTGGAATTAAAAAAGCAAAATGAATGAAGCGACCATCATTGTTTTCAAAATATTTCCTTAAACAGGTGCTATGTACACATCGTTAAGTAGAATTCCTGTCGCTAGCAAATAGGATAAACAATTAATTGCAAACAGGCAGAAAGTGAGAATTTTGTCTAATATTGACTTCCTGGTAAAATATGTTTGTGTCTGAAAGATTTCCTGCTTTGCTTTCTCAGGTATTTGTGAAAGTGTCCATGGTCGTAGATTCCAAAAGATTCTCAGGAGACTTCAAGAAATGTTTGAGACGTTTACAGAAACATCACAAAGATGTTGAGTTTCGTTTTGTTGGGAAAGAGGAGGTTTGCTGCATTGAAGGGGCATACACAAAGTTACTAGCGATCAGCAATGATATTTTGAAATCTTTGGACCACAGCTATACAAACGAAAAAGAAACTAAGCCATCAACAACACAAGGCAATGGCCAGAGTGAAACAAACACAATGAAGGATTCTACAGGCTTGAAGCAAGAAGTCAACTCATTAATGCTTCAATCCAAGCCCACTGACCAGAGTCTAAAATATGGCTCGGACTCTGAAGGCCACAGTCGTAGCTTCGAGAATAAAAGTCAGAAGTTGGCCAACCGTGATGACATAAATGCTTTGGAAAGTCTTTCAGTTAAAGAAAATACTGTCGATCATTTAGATGACTTCTCGCTGGTGATGGATTCTGACATCTACAAGTACATACACACATTTAAAAAGCCAGAGTACCAGAGAATATTACATCGCTATAACATTGAAGCAGTGGACGTCAGTAATGATGATATCACAACGCTCTACCTGCAGGCTGGCTCACAAATGAGAGGTGGCATTGAGACCTTGGCTGAAGCACACTTTGAGCTTTTGAAACTCTACATGGGGCTTGAAATTACCCTACGAAAGGAGCAAGTAAGCAAAACGGATATAAAATGTGACAAAAAAGCTCTAGAAACATTGCCCACTGACTTGCAAAAATTGTGCCCTTTGCTGCTGTGCCACGAAGATGAAAATAACTTTAATTTCATAGGTAACGTAGTTGATGTTTCGCAGGCCAAGCAATACATTCAAGAACTACAGATCACCACCACGTTAAAATATCCTTTCACAGCACCAGATCCATTGTTGAGTACTTCAGATGTGGGTCGCCAAAGAATCAATTCTGGTGGACTGTTGGAGGCTAAACAATATACACCAAGGCAAAGTAGTTCCACAAAGCTTGAGTCCAAGAGTGAACAGAAATTAGCTGCAAATTTTAGCATTCCAAAAACCTCTTCCCTAGAGAAGAGATACCAGTTGGACAGAGACGTTAAGGTGATGGAGCAGAAATATCCGTTTGGTGACAAACGTGGACAGTTTGGCGATCAGAAACATCTGAGCATGAGTGAACAACCATCATCTTCAAGTAGCATATCAGCCAGTACAGAAATGAAGGCTACCACTAAGCAAGCAGTGAGTGATCATACATTTTCAAAAGATGGAGACAGAAGTACCTCCTTCCCTTATTCCAAGAGGTTTGAAAGCTTGCCTCTAGTCGGTAGAGATAAAGATATTCTTCAGAGCACTAAAAAGTCAGAACATGCTGGTCCCATGAAAGTGTACTCCCACACTAGTCTATCAAGTTCTCTAGCAGGTTTGAGTCTGTTGGATACCACAAAGACCGCTGCATTTATGGACCATAAGCCGTCTCAACATGGAAGCACCCTTAGGAGATCAAATAGTTTCTCTGCTCCAAAAACAAAGGAACCCGATATATCTGATACACATCCTAAAACCATGAGGACTGAATTCAAGGACTGTGACACAGAAAAGAGTTACCAGGTTGCCGATGCTGAAATCTCGGTGGACAATCGGATTTGGGCTTATGTAAAAGATGTGTACCACTCATACATCACAGAAATCTGCAGTGGGGGTGAGGTCCAGATCAGTGAGAAAAAGGCAAAAGACATTATAGTGCTGAAACTCCGCTCTGTAGATAAAGCAAAACTGGATGTCGCCAAGCAGAACCTTGAGTCTCTCTACCACAGAAAGAGCACTGATGTCATGTATCGCTTTTTCAATTATCACCAGCTTGGTGTGGAAGGCCCAGGCGATGAAACCTTGACTGAGTGGTGCCATGTCTTTCAGAGCTGCTCTGAGAAAGTTAGGGTGTCCAGGGACAACCGTAAATTACATCTGATATACCCCAAGGACATTCATCAGAAGATAAGCGAGAAGTACAACATTTGTTTTGAGAAACAAATGAGGCTGCAAGGCCTGCCTTCCATGCTTAAGGTGACTGACGACTATATGACAAAAGAGCGTTTTGGTCACATCGAGAACGTCTTAGCGAGAGATATCTTACCAAGTTCTAATTATAATAATAATAACTATGATTTACAACATAATTCAGATTTCCATACCGGCAAGTCAGAACTTTTCTCAGATGTTGCGAATGTCGAACAGTCCAAAGAACTTGAAACGATGGAAGGGCCGAACTCTAATGTTCAGTGGAGCCCAGACATTGCCAGAAATAATGATCATTTGCAGGCATTGGATGTAGATAAGTACCTGAGCTACCAAACTAATTTGCAGGTGCACGCAGAAAGTGTACCCGAGAATGTGGCTGATGTGCGTAGTATTTACCCTCAACCAGCAGAATTCTCTCATCAAAACCTTTTAGAACAGGAAATGGCCGCTCATTCCCATGCGTTAGTAGATGGTCAGATGACTGACAAAGAGGCTGCAGATGCAGAGAATTTGAAGGGCCCTCTTCCTGATAAATTTCAGCTATCGACAAACAGTACTGAGGATGGTGCTAAAGATGACCCTGAGTCCCATCCTTTGCCCTTCTCTGTTGTCCCACAGTCATTGCCAGTAGGTTTATATGGTACCCAACAGAATTCTGCTCCCTTAAAGGCAGGTAATGAACAGTCAACAGTTGGTTTCATACTGGTAACAGAGGGTCAGACACAGCAGGAAAATCTTGGAACTGTGTCCGATGGCTCCGCCACTAAGGCTCATTTGAGATGTTTGAATGTTGACCACCAAACTGATCAAAGCACAACTACAAAATGCGACCAGTGCAAAAAAGAAAACACAAGTCTGCACAAAGGCCACTGTGGTCACAATTTGTGCAGGAATTGTTACTCATCGTCAGAGACCTGCCGTGTATGCCTCAGTCTTTCCTCGACCAACTCAGAGAGTGCAATCAAAGGGATAATGACATTCACGACTATGGCCATGAGTTTATCTGGTTACAACCATGACCCGTCTTTGAAAATCATATATGATATCTCAGATGGCATACAAGGGGTGAGTAATGCAATAGATCTCTTGCACCATTTGTGCTTTCATTTATGTCAAAGAACATGGGATGCCGATTATATGCCGGTCTGCCAAACACCTTAGGTGAACAGTCTTTAATTTTCAAAGCTGTATATTTGTGGATTTAACTGATTTCTTATGCTGAACACAAAGAATAATTATAACTCCAGTGTTTCCACTTGGATATATTGTGGTGTAAATGTGATTTACTTACACTATATTCGTTTGTTCATCAAATGTAACTTATTTCTTGAATTGCACCTATGTAATTAGGGTAATACAAGTAAACTAAAAAAGCATTGGTTATAAACGTGTTGGCCGGTTTCCAACAAAATAAATGGGGTTAATATATGTATGTATGTAAATGGTATTTCTATAGCATAAATCTAGCCAGAAGGCAGCGGATTGCTGTACAGGGTCAAAGAGAAGGATAAAGTCAGCAAGTCATCGGAGAGGTAGTTGAGTTATTCACCGTTCATTAATTGTGATGTGTTCTTTGAAGAAGCTTGTCTTCAACGCTTTCCTTAATTAGGGCAGCGTTGTGGCAGTACTGATGGATTCAGGGATGCTGTTCCAGATCATGGATGCATAGATGGAAAAAGCCTCTTGCCTTGTTTTTTCCTTTATACTCTTCTTACTCTGCAGTCCAATGGTGTCCTGGCTGTGGGTGTGCCGAGATCCACCAGAGATCTTGAGCTTGTCTGCAGGATAACCGGGGGTGCTGGTTGTGCTGGCTTCGTAAATGATGCAGTTGGTTTAGAAGATAAAGCGGGCTAGCAAGAGGAACTAGTGGGGTACCATCAGGATGGAGGTGATGTGATCATATTTCTTCAGGCCCTGGACGAGGCATACTGCTGCCTGTAGGATGCTCTTCAGCGCCTAGACACCTACGGGTAGTAGTGTGCTTTAGAAATCCTAATTTCATTTCATTTCTTATTATATCAAGTTGTACCAAACGTTAAAGTATTTGGTACCAAGCATAATATTTCAGGAGTGAGTCTTAACTATTTCTGAGGTTTGCATGGCCCGATCTTTTCCCCAGAGAGGAGTGTTTTCATTAATTTCAATGCCCCCCTCCCCACAATGGCCTTCTAGCTCCCCTGTATGGCAGGAGGGATGCCTTGTGCTATGCTGGGGCAGCAAAAATTCAAACGGCTCAAAAAAATAAATACATGCATTGCCTCTCACTGGCTGCCGTGTGCCTTCATCTGCACTCCTCTGGGACCTGGAATACAATAGGGATCAAATGTAATACAGTGTTGTTTCACGGATGTGTCTCCTGTTTGGCTGCACTTGGCGCAAAGGTGCACGTAATATGGAGCTATTCGGAAGATAGCGCACTTCCACAATGTCTCTTTATGTGCTGAACATATTTTTAATTCCTCTCTGGCCTGACAAAGTAAGCTGGTGCCTAGACTGCTACAGCAGGTTTAGGAAGCAAAACTCTTCTGCCTTTGTGGGATGCAGAGTCTTTCTTGGCTGTTCCAAAAGCACGAACACGTTCTTTCAACCACCGGGCACCTTCGTGAATCTTACGACATTGTAGAAGAGCCATGTAATCCCAGTAGTGTGTGCAATCTAAAGATCACCAAGCCCCTATCTCCAAGAATGACTGGAGCATGCAGGGAAGCAGAATCCAGTGGCAACTGTTCTTACATTTCCAAACGTCATGCCATTCTACACATTGATCAGATTTACTTCTGCGTAGTAGTGATTGCCTTGTGGTCGATCCCAGCACCCGCGCTTTACAGAGGGGGAAATCACAGAACAGCTCTGTTCGAGAGATTATAAACTCCTTGGCAGTCTTTAGTAGTGGTAAATCTTTGTTATCTACAGAGTGAAAATACATACATCCACTAGGGCAGTATGGCAGGCTTCAATATGGGCATCTCTACAACAGTAGCAAACTAACCTGCACCTTCTACAGTCAGTAGTAAGTGTCCTGCTAGAGACGTTGGTTCTTGTCCAACTTGTTTGGGGGCACCACCCTGCTGGTGCGAACTCACCAAACGTTCTGCACAAATCTCTTGGCTTCTCTCCAACATCCTGGTCCAATTCCTCTCAGCTCATTGGCCATCCTTCGTAGCACAGAAGGGGACTGAAATATTTTACATCACAAATTAAAATAATAAACACGTTTGTGAATCTCGAGCACCTGCACTACCCCAGCAGGCAACTAGGACATCCTCAATTTCAGTGCCTTGCCTCTGCTGAGAGTGCCACAGCCTTGTGTAGCAGCTCTTGGGAAGCTTTCACCACAAGGAGAGTACTTTTTTTTTCCTTTGAAGTGTTATATTTTTCTCATTTTTAATTAGTCCTATGATTACCATCTTCATCGCGTACATTGCTTTCCTTCTGTGTGTTGCATACTTTGCAGAGTGCTGTTCCTGAATGTCACAGTATTTGGAAATTAGCTCTCACCAGTTTATTCAAAGTTTATTTGTTAACTGCTCGATTAATTAAAATCATTACTGTAAAATATATACAACGATTCACCCCACCACCCCCCAGTCCGACCTCATGGATAGAAAGTGTAAAATGCCCTGCCTTAAGCATGCCCATAAGGTGGTGTGAATTACACTTGCAGATGTAAAAAGCAGCAAATGAGGTTGCCGGACCTTTTTTTAATATGGGCGTATTCTCATGTACAATTAGTTGTATGACATAAATAGGGGCATATCAAATACTAAAACCAATAAATAAATAAAGACTTTAAATCCAAAGTTATTTAAAACAAATTGTCAGTTGAGGTCCTTACTTTGCGCTCCTTCTAGTCGGAGAAGGAGCCTACTGTACTATGACGTAGAAGGGGTAAAGTGCGGAGTGCAGTCCTGTTGGCTTCCTGTTGTTGAATTTGTCACTCACAGATGCTGGAGTAGACTCCTTCCGGTTTGCCGATAACTTTCGAGTTTGAGGGAGAAAATATTTAAAGTGCTGTGCACTGGCCAATCAGGGACTGGTATTAATCTGTGGCAACTCGTAAGTGCAAACCTGATGCAATTTGTGAACTCACCAGTTGTACTTGCACATTTTCTGTCCTTGAATCCCCATTCTTATTTGCAGTCTATATACCATTTCCTTTCAGTTAAGACCTTGAACATCTATATGCACCTGAGGTCTAACAACTGCCCGAGACCTTAAGGAGAATCAGGAGTTCACAGCAAGGATGCTGGATGTAAGCAAGCCATTTTCACTCCAGCTCCAAGCCCAAGTGGTTTGTTTTTCTCGGGAGCATCGTCCTGAGCAGGGAGCTCTCAGACAGTCATGGTGTGTAGGGCACCACTGCATGGTTGACCAGGGACAACAGTGCGGTATATCAATGTATTGTACTCTGGAACATTCCATTGTTTCCGACTGACTTAACATGGTAGCTCCCAACGTAATGATATAGCTCAAAGATGCCTCTAAAGGTGACCTTTGACTCACCTGTGTTCCTCGTGGACAGACCGTTTTCAGAATAGTAGGGTCTCCATGGCTGCAAGAGCGTACAATGGCAACAGAATCGTCATTCCAAATAACTTGGATGTGCACAAAGTACAAGAATGTTTGCCCTCAGGAAGTCATGCACAAGGCACAAATTTACCAAAAGCATGCAGACTCACAAAACAGTGACTGCAGTACTGCCAGCGCTAGAGGGGGGGCAGGGTATCTGTTCCGGGTCTGGTGGCTTAGTGGAATAATGCGTCCACTGTAGGGGCTGATTGTGTTTGACTTCATTGTACCAGGATCAAATCCCGGCGGGTCCACTCAGCCTTTCATCCTTCTTAGATCGATAAAATGAGCACCATTGAGTTGGGTAACAACAAACATCTGTTATTCAGCAGCAAGATACCCTTGGGTGAACGTGCGCTTTACAAATACACATGTTACGTTATGCTTTGATCCTAGTGTTAGCTGGAATTCCTATTGGTCAGACAGTTGCAGTCATCCTGTCCTTTCACTATGTTTGCTGAGCTGGCCTCTAAAACACAGTCCCAACCCTCAGGTCTGGCCTTTTTGCAGTGCTACAGACCTGGACTAATGGCCCCGCGCCTCTGTTACTTGTTAGGGCTGATACCCTGGTCCAGTAGGGGTGGGGTGGGAGAGTTGGTAGTGCAGTAATACTCTCTAGAGCTTGTTTACCTGCATCCCAAGGAGCTGGTCTGTGGTTGCCTCAGTCTCTACCAGAGAGACACAAAGAGGGGATGTAGAGAGTGAATTGAAATATAAAATGAGGTACACAAAGAGAGAGAGGAGCAAATGATAGAAAATAGCAGTACAGATAGAGAAGAGAGGTAGTGAGAAAAGAGTAAGGTAGTGGGAGAGGTGAAGTAGATGGAAAGGGGGTAGAAGGAGAGAGGGGATCTGAGGTAGTGAATGAATGGTCAGGTAAATTGAGATGGAGGGTGAGAGACAGGGTGAAGTAGTGTACAGAAGAGGTAGTGAGAGAGATAGGAGGAGAGTAGTGAAGTATAAAATGGAATGAATTAGAGAATGTGGTGGAAGAGAGGTAGAGACAGGTGAGGTAGCTAGATAAGAGATTGAGAGAGAGGTGAAATGCATGGTGGAGAAAGAAGGGAAGGTGAGGTGGAAACAGAAGTGAAGTGCAAAGGGAGTAGTGATGTAGAGCAAGTTGAGGTCGATTGAATAGAGACGTAGAGATGTGGGCACTCAGGGTGGTAGAGAAAGGTGGGCTTGTGAGAGAGAGGTAAGGATGCAGGGGGAAGTGAAAGGTGTATTTTTGAGAGGGGGTTTGATAGACAAGGTGAGGCAGAGTGACTGGGGGAGGTACATATTGATACGGATCTAGGTTGAGGGAGAGGTAAATAAAAAGGGGTTCAGTAGAAGTTGAGAGGTGAAGTAAGGAGAGAGAGACAGAAATAGAGGCGAGATAGTAAAATAGAGGCAGAGAAAGGGGTAGACAGAGAACTGAAGTACAGATAAGGGCAGTGATTTAGTGATTGATGAGGTACAGACAGACTGACCAAGATGGAGAAGGAAGGGAGAAAGGTGAGGTATTACAACAAGTAAGAGGTAGCGAAAGAGGAAAGGTAACCAGAGGTAGTTAAGAGAAAGTTGGAGGGAGGTAGGCAGTGAAGCAAATAGTTTAAGTGTGGTGAACAAGTTATGGAGGGAGACATGACTGTGTCCGAGGGAGGTGAGAGAAAGAGAGGTAGATTGAAAAGTAACGGGTGATAAGTTAGAAAGAGTCAGCCCGATGGAGAGAGAGGTACAAAGAGCGAGAGCATTTGAGCAAGAGAGGATATATTGAGGGAGAGCCTTTTGACCAGTAACGGCTGGCAACATTTAAATATGGTGGGGCGCGATGCCCAAAAAACTCACCATATACATGTTGCTTTGCTGGAGGGTCCGTTTGCCGTCTCTCTCTTCTCTCCTACACGCTAACTCGGGCGGAAAGGGAGAGACTTACTCCCTTGTACAACATGAAACCAACCAATCCTGGAGCTGCAGCGCCGTTCCAGGATTGGTTGGAGCAGGCTAACCCAGTGCTCATTTTGAGGCTGGGGACCTGCTGCTGCAATTCTCTGCTGTTTCTCTGCCCTGGGTTTGCAGGCTCTGTAGTGCGCAAGTCAGATTGGCCAGCTGTAGGTAGCCAGCCAGCCAATCTGACATGCGCCCTGGCAGTGGGCTGAAGTAATCAACCCCGCCCCCTGCCCTCGCGCTTCAACAGCGCAGCCTGTGACACATAAGAAAATTGTATTTATTACCATTTTATTAATGTGTGTGACTGCTGCGCTCGCAGCAGGCGGGGCGACGCTCCTCCACCATAACGGAGGAGCCGCCCCTGCTTTTGACTATCCCAGTTACTTGACCAGCAGGCTCTTTGGAAGGTGAAGATCCTTACCATTGTTGCCCATGCCTAAAAACTTCTCCGGAGAAAATATTTCAAAATATTGTACCCAAATTTAAGTGACTTGGTTAATGCTTGTTTTCTTTGCTGTGCAGATTGCACCCTCCAGTTCCCTTCCCAATATGATGTGAGGGGGGAGTGAATGTGAGAGGAAGGAGTGGAGGTGATGGCTTGTCAATCTAGCAAGAGACAGTCTGCCAAGTGCCACACATTTGCGTTAGGCTAACACATTCTCTTCCCTGCATCACCTCAAGGTCCCAAATCAGCTTGGCAAAGGTGATGATGTGTTTTCACGAAATTGCCTGTGTCCAGGTGCGCGAAGAGCCAGCTCCCAGAATACATGACCAAGATACTAATTTGATCTCAAGCTGCATATTGGACCCCTTGTAAAGTGATTGGTGGGTAAGGATTGCTTTTCCCATGCAGAGTCCATTCTGCCTGGAGCTGTGAGAGGCTATCACCAGACCCAGTCGGGGTACTGACAGTCTGGGGTTTGAACTAGATGACATCATGTGTAAAAAATGACAAACTAGTGACTTTTTGGCCCTTAGCCACAATTTGGTCCCATTTCGCATCTTGTAACCTAAGATACAAAATGGGACTAATTTGTAGCGCGCTGTTACCGAATGGAAGTTTAAAAACTACAATTAAAAAGCAGGAAGGGAAGACAGCGGGAGAACATAGACCTCCAATAGGGTCCGCCATGCGCTCCTACTGCCCCCCGCTAATGGACCCGATGCATCTACCATGTTCAGTGTATTATGCCGTGCTGCACATAATATTCTATCGGACTAGCCCGACATAGTGCGTCTAGCCCTAAATGCTGCTTTCAGGAAGGCACAGACAACAAGCATTGGCATAGCCAATAGGTCTCGCCTTTGGGACCTTATAAGTATTTAGTTATGCAGCACAATATCCTTGGTGCAGCAACATCAACTGTTGCATGGCTAAACACTTTAAGGTCCCAAAGGCGAGACCTATTGGCTATGTTTTGGCCAAGTCGCTTTTAAACGTGACTTGGTTCTGACCAAGACTCTTTTAGACTTTGTAAACATATGCTTATTGTTGTATTATGTTAAGCTGAGCCTTTTATTTATTTCAATGAAAGATATCACAACCTTTGTGTTTTTTGCTTTCAATGTTATGCTGTCCATTACAAAAATCCTGTCAGACCTTGCAGGTGCGAATCCTACAGCATGGGGCCTGGGCACCTGCCCAGAGGGTGGACTATGAGGCAGCAGCTGTCAAACCGCACAGACCGGCTGGACAGGAAGTGTGACATTCCAGAGAAAGAAAACAATGCGGAGCATCCGGGGAATCTCGGTTAAAGAAAAAAAATTAGAGGGGGCGGGGTCAATAAGTGTATGGAATGTGAACCATGTGGTAACCAGAGATCGAGAGTCTGAAGTAGCCATGTCCTGGGGTTAGGGGGTGCATCTGTAAGGGAGTAGGTTTTAAAGCGAGAGGGCTCGTTAGGCAGTTTGTGAAATGCGGGGGGGGGCGCTATTAACAGGAGAGCTGGTTCTAGAGGCACAAGCCTTGTGTGATAATGGACCAGTTCAAGCAGAGCGGCACCCACAGATTTGTTTGAAGGATTGTGTTTAAATCACCAAGAAGGTTTGCGGAGTTCAGGTTAACAAGTCAAAGATGGGGGGGGGTGGGATTAACATGTTAAAAGGGAATAACTTGCAAGCTCAGATTCATTTAGGGAGATAGGATTCACTGACAGTTTAGTATTCAATGCATTGAAGCCGGGACGTGTATGATGCTGCCTTTTGCTGTCCTGCTTTGCAACTTGCAAGCAGAGTTGAGAATGAAGGAAGATATACAACCGTGTAGTGTATGTCTTTATATTAAAATATTGGCAACAGGCTCAACTCTGCATGGAACCTGCGTGTCAGTGAATTCGCTGGTGAAGGTGTTTGCATACTACGAAGAATCTATGGCGGGAGGAAACAGTGAAATGTAAAAAGTGAAGAGAAGTCACCTTTAAAAAAAACAAAAGTTACAGGTGTTTAGTGCGAGGAATCTGTCTTCGGAGGGATGGAAGAGCGGACTGCGGACCCAGGTACTGTGGTTAAGTATTTCAGTACTACGTGAGGTCGGAGAGTGTTGCGAGGGATACAAACTGAGGAAGGGTCTCGTGCATAGTGAAAAGGACGTGTAAGCAGTCTAGTGCGGAGAGGTGACGACACACGTCAAGTGTCGAAAGCGGCTATCTTGGATTGGGCAGAAGTTCACTGAAGTGGATGCTTTGAGCCGAGAATATTTGCTTGACCGCATCACGTCAATGCAAGGTTGTAAAACTGCATACATGTTTTTACGGTGATACACACACCCGTGAGTATTGGAGTGCGTTCACATTCGCTGAGGCGCACACCAGTTCAGTTAGTTATAAGTTAATGGAAAAGTAGCGCAGCGGTGATGCGCACACCTTTTATGACATTTTGGAGAGCATATTGTATTGATAGCACGTATTTATTTTGGAAAAGTTATTTGGTTGTGGAGATAAAATGTATCTGAAAGAATTCAGGAAAAAAAAAACTAAAGTAAAATAACAAAAGTATAAGTGTAAGGGGTTACAGCGAATATGTGCGCGCGCTTGGCTGAAGCTGACGAGGATGGGGTGGGAGGGGGGAGGGGATTCACACGCTGTAATCACACGCTGTAACAAGTAGAAGAAATGAACAAGCTGCTGCAAAAATGCTTTACAGATACTCGCTACTTTATTATTTCACAGGCTTCACGCACATTATTTGTTCATACTCACGTTTCTGGGACAGCAGAGAGGGGATCCGGTGAGGCTGCTGCTGGAACAGCATCAGCATCTGCGGCTTAGCTCCCAGAATGCCTTGCTTCGGCATTGGCCGCGAAAGTGAAACTGATGAAAGTGGCATGGGGAGTCAGTTCACAAAGGAATTAAACTCAACTAGAGAACGGCGATTTTTAAGATAAGAATTGGCTGCTATGCACAGATTAAAGAGGTATCCGTGAAGGCCAAATGAAAGTAAAGACGGGGCTCACCCTGACCAAATCACAACTATGGCAGCATACAAGGACGCGAGTGGTGCGCGCGCGCGATGGGAAAAGTGAAAGCAGGCTGGCGAGTGGTGTGCGATGTGCACGCACCATGACGAGAGAGGAAAGCCATATGGCGCCTCTGCTCGTCATTGTGCGTGTAACCGCACGCTGGTGGCTGGAAAAAGCCTCTTTGGTAGCACTTTCAAAAGCCCCTTACTAAATGTCTCGCAGAGCAGCGCATGCGCGCTGGCTCAGCGACACCTAAAAAAGACAATTTCAGGGGAGCACAAAGATTGTAAATGGAGGAGAGCAGGTCTGCAGCGTCAAAGGCCTAGCCTCCTTAATAAAGGTATCAGAAAGTGCTGTCATGCTAAACTGTGCAAATTGCAAAAGAACATAAAATGCAGTAATGATTGAGCAAAGTGATTATCACATGGGCAACTGGAGACCGTGTTCCCTTCTGAGTCTAATAAATGTTTAAACAAGTATTTGTAATGCAATAGGTCTCGCATTCACACGAGTTTGAGCTATTGGCATTGTAAATGACAATGCCTTTTATTTATGTTTTGTGTTTTAAAACCTAAATAAAAGGCGTCATTTACAGTACTAATAGCTTAAACTCTCGCAAACGCAAGACCTATTGCATTGCAATAAAGGGCCTTCTCGACCGCTTGTTAGATTGTAAATATCAAAGGAAGAGACCGGCCTACGATGTCTTCAAAGTAGTGATAAATAGTGCTGTGAAGAAGATGTGTAAGTGTTATAAATTACACAGACACAAAGTGTGAAGTGAGAGTTACATATGATCCGAGCAATAAACACTAACAAAGCGCTCCAACACCTTTCGCTCTGGGATTACACTGTCACGGCTCAGGATGACGAGCGGGGGGGGGGATATTTCCTGCCCTCTCCGTGATTTGAGTGTGCAGTGTGGCATTGCGTAACGTCATTGCTATCTTTGGCCTAATAAAAAACACTCCAGCTGAAGTAGGGCCATGGCTTCACCTCCTGGTGCAGGGTGGGCTGTGCTTCATGGCAGGAATGGAGGGAGGGAGGGAGGAAGGGATGGTCTCGGCTGCAGCTCCGGCCTCGTACAGTGCCCCTGCTATTACTAGTGAGCGAGAGGCGCTGAGATGGTGGGATTGGTGGTGGTGGTATTGGTGGGTGGTGGCATTGGTGGTGGTGGTGGTATTGGTGGTGGCGGTATTGGTATTGGTTGTGGTGTTATTGGGATTGGTGGTGGTGGTATTGGGATTGGTGGTGGTGGTATTGGGATTGGTGGTGGTGGTATTGGTGGTGGTCGGATTGGTGGTGGTACTGGTATTGGTGGTGGTGGTATTGGTGGTGGCGGTATTGGTGGTAGGGGTATTGGTGGTGGTATTGGTGGTGGTGGTGGTATTGGTGGTATTGGTGGTGGTATTGGTACTGGTGGTATTGGTATTGGTGGTGGTATTGGTACTGGTGGTATTGGTATTGGTGGTGGTATTGGTACTGGTGGTATTGGTGGTGGTGGTATTGATGGTGGTGGTATTGGTACTGGTGGTATTAGTGGTGTTGGTATTGGCGGTGGTATTGGTGGTGGTGGTATTGGTGGTGGTACTAGATTGGTGGTGGTGGTATTGGTGGTGGTATTGGTAGTGAGGTATTGGTGGTGGTTGTATTGGTGGTGGTTGTGGTGGTGGTTGTGGTGGTATTGGTATTGGCGTGGTATTGGTACTGGTGGTATTGGTGGTGGTATTGGTGGTGGTAGTATTGGAGGTGGTATTGGTGGTGGTGGTATTGGTGGTGGTGAAGGTGATGGTGGTATTGCTGGTGGTGTTGGTGGTATTGGTGGTGGTGGTATTGCTGGTGGTGGTATTGGTGGTAGTGGTGGAATTGGTGGTGGTGGTGGTATTGGTGGTGATGTCATTGCTATCTTTGGCCTAATAAAAAACACTCCAGCTGTAGTAGGGCCATGGCTTCACCTCCTGGTGCAGGGCGGGTGGTGCTTTATGGCAGGCATGGAGGGAGGGCGGGATGGTCTTGGCTGCAGCTCTGGCCTTGTACAGTGCCCCTGCTATTACTAGTGAGCGAGAGGCGCTGAGGTGGTGGTATTGGTGGTGGTGGTATTGGTGGTGGTGGTGGTATTGGGATTGGTGGTGGTGGTATTGGTATTGGTGGTGGTATTGGTTGTGGTATGTGGTATTGGTGTTGGTATTGGTGGTGGTGGTACTGGTATTGGTGGTGGTATTGGTGGTGGTACTGGTGGTGGTGGTATTGTTATTGGTATTGGTGGTATTGGTGGTGGTATTGGTGGTGGTGGTATTTGTGGTGGTATTGGTATTGGTGGTGCTATTGGTATTGGTGGTGCTATTGGTATTGGTGGCACTGGATTGGTGGTGGTGGTGGTGGTGGTACTGGTGGTGGTGGTATTGGCATTTTATGGTGGTAGTATTGGTGGTGGTATTGGTGGTGGTGGCATTGGTGGTGGGGTATTGGTGGTGGTGGTGGTATTGGTACTGGTGGTATTGGAACTGGTGGTAGCGGTGGTGGTGGTATTGGTGGTGGTATGGGTGGTGGTAGTGGTATTGGTGGTGGTGGTATTGGTGGTGGCATTGGTGGTGGTAGTGGTATTGGTGGTGGTGGTATTAGTGATGGTATTGGTGGTGTTGGTGGTGGTAGAGGTGGTATTGCTGGTATTGGTGGTGGTGGTATTGGTGGTTTTGGTATTGGTGGTGGTGTTGGTGGTATTGGTTGTGGTATTGGTGGTGGTATTGGTATTGGTGGTGGTATTGGTGGTGGTGGTATTGGCGGTGGTGGTATTGGCGGTGGTGGTATTGGTGGTGGTGGTAGTGGTATTGGTGGTGGTGGTATTGGTGGTGTTGGTGGTGGTATTGGTGGTGGTGGTTGTGGTATTGGTGGTGGTTGTGGTATTGGTGATATTGGTGGTGGTGGTATTGGTGGTGGTATTGGTGGTGGTGGTATTGGTGGTGGTGTTGGTGGTATTGGTGGTGGTATTGGTGATGTTGGTGGTAGTGGAGTATTGGTGGTGGTGATATTGCTGGTATTGGTGGTAGTGGTGGTGGTATTGGTGGTGGTGGTGGTGGTAGTGGTATTGGTGGTATTGGCGGTGGTATCGGTGGTGGTATTGGCGGTGGTGGTGGTATTGGTGGAGGTATTGATGGTGGTGGTATTGGTGGTGGTGGTGTTAATAAAACAGGCTTTTGAAAACAACCCGTCAGGTGGCTTTAGTACAGATGACATGTAACACAGATGTGCTGTTGTCAGCGTTAGCCCATTAGCCCAGGATTATGTGCTACCTGGAATTCGCATGACTTAATTCGCTAATCATTTCTAAATCCATTTTACTTGGGCGGTTGAAACAGACACAAGATAATGCGGGGTTAAAGTGATTGAAAGCAGGTGCCCATGTTACGGGGCGGCCGTGCTGCTTAAAAAAACACAAGCGGTTTCAGCTGAAGCAGCGCATGTCCGGCCTGCAGTAAGAGAAACTCAATAAAGTAAATAGTGCTTACAGACTAAATCACAGGTGCCGTGTAACAAATGAAGTAAAAGGGCCAGTCGCCATGGAAGGGTACAAATGAGGACAAGGCCGTACTAAGGGGGGGACTAACAAGCGTATTAACGAATCCGAAGGCAGCATTTACGAAAGACAATGACACAAGCCAATGAAAAATATGGGAGGAGAGGGGGTGCGGCTTCTCTCCCATACTCTACTACAGCAGTCTTGCAGAGCGAGCAGGGCATGCGCGCTGCCGCTAGGCTCGACCTAAAAAGAGAGACCAGTAGATTGTCCCAGCTCTGAAGCGAAAAAGTAGGGACCGCTCCCATCTGGTTAACTCCAAAACTAGATACAGAGGGTAATCATCAGTGTAAAGAAGGCTATAATATTGCAACGCCGAGAGTTTCGATAACTCGGATTTCAACCTAATGTTTGTTCGGTAGGCCTTAAATAATGTTTTCACCTCCAAATTGGCGTTGTTGGGGATCCGGCTAGGTTCAAAGTACCACCAGGGTACCGAGGGAGACAAAAGTATCTCGGAAATAGAAATTTCTTCAGGTCATGATCAGATGAGCCACAGCATTCAGGAGTCCTTTAGAGTGTGAGTAAGGAGTCGTAGAGGCCATTTAGTGGTGTATTCCCTCTGTATATGCAGGAGAAGACCAACAACAGCTATGGATCTGATGTTGCTTTCGGTTTGCAACAGTTTCACTTTTCAGGAAGGAGAAATGGTTCTTTGTGTTTTTTTTAGCTGTGGGTTCTTTGAAGAAGAAGAGGTCCGCGTGGAGAGTGAATACATGTCACTTATTTGCCGTCTGCCAGGGGTGAAGCCATCAACGTTTATTTTACAGTTACAGGATTGGATTATTATTTGCTTGGAGCTTTTAGCTAACAGGAGAAATTCTGTTGTGGTCAGGTTGAGATGTTGGTAGATGTGGAACATCCAGTTCTTAACTGTCTTGACGCAGTCACTGGTTGTCGTCTACTGAAGACATTTTAAGGTAGAGTTGTGTTTCATGTGTATAATTTGTGGATCTTGACATCGTTATGATGTGTAAGATGCCAGTGAGTTTGATGAAGAGATTGAAAAGATGATGGAGGAGATGATGGACAGGCGATAGGGCGTTTTTGGGATCTTGAGGTTCTCAAATGGATGAGCTGGTGGTGGTTGGTGATGTAAGAGCTGGGCCATTGCAAGGCCATGTCAGTAAACCCATATGTTTTACAAGGGTTTTAATCAGTGATTGGGGGTTGACCTTGCTGAAGGCTGTAAGAAAGGTCGAGCAGGATTAGTATGAGGATGCTCAACTGCTTGCAGAATAGCTGTCTCTTTGATGCACAGTGGTCTGAAGCTGGATCGGTGGACCTTTAGGAGGTTATGCTTGATGACCGATCCTGTAGTTGTGTGGAGACTGCTTTCTCAATTATTTTTACAATAAACCTTAAATGATAGAGGTCAGTAGATGGCCAGGTTGTCTGTGTCGAGGCTATCAGAAAAAGGATCTGGCTCCTTTTGAGATCAAGGATTCCTTGGTTGAGACGGGTATGATGAAGTTGAGGAAGGCTTGAGAGCATCTCCTTGAAGAAATTTCATAATGAATCATGGATGACTGTAGAATGTTGTCTTCCTGGAAGGTTACTCAAAATGGTTGTTATTTGGTGTGCAAGAGGAGGGATTTTAAGTAAGGCGGAGGACTGTTTTGTGTTATCAATGTTGTACTTAATGTTGTTTATCCATAGCTGTGTGCATATACTATACAAAAGCCAAACCTATTTGCTTTATCAGTGTGTTTTTATTTTTTTTTTAACAAATCTGATACTGCTTCCATCCTTGCCATATGTATTCTCTTGACATGCTTCAATCAGCCTTAAACCAGAACATCTGTGCTAAGATTGTTTTTGATCGAACATGTGTATTGTAGATTCCCTCTTGTTTATTCCCAGAGGAAGAGCCCACACTCACACTACAACAAAATATGTACGGTCCAGTGCTTCCATTTACATTTCCCCTTTTCTTCTTGAAAGTATTACTTATTGTTAAAAAATGTTCACAACTGGAACCTTTATTGGCTATTTGGAGGCCAGACCTTCTATAGTACCACTGTGTCCATGGACAGACATAATTATAGGCTTGGGACAGTGTCAAACATCTTCCTGTACTCTCCTGGGGTGGCCATTCAAAATGGCGTCCACTGCCAGAGCCTCAACACAGGGTTCTTTCACCCACAGAAGCAGAGATAGTGTGAGTTTCCTGTCAATGCAAAAGTGACCTACATTCTTCAGTGGCATCAATGTGGCAACTTTGAAGAGCGTCAAACTCCTTGTGTCTAGAGGCGAGTCACCTCTCATTGGGAGCTATATCCAAATTATCCTTTCTCAGTTGTTTAATTTGTATCGTTTATGAAAACAGCACTTTGTTAAATGCCATGAAGGCACTTCGGCTTCATGGTAGCTTAAGAATTACATTATTTGCTGCTATATCCTCGTTGCTTAAGGTGCTGGTTAGCTTTCAAGCAACTTTGCTTCACAAGAATGTATACCAATAACCCACAATATTCTCTTCAAAAACGTGAGGTGCAACATTATCCAGCCACCAGCGGTTGTCCTGTTGCTGGTGGTTACCACTTTGATGCGCAAATTGCCCCGGTACTCCTTGAATGTAATCAATCACAAAAAACATGAAATGTTGAAAGTGATGTAAATTCTGAGAAAACTCTCTGGCTACTCACTGGCTTACCAGGAGCAGTGGAGTGCTGGTGGATTCAATAACACAAGACAAAGTAGGGCCTCACCTTCTGTAGCAATTCTACAGTCGTAAGTGCCAAAGTTTGACAGGGCTCTCTAAAATGTAATCTCCCAAATGTAGTTTAGAACAAGCAGCTCTAATAATCCATGCCGGGATGCAGACATTCTCTGACAAAGCATTTCAGAGAAGAACTGAGCTGAGATCTTGGATGGAATCCAGAAGGCAAAAGCCCAGGTCATCGGAATGGCCTGCTGATGCGCGTCCTCGCGCCCCCCTGTGCGTCTGTCGGGGCAGCGCTCCCTCTCGCGTGAGTAATAGGTTGCACACGACTCTTCCATACTGTGTAGTTTGTCACATCCTGTGTGTGTTGTTATCAGTATTAAACTTTCTTCAGTACCACAAGCTCGGGGGACGCTGGATACACTCACTGCAGTTGTGAAATCGAGGTCACGCGGAGATCTCGTGCATCACCACAGAAATGAACATCACACTGCATTCTTGTACAGTGAGGTCTGAAAAATAATTGAAACAAAGTGCGGGAGACAGGGAAACGGTGAATTGACATTGGCAGCGCGTAATATGTTGATTGCTTGAGCCTCCTCGCTGAGTCACACACCTATGGGATTCGTTGCATCCTCACGTGCTTCACCGCCAGCCTGCCTCCTTAACCCCTTCGTACAGCTAGCAGCTGTAATAGTCCTCTTTGTACAGTCGAGCTTTCCATCTTCACCTTTTTCCCCTGCTCCCAGGAATCCTCAGACCAGGCTGCTTCAGCTATCCTTGCTTCTCACTCTTACGCTTGAAAAATCCCAGCATTCTCACTACTTCGCCTCAGCACAGTCTCCAGGACAAAACAGCATTCATCACTGACTTGAAATTGTCATACTGACTCAGATCCCCTCCATTTTACAACATCCATTAGCAAAACGAATATGTCTTTGACACCCATTCACTCTGACAGTGCTTCATTTTCCCGCTCAAATGGCTGCTGTGCATGAATGCACATACGTGGGGGCCATTTTGGAAAGATGTTTATTTTCTTTGATGAAAAATCATTCAGAAATGGCAGTCACGTATGCATGCAAGGCAGATACCTTGGAATGTTTTTTCTTTTAAGAAAAATCATTCAGAGATGGCCACATGCATGCTTGTACGTGCGCTGTGGCCATCTTTGAATTATAATGAAGAGAACGGGGCCTGGATCAGGAGTGGGGAGATGAAAGAGCCTCGCAGAGGTAGAGAAAATACTCCACCATTGACTTTAGGCAAGGTTATGTAATCAGCAGTGGAAGGATAGAATTCAGCCAATCAAACAGTGTAAAACCCCAAAGTTATTGGGAAGAAAGCCAATGAATTAGGAGCAAGGGTCTAAGATAGACAAGAAGGCTTTTAAATAATGAGAAAGAGGCAGACATAAAGCCCTCACTAACTCTATATTGAATACCATTGCTTTGTTTGCCATCAAGCAGCGGAAGCTGTATGTAGGAGACACATCAAGGGGACTGACTGTTTGCTCTGTTCGGTCTCAAACATATAGAAGTGAATGAGTCACATGATAACTTGATTGTTATTTCTCTTCTGTGCTGGGGCTTTGTCTTTGTGACTTGCTTCTGTAAATAATGTTCTTCAATATAGACTCATGTTCCTGCATACAGAGCTAGGAGCTTGTTCTAGGTAGCTTTTGCATGGCCTGCCACTTGTTTTTAGGTTGAGCCTAGAGTAGCGCGCAAGCGCTGCTTCTGGCGAAGCATTATGTAGGGGGTTTTCAAAGCTGACCAGACGCTCGTGCGTCATGGCCTTTTTCGGGCGGTTACCCGCGCGGCCGACATCTGTTTCCCATTATCGTGCCCAGACGCGGGCGCGATAATTGGAAACACATGCCGGGAAAAGGCCATGACGCACGAGCGTCTGGTCAGCTGAGCAGGCTGTCGCGCTCGCTCGCCCCCACTCCTCCATTGTTGTCCTTGTTTAGGACTTGTGCCCTGCTTGTTGTGTAAAGCAAAGTCTGTTCCCGAAAGTAGTGCCAGGGGGTTCGACTCCCACTGCTCACAAGACTCAGTACTGCGCGCCGCCGCTGTGTGCGCGCGCCTTCATCTGGTCCGTCTGAGGAGGGCTCTGCTGCTGCTCTGAGCTCCCAATGGCGGCCGCTCTCTCACACCTCAGCAGTGAGCTGCTTCAAGTGGTTGCCACCCTCCCACCCAGACCCTCAGCTAGACACAGCCGGGATTCTGAGAGAAGCCTGTCGCAGCTCTGGGCGTGAGACACTCACTGCGACTTCAACACCCTTCTTGGGAAAGGCACGGCCATGCCAATGACTGTCCCCCAGCCTTATGAAGAGAATAGTTGCCCTCCCGTCCCCATTATTGACTGGGAATGTACCATTCTAAACATCCTGCATTCGCTGTAGTGTCTGAGAACGTTGCCTTTCATATCGGGGACGGGTTGTTTCCTACACTCTATGGGTACTCTACAGTACTGAGTATACCTGTACATTTTCTGAGCGTTCCGAGTACTCTCTGAGTGTACCTGTGCACTGGCGGAGTGCCCACATGCGCGTGTCCCTTTCTTTCGATGCACTGTCAGTGCCTATGTGCAGTGTCTGAGTGGTGTGATGTCTCGATGAGTCCGTCTACCTTGTTAGTGTTCCGAGCACTTTCGGAGTGTTCCCTGCCCCACCACCTGAATGTTCCTGCGTGTGCACTGTCTGTTTCCATGCAATCTCAGTGCTTCAGTGTTTCTATACTCTAAGCATGAACCTGCATCATATGAGTGTGCCCGTGCACCGTCGGGGTTCCATAATCCATACACAGTTTAATACCGAGTATAGAGTATTCACAGGCGCCACCTGATTGCTCACGTGCGCTGTCGGAGTCCTCCTGTGCGAGGTCTGAGAGTTCCCATGCACGGAGTATTACGGAGAATTGTCTGGGGTTGTGCACACGAGTGTTCCCAAACATTGGTTCCCGTGCTCTGGCCGAGTGTTGCGGTGGCTGTCTGAGGGTTCCTGTGCACTGAAGTGTCATGTACGCTGTCTGAGTGACCTCTCGCTTTCTGCGAGTTTTCACACCACTGTCTGGAGATTCCTGTGCACTGAGTATTACAGCGCCGCCTTGAATTTCTGAGGGTTCACGCGCACTGATTGAGTGTTCCTTTGTGCTGTCGGATTGCTCCGATGAACTCGCTCAGTGTTCACTGCCGGAGTGGATAGGCGTCCGTGAGTCCGTGACTGTTTGAGGGTTGCTGTGCACTAAGTGGCTTATTTACAAGCCCCTTGCACCGCCCGTGCGTCACTTTTAATATGGGGAATCATTGTAAATAAGCCCCTAAGTGCTCCTGTGAACTGGTTGATGGCTTATGTATACTGAGTTTTTTCTGCACACTCTGAGTCTTATTGTGCATTCACTGAGTGTTCAGTGGCTGTCTGAGGGTTCCAGTGCCTTGAGCTTTCCTGTCCACTGACTATGTATGTCCATTGGCTGATCGCTTCTGTGCAATTAATTGTTCTGTGCACTCTCTTAGGGTTCCTGTGCACCGTCTAAGGATTACTGTGTGCTGTTGGAGTCTTCCCGTGCGCTCTGCGAGTGTTCCTGTACACTAAGTACAGTCGTGCACAGAGTAAGGGTTCCTGTGACTGTCTCAGGCTTCCTGTGCAGTTCGTTTTCCTGTGCACTCTCTGGGTGTTTCTGTGCATTTCCCGAGTATTCATATGATAGCTTAAGTGTCCTTGTGCACTGTCTGAGCCCTCCTCAGCACTGACTGAGTTTTCCGGTGCAATGTCTAATAGTTCATGTGCAGTGAGTGTCTCTGAGCACTGCCTGAGGCCCCATGTGTTCCAGTGCACCCTCTCACTATTCCCATGCATTGTCCCAGTGTTTAAAATCTAGGGACCATAAGAGATGGTCTAAAGTTCCACTATCAGGTATGAAAAGTGTCTTCTTCCCATGTACCAGGGCAGCTAGTGAAGGGAAAAGAGGAAAGAAACATCTGCAATACTCAGTGAATTCCCAAAAGGCCCACGCTTCTTTATTGGTTTTGAGATAGAGATCTGATGAAGAATGTCTGTCTTTTCTCTTGGGAAATGTAGAAATATTCAATGTATACCGACAAGTCTTTGTCTTGTAGGTCAGCAAGCATATGATTATCCATATTGGCTGTAATGCCTGCAGTTTGTAGAGCTGTACGTACTGCTTAAAGGTGATGGAAATGATCTCACAAGGTATAGATGTGGCAGAACAATGGAGTTTTAGGATTATATCCAATAATCTAATTAAAGTGGTAGGGGCTCAGTG
Source organism: Calotriton arnoldi (assembly GCA_963921515.1). Taxonomy (NCBI): domain Eukaryota; kingdom Metazoa; phylum Chordata; class Amphibia; order Caudata; family Salamandridae; genus Calotriton; species Calotriton arnoldi. Next base: position 531,659 of record CAWUFW010001659.1, read on the forward strand.
TAACCCAAAAGATTATACCTACAATTAGAAGAGGTCCTTTTGGGTGGAAAAATATTTTTCTATTTGCTTTTTCCCATAATGGTACTTGCCAGTAGCCCTTCATCAGATCCAGGGTGCTAATGAATGGGGCCTTCTCTAGTTCTTCTAACAATCAATTCATCTACATAAGGCACTGATCCAGTGTACTTCCTTATAACTAAAGGCTCTGGTGTAATTGTCAAATAAGTTGCGCCACTGGTCGTATGGACCTTTTGTTATTGACATACTGGAAGTGTATGAAAGGAACTAGCATCAGCACCAAATTGTAAATTACAGCTAAACCAATTTGGCGCCACAAGAATGACAGAGTGGATGAATGCCCAAACAATAAACGTTTATTAGCAAATTAGTCAAAGTTATGAGCATGAGTCAATCAATAAAACAGTGTTCGAGGCATGTGAGCTGCAGAGCTCACACTGTGCATTAGATCGCCATCTGGTGTTGGGCTCGGATGCTTGCACTTTGTTGTTGTCTTCGAAGAAGTCTTTGTAGTCATGTGATAGGTGACTCCTCCTTAGGACAATAGTGCGCATGGGCATCGACTCCATCCTCAGATTGTTTTTTTCCGCCATCGGGTTCGGATGCATTTCGACACTCCGATTCGAAACTTGTTTTTTTTGCAGCGTTTTCCACTTTTCAACGCCTGATACCGACATCGACATCTCGACGTCCCTTCCTCGATCTCCTTTCCAGCCGTCGACGTGGGCCGTTGGGCCCATCGACGCCGTAAGGCCTACTGCCCATGGAAAGGACGCCATTCCGAAAATGCCCCCAATGTGGAGCAAAGTTTCCTCACAGTGACCACCACCAGGTCTGTAATCGGTGCCTCTCACCAGACCATAACGAGGCCACTTGTCCGGCCTGCGCCTCCTTCCGCTCCAAGAAGACAATCCGAGATCGTCGAGCCCGAAGGCACATCATGGCGCACAGGTCCGCTCCGGAACCCGTCAACATCTTCGACGAGGGTCCCGATGTTCCGGAAGAAGACTCCGAAGACCTCGCTATCATCTCCGAGGCAGAGGACTCCGACAGTTCCATCCCTTCAGGGCAGCGTGTGAGTACTACTGCCCCTGCCACAACCCTCCCTGCAAAATCGAAGGCACCGGTCAGTACTTCGCCTACGGGCCCCAGTCGAGACCGTAAACGTGTTTCGGACGCCCGCCTTCGGGCTCGGCACCGAACAAGAAAACAAAGCCTTCTAGTTCCTCGGCACCGACCAAACCACATGTGCCCGTTACACCGGCACCTTCGGCGCCGAAACACAAAGACCACCCGGCGCCGAAATCCAGTTCGGTCCCCAAATCCGCCTCCAAGCACGCGGATCCCTCGGCACCGAAGCTACTCGACACACCCCCTAAACTAAAGCCGGTCGAGCCTGTAGCTAAACCGAAGGACGCCTCGACGCCTTCTAAAGCAAAGGAACATTTAAAGAAGCCATCACCACGTTCGGAACCGAAAAAGTCGGCGCCAAAAACTAATATTCAAGGAGAGGAACTGTTTACACCGGATCCCATCGATCCTAATCAACACAAACTTTATATCAATCCTAAAACAGGACATATTTCCTCTGTGCCACGTCACAAGCCTGTCCCTCCGAAGAAGAAAGACTCTTCCACTTCCCCTATGCCTCCTTCTTCCCCTATACCTCTCTCTAACACCCCTCCTCTCCACATCCCTATCACACCTCAACCTGCGGATTCTCCCCCACATGAGTATGAGGACAACATGGGGTACGGGGATGACCCTCATAATTTATATCTGGATCCAGATAATCCACCACAGGATGACTGGGGTTATAATGACCCCCAGACCCTACAGACCTCCCCAGCCCTCCACCTTATCCCACAAAACCATCTCCACCAGATGATCACATAGGTTTTGGGCAACTCATACATAGGGCGGCCGTTTTTCATGGGGTGCATATTCACACCGACCAACCAGAGGAAGATTTTCTTCTAGACACTTTTGAACGGTCTCAAAAAACTGTTCAAACTTTGCCCATAATCAAGGGTGTCATTAAACATGCACCTGAAATTTTTAACGACCCGGTCAGAGCCAGGATCCTTAATCCTAGAGTGGATAAAAAGTATAGACCTGCCCCCGATGACCCCACCTACATCAAAGGTCAGCTCCCCTTGACTCACTGGTCGTTTCTAATGCCAGAAAACGCGCCAATTCACAAACTTCAGGGGATGCTCCACCCCCTGATAAAGAATCCAAATTGTTAGATTCCTCTGGCAAACGCGTAGCTGCGCAAGCCACCAACATCTGGCGCATCGCTAACACCCAAGCTCTACTAGCTAGGTACGACAGGGCACACTACGATCAGCTAGAAACCCTCCTTCAACATCTACCTGATCAATACAAAACACAAGCCACTGACCTCATTCAAGAAGGCAAACTTATTTCAAATGCCTCCATTAAGTACGCCTTAGACGCAGCCGACACCGCCGCTAGGTCAGTTAACACTTGCGTGCTTATTAGACGACACGCCTGGCTTCGCATTTCAGGTTTTAAGCCAGAAGTCCAGACTACCATACTAAACCAGCCATTTAACCAAAACCAACTATTTGGTCCTGCTGTCGACACAGCACTAGAAAAGATGAAGAAGGATACTGACACTGCCAAATCAATGGGAGCATTGCAGTCCCCGCAGCAACGTGGCTCCTTTCGCCGCTCCTTTTACAGAGGGGGCTCCAGGAATACCACCGCAGACAGTTCCTCTTCCTATCGAACAAACACCCAAACCTCTCCTAATAGAGGATACTTTAGGGGTGGTTACAGAGGCAACAACTCTAAGGGCAGAGGTCGAGGTAATAATAACAACACCCGTACCTCCACCACTCCCAAACAGTGACTTTCCTCCACTTCCCCCGACCACAACACCCCTGTCGGGGGAAGGCTATCACAGTTCCTGCCTGTCTGGAACTCCATTACAACAGACAGGTGGGTGAGACAGATTATCCAACATGGCTACTGCCTGGAGCTAACAGCTACCCCCCACCATACCACCCAGGCAGCGTCCAATGTCCACAGACCATCTTACACTTTTACAACAAGAGGTACTTTCCCTGCTTCAAAAGCACGCCATAGAGCCAGTGCCTCTGCTACAGCAAGGCACAGGGGTTTACTCCCTGTACTTCCTCATTCCCAAAAAGGACGGCACTCTCAGGCCTATTTTAGACCTCAGACCTCTCAATCAATACATACACTCAGATCATTTTCACATGATCACTCTCCAACAAGTGCTTCCCTTACTACAACCACAAGACTTCCTTGCCACATTAGACCTCAAGGACGCCTACTTCCACATTCCCATACATCCTGCTCACAGGAAGTATCTAAGGTTCGTTCTCAATGGGCAGCACTACCAGTTCAAGGTACTCCCATTCGGAGTCACCACTGCTCCAAGAGTGTTTACCAAATGCCTTGCAGTAGTAGCAGCGCATCTACGAAGACAACAAATACATGTCTTCCCATACCTGGACGACTGGCTTATCAAAGCCAAATCATTCAACCAGTGTGTCTAACACACTCCCCAAACGATACAAACATTACACAACTTGGGGTTCACGATAAACTATACCAAGTCCCACCTTCAGCCCTCCCATGTCCTTCAATATCTGGGAGCTACGATAAACACTTCCACTGCTCTAGCTTACCCCAGCCCAGCCAGGATAGCCAGTATACAAACCCTTGTCCCCAGGTTTCAAATGCAACACTCTCTCCCAGCCAGAGTGTTTATGCAGCTCATCGGCATGATGGCATCCTGCATTTTTCTCGTCCCTCATGCAAAACTTCAAATGCGTCCTCTACAAGAGTGCCTAGCGCGCCAATGGAACCAGGCTCAGGGACATCTTACAGATCTGGTGTTGGTGGACAGCCGCACACATCGCTCTCTGCAGTGGTGGAACACCAACAATTTGTCCAAGGGGCGGCCGTTCCTAGAGCCGGTTCCACAAGTAGTACTAACCACGGACGCATCCCTTACAGGATGGGGAGCACACCTGTTACACCATACAACACAGGGCAAGTGGACCACTCAGCAGAAGCTGTTCCACATCAACCACCTAGAGTTACTAGCTATATTCCTAGCTCTCAAGTCCTTTCAACTCCACGTACAAAACAAAGCTGTCCTGATCCGAACAGACAACATCACAGCTATGTACTATATACAAAAACAGGGGGGACACACTCTCCACAACTGTCCCAACTAGCACAGGACATTTGGAGGTGGGCCATTCCACAAAACATATACCTTCTAGCAGAACACCTACCAGGGGTTCACAATCAGATTGCAGATCTGTTAAGTCGACAGACACAACAGATTCACGAGTGGGAACTACATCCACAAGTTCTTCTACCTTTCTTCCAGATGTGGGGCCAGCCAGACTTAGATCTGTTCGCCACACACCAAAACGCCAAATGCCCAACCTTCGCCGCCAGGCTTCCACACCCGCAGTCCAAGGGCAATGCGATATGGATGAACTGGTCCGGCAGATTTGTGTACGCTTTTCCACCGCTCCCACTCATCCCACTTGTAGTACGCAAGCTTCGACAACAGTCTCTCAAAATGATACTAGTAGCCCCTACATGGGCACGCCAACCGTGGTTCACCACACTACTGGAGCTATCAGTAGTCCCATACCAAAGACTACACCTCTCCCCAACAATGCTAACGCAGAGCCATGGAGAGATAATGCACCCAGATCCATCTCAGCTGAACCTTGCAATTTGGCTCCTGAAGTCCTAGAATTCGGTTACCTTAACCTACCCCCAGACTGCATGGACGTTATAAAAGAAGCTAGACGCCCAACTACCAGAGCCTGCTATGCAGCTAAATGGAAAAGATTCGCTATTTACTGCGCTAATAATAACATCCAACCATTACAAGCCTCTACGCAAAACATCATTTGCTATTTGCTACATTTGCAAAGATGTAGTCTTGCATACTCATCCATACGTCTGCACCTCGCAGCCCTTGCTGCTTACTTGCAAAACAGGCAACACTTATCACTATTCAAAGTTCCCGCCATTAAAGCCTTCATGGAAAGCCTTAAGCGGATCATGCCTCCCAGATTACCACCTTCCCCAGTGTGGAATCTTAATATAGTACTTACCAGGCTCATGGGTCCACCTTTCGAACCCTTACATAAATGTGAACTTCAATTCCTTACATGGAAAGTTGCGTTTCTAATTGCAATCACTTCTCTAAGGAGAGTCAGTGAGCTACAAGCTCTAACTATACAAGAGCCTTTCTTACAAATACATCATAATAAGGTAGTTCTGAGAACAAACCCAAAATTCCTTCCCAAAGTCATTTCGCCTTTCCACCTTAACCAATCAGTAGAACTACCTGTGTTCTTCCAAAACCCAGATTCCGTGGCAGAAAGAGCTCTCCACACCCTAGATGTCAAAAGAGCCCTTATGTATTACATTGACAGAACCAAATCCTTTCGCAAAACCAAACAATTGTTTGTGGCTTTCTCGCCACCACACAAAGGTAATCCCATCTCAAAAGCCAGGGTTGCAAGGTGGATTGTTAAATGTATCCAAATCTGCTACCAAAAAGCCAAACGCACATTATCAGTTCCCCCTAGAGCGCACTCAACACGCAAACTAGGGGCATCCATGGCATTCTTAGGGAACATTCCCCTAGAAGACATATGTAAGGCAGCCACGTGGTCTACAACACACACCTTCACTAAACACTATTGTGTTGATGTGCAAGCCAAGCAACAAGCTTCCGTGGGCCAAGCTGTCCTTAAAACCCTTTTTCAAACTACTGCAACACATACAGGTGACCACCGCTAGGGGAGATACTGCTGTACAGTCTATGCACAGTGTGAGCTCTGCAGCTCACATGCCTCGAACGGAAAATGCTACTTACCAGTATGCATCTGTTCTTGGCATGTAGAGCTGCAGATCCTCACACGCCCACCCACCTCCCCGGGACCTGTATGTGCTCCAGTCCTATCTTAATTAGATACACACACATGGACATCTCTTTTCTTTTCTACTAACTCCATCACTCCCCAATATGGCGAAAAACAATCTGAGGATGGAGTCGATGCCCATGCGCACTATTGTCCTAAGGAGGAGTCACCTATCACATGACTACAATTCTTCTTCGAAGACAACAACAAAGTGCAAGCATCCGAGCCCAACACCAGATGGCGATCTAATGCACAGTGTGAGGATCTGCAGCTCTACATGCCAAGAACAGATGCATACTGGTAAGTAGCATTTTCCTTACCAGACAAGCATATTTATCAATTTGGTTATTCAATCTGAAGTTGTGCATTATGTAAATTAAAAGGTAAATCATAATCAAATAGAAGATGCAGAACAGAGAATACATCAGTTCCATAAAGGAACTTCCCTAAGCTAAATAAAGCATCATCAATGGCAAAAGAGAAATTCTAGGCAGAAGGTGTCAGTCTCAAATGAACCAAATTAAGGTGCAAGGAAATGGGCATAATCGTTCAAGAGAGGAGCTCATAAACCAGAGATAGGGGATATAGCAGAGTTAGGGAGAGGTCTTCCCTTGGTGAAGTCAGAACAGGAATCTGCTAGCTACTTTTAAGAAACACACAACTATATCAAATAGATTTCTCAAGAAACTTTGTCCCACCAACTCCCCCAAATTGATCAATCAGGATTCACCACTTCTCTACTGAGAGCAAGATGACTCCCTGCTTTCTCATCTCCAGACAAAGGCTCACACAGCTGCATAACCTTGTAGATATAAGCAGTCCGTTATGCCTGGTACAGACTGTGAAAATCTCAAGAAGTATTTAATTTACTAAAACAAAAACTTCGAAAACAAACAATGAATGGTTCTTTTAACTAATGAGGATGTTAAAATACCTGCAAGGGAAAGAGAGATGTGAAGCCACAGAGAAATCAACAGTATATGTCTTAAAGGAATACTCCAATTGGCTTGAGCCAACTCTCAGTCAAGCTGTTAAGAAAATCACAGTTAAATGGACTCAACTATGTCATAAGCAATACATTGAGAATACTTTGGTTATAAAAGTATGGCTCGATTATATCGTTATACTACTACGTGTTAGTGCACAGGTAAATCTGTAACAAACGTATTAATACAAGTGTAGTAAATTAAAGGAACACTAAACGTCTGCTGCTCCAGCATTGGGTATGCTCTGCAATCTGAGATACTTTTGACCAGATGAAAAGAAATACAAAATCTCTTGGAGCGACATGGCTTGGAATGATTACTATGGAAGATGACCAGTTACTGAAGGATGACTTGGTAATCCCTAGGGCTAATATATCTTCTAAATCTTTGTCCTCCAGCCTTCCATTTGGTTTCTGGGATTTTGTATGGGCAGATGTGCACCCTTGCACCGTCCTCAGTATCAACAGCTTATTCTTTAAGGGGGAGGGGGTATTTCCTAGTAAAGTGGAGAGTAATTTTTTAGTCCTATCCATGACAAGGTAAAGATTGATTTTCTTTTTCTCTGATCAATGTATTCACTGTTCATTCCTGCCTAGTAATAGATTTTCTTTTTTGGAACATATCATCATTAGTATCTTGTAGAGGTGGGTGATGCAGGGTAAAGTGACTGGTCTCAGGTTTTTCCCATTCTTTCATAGGTTGATAAGGCAAACCTGTGTGGTACGTTTCTTATCTGGTTGGACAATTTGGTAGGTATAGGGGCTATGGAATCAGTTATGGTAAAACGACTACCAATTTCTGGTCTGTATTGGGAAGAAATAACAAGACATTGTGCCTTACACCATATTCAGTAATATAAATGGTTGTCATCTGAAGAGGAGTTTGAATGGACTGAAGCCTGTAGACGTTTGGAGGGTAATTAAGATTAGTGGCAATAGTTTATCCAAGTCTTTATAGTCTGTGGTTATGGCCTTTATTAACAATTGATTGAAGGTCTGTTTAAACTATTTTACTCATCCATTGGTGTGTGGATGATATACTTACATTTTAGTGCGAGTGATCTGTAAAGCTTTACAGATGGGCTTCATTAGTAGTGATGTAAAAGTGGTTTCCTCATCACTGATGATTTCGGTTTGCCACTCCACTCAAGTGAACAAGCATTGGCATAGCCAATAGGTCTCGCCTTTCGGACCTTATAAGTGTTTAGTTATCCAGCACAATATCCTTGGTGCAACAAGATCAACTGTTGCATGGCTAAATACTTATAAGGTCCCAAAGGTGAGACCTATTGGCTATGCCAATGCTTGTTTGACTTGTCACTGTCTTTGCTTTCTATGGGCTGAGCACCATTGCCTCGCCTGAGAAGCCTCCATTTAATAGAAGATTCCATTAGAAGCATGTCAGAGGTCCCTGTCTGCAACCACACCCTGGGTTTACTCGCTCATTCTGCGTGCACGTTAATCCTGATCTGCTATCCATTGTGTGTGTGTGTCTCTAACTCTGGTGTTTTAGTAACATGGAGAGTTAGCAAGGGTCATGACCATGATTCTGCATGGTGTGGTCTGCTAGCCCTGTGTATGCTGCAAGTCCTATGCTGTCCTAGATTCTGTCTGATCCTTTGACGGACTCCTGCTGAAAGGCTAGTAATTCTTGTGCCATGCTGACGGACACCTATCTCTGTCATGACATCACCACTTGCTGTCGTTACAAGTGTGAATATGTTGACGTTTCTTGTTGACTGTGTGTTGACGTTCCTGCTTGTGCCCAAGTTGCGGAGTGGCTCTGATTTTGGTCCAGCAACTTCCTGACCATGAAGTGGGCCTCACATGAATTGTGACTAAGGTGTCTGTTGCTGTTGGTGTGGTACTGTGACATTCTGTACCCGGGCACTGTGCTTTTAGCAGGCAAACATACAACAAAATTAAAAAGCAGCTTGTTTAGTATGACGCAGTCCTCTTTGTGCAATGCTGTGTAATGGTTTATCTAAGGAGACATATTCCCTTAATTATTATGGGGAAAGTGGCAATCTATTTACCACATTCACCATTGATTCTGCAGGTGAGGTGCTCCCAACCTCTCCTTGACATGTTTAATTGCTTTTCTGCTCTCTTGTTGGTCTGCATCGAGCAAATCTCCTTATTTTCCAATGAGGACTCTTGTGTCTGGATATCTGAGCCCGCCCCTCCTGCGTCGGAGAGTCCAGAAATGATCATCCAGACATTTCAAAGTCTTTTTTGTAGTGACGCAGCTTCTGATTTTCTCTCTTTCACGGTGCTAAAATGACCAGTTCAGCATTCTAGGATCCCTGTTTGGCCACAAAGATTACTGCAATCATCCATTTCTCTTTTTATCTACATGCTTCATACCGGTGATGTCTACGTCTTTTCAGCAGTCTCTTTTCTATTCTAGCAGTTGTACTATAATTGTATCCAGAACCAATTGCGATAGAAGTCCAGAGCCAGACACTACCATAAAGTGTGTTATCCCTAAATTGGCGTCTGGTGTATTCATCACTTTGCATTAACTGTTAGTTATCATTCAGAAATTCTTTACAAAAAACTAATAACATCCTCTTAAGAATTTAAAGTGAGACGAGGTTCCAGTATGTCCAAATTATGACAGCCTACTTGACCCAAGTATCTTCAAATCTGCCACCTTGCATGATATTCCTCCAGAGCATCTTTTAGGATGCAGTATAACCTCACCATATTCCCATACGCATTTGTTTTTTATTTATTTATTTATTATTGGGCATTTTTGTATCACGCACACAAGACCCTGGGGTAACAGAGCGCTTTACATAGTTTCTATAATCGAGTGGTCTATCCTTGCTGCACCCTATGTCAGTGACAGCCAGTGTCAACCACTGAGGATTAGAGGCTCTAATTTAGAGTTTGACAGATGAGTTACTCCATCACAATGGGATGGATATCCTGTGTGCCTTGCTACAAGTGCATTATCTCCTATGGCATTTGTAATAGGTGTGTGCTTTATGCACGCTCTATTTTCACCCCTCCCCCAAATGGACTGTATATCTCAAAGCTTTTTAAGGTTCTTCTCACTCTCTATCCTTTTTAACTGGTAGTCACCAGCTCCCCCTCGCTGCTTGTCAGTGCTTCCTTCCTCTGTTGTGCCTCTTCCCCCATACTGCTGCTAGGCTGCTCCTGCCTGTGGTGGTTAGTCCTTCAGCCAGTCTTAGTTTTTAGTTTATTTCTCTATACTTTTTTGCACGTTCAGCGCCGTTCCTGCTTCCCAACACCCACTTCCTGCTGCCCGCCTCCCCAGCGCCCCTCCCCTCCCCAGGACCTACTTAATGTAGGCTGCATTGCAGCCGCGCCACCGGCGTGCCAAAGGCAAGCCCATCTAGGCCCTTCCGCGCCCAGCTACAGGAACCCTGGCCCTCCGGGCACCCACAGGTACACCACTGCAGCTCTTCGAGCCCTGGACTCCGTACGCTGCAACAACTGTTGCCTCACATCGCTAAGTTCTACAGCAGGACCGTTCACCTGCCAACGCTGTCTCTTTACCTGCAACGTAGGACCTCCTGCCCTCACAGAAACCTGCGCCACTCCGCCGACTGAGACCACCTCTGAACCACTCCAATGCCTTCTGATCTTCCTCCCCGACATTGCCACCACAGCGCCCAACGGTTACAAGAGGACACACTGGGACCGTGCCAACATCCACAAAGAAACAATCCGCTGCACCACCACCAAAGACGACACCACACCGAGCATGTAACACCTCAATTTCCAACTCCACAGATGACAAAACAACCATCAAAGGCACCCTTACCTACAGACCCCTAGGAACAGGCACTGGCCTCTGCAACGCCATCACTGACTTTATCGCCCCATTTGCCATTGAATCGAAGCACTATATCTTCCTCGGAGACGTCAACTGCCACCTCGACGACCCCACAGACACTAACTCTGCCAACCTCCTGGAACGAATGGACAACATCGGCCCCATACAGCTGGTGACACTCCCAACACACAAAGCAGGATGTACACTGGACTCTATCTTCAAGTCCAGCAACAGAGTCAAATACAGCCATGCCACAGAACTTACCTGGACCAACCACTTCATCATCCACATAACCATCGCTGGATCACCGCGCACCACCACCAACACCTCCTTCCGCAGCTGGAGCGAAATGTCACAGACCCAATGGATGGAAGCCCTCAACACCACCCAGCCAAAACCCGCAGATCCACCAAATAAGTAAAATACAGCCATGCCACAGAACTTACCTGGACCAACCACTTCATCATCCACTTAACCATTGCAGGATCACCGTACACCACCACCAACACCTCCTTCCGCAGCTGGAGCTAAGTGTCACAGACTCAGTGGATGGATGCCCTCATCACCACCCAGCCCAACACCACAACCAACCTGGAACAAGCAGTGCAGAACTTTAACACCTGGATCACCAATGCCGCCGACCGAGTCACACCCATCAAACCAGCCAAAACCCACAGATCCACCAAACAAGCCAGCTGGTACACACCAGAACTCAGTACAATGAAACGCAGCGGCAAACAACTGGAGAGAAGATGGTGCACCAGCAGAGATGCTACAGACCGACCCACCTTCAAGTCAGCCCTTAACAAATACCACCAATGACTCAAAGACGCAAAAAAAGGACGCCCTCACAGACCGCATTGAGACAAGCGCCAACCACACCAAGAAACTCTTCACCATCGTCAAAGAGTTCTCCTGCCCTACAGCCACGAGAGCACAATTCCTCCTTCACAGGAACTTTGCAATGCCCAAGCAAACCACTTCCACAACAAGATATCCACCATCTGTGGGAACTCCGAGCCCCAACCCACTGACCTCATCAGCCTCCACACTCCAATGGAAGCCTCCCCCGACCAACATCTCACCGCATGGGAACAGCTCACCACACCGAACACCACAGCCATCATGAATTCCACCCACTCAGGAGCACCCACTGTCCCTTGCCCCCACCGCCTCTTCAACCTAGGAAGCAACGAGATCAGCCACCAACTCACCACCATCCTTAATGCATCCATCGCCACACCCACCTTTCCGGATGCATGGAAACACGCAGAGGTCAGAACCCTCCTCAAGAAACCCTCTGCCAACCCGTGTGAACTCCAGAACTACCACCCCATCTCGCTGTTCACTTGCCCCGCCAAAGTCTGAGAGAAGGCCATCAACCGGCAGCTCACCGAACACCTGGAGAGAAACAACCTGCTAGACTCCTACCAATCCGGTTTCTGTGCAAACCACAGCACCGAGACCACCGTGATCGCTGCCACGGACGACATCCTCACCCTACTCGACGGGAGAATTGGCAGCCCTGATCCTCCTCGACCTCTCCGCGGGCTTCGACACTGTATCTCACCACACACTCATCAAGAGACTGCACCTGATCAGAATCAAGGGATGCGCACTCAGATGGATTGCATCATTCCTCAAAGGACGAATGCAGATAATCCGCCTACCTCCCACGACCACCATCTGCGGCATCCCTCAAGGTTCATCCCTCCGCCCCACCCTCTTCAACACCTACATGACGCCTCTAGCTGACATCGTCCGAGCTCACGATCTCAACATCATATCCTACGCCGACAATACCCAGCTCTTCCTCTTGCTCTCAGCAGACCCCACCACCACTAAGACCAACTTCCACAGCTGCATGAAGAACGTCCCAGACTGGATGAAGGACAACTGTTTGAAGCTCAACACTGACATGACCGAAGTGCTGATCTTTGGTAACCACGCCTCCCTCTGGAACAACACCTGGTGGCCTGCTCCCACGCCAAAATACCACACGTGCATCCTCTGCATCATCCTGGACAGCAAACTCGCCATGAAACGTAAGATCAATGCAGTCTCCTTCGCCTGCTTCCACACTCTCTGTATGCTCCGAAGAATCTTCAAATGGCTCCCCATCAGCACTAAGAAAACAGTCATGCAAGCCTTAATCACCAGCCGGCTGGACTACGGCAGCACACTGTACGCAGGAGCCACCACCAAACTCATGAAAAGTCTCCAGACGATACAGAACTCAGCGGCCAGACTGGTCCTCAACCTGCTCAAACAGACCCACATCACCCAACACCTGAGGATCCTCCACTGGCTCCCTGTCCAGAAATGATGCCAATTCGAGTTACTGACACACGCCTACATAGCCCTCCGTGACTAAGGACCTGCATACATAAACCACCGCCTGAACTTCTACCAACCATCCAGAAACCTGTGGTCCACCTCCCTCATCCTTGCACAGACTCTGCGCATCCTCCGTAGCCCCAGCGGATCTCCCACCTCGCTGCCAAGTCCTGGAACGCCCTCTCCCTCCACCTCAGAACATTACCCTCACTGACGGACTTCAGGAAGAGACTCAAGACCTGGCTTTTTGACTAAGCCCAGCAACCCAGCGCCTAGATACCCTCACAGGTAAAGCTGTGCTTTACAAGTATTGATTGATTGATCTTTTTACATCGTGTAGTAATTTGTCATCTCTAACACTGAAACTCCTTGCTATAGAAGATGGGCCTAGTGTTGTCACTCCGTTAATCATCACCTTCTTTTTTTGTTTTCCATTTATGGCAAGATAACCATAAAAGCATACAGAAAATACATAGACAATTACATAAGTTAAAACATAACATTAAGTAAAAAAATCATTGTTCTATAAAATTCTTGTCATCCTAAAATCAGATATACATATCCGATATTATGCAAGCTTAAAGGATAACTGAGGAACCTAATGTTCAGTGCAACTCTAATAAAATTTCAAACACCATAACAAATATTGGAGGATGCTAATTGTTGTAAAGAGAATAGACCATTTTGGTACTGGATAATCTTAGTTAGATGTATGCAAAGGACAAGAAAAAGCTCACAGGGATGGTGTAAAGTGTGCAAAAAAGCTTTGTTATTTTCGGTGATCACAGGGGCAGATAGGGAGTTGATCAAACCATGTACCCTAAGACGGAAAACAACCAAAAAGAATGTAAAGTGCTTAAGCGGAAACAAGTAAGAGAAAATCTATACTGGGAATTTGGAGTAAGGATCAGCCAGCATTCAGTCTCTCTAGAAATGCACAATAACAAATGTGCAACAACCGTCTGCATAGATTCATCATTCTGGGACCTCAATTCTCTTTAGTAAATAAAAACTAGTTTTCTGGTGTCTGTTTAGATACAATTTCCAATGACTCAGAGGCTTTATAATACTCCGGGACACCCACCTCTGTAAAAATACCTTTTAAGTACATGAACCAAGGAATTTCAGTAATATGATCAAGTGCTAGAGAAACATTTAGCAGCAATCCTGACAATCCTGCATATGATGATTGCCAGATTTTGTGCCTTAGGGACGAGTGGGCCAAACCTATTCGGTCTTCTAGGTATTTCAATCTGTTTCATCTTGACAGATGATGTGTGCTGTACTCTTGGGAACAGAGAGTAGTTTGTATAAGAATCTATTCTCAACCCTTTAAAGCAATAAAAGATTTATAAAACCCCATACTCTAGCCCTGTATAAGGCAGCCAGCATGCATTTAGATTAATATATTTGAATGAGTTCCCTCACAGGTTTATGAGACAATTTAGACGCAAACTGCTTCAATCGCTCTCTGTAGCTGCATACATCTTTGTTTGGTTAAAAATCCCCACTGCAGTTCATCATTAAAAGTAGTACCTAAATAGTTAAAATGTTTGACCCTATCAATCATAGCGTCCTCTATCCTGTGCTTTTTAAATTAGTTTTTTGCAGCCCACTAACCATAGTAAATGATTTAGGCATGTTAAAGTTGAAATCTATTTCACTCATTAACAGGGCAAAGGAATCCAACAAAATTTGTAGTCAGTTAGATGTTCTCGAGATGGGAACAGCTGTCTGCATACAAAAAAGCTGGGATTGCCCGCCTCCCTATTTGTGGCATATCCTTTCCTTTACAAACTAAGAAGTTCTCCAAAACATTTTTATAAATTAAATATAAAAATCCCGGATACACCCCTGACGAACACCTAAGAATGACCTTTATTAGGGTAGTGCATTTCCCATCTTAACTATAGCGGACTTTAATGAAAGTGTCTCAATGTGAGCGACAGAGGAGGTCCTCGAGGGACTGCTGAACCCCCATGGTCCTCGTCATGGCACACAGCATCAACCGATTAATGGTATCGAAAGAACAGGAGTGATCCATAAAAGCCATCTGAATGGCACCTCTCCTGGCCTTCACATACTTTCCTACTAGAAGGGATAAGTTCAGACTCTGCTCAACTGTCCCCATACCATGGCAAAAGCCAAATTGGATATCTGAAAACGTGTTATTTTCATCGACCCAAGACTCCAACCTAGATATTAAAACGCATCCCAATATTTTGGTCGTTGTGTCGAGTAAAGAGATGGGGTGATAACATGAAGGTTGATTGTCATCTCCCTTTTGAAATATAGACACGATACCTGCTACTTTCCATGATTCCGGAAGAGAGGCCTTAATAGCTGCTCGTAATACATTTGTGACTAATGGTGCCCAGATGTTAATATTTGCTTTAAAAATATCTATTGCCACACCATCAGGGCCTTGAGATTTACATGAGGTACTCTTGTTAAAAGCAGTAACAACCTCATCAGTGCCAAAAGATTGACTCAAG
Organism: Calotriton arnoldi; assembly: GCA_963921515.1. Lineage (NCBI taxonomy): Eukaryota > Metazoa > Chordata > Amphibia > Caudata > Salamandridae > Calotriton > Calotriton arnoldi. The sequence continues at coordinate 547,259 of CAWUFW010001659.1, forward strand.
ACATGCGGCCATAGGGTCAGGAACACATCCTCTCTTCTCCTCTCCTACGTTACCAGTATCAAAAACCTTGCTGAAGTGTTCCACCCATCTGTCTGCACTAATGTGCGTAACTAGTTTAGCAACTCATAGTCAGAGAAAGAATGTATGATCACGACGTTCCAGAAACTCTTACTGTCTCTCGCTGCACCAGCTGTTTCTAAATCCTCCCAAGCTTTCTGTCTGATCTCCTCTTGACGAGTTTCTAAATTTTGTTTGTAAGCATGCCGGGCTTGTTTCAACTCTTCTTTACACCTGAGACATGCTCTAAGTGCCTGCTTTTATAGTATGTGGGCTGCTGAGCAGGCCTCATTAAGCCATTTACAATAATGGGAGGGAGCAGCCTTCTTTGTCACTGAAAGCTTGCTCGAGATATTCTCACACAGGGAACTAAAACCTTTCAAAATGGAGCAACACTTGGGTTCAGACGGATATTGAAGGCGGGCTCACAATTTTTAACTAGATCAAACAAAAAAATATTGGGAATAATGCGGTCCCATTTAACGTGTAGCCCTTTACTGTTATTAAAGTTTAACAACCTTAATTCTGCTGATCTAGGTCCTTACATCTATTTTTAGAATTAAAATTAATAGATTGGGATCACTAACACAATTAGCAGAGATTATTTTTTTTTAAGAGAGAAACTACATCATGTGAAAAAGGCATAAAATCTATTGTGCTACATGCAGCCTTTCCATTGAATGTGGGTAGTTGAAAGTTAAATGGCAATCCCATGTCCCAGGCAAAAACCAGATAATTTTTTTAATTATGCTGTTAAAAGCATTCCCGTAACCGGAATGAATAAAACTTCAAGCGTCACACGGACGACAAGACAACCATCAGAGGCACCCTTGCATACCAGCTTCTGCAACACCATTGCAGACTTCATTGCGCCCCTAGCCTTAGACTCCAAAGACTACATCTTCCTAGGCGAACAACATTTCCACATCGACGACCCCAATGACTACAACACACACCTCCTCAACAGTATGAGCAACCTCAGATTGACCAGATCTTCCATGACCCTACATACACCGCAGGACACAGCCTGGACCACATTTTCATCTCCAGAAACTGTCAAATACAGCCACGTCAGAGAACTCATATGGACCGATCACTCCATCGTCCACTCCAGCATCTCTAGCCTCTGCCCGCCACCCCAAGACAACCAGCGCCCCCCACTGGAGGTGGAACAAAATCTCAGAGACCAGCTGGACGGATGCCCTCAACACCTCCCATCCTGCTACCACCACCAACCTTGAACAGGGAGTGAAGAACTTCAACGCCTGGATAACCAATTGCGCCGACAGCATCAAGAGCAACATTCAGAGAAAATCCTCCAAAAAGGCCAGGTTTTATACCCAATAACTCAGAACAGCTAAACGAGACAGCAAACAGCTGGAGAGGAGATGGCGCGCCAACAAGGACACTTCCGACAGGGCAGCCTTAAAGACCTCCCTCAACATCTAACACCGCCTGCTGAGGGCAACAAAGAAGACAGCCCTAGTCGCACGCATCAAAACCAGCGCCAGCAACACCAAGGAACTTTTCAACAACGTTAAGGAATTCTCCAACCCGGCTGCCAGCGGATACATCATACCCTCTTAGGAGCTGTGTGACAACCTCGCCGACTTCTTCCACGACAAGATCGCAACCATATACAGAAAGTTCGTACCCCGACCCACACCTACGGACTTCCTCGAGAGATACGCCACCACCGCAACCTACACAAACCACAGATTGACCACCTGGAGCCTCCTCTCCACCAAGGACACCACCTCCACCATGAAATCTATCCATTCGCAAGCTCCCACAGACCCATGCCCGCACCACTTCTTCAACCTCGGAACCCAAAGGATTGGCCAGGAGGAAATCGCCCGGCTCAAAACCTCTGTTACCACTGCAACATTTCCCAACACCTGGAAACACGCCGAAGTCAGACCACTACTCAAAAAACCCTCCGCTACCCCAATGAACTCAAAAACTATATCCCTGCTCTCATTCCCAGCAAAGGTTTCGGAAAAGATGATCAAGAGGCAACTCATGAAACCCCTGGAGCAGAACCAGCATCTCAGCGCCTCCCAATCTGGCTTCCGCAGCAATCACAGCACCGAAACCGCCCTGATCGCAGCCACCGGTAACATTTGAAACCTCCTTGACCGAGGAGAAACAGCAGCTCTGACCCTCCTTGACCTCTAGGCAACCTTCGAGACAGTATCCCACCACATGCTGATCGAAAAACTCCACCACATCAGCATCCAAGGGGACGTGCTCAGATGGATCACCTCCTTTCCCCCCAGAAGAACCCAGAGGATCCACCTCCCACTTCTGAACCCAAGGAGATCACCTGTGGTGTCTCCAGTGCTTAATTTGTGCCGGTGCTTTCCGGTGCTTAGCACCGGCACTTATTTATCAGGGCCGGGTCTAGAAGTCAGGGCCAAGTTACAACTCACATCAACGGCTGCACAACGTGTGTAATGTCAGCCAATATAAACGACTGTTGAAACTCTGTCTTTCTGGTGAAGAGCTGAACTGATAATAAATCCATGCCTTCCCTCTGTTTTGCCGGTGGGCGGACGGACCACTGTTTGGGCTGGATTTGTGCAGCCGCAGGAGCGTGTGTAACCTTAGTGACACAGACACAGATCCTTAACGCGGTGTTAAAACTGCTCCTCTTGTAAGATTAATTGTGCCTGCTTTAGTGCACTCGCGTGATTTGAAAAGGCGCAGCACTTCCAGGTATTGAGTGGAAAGTCAGTGTAGGGTATTGCTTTCATTATATAAATGTTATCAGGGGCAAGCAGGGGCAGCGGATTGAGGATTCGCACACTTCCCGTACTTTACGCGAGGGTCGGTGCCCGGACAATACTATCTCTGCAGAGGCACCTATCTTTCTAACGAAACGCATCAATTACCCGGACTGTTTTTGTGGCATTGAAGGCTTATACCAAGAAGCTCTTTAAACTAGCGCCGCCAAACCTGCTTTCTGTTACAGCTCCCCGGGTCACGTCGGGTCCCACATGGACACACTGTTGCGGAGGAGCCATGTCCGGTCGGCGCGCATTCTGTGGCAGGATGTTGAATTTCCTGCCTGCCAGTCGGGCCCCAAAGCACCCAGGAAAGCAATCCCCTGCTGCAAGGCCTAGAGTTAAAGGAGGAAGCCGGTGTTTAAGGATTGACCACCACCTGCTCACTTCCTCCTGACCTGGACCTGTTCTGTTGCTGTGCGTGCCCTGCCCAGGCAGAGCCCAACTTATGCCCTGGACTCACCACGCCAGCGTGAGTCTCGTAGTGGGAGCAGGTGGCACAGGCTGAGGCTGCACTGCAGCATGGCTGACTGTCTGACTCTGAACAAGAGACAGGCTAGTGATCCACGCGGAGCCACGCCTACAGCTCCTCTCGGTAGATCATTCTGACAGCTGTAAAGAGATTCAGGTAAGTCAGATATTCATTTATTAATCTGCTACTGCTGACATTTAAAAAGTTTGTGTTACAAGAATGGAGAGGGGACTCAAGCACGGAATAGCCGCGCGCCTTGGAAATGGGCACACTAACTTGTCTGTCTGTGCTGTAAATGAAGGGCCATCTAAGGTGGAAGTTTTGTCTCAACTAGCAGTTTTGCTGATTTATTAGTGAAAAGTGTTTAATATCTGTGCTTGACAGTGGCACTATGAAGCAGCAGCCTTTATTTTCCCAGCGCAGTGAGACTTGCTAAGTTAGAGGTAAGTCAGGTGATTAATGTTCCCCCTCGAGAGAGGTCAGAGTTTTGTCTACTGGCAGTTTTCACTCTGACCATAAAGCAGCGCAGAGGGTTAATATACCTACTACTGCAAAGAAAGTCTACCGGCATATTGTATTGTATTGAACTGTATTGTATGTGGATAACTCAGTGGGTTGCTGCATTTGTCACGGAGATCTCTTTGTTACATATGGTTCAGCCGCTAACTGGAGCGGAGGTTGGGGTGGAGGGTGCTGATTATTTAAAAATTAAATAATAGCTTTAACTGCACCTGCTGCAGAGTTCGACTTTCTTCTTGCTCAAATGAGTGTGATTTCTGATGTGTTTATTTCCATGGACTTCATTGCATGATTTTGGTCGCAAGAAAGTGCCACACATATAGTCGTTGAATGACTCTCATAAATCCACTGAATCTATGAAAATGTCACACATAAGCAATCTGAAACATTAGCAGCTATACTGAAATGGGTGCAATTTCTGATATCTATATGATTCCCTCGTCTTCATTGCTTCATTTTGCTCACGAGAAAGTGTCGCTCATATTTGTTGGAATGTCACTCATTATTACACTGAAATTTTGAAAATGTCACACATAGCAATCTGAAACCTTGGCAGCTATGCATATCGTCATGAGGCACGCACTACGCACTAGCCAGCAGTCCGGCACAATTAACTGAAGTAGCAGCATGCCGTGCAGCAGCAAACCTCTTAAAGTCAGTAATCAAGTAAGTAACTAACTCTGCTTTTACCTGAGCGTACCACATAGGTCATGAACGGTGGAATCTGCTTGTTCTTAAATGTTTTCTGACCGCAGTTTCTTCACGGGCACCTGAAATGTGGCATCTGTTTATTTTGCAATGTTCAGTGTCTGCCATGTCTGTACAAGTCAATGAAAGGTTTGATTGGTTTGTCCTGGAAGCTTTGGTGTGCGGCTGGCGCTCGGTGATGCAAGTTCGTTTTGCACAGTGTGACTGTCACAGGCCAATTAGTAGCAAAGACAAAGGATTTAAGTGGTCTAATGTTGGAGCGAGATATTGAATTTATGTGCAAATTAATGGTCTCCGGCAGTCAGGCCACGAGCCCGATAAAGAGAGATATAAAGAGAGCGATGGGAAGTGTAGGATGAGGACGGGTCCTCGCACTTACCTGGTGCAAGCTCCTCGTGGTACCCTCAGGTGCCAGCTTGTCACACTGCTTATCAATGCCAGACAAGGGATTATCCAGAAAATGAAAATACCTCCCTCTTTGACCATCCCTGTAAAGCGCCGGTGAGCAAAGAGGGACCCCACCGTCCCTTGAGGTTTTCAGGGAGTTTGTGCTTAAGAAACCTTTTTTCGTAGCTAATGATAAAATAGGGTTTTAAAGAAATTCTCCAAACAAAAAATGGCTTATGAATGCTTGCCCATGAAAAAATACAAAACGTATTTCCAGTTTGCTGAGGCTGACTGTTGGGGTTTCCTTCCTTTTGTCACCCTTTCTCCACTTTTCCTTTCATTAATGTTTTTTTCCTTTTCTCACCTCTATACTTTTTGTTTCCTTTTTGAAAATTCCAGCCTTTGTGACCGCAAAACTCTTTCAAAATCAGCCTTATGTGGGTAAATGTAAAGTCTGGAGTGCTAATAAAAACGAATGCTGACAGTATAATACCCGATGTTTTCCAGTCCTCAATTCAAATATTCAGTTGTTTCAAACACTAAGTGTTGAAGTTAAATTGCATTATATATTTAATGGCAATCGAACTTTGATACCGAGTAAACAACACATGTCTTGTGTTGGGCTGCAAATAATGACCATGGAGGGTGCCATTAAGTGCATATTTTGTTACATTTGTCACCTCAAACCACCAACCTCCTTGATGCCTTTCAAAAACATAAATGTCACATACACAATGATTAGCATTCAGCACATCTCAAGTCAGCTACCTTTTAGGTTTGACTTGATGACACCTGCACCATTCATGGCAGATGTTTCCATATGATATACACGAATGGACTAGGACAAAGGTTTGTAGAATTGCTGGCATTTGTTTGAAAGAAAGAGATATGCAATTATGCCATCCAGGTGTTAGATAAGTCAGCACAGACGAGCTTGAGGTAACATAGAACGTTGTTACAACTAACTTTCTCAACTAGGTTGGCACTAAAGCCTTACTGGACAATCTATGCCACAATACATCACTGCTCTCTGCGAGTTGGTACCAACCAAAACAAGAAACACTAAATTTGGCATTAAATCCACTAAAAATGGGTCCATGTGGTGCCAGTGGAGCTGAAACAAACCAGTCTCAACCTGTAATGCAAGTTGCACAAGACTATTTTAACTGAAGATAGCCCCTCTCTAAAAGATACCTGTAAGGCCTCCATAGTGCCATAAGGAGAGCCAAAAAGTCTTAATTTACAAAATTCATCAAGCAGGTCTGACTGAATAAGAGAAATCTTCAGCATCTTTCAAGAATTGTCTAACCCAGATACCCAGAAGAACAACCCCTGCGCATCACAACAATATTGTGACAAAACTCCTGGATTTCTTTTGTTCAAAATTAGCACCATCGGTGACTCCAACATTACTGCCCTGTACCATCTGCCTGACGCTCTCGCTCCTTTCTTCACAGTTTTCATCCTTTCTCTGCCTCTGTCTATATGTGCTATATTGCTATTGCTTCACTGCCAGCACTTAACCTTCCCTGTTAGCTCTGGCATGGCATTTTAATGGCATTTTATTTAGGAGCGTAGGCATAAACAATAGGAAGATGGGAGCCCATAAGGTAGTAATTATAGGTGTCCCCTTTCAGTGCATTAGTCATTTCAGCCAATTTATTCCAAAATTGTGCTTTAAGTGCACTTTTTGATTTAATTTTTCTTAAAGTTTTCGGGCTGTGGGAATCTACTATCAAACCCTTACTTAAGGAAGGCTCCATTGCTGAAAAGTCATATGCGGAATTACATCTGGCTTTCAGCAGTGGCAGTTGAGGATGTGGGTGGAGACAAGTGGGTGGAGCAAGTGGAGGAAGTGGGTGGAGCCGGGGGAAGGGGTGTGGTCTCCTAAACAAATTTGAGCACCTGCACTTAATATTTTACAAATTAAGCACTGGGTGTCTCCCAGCGATCATCCCTCAGCCCCATGCTCTTCAACGGATATATGACCCTGCTGGCCAACATCGTCAGATCCCACAGTCTCAACATAATTTCCTATGCAGACGACACCCATTGCATCCTCTCAACCAACCACCACCAGAACCAACTTCCACAGATGCATGACAAGCATCACCGACTGGATGTAGAATAACTGACTGAAGCTGAACACGGACAGTATGGAAGTACTGATCTTCAGCAACAGCAGCAACACATTGAATGACTCCTGGTGGGCATCAGACCTAGGACCTGCACCCACTTCCTCTGACCACGGCAAAAACCTCGGACTCATCGACATCAAGCTCACCATGAAATCACAGATCAATGCCGTTCGCTTTGCCTGCTTCCTCACTTAGCGCATTCTACGTATCATCTTCAAGTGGCTACCCCTACACACAAGACGCACCGTTACACAGGCCCTCATCACCATGCCCTATGGCAATGCCTTCTACATAGGAATCGCTGCACACCTCCTGCAGATACTTCAGACCATATAGAACGCCGCAGCCAGACTCATCCTCTGCTTTCCACGATGAACCCACATCACACCCCACCTCCGGCAGCTCAACTGGCTCCCTGTACAGAAGAGATGCTAATTCAAGTTGCTGACGCACGCTTACAAGGCTCTACACAACCAAGGACCCGCCTACATTAGCCACTGCCTGAACTTCCACCAACCGTCAAGAAGACTACTCCATGCTGCCTCCCTCTCACTTGACCATGCTCCTCGCATCTACCAAAGCAGAAGTGGAGGATGCTCCTTCTCCCACGTCGCAGCAAAGACCTGGAACAGCTCCTGATTGATTAATATCCTCATGACCCGGACTAGACAAACCATAGTCCAGCTGACCACTGAATTTACATGTAGGAATAATAAAATTGCCAGCCCAAATAATAAAAGGATGGATCTTAAAATTCTCAGTGTAATTTGTAATGAAAATATCAAGTTGCTCGACCATCCCCGAGGTCCTATGTTCAAAAATATTATAATGATAGTTAATTAAAATAAAATCATATAAACCAGAACAATTAAAATAAAATCATATAAACCAGAACATGAGAAAGACAAGTTCTAATACCAAATGGTGGTGTTAATAACTTCTATCTTAAGTGAGGATAATTTAACTGACACAAGAACTGACTAAACCTCCTTTTGCCTGCTCTGATACAGAAAGAATGGCTGGCTGAGGTACAAAAAGAACCAAAACCATCAACTCTAAAGTTTTCTAGCATTCAGGTTTCCTGGCAACAAACTAGGTCAAATTTAAAAATTATACTCAGCCGTTCATATTTTCTTAGCTTAGAACTGCCCCGGCAATATTCCAGGAAATACATTTTAGACCCAAAGACTCTTGGAACTCTGTATTTACAGTGGGGAGTAAAGTGGATCTTACAGGACAAGAACAAGCCACCACACTTGGGTCCCTTGACTCAGTTGGGGGCAGGCGTGGTATGATCTCTGGAAGAGCAAGGCAGGAGTCAATCAGTGTCAGCAAGAGCATCCAGAGAAGCAAAACTGTTCGCTGTTTGGACCCTATAAATTTGTTTGCTTTTGGGGAATAGTTGTCCTGCTAACTGAGAAAGAAGGAGATGAGCGGTAAAAATAATCCAGTGGGTGTGCCTGAATTCTAGGTTGTGTCCCAGTAAAAATCTGTGTAAATCGAGACAGCTGTGCTGATGCACATCCAACACCTGGGCTCCCTGAGAGAACGATGCTGCTACGTTGGGGGGCGTGCACTAGCACTGCGTTAAAGGTACGTGCGACAACGCGGAGGTAGGAGGGAGGGCTTTATACATATGACCTAAAGCAATCTCCTGTGACTAGTTTGTTTTCTCTGATTTAATGAATTTCCTTTCATCCATCCTTCATTCACATATACCGCCTACTCCAGAAATTTGGAGGTAATTGATTGCATGTTTAATACCCCTTCTCTTCCAGCTGTTAATTTCTCTTTAGTATGTTTGTGATACTTTTTGTTTAGCCTGTTATGCATAATAAAGTTCAGCTCACTAAATACGGAGATGACAGCCTCGAGCAGTGCCCTTTGCAAACAAGCATTTGCAGAGCCAAGAGGTCCGGCGTTGGCTGCCAGCCTTCTGGCTTTGTTAATGATTATTTTGTTCTGTCCTAGTTCTCGCAAAACGTTATTATTGGGGAACTGCCGAATCTTCATCAGTCAAAAAAAAAAGCATTGGCGAAAAGCAAAAACATTTTTTTGGTCTTAGAAAGTACCCATGTCCACAGTATTCCCTGGCACTTAAGGGAACTACTTTGTGTGTAGATGTGCTCCTTGTGAAAGGCAGAATGCTGACACTCACAGTGAAGTTTGACCATGGCTGGACTGTGCTGACCCATTGCCCCATGCTGTATGGTGTATGTTGTAGAGGGCAGAAGAAAGTATGAATGACACAATAACAGACCAATAGTGTAGTGCTGCCAGTATGTGGTACCGTACCATCAGGTTGATAAAGGGAGAGTTTATAAACTATTGGTAATAGAATTACTTTTGAAGCTCCTTGGGCTGCATAAGTATTTCTCAACATAATTCAGCCATTTGGTCTGACCGGTTAATGTACAGCTTATGCATAGGCAGGGGTGGACTTAATATCCCTTTTTTCATTTGAGTGGACTAAAATTCATTGGCTTATTTCCATTCATTACTAGCAGTGGTGATGTCATCTCAGTTGTATTTGAGATAGACTTCTTCCTATATGAATATGTCTGTTTATTTAATAAGTGACACATTCCTCATCAATTCACAACCATGAAATGTAATGATGAAAAGTAAGTATATAAATGTTTTATTTCAAGTAATAATGAGAAGAATCCGTTTGTACCCGAATAAGTGAAGAGCCTGATAAAATGTTATTTTTAAGAGCAAGTAGGGACTGGTCTCTTAAGAATAAGTGCTTACACATCAAATACTATCAAAAGGATTATATTCCCCATTGTTATGAAGATTGTCGATAAATAATCTCCCTACACAATGTATTCTCTTCATTTTGAGCATTTACTTCTTATGCATGAATAGTACAGTATTGATGTTTATGTATAAATCTTATAACAGTCTGGATAAACTTTGACTTTCTAAACTCTCACTGTGGTTATAGGATTAATTACATGAACACCAACTACATCCAATAAGATTGAATGTTTTTGAGCTTTGACTTTCTTGCCCAAATTAATTTTAACAGCCAAAAGATCCAAACCCTGGAAAGCCATACAAAGGTGGAAGATTTGAAGCATTCCTGCCGGACAATAAAGAGGGTCAGAGGATATTGCTTTTGCTGAAAAAAGCCTTTGATCAAGGACATACATTCAAAATCCACTCAAAGAATTCCCAAGATAGAGTGACGTGGAACAGTATTTCTCACAAAACGGCCATCACTAGTGGAAGGAACAAGTATGTCAAAATTAATAATGTTCTTGACATAGATTTGCGTCTGATACAATTCTTGTAGTGCAGATTTCTAGAATTACTCTATCCCAAATGTAATCCCCCCAAAAAGTGCTGTACTGAACAACACATTGGAATAGCGATCCTACAATGAAGAGTGTGTTGTTTGTGTCTTGAGTGTTTGTTAGTAATGTGGTTAATGTGTTCAGTCTGCTTAAAGCTTAATAATGTATTTATTTCTTTATGACGGTCAGAGTAGGCACTCCTATAGAGTGCTTCAGTTTCCATTTTTTCGGCCTTGTTAAAGATGGAAAAAATCAGATTGCTTTGCACGTTTTTGACATCTTGGCTTATTCTTTACTTTTCCAGTCTCAAAATGGTCAAAAAGCAATTGACTCAAACACTGTTCTTATCATCAAGGTATTTGTCCTTTGACAATTTGTTTAGGGTCTAGAAAATTTGTTTTGTAGACCACTATTAACCTCAAATTTGCCAGTTGTTTCTACAAGTACTGTAGCGACAAGTAATTGTTTGTTTTTTAGTATGTATTTTTATGGTGAGAACTCGGTGTGGATGCAGATGCAAAGTTTCTGCAGTTTACCACTTAGTTACCATTAATCCACTCAGTCCACTCCAACTCTTATTCCCCGCCTCGACTAAGTCAAATTCCGTCTAAATCCTAAGTAATATTTACAAGTGTGAACTGCCATTAATGCCGCATATCAATTTCTTATCCAAACACAGTGTCTTAAAAAAATGTTCTCGGAACAGACTGTGTCTTTACTCAACTTTGCATTGATGGCCACGTGGAGGACTGTTGGATCCCTTTTAACTTCTTTTTAATCTCCAATGTGCAGGGCATGCTTTCCACTTTCTTGGCTTTCTCAACTGCCTCAAAACACTTTGAGATCAGAAGAAATAGTGATCAAGTTCATTCTAGTTTTTCTCTCAGAATAATTTTATTCGCCTTTCCTACCTTTTCAAATGAATGGTTGACTGTGTGATCCATTCCAGATATTTTACAAACTTAATAGCCCTGATCTGAAAGCTCTGTAGATCTGTACTTTGTTGGGGCATCTCTGCAAACGCTGAATAAGTTTATATTGGGTAAACTGATGCTCCCTTATCGATATCCTTCATTCCAAAAAGTTATTTATTTATTGAGTATTTTTAAATAGGACATACAAGGCCCGAGAGGATCTGAGACCTTTACAAAGTGAAGATAACCGATCCAGAACACAATTAACGTATAAAATAAAATGTATGTAAAATAGAATCGGATCAAACACAACAAAAAAGCCAGTAAACAAAACTGATGAGAAAAATATGCAGAGGTGATGGTATATAAGGACCAAAAGTTAGAACCAAGCATTAATATAAATCCACAAGTATACAAAATTGGAGCAAAATGGCTGTCTTGGAAACAACATTTCTGGTGCTGAATCAAAAGTGTGGTACAGTGACGTCCCAAAAATTACAAAAGAGGGCGGAGTTGAGAGATTAGATGGAGGGATGGATGAAGAATTAACCCAGAAGGTAAGTTTGACTTTTTGTTTAAAAGTGGACAAAGAGGTAATGGTGTGGATTAAAGACAGAATAACATTTCAAGCTCTGTCTGGCCACTCCTGCTCCAGGTGCGCTCCCAATGTCTTGTTTTTTGAAGACTGGAGTTTCAAGCCTGAGATTGTGTGAGCCTCGTAGATGCTGATAGCCCCCTGAAACCTTTAGTTTGCTTATCAGATAGTGAGAGTAATCTGAGTGTAAAACTTTGTGCATGCAATTTTGTAGGTTAACCCTGCTATAAATTGGGAGCCTATTACGCTTGGGTGGAGTTAGCGGAGTTCTGCTACGTGGATCGTTGTGAAGTACCAGAAAAACTGCAGCGCTCTGCGGAGTTCCGCAAGCAGCGGAGTGCGGTAAATCGCGCAGCTCGCGCTGATTTTTAGCACAAGGAGTTTGTCCTGCACTGTAAAATCAGCACAAACGGCACCACGCGCAGCGCAAGAGGGCACTGCTTTTTTCTGCCACTTGAGTAGATGCTCTACTCAAGTGGCAGGTTTCTCAATGTGAGCGGGAGCGCGTTGAGAAATCTCACCGGGTTGTGGTCTTGCGAATGATTTTTCTTACTCGCACTCTCCAATTTAACATTGGCAAGCCGCGCTAAAGGAAAACTCCGCTCCACGCTAGAGTTTTTCAGAACTCTGTGCTCCGCACGGAGTGGGCAAAACTCTGCGAACTCTGCCGGCGGAGCAGAATTCGTTGCCCACCCCTAGATATTACATCATGAGCACTGTACTGGGGTGATGTGATTGAGGCCAAGATCGAACGAGCAGCAGCATGCAAGGAAGCCTAAAATGTAGCAAGATGAGTTTTTGGAATGCCTAAACAGGTAGCATTTCTATAGTAAATGTATCATACCAAAAGGTAAAATATATTTTGGTTACTCTTTCTTACACTGGAATAAACATGTTTACTATGGCAGCATTATTTAAAGATAAAAGTAATCTGCTAAATCTTTTGCTTTGTATAACCATGATATATTTCATGAACAATAGTGCATCTACTTTAAACAGGATCCTCCGGATCCTGTATTGAAAAGTTGATCCTGAACATCTATTCAATAGCAGTGCTGCATAATTTGATCCTAGTTTGTATTGTTATTCTGCATTTCGCTCATTTCTACTTCCATAGTTCCACATTGTTCTAAACTTTCATTGGGACCAAGTGCTGATTTGGAAATATATACTATCTATTGTATTTTCTTACGCAAAAAACATGGTTTCGCTGTTCCCATTACATAAACTTGACGTTTACTGTAATAAATACATTTTAATTATGGTCCTCAAGAGAATTTCTGTTTCAGCAAACTGTGCCCATGACATCAAATTTCAGAAACAGCAAGAAAGACAGAATCATTTTGTAATGTAGATGAAAATCTTTTATGATCTGGCCCACTTGCAAAGATTGTTTTAATCTTCTTTCCCTGTTACAAACATAGCACAATTCTTGGATTATGGTAGAATTAAGTACTAGGAATATTTCTAATTTACCTTCTATAGGAACACTAGTTTAGACTGTAATATCCACATGGACTTGGAAAGTTTTACCCATCACCCTAATCATTGTTACTTCCACTGCTGCTGCCACATTACTTAGCTTTTTCAGCTACGTGTAGCTGCTATTTTGTATTACTTACCTTTTTGCCTCCTTTTAATTCAACGCTTCTCACAATCCTTTTCAAACTCCAGAGGCCCCTGCTTTTCAAATTGTATCTACCCCACTATGTCCCGGTCCTTCCCGTGACAATCGGTATTGGTTTCCAGATGACACTTTCTTTGCACCAAGGTCCTCTTTACTCTCAGGGGCCGATTCCGATCTCGGCCGGTAGGGCTCCGAATCGGATTCGGCTTAACCGGATCCGATTCGGAGCCCTATTTCCCGACCGAATCGTACGCGCGTCCGGGTGAGCGAGTACGATGCGAATTCGCCGACCGACTCGTCTGGGCGTCCCGACCGCTCCGACCGACTCGTTTCCGGGTCGAACCGCACCGGCTGACTCGCTCGGACTCGACTCGCACCGCGCAATGGAGACGTTCCCCGGCCGGGTGAGTACGATGCGCGCCGCGAGCAGTCCGACCGAGCCGCGCACTCCGGCTCCAAAGAGCTGTCGGACACGTACTTTGGGGGTCCGTGTCGGACCCCCCTGTACGCGTAGCCGTGCGAGTCGCACACAGGGGGGGACCCATGGGTCCCCCCTACCTGTGCGTGTACGGCGCGAGTCGCTTCGCCACGTACACGCTGTAGGGGGCGCCCTTGACCGCCTCGCACCCATTGAGTCAATGGGAGCCCGCGTACGCGTTGTACGTCCGGCTCCCATTGACTTCAATGGGAGTCCGATCGACTCGAGTCCGATGGCATACGTGCGCATCGTACTCGTTCGGTCGGGCTGCCAGAGTCCGATTCGGTCGGAAATCTCTCCGAGTCCGGCTCGGTCGGAGAGATCTCCGGCCCGAATCGGAATCGGCCCCTTTGTCTTTTCTTTCACTTGAACCTTTTTTGTGTGATGGAATCCTGAATTCCTCTCTACAATACTGCCACGCCTGCAACTCTACTACTACTCCTTTCTCCCCTCTCCCATATCTGGTAGGTCGTGGGTGTGATATTTTGTTATCCCTTTTATAGTCTTTCTTGTTCTTCTCCCTCTATTCCTCTTTTTTCCACCTTCAGATTTCAGTTAATCTTTTTTCTGTTCATTCTCTAAATTATTTTAGCATCCCGCTGACCCACTATATTCTTTTCATTTCTCAATTTCTTGATTTGTCTCATCACTCAAAACTCTTCTTCTTCCTATTCCTCTGGTTCTTAGTACTGATCTTCTTCTTCTCCTTTGATTCATTCTTCATCGTCTTATAATACCAGTCTCTAACCATCATCTTAGTTCCTTCTTTTGTTTTTCCCCATGCCTCTCCTATCTAAGGGCCTGATTTAGATCTTGGCGGACCGGTTACTCCTTCACAACGGTGAACGATATCCCGTCCACCGAAATATAAATCCCATAGGATATAATGGGATTTATATTTCGGCGGACAGGATATCCGTCACCGTTGTAACGGAGTACCCCGTCCGCCAAGATCTAAATCCGTCCCTTATAATTTGCTAAATTACAGGACATGTGCTTCCGACATGACAGTCGCTCACTTAATCCGTCTACTCTAGCCCTCACTATATCCTCTTCCCTGACTAAACCGGCACCTAGTTCAGCTATGACTTAGATAAAGCTATCCTGTCAGTCTCCTCTTCTCCTTGGTTGGAGTGTCTGTCACCCTCTTCATGCTAATATTCCAACCGAAAATGTACTCAACATTGCTTACAACTTCTCTCCGTTCTCAACAGGTAGCCATAAATAGAGGGGCAAAGTTGCATAGGGAAAAACCTGAGCACCATGTGATCATACCTGGCACTTATCTCTTTACTGTGCCTATGATGCTGCTCTTCTTTATGCCTAAGAATCATCAAATGTAATCAATTCTTTCTCTACTCTCTCAGTGCCTTATTTCTATCTATCAGATCTTCTGTCTCATTTCTCTAAGTGACATGACTCGCAGACCCTGACCCAGAAGTGATGTGACCAGCAGTCCTTGACCCAGACGAGACATCACCCTTTGACACAGATCTGGAAGTCCCTCCCCTGAAGTGAGATATCACATAAATACATGCAGCTGTCCACTTTATTAACCTGTGATTCACCAGATTAGTCTGCACAGGATTCAAGGTCTTGCCTATTGTGAGCCATCGATTGTCAAAATGTTATAGAGGAAGGTGGTATGATTCCAGAGACCTGTTGTAAGCAAATAGTTATACAAAACATGCAAGTTCTCTCTTAGGGTGCAGCCACTATGCCCTTTTTAACAGTACAGATGCCCCCATCAGATCTCCATTTGCCTTGTAAAAATGCTTTATCAGAGAGCATTAAAGAGAACATCTGGCAGGAAACTAAAATCTAAGTATGCTACTAAAACGAAGACAGTGACAGTTGATTTAACTATATAAAAATAAAAGACATTGTTGAAATGGTGCATATTTCACGGTACTTGCCGTAACCTCTAGTTCCAGCTGTTGCCACAAATACAAGCTTTTGCAGAAATTCCAAATGAGGATAGAGGAGCACACCGCCTAATGAAGAATACTAAAAGTTGGATAATGAAGTGTACATGGAGTACAGACTGAAAGAGTACACATGATTTTTACTTACAGATAGACCATTAATATCACGTATGTCTATCCGCTGTGGGTGTTTGGGCACTCTAACCCTGGTTGATGACCCTTATGGAATTCCGTTGTTTTGCTTTGCAGGGACCATTCACTTGGTACTACATCTTCAACTAAGTTTTTTCTTGAATGCATTCACTTTAATTTTGAATTAGTATTCCTATTAAAAACACTCCCAATTATTTTCTGCAGAATACTCCTCATATGCCCATGCTGGCCGTAAGTAACCTTGTCCATTGCAAGATACGCCTACAACTAAATTAGAAAAATTCATACCACCTGCTGATTCTACCCATCAGGATGTTATCTATCAAAACCTGCTAACTGGCTCTCCTCCAATCCCTTGTCTGGAATAATATATGCATAATAATTGCTTTTCAATTTTTAACTGCTCTCCCAATTTAGGAGTAGTGCCCTAACCCTGGAAGGAAACAGTTGTCAAACCCCTGTACCACAGCTCCTGAACTCTGAAATGTAAGAGTTTCTGGTCTGGTCTGGTACCAAATTGATTGCCTATGATTAAGTTAACCTTTATGCAGGGCCACTGGCATTATGCGATTGTGCGGCTGCGGCGATTTTTGCATGAATATAGATTTGCTGCATTTGCCGCATAATCCATAATCTTCTGCATAATGTGCAGATTTTAACAACAAAAAACAATTTGTTTCTAGCTCAAATAGTTCAAAAGTTACTAAACACGCAGCAACACATGTTGCCATGCAGTGGAAGGCCCTTTGCAAAGGTTAACTGGTTACCTTTCTGTAGCTGATTGCTGTGTTTGGATATTAAACTGATACTAATGACTTGCAACTAATTCCCAGACAGTGTTAAAAAATAACAAAATATGAATAATATCCCAAAATATCCATTGTTAACCGTCCTCAGAGAACCCCTGCCCATGCTAAGAACCTATTACTGACTAAGGGCACGATTTATATGTCGGCGGTAAGCATACCGTGTTGCAACACGGTTATTGCCAAGATTATGGTCCGCACGCCCAATTTAGATGTGGGCAGACCATAGGTTTGGCTATAGCAGTGACTACTCGGTCACCGCCATAGACAAATCTCTCCAATGGAGTAAGGGCTGTCTGAGAAATGGCTATATGCCCACCTACCCAATTAAGATGGACGGACGTATAGCCATTTTTTACGGTCCATCACAGGTAGGCAAACCCTTGCGGTAAGGGACAGTAAAAAAGGAATGTCCCCTCGCCATGGAAGTTGACTCCCTACGCAAAGTAAGCATTTTATTTTTTATTTTCAAAAAGAAGATCCCATTTTGGGATTTGCTTTTTGAAAAGAAAAAAGAAAACTTTGTGGTGCACAGCTCCGTCATGTAACCAGAGCCCGGCACAAAAAGGTGAAGAGCACTAACAACATGACCGCCAGCTTGGCAGTCATTTATACATTTTGGCTGGCAGTCCCTCCACCAAGGGTTCGGAGTAACCTATGACGTCCCCCTATTGAACAAGGGCCATCTGCCGAAATATAAATTGGGCCCTAAGTGTTACTGAAGGTTAGTCAGCAGTCAAAAAGACCTGTAGAAATTGTGTGGGGGAACAAAAAAGACATGACCATGTGAAACGAAATAGGTGACTCGCTCTCTTTATACCTTATTAAAAATCCAGCAGAAAGTTTATCGTGCTCCACATCTTTGTTGATAAAGCAAAAGGGGGCATTATTATGGGAAAGTTAGGTCAGTTCATTTGATCAGTAATTTATCTTGAAAAAAGGAATCACACTGTATATGTCCCCGATGCCAAAAAGGTGTATTGTTTACAGTTCAGTAGGCCTACAACCCGCCTAGGGCATACCATTAGTAAGCTTCATTGTCACTCTCATGTGCAATCTTTTGATTGCTAGGCTCCTGTAGGCTTCTATTGCTTTCTTCTGTTAGCTATTCCCTGGATCATGAACCAAGTGCTTTCTCGTCTTTGTTCTTCCTCGTCTTTTTGTAAAACACTATTTTTTTTATTTTATAAGTGTTTCGGTATAATTCCTGGGCGTGCAATGTGCTTTCCTACTTTTAACACAGGCTTCCTATTTATGTTGCTTTCACCCTATCTGCCATCTCTATTGACACTTACTTACCCCCACAACTGTACTACTTTACGACTCTTTACTCTTCACCACTCCACTCTACTCTACTGTACGCCACTCTATAGCACTCCACTCTACACCACTCTATGCCACTCCAGTCTACGCCATTCCATTCCACTCTGCCACCCCACGTCACTCTGCTCCACAACATTCTTCACCACTCCATTCTACACCAGCCCACTCAACTGTACATCACTCTACTCCACGTCACTCTACTCCACGTACACTCTACACCATGCCACTCTATATCACTCTACGCCACTCTACCCCACCCCACTATATGCCACCGCTGTATTCTATGTTACTCTACTCTACGCCACTCTACTCCACCCCACTCTACACCATGCTACTCTACGCCAGTCTGTTCTATGCCACTCTACTCCACATTCCTCCACCGGACTCTATGCCACTGTACTGTACGCCACTCTGTTTTATGTCACTCTACTCTACACCACTCCATTCTATGCTACTCCACTCCACACAATGCCACTCTACTCTACATCGCTCCTGGCCACTCTACTCCACCCCACTCTACACCACTGTACTTTACATCACCCTAATCCATGCCACTCTATTCCACTCCACTCCACTCTATTCCACTTAATGCCACTCTACTGCATGCTACTCTACTCCACGCCACTCTACTCCATTCTACATCACTATACTCCACACAATGCCACTCTTCACCTCTCCACTCTATGCCATTCTACCCTACACAATACCACTGTACGCCACACCATTCTACTCTATGCCACCCCACCCTACTCTATGCCACTGTGCTCCTTTCTACTCTACTCCACATCACTCTATGCCACTCCACTTCATGGCACTCTACGGCACTCCATGGCACTCCATTCTACCCTACGCCACTCCATACCACCACACTCTACGCCACTCTACCCTACGCCACACTACTCCACTCTCCTCTGCGCTATGCCACTAACCTTTAGAGCCATGCTGTTGTACAACATGGCTAAAACACATTGGCAAAGCTAATAGCTCTCACATAGGCAAGACCTGTTGGCTTTGCCAGTGCTTGTTATATATTATACTGCTCCTATAATCTTACTTCATTTTATGGTATAAATTAACTCCTTATCAAGTTGAAGGCTTCTAAAAAATACTTTTATCCTAACATTATCTAAAAAAGTTGGAATATCTGCATACAGTGCTGATACTAGCTAAGTTATGTTAATGACCTTGACCGTTGTTGGAATTAATTGTAAAATCTCAGCTCTAACAAAGGTATTCTGGATGTCTGGGTACTCGATTTTTAAGAGGGCAGTCTCCAACTCTCCCTTTAAATCTACCAGTTTGGACAGTTTTACAGAAAAATTTGAAATATGGTTGCCCGGAAGCATCTCTGTTGACTCATCAGGAGGTATGGTGATATAAAATGGAGATGTCTTCATACTTGTTTTTACTTCTTCTTCGGGAACTCTTTTGAGTGTGATTTTTGTATCCCACTGTTTCATTTCTTTGGTCACTAAAAATGACTTCTTTGCACCTCTAACATTTCTTTTTAAAATTGTCAGCTAAACTCGCTGTGCATCATCTGGTACTTTTTTCTAACTCTTTGCTGGAAAAACACCCTATAGCATCTTCACAATCTTACAAACAGAATTATATAAGCCTTCTTTTAGCTCACTCGTACTCACTCTAAATATTTCATTTCTAAAACTCTGCTGAGACCCTTTTTAAAGCCACTTTTCAGTTTAGACGCACACACACATGCTCACCTTCTTTTAGAATGGGTGTCTTTACCTTTTGCCATTAGCCCATAGCCATACACTATTCTCCATACAGATCAATCATTCTTTGGGAATTGATGATAAAAATGCTTTATAAAGACTTCAGAGCCTACTTAAACTTTGGCAGACAGGGTACTATGCCACAAATTTGGTGGAGTATACCCTATCTGCCAAACATGAGTTTTGCCGGCTCGATTTTTAAATTGGGTGAACCTGCATTTTTCTGCAAGCAGAGCCTCAAATGGACAGAGGGCCCCACGGACATTGAGCCACTGGTCTAAATGCCCTAGACCGTGCTCCCTATTAAAGGCGGACATTCCAATGCATTTTTTTTCTCTTGAAGACCTTCAAGAAAATCCTCGTGGATCTAAAGAGGAAAGCAAAACATTTGCTCCACATACTGGGAGAAAACGCCAAGTATGGCAGGTACATTTATTTTTTGCTTTTCAAAAACAATCTCCCACTACAAACACTTGTTTGTGAAAAGCAAAAGCTGTGCTGAGCGGCCACGTTAAATAGGGAGCACGCTTAGCAAAGAGGAGATGCAGCTATAGAGATCTATAAATATTGCGGTTGGTCTTCTGTTAGGGCAGAAGATTAACACCCTCTGCAACCCTGGAGGGCCTAAAGACCAGCTTCCAAATTCTCCATATGTCCCTTGAGAAGAAGAAACAAGTAGTGTCTACCGCGTATTAACCCGATTCGTCTCTTTAATTCTTTCAGTGTGTTGGTTTGCAAATAATCCACTAGGTACGACCAGGAGTGTCGGATGCATGCTACATTTTCAGAATAACCACATAGGATAAAATTGCATACATTTAATGTAGTATGACCTTAAATGATGAAAAATCTGGGAGGGATCCAACCCTCCTGGACTTATGTTGGCCACTCCTGCTCTATACAGATGATGATGGCGTATACCACCAGCTGAATACGCCTCTAGAGTCACTGATGATGATAAGTTCTTCCTCTGATGATGGTGAGGAAGCATTTAGTTTTCCTTATGTGTGGTGAAAACAAATGATGTTTGATATTAAATTGCACTCAACATATCCTCAGAGATCGTTTGATGAAAAAGGCGGATGTATTTTATTTTTGTCTATTAGATAGGAGTTTCGGATGTATTTTTGTCATGTTATAATTTTGTTTTTCTTTGCTTAGGAATGGATACCCTGATTCAAATTACCTGAAGACTGTCCATAAACAACTGAAGGCATTGGGTATCGATTGAGAAAGCAGCATACTGGAAAAATACAAGTTTCAGTCTGCGTTGTCGCCAAAGTATGGTGTAAATAGCTTGTAATGGCTGTTAGACCTTAACCTATTCAAACTACCGCTGCTGGCTCTTTTTCATTTTTCAAAACACTCTACAACCGCAAAAGTGAAAAAAGATAACACTGCATAAGAAATCATCAGCTCATCCAATTGATTAAAGGACCAACAAATGTGCAAAAGGACTCTAGTATCTAGATTGAAACTACTCACATTGTTAGTTTAAATGTTTATTTTTAACTACGCTGTACGATTAGACACATTACATGATGATCTTTTATATTTTCAATAATCACGCAATACGTTTGTTCTGCAAAATCTAATGTTTTGAGTTAGAGGTTTAGGAAGCAATCAGAGTAGATTTAAATCATTGTATTTTTTCCTTCTAGTAAAGTTGATTTCTCCATTGGAATTGTCTGTGGAATAATTAGCACACAAGACCATTTTATGAATTGTAATATCTGATTTGCCTACCTTGGAACTAAATACAAAAGTGGCTAAACGGTTGATTTGATGTGCACAGTGTTCTTAAGTGTGTCAAGTATCTAAAGGAATTATTTAAAGAAGCTCTGCACTCTCCCCAATGGTGGTGAAGAAGGGCAATGGGGGTACAGAGGCCTTTGTTAATCATAAGACTTTGTTAGTGAGGGGAAATGGTATTAGCTGTGTATTGAAGGGGCAATCTACAGACGCCCTTGTGTAGTATGCAGATATTTTAAGGGGTCATCCAGTTTCAAGCAAAAAAATCATATTTGTTCATAGCATATGTTGCTATAGATACACATGCTCTGCATACTACTGTCATCTAGTGTTGGGCTCGGACGTTTGCAGCTTGTTTCTCTTCGAATAATTCTCTTGAGTCATGAGGTATATGCTGACTCCTCCTAATGCCTGCATTGCTCATGGGTCCCATCTCCATTTTAGATTTCTTTGTTTTCCGCCATCAGGTTCAGACATGACCTCCAGAATCGAGGCTCCCGTTGATTCTTTTCTACCTTTCCCAGTCTTTTTTCTACACCGATTAGAGCAGAAAAGGCCTTACTATTGCTGACTCACTACAGAAACCTTCACAACACAGAGAATTGACAGACTTTCCACTGCTGAGCTGCGGGCCCGCCTAGATGGCTGAAGCCACACAGCCTTTACTTGATGCTTTCTCTGTTGCCGGAGGCGGTTTTTTCCTCCGGTCCAGACGAATAGCAGGAACAATCCCACCTTGACGTCGAAGCAACAGGGCTGCACAGATGGACAACACTGTTAGTATGACAGACCCTCATACCAAGCCCACCAAAGTCTCTCAAAGCAAGGTGGAGCACCACCCCAAGGGAGTTGGGCCATTAGCCCCTCGAAGTCGAGCCAACACTCCTGAGCACTGCATGGCTGCAGCACAGGTCGAATTCATAAGAAGCCCACGGAGCCAGCAACCCCCCCACATCCATGGGCTCCCAGCATTCCTGACCAGTTAGCAGGAATTTGTTTCCTCAATGCGGAAGCCCATGCTGACGTCAAAAACACCAACAGACAGGTGCTGAAAGCCTACCCGAAGCTGACACCAACTTCAGCACCAAAACACTGGGAGCCAAGACATACCTCTACGCCAAAGTCACCAACTATGAAGGTGTTGCTTTCAAGGATTACCTCTTTGACATCGAGTACCACTGTCTCAGAGAGCTCTGATGAAACAGAGCAACTAATCATTGAGTGGCTCCTAGCGCAGATGGATGCCCGGCAAAAGAGACTGTATATCCATCCACAGATGGGAACAATTACTACTAAACCACGGCCCAGACCGGGCAACATCCTAACACCTAAGCAGGAGTCAGCCTTTGAGGAGGACTGAGCTTCAATGCCAGAACCAGCTCCCAGGCACAAAAAGAGGTGCAAGGACAGGGGTACAAGACCAATGCACTTTGCCCCATCCACTCTTACCCCACCACCTCCTTCTCCTCCTCTCCCTCCCCTGTCACCTCAAAGCATACTACCAAAGGCTTATACACATCTCGGTTCACCACAGTGCTCGGCCGGATTACATAGCTCCTACCATGAGGATGAGCCATATGACATTGCTGGGGAGCTAGGTGAGAGAGGAGACCCCTGGGATGATTATTCTGCAGACCCTCCTGAGAAACCTGACCCAGACCTATATCCTTCCAAACCCTCCCTCCCAGACGATACTGTCCCATACAATGAGGTAATACAATGGGCAGCCCAATACCATGAAGTGTATGTACATGTAGTTCAGGAAGAGGATACTTTCTTAGTTGGGACCCTCTCTAAAACTGAGTGAACTATCCAGTTCTTACCCAAGTAAAAAAGGCTGCTAAATCTTACCCATGTTCAAAGGCATGCTAAAATCAGCTACAGAGCCCTTTAATGACTCCGCCAAAGCCAGGGTAGTTACTAATAGGGTCATGCGGATGTACAAGTCCTCACCTTCTGACTGACCATACATCAAGGGACATGTAGAACTGGACACCTTAGTTGTCCACGCTGCACATTAGTGTGCAAACTCTCAGGGGACATAGGATGCCCTGCCACCTGACAAGGAGAGTAAGAAGCTAGACGCAGCTGGCAAGAGAGTGGCATGGGGACAGTTAACCATTGATGCATTGCCAATTCCGTTGGCTTACTGGCACGATATGATATGGCCTATTGGGACCAGATGCAGGAGTTGCTTCAACACCTGCCTTCTGAATACAGACAAAGGGGAGAGGAACTGTTCTCAGCGGGCAAGACCATCTCGACCTTATGTTAAGAAGTTTCCTCGTTTGACATCTTGGGATTTAAATCTGAGGTGCAATAACACCTACTTAATCTTCCTTTTGATGGAGAACATTTGTTCTGGCTCCAAGTTGACCAAATGTTGGAGAATCTTTAAAAGCATACTAATACGACTTAAGACAAGGGGACCCTGCGAACCTCTAGTCAAAGGGGTCTTTTCGCAGGCAGCAATATTATGCAAGTACGAAAACCACCTCCCCAGATGCAAGTGGTTACACAAGAGGGGGCATAGGGCATAGAACAATGGAAGAGCCAAAGGAAGTTCTGGCAAAGTAGCCTCCACCACTACAAAACATCGATTCCCTGCAACTCCCACCCAACCACATAACACCTTTTGGGGGGAGAATCAAAGATTTCCTACCAAAATGGCAATAAATCACCTCACACAAATAGGTTCTAGCCATAGTTCAACATGGTTGCTGTATAGACTTTCATTCATTCCTCCCCAAACATACAAGCTCACACCTCAGCGAGGACCACATACGCCTTCTAAAGGAAGAAGTGCAAACCCCCCCCTACAAAAAGGGGCCATAGAAACCTGTCCCCTCACAACACTAAGGGAAGAAGGCTTACTCCCCTGTACTTTCCTTTCCCAAAAAGGACAGGTCCCTCAGACCATTTCTTGATCTCAGACCTCTAAACCAACACATAGTGTTCAAACTCTTCCACATGTAACTCTTCAGGACATCGTACCTCTGCTACATCAAGGAGACTTCATGGGTGCATTGAACCTTTATAATACATATCTCCACATCGCCATCCAACCAGCTTATGGACCCTACCTGCGCTTCGTGGTAAGTGGCCAGTATTACCAATTCAAAGCCTTACTGTTCGGCATAACCACCACTCCAAGGGTCTTTACCAAATGTCTGGTAATGGTCGCGGCACAAAGTTGAGGGGGCATTGATATTTTCCCCTATTTGGACAGTTAATTGGCTGAGCAAGAGCTCAAGTGAACGACAATGTCATGCCCTTACTCAAACTGTGATATCTCTACTAAATACCTTAAGCTTTACCTTCAAAATCACCAAGTCACATTTAGTCCCTCTGTAGATACAACTGTTTCTAGGGTCAACTCTCAATTCGGTAACAGGCAAAGCCTACCCCATCCTCAAAAAAATCACAATTTTTGAACAGCTTGCTTCTCTTTTTCAGCCAAATCGTTATCTACCAGTCAGAACAGTTCTGCGACTTCTTGACATGATGGCCTCCTGTCTCGCTATAGTGCCACATGCCAGGCTACACATACATCTGCTTCAGTAGTGCCTTGCAGCACAGTGGTCACAAGCAGAGAGTCAGATGGAGGATCTAATGTTCTTATAAGCCAATGTTCACACTGTCTACAGTGGTGGAACAGCAACAATCTGTTGCAGGTACGGTCTTTCAAAGACTAGTTACTCCAGGTCACCATTACCGTGGACGCATGCTAGCAGGATGAGGGGCACATCTCTATCTCACAGCAATACAAGTGTTGCGGACCCTGCAACAGCAGGGCTACCACATCAACTACTTTAAACTCCTAGCAATCCCATTATCCCTCAAAGCCATTCTCCCTCAGGTACAAGGCCAGTTAGTATTAGTTGGAACAGACAACATGACAGTGATGTACTACCTACAGAAGCAAGGTGGCGCACACACTCTCTCTGCCTTTCCCTTCTAGCTCAAACAGTATGGATGTGGGCCCTTCATCACTGCATCCACTTAATAGGGGAGTACTTTCTTGGGTGGACAATAACCTAGCAGACCTACTCAGCAGGTTACACCACGAAGTCCATGAATGGGAAATCAATTTCCAAATACTAAACAGCTATTTCCAATGCTGAGGAACTACAGAGATGAACTAGTTATCCCCTCTGAGAAGGCTAAATGCCCAAACTTCACCTCCATGTTCCCTCACCCACAGTCCATGGACAATGCACTATGGATGAACTGCAAAAAGAACATATGATGGACGGAATGCTGAACAAATCAAACATTCCCCAGTCACACATCTGAGTTTAAACCATCTTTTTTTTGCATGCAACGCCATTCCAATTTAGACCCAGTCATATGTAAATCAGTCTTGACCCTGTTCCCCATGGGAACAGTCCAGCCCAAACTGCCAGGCCAGGTCCTACCTGGACTAGAAACAAGCGTCCTGGGACTAGTTTCGGGGTATCACCCCTCATCAGCCAGGCTAGCTTGAATCTGGTGGCGTAGCGAGCACTGGACCCACGTCTGGGCATACCCTTCCCACTTAGGGCGACATGCAAAAAGAACAGATGATGGATGGAATGCTGAACAAATCAAACATTCACCCCCAGTCACAGATCTGGGTTAAATACATCTTTTTTTCACGCTACGCCATTCCAGTTTAGACCCAGCCATATGCAAATCAGTCTTGATCCTGCTCCCCATGGAGAAAGTCCAGCCTGAACGGCTAGGCCAGGACCTCCCTGGACCAGAAATAATCAAACGTCCCAGACACTCATCCTTGTAGCTCCCACCTGGGCCAGACAACCCTGATGATACACTTGACTCGAAATGTCCATCAGTCCCCATGAGAAGCTCCCCATCAGGGTGGATAGCAACTACTAGAGTATACTATGCGACAAAATGGAAAGGTTTTGTATGCTACTGTAATCCAAACCATACAGATCCATTGAACCCTGCTGTTCAGGACATCACACACTAGCATCCACTTCTATTAGACTTCATGTATCTGCCATAGCCGCTTACACACAGAACAGACAGCATTCTTCTTTGTTCCGTATACCGGTCATCAAGGCTTTCATGGAGGGCCTCAAAAGAGTCATTCTCCCAAGGGTGCCATCAGCCCCCTCAATGAAACTAGAACATAGTCCTGACCAGATTCATGGGTTCCCCTTTTAAGCCAATGCATTCCTGCCCCCTGCAGTTCCTCTCATGGAAGGTTGCATTCTTAGTGGCTATTTAGTTCTGAGCTGCAAGCACTCACATTACAGGAACCCTACATTCAGGTCCGTAACGATAGATTATTATTACGGGCCAACCCAAAGTTTCTGCCCAAGATTATCTCTCCCTTTCATCTCAACCAGACCATAGAACTCCTGGTCTTCTTTGCGAAACCACAGTCCGTGGCAGAGAAATCCCTCTACACTCTCGTTGTCAAGAGGGCTCTCATATTACATTGATGGGATAGAGACCTTTTGTAAAGCAAATCAGCTGTTTGTAGCTTTCAGCAACCCTCAAAAAGGTCAGCCTATTTAAAAAGCAGGAATTGCTAGATGTCTAGTCAGGTGTATCCAAACTTGCTACCTTAAAGCCAAGCAAGTTCTTTCCCTGTAAACATCCCATTAGCTGATTTTTGTAAAGCAGCTTCTTGGTCAACCCCACACACATTTACCAAGTACTACTTGAGTGAGTGTTCTTGCTATACAGCAAGTTTTAGTTGACCAGATGGTCCTAAGGACCCTTTTTCAGACATCTGCTCCATCCACAAGCTAACCACTGCTTAAACGGGGGGCTTGCTTTACATTCTATGCAGAGCATAAGTATCTACATCAACACTTGCTATGAATGGAAAATGTTACTTATCCAGTATTGGGGTATCTTTCATAGATTCACATGCCTGAATCATTCCCCGTCGTCGTAGTGGGAGTCCCACGGTACAAATAACATAGCAGTAAGTAGTAAAAAACCATAGGCCTAATGAATGCAAACATGCATTGCATAGCCTATTAGTCTCCTTTTGTAAAAAGGACCAAACTAAACAACGCAACCAATCAGCTACCAGCACCCTGTAGAACCTTCCCAAGAGAGGCTGAGTTCCTCAGATTTTCACCGCACTTCGTTGTGTAAGGGAGTCTCCCTGAGCCTGGCTCAGTTCTACAGCTTCAGATAAGTGTATATTTTATACTTTATCAGGATTATGTCGGATTCTAAAGGTTTATTCAGACCTTGCCAGTCCTGTGGGAAGAAAAATGTTCACCTTCATGATGCCCACAAAGACTGTATTTATTGCCTTTACCCAAAGCATGATGCAAGGCACTGTAAGATATGCCGCACTTTCCCATCTAAAACTCTGAGGGATAGAGAAGGACGGCTTTTGTTATGGCTGAAAAAGAAGAATGACGCTACTTCAGATGCGGAAAGTGATACTTCCTCCAGGTCTCATAAGAGGCAGAGGTCGCCAGAGGGTCAGCCTGAGGAAAAGAGGAAACAACCTAAAACCTCTCATGGCAAAAGAATCCCTTAATCAGGAGAAAATACATAAAGTCTCCTCAGGGATTTCATCCCCTCAGCCAACAGGAACTTCTAAGAAATCTGGGAAGAAAACCACCTCAGCAGGTTCAATAACCTTGCCTGTTACCTCTTCAACTGTCACAATGACGACGATGACGTCTTCTAGGCCTTCGGCAACGATCACCTCGTCGACGGCAAGTCTCAAGGGATCTATACCATCGACATTGCCTTTATCGTCGACGACACCTCCGTCGCCGAAAGCTTCAAAATCAAGAGCTTCGTCGTCGACCGCACCATCGACGAGCCTCTCGTCGTCGAGAAAACCATCGCCGACGACAGGATCATTACCATCGTCGACGGCAGCGTCGACGACGATACCATCGTCGACGGCACCATCGTCGACGGCACCATCGTCGACGGCACCATCGTCGACGACGACGCCAGCGTCGACGACGACGCCAGCGTCGACTACGACACCAGCGTCGACGACGACACCGTCGACGACGACACCGTCGACGGCGGCAATATTACCGTCTAGGATGAATCCGATGACCAGAATTTCACCGGCAGTGATTTATTCTGGTTTTTCGACGCCGATATTGCAGAGGGCGCGCATGGAGTTTAAAACCCCAAAGATTTCACCTTTGCCGCCCAGCAATCTTCTTGATGTGGAAGATACAGACGATGAGGAGGATCAATTTCAAGTAGCTTCTAGCCCCTCGCAACTAAATGTTAAATGTCAGGAGGAGGACGACGACTATGCTGAAGAGGAACACTATTACCAGCAGTATGAAGCCCCTCCTCCTCATTAACGCCAATATAGATACTTTGAGCAGCCTGTACAACCACCTGCCCAATTTCCACCAGCATTACTATTAGATCTCCAAAGTATGCTGCAGGATTACAGAAAAAGATTCCCTCCTCAAGGAGAGGAAGTTGTAGTGCCTCCACCACCACAGCCAGCAGTTGTACCACCACTGCCGCCTCCTGTTATACCAAATCCTGCTATCCCGATGCCTCCGCAGGAGGACCCTGCTACCTCTGAGGAAGAGCCGGAAGAGGGTGAGATTCCTGACCCTACGACGCCCGCAGATGACTGGGATGATTACGTGATACCAACACCATCACCGCCACCTCCACACCCTTCGGATTCACCTCCTGAGGACATAGGAGGTTTACACAATATTATGGACAGGGCTGCTAGTAGGTTCCACTTGCCAACTATTGCACATCAGGAAGACTGCTTTTTATATGACTTTAAAGAGCAAACCAGGAAAAGTGTGAGGTCCATACCTATCATTGATCACATTTGGCAGGAAGGGGTGAAAGTGATGAAGACGCCAGCCTCGGTAGTCCCTGTGCTGCCGAGACTGGACAAAAAGTATAGAGCCCCTGAGGATTCTCCTGCCTGTCTAACAGGTCACCCCAAGGCGGACTCAGTGATTTCTCAGGCGGCTCAAAGGCTCTCTAAAAATCCGTCTGCTCCTATTACCTCTCCTCCGGATAAGGATGGTAGGCGTCTTTCTTGGAAAGAAATTTATCGATGGCAGCGATTTCTGTAAGAGCGGCAAACGCTCTGGCAATCTTGAGCAGATATGATCGACAGCTTTGGTCTGATGTAGGGGAGATGAAATCCTTCCTCCCAGAAGCAAATAAAGATGAGTTTACTAAGATCATCACTGAAGGAGAAAGAGCAGCGTCTGAGCTGATTGACATTGCTATGGACATTGCCACTACCAGTTTTAGGCAGTTAGCAGGAGCTGCCGTCCTACGGCGTCAGGGGTGGCTGAAAGCTACAAGTTTCCGCCCTGAAGTGCAGTCAAAAATTCTTGACATGGCCTATGATGGGGATAGCCTTTTTGGTAGTCACATTGATGAGGCTTTGACTACAATCAAAAAGATACGGACACAGCCAGGGCTTTGGGTACCCTTCAGTACCGCAAGGTTCCCTTCCGAGGAGCTCGAGGCCGAGGTTTTTCAAACTACAGGGGCAATTACCAGCGTTCTCAGACCTACCAGTCTTACCAACCGCAGTATCGACAGGGATACCAGCAACAATATAACCGTCAACCAACTACGGCTGGTTTCTCTCGTCAAGGCTCAAGACGGAGGCCAGCATCCCAAGGCCGTGACCCTAGCCGCAAGCAATGAGTTCAGTTGGGTGCCAGCGAGTTCTCCTTTCCCCTTAAAAGGTGCGAAACTCTCCAGGCATTTTCACCAGTGGCGCAGCATTACCTCAGACAAGTGGGTCCTAGATCTCGTATCCCACGGCCACACCTTGGAGTTTATCCAGATACCACCCAATACACCCCCAGGGGATCGCACCCCCCTCGTCTGCATCTTCTCAAAAAAGAAGCGGAGATCATGCTTCAAAAAGGAGCAATAGAGAAGGTCCCTCTTTCGCAGAGGAGGAAGGGTTTCTACTCCCGTTTTTTCCTCATTCGCAAGAAATCAGGAGAGTGGAGACCTATCCTAGACCTCAGAAAGTTAAACAAATTCTTGAAGTCTCAAACATTCAGGATGGTCACTCTAGCAGACATCTTGCGCCGCCTCAACAGTGGCGACTTCATGACTTCTTTGGACCTAGAAGATGCGTATTTCCAGATCCCTATTCACCCGAAGCATAAGAAGTTCCTCAGGTTCACAGTGGCTGGTACCCACTACCAATTCCGAGTCCTTCCCTTTGGTCTAAAATCGGCTCCACGAACTTTCACAAAATTTATGGCGCCAGTAGCAGCTGCATTAAGGAACAGCGGTCATCAGGTATTCCCATACCTCGACGATTGGCTTCTGAAAGCGCCATCAGTTCGTCTAGTGGAAGCGGCAACGACAGACTGCATTTCTCTCTTCCAGCAATTAGGCCTATCATTAAACTATCAAAAATCCTCACTCATCCCAAGCCAGAGAATGATTTTTCTGGGAGCAATTCTGGACACAATTCAGAACAAGGCCTTCCTTTCTCAGGAAAGACAGCAACGATTACAGGCGCTAGCACTAAAACTGTCCAGAAAAAGGCGCGTTTCTGTAAGGGTGTTCAAGTCTCTGCTGGGAATGCTTTCATCGGCAATAGACCTGGTGCCAATGACTCGGCTACATATGAGACCTCTTCAGGAGGAATTGCAGTGCCAGTGGATACAGACCAAAGGCACGTTCGACGTTGTGGTAGATATCACTCCACTAATGAAACAATCTTTCCTTTGGTGGGCTCAGCGCGCAAATCTTTCCAAAGGTCTCTCTTTCCTCCCAGTTATTCCAGACTACGTTGTTACAACAGACGCTTCCATGGAAGGTTGGGGAGGACACTTGCAGGACCTTCAAGTTCAAGGGAAGAGGTCCTCAGCTCAACGCAAGATGCATATAAACAGATTGGAGTTGAAGGCTATATATCTCTCTCACTCCAGGCTTTCCTCCCACGGATTCAGGGATCCTCGGTTCTAGTCCGCACGAACAACACCACGAGCATGTTTTATATAAACAAGCAGGGAGAAACCAAGTCCCTGTCCCTGTCTCAAGATGCCCAACAACTTTGGGATTGGCTTTCGCTCCACAAGATCTCTTTAACTGCGGAACATGTTCCAGGGTTAAAAAATACCCTAGCGGATGCCCTGAGCAGAGTAAACGACGGCTGTCACGAGTGGGAGCTGGAACAATCACAACTGGACAGGATATTTGCGACATGGGGAAGCCAGAGCTGGATCTCTTTGCAACCCAGACCAATTCCAAATGCCGGTTCTTCGCAAGCAGATTCCCTCTCCCGGGATCTCGGGGAATGCGCTTTGATGCGCTGGTCAGGGATCTATGCGTACGCTTTTCCCCCATACCACTAATTCCCAGAGTGCTAACGAAAATCAAGTGGGAACGCTGTCGCATTCTGCTCATAGCCCCCAGATGGCCCAGGCAGCACTGGTACTCAGAACTTCTCCTGTTGTCAGAAGCGATGCCCATTCGTCTCTTCCCGACGCCAACTCTATTGTCCAGGAACAAGGGTCAGGTGTGTCATCCGGAACCAGC
The DNA here is from genome assembly GCA_963921515.1 of Calotriton arnoldi. Taxonomy (NCBI): domain Eukaryota; kingdom Metazoa; phylum Chordata; class Amphibia; order Caudata; family Salamandridae; genus Calotriton; species Calotriton arnoldi. The sequence continues at coordinate 579,452 of CAWUFW010001659.1, forward strand.
TTCACTGCAGTTACATGCTTGGCTCCTGAATTCTTTGAATTTAAAGACCTGAACATTGCACAGGATTGTAAAGAAGTCATAGCTAAGTCAAGAGCTGACAGCACCATCAGAACATACAAACTCAAGTGGAAGCGTTTCTGTATATGGTGCAGCCGTAAGAACCTAGATCCTTTTAACTCTGCTGCGGAGGAAATACTACCCTATTTGCTCTTCTTAGCGAAATCTGGTCTCGCACACTCTTCGGTTAGGGTTCACCTTGCTGCTATTTCGAGATACAGGCGATTGCCCAACTGCCCATCTTTATGGTCATCAAGATTGGTGAAAGAATTCATGAAAGGCCTGTTTCGAACTTTTCCACCAGTCAGGGCTCCACCTCCAGAGTGGCAACTGAATGTAGTATTGTCTCAACTGATGAGGAAACCATTTGAACCTATTCACAAGGCGGAACTCAAATTCTTAACCTGGAAAGTCGCCCTTCTCGTGGCTCTCACCTCGGCAAGAAGGGTTAGTGAACTACAAGCGTTCACTATATCTCACCCTTTCCTGCGTTTTTCTAATGATGCAGTATTGTTAAGAACAAACCCTAAGTTCATCCCGAAGGTGCTCTCTCAGTTCCATCTGAATGAGCCAGTGATCCTTAGGACTTTTTTCCCTAACCCGGCCACGCCGGCTGAAAAAACTTTACACACTCTGGACATAAAAAGATGTCTCAAGTTCTACTTGCAACGGACAAAAGAAACACGCAAATCAAATCAGTTGTTTGTGGCTTACGGCAAAAACTGCCAGGGAACTGCAGTCACCAAGGCTACCATAGCTAGATGGGTAGCAAATGCGATACAATTTTGTCATGACAAGGCTGGCAAGCCTTTATCACGAACTGTACGAGCGCATACCACTAGAGCAGTCTCTACCTCGGCTGCTCTCTTTGCAGGAGTGCCACTGGAGAAGATCTGCAGAGCGGCAACGTGGAAGACAACACACACGTTTGCACAGCATTACTGCCTTGAGTCTTCGCACAGAGCAGACGCAGCTGTTGGACAGGCAGTACTACGAAACCTGTTTCATTAAGGTAGAGACCGCTTTTGTTTTTTACTATGTACTGGTTAATGTTGTTATTTGCACTAATATGACCATGTCTAAGTTTTACTATGGTATATGTAGCATCTCTGAATGTTTTTTCTCTTGGTAATGGAATATGTTGGCTTTGCACTCCATCTTCTTTCATATTTAGGAGGTTACTAAGCAATACATTAGCACTACCCACCATCCACTATAGTGCTTACTAACTAATACGCATGCGTATATATATGGATAAGTGGCTATTATCCATATGCACACTGCTTGCTATTCTGATTCAGGCATGTGAATCTATGAAAGATACCCCAATACTGGATAAGAAATAAGTTACTTACCTGTAACTGCAGTTATCCAGTATTGGTATCTTTCATAGATTCACATGCGCCCACCCTCCTCCCCGGAGAGGCTGCTTCTAGACTACGGTACTTACCTCACTTGTGCCGGAAAATCTGAGGAACTCAGCCTCTCTTGGGAAGGTTCTACAGGGTGCTGGTAGCTGATTGGTTGCGTTGTTTAGTTTGGTCCTTTTTACAAAAGGAGACTAATAGGCTATGCAATGCATGTTTGCATTCATTAGGCCTATGGTTTTTTACTACTTACTGCTATGTTATTTGTACCGTGGGACTCCCACTACGACGACGGGGAATGATTCAGGCATGTGAATCTATGAAAGATACCAATACTGGATAACTGCAGTTACAGGTAAGTAACTTATTTCTTGCCTGTGCTGTAAGGTTATAGTTATTAGGTCATTGTTAATGTTTGCTTTCACTCGCAATGTCTTCAACAGCTTTTCTAGTTTTTTAGCTACTTACCTCTTTATTATTGATCCTTTGTGTTGTGTTCCTTCAGAGTATTCTAAGTTCCAATGTGCATTCCAAGTCAGGTATGATTTGTTTTCCCTGTGTTTGAATCCCCAATTAAAGCATGCACTTTACAACCATAACCTGTTCATAGTGTGTAGTGGTAGATTCACATGCCCCCGTTCTCCTCCCCGGAAGCTTGTGACTCTGGCTGCAAATCTTTTTTTTTTTTCTCTTCTATACTTGCTTATTTAGCTTTGCACATGTACACCACTTTCTTCCACTGCTCCTTACCACTCTCACCTGCTGTACTAAAAACAACATAAAATGGATTTGGTGCCAATGCGCAATGCGGCATGATGAGATACCATATGCCTTGAGACTCGAGAGACCTGTTCGAAGAAAAATAAGTTGCAAACATCCAGGCCAAAACTAGATGACAGGAGTATGCATAGCATGTGAATCTACAGTGCTGTACGGCTACATGCTACAAACAGATGTTTCCAAGGTAAGTAACATCTTCCCTCTCTTTCCTGTCTTTCCTCGCTACCAATCAATCACCAACAGTAGGAAATCTAGAATGTTATTTTGTCTGATGATGTCACCTTGGGCATTGAGACAGACTGGCATCATTTACTTGATAGTCCATTTAAACTTGATGCAACACTCTGTTCTGAACCACTGTAATGGGTTGTGCGAGCTAGCTTTCTGCAGGCTTCCCTTCACCCAGCTGCATGCTGACCTGTCAATCCTATTAACTATCATGCTGTTGTGATCAGGTAAAAGGCACAGCTTGTGTATGGTTTTATCATGCCCTAAGCAGAACAATATGTTCGAGGCATGTGAGCTGTAGATCCCATGCTGTGCATAGCTCGCTGTTAGAAACGGGGTAGCTTGGCGCGGAGCGGGTAGGCTAAACTCCGGAGCAATGTGTAAAGCATCTGCGCAGCACACATTCACAGGCGACACACTAGGCACACTACAGAAGAGACTCCACACCAGGTTATATAAAAATAACTTGTGTATTAGGTAAAACACATTATAGAACCATCACAGATACATATACACTGTGCCAACTGGCACCAGGTAGCAATTTACAGGGGATTATGTACAAGGCAGCGCCAATCGGGTCGCTGCCAGAACCATCGCAATACACCACCAATAAATGCAAAACAGCCAGTTCCTACTGGCAAGATCCATGAACTTAGCATCATCAAAAACAACCAGTAATATGTGTGTAACAGCCAGTAATAAAAGTATAACCGCCATTAGCTACTGGAGACATAGTGAGCCCAGCATTAAACCATGTTAGGCGTAAATCTCATAAACATCTCATTAGGCATAGAAACATATATTATGTATTCTCATTAGGCCTAAGACACATTAGATCGGGCACATTATGCATAAAACCAACAATAAAGGTATAACAGCTAGTACCTACTGGCTGGATCAGAAACTGAGCATCATCACATTAGCATGAGGCCTAAACACATTATTCCTCACCCCGTTATGCACGAATCATTACAAGTACGTTAGGCATCGTCATTGGGCCTCAAAATACTTCATACCACAATCATGGGGCATAAACCACATTAGGTCAGGCATGTAAGGCCAGCATCATCATCATTTGTGTACAAGCATTTGGTAGGTCTCATTAACAGTGGCACAGCCCTAAAACATCATGGCATGACGGTAGGCATCATCATGAGTGTGAAGACATCAGGCATAGAAATACATTATGCACCGCACCAACATAAGTACATTGGGCATCTCGTTAGCATAAACAACATTAGCAGTGGGCACAACCACATGAGCATGAAGGCATCAGTAGGCAGGAAACACATGAGGGGGAAGCATTAGGTAGTACCTCTTATCCACATGGGCACTAGAGTACACCCTCATGGACTGCACACACAATACATGCCCAAACGTTGCAGCTGCCCGCTTCTGTGGCGCAGCTGTGCAGCAAATGAAGGACTGGCACCACTCCTAAGGGTAACTACATTATGCCACAATAAACAGTGTAAGCATTAGGGGGAAAAGCGTTAGGCATAAAGTACATCAGCAAGAGTGCATCGTACCGAACATCAGCAAGGCACCTCTGGCAGGGCTAACAGGGTGCATACCACCATAGCAAGACATTAGGCCTGCACATTATCATTCAGCATGATTATAGTGTCTCAGTGGAGGACATGAGGCTAACCCGTAGGTGCAAATACATTCTGCCCATAACATTAGAGGTGCACCCCTGAGGACGCGGTAATACCCATATGGCAGGGACACCACCTGGCATTTACAACAGTTCTGCCCCTCGTTGCAGCCAAAAGTACCCTGGCGAAAAGGGAGCAAGATGGAGCCCCCTTTTCAGGGACTCCTGGAGAGGAATTGCCCACAAAGAAAAAACGTTGCAGCAGCCCGCAACTGCGGCGCCGCTGGATAGTCAAAGGGTCGGAGTACTCTCTGAGCTTTAAGGGCAGCCCCCACTCCGGGATCCTAAACAGATTCTGCCCCCAACGTTGGAGCAGCCCGCTGTCCTGCGGGGCTGCTCGGACAACACAGGCACGACTGCCCAGGGGCCTCGCGAGCACCAACACTGCGCCCCCTTTGAAGCCCCCGAGCGTTGTAGCTGCCCGCTCTTGTGCGGCGCAGCGGTGCAGCACAGCCAGCACGGCCACTCTGGTCCTTTTAGCCGGACCACCGGGGGGGGGGGGGGGGCGGGCACCGACAATGTGCCCCGTTGCCCCCTCCACCACCAGTTCCCCAATGAGCCCCACTCACCGGCTCTCGGGGCAGGCTCTGGACATCTCCTCTCCGGGCGACAGGCGCGGGGCTCCCCTCAGCTTACGGGAGCCCTGCCTTGCCTCCGTTGCTTTGCCGCCTGTCTCCTTTCGCCCGGTCCCCCTTCCTGGGACCAGGACTTGGCGGGACAGCCGTGAAGCGCTGGCCGGGAGTCGGACACGGAGCGCAGTCTCCGTCGGCTCGTCCCACCCGACTCCCCGCTCTTCCTGCTTCCGCCCTCGCAGGTGGGCCCGCCCACAATCAGGCTTCAGGATGCCTGACTTCCTTTCCGGCGGCGGCTCTTTTCCGGCTGCTCGGGTCGCGGCGGTGATTCTTGGCAGCAATGAGGGGTAGGCTCCCTCCTAAATTAAAGTACCAAGCGGGGTGGGCACACGCCAAAGTCGGCAACACGTGGGGTAGGTTCCCGCCGTATTTTTAAATAAGCAGCTCTCCCGGGCAGCACGCGGAGTGGGCACCCGCTGAAGTTTTCAGCACTCTGGGTGGGCACCCGCTCTTCTTCTAAGATGCCGAAAACGCGGGGTAGGCTCCCGCCGATCCCAGGAGCACCGGGGGAACCCCACACACCGGGGATTCCCTCGCAGCCTCGCGCTGCAGACGCCAGCTCCTCTTCTCCTGGGCAGGTTCTAGCCGCAGCGTTCACGAGGCGCTAGAAGGCTGGCAAAGATTTGGGGTCCCACACAATAAAGAAGCGCCCACGAGGCGCTAGGGGCCAGGGGGAGCAGACAGGCAATGTTGGGCAAGATCAGCAGGCAGTGGGCAGCTCATCAGAACAGGACAGCAGTTCCTTGGAACAGTCAACCCCCATAATGTGGCACTCCTCCTGGCACAGCAGTCTTCACTCCAGCAAAGGTCTCTCACTGGTCCTGTGGACAGCAGAGGGGTACAGATGGGCACAGGGGCCAGCACGCAGGCCCTTGCGGCGGTACCTCCTGGCAGAGTGTCCCCTCCAAGTCAAAGTCCAAGCACACCCACATGGAGTCTCAGCTCCTCTATATATTAGAAAGGGCCAGAAGCTTCTGGAAGGGTCTCTGGGGAAACCGGTCCCAACTGGTTTTGGGGGAGGTGTAGAGCACCCTGTCTGCCAGACTTCCCTCCTCCCTTCCTGAGCTGGGGTCTGGGAGACAGACACACCCCAGGGGCGGAGCCAGCCTTACACAAGGCAGGCACACAGCACACCGAAATGCCAAGGTTTAAAAGTGGCATTTCCACAATGGTGAAAATAAATCTGTGCACACCATTGCGCAGCATTTAATATTTCCATCTCACACATACCAAACATGGCATACATATTTTCTACCATGGGGGAGATATCCCATAAAGGGGGGGGGTTCCTAATGTAAGCCTATGGAAGGCAGAAAGCACACGCACTTTGCACTGCTAACCAGCGCTAAAGTGCCCAGAGTCCTGAAACCACCAACCTTATGTCAGGAAAAAGACTAGGGGGAAGGCCAAAAAGTTTAGGGATGACCCTGCAAGCAGGGCCAAGTCCAACACTCGCCATCTAGTGTTGGGTCCGGATGTTTGCACTTGTTTTTCTTTGAAGAAGTCTTTCCAGTCACGAGGTAGGTGACTCCTTCTTTTGATGATAGTGCGCATGGACAACGACTCCATTGTTAGATTGATTGTTTTTTTCCGCCATTGGGTTCGGACGTCTATCACTGCGCTCCGGTTCGACACCGTTACTTCGGTTTCCCTCGGTGCCCAAGATAATCACCCTCGACGGTATTGTTTTCGATCGCGTTTTCCCTTCTATCGCGTATCGTATTTACTTGCAAAAGCCAAACTTTCAATCGGAAAGCTCGTGGAAGGCTGTCGGGCCTACCCGCGTCGACCCGCAGTCAATGGAACGAACTCCCTTTAAATTCTGCCCTCAGTGTCACGCGAAATACCCGAGCACCGACTCACACAAAGTGTGTAATTTGTGTTTGTCCCCCGAACACAGAGAACAAGACTGCGACGCGTGCCAGGCTTTCCGCTCCACGCAGACACTTCGCGACCGTCGGGCTCGACGTAACGACATGCAGAGCCAGCACACAAGCTCCATTCCGGACATCTTCGGACACCAATTGGACGAAGAGGCCGGCGAGGCCATGGGAACCGAGGAGGAGCAGGAGCCGATCGCCATCCCAGAGCTCGACTCCGACCAAGAGGACGACATCCCACATGGACAACGTACCGTGAGTACAGCCCCCCCCCTTGTCCCAAGACCCAACTCCTCACACGAAGAAGGCTCCGGTCCAACCCGCGCCCTCGGGCTCCGGTCGGCACCGAGACCATGCTTCCGACGCCCCGCCTTCTGGCTTGGCACCGAAGCCTATCAAAAAGCCTTCCGGCTCCGAAAAGGCTCCCTCCAAATCAAGTTCGGAGCCGAGAACTTCGGGGTCGAAACACAAGTCCGGCACCGAACCCCACCATTCGGCACCGAAACACACTTCGGATCCAAAAACATCAACATCCAAGACCTCGACACCAAAACTTTCGGCGCCGAAACAGTCCGATGTGCCGAAATCACCAAAAAGACAGTTTCGACGCTACGATCGACAAACCGGATCCGAAACAAAAAGTGCTGTATATTCATCCTCAAACTGGACATATCACCACTAAAGTGACTTTAAAAAGAAGGACCGATACAGAGGAAGAATGCCACATTCCTTTAAAGAAGAGAACAGTTAGAACTAACCCTTCCCCTCTTCCTCATTTTCAGCCTATTTCACCTGAACATTCACCACCACATACACCTGACAACCAGGATGATGGAGATGACAATGGGGATGGGGATGATAATCAACCAATGCAAGAGCCATGGGTTGATTACAATACCAATTCGCCCATGGGCAATGATCCTGATTTATATCCTAACAAGCCCTCTTCACCAGATGACAGTGTAGGCTACATTGAGTTACTGGGTAGAGCTGCCAACTACCATGGGGTGCAGCTACATAAGGAGTCCTTAGAAGAGGATTTCCTCTTTGAAACCCTCAGTACCACGCAGAGGTCATCACATACACTACCTATGCTCAAAGGGATGATCAGGCATGTAGATGACATTTTTAACGACCCGGTCAGAGCTCGTATTCTTACTCCTAGAGTAGACAAAGAAATACAAGCCAGCACCATCGGACCCAGCATATATAAAAGGTCAGTTGCCACTGGACTCCCTGGTTGTGTCTAATGCAAGGAAAAGGGCCAACTCCCAGACAACAGGAGATGCTCCACTCCCGGATAAGGAATCCAAACTTATTGATGCTTCCGGGAAAAGGGTGGCCTCTCAGGCGGCCAATTTCTGGCGTGTCTCCAACACTCAGGCGTTGCTAGCACGATATGACCGTGCGCACTGGGACGAGATGGAGCAATTAATACAATATTTGCCCCAGGAACACAGATCTAAGGCACAAGACCTGGTGCGTGAAGAGCAACTTATTTCCAATAACGCTATAAGATGTTCCCTAGATGCTGCAGACACTGCTGCTAGAGCAGCAAACACCAGTGTCCTCTTGAGAAGACATGCTTGGCTTCACATAGCAGGGTTCAAGCTAGAGGTGTAAACCTCCATTTTAAACACTCCCTTTGATAAAGAGCATCTATTTGGCCCAATGGTAGATTCTTCACTAGAGAAAATGAAGAAGGACACTGAAGTGGCCAAATCCATGGGAGCCCTTCAGTCAGCACAAAGCTGTGGTTCCTTTCGGCGCTCCTTTTACCGCGGAGGCTCGAAAAATACCTCCTCGGAGATCACCTCCACCTATAAGGACAATAACCAAACCTCTCCATCTAGGGGTTACTTCAGAGGGGGTTACAGAGGTAACAACGGCAAAGGCAGGGGTTCAAACACACGCACCTCCCCCTCCAATACAAAGCAGTGACTTGCCTCCACTTCTCCCCGACCACTTAACACCTGTCGGGGGAAGACTGTCGGATTTCCTACCAATCTGGCAGTCAATAACAACAGACAATTGGGTACTACAAATTATCCGTTCTGGTTACTGCCTGGAGTTCATCAACACTCCTCCAAACATTCCACCAAAGTCACACAAACTTTCACCAGATCACCTACACCTCCTCAAACAAGAGGTTCAGTCTCTACTTCTAAAAGGAGCTATAGAACCAGTACCACCGCAATATCACGTCAGGCGTATACTCTTTTTACTTCCTAATACCCAAAAAAGATGGTTCTGTCAGACCAATATTAGATCTCAGAGAACTAAATCTTTATATTCAGTCAGATCATTTCCACATGGTGACACTGCAACAAGTATTACCTCTGCTGCAAAAAAGCGACTTTCTGTCTACTTTAGATCTAAAAGACGCCTATTTTCATATTCCAATCCACCCCGCTCAACGCAAATTCCTCAGGTTCGTGGTAGCGGGTCAATACTTCCAGTTCAAGGTACTCCCATTCGGAGTCCCCACTGCCCCCAGAGTCTTCACAAAGTGCCTGGCTGTAGTAGCTGCTCACCTGAGAAGACAAAGCATCCATGTCTTCCCATACTTAGACAACTGGCTCATCAAAGCCAGCACATACCAGCAATGCCTTCAGCACACTTTCAGAATAATCCAGTTACTACATCAACTAGGGTTCACAATCAATGCAACAAAATCACATCTCCAACCAGCCAAAACTCAGGACTACCTATGAGCCACGATAAATACTCAAAAATCCCTGGCGTTTCCCAGCGCAGCCAGAATTCGAAACATTCAGGCTTTAGTTCTCCGATTTCAACCCAATCATTGGATTCCAGCTCGAGTTTATATGCAATTGCTGGGAATGATGGCATCTTGCATCATGATCGTTCCCCATGCCAGACTGCACATGCGTCCACTTCGAGAATGCTTAGCCAGTCAGTGGAACCAGTCACACGGTCTATTAACCGATCTAGTGTTGGTAAGCGGAGGTAATCCTCGCTCTCTGCAATGGTGGAACACACAAAATTTGTCAAAAGGACGGCCTTTCATAGACCCGGTTCCACAGATAGTACTGACAGCGGACGCGTCCCTCACTGGCTGGGGAGCTCATCTACAACAACACACAGTGCAAGGCCTGTGGATTCGACAGCAGAAGTTGCTTCACATCAATCGTCTAGACCTGCTTGCAATCTTTCTAGCTCTCAAGGCGTTTCAGACTCACCTGGAAGGCAAAGCTGTCTTGGTTCTTACAGACAATATGACAGCTATGTATTACCTACAAAAACGGGGGGGACACACTCTCTCCAACTGTCACACTTAGCCCAAGACATCTGGAGGTGGGCCATTCACCACAAACTTTATCTCCTAGCGGAACACCTCCCAGGAGTGAACAACCAGATTGCAGATCTCCTCAGCAGACAGAGACAGCAAATACACGAATGGGAACTCCACCCTCAGGTTCTCCTCCCATACTTTCAAAGTTGGGGAGTCCCTCACATAGATCTGTTCGCCACACACCAAAACGCAAAATGGCAAAGCTTCGCATCCAGGTACCCACACCTGCAATCCAAGGGCAATGCACTATGGATGAACTGGTCAGGGATATTTGCCTACGCTTTTCTGCCTCTCCCACTCATTCCATTAGTGGTTCAAAAGCTCAGGCAAACATCTCTCACACTAATCCTAGTAGATCCCACATGGGCACGTCAACCATGGTTCACAACCCTGTTGGAGCTATCTCTAGTCCCGCATCAAAAGCTACATTTAACCTCGTCTCCTCACACAGAACCATGGAGAAATCAGACACTCAGGTCCCAAGCAACTGAACCTCGCGAACTGGCTCCTGAAGTCTTAGAGTTTGGTTACTTAAACCTTCCACCAGAATGTATGAATATCATAAGGGAGGCTAAAAGACCTACTACAAGGGCCTGCTACGCAGCTAAGTGGAAGAGATTTGTTATCTACTGTGATAACAATCATGTCAACCCTCTTGATGCTTCCATACTATCTGTTACACTTGCAACAGTCAGCGTTGGCTTATATCTCCATCAGACTACACCTACCGGCAATTGCTGCATATCTACAAAATAGACGCATTTGTCGTTATTTAGGGTACCTGTGATCAAAGCTTTCATGGAAGGACTAAAAAGAGTCATACCACCAAAACTTCCACCAGCTCCAGTGTGGAATCTTAATATAGTCCTTCCAAGGTTAATGGGCCCACCTTTTGAGCCCATGCACAAATGTGAACTACAGTTCCTTCTTGGAAAACAGCTTTCCTCATTGCAATCTCATCATTAAGGAGAGTGAGTGAATTACAGGCATTAACCATACAAGAACCATTTTTCCAAATACACAAAGACAAAGTGGTTCTTCGTACTAATCCTAAATTTTTGCCTAAAGTCGTATCTGCATTTCACATAAATCAGTCGATAGAATTGCCCGTATTCTTTCCTCAAGCTGATTCAGTTGCAGAAAGAGCTCTACAAACCTTAGATGTTAGAAGAGCACTCTTCAATCAATCAATCAATCAGGGAATTGTAAGCGCGCTACTCACCCGTGAGGGTCTCAAGGCGCTGAGGGGGGTGGGGTCCGCAGATCTGTTTAGCCGAAGAGCCAGGTCTTGAGGGTCTTCCTGAAGGTGTTCAGGGAGGGGGCGCGTCTGATGTCTGCCGGTAGCTCGTTCCAGGTCTTGGCTGCAATGTGAGAGAAGGATCTTCCGCCTGCTCTGGCTTTGTGGATGCGCGGGGTTTCGGCCAGTGCGAGGTTGGAAGATCGGAGGTTTCTTTTGGGTACGTGGAAGTTGATTCTGTCGTTGAGGTATTTGGGTCCGTTGTTGTGTAGGCATTTGTAGGCGTGAGTGAGGATTTTGAAAGTGACTCTTTTCTCCACGGGGAGCCAGTGGAGACTTCGTAGGTGTTGGCTGATGTGTTCGTGTCGGGGGATGCCGAGGACGAGTCTGGCGGCGGTGTTTTGTACTGTCTGGAGTTTGCGGAGTAGGGACTTGTTGATGCCGGCGTAGAGTGCGTTTCCATAGTCCAGTCTGCTGGTGATGAGTGCGTGGGTGACTGTCTTCCTTGACTCAAGGGGGATCCACTTGAAGGTCTTGCGGAGGATGCGGAGGGTGTTGAAGCAGCTGGAGGTGACGGCGTTGACCTGTCGGTTCATGGAGAGTGATGAGTCGAGTACGATGCCGAGAATCTTGGCGTGGTCTGAGGGGGTAGGTGGGCTTCCGAGGGCGGTCGGCCACCAGGTGCTGTCCCATGCAGAAGGGGTGGTACAGAGGACGAGGACTTCTGTCTTCTCGGCGTTGAGCTTCAGGCAGCTGTTGGTCATCCAGACTGCGACGTCTTGCATTCCTTTCTGGAAGTTGAGTTTGGCAGTGGTGGGGGCTTTGGTGAGGGAGAGGATGAGCTGGGTGTCGTCAACGTAGGATACGATGTTGAGGCCGTGTTGTCGGATGATGGCTGCGAGGGGGGCCATGTAAATGTTGAAGAGGGTGGGGCTCAGTGATGAACCCTGTGGGACTCCGCAGGTGATTTTCGTGGGGTCGGAGAGGAAGGGTGGGAGTCTGATCCTTTGGCTTCTTCCGGTGAGGAATGATCGGATCCAGTCCAGGGCTATTCCTTGTATGCCTGCGTCGTGTAGTCTGACGACTAGTGTGCGATGGGAGACGGTGTCGAAGGCCGCTGATAGGTCGAGTAGGATGAGGGCTGTGGAGTGGCTTTGGTCCAGGAGGGTGCGGATGTCGTCTGTGGCGGCAAGTAAGGCGGTCTCTGTGCTGTGGTTGCTTCGGAATCCGGATTGGGACGGGTCGAGGACGGCGTTCTCTTCAATGAATCGTGTCAGTTTCCTGTTGACTGTTTTCTCTGCAACTTTGGCTGCGAAGGGGAGGAGCGAGATGGGCCGATAGTACTTGAGGTCGGTGGGGTCAGCTGTAGGCTTCTTGAGCAGGGGTCTGACTTCTGCGCGCTTCCAGGCTGGGAAAGTGCCTGTTTTGAAGGTGGTGTTGATGGTGCGTCGCAGTTTGGGTGCGATGGCGGCCACGGCTCTGTGGTAGATGTGAGGGGGGCAGGGGTCGTTGGGGGGCCCCCCGAGTGGATGCTTTTCATGGTCGAGGCGGCATCTTCGGCCGTGATAGGTGTCCAGTTGGAGATGGTGGGCTGGCTGGTGTTTCTGGGGGGCGGGGGGCCATCTGTGGCGCCTGGTGGATGGTCGATGAAGTTGTCGTAGAGGTTTTTGATTTTGAGGTGGAAATAGGTTCCAAGCTTGTCGCAGAGGTCTTGGGATGGGGTGATGTCTGTGGCTTCGCTGCGTGGGTTGGTGAATTCTTGAATGACACTGAAAAGTTGGTGGAGTTGGCCAGGATTTTGTTGTGGATGAAGTTCCTTTTGGTGGCTCTGATCTGGTTGTGGTAGTCCGTCATGGCATCCTTGTAGGTGGTGTGGTTTTCGGTTGTCTTGGTGTTTCTCCAGGCGTCTGCAGGTGCGTCTGGCTTCTTGGAGAGCAGTTGTGAACCAGGCGGCTTTCCTGGGGCGTTGTCTGTCGGGGTTGCGTAGCGGGGCGAGCTCATCTGCGCAGTTGGAGATCCAGGTGTGGAGTTCTCTGGCTGCGTCGTTTGCGCTGTTTGCGTCAGGTGCCCAGGTGTGGTTGTCTCGGGTGAGGGTGGAGTTAAGTTGCTCGTCCGTAACCTTGCTCCAGTTCCTTGTTGGTGGGCTTGGGGCTGGTTTGGGTGCCTTGGGTTTGTTGATGGTGAAGTGTACGCAGTGGTGGTCGGTCCATGGCGGCTGCGTTGTGTGGCTGAAATGGACGCTGTTTCCTGCCGCGAAGATGGGGTCGAGGGTGTGTCCTGCTCTGTGGGTCCGTGTGTTGACGAGTTGTTTAAGTCCGATGCTGGCGAGGTTGTCACGAAGGATAGTGGAGTTGGGGTCGCTGGGGTTGTCGAGGTGGAAGTTCAGGTCTCCAATGAGTGTATAGTTTGTTGAGGCGATCGCGTGGGGTGCGATGAAGTCGGTGATGGTGGTGGCGAAGGGTGTTCGGGGGCCAGGGGGTCTGTAGACGAGGGTTCCTCGGAGTGTGGATTTGGGGGTGGTCTGGATCTTGAAGTGCAGGTGTTCGGCGGAGGGGAAGGTTTCGCTGGAGGTGGTGAGGCAGAGGGTGATCTTGTGGGCGATGGCGAGGCCCCCTCCTGGGTGGTTGGGGCGGTATTTCCTCTGGATCTTGTATCCGTCTGGGATGGCGGTGCTGATGTCGGGGGCGGAGGATGCGTTGGTCCAGGTCTCTGTGAAGAAGGCGATGTCGGGCGAAAGAGAGTCGAGTAGGTTCCAGATTTCCATGGCTTGTTTGTGTACGGAGCGTTCGTTGAGGAGGATGCATTTTAGGGTGTCGCCGGTGCTGGCATCGGCGGTGTTGGAGGCCGGGGTGGCGGTGAGGGTCTGGCGGCAGTGGAGGCAGGAGAACTGGCCGTGGGTCGTGTTCGGCGAGGCCTGTTGGCATTCTCTAAGTCTTCCAGGGTTGAGTGCGAGGAGGGTGGTGGTGTCGAAGCGATGGGTAGTGGGAGGTCCAGGGTTCCTGGCGCTGACCACGGTCGGGTCGCGGACGGGCGCAGACAGGCTTGCCTTAGGCGCGACCGCGCAGCGGCCGCCATTCAGTAGGGGAGGTGGGAGGGAGGAGAGGCTGGGAGGCGGGAGCAGGGGAATTCCGGGGGGAAATTCTGGGGGGGAATTCCGGGGGGGGGGGGCAGCAGCGGCGAAAGGCAAAAGGAACAGGCAGGCATGAGAAAATAAAAACAGTGGTGGAATTAGAGCAAGACACTGATGGGCACAATAACAGTGGCACAACAGGGAAAAAATTAAGGAAAAAAACGGCTGAGAAAGGTTACGGTGGTTGGAGGCAGTCTGGTCCCAGTTGGAGCGGGCAGCAGCCTCGAACCTCCCATGGAGGAGGTCGGGGTCTGGAGGCAAGAGACGGCACAGCGGAGCAGTGGGGAGAGAGTGGACCTAGACCGAGGGTCGGAGGTCCTCCTCTTGTACTACACTGAAAGGACAAAATCTTTTCGTAAAACAAAACAACTCTTTGTTGTTTTTGCGCCACCACACAAGGGCAATCCTATCTCCAAATCAGGTATTGCAAGGTGGATTGTTATGTGCATTCAAACATGTTATGCGAAAGCAAAGAGAACTCGAACTGTACCCCCTAGGGCACATTCCACTCGTAAGCTAGGGGCCACTTTATAGGAAACATTCCTATTGTTCACATTTACAAAGCTGCAACATGGTCTACAGCGCACACATTCACTAAACATTATTGTGTAGATGTGTCAGCAAGACAACAAGCCAATGTGGGTCAAGCAGTACTTAAAACACTTTCAGACAACTCCAACAGCTACAGGTTAGCCACCGCTTTGGGAGGATACTGCTATATAATCTATGCACAGCATGTGATCTACAGCTCACATGCCTCGAACGGATAATGTTACTTACCCAGTAAGCATATGTTCTTGGCATGTAGAGCTGTAAAGTCACATGCGCCCACCCACCTCCCCGGATATCTGTAGCTGCTGCAGTTCTCTATTTAATTTACATACATACGCATGGACATCTCTATTCTTTACCACTACTCCATTCTCACCCTCTGCGGCAAACAATCTAACAATGGAGTCAATGCCCGTGCGCACTATCAACCAAAGGAGGAGTCACCTACCTCGTGACTAGAAAGACTTCTTCGAAGCAAAACAAGTGCAAACATCCGGACCCAACACTAGATGGCGAGCTATGCACAGCATGTGACTCTACAGCACTACATGCCGAGAACAGATGCTTACTGGGTAAGTAACATTATCCTTACTGCAGGGTGAAAGACTCAAATTGTATACAATAAGATAATATCTGGAGAACCACAGCAAAAACAGACATGCTAGCAATAGTGAAGATTAAATATTGCATAATCGATCAAAGACGTGATTGAAAGATTTACTTTCACTTAAAAATTGTAAGTTTGACAGTAAAAATTCTTGTGAAATTTGTCTTCTTTGTTTCGACCATTTTCAGATCATTTTTGTAAATATATCTGAAAATGGTTATTATATTAATAGTGACCAAAACAGTAATTTCTCATATTCCAAAAATTGTTTTAGATCAACCCCTCATTACTTTTCTCTTGGAGCAAATTGTATCACTCCCGAATCGGGAGTGGGGAGAGAAGGGAGGTTAAAAATCAAAGGTTAAGCATTTTATCCTAACACTGCCTCCAAAACTCTTACATACGCTTGTCTACCTTGACTCAGCAACTTCATCCACTTTGAGAAAATACACGCTAGAGTAATTGGTCCACTTAAGCACTTATCATTTCTTAACATTTAGTTTGAATATTTCTAAAGCATGTGATTACCCGTTAGAATGTCTTGGCAGTAAGACAATCAGCAATGTACGTTCATGGCGAGCCAATTCAAACTGCAAATAAAAGCTATTTTTTTAGCAATTTGTTGAGTACTCGATGATTAGCTTGTTCAGCCCATGTAGGAACAAGCATTGACATAGCCAATAGGTCTTGCTTTTTGGATTTGTGAATGTACACCTATTTGCTTTGGCGGTGCCTTTTGCTGATGCTTCTCAACATCAGCAAAAAGAACACACCATTAATTGCTGAAGCTGAACTACATCAGCAAACAAAGCCAATACGTCTAGCCTTTTGGATTTGTGAATGCACACCTGTTGGCTTTGCCAGTGCTTTCTGCTGATGCTGTTCAGCATTGGCAAAAAGAAAACAATTATTGCTGAAGCTGAACTACAACCGCAAACAAAAAAAACGAGCGTGTTGATGTGTGTGCATGCATGAGCCGTGGCACTACCGTGCCCAGCATCATGGCAGATGTGCATAAATGTGACGTACTGGCTATTTTGTTTGCTTTTCAAAAGTAGCAGCCCAACATCAAATTGCAGTCGGTGGGCCTCCAAAAAAGGGGAAAAAAAGTTTTTAATATTTACGCGACAGGGAGTGGTGGGTGAGCAACAGTGGAGTGAGGGGCAAACTAAATGTAACCAAGTGGAAAGAGAAACTGTGAACAAGGTGCACTGAAGAGGTCAGTTAAAAAAAACAAAATTACAAAAAAAGCTGAGTTGTAGCAACAGATGAGCTTTCTACATGGAGAGCGCTGGGGAGGGGGCAGAGTGAGGAAACACTTGTACTTCCATAGAGTGCTGAAGGCAAAAGAAAAAAATATTTCACTGACTGTGAGCAGTGGAAGGATACAAGTCATGATGATAAAGAAGCTATGCTGCAGGAGAGGGACATATACAAGAAGATGAAAGAAAGCAATCAAACAAGAAGGACGGAAGTGAGATTGACGAGAAGGCCAACCAATGGGTAAACAGTGGCCTGGTATTGTCCACAATAGGTCTTCTAAAAGCCAGACCTAAAAACAAAGCATCTGCCCTTGCGGAAATTTATTATACTGGGCTGCACAAGAAGCTTTGTAAGATCTAAGTATTCTGGAGGGAAGAAACAACATGAACAGATGCTGCAAGAAGGTGGACCCAGAGTTGTTTATCCACCAATGACAAATACAGAAACTTTTGAGCATTGATCGTTTGGCAATTTGGAATCAGCGGAGCTTGGTGAGAAGGTTAGAAACGTGAGGGTCGGAGAGGAAGGTCCCAGTTGTAAACATGCAGTAGCATTCTGGAGGATCAGTCTGAATGACCTGAAGTTGTTTAGGGAGATACCCAGGAAGGACTCAGTGAAGTGTTGCAGTAATCCAGACGCAGGCCTAAAAAACTGCAACGTAACAAGAGACCAGAAGCATCTGCAAAGTTTTCCTGTGCCTTCTCAAATAGAAAAACAAAATGCTTGATACCTTTTTGATCTGCGGGACCAATGATAAGGACTTGCTGAAAGTAAAGTTTATGTTCCTAACCGTAGCAGCGGAAGGAGTGCTGCCTACTTCCAGCGGCCACTAACGGTTGGTTCAGATGGAAGCGGTACCGCCTACCATTAAGACTTTGTTTTTGGTAAAATTTGCTTTGTTAAGATGTTGCTATTCATTCAGTCTTCTGCAGCCCAGAAGCAGTTGTGAAAATAAAATGAGGAGAAAGGAAACGGTTTCAGAGTACCCTGACAAGAAAAATGTTAGCCAGCCTAAGGTTTTAGATGTTATTCCATGGGCATGCAGTTTGTACAAAAGGGTGGATGTTGACAGAGTATTGAAATCCGCCAGTAGATATACCGAAGGGTGGCAGTTCTGCTCTGGTTTAGAGTTGGACTATGGCAAAACCAAAGGGGATGATGGACGGAGTGTTGAACATTGCAAGCACTCACCCCCCAGTCAACTGATCTGGGTTTAATCCATCATCATTCTTTAGCTCACTCCGCCACCCCAGTTCAGACGTGGCCATATGCAAATCAGTCTGACCCTGTGCCTCATGGGAACAGTCCAGCCCGAACTGCCAAGCCATGTCTTCCCTGGACCGGAAACAAGCATCCTGGGACCGGTTTCTGGCTAGAGTTGGACTAAAACAATTGCCAATCCTACTTCGCTACCGTGTAGGATATTGCTTTAATCGAGAAAGGAAGCCTACTGACAATTAGCTTCTTTTTATCCAACTTTAGCCGCAAACAGCAGTAAAGAGAGAGGTCTATAGTTGCTCAATACGGATGGATCATCAGCAGGTTTCTTTAGCAGTGGGACAACGATTACTTATTTCCATGGTAAAGAAACATTCGCAGAGTCAGACAACTGGTTGCGGAGACCCATGATGATGAGCGTAGGTACTTCATATGTCAAATGCATGGTTCATACGTGACAGAGATCAAGAGGAGAACCAGATTTAAGCATACAAGAGTGGACCACAGAGATTGCAAAGGCAAGGGTGCAAAGAAACTAACACTTTTCACCACAGTAAGGGCATAATGCAGGGCAAAAATGGAGCAGGATCAGAGGATGAAAAGGATCATTAATAAGATTCATTTTCTCTCGTAAATTGGGAGAGATTGTCACACAAGTGTTGAAGCATAGCAACGGATGAAGAACAGGTAAGATTTAGAAACTCTTTAATTGTCGAACATTTCTCAGGTGGTATTACTTGTAGAAGAGATTCTTGTTGCATAGAATGTGCTGCATTGATATTTTTTGTGTGTGCTGTAAGAGCAGTTGGATGCTTTAGCTTCTCTGGAATAATGGTTGTGGCATTTCTTTCCAGAGCTTTACCGCTTCATTAAGCCTTTTGAAGTTCCTCTGCATATCATGGGTCCGAGGGATGAGCACAAATGTGTACTAATGTTTTCGCATGAGCTTGATCACCAGGAGATGAACCAAACCAAGCATTACCATTTGGGGTGATGGATTCTGAATAAGGACCCAAATAAAAAGTGATGGAATTCAGGGAAGTCCCCAAGTTCTTGTCTTTGATTTTGGCCAACAACGTGATATAAAGTATCTCATGTCCATCAGCTGCTTACAAACTGTGATAGTGAGTGGGAGAGAGATTAACATAGCTGAATGTTCTGCCCATGCCATGGCCATGATGAAAGGGGTTGAAGCCAGAGGGACGGAGGAAATGAACGTGGGTAGCCCCTGGATACTCTTATGGATTGGTTATGGTGCTTGTTTCATGAGCCAGTCGTAGAGCCGAAGTCAAGTACATTTTTGGGGGACCTAAGGTCAGGAGTGGTCACTTAGATGTTAACATCACCAAAAACTGAAAGAACGGGGTGTGAAGGGTGGTGGGAGGTGACAAATCTGGTAGAAAAGAGCCAAACTCATTTGCAGTACCCGTATATAGATAGACCAGTACGCAAGTACAAGATGTTGATGGAGAGCTTCAGATAGTAAAGCCAAACAGTTCAGTGCGGTTTAGACTGTCCGGGGCCACCAAGAAAATTGAGCGGGATTCTTTCAGTATTATCACTTGCCACCACCCCATTGTTAATCAGTGTGGTTTAATTGAAAGATTTTTATGTGAAGAAGGGATAACAATGAAGAGTCCCTCAATCATATCTCATTCATGAAAAAGAAATCAAGCTTGTCTTCCAAGAACTCCGAAGCTTCCGGTTTATATGTTTTTTTAACAGTTTGAAGTTAAAATGATTGCCTAGTGCTGTCGAGGTTTAAGAGGGTTAGCAGCAGCTGTTTTACCTTTCTGGAGAGATTTGAAGTTGACCACCCGCAGACTACAATTGGTCAGGTTGGAAATTGACTGGGCTGAAACAAGACCAGCAGGGAGGCTAGACACAGAGGTGCACACGGGTCAGTGACCGCATTAGTGGCTGTGGGAGAGGATGGATCCAACGCAAGCATGCCTTACCTCTTAATGATGATCATTTGACCTTTAAGAATTTGTTGTAGACTCGTCTGTTTGCTGTTAAACTGGTAGCAAGGTGGTTGATTATGGCCAGTTAGCCTAGTTGTAGCGCTAGGACACCTTACTGGGATTAGCTTGCTTTACAAGACACAATAACATAACCTTTTCTCTAGTATCCAACCATAATTGGACTCTCAGCAGCATTCATGGCAGTCGCCACCACTCTGATATCCTTTACGAAACAGACCGGATCAGCTTTACTTTGCGCCCATTGGACCATGGCAACAGATCGTGGGTCCCCTTTGAGTAGGGTGACCAGATGTCCCGGTTTTCCCAGGACAGTCCCGGTTTTCAGAGGACAGTCCCGGTGTTCCAACACTTTTATTCATTTTAAATACGTGTCCTGTTTTTGGGTCAAAGGGCAGGTGATCCTGCGAAGCAGAATTTATAGGTATGCTCGTTTTTCAGGCGCCTCTGAAGTCTGAAATAATGTATCTGTTTCTGCCAAGCATCACAGGAGGAGGTCGCTGCCTGCTCTCAGCAGAGACCTAGAGTGGGGAGGATGGGTAAGGGGGCGCAGGGTAGTGGACAGTGGGGAGGAGGGAGCAAGGGAGTGCAGGGTGGCGGTCCTGCCATTGCTAAGGTTATGTAAACCTAGCCTTGCTAATGTGTGTACATGCACACTTTACAAGATTTACAGGCCTAGCACACACACATATGTATGTATACATTTAACAGGCTTCGCAAAAAATGGGATAGGCCAGATATAGAAGTCAGACTAGAGGCTTTAGTCCTACTTTTATGTCTGATATGTCAGGGTTTTGGCTTCTCAAAATATGGTCACCCTGCCTTCGAGCCATCTGATGCGCTCCTGTTGTTGAGCCTGCTAACGTTAAGTGGCTTCAGTCGGTTCCTTTCCAAACTTGCTGCTGTAGAAAAGGAATGGAAAGCCTGCCGGAAGAACAGGAGAGCGTGCCCAAGTGGCACCAACCACGAGCTTAGTGCCACACCCATCTGACACTACTGGATATAACAGGTAGTGCAGCTTGCGAACGAGACTTTCTAAAGATTTGACGAGCTGAAACAGAAATATTTCGAGAAAGAACTTCGGAAACTCTGATCCACACATGACTTATAATTACTTGGAAAAGGCAGATAAGTTACATAATAGAATTACTTTCAGTACGTTAGGAAATGAAATGGGATCCCATCTGGGGAAAAACTTACAGCGCGCACATCAGAAACGTACGAAAGTAAAATTAAATAGTGGTACTATAAGCAAAGAAAGGTTTATAAGGCAAAACGTTCATCCTGTGGCCAAAAAGAAAAGCTGTTTTTTTTATCTATTTGCGGACAATTTTACTGTTTCCTAAAATAGGAGTACGTTTGAACTTTGATGGAAACAAATAAAAGGTTTTAACTGAATCTTTAGCACTCAAGTTTTCTGTCAGAACTGTGGGGGTGATAAACATAACCATGCAACACTATGCATGAAACTTGTCAACATCAAAACTGTCATTTATTTTAATTTCACAATCTTCATAAAGTTCACAGAAACTTACAAAGATTGAAAAATAAATACATGTAAAAAAATCTACTAAAATAGGGATTCCCTTAAGACTGACCTACCTTTATCGGCACATTGGCAGACAGAATATTAACGAACATTCTCTTGATAATCTCCTTTAAAATTTTAGTAGAAACCCTATGACCATCCTGGAGACATTGAGCGCTGTACACATTCACAAGTTTCATAGTTTTTCAGATTCGGCAACCTGTCCGCTGGTACACAGGCTAGAAATACTGGCAATAACGCCAAACACATTTGAAAATTCTGCTTTATTCATAGATTGATGCCCCAATGGGAACTGTCAGGAGGCTCAGAAAAGAATCTGTTGAGAGGGCAGGGTGGGTGAAGGCCTTGGGAAGGAATGGGGCAGAGCTGAGAGCATTGAATGGAAGCTCCAGGGGCTTTGTACTAATCATGTGAAGGTTCTAAAGCAGGCCATACCGCCGTCATGAAAAGTACGTTTTTTGCCACCACGATGCTCACAAAACAAAATAACCAATGGCCATTTGTTTTTAGAGTGGAAGATACCTTTGCATTTAAACTTCTATGGGGTATATATGCTAAAGCTTTGTCAGGAACTTGTGTGATGTGATGTCAAACAGCACTTATTTACTATACATTATAAGGGCCTGTGAGCGTCGAACAAAAAGGCTCAAAAGTTTGCCCCAATAAGACAGTGATTCAATCTTAGGCTTAATTTGGTCTTAACTACTAGCCTTTAAATAGGGGTGTGCTAAATTCACCAAATTTGCTATCGCGAAATTTGCCGCAAAATTACACAGAAATGCTCGGTTATGTGAAATGCACGTCCATCAAGTACAAAATGCTTCAGAGGACTCATTTTATGCTGAAAGAAATACTAGAAAGAAAAAAGCACCGTGAGCAACAACAGCTTGGGGTCTGTTGTTCCCATGCTGTCAATTTTGACTTCAAAAGGAATATCTGTGGTAATATTTACTGTGAAAGGTGCATAATTACGTGAAGTGGTACAATGGGGTAATTTTGGGATTTCACATACGCTGGCTTAATTTAAATTTCGCCCAGGCCTACTTTTAAGGTGCCTTTTTGGACATACTTAACAGTAGGAGTGGACTGATTTTGGAATACTTGCTGATGCTCAGGAGAGCTAATCTTTGACCAAGAATTGCTCAAACAGTGGCAGGCAAATAAGATTCAGACAGAGAAAGCCGGTATTAAATATAAGCTATAGTAGTGTGCAATGACCCTCCTCCGCAGTCACCTGGGCCTCTATGGATTAATCTGAGTCGAAAACAATGTAAGTGTTTGAATCTTCACTACAGTAGGAATGGATCGCAGTTGCTTAGGAACTGGCAGAAACAGATTTTTTTTATTTTTTTACCTCCAACTACATTTCACTGTGTGGCACATGAAAGAATTCCCGTGTTGGCATAATTAATGAGTCACTTGCTCAACATCCAGGCCTGGATTTACTTGCAAATGAGTTGAAAACAACTACATTCAGCAAATGATGCACCAGTAAATTGAAGAATAATCCGAATATTGTTGGCATAGATAAGAAAATACACCCTGAACAATCCGAATTATTCATGAAAGGCTTGAACATATACATTAAAAAGTAAAGATGACTAAGACAACCACTCAGGTACTCCATGAGTGACTACAGCTCAGCCAAAAAAACAGTGCAGAGATTTAGCTAAGATTGTCTATCGCAGCCGAGAGAGCAGAAAAACCAGCATTGATGCCCCATCGTCCCATATTTCCAACAGGGTGCTTTCAACATCTATCAATGCCCTTTTGGTATCTTTTAGAGATCAAAATCCTTCTGTTTCCCCCAAGCACCAATGATTTATCTGAGTGTGGCTGAAACTGAATAGTTGTTGCTATTTGCAAAGAAAGGGAATATACAACATTGGATGATAATTAATATGTAAAAGCGGATCCATGCAAGATTTCTTTAACAAGAATAAATTGAATAACTGAATAGGGGGCATCTCCCCCCAGGGAGGTTCAATCAACGTGGGATGGTCAAAGGTAGACTGTTAGGTCAGGGATAATGCTCCTGAAAGACGTGTATCTTCAGTATTTTTGTTGAATTATAGAAAAGTCAGTGCTGATCTGATGTCAATGGGGATGTTGTACTAGATACTGGGGGAAACAGCCTTTACAACTAGGTAAATACATCGCATGCCTTTGCCTCGCATTTTTTAGCATGCATGTTTTTACCGCGATTATGCATTTACATCGCATGTCAATACCACGCATTTAAGGTAAGTTGGGAGGGTGTGGGGGTCTCCCCCCACAAATACATTGTTTTTAAATCTAAAAACAATGTGTGGTATTGGCATGTTATGTAAATGCATAATCGCGGTAAAAACATGCGTGCTAAAAAATCAGAGGCAAAGGCATGCAATGTATTTACCAGCGTTATACCGTCGTACAACCGGTACTGGGAGCATGAAACAAGAAGTATTTCCTTTTGTTTTTCTTTCTTGAAATATTCATCTCCAGTGTGGTGATATCCATGCCCCTGATCTGGCCTTGTCCCCCACACATACCTACATTGTTTGCTTGGTAAGCTAGGGGGTCTTATGTTGAGTGATGCAGGTGGTCTTGAAGATGATCTGGGCTGGAAGGGGGAGCCAGTGTGGGTTTTTTAACATGGGGTGGAGTGGCTGAATTTCTTCGAGCTATTGAACAGCCATTCTGCTGTGTCTAGGTGCTAGGGTGGTATTGGGGAGATGGCTGAGCACGGCAGTGCCTCCGTCCAGATAAGAGAGGGCTAAGTCTTATACGGTTGTTCTGAGCAGCTTCAATTTCTTAAAAAAGCAAGTTGGAACCAAACTGTCTTGGCCTTCCTGGTGGTGTGTTGATTGATTAAGAGGTCTATGTCAAGGATGAGATTTTGCGTGGTCTGTCAGCTGGTGGGTGAAGGGTAAGTTCATGTTGCAAAGTCATACTTTAATCTGAAGTTGCTTTTCGCAAACAGGAAAAAAAATCTTTGTGGCTTTTAGCTTTAGGACATTAGTTGACATCAACAGTGAATGGGTTTGAAGCAAGATTTGAGTCTCTATATGTCATTGGGTGATGATATTTTTCGGGAGAGTTGAGTGTTGCCTGCATATTGAGGGCTTCTGATACTGCATAATAGATCAGAGAGGTTCCATTGAAGGTTAAAGAGGAAACGCGCAGAAGTCAAGCCCCTACTCAAGAAGCCCTCGGCAGATCCCTCGGACCTCAAGAACTACTGACCCAACTCCCTCCTCCCCTTCGCGGCCAAAGTCACCGAGAAGACCGTCAATGCCCAACTAACGAAATTCATCTAAGAGAACTCCATCCTCGACCCCTCCCAATCCGGATTCCGCAGCAACCACAGCACCGAGACCACCCTACTAGCCGCCACAGACGACATCCGCACCCTCCTCGACCAAGGCCACTCCGCGGCCTGGTCCTACTCAACCTCTCAGCAGCCTTCGACACCATCTCCCACCGCACACTCACCGCCAGACTCCACGACGCCGGCATACAGGGGACCGCCCTCGAATGGCTCCGCTCCTTCCTCACCGGCAGATCCCAAAGAATCAGACTACCGCCCTTCCTCTCCGAACCCACAGAGATCACCTGCGGAGTATCCTATAGATCATCACTCAGCCCTACGCTCTTCAACATCTACATGGCCCCACTCGCCGTCATCGTCAGACAGCACGGTCTCAGCATAGTATCCTATGCCGACAAAACCCAGCTCATCCTCTCCCTCACCAAGGACCCAGTCACCACCAGACTCAGCTTCCAGGAAAGAATGAAGGACGTCGCATCCTGGATGAGCAGCAGCTGCCTGAAGCTCAACTCGGAGAAGACAGAGGTCCTCACCCTCGGACCCTCTCCCACCGCATGGGACAACACCTGGTGGCTCACCGCCCTTGGCAGCCCGCCCACCCCCACGGACGACGCCCGAAACCTAGGCATCGTACTCAACTTCTTCCTCTCCATGACCCGACAGGCCAACGCCGTCGCCTCCACCTGCTTCAATACCCTTCGCAGCCTTCGCAATACCTTCAAAGGGATCCCCCCCGAATCAAGAAAGACCGTCACCCACGCACTCATAACCAGCAGACTGGACTACGGAAACGCCCTCTACGCCGGACTCAACAAGTCTCTACTCTGCAAACTCCAGACCATACAGAACACGGCAGCCAGACTCGTCCTCTGCATCCCTCGACAAGAACACATCTCTCGACACCTGCGAGACCTCCACTGGCTCCCCCTCGAGAAGAGAGTAACCTTCAGGATACTCGCCCATGCCGACAAATGCCTCCACAACACCGGACCCCAACACCTAAGCAAAAGAATCTCCTTCCACGTACCCAAGAGAAACCTCCGATCCGCCGACCTCACCTTCGCCGAAACCCCGCGCATCCACAGAGCCAGAACTGGTGGAAGAGCCTTGTCCTACATCGCGGCCAAGACCTGGAACGAGCTCCTGATCGACATCATACGCGCCCCCTCTCTGCACATCTTCAGGAAGACCCTCAAGACCTGGTTCTTCGACTGACCGGAGCTGCTTGCCCCCCCCTACCCTCCCAGCGCCTTGAGACCCTTGCGGGTGAGTAGCGCGCTTTACGATTCCCTGATTGATTGAAAGATTATAGCAGAAAGGACAGAGCCCTGGGGTACTCCACAAGAGATTAGGAGACTCTGGCCCAGATTCTGAAAGCTGCCATGCAACACAGCGCAGCACCCATAGACGGTACGCTGCGTGACAGGGAGGGAGCAGGAGAGTGCCATATTCACAAAGAAATGGCTCTCTCCTCCCCTCTCCCTAGCGCCGGCGCTGATTTCAGCTGCTGAGTGCCACGCACACACCTTAGTGCTAGGGTGCGTGTGTGAGTCTAGCATAAGTTTTGTACAGGAAGGGTATTCTTGTACAAAATACTATGCTTAGACAAGTGAAAAAGCTTTACCTACTTTGTATGTGTGCTGCACAGTGCAGCAAACATGCTAAGTCGAAAAAGCATGGAGAAATGAAAACATTTCTATGTTTAATGCCTGCTTTTCAGTAGTGTTAATTTTTGGCGCTAAACCCTTTCTACTGATGTTTGAGAATAGGGTTTAGTGTCAAAAAGCACTGGCACGCCCATGTACCACCCATCTAACGCCCCCTTGATGCAAAGTAATGCAAAGCAGCATCTCATGCTGCTTTGCGTTACTTTTCCATACAAACCAAAGCAAATACCAATTTGCGTTGGTTTGTGAATCCCAAGAAAAGTTTTGCATCGGTTTAGCGTTACAAAAGTAACACTAACCTGACACTAAACCTTTCAGAATCTGGGCCTCAGTGATTTTGTAGAATCTATTTGCATAAGTTGGCACCGGTTGCTGAGGTAAGATGTCAACCATATCAAGATGGTGCCCAAAAATCCTGTGTATGTTTACAGAGTGTTGATCAAACCTGGATGATCAACTGTATCGAAGGCTGCAAAGGTAGGCAGGGTCCAGGGATGGTTTCTTTAGTACTGGAAGTCTCTGACCCGTCTTAAGGATATCTGGGAATGTGCCTTGGTTTAGGGATGGGTTGATAATGTAGAGAAGGGGAGTAAGGTCCTCTCCTTGGACGA
This sequence comes from Calotriton arnoldi, assembly GCA_963921515.1. NCBI lineage: Eukaryota > Metazoa > Chordata > Amphibia > Caudata > Salamandridae > Calotriton > Calotriton arnoldi. Next base: position 606,495 of record CAWUFW010001659.1, read on the forward strand.
TGGGAGGGTGTGGACTGCAGAGCAGGCTGCCTTGATAGAGTTCACGATATTGTAGAGATGCATGTGCGAGCCTGGATTGAAGTCCCTTTGATCGTGGGGCAATAGAGGATGGCTGAAAGTGAGTGGGCTGTGGAAGTTTATTATGATTTTGGATCTGGTTTTGTTGATCTTAGTGAAGAAGAGATCGATGGACTTACATTTGTCGACTGAACCAGGGTCTGTGTATTCTCAGAGAAGAATGGTCCAGTGTTTGACAGCATTATCCAAGAAGAGGTTGTGGTGTTGTGGCCAGAGCTACCAACTTTGGAACTGGGGACCCAGGTTCGAGTCCTGGCATTGGGTCAACAGCCTGTGATTCAGGGAAAATCACTTACTTCCCCTGTGCCTAAAAAAATGAACCTGACCTTGTACAATGTAACTAGTGCTCATGTAAAGTGCTCCGATGCCCCTGGGCCGACATTGCGCTATCTAAAAATGCAAAAATATATACAACTGTACTGACTGGAGCCTTACCTATCTGGTGGAACAAAAGTGTCACAAATAGTACTACCACTGGAGAACTTATCACGTACGATGGACTCACATATGCAATCAAGTCAGACTAGTTGGGTTCTGAGGGTACCCTCCTTACAGTAGCTATTTTATCCTCGAGGAAAATAACCACATTAGTAACCTAGTCGTGGGCCCTTCGAATGACCATTGAGATACAACATGGTACTCCAGTTTTTTTAAAGGTGTCTTTTACATACCTGGTGAATTGTCCCCCACCCCCCATACTGCAGTGATCTTGCTGTGAGCAGAATGTGTAGGGAACAACAAGAAAGTTTCTAAGGTTAGTGGTTTGGCTTACTTTCGTATAATCATCGTATGCTCCAAACTGTCCTCTTATTAATCCTAGACATTCGCTGGTCTTATACCCAGATTTAACAAAACGATTTATTATTTATTGTGTCACACTGCCATTTTATATGCTGTGTTATTCAGTTTACCGACCCTGGAAGGATGGAAGACTGGGTGGGCCTTGCCTGGATTCGAACTTGTGACGTAAGTCGGAGCTGAATCTCTCCGAGCCATCTCGCCTACTCAACACAATTAACGTGACAAGATGCGCGAGAGGAGGCGGGGCTTGCCTCCTGACTTGGTTATCCCTTTCCCTGCAGCTTATCACAGTTAAACAAAGCAGCCTTCGGGGTTACTGGAGGTCGAGTCGAGAAGGACTGATGACGAAGGGAAGCGGCGGCCATGTTTATAGTTCTCGCCATGAAAGGGCAGCGTTGGTCTGACGGAGGAAGAGCCTCTCCACGCCTCTGGAAACAATAGGCTGGAGCAAGGCCAACTTATTGCACTGCACTGGAGGCCGTCTTTCCAGCAGATGCTGTTGCTTCCACCCCTTTCTTGAAGATCTGGCATGTTTACATTAGCATAAACTCTAGCTGACAGCAGGCTGCAGCACGTGCCAGCTGGAACGGCGGCCCGGCAGTCCTGCCAAGTGTTTCCTTGTTGGAAAAACTATATATCTGAGCATTCTGTGGACTCTTCACCCCTGATTGCAATGCCTTAGCGGCCTCCCACCCGCAAAGTGCACGGAGGAGCTGACAAAAATCCCAGTTAAATGGAAAATATATATTTTTTGTCTTTAAACAAATGACAGAAACGAACGATACAAATGCTCCAAACGTGACAGCATTCGAGAAGTTTCCTTTCACTCTCGCTTTCACTCGTTTCTGACGTTTCTCCATCATCGACGTCAACAGTAGAATTGGTAGTGCTTCGTGGAGGTTGCGGAATGCTGATGGTTTGATGAAAGGCCCCCCCCCCGTTGGTCTGTGGCCTTCTCATTTGCACTGAGTGCCAAATTTATCATTATTTGACGCAGTGCAACACAGCAAGACAACCTGCTGCTCGACATCAAGTTGAGAGGACAGGAATGCGCCATATTTACCAGGATATGGCGCATTCCCGCTCTCTCCCTGCACTGGCGCACCATGTGCTGCCTAGTGCCAATGCAGGCACCCTTGCACCATGGTGCAAAGGTGCCTTCGTTGCAGCCAGGTTTGTTTTTGTGCAGGAAGGGAAAACCTTCCTGCGGAAAAACAATCCTTAGAGGCGTTGCAGAACACTAGAGGACACGAGGAGAAATAAAGCTAATTATCCACTATGCACCTCTATCAGGAAGGCATACAATTTTGACGTATTCCCAGATTTACTAGTCTTGGTAAATCTGGGAATGCACCAAAAAGCATGGGTCGAAGGTGGGTACACCCACGCTCCACCCATGGAACGCCTTCCCAGGGCAGAGTAACGCAGTGGAGGTGCGTCCAAAGGGGCGCTGGGGCGTTGCCCCACTAATGCCACATGGCTCCATTCATGCGCGCCTAAATTTGTGCAACTTCTTCCAGTGGCAGTTAATAATGACTCTGAGTCTCGCGCAGCGGTCACGCGATGCGCGGAAATGCATGCACTGGACACGCCCGAGGCTGCGAGGCAATCGGACGGTGATGATGGCTGAAGGGGGCGGCTGGGTGGGGCTGTGGCAGCACTTTAGTGACTGACAGACACAGACTCACTGTAACTAACAGCGCGGCAGTGGTGCGCATGTTCGGTTTTGGGCAAGTCATTTTTACGACCAGCTCCGAACATGCACACTGCCCACTACTACTACTCTTCGAGTCTTCCCATTAGGAGAGCGAGGGACCCGAGGGTTGCTTCATGCAGCAGCCCCCGGTCTCCTAATGGGCGGGGAGTATCCCTGCTCTAGCCAATCCTGGCGCTGCTAATGCAGCGTCTGGATTGGCTGAGAGGGGTTGCCATCCACTCCGAAGACGTTGAAGGCAGGCGCCAACGTGGGAGTCGGGACCCCGGCCCAGGAGCAGCAGAGGCGGCGTGGACCCTGTAAGTTTTCTTTTATTAATATACTTATACTTTATTTTTAAACCGTCCCCCCGCGAGACCCCTGCGAGTATTGCGACTCCGAGCCGCGACTGGTAGCTCACTGATTTCTACCATGCCTCCATATACAACATGCACACACAGCGTGTGTGTATGTTGTAAATGGACGCATGGTAGAAAAGAAACGCAGTGCATTTCATGATTTCACTTACTAAGTAAATGAAATCATGAAATGCGAGGTATTTTGTTTCTAAGATGCCTTCATAGAAATAACTCAGATTTTGTGCATCACTGTCAGCTGTGCACCTGTTGACTAGAGTTTACTATGCACGTTAGATAGCGCATCCTGTGTCACACAGCCAGTAACAACAGTGAGGCATAAGGTCACGTTCTGCAAACCACTCAATGTTCGCAGGGGAAGATTTGCAAAGCCCTGGTTTTTTTTCCAGCCAGAAAATGAGTTTACAAATAAAAAGTAAAACGAAAGCGTAGCTATGGGAATGTATTTATTGTAGTTTTGTTCGGGACGAACCCGCGTCATTGGCGCGTCAGAGTGCTGTACAGACATTAAGAGAGCAGAATAAAAAGAACATAGAAGTTTGTGTGCCTATTAACACAGCTATTCAACGACGCCCTCTTAAAATCTGCAGCTCGTTTCCTTGTTTGGTAGTCAGTTATCAAGTATGTAAAATGTGAGGCCATGAGTATGGGAGGTGCCAGTGCCAGGGTATGGTCCAGTGTAAAAGGGGTGCCTGTGTGCGAAAGGCATGCAGCACACCCGCCGTGAGGAGTGCCGGAATGCAGCTGTGAAGGGCGGGCTAAATACTGCTTTAAACTCCTCAGACTACGCGATGAAAGTGTTTTTATTTTCCACCCTCCTGCTCTGCGAAGATGTAATGCGCAATGTAACATCTTTTGAAGCAGATTGGCTCTCGGTTCCTTTAGCGTGTAATAACACTGCCCTCTGTCGAATTTTATAGAATGAACATTGTGAAAATACTGCTTTTTGTTGAGATAAGTAGCACCAGTCCATGAAAACATCCAGGACAAATAGCTCTATTATATATCATCTTGAAGGTGGATAAACGATAATTGTATGTCTCTTTACCAGATTTATTAAATGTTTCAAGTAATCAAACACAATCCCTGGAGACCAGTCAAAGATGGATTCTCATAGATCCAGTTCGTAGTATTTGTTATTTAATGGCATTTAATGAATTTCTATAGATACATTTCCATCTGAATACAGTTGCATCATGACAGCGTGCAATGGTGTCTAATGGTCTGCTTCACTTGGTATTTTTAGCCAATAGATATGGTATTCTTTAGAAGTGGAGCTGCAGCATTTGCTCCCTTGTGAAATGGATCCAAATATCCGAGTCAGGCCCAAAGCAAGAGATATGTGCTTACTGTGTAACATGTGCACTGCTTACAGTGGCCAGTCCTCTGATGTATGGCATTAAAACTGGCCCTGTGTACATGCCCCTAAGTTAACACTGATGCCAAAAACATGGATTGACTTGCAAACAATAAATGTTAAAAACGTTGAGGGAATGCATTTTAGCGATTTAGTTCCTCTCTTACTTTACATGTTTACTTGATCTTGCATTCCCCACGAGTTAGCTATTTTATAATGTTGTTTATCTGTATTTTTTTCTGTGCATACTTTGAGGCTTGAGGCATGCCAGGTGTTTATGAGGGGCTTTGATTGAGCACGCAGGCGCTAAGGCTAAAGCCAAACAAAGTGCCTGTCAGTGGGTTGGCCTCTCTGCAGAGCACACAGAACAATGTTTGTGTATTTCATTTGCAACTGAAATTCTGTGGAATTGTGTGTGAAGGGGGTACACTGATGTCAAAATATTTGCAAGGCAAAAGTAAGAGAAATTAAGGTGCTTATATTTGAGGGAGTGCATGTTGGGGGCGGGAAAGTGACAGATGTGAGGAAGGGCATTCGGGGAAGAGTGAAAAGAGGATGCTGAAGAGGAAAGAGAGGGGGTTGAAGATGTGCAGATGGACAAGATATGCAGAGAAAAAGAGGATACATATCTAACATAAAGCACACATAATTGAAGGCCAAAACTCCTTCCACAGGCCTCAATGCTATTTAATTCACAGACTCACTATTTCAGAATTTAAACATTTTCAATGTTAATTATTTATAAGAAATCATTGTTGTTACTCATTTATCTTAAACAGCTAACACCCAGTGACAAAGCCAATCATACTGACAGGCTTTAGGCGTATGTCCGTTGCTGTGCCATTTATCTGGATAAAATTACATCTCAGAGAGAAACCAAAATACCGGTCTGATGGCACACTATGGGAATCACAGAAATGTATTTGGCATGTTCCTTTATAGGGAGCACCCACTTTTTTCATCTCACTTAAAGACCTGTCTACACATATTTCTATATGACTGGTTACAGCCAGTAGCTGTGGGTGCTTCCCAAAGTCTGGTTAGAGCATATTTTTCCAAAGTTAATGCTGCATGCAGTGCAAGACACTGGGCAAGCATACATTTTAAAGGGCTAAAGTTGTTGTCATGCAGAACAATTTACATACTACAGTAACTGTTGAACAAATTAATGCAAGAAGATACGGGGCAGTTTTTAATGTGTTTAATATTTCAAGACTATACGTTCCCACTGCTTAATAAGCCTTGCTTTATCGCTGCATTCATTTGCTTTAAAATGCACCATTTGCCAATCTTTTTTAAATTTCTTTCTCTGGAGAGGGACTCTCCCTAGACCCCAGGTTTGTCCATTGAACTTGTTCACATCACTAACTAGTGTTTTCTATTGGAAAGGGTAGAGCCAAAGCAGTCTTGCTTAGTACCCTAGCCCTCTTCAGAAGTCAGACTTGCTTGGCAACCCAGAAATTCTCTGAAATAATGTATGAGTTTTCTTTTATGAATGCCTAGAAGAACTGAATTTTTAGTCCATTTATCACAGAAATAATGCTGAAAATTGCACCAAAAAAATGCCAATTTAAAAAAAAATTCTTCACGGGGGGAGAACCCCCCCCGAACCCCCCTTATTGCCGTCGGGCTCGCTCACACACGTGGATTTGTTCTGCATACACCCCACCAGTTTCAAATTCCACCAGCCGCCACTGGCGCAGCGACTTGTGCTGTCTTGCGTTGCTCCAGATTTACCAAGCCACGGGCCATGCACAGTGGATGGCAAATCTAACTTAAGGTTTGGGTTGCCCTTGTTTGACGCAAAGGCAATGCAATCCTTTGATAAATCTGGGCATGAGTCTTTATGGTGTGTGTCTGTATTAGAGTCCATGATCTGCAAGAGGACTTCACAGTTTTTTCACGCTCCACAAGGGAGGATGGTTGTCTAATGCCTTGTGTGTTGTGTTGTTAAGACCATAAGTTGACCAATTTATGGCAATATTGACATGTTTTTTGGTTTGTATGCAGCATTGGCTTATGTTTAATGTGGCCTCTGTGAGCAGTGGTACATACAAGGAGTATGTTGCACTGTTGAGGAACATTGATTTCCTAGATTATCTTGATGCTGTGTTGCCTGTGTGAAGACACTGCACAAGTCTGTCTAGCACATTGTTTCTTCTGTGAATAAGGCCAGTGTGACTCACGGGTGGGCGCAGGTGTCGCGGGGGGGCTGCAGGGGGTGGAAATAAAAAATTAAAAAATCTAAACTTACCTTTAGGCTGGGTCAGCGTCTCTGCTCCTGCTCTCCTGTCTCCTACTCCAGGAACAGGCAGGCAGGCAGCCAGGCAGCCTCCCTCCCCTAAGCCAATCACAATGCTGCAATGCAGCGTTGTGATTGGTCTGAGGGCCGTGACACGGCACTCAGCCAGGGCTGGAGGGGTGGGCATGTTCTCCATGCAGGCGGTAATGCAGCCTGCATAGAGAAGGGGGAAAGTGCGCATGACTGGTTTGGGCGACCGGAGAGGGCTGACCAAACAGTCCTTGCGCACTTAGGAGTGGGCAAACCACTTCTCCCCTGCCCTGCTCCGAGAGCACAGCAGCCCCACAAAGCAGCAGGACACGAAGCATAAAATGATAATAACTTATAGTTATTTTATGTTTCTTCTTCACACTGCTTAAAAGCAGTGGGGCGACGCTCCTTTGCCATAGCGGAGGAGCTGCCTCTGGTGTGAGGAGTGGGTTACGGGATTCTTGCCTCTTGAGCATGTATAGTAGTCACTGTCCACAGTTGGGATCATGGGGTAGATTAAACCACAACTCAATATTCTAAGGCAGTAGTGCATGCAGCCTGATGGAGTGAAGTCACAGGTGACCGAGATCGTGGCAGCTTGTATGCAAAGTTTGCCACTTTTTAAAGTATTTTTTCCAGAGCATGTTAAATTATAAATGAGTGTTTCCATGTGTGAAAGCAGTGCACAGTTCCTGGGGCGCGACCTTTTTCCTAAAAAGGGTAATCAGCATCTTGGCAGCACAAAGCATTCGTAGTTAATTTCAGGGCTGGACTGAGAACCCAAAGCAGCCCTGGCAAATTTGTCAGACCAGCTCCTGTGTGGTGCGTAGCGAGCAAGCCTGACCACTCCAAGAGGGTTTAGGGGGCTTCCCTCAAAGAAAAAAGTGGGGGGGGTGGGAAGGTTCATTCTACAACACAATTTTTATTATATATTAATTTGTATTAGCTTTTAAAACCTAGTAAACAAGATGTGCTTAATTTGAGCCAGTGGTTGCTAGTGGGGGGGGATGGGGGGCACAGCACTTATTTTTGGAAATCGCAATTTATTTTTCCTTTATGTTTACTGAGTGCAAGGGAAAAACACAGATGAGAAAGACGGAGGAAGAAAAAGATGGAAAAACCATCACATACAGAAAGCAGGAACCTGCAAGTACAAGAAAAAGGGGCAGTGAGAGTTTAGTAGTCAATTAAAGACTACCAGCCTCGGTATTCGGCACGCCCACATTTTATTGCACCGGCCGCCAGCTGCTGCACAGAGCTTTGGGCAACAGCACGCTTTCTTTCACAAATTACACAAGGTGTGGGATCCAAATGTCATCCATACCGGTAGGCATTTTTAAAGAATGCTTGGTTTGGAGAAGCACAAACTCAGGATTCAAAACTTAACACAGTGGTTAGATATGGCTTTACTAATAATTTATTTCTACCCAAACAACCCCTTTATAGCAACATTAGGATAATGAAAGACTGGGGATAAACATAACTTTTTAACCTGTATCATGCAGTTTGCTTGCAGCTCTTTGATGGCAGTTTATAGCCCACTGTGCTAGATTACGATTGTAACTTATGGACTGCAAGTAACAAAATGATCTCTATGACAAAAGCAGTAACCCACTGAGCTATCCACATAAAATAAAGTTCTGTGGTCTGCATTGTACACGTTCTTTGCTACAGGCTAACCCTCTGTTCCACTTTAGATCAGTCAAAACTGCCTCTAGACAAAACTCCGATTCCTCTCCAGCAGGAACATTAATCACCAAAGTTAGTGACATTTTTATTGGTGCCTGAAAATTCTGGATTTAAAAGGAACTCTGCAGCAGATGCTTTTAAACCCATAACAATTTGCAAAACACAATGCCCCCATCTCAGCAGTAAATCTGCCCCCACTCTTCTTTCCAGCCTGCAGGTGGAAACCTCTGATGCCTGGAAAGACCGGTCTGGCCTTGTCACCATTCCATTCTCTCATCCCATCGTCCTGAGAGTGTCCAAGACCCAACAGGTGTGTGACCATAATTCCATTAGCAGGACCCAGAACCTCTTTCTAGGAGGAAGCTAGAATTCCCACCAGAGGTGAAGAAATGTACCCAAATCCACTCAACAATTCCAAACATATCTCATGTGTCGGAGAAAATAGACTTAAGACCTTGGGATATTAAGTACCATGTAGGCTAAATCCCTATAAGAATACTTTTGAGGCTGCGAGCAAAACCCCTCAAGGTGTCTGCCCATTTCTTCTCACCTATGGGCCTCTCCAATGTTCTCATGCATCTTGGTAACCCCATCAGGGCAAAGCAGAACTATTTTTGCATAATTTTACAAATGAATGGCACCAGTTCCCGCTCCTCAGCTCTCTATAAACTCCTCAAACTGGTCAAACGATACTGTGGCTGCAGATTTGTTAGCCAGCTGTAGACCCCAGTGGCCCAGTTTCAGGTATAAAGGTAGGTCTTGTTCTCAATATTGAATTTGCCCCCGATTAAAGAGATCACTTAAGGTAATGCAGTCTTCTCAACCTCCATTTTTAGGTCGAGCCTAGAGTAGCACGCAAGCACTGCTCTGCGAGACTTTATGTAAGGGGCTTCAAAAGGCTGACCACACGCTCGTGCACCATGGCCTTTTCCGTGCGGTTACCCGCACGGCCGTCATCTGTTTCCAATTATTGTGCCCAGACGCGGGCGCGATAATTGAAAACACATGGCCATTGTGCACGAGCGTGTGGTCAGCTCAGCAGGCTGCCGCGCTCGCTCGCCCCCGCTCCTCTCTGACGCTGCCGACGTCTCCATTGTTAAAGTTCACCCCCCGCATTTCTCTGCCCCTGTCCCTTTCCTTAACCTGAGCTCTATGTTTCCGCTTACTTCTAGTGACAACAGCACTATGTTACAATACCACCCACGTCCTACCTGCCTTTAATGCTACCTCTAACTTGTCTTAAGAGTGGAGAGTGGGGATGCTTGCAAGCCCAGATTGAAAACAAACTTTATGCGCATGCGCAAGGTAAGCACTAAAACGATCACATGCCTACGTGTTTCTCCCACTCGCCTCCAAAATTAATTGCATGAAGAGGGTGGCTCTCCCCTCCTGCTTGGGGCCTGCGTTCTTCGGATGTTTTTCAGGGAGATTTTGTATGATTGTAACATTTTGCATTCACCCTTCAAATAAATCATGGAGCAAATCTTAACCAATGAGGGAGACGCTAACAAAGTCTGGTATGTTTTTCTCTGCCTACCTTCAAAACGGACAATGAAATACACAACACCTAAAAAAAATACTGTAACTGTGCATGCGTGGCTTCGTCACCTGCTGCTGAGATCGGTGCACAGCCTCCTATTTAAGGGCCCACTTAGACTTTGTGCTTCTGTCATCTAAGAAATGAGACATCTGAAGTAGAATATTAAAACACTCAGCCCTATAGAAGGCCACGAGATAGCAAGGTTATGGCACTCGGCGCTATGGAAGCCCGTTTTAGTGCATGGCTTTAGCTCCTTGTTTTATTGTTATCGTGTTGTGGGAGCCGCAGTTGACAGTCAAACTTTATAAAAAAAAAACAACCACTATTCCCTGTCTCCTGTAGATTTCTCCCCTTCGTTGGCAAAAAGTATCTCGCACTAGGGCCCGTAAGTTTTTTTTTTTGTGGCCACACATCACTCTGGCATGGCATGTGAGCGAGAAATAAATGGCTGCTACCCCCTTTAGAGTTCCAGCTGCTGTGACCTCCGACCCGGAGGATATTTTTATTAGATAAGTGCTCTGTCTGACTGGAATGAACTTTCATTGCTCACTTCCTATGGCTGTGGCTGGCCCTTTCAATCACTGTCACGGGGACTTGTGCCGCCAGAGAGCAGCGCGCCGTGCTGGGGTCTCTGGAAGCAGCGTGCGCTGTCTGGTTCTCTCTGGAAGGGAGTGTACAGGGCGCGGTGGTCTCTGAAAGGGGGTGCGCGCCGCGTGGCGCTCTCTGGGCTCAGTTTCTGCCGCTCTCTCTGCGAGCAGTAGGCAGCGCCTGTTATTCAAGTCCGTTGCTCTCTCGAGGCACGTGCAGTGCTAGTGTTTAGGCGCTGTCTGGTTCTCTCTGGAAAGGAGTGTACAGGGCGCGGTGGTCTCTGAAAGGGGGTGCGCGCCGCGTGGCACTCTCTGGGCTCAGTTTCTGCCGCTCTCTCTGCGAGCAGTAGGCAGCGCCTGTTATTCAAGTCTGTTGCTCTCTCGAGGCACGTGCAGTGCTAGTGTTTAGGCGCTGTCTAGTTCTCTCTGGAAAGGAGTGTATAGGGCGCGGTGGTCTCTGAAAGGGAGTGCGCGCCGCGTGGCGCTCTCTGGGCTCAGTTTTTGCCGCTCTCTTGAGCAATTCTGCACAGCAGCCACACTGCTCTACAACCTAGTTTAAAGACTTTGGCAAAACCATTCGCTCTGGCTAAACACTTATAAGGTCCCAAAGGCGAGACCTATTGGCTATGCCAATGCTTGTTCAATTGAGCTTCCGGTACGAGTGGGTGTGACATGAGTGTTGTAGTGAATCATGTGTTGGGTAAGAAAAGGAAGCCAGGCGGATTCTCAGTGAGACACTTTCCCCACCTCTAAGACAGTCTTTGTTGCAGTGGACAGTTTGGCATTTGGGGGTCTATGTCATTTATCAGGCCAGGTGATGTCCCACAGTGCCTGACCCATGAATGCCTGTTCTATAAGAACCTATTTCTTTTCCGTTTCTCTAACCACCCACTCAGCTATTATCTAAAAATTCATGGCCTGATCACACTTTACAATAACTGGATTTTGTCACTTGGTGGTCAAAAGCATTGTCCTATTTACTGTCGCTCTACGCCCTCTCCAAACACAAAGTTAAGCTTTACTGACTGAACTTCCACTAATTTAGGATTAGGGATGGGCAAGGTCTGGAAAGATGTAGTCTGGGGGAGGATATTCCTCATTTTGATATTGAATCTTTCTAGCCAGGATATATATGAACGCACCACTGCCTTAAAGCATCCATGTTTCCACATGCAGTTTTGGCCAATTAGCAGGGTACCACCTGTAGGAAGCTGGCTCTGTATTAACTATACCAAAGTGAGGTATAGTGTGCACAGAGTCCAGTGGAACCCAAAAGGTAGGCAGAGGTAAAGTAGGTAGCATCTCACTCTCTATTTGTGGTAGTGTGGTCGAGCAGTAAGGCAGTATCAGAGGACAGTGTTAAGCATTTGTTGTACACACTCAGTCAGCAAATTAATTAACACACTCAAAGACTGAACTTCAGACCAATTGTTTTTCTATAAAAATATTCTTTTAGTTATTTTATTTCCTAGAACCAAGCTTGCCTGGCACAGGTAAGTGATAAGTACTTTGCAGTAAATATACAGTTTGTAACACAGTTTGGATGGCAATTGTAAATGCACTTTGTTTTGACTTACAGTATTGTTTCTGAGAAATGCAATGCTTTGGAATTACAGTACATATACTTTGTATAGGCTTTTTAGTAAAATGACCAGTAGATTACTTTGCAGATTACTTTTCTTACTCAGTGCAGTATACCTGGATACTGCACTGGGACATTTCCTTTAAACAGGTGAGTAAAAGCGTTTTTATTTAGTACAATTTTAAAAGGTTTTCTTAGGTTTTCCAACTCCACACTTAGAAACTTTTCATAGAAAAACAGTCAATGTTATCCTATAGAGGAAAATAGTGTTATCGGTTAACAGGTAAGTACTTTGTTGTGGGAGTTGGTATTCTGGGGTTAGACTCAGGGGTCCCCCAGGGTCAAGGATGCACTCTTGTTACACCCTCAGCAGCACTAGGGCGGCCGGGTGCAGAGTGCTGACGCCCAATGTTATCCAATGGTGGGTAGGGGGCCTCCGGTTGGTGGCTTCTGACGAGCAGGCCACTGGGTTGTGGGAGCAAAGCTCCTGGACTTAAGCTCAGGGCAAATGGGGGTTTAGACCAGCACAAAAGGTGCACCCTCAGCGGCACTGGGGCGGCCGGGTGCAGAGTGCTGTTTTGGCGTCGGGTGCCCTGTAGCTTTCAATGGGGAGTCTCCGGTTTGCAAACACACTGCAGGCTCGGGGCGAAGGTCTTCTGGGTGCGACCACCACTTGGAGAGGTAAGTTGGGATGCTGGGGGTTGGTTAGGAACCGTCGGTTGGGCCACCCTAGGCCGTGGGGCATCGGGTGCAGGGGTGCCTTTTAGGGTCGGATCTTCTTACCAGCTCCTGCTCGCGGGTGGGGGGGGGACCTTCCGGTTGGAGACTGCAGGCACCGGCTGGAGACTTGAGGCAGGTCAGGGGTCAACGGATCTCGGGTCAGGATCGCCGGGGAGACCTCCTCTTGGTGTTGGGCCACTCTAATTCGGGCTGTGGGCACCGGGTGCAGAGTGGTGCAGACCCGCGGATCCTTGCGGAGCTGGAGTCTGTTGATGAACAAATCCGGTGTTCACGGGAGACAGTCTTTGGGATGGAAGGCAGGCAGGTCCTCCGGGTTTCTCGAGGTTGCTGGCTGCAGGACACACCAGGATTTCGCTGGAGCAGGTTTGAGGTGGGGACAGGCCGGTAGGGCTGGGGCCATGTCAGTGGGCGTCCTCCTCTTATTAGCTTCGGCATGACTGTTCGGTCCTTCTTTTCTTCTTCTGGTTTCTTGTCTGAGGAAGCAAGGTTCAGGGGTGCCCCTAAATACTAGATTTAGGGGCGTTACAGGTAGATAAAAGGTTGGGACCAATGGGTCCCTTCCCTGGGGTGGGTACATCCCCTATTATGCCACCCTCCAGTGGGATGGGGGCATAAGCCTTTCCCTGGTTGGCTGGGTCCCCCCATCTGCAAGATGGCGGGGACTGAGAGTTGTGCTTCACCTCGCCTCCCCCACCTGCGGGGTGGAGTTGGCAGAGGTGGGCACATCTCGCTTCCTCACTTGTTTTTCCTGCCGGTTCTCCCGCCCAAAGCGGGGGTCAGAACCAGTGGGGACCAGTCGCTGAAAGCAGCAAGTGGCCTGGGGAAGCTCACAAAGACGGCAAGCCTTTGAAGCTTCCCCTTTGTGGACCTTGCCCATCCTGGGGGAGGAGGCTTGGCACCTCGTCCCAGGATGTGCATTGTTTCAGGCCCCTGAGAGCAGCAGGCTCTCGACCCAGGGGTCCAGAAACATGTCTGGTGGTGGCAGCTGAAAGCAGCCACTCAGCCTAGACACTAGTGGTAGGTCGTTTTTCAGGGGACATCTCTAAGATGCCCTCTGTGTGCATTTTTCATTAAATCCCACACTGGCATCAGTGTGGGTTTAATGTGCTGAGAAGTTTGATACCAAACTTCTCAGTTTTCATTGTAGCCATTATGGTGCTGTGGAGTTCATAATGACAAGCTCCCAGCACCATATACTCTTAATGGCAGCACTGCACTTACAATGTTCAAGAATGGACTTAGACACTGTAGGGGTACAGGGCTCGTGCACCTGTACCCTCACCACTGGTATAGGGCACCCAGCGAGAGGGGTGACTGATGTATGCCAGGGCAGAGGGTTGTAGGCATGGCACACAGGGATGTGTGCCATGTCGACTCTTCACTTTGTTCTGCACTAAGACACGCAGCCTGCAAAGGCAGTGTGCGAGTGTAAAGGTACAGGACCTCTAAGGGTGGCACAATAAGTGCTGCAGCCCTTAGAGGACTTCCCTGGTCACAGTGCCCTGGGTACCTGTGGTACCATTTACCAGGGGCTGACCTGTGGCCAGAGATGCCAATTGGGTTTTGTTTTCAATACAGTTTTAGGGAATGAACATAGGCCCTGGGTACCTGATTGGCAGGAGCCCAGGGAACACTCAGTCAAAGTACATCAGCAGTTCAGAAAAAAAGTGGGGGCTACCATGCAGAAAGAGGGCACTTTCTCACACCACCCACCCAAACCTATTGGCTGTTGGTGAACGGGAGGCCCATGCATGTAATCGATTTGTCTGCCCACTTCAGGGGTGTCTCTATTGTAAGACAGTGTAGCTGTTGTGGCGGGGTAGAAATGTTTCATGTTATGGATTTATATGTGCTTATTTTAAATCCGGAGACTTTTCCGAAAGGGTTAGTATGTCAAGCATGGGGGGGGAGGGGAGAAGGACATCTTTTAGTTAGCTACAGTCAATAATACGTGATCTGTGAATATGCAGTCAATCTAGTACAAATTCTATTCCTTTAATTTCTGGTTGACTGGGTATAGTTATGGTTGTATGCTCCCCTCACAAAACAAAAAGCAGTGGAGACAGTGGGCACCCCCGCTCAGATAAAACCCGTCTAACCTGCCATCATTCCCTCCAACTGTTGAACATAATAATTGGTTACAAATTCACTCCAACATACAGGGACCCAGCAAATGACCTTGAAAACTGCAGTGGTGAGCACCCAGCTCAAGTAATCAACCCATTTCTCAGCATTTTGTGTGATCAAAAGAGCTGGCACTTACTTTTTCAATGAGTTGAGATACTCTGTGTACATTACCCCCATCCCTGTTTGAGTGGGATAAAAACCAATTGGTCAGCATCTACCAAGAAAGACATCAAAAGAAGGTCTTTAAAGAGGTCTTTAAAAGAAGAAGAAGCCATGCAAGAGGACTTCATTTCAGATTACAGAAGAGTTTCTCACTTACCACTGTTGTTGGATCCAGGATTCTAGTAGAGAAATCTTGACACACTGGCTGAAGGTTTGTAGCGAGGGTTTGTGCATTCCAAAAGTTCAGGTCTGGGATCATTTTCGGGAACTACCTGAATTTAGCAAATTCCACCCAGACTTGATCCAACCATAATATGTCTTTAGGTGTTAGGTGGAGTGGCCCTTGAGGTGACTACCCCATTTAATTACCCTTTAACCTGTGTGTGGTAGTTCTCGTAGGGAAGAAGGGGGCAAGGCAGGGAAGGGACATTTCCCTAAGCTCAGGTGGACCCACCATATACTCTCCTTTACACCAGACAGCCTGACCCACTACAAAAGACCTGCAAAATACTCTGAAGGAGCCCTGCAATTATCAATACTGTGTCGTTGTGTAGTTATCACTTCCCAGTAAGAACTGTGTGCTTGTTGGGCAACAAACATTAGAATGGTGCCAGACTGATTCCAAAAGACACAATTGATGGACGGAATGCAGAACAAATCAAAACTTTCACCCCCAGTCAAGAGATCTGGGTTAAATCCATCATTCTTTTGCTCACCATGCCACCCCAGTTTAGACCTGGCCATATGCAAATCAGTCTTGACCCTGTGCCTCATGGGAACAGTCCAGCCCGAACTGCCAAGCCTGGACCGGAAACAAGCATCCTAGGACCGGTTTCGGAGTTTCACCCCTCTTCAGCCAGGATAGCTTGATTCCAGTAGCACAGTGAGCCCAGGACCCACATCTGGGCATACCTGGCGCACTTAGGGCGAGAAAGCAAAAGACACACAATTGATGGACGGAATGCAGAACAAATCAAAACATTCACCCCCAGTCAAGAGATCTGGGTTAAATCCATCATTCTTTTGCTCACCATGCCAGCCCAGTGTAGACATGGCCATATGCAAACCAGTCTTGACCCTGTGCCTCATGGGAACAGTCCAGACCGAACTGCCAAGCCAGGTCCTCCCTGGACCGGGGACAAGAATCCTAGGACCCGTTTTGGGGTTTCACCCCTCTTCAGCCAGGATAGCTTGATTCCAGTGGCACAGTGAGCCCAGGACCCACGTCTGGGCATACCTGGCGCAATTAGGGCGAGAAAGCAAAAGACACACAATTGATGGACGGAATGCAGAACAAATCAAAACATTCACCCCCAGTCAAAAGCTCCGGGTTAAATCCATCATTCTTTTGCTCACCATGCCACCCCAGACTGATTCCAAGCACCTCAAAAAATATGTTGTCCGAAAGGCCAGCTAGCTGCTCACAGTGCCACCATAAGTACCCCCAAACCTAGACCGGTAGCAAATGGTTTTAGCAACCGCAGAACATGACATCCCTGATCCCTCCCAGGAATCGTGGTGACAGATCTTGAACCCTTTCGCCCAGTCACTCAATATTTATTGAACCATTGTGATTCTTGTATAGAATATATGTGCTGTAATGAACAATAGACAGAAGCAGATAAGAGAATTTAGCAGTATAAGGACAGAGAACAAACAGTTCCACCATCTTGCTAAACAATGTATATATGCGTGCATATAAAATATATATTTATATAAATAGCGTACTCCTACTATGCGCTTCCAATCCTAAGGGTCTAGGGTCGAAGAGGGATCAGCAAGTAGCTGGGCTGAGGCTTCAGCGTGTACTCGCAATTACAGCAAGTGCTCCTCTGCCTAAAACCCAGAAATGCTTGTATATTTATAACAAAAGGCATCTTTGCTCCAAGCAGAGACCTTTAGTCAGGCCACAATTGTTTACATTCTATAGATAGCTGCGTCGCCGCATGGACAAACAACCACATTTGCACAATGTATGTTCAGCCCTTGTACGGGATGTTCAAGGTGTCGTGATAATGTTCTTACTCTGTGGAATTTGTAAGCAATGTAGTTTCAGAGAAACCAATCCTGCATTGTCATGCATGCAAATGTGTGTTAAAAGCCATTGTGTGAAAGAGAAGGCAAGTTAAGAAATGTTTACATGTTTTAAAATGGCAGCGTTTCTTCTCGGCCCTAACTAAGACACATGACACCCACTCCGCGAACATAAGTCACTAGTCAGCTATCTAAATTCGAAGAAAGCCAAATTAACAAATGCTATAGCATATATATAATTAATTTTAAAAATCTATTTAATTAAGAAAGCAATTGTACAGTGTAAAAGGCAAAGCACACAAAGCCATTATTACAAAATATAAAAGTTGATAAAAAACCAAATTTAAAATCATTTTAAGACGTTAAAAAACCAGTCTGAATTAAACGTTCCCACCAAACGGAATAGCGAATTGTTTATGTGTTCTGAGTGGTAGACAAAACATTTCTGTATCCAGCAACCACAGACTATGATCCCGATGATCGAAAGTGCACAGCAGATAGCAGAATACGGGCTGCACGCTTTGAAGCCATACAGGCCGAAATAAGAACCAATGCTCATTCAGTTCTCAAAGCAAAGGTGCGCCAAAGCAATGCCATGCGTTCACGGCACAGTAGCACATATGGAAGTGCCAAGTCAGTTTGATCTTGAAATGGGACATCCATTGCGGAGCAGAAAAATTAAAATCACAGTCCTGACAATCAGGAACAGGACCAGCGGAATAACTCCAAAAATGCTTCTGAGCACAGAGTGTATGAAGGATGGAATAACTCCGAAAACTGTCTGGAAGATGCTAACCAATTCAGAGCCTATACTTTTGAGTAAAGTGCCATATTCACATTGTACAAGACGTTAAATTTCGGTGCACCAACTTTCCAAAATGTCATGGCAAGTTAGTGCTGGGTAGCAACTGTATCTCTGAAGAGGACCTTGCAACATGAAGATCAAACCTCTCCTTGGCAGATGTTAAGGCCACAACTTTCTGAAATAGTAAGGCTTTCAGTTTGCTCAGGGCATCAAAGTGCACGTTGGTAAGATTTATTGAAGGCCAAAATGTCGCCTCCTTATCTGTACAGGCAGGTGGAAACAGTACTTGTGTACAACAAGTGACAATGGAAGAACCCATCACCAAGTAGGCAACCCCATGCTTCCTTCCACAGCAACCTTGACTGTTCTGCATCAGGTAACTCCCATTAGATAGCAATCTGGAAAAAGGACGTATCACGGCCACTGGGGAACCTTTCAAGTAGCAATATAAAAGTTTGCCACAGAAGCATTACAGGCCCCATGAAGTGAAACATCCTTGCATATTAAGGATCCACTTAAAGAATTCTCACAGTCTGAACCGCTGGGAAAAACTTCAGTTTCCCTATTTCGACATCGAAATTTGAAAGTTAGTTCCAAATACTCATGTACAAACCCTCCCCCAGTGCTTTGTATCTACCCTTTTGGTGGTAATGCAGACAGTACTGAAAATTAAATATCGAAATCTTCAGTGTGATGTACCCATGGATTATCCAATCCACAGATGGGGTGTGAGCAACAGTAAAAGGTAACCTCTAGTTTTTCAATAGGCAACATAGTGTATCTTGCATCTTTTCATGCCATCAGTGTTTGCTGTTTTGTAAGAGGAAAACAAGTTTGTGGCATTAAATATTAACGGCACGTGGCACGGCCCGTGGCCAGAACGTAGAGTCTAGCTCAATAGCATAATAGGCCTAAGCTGTGACGGATATCTTGTTGAACAATCTCTATCGCTAAAGATACTGTTTCCCAAAGAGTATATTCCAGAGGATAAGGTGGTCATACTGTTGTCAACTACTGCTAGAGCTTTTTCTAAATTGGCCTAGTCAATTTCACGCAATCTTTTAGCAGCCTCATGCCGAGAGACTTTCCATATTTCGTTGTGTAAGGCATACAAGAAGCGTTTTTGACGTGGTTTTCCCGGACCTAATAAAAATTCCCTGAGTTCCAGGTTATTAGATAAAAGGGACAAGTGTTGTTTCACCTGGAACTGCGTTTAGGTTTTTAGCCCATCAAGGCACAACTTCCCAACATCAAGTTGTCACTTGCACGTACCGCATGTCAGGCCTGCTGATCTTAAATCCCTCGATTTCATCTAGGAATTGTGCCCGGCATCCGTTCGTGTCTAGTGGCCAAACTAACCATTACTTCCAATTGGGTTCTGATGAATTGTATGTGCCAATTCGTAGCATGGTATCCAATGTATCCTCACTGTGTTTTGTAAACTGTTGCCAGTTTTCAAAATGTGCGAATGTGGGAATTCGTGGTGTGTTCAAATCCTTCATCTTGGCCAATCCAAGACATGTCTCTTGTTGCACAGTTTTGTTCAGGAAAAGTATTTGTTGTAGTATTAATTAGGCATGCTCTAAACAAGGCCTCCGTTCCCGCAACCAGCCAGTCTTTTGTCCCCCAAATTGATTTTACATCAATGGTGTTCCTCCAAAAGTCAAAACCCTGTTCAAACAGCAGGGAAAGCAGAAGTATATCAGCTTGGTGTCTGTTAGCATACATTTCTTTGCAGGCGATTGTGCAAGTCTATAGTAACAAGAGGCAGAGTCAGATGTATCATACCCAGAAAAATAAGCAAACTTCTGGGCAAATGTTCTTGAACTACCCCGCAGTGGTATAGGGCAATGTTCCCATTGAGTGTAATTTTAAACAGCGCGTGGAATACTTGCTTTATGCAGAAAATAATGACCGTAATGTTGAAAACAAAACATTTAATCATAATTAGATGTACCTTCATGCAAATTATTAGAAGAGAACACGGTACAATGCTCTGGATCATCTAGCATTTCATGCACTGTATCAATGTCCCAATCGTCAGAAACAGTACCAGGGGTAATGACATAATTCAATGATAGTTTAAACAGGCATGGAATTTGTAAAAGTTCAGTCGGGCCATTCACATCATACAATACCCTATCCCAAACAATCCGATCAGGAACTGGAACAGCTGAAATGTTCACCAGAGAAAGGTCTCTTCGTTCTCGATGTGAAGACAAATGTGGTTTAAGAACCAAGTTCACCAGTTGTACTGCAGAGCGTTCTGGGAGACAGTATTCATTCAGAACTAGGAAAAAAAACCTGACAAAACCAATCCAAAGGACCAGGAAAAGTAAAGAAATTGTAATCCAAAGATGTAGCCATGGAGAAACAAAACGTCCTTTTCAGCCAAAGATAGAAGACACAAACTTCCAGGTATAGTGTCCGCACCTGTGCTGCTGATAAATTATCAACGTTAGGACACGGTGTGCATCTGGCTAAGACTGACCAGGTCACTCCCTCATTGCTAACGGGACCGAGTCAAACGTTTTCTGTTGTGTGTGGTAGGGTGCCTTTAAACCAATGTATATGTTCTTGGTATGTGAGTGGTATTTCTATTTCTGCGTAAGGTGTATCTGCAGCCAGGAATGTAACCCAAGAACAGAATACCTCTGTCCAATATGCTTTCTGAGCCTCAACTACAAGGGTGACATCTCCACCCGCAAGTGGATAGCATGTTGTAATTTCTGAGTAACCGTATGTCTGCAGTTTTCAGCAATGTTGAGTCCTCTATCTTCAAACATTATTGTAAATGAATATACAGAGGGTAACACAATGGGAATAGATCCTTTGAAAAGCTCAAGGTTGAAACAACCTACAGCCAATACATAGAGGTTACCTTCTTAGCTGAGGAGGATGATCCCTACCACTATGGACGTCTCCACAGTTAGTAAGTAGGGGTCTGTGCTTCCACAACAGAACTACTCAGGCGATCCATTAAATAAGAACCAATTCTACCAACATTGGCACGCCATGTGATGTAGTTTCCACTTCCCAGTAGGAACTGTGCGTTTGTTGGGCAACATAAACCTTGGGATGGTGCCAGACTGATTCAGAGCACCCCCTCAGGATATGTTGTCCTATCACATATACACAAAAAGGGGGGGCCTGAGGAAATTCAGAAGACCAACGAGGGCAAACTCCCCAATGAAGTAATTCAGTGCACACAGGGCCCTCGGGTCTGGTGAGGTGCGAAACTGCAAAAAGCGGGGATTGCCTCAAAGGAGGTTTCCCTCACCCACTAATGGTGGCATGCTTCATCATCGGGAATCCTCCTCGCACCTTGAAGCCTAGTCAAGGTGCGGGCTACAACCCCCTCGCTGCGAGGGAGGAGCTCAAGGATGTTTTAATGGAGATGTTGTTACTAAAACCCAACGTGATCTACCAGGGTCTCATGAGGTGTGCAGTGCAAGTGAAAAGGCGGATTAAAACTAACTACAAGGTTCACCTTATACACTTTATTCTGGCTGCCCTGTGCTAGGATTAAAAACACAAATGTACACCTGAAATCATTAGATTCAGTTGTACTGATTAGTGATCGACATGTTTCAGCCAATGACCTGGCCAGTGTTGTGGCTTTCTTCAGGATCAATAAATAGCTACTGGTGTGAAAAAAGTGAGTAGACAAGTAAAATAAAAAACATTGGTTGTGTTAGCTTTCAATACAAAACCAGTGATCCTGGGGAATCAGGAGGGCGGATTCACCAGTACGACCTGTGTGGGGGAACATAAACAACATACCAAGCATATGAAACAATTTCTGATTGTTATAGCAGCCCATAGTTGGCAGTTCAACAATGTACCAGATCAAGACACTAAGCCTTGGTCCGATTTTAATAATAACAAACTTATGTAGTGTCGTATGTTGTTAAAGTGTAATTATACATTAGCTCTAACAATTGGTATGGTGGTTGAGTACCCATGGTTTGCCAGTGCCTATTTTTTTTGTGAACAGATTTTTATTGGTTTTTCAAGGTGACATCATAGAAAAAACAGCCCAGAGGGCACAATAAAGGAACAAGCGGTGCAATTAAAGTCCGATGTAGGTATTCCCCCCGCTCATCATCAGAAGGTCCTTCTTCTCCTCCCAGCGTCTAGCCTCCCATCTGGTGGGACACAGGAACGGCCACCCGCCATTCCACCCCCCCTCCCCACATTGAGCCTTATGTGAATATCCCAACGCACCCTCTCAGGGTGGTCATCCCAGCAGGATTCCTCATGCGAATGCCACCCTCTGCCCCGCAACCCCCCCCCCAACTCCATAAAATAAAAGGGAAAAAGAAAAACACCCACCGCCCCCCCACCCCCTCAGGCATGCCGCTGCCTCAACAAAAATGGCCGTTCAAGGCCACCTAGGACATCCACCGTGTTCCATGTCCTCTACGTCCCGAACCCCAGGGGTCAATACCGTGAAGCGAGTGGAAGGGAGCCCCCAACTAGTTCTCCCCAGGCCCCACACTATGCTCAAGGCTGCGAGGAATCGCTGGATTCAATCATCCGGTGTGGCGCCCAACTCCCCCAGCGGGTCCTCCGCATCCCCAGGCGGGTGCTTCACCAAGTCCACCAGTGCCACCCATGCACACGCCATTTCCATCGACTTTTCATTCCCAGTGCGCGTAGCCATCCGTAGTCTGCAGGTCCCCTCACTCTCCACCCATTTCACTAGTTCCCTATTCCATTTCAGCAGGCTGGGGGCATTCTTTGATTTCCAGTGACTAGTAAGCTCCCTCTTTGCCAATACTAACCCCAAGTCGATAAATTTACTAGTGACTTTTGTCTTAGCAGTATGCAGGAACCAATGCAAGAGGCAACAACCAGGTGTCAATGCTACTTCTCTCTGTCACTGTGGTCAGTCCCGTCGTCACCCCTCTCCAGTAGTCTCCCAGGTGTGGGCACTCCCAAAACATGTGTAGGAACCCTGCCCCCTCCAGGTTACATCTTGGGCAGGTGGACGATACCCCAAAGTACTCGGTAATTTTTCCAGGTGTTAGGTAGGCCCTGTGTAATACATAGAAGTGAATTAATTGAAAGCGCGCATTCCTAGTGCTCTTCCAAGCCCGTTCTAGGATTTCTCCCCATGGTTTATCCCCGATGGCCTCCCCCAAGTCAGCCTCCCATTTAAGGCGTAAAGCTACCAGTGGTTGCCGCAAGTCATGCGTGATCCGCCTATAGAGACATGTAACCGTCTTAATAGTCCCCGCTGCCATCACGTCATACTGACATGCCAGGAACAGCTTGGGTTCCACCAACCCCTCTTGCCAGTGCTTTCTAATGGCTGCCGTCAAAGCCGCATGGAAGAGAAAGTCTCCTCGTGGGAGATCATGGCGCTCCGATAGGTCATCAAAGGGGAGGACGCTACCATCCTCAAATAAGTCCCTGATAGTAATGACCCCTGCGTCTTCCCACTGGCGCAACTTGCTCCAATCGCCGCCATGAGGCAGTGCTTCACACACCCGCAGCGGAATCTCAGGCGCGTACGGGATCCGTGCCCTTCCAACCAGACGATTCCAACACTATCTCACTGTTCGCAAATCAGGGGGAATCGTTCTCTCTCTCACAGGTAACCGTAACAGCACCCGAGAAAGTTGGGCTAAACTTGGGTCCTGACCACCCAAATCCTCAGCATCCCAGACTCGCCTCGCCACCCACTTCGTAAACCACTGGAGCTGCGCTGCGTGATAGTAGGCCTCAAGGTCCGGCAGAGCAAAGCCCCCTTCCGCCCTGGGCCGCTGCATAGTGACAAGCGCCACTCTCCGCCTCCTGCTGCCCCATAAAAACCCCGTGAGCAAGGTGTTGAGCTGCACAAAGATCCTGCGCGGGATCCAGATGGGAAGTGTCCCGAAGAGATAAAGAAGCCTAGGTAAAGTAACCATCTTCACAAGTGCAACCCTACCTGCCACAGACAGCGGGAGTGTTCCCCAGAATTCAAAGCAGCTCTTAACGCTGCGCACCGCCCGTCCTATATTACCCTCCAGGAGATCCGCGGAGTCGTGATAGATCCGGGTCCCCAAATACGGCAAGCAGCTGGGCTCCCATGGAACCCCTTCCACATTCTGCATACCAACTCTGCCAGGACTGGCAGGGAACAGGCACGATTTGGACAAGTTGACACAGAGCCCTGCAACCCTCCCCAGTGTGGCTAACAAATCCTTAGCTCCCCGAAGCGCATCGCCAGAGTCAGCTAAGAACAAAAGCAGATCTGCATAAAGCGCTATATGCTGTACCTGGCCCTCCACTAGTAGCCCCTGATAGTGTCTACCCGTCCTAGCATGGACGGCCATGGGCTCCATTGCCAGGGCAAATAACAGAGGGGACAGGGGGGCACCCCTGCCTCGAACCCCTTTCCACCGGACAGGTAGCAGAAATCAATCCCCCCGTCCTGACCCTGGCAGTGGAATTATTGTACAAAATTGCCGTCCACTCCACAAATCGGTCCCCAAACCAAACGCCCTCAGGCATTAAAAAGATACGGCCATTCTAGGCTATCAAAAGCCTTCTCAATGTCGACCGTGAAAATACAGGCATCCTCCTTGCAATAAGTATCTGACCCTAGAATGCTAGAAGTTTCCGAGACATTCATCGCTGTGTTCCGAGGACGGAATAAATCCGGCCTGGTCCACGTGAATTAAGGTCGGCATATGAGTCAGCAACCTACTAGCCAACACACGGCTCAGTATCTTGTAGTCCAAGTTTAGCATGGCCAGTGGCCTATAGGAGGTCCGATCCCAGGCCGGCTTCCCCGGTTTCAGGAGGGGGACAATTATTGCCTCTCGCGTAGATGCCGGGAGGAAACCCTCTTGTCTCGCACTATTATATAGGGCCACCAAGCGTGGGGCCAGGGCGTCTGCGTATGCAGAATAAAATTCCACTGGAAGCCCATCGGTCCCCAGCGTCTTGTTCCTAGCCATGTGTTTGATGGCTCTACGGACTTCCCCCACCTCAATATCCCTGCCAAGTGCCTCCGCCGCCTCATCCTCAATCTTGGGGAGGTCCACAGCGGTCAGGAAATCCCCATCTCCGAGGAGCCCTGGGGCAAGCTTACTCTGGTAGAGCCCTGTGTAGTACTGCAGAAATTGCTCATTAATGGCACACCGAGTGTACACTGCGTCACTGCCTAGGTCCCTCAGCTCCAATATCGACGTCCCCCTCCTCGCTGGATTGGCCAGCTATGCCAGTAGTGCTCCAGATTT
Organism: Calotriton arnoldi; assembly: GCA_963921515.1. Classification (NCBI taxonomy): domain Eukaryota; kingdom Metazoa; phylum Chordata; class Amphibia; order Caudata; family Salamandridae; genus Calotriton; species Calotriton arnoldi. The sequence goes on from CAWUFW010001659.1 coordinate 631,572, forward strand.
GTCCCGGTCGGCATGCGCCCGAGCAGTGTAGGCCTTATAGTCAAAGCAGCGCATTCGTTCTATTTGTACCGCCAGAGCCTCGCGAGCCGCTAGGAGATCATCCTGCTTATCAGGTCGTTCCGGTCGCTCTCTCTCTACCTCCCTAAGATCATGCTCCACACTTTGAACCTCCTGCAACAGCACCTTCCGCACTCCCCACCACTTCCCCTATGCAACGCCCCCTGATCACCACCTTAAAGGCGTCCCATTCTACAAGTGGACTCGCCGCCGACCCAGTGTTGACCCTGAAATAGTCCTCTATTGCTGCGCCTATTGTGTCCCGAAACACTGGATCCTCTAATGCCTCCGGCCGTAGCCTCCAAGTGGGAATAGCGGGACGACCCCGTAACAAATTCAGCGACACCAACAGCAGATTGTGATCTGAGATCGTTCTAGCTAAGTATTCACTGTGGACAATCCCGCCATGTACGTCAGGCGAACAAAGGATTGAACCTAGGCGAACATGCAAGTCATGCAACGAAGAGAAATAAGAGTAGTCCCTATTCCCTGGGTGAGAAGCTCTCCAAGTGTCCGTCAGTCCCCACTGCTGCTGCCATGCCCGTCTCGTTGCCGCCAGCCTGGTCGCTGGGGCATCCAGAAGAGGGGGATGCGAGCGGTCTAGGTCAACGTCCGCAGTACAGTTGAAGTCTCCCCCCAGCAATACGGACCCCCGTCAGCATGTTCGCCAGCTGCCCCGAGAGATGCGCAAAAAATGCAGCTTGATCTTTATGCCCAACACAATGTCCCTACCGTCAAGTCGCGCCGCAACCACCACATACCTTCCGGCCGGATCAACCAGCTGTCCAGTACTCTGGAATGGGACCCCCACATGAATCCAAATCAAAGTGCCCCTTGCAAAGGCCAAATAAGCTGTGCAGAACACCTGCCCCCGCCATCTGCGCTGCAGAGCCACCCCCTCTTGCTTCGTGAGGTGCGTCTCTTGTAGTAGTGCGACCTGCACCCCCCTCCTCACAAGGTAAGCGTGTATCCTATGGCGACGTGACAGTGTGCATTCCCCTGACGTTCCAGGTCATACATTTAATACCTACGGTGGATCCCATGGCACTTTCTTCAGCGTCTTCCCATCTTGAGCCCTCCCAGCGGCATGCCTGACCCCAATAAGAACCCAGTCAACCCCTTGAACTCCCCAACTCCCCTTCCCCAGGACAGGTGCACTAGTTTGGATGGGAGCTAGTTCGATTGTAACTATCAACTGATCACTAAACGTGGTGAGGCGTGTGCTGACCCAATAGGACCCAAAGCCCCCCCGGCCGTCCCCCCCCCCCCACTCATATCAAAACAAGGTAACCCCCCAATTACAGCTCGTGTCTGGTGCCATCGTCTTTCCGCCCCGGAGTTCTGCACTCTCAAAAACCAATGCCTGGCGCCAGCTTGGTCTTTGCTCACCCAACTTCATGCACCCATCTCGCATGAGGTAGATCCACTGCGTCTGGGGTGTAACCTCGGGAAGTTCAGACTCAGTATCCCCATTCGCGCTGCTGGCAGGAGAAGTCTCAAGTCTGCCCATGCCAAGGATAGCAGCAGTGGAGATCGGGCTAGCCTCATCTCGACTGACCTCTGCAATTGCCTGCACAGGCCTGTCTCTCCCAAGTTGAAGCCCCGGCAACGTTAGGGGCCCCTGTGACCCCAAACGCTGTGGTGAAGAACAAATGACACAAACTCGCCAGGAACCATACTCATCCGATGACCCACAGCTCACCCAAGAAGATCTGCCGTCTGCGGAGTGGCCTCCGGCATTTCAGATTCAGAGTCCCCATTTGTGCTTCCAGGTGGAGAGTGCTCAGAGCCACCCAGTTCACGTCGAGTGGCTGCAGAATTCGGGCTGGCCTCCCCCCGACAAATCTCTGCAACTGCTTGCACTGCTCTGTCCCTCTCGAGGTGGCGATCTGGTGACGGAAGGGCCCTCGGCGAGCTCGTATGCTCAGGGGATCCCCTCCCTGTGTTGCTCGTTGCAGAATTCCGCCTGGCGCATTTCTAGCCACTGCCATGCCTCTTGCGGAGTGGTGAAGAAGAGTGTTCTAGCGTCGTCTACCACCCTCAAGCATGCCGGGAAGAGCATGGCATACGGTATGTGAAGTTGGCGTAGTTTTCGTTTGAGAGTAAGAAAGGAAGTGCGTTGCCTCTGGACCTCTCTGGTGAAGTCCGGAAATATCATGACTTTGGAGTTCTCAATTTGGAGATGTTGCTTTCCCCGGGCCTGCTGCAGGAGATGGTCTCTGTCTCGGTAGTGCAGCAGCCTCACCACCATCGGTCTCAGGGGTGCTCGCGGTTTGGAAGGCCTGGCCGGGACCCTATGAGCCCTCTCAAGGGCAAAGAACGGAGCGAGTCCTTCTGGGGCGACCTCTGCCTTGAGCCACCCTTCCATATATCGAACATGGAACTTCCACTATGCGGAGGTTGTTCCTGCGAGAGCGCCCTTCACTGTCCTCCGCTCTCGCCTCCAAAATCCGAACTTTGTCCTCCACCAGCCTCAAGGAGTGCTGTAAGGGGACTATTGCGTCCGGGACTTCCTCTAGTGTTTTCTCGGTCACTTTCACTCGCTCCTTCAACTTCCTGTGGTCATCCTCGAGTAGGGTGAGGTCCACCCCTATGGCATCGATTTTTGTCTCAAGGGCCTCCCTCGATGAAGTGATGGCCTGCATTATATCCGCCAACGAAGGGCTCCCTGGGGCAGGCGCATTTTGATGGTCCGTCACATCTTCCTCCTCGTCTGTCTGTTGACCCGCTCCTTCCACCTGGAGGGCCGCAAAACCTTTTTTCTTGTTTACCTGCCCCATCGTATCTTCCAGGCAGCTCTATACCGGCTAGCGAGGAACTGGCCCCTTGAGGGCAGCAACGGCCCCTTCTCGCAACAGTCCTTATAGTGGCCCGTCACCAGCACCAACTTCCTTCAACACCACCTTACTGGGGGGATCTCCCTCTCCAGTAGTGACAACACACTCCAGAATTGCGCCCAATCAATCGTCCTGCCGGCGCAAGTTCCAGTGTGGCCCTCCTAGATCTCGGTTCCGTTGCAGACGGTCTGCGACGTGTAATCGCGGTGCAACTCCCCAGGGTAGGGAGAGACAGTTCCTCACGGTGCTCCTATAAGCGCCTGCCGCCATTTTGGTGGGGATTCCTGCACCCGCTGCAATTCCAGGCGTCTGCTGTGCTGCCCCAGGCTGTGGGAACGCTGCGTCCTAGGGGAACAGAGGCCGCAGTCCCCAATAGCGCTCCAGAAACATTAGTCAGCGCCGGCCGCCCCCTCAAAGGTCGAGCCCCCACTCCGGTCCGAGCAACTCACCACAGGGCTCCGCGAGGCTGCTCATCAGTCCGCCCACGTGTAATGCGGTACAGCGGCAGGGAGGCACCCCCAATAGATCGGGCACACAGTCCTTCAGGCATTCTGTACGCGCCTGCCAGCTCCGACCGCCATTTTCAGCGCTCCATCCCCGGCTCCGTACGGAGAGCTCTGCACGGTAGCGATTAAGAAGTCCCGCCCCTGCTACATGCGGGCGCCTCACCTCCGTAGTGTCACCACCCCTTCTGTTGCTGTTGTAAGGGAGGGGAGCCCGCTATCGGTGTTCCAAGCTCCAAAATCGCCGTTAGGAGCGCCCCGCCGCCATCTTGATTTCGCCGCAGCCGGGGAAGCCAGGCAAAATTGTCGGGCGTTCCGCACAATGGAGGTTTCACGTATTGCAGACAATCCTTCTCTGCTCCAGATATTCCGTCCCCAGATTCATAGGAGAGGGCCCCCTTAGATCCGCAGGATTGAGAGAGGCCACGGACAGAGCTCCGAGGTCCGCTTCCCCTCACATCGGCGCCAAGCCATGCCCCCCATGGTTTGCCAGTGCCTATGTCAAAAGTTTTCGTTACAGTGGTCTGGGCGCATACTCCACAAGCCCCACAGAGGTAATGCCCTTGTACTGGTAGGAGACCCCAAAGCGTCTGCTGCTTCATAGGCTTGGTTGGACATGGTCTGGCATGAATGAGGTTGTCTCCAAGGTTGTGGCTTATTTTAAATGCAGTTACTATCAAGTAGGAGAGAGAGGAGAAACTAGGGCTAGTTCACTTCCCCAATTAATGTATATAAATCAAAGGGAACTAGCTACAGGGTAGAAGCTCCTAGTGTGTGTTTGTTTGAAGGAAAAAACATTTGTTTTTTTATGAAGACCCTCACCCACCAACCTAGTTGGTGGCATGCTTCATCATCGGGTCCCACCCAAGGTACTGAGTGTACCTTGGGTGTGCTTCGACGCCTGGTTACAGCGGAGCAGGTTTTGTGCTGCGAGTGTGCAGTGAAAGTGAGTTGTGTGCGAGTTAAAAAAAACTGTCCAATGGGTCCCAGAATTCAAAAGACTATTTTAATGTTGGGCCCTTGGCAGTGATTAAAAACTGAGAAGTGGATATCAGTGGAGATAATTAATGACTCCGATATCCGGTGTGGTCAACATGTTTCAGCCATGTCTCCGTGTTAAACTGGCTTTCATCAGGACCTATGTGTGTGAATTTAAAAGGTGGTCTAAAAATAATATATTTAGGACCAGCTATGTGGCGCACACACTAAAATGCGATATGTGGAAGAGGATGTTTTCCTCTAATGGCTCATTTCCTGTAAGGGAATAAGTGACAGACAGACAAACAAACAAATACATATAATAATGGCTTCTTTTTGACATATTATATCAAGTGACTCCAGAGCGTCGTGTCCGTGCTCTATGCGGAAAATTGGCGTAGTGAGGACCGAGCGTGGTGTTTTTGTGCGTTGTGATTTAAAAGGAACACCTTGAGATATGCGCTATCGAGTGGTAACAAATAGCGTTGTATGTGATTCATATGAAAAAGGTGCCAAGAGGCGGTTAATCTTACTCTGAAAATTTCAGGAATGTGTCCCATAAGTTCCGTGGGGGGCCCGACCTATAGTCACACTCTGTGCGTGTGAACGAGGGAGAAAAAATGACAGATTGTTTAGAGAGGAACACAGGGCAGCGTAAGGACTCCGCATGTCGGCGTGTCAAGAGGAAACAGGAAAACCCCCTTTGGTTACCCCACTTACTTCGTCAAAGTCCGAGACCCGCTTCCCGTACCTGCTGCGGCCGCATCGTAACTCCGCCGATGTGTGCCGTATGTGGGACGGGAGCTTAAATACCGGAGAGGTTCTCCAGGTGCAGTCAATCTGCTTCTGTGAATAGCGTCTAAACCGCAAAGGAAAAGACACGGAGAGCGGACACGTGTTTCTGTATGTGTTCTACGCTCCTGTTGTACATCACAAAGTTTTGTTGATGAAGTGAGAAATCCTGAATGCGTATGTAGGAATTAAGTAAATTAAATGAATTGTGGTGCTACCTGGATTCATGTATGTTTAAATTTAAAATGTAACATTCAGATTTTCGGCAAAGAGAGGGAAGAAAGACTGAGCCCACTGGTGCAGTCTGTGGGAGCGCATCTTTAGAGTATCTCCTGGGGTTAGGGTGGATATAGTATTTGGTCGAGTGTGTTGTATGTACATGTACCTCCAACACGTGATGTTAGAGGATGAGCACTAGGTTACTGGCTAGTAGAAGGTGTTGTGTCTCTGCTAGCATACATCCTAGGTCTCTGTGTACTAATGACACCGAAAAAATGTGCGATGCTATAAAGAGTAGGTTGTCGCATGTAGGTGACTGGGGCACCAGGAAGGGATGTCTGGGGAAGCGTAGTGCATCTTTCTCGATCTGTATTAGTAATTTTTTATTTTAAATCTGTTTTATTAATTTTCCATCACTTAACAACAGAGCGAAGGAATGCATTATCAAATGACTATACAACATCAACATTACCCACATTTCTCTTCTCTCTGTACCCTCCCTTCCCACCCACCTCTCCGCCACCGGTGTGCCTAGGTCTTGTATCGCAAATAAGAGGCGACAGTCAATATTACAATATACTTGTTAGCAATAATAAGGCTGTACTGGATATGGTATGCGTCCAGGGGATATCTACCGTGCCTCTAATCATGCATGATCTGTATTAGTGATCAGGGGTGATTCAGGCTGTTCCACGGGATATTATCGTTTAATCCCGCTTTATGAGTTGAGAGGCGATCTATCCATCGCTGTTCTTTTTGCAGTAATAGTTTGTCGTTAGTGGAGTTCTGGCAATCGATTTGCTCAATCACTGTCCACCTCATGTCATTCGGGGTGTGTCCTTTCTGGATGTAGTGGTCCGTCATCTTACTCGTGTTCTTTTTGCATCGTACGGTGCTACGGTGTTCTACAATTCGTGTTTTCACTTTGCGGCTCGTCATTCCTATATAACGGAGTCTGCATGGTCATTCAATGAGATAGACAACGTTGGATGAATTACAATTTGTGTGTTTCCTCTGGTGCCAGATTTTTCCTACCTCCAGGTCCAGAATTTTGGTAGCCTGGGTGAGGTGGCAAACACTGCAATCGCCACAGGGGTAGTGTCCGATTATACCTGGTAGTCCCAATGCGTTAAGTACCGTGTTGGTGGCTGGTGTTTGGGGTTTTTTGGGCCGAGTGGAGACGAGACGGTCCTTGAAGCTTCCTGCCTTCTTATATGAAAAGAGTGGTTGTTACCATTTGAGGGCAGCCGTATTGAGGATGCGCCAGTTCTTCAGAATTATTTTTGCCACTTGGTTGGAAGCTGCGTTATACGTAGTAACGCATGTGAGAGGAGTAGTGGTGTTTTCACGTCTGGTATCTTCCAGGAGGGCCTCTCTTGGTTGGTTTCGTGCCCGTTTTTTAGTTGTCCAGATGATCTTTTCTGGGTACCCTCGTTCTCTAAGTTTTTTAGCCAGGTCAGTGGACTGTTCTCAGTAGTCCTGTATGAGACTGCAATTCCGGCGTATGCGCAGAAATTGGCCAAGGGGGAGGTTCTCTCTGAGGGGCCTGGGGTGGAAACTCTCGAATTGGAGTAATGAGTTCCTAGACGTTGGTTTGTGATACGTGGTGGTCTGCAGTTGCCCCTCTTTGGACTCAATGGTGAGGTCCAGGAATGCTATGCTGGAGGCGCTGGCACTACTAGTGAAACGCAGGTAGGGATCTCGTTCATTGAGCCATGTTAGGAAGGTGGCCAGGGAATCCTGTGGTCCATTCCAGATCATGAGGATGTCGTCTATGTATCGACGCCAAAATTGGATGTTGTTGCTGTAAGGGTTCGTCACTGGTAGGATGTGTTCTCTCTTGAATTGGTAAACGTAGAGGCCTGCCACAATTGGGGCAAAAACACTGCCCATGGATGTTCCGTTAGTCTGTAAATAGAACTCACCTTCGAACTCGAAGTAGTTCTCCTTAAGGGCCAGTGTTGCGCATTGTAGTATGAATTCCCTCGGGGTAGTGTACTCCCAAGTTGATTCCATCAGCATGCTTCGGAGGACCCGTAGGGTGTCGTCTTGTGGGAGGCTGGTATATAGACTCTCGACATCTAGTCCCACCAGTAGTTGAGTGGTGGGGTCGAAACTTGTATCCTTAATCAGGTTAAGTAAGTGTTTCGTGTCCTTGATATAGGTGGAGGACTTCTGTACCATGGGATTTAGAAAAAAATCACAGAACCGTGGATAAGGGCTCCAAAAGGGAATTGATCCCTGACACGATGGGGCGTCCTGGAGGGGGGGGGTCTTGTCTCCTTGTGAATTTTGGGCACCGTATAGAAATACAGTGTTTTGGCCTTCTTCATACAGAGGAAGTCAGCTTCTTGTTTGGAAATGTCGTTATGTGCTTCTGCTGATTCAACCAGTGATGTGATGGTGTCCCGAAATGCACTGGTGGGGTCTTCCTTAAGGCGTTTGTAGTTTCTTTCGTCGCTGAGCAGTCTTCGGCACTCATTTGTGTAATCCATCTGGTCCTGGATAACTATTCCTCTCCCCTTGTCAGCCGGTTTGATGACAATATTGGGGTTATCTTGTAGGTTGCGCACTGCTTCCCTTTCTTTGGTGGTAAAGTTGTTGAAGGTCTTGGGTTGGTGTAGTTCCTCAATCTGGTTGTATACCGCCTGCTCGAAAGTAGCTATTTCGACCGGTAGACAGGAAGGTGGTGGGAGAAAGGTGGATTTTACTCTCAGTCCAGTTTCGTTGATAGGTAGTGTGGATTCAGTAGGAGGTTGTTTCTCAAAAAAGGCCTTGAGCTTTAGCTTACGGAAGAATTCCGCCAATTCTGTGTGGAGTTGGAATTTGTCCAGACGAGTCGTGGATACATAAGAGAGGCCCTTGTTGAGGACATCTTCTATTGGTGTGAATGGAGTGTTAGATAGGTTAAACACCTGAGAGGGTGTTTGTTAGTCGCTCCTTGTTACCTTAGTCCGCTGTGGCCTGGTTGCGGTTCCTTCGACTTGCTCCGCGTGTTGGCGCCTTTTGGTCCTTCGTCTGTCCAGTGTACCTGTGGTTGGTTCCGTCTCCTCCCTCGGGATCTCCGGCCTCCCGCTAAAAAAGGCGGTGGCCTTTGGTTTGGTTGGTAATAGGACTGTTGCCCAGGGTGGTACATGGGTGGCCACCCAATAAAAGGGTTCTGGGGAGGATGGGTGAACAGTGGTGGTCCATAATTTTGGCCTTGGTGTGGGTTTGCACCCCATGGTTGTTGCCATCTCGTTGTTCTTCCCCTGCCTCTGGGTTTGTGTGAGCTGTTGGTGCTAGAGCCACTTGAGAGCGAGGTGTCATCTCCAGAGGTATCGGACGATAATTCTTGTCTACTTGGTGCAATGTAGTTCTCTTCCACGTATGGGTAAACTTTGTTGTAAGAGAACCTTTTCAAATCCTTTTGGAATTTAGTGATTTTTGATTGGGTGAGGTACTCTTTGTATTGTGCCATTTTTGTTGGATTCATCCAGCTTTTTTTTGAAGGATGTAATGGTGGTCTTAAAATGATTTTCAGTTGTCTGTGTGTCTATTATCATGGCATCCGACAGGCGTTTTGCGGTTTTTATTATGACTAGCCAGTCCCTGGTACAGTGCCATGCGATTTGCGCCCAGTCCCTCCTGAAGGCAGCATCCTCCAGGAATTTCCTGGGAGCATTGGTCACGAGTAGGCCTTTAGGTGCGGCGTTAGTGTGGAGATACTCTAAGGATCATGCCATGTAAAATTGTGTGGATCCTGTTGCGCTTCTGCTCAGTCAATTTGTCCCAGTCAGTGGTCTGGGCTATGGTTTGTGACACGTTGAAATCAGCCAGTAAGGGGGGGGGGGGCAGTGAGGATTTCACTGATTTCATCTTCGGTGAAAGTTAGGCCGGGGTTCTCCGCCATATTGGTAGGCGGGTTGGTTAGGTATTGGCTCTCACAGCTGTGCGCTGCCTATAATAGTTACTATTGATGGAGCGAGGTAAATGAAATTTTTTTGGAACACCCTAAATTAACACTAATGAATTAATATTATTAATTGTTTGATGGACTAACTAACAATTTACACCCTTGGTAAACATTTACACAAATGGTAATCGCTATTCATGTGCAGATTTAACTTATTTACAACTGTAAAGTGAATTAATATTAATATAGTGTTTTGCGTACTAATTAGAGAAAAATCGCATGATTTGTGCTATGTAGTAAAATTGTATTGTAGCAAAAGAATGCAGATGGTAAGTAAATATGGCTTTAAATGTCACTTCTGCTAGGTAACACCTAACTGGGGCACTTAGAATGACGGGTGGGAAACAGAAAGGCTTATTTTCTTTATTTTAATTATGATTGTGTTTGTTTTCATGATAGTTCGTTCGGGCCTGCTAGGCCATGCTGTGAAAATGGCTGCCGAGGCAGATGAGGTCAATGCGCAGACGCAAAGATGGCCTCTAAGCGGAAGAAAGCCACAAAGCTAAATCACGTGAGGTACAGTTCGAGCCCAGAGTGAGAAGTGTCTTGGGGAGAATGCCAAGAAAGACTCAGCACGCATCCGTGAGAATGGACGCTAAACTCAAAAGAATTAACAATGGACTGTTTTGAAAAGTGACTAATGAAAGTGAAACATTAAATGGACTGTCACTTGGACTGCTATTACCCAAAGGTCGTGTGAAAGTATAATCCTTAAACAATTTGAGAACCGGTTTGAACAAGGAGGGCAATGAGGTGATTCTTGCCACCTCTCCAATGGATCAATTAGCATGATTCTCGCCCCCAAAGATTGCAACTTTTTGTTTAGTAAGCTAGTAGTAGGGTATAAGAGGACCTGCTCTTAAGTAGGAGGAGCGCTATTCTTACATTATTTTTGAGCACTGAACGTTGATGCTGAAGAAGCTGTTATTTTCTATAGGCCATTTTTCTTTATAGAAATATTCATTTTGGACTTTAAACTTGACTGGGAAAAGGAACGAGATCGATGCGGGAAACCTGTATGGGAGATCCGTCGAGGAGGCTTCTAGCGGGACAGTCAGTTTTGGGATTTCTATGCTGTGATCTACAATTTATCTGCTTTGGTGAACTTTTTATTCTCCATCTGAGAAGGGTATGCATAAAATTCTTTCTAAAACCTTAATTCTTATATGCTATTGAAATGTATTAAAATAATTAATAAACTTGAATCTCACTCATGCATTTAAGAAAATAGATAAACTTTATTCCAATTAAAATAACGAGTGTGTGGTTCTTGAAGCTCAATAATAAGTGTAATAATTATCAGGTTTTGAATGTGATTGAGCTGGTCTTAATCACCATCAACTTATACTACTAGTTGGTCCATCGACCAAAGAGCGGAATACCTTGATGTTTTAGAACCGACAGGATTAAAACTGATTATGTACGATGCTTAAGGTATTATCCTGTTCATGTTAACAAGGTATCCCGTTCCTCCAGCAATTTCGTTCTTCTCCAAAGTGTAAGTGGATGTGATCCAGGGAATATCTGAAAAGAGTAAGGTTATGCGGTGTTATGGGCCCCACCGTCATATAGAATAATTGTTGTGAATGATCTGTACCTGGATGTCACGTCCAAAGGAGAAGAATTTATATTAGCCGCGCTGGATCAGATTTCTTGGTAGCAGAGTTATGGTTACTATAGATTAGTTTGGTGATTGATTATTTCATGTCTAACACTTCATGTTGAATTGTATTATGTTATATGTAAGTCGGAAATTTTGAAGCTTCCGAGAAGTAGGAAGTGGACACGTGTGACAAGAGAAGTCACATGGAATAGTGCATTGTCTGATTTTTCAAATTGGTGATAACACAGGATTGTGTTATGATAGGGACATTTCAGGTATAAAATGTGTATGAGTGAAATAGCAAATCGGTTTTCTTGTGAAACTCTGGCCTTAATTCTCAGGAGCAGTGTAGTCTCCCCATGTGTCTTATCCCCAGAGAAATGGGTTTACCCCTTGCTTGAAAGAAGGGTAAGGTAGAGGGAAGTGCTACACTTATCGAACAAATCAATATTCTTGCGAGACAGAATAAGCTCTCTTTTGTTTAGCGAAAACAGAATGGAAATGTGTTTTATGTTGTAACTAATAAGATTCAGTACAGAGAAACTTGCCGATAATTTTTGTAAAGGAGGGGTCAGGAGTAGAACTGACGTAGACTAAGACCGCGCTGGTATTGGCCAGTGGTGGAAAACGAAGAGCTTTCCGATTGGTGCATTAGTGTGAAGACGCGCTGGTATTGGCCAGTTGAGTGACGTGGAAGCTCTTGGATTGGTGCGTTAGTGTGAGACGCGCTGGGATAGGTTAGAATAGCATACAGTAAACAGAACAGAGTTGTGAGTTTGTCAGAAGGGAAGAATCGTGAAATATGGCTTATTATGAGTACTGTAGAGAGAAACCGTCATGGATGGCGAAAATTAAAAACTTTTTCAAGAAAGACAAGAAGGTGGTGACTAGAGAAGGACAAGTAATTCCTCCACCGAAAACGCCAGCTTCTCATATGATGCTGAAATATGGTTATCATACTTGCATTTGGTTAGAGAATTGGACAAAATATACTCAGAATGATGGAGTATTGGCTTTTCCAGAAAATGGTTCATTTAGCACGGCTGTACTTCGGAATTTGAGAGAAAAAATGATGAAACTTGAGCCAAAATCTAGACCGACACAGTTTGAAGCACTAGCTGAATGGGAAGACGAGATGTATGAAAGAGAAAGACACAGAGGTGCAAAGAATTATAGTTTAGTTCATGGAAGAGTATGGGGAGTGAATTATAGTTTAGTTCATGGAAGAGTATGAGGAGTGAATCATGAGGATAGGATGAGACGTTGGAGATACGCTAATATGACTGAGGAAGTTGCAGGGAAAAAGCGTACCGAGAAAAAGAAGCACGTAGCAACAGAAAGGTGTGGGTATGGAGGTAGCGAAACGGAGGACGAATTGCTGGAAGATATTTTAAACAGAAAACCACCTCCATATCAACAGAATTCTGCGGTGGTGACACCCAATGCACCGCCAATGGAAACTGGGAGGAATAAAAGTCCAGAACGAAGGTACGATACAAATAGGTCAAATTAACAGTTAGAAACTCCACAAAGTGAGAAGACCGACAATGGTAATGCAGCTGAGTTAGCAAAAACCACAAGAGAATTGACTGAGAAAATAAGAGAGTTAACAATGAACATGGAAGCTGCGACTGTGCCAGTGACGATAGGACCTGTAATACCAGTTTTTGAAAACCAAAGAATAGATGAGCATTCCTTAACCATCCCAATGAACTCAAATATGCAAAGAATGAGAGAAGGGATAATTACAGAAACTAGAGAAACAAGAGATTTGGTTAGCTCATATAGACCAAGTCCACCTACTAACCTGACAGTAAATGAGTGAGATAAAAAGGATTCCTATGGGAACCGAGTCAGCATCTGAAACGCCAGAGAGAAAAAAATTGGATAGAAATAAATAGTACACCTGTAGGTCCAACTCCAGAAGAATTAAATGAATGGATGAGAAATTTGCAAAAGAAAGATACAGAACCGCAACCATTGGATGTAATCAGGCTAAAGATAGATATGGAAGAGTTGATTTTAGGGACTATTGGTACAGAAAAATTGAAGATATATCAGGATGAGGAGATCATGTTTTTATGTAAGAGTATTACGTGGAGAGCTAGAAATGTACATGAAAAATTGGAAGAGACAGCGAACGAACTAGGAGTAGAATTTGTAAAAGTCAAGAGTTTGCAGAAACCATATAGGGTAGATTTTTGTGAAAAAGATATAGAAAATCTGAATACATCAGGACGACTAACACAGATAAAAGAACTGATCGTTTTGTTGAGAAAATGGGGAGATGTAGACAGATGGAAGAGCAGATGGACCAAAAGAAAAGAGGGAACAACCGACAAAGTGTCTTTGGCTTTTACGGTAAAAGATAAGGAATCAATTGTATGGGAGTATCCAATGAGAGAAACTCCAGGAGGTAGCTATGTACATGTTCCATGGTCCAGACAAGATATATTGTCATTTACAAATAATTTTCCGAAATTAAGAGAAAAACCTGTAGAATGGTACAGACAAGTGGAAAGGTTTGTCAAAGTTTCAAAAGTGTTGTGGGTAGATTTGGATGGACTATTTGACATTGTAGTACCAGCAGATTTATGGACAGAATGTAAGATTACCATTGATTGGCCAACAGTAGAATATCCTAGAGATGCAAAAACTGGAGCGCCAGGTCCAGAAGTGATGAGAAAGTATGATCAGGTTATTACATTTTTGAAAAACAAAATTCCACCCAAAGAAACTGATTGGGTAAAGATTGACAGAACTACACAAGAGAGTAAGGAGTCTGTACACGCCTAGTATGAAAGGCTACTTTTGTTTTTTAAACAGTAAAGCGGTTATGAGAGTTTGAGTGAAAAGGACAGGAGTCATTTTGTATACAGATTTGTTTATGGATTGATACCAGAGATAAGTGAAATGATTAAGCAACATATGTTGTGTTGGCAGAAGAGCACTGTGGACGAAGTGTTGAGATATGCTAAATATTGTAGTGATGATATTGAGTGTAGACAGCGTAAATTAAAAGGAAATGCGATGTGGGCACAAGTAAAGGTTGCAGAAAAACAAGAAGCTCAAATGAATAATCAGACTAGTGAGACAGGACAGATTAAAACCAAACCAAACATAGGTAAAGGAAAAGGTCAAATGAGTATAGAAGAGGCCAAAAAGAAGTGGCCCTGCCACAATTGCGGAAAATTAGGGCATTGGAGAAACGAGTGTAAATTTCCTCCAAAAGCTAATACGGAAAATCAATCATTAAATCCACAGGTGCAGAGTGAGGTGAGTTACCAACAGCTGCAGCAACCACAGGTAGTTACTCAACAGAGTCAGGTGCCGCAACCACCTCTTCCCAAGAGTGTAAACCCTCAGAGATACAGTGCAGAGGCAGGATTCTACGGAGGCGAGCAGGTAACAAAATTGCCGCGCGCAGCTGCAATATCGCAGTATTGGTTACGGCAGGATGAGAATGAATCGGATGAAAGTTTATGACGGTGCCTAGGAGAGGAGGAAGAGTGCGTACTTGGCGCAACTCTAGAGGTAGATCAGTCAGGTCCATTTGTGGATGGAGAAGTGAATGGTGCAAATGTTACATTCCTTGTGGACACTGGAGCTACCCGTTCTACTGTTAGATCAGTGGAAATTCCAAACCTTCCTCTCTCAGGTGAATATATCCAAGTTGTAGGTGTTTCAAACCAGCAGATTAAGGCGCCTCTTACCAAACCAGTAGAGGTGAAAGTTGGACCATTCAGAGAAATGCACCGATTTGTGGTGTGTGATTGCAGTCCTGTAAACTTGCTAGGACGCGATCTGCTTTGTAAAATGAATTGCACCATTTATTGTACCCCGGATGGGATTGCATTTCAGACACCAGATGAAGATGTACTATATAAAATGACAATGGCAGAACTAGAGCCAGGAGTGAATGACATGTTTCCTGTGTTTGATGCAGAGAAAATCCCAAATGAGTTAAAAGAAACAGTCAGATCTGATGTATGGGATTTTACAGGCGAAGACATTGGGTTAATGAGAGGAGTAGACCCTGTAAAAATTACTGTAAGAGAAGGAACAAATTACCCAAATACTCCACAGTACAAATTGACGCCAGAAATTATTGAAGGAATAACACCCGTAATCAATAAAATGATTGAACAGGGAATTTTGAAAGAAATAATGAGCAGTCCATGTAATTCTCCTATAATGGGACTGAAAAAGCCAAATGGGACATATAGGATAGTCCAAGATTTACGAAAAATAAATAAAATTGTTATTCCTTGTTGTCCAATTGTGCCAAACCCCGCTGTAATACTGTATCAGATTCCACATGATGCAGAATGGTACACAGTCATTGATTTGTGCCATGCATTTTTCTCTATTCCATTACATCCAGAAAGCCAACCGTTATTTGCGTTCCGGTTCGGAGAGCGTATTTTGGCATGGTGCAGAATTCCTCATGGGTATACAGAAAGTCCCTCAATCTTTAATCAGATCCTAAAGAAGTCCTTAGAAGATTTAAAAATGCCTGAAAAATCTGTGATGGTTCAGTACATTGATGACCTGTTAGTGGCATCAAAAACCAAAGAAGCATGTGTTACCGACACAATTGCTTTATTGAACCATTTAGCCGAAGGAGGACACAAAGTGTCTCCGTCTAAATTACAATTTTGTCAACAAGAAGTACAATACTTAGGTCATAAGATTGAAAAAGGGATGAGGAAGGTAACAACAGAGAGAATAAAGATTATCCGAGGAATGAGAGCTCCAATGACACAGAGAGAGGTGAGAATGTTCCTTGGAATGGTTGGGTATTGTCGACAGTGGATAAGTGGATTTTCATTGATTGCAAAACCTTTACAGCGATTGACAAAAAAGGATGTTAAAGATCCGTTTGAATTGAATGATGAAGAAATGAAAGCCTTCAAAGAATTGAAAACAAGGTTATGTGAAGCTCCGGCATTGGGGATGCCAGATTATGAAAAAGAATTTGAGCTGTATTGTAGTGAGAGAGATGGATGTGCACTATCAGTTTTAGTGCAACGACATGGAAAAATGAAAAGACCTATTGCATATTTTTCACCTGTTCTATACCCAGTGGCAAAGGCGTTGCCTGGATGTCTGAAAGCAGTAACTGCTACTTGTGTGAGTCTGGAGCAGAGTGAAGGCATTGTGATGGGATATCCACTGAGAGTATATGTTCCACACTCTGTTGAAATTCTTCTGACTAGAACCAAAACCCAATTCATGACACATAGTCGGCTGACTAGGTATGAAAAAGTGATTTGGAGTGCAGACAATGTAACAATTGACAGATGCACAAGTGTGAATCCTTCAACTTCACTGCCAGATGAAGGGAATGCAGGAGTTAAAGATGAAGTCGATCATCAATGTTTGGATGTGCTTGAATTCTGCACAAAGCCTCGACCGGATATTAAGGATGAGCCCTTAAAAGAATCAGATTATGTGAGGTTTGTGGATGGTTCATGTCTGAGGACGAGTGAAGGAGTTTTGAGTGCGGCGTATGCTGTGTGTACAGTAGCTGCAATAATGGAAGCATCTTGTCTGAGGGGGATACGTTCAGCCCAAGTGGCTGAGCTGATTGCTCTGATTCAAGCGTGCAAACTGGGAAAGAATGTCCGAATTACGGTGATCACGGATAGCCAGTATGGCTTTGGAGTGGTCCACGACTTTGGACAGATCTGGTCTCAGAGAGGTTTCTTGACGTCTGCAGGAACTCCGATCAGAAATGGTGAGTTTGTGAAGAAATTGCTTGAGGCGATACAGCTGCCTAAACAGATCGCAGTGGTGAAGTGTGCTGCACACAAAAATGAGGCGGATTACATTACCGTGGGTAATAGGTATGCCGACGAAATAGCCCAATATTGTGCTAGAAATATGGTTTCGTTGAACAGACGAAGAGAAAGAGAACATGTTTCATGTCCCTTGCTGTTTACTAACATTGTTGAAACATGGGATGAAGTAAGACAATTACAGGAAGAAGCAAACGAAGAGGAGAAAGATGGTTGGATAAAAGCAGGTTGCAGGAAAAGAGAAGAGATGATGTTTGGGTTTACAGAGATGAAAGACCTGATGTTATGCCTGATAGCATGATCTCTAACATGGCACGGATGTACCATGGACAAGCTCATATAGGTAGGGATGCCATGATTAGGCTTTTCAGACAGACTTGGTACAACCCAAAATTCAGAGCTATAGCTGAAAGTCTCTGTCAAAGATGTCTTACATGCCAACAGATAAATCCAGGAAGGAAAACAGTAGTGAGTCTAGGGACAATAGGACGTGAAGGAGGTCCTTTTACTAGAATGCAACTAGACTTTATTGAAATGCCCCCAAGCAATAGACTGAAGTATGTTCTTGTGGTCGTTTGTTTGTTTTCTCGTTGGGTGGAAGCCTATCCGACAAGAAGGAATGATGGAGTTACTGTAGCTAAGCTCCTGCTGAGAGAATTCATTCCGAGATACGGCTTTCCAGTAACGATTGAAACAGATAGAGGAACACATTTCCAAAATGAACTGATCCAACTGATATGTGAAGCTCTTGACATACAACAGAAATTACACTGTGCTTACAGACCAGAGGCTTCTGGAGTGGTAGAACAGGTAAATGGAACAATAAAGAATAGGTTAGGGAAAATGTGTCAAGCCACAGGACTCAAATGGCCTGATGCCCTACCATTGGTGCTGATGACTATCAGAAGCATACCTGACAGAAAAACAGGTCTAAGTCCCCACGAACTAATCATGGGACGAGCAATGAGACAGGCACATGTACCTGTCAACAAACTGCTAACTATAACTGATGATCTCGTAATGGATTATTGCAAAGGATTGGCTGATGTGGTACATTCTGTGTTTCATCAGGTTGGACCGGATGCGACCACTCTTGAAAGAAAACCAGCTCATGATTTGAGTCCAGGAGACTGGGTCCGCATAAAAGTCCACAGAAGAAGAAACTGTTTGGTTCCTCGCTGGGATAAACCACGTCAAGTGATCCTGGTGACAACAACTGCTGTCAAATGTGCTGGAGTGAAAAACTGGGTGCATGCCAGCCATACTATCAGAGTTCCAGATCCTGAAGCTCGACCTGTAAGTCGACATCTGGAGATATCTGATACCAGTTCAGCATCCGATGCAGAAGTCGAAACAAGCAGGGTTCCAGATCCTGAAGCTCGACCTGTAAGTCGACATCTGGAAGACCCAGGTACAAATCTAACAACAGAAGAAGAACTTGAAATAGCAAAAGTTCCAGAACTTGAAGATCGACCTGAAAGTCGACATCTGGAAATATCAGATACTAGTTCGACATCTGAAACAGACCAGTCAGATGGTGATGAAAAGCAAAAGAATAAATGGAAACTTGACATTATAAACGAAGAAACTGAACCAAGAGACAGTGACATTGATCTGCCAAGCACAAGTTATGATAGATTTCCTTCAAAGATTGTCGAATTAATAGAGGAAGGGATAGATTCAGATAGAGAGATAGAAGAATCGGAAGAACCACGAGGAGCAATAGGGACAGACCAACAAATAAAAGAACAGGGAAATTTAGAATCAGACAGAGAGACCAACGAGAATCCGGAAGAAACTCGAGGAGGGATAGAAATAAGCGTCCCAACAGAAAAGGCACATGAAAGTTCAGATTTAGACAATGAAGGAGAAATCATAAGGTTCAAAGTAAGAGGAAGTGAAATAAGGTCTGAAACAGAATCAGAAGAAAGCGAAGAAGAGAGAAAACAGAGACTAGGACCAAGAAAGAGGACGTGGAGAACTGAACGAGAGGAAAAGGAAAGTGAACCAAAAAGGCCAGAGAAAAGGAGACAATTGGCCCTACGAAGTTAAAAGATTGAGATACAAAATAATAAACTTAAATGGAAATAATGCCGAACAAGTAAATGAGATAACAAGTCAAAAGGAACAAGGAAAACAAAGTGGAAAGTATTTGCAGAAAACGAAGAGAGCAAAGAAACCTAATTTGAAATATAAGTCACCTGAGTGGCTATATATCGCATTGACTGACATCAAAGAAGAAGATAACACTCACGAAAGCCCAGAAGAAAAACTGCAAACCAATGGGTGAGAGTGAAGTGCAACAAGTCTGAAAAGGTAAAGAAAAACCCGGACTGGACAGAGAATCCTGAAAGAGACAAGGAAGAGTTCTGGAAAGAACTGAAGAAAGTACCAATCAAGAAAAAGTGAAAGGGTAGAGTGACTGATACGTCATTCTGAGGTGTGGTGACACATTTTCTGTACAAATATATAAATAAGCTAGGTAATAGAACAAAATGGAAGACATTGAGAATAGAAAACCTAGATGTGAGTTTTTACGTAGATGGTGTAGAATGTGTTTCTTTTGTACAGGTTTATTAATATTTATCTGGCTTATTTTAGCAATCACAATTCCAATTAGGTTAGCCGTAGAGGAAACGTCCATATTAGGGAATAACACGAAAAAGGACAAAGAAGATAACACACAGAACAAAGCAACACTAATAGATAGTACTGAGTCACATATGGATAGATCAATAACTGATTTTTCTAAGAATGTCTTCACAAAATTGTTATATGAGTACGTAGAAACAATGGATGTGAGGGATTGTTATGTTTGTATGCAATTACCTGCGTCTGTCACAGAAGGTGTGACCTATCATCACCTTCCTTTGACGTATGGGATAACATGTAGTGTTCTAGCTAGTTTATTTTATAAAACAGGTAGATTAGAATATTATTATACTGACATAAATAAGGTTTTTGCGAAAGTTCCTATAATTCCTGAGTTGAATAAGGAGAAAGAAGCAAGAATGTTTGGTGAATTTTTCCTAGAAAACAAAGATTTAACATTAGAATATGTAGTTAGACACAATCTTACCTGTGAATTAAAGAAAGAAGAAAAGGTATTTTTAGAAATGGTAGAAAACAGAAGAGTTAAATTTCAAAGAAAAATAATAGAAGAAGAGACAAAAACACCCCTTTGGGCGTTTGAAGGAGACAATAATGATAAATGAGAGACAAATGCAGCTATGACTTTAGATTGGCCCCAACAGGGAAAGTTGTGCATCAGTAGAAATAAGACTAGGTATGATAACTATTTCGTGGGTTCCAGTGAATGCCGAGACAGTTACAAAATTCTAGGAGGATGGGGATTCAAAGGAGGAAAAGATCCAATATTTCCAGGGATCTATTATATTTGCGGAAATAGAGCTTATTACAGGTTGCCGGACCATTGGTATGGGTCGTGCTATTTAGGCCTGGTCTTTCCAAAGATTTTTCATGTGGAGAGAGGAGAGAAAGGAACACACGAAATGGGTAAAACATTAACACGTAGGAAAAGGGAAAGTTTTTCAGAAATAGTTGGTGACATTTTTGGAGCATTGATACCAGCAGTGGGTATATCTTTGAATGCATTTAAGATTCGGAAACTGTCCACAGTAGTAGATCGCTTATCAACGAATACTGCTGGAGGGTTCTTGATGGTAAATACTGAGATGGTTGCCATGAGAGCTATGGTGATGCAAAATCGACTTGCCCTTGACATTCTTTTGGCAAAAGAGGGTGGAGTCTGTGGAATGCTGAAAGTCCAACATTGTTGCACTTACATTCCAGATAAAAGTGAAAATATACAGAAGTATATAAAGAATATTACTAATTTGCACAAAGAGCTTGCTCCACTGGAGGTTGAAGGTGCCTGGGAGAAACTTGGTAAGAGTTTTTCCTCAATAACAAAATGGTTCACTGAAATAGGTGGTTCTATTATAGGGAAAGTTCTAATATCAGCAACAGTAGTAATATTAGTAGTGTTATTAGTGAAATTAGCTTATGTGTGTATTAAAAGGAGAAAAAGACAAAATAAAATAAAAAGAGAAAATAAGATAAATAAAGAAAGAGAGCGAGAATTGGGAGAAATAGAACTTGAAGAATTAAAAGAAAACATGTACGAAAGAACAAAAAGACAAGATGAAAGGGACACTGATGTGTGAACTAACAAAAGCAAGTGGACAAGAAACATTTTGTCTGAAAATTGTGTAACATGGGTTTTTGTGGTGATATTAAAAATCACCAAAGGGGGGAGTTGATGGAGCGAGGTAAATGAAAAAATTTTGGAACACCCTAAATTAACACTAATGAATTAATATTATTCATTGTTTGATGGACTAACCAACAATTTACACCCTTGATAAACATTTACACAAATGGTAATCGCTATTCATGTGCAAATTTAACTTATTTACAACTGTAAAGTGAAGTAATATTAATATAGTGATTTGCGTACTAATTAGAGCAAAATCGCATGATTTGTGCTATGTAGTAAAATTGTATTGTAGCAAAAGAATGCAGATGGTAAGTAAACATGGCTTTAAATGTCGCTTCTGCTAGGTAACACCTAACTGGGGTACTTAGAATGACGGGTGGGAAACAGAAAGGCTTATTTTCTTTATTTTAATTATGATTGTGTTTGTTTTCATGATAGTTCGTTCGGGCCTGTTAGGCCATGCTGTGAAAATGGCTGCCGAAGCAGATGAGGTCAATGCGCAGACGCAAAGATGGCCTCTAAGCGGAAGAAAGCCACAAAGCTAAATCACGTGGGTACAGTTCAAGCCCAGAGTGAGAAGTGTCAAGGTCAGGATGACCTGACTTGGGGAGAATGCCAAGAAAGACTCAGCACGCATCCGTGAGAATGGACGCTGAAACTCAAAAGAATTAACAATGGACTGTTTTGAAAATGTGACTAATGAAAGTGAAACATTAAATGGACTGTCAATTGGACTGCTATTACCCAAAGGTCGTGTGAAAGTATAATCCTTAAACAATTTGAGAACCGGTTTGAACAAGGAGGGCAATGAGGTGATTCTTGCCACCCCTCCAATGGACCAATTAGCATGATTCTCGCCCCCAAAGATTGCAACTTTTTGTTTAGTAAGCTAGTAGTAGGGTATAAGAGGACCTGCTCTTAAGTAGGAGGAGCGCTATTCTTGCATTATTTTTGAGCACTGAACGTTGATGCTGAAGAAGCTGCTGCTATTTTCTATAGGCCATTTTCTTTATAGAAATATTCATTTTGGACTTTGAACTTGACTGGGAAAAGGAACGAGATCGATGCGGGAAACCTGTATGGGAGGTCCGTCGAGGAGGCTTCTAGCGGGACAGACAGTCAGTTTTGGGATTTCTATGCTGTGATCTACAATTTATCTGCTTTGGTGAACTTTTCATTCTCCATCTGAGAAGGGTATGCATAAAATTCTTTCTAAAACCTTAATTCTTATATGCTATTGAAATGTATTAAAATAATTAATAAACTTGAATCTCACTCATGCATTTAAGAAAATAGATAAACTTTATTCTAATTAAAATAACGAGTCTGTGGTTCTTTAAGCTCAATAATAAGTGTAATGATTATCAGGTTTTGAATGTGATTGAGCTGGTCTTAATCACCATCAACTTATTCTACTAGTTGGTCCATCGACCAAAGAGCGGAATACCTTGATGTTTTAGAACCAACAGGATTAAAACTGATTATGTACGATACTTAAGGTATTATCCTGTTAAAGTTAATAAGGTATCCCGTTCCTCCAGCAATTTCGTTCTTCTCCAAAGTGTAAGTGGATGTGATCCAGGGCATATCTGAGAAGAGTGTAAGGTTATGCGGTGTTATGGGCCCCACCGTCATATAGAATAATTGTTGTGAATGATCTGTACCTGAATGTCACGTCCAAAGGAGAAGAATTTATATTAGCCGCGCTGAATCACTATCAAGTAGGAAAGAGAGGAAAAACTAGGGCTAGTTCACTTCCCTTTGATTTATATACATTAATTGGGGAACTAGCTACATGGTAGAAGCTCCTAGTGTGTGTTTGTTTGAATGAAAAAACATTTGTTTTTTATGAAGACCCTCACCCACCAACCTAGTTGGTGGCATGCTTCATCATCGGGCCCACCCAAGGTACTGAGTGTACCTTGGGTGTGCTTCGACGCCTGGTTACAGCGGAGCAGATTTTGTGCTGTGAGTGTGCAGTGAAAGTGAGTGTGTGAGTTAAAAAACTGTCCAATGGGTCCCAGAATTCAAAAGACTATTTTAATGTTGGGCCCTTGGCAGTGATTAAAAACTGAGAAGTGGATATCAGTGGAGATAATTAATGACTCCGATATCCGGTGTGGTCAACATGTTTCAGCCAGGTCTCAGTGTTAAAATGGCTTTCATCAGGACCTATGTGTGTGAATTTAAAAGGTGGTCTAAAAATAATATATTTAGGACCAGCTATGTGGCGCACACACTAAGGTGCGATATGTGGAAGAGGTAGTTTTCCTCTAATGGCTCATTTCCTGTAAGGGAAAAAGCGACAGACAGACAAACAAATACATATAATAATGGCTTCTTTTTGACATATATCAAGTGACTCAAGAGCGTCGTGTTGGTGCTCTATGCGGAAAATTGGCGTAGTGAGGACCGAGCGTGGTGTTTTTGTGCGTTGTGATTTAAAAGGAACGCCTTGAAATATGCGCTATCGAGTGGTAACAAATAGAGTTGTATGCGAGTCATATGAAAAAGATGCCAAGAGGCGGTTAATCTTACTCTGAAAATTTCAGGAATGTGCCCCATGAGTTCTGTGGGGGGCCCGACCTATAGTCACACTCTGTGCGTGTGAACGAGGGAGAAAA
Source organism: Calotriton arnoldi (assembly GCA_963921515.1). NCBI lineage: Eukaryota > Metazoa > Chordata > Amphibia > Caudata > Salamandridae > Calotriton > Calotriton arnoldi. The sequence goes on from CAWUFW010001659.1 coordinate 655,181, forward strand.
AATGACAGATTGTTTAGAGAGGAACACCGGGCAGCGTAAGGACTCCGCATGTCGGCGTGTCAAGAGGAAACAGGAAAACCCCCTTTGGTTACCCCACTTACTTCGTCAAAGTCTGAGACCCGTTTCCCGTACCTGCTGCGGCCGCATCGGAACTCAGTCGATGTGTGCCGTATGTGGAACGGGAGCTTAAATACCGGAGAGGTTCTCCAGGTGCAGTCAATCTGCTTCTGTGAATAGCGTCTAAAACGGAAAGAGAGCGGACACGTGTTTCTGTATGTGTTCTACACTCCTGTTGTACATCACAAAGTTTTGTTGATGAAGTGAGAAATCCTGAATGCGTATGTAGGAATTAAGTAAATTAAATGAATTGTGGTGCTACCTGGATTCATGTAGGTTTAAATTTAAAATTTAACATTGCGATTTTCGGCAAAGAGAGGGAAGAAAGACTGAGTCCACTGGTGCAGTCTGTGAGAGCGCATCTTTAGAGTATCTCCTGGGGTTAGGGTGGATATAGTATTTGGTCGAGTGTGTTGTATGTACATGTACCTCCAACACGTGATGTTAGAAGATGAGCACTAGGTTACTGGCTAGTAGAAGGTGTTAGGTCTCTGCTAGCATACATCCTAGGTCTCTGTGTACTAATGACACCGAAAAAATGTGCGATGCTATAAAGAGAAGGTTGTCGCATGTAGGTGACTGGGGCACCAGGAAGGGATGTCTGGGGATGCGTAGTGAATCTTTCTTGATCTGTATTAGTGATCAGGGGTGATTCAGGCTGTTCCACGGGATATTATCGTTTAATCCCGCTTTATGAGTTGAGGCGATATATCCATTGCTGTTCTTTTTGCAGTAATAGTTTGTCGTTAGTAGAGTTCTGGCAATCAATTTGCTCAATCACTGTCCACCTCATGTCATTCGGGGTGTGTCCTTTCTGGATGTAGTGGTCTGTCATCTTACTAGTGTTGTTTTTGCATCGTACGGTGCTATGGTGTTCTACAATTCGTGTTTTCACTTTGCGGCTCATCATTCCTATATAACGGAGTCTGCATGGGCATTCAATGAGGTAGACAACGTTGGATGAATTACAATTTGTGTGTTTCCTATGGTGCCAGGTTTTTCCTACCTCCAGGTCCAGAATTTTGGTAGCCTGGGTGAGGTGGCAAACACTGCAATCGCCACAGGGGTAGTGGCCGATTATACCTGGTAGTTCCCATGCGTTAAGTACTGTGTTGGTGGCTGGTGTTTGGGGTTTTTTGGGTCGAGTGGAGACGAGACGGTCCTTGAAGCTTCCTGCCTTCTTATATGAAAAGAGTGGTTGTTCCCATTTGAGGGCGCCCGTATTGAGGATGCGCCAGTTCTTCCGAATTATTTTTGCCACTTGGTTGGAAGCTGCGTTATACGTAGTAACGCATGTGAGAGGAGTAGTGGTGTTTTCGCGTCTGGTATGTTCCAGGAGGGCCGCTCTTAGTTGGTTTTGTGCCCGTTTTTTTGTTGTCTGGATGATCTTTTCTGGGCACCCTTGTTCTCCAAGTTTTTTAGCCAGGTCAGTGGACTGTTCTCGGTAGTCCTGTATGAGACTGCAATTCCGGGGTAAGCGCAGAAATTGGCCAAGGGGGCAGGTTCTCTCTGAGGGTCCTGGGGTGGAAACTCTTGAATTGGAGTAATGAGTTCCTAGACGTTGGTTTGTAATACGTGGTGGTCTGCAGTTGCCCCTCTTTGGACTCAATGGTGAGGTCCAGGAATGCTATGCTGGAGGCGCCGTCACTACTAGTGAAACGCAGGTAGGGATCTCGTTCATTGAGCCATGTTAGGAAGGTGGTCAGGGAATCCTGTGGTCCATTCCAGATCATGAGGATGTCGTCTATGTATCGACGCCAAAATTGGATGTTGTTGCTGTAAGGGTTCGTCACTGGTAGGATGTGTTCTCTCTTGAATTGGTAAACGTAGAGGCCTGCCACAATTGGGGCAAAAACACTGCCCATGGATGTTCCGTTAGTCTGTAAATAGAACTCACCTTCGAACTCGAACTAGTTCTCCTTAAGGGCCAGTGTTGCGCATTGTAGTATGAATTCCCACTAGGGGTAGTGTACTCCCAAGTTGATTTCATCAGCATGCTTCGGAGGACCCGTAGGGTGTCGTCTTGTGGGAGGCTGGTATTTAGACTCTCGACATCTAGTCCCACCAGTAGTTGAGTGGTGGGGTCGAAACTTGTATCCTTAATCAGGTTAAGTGTTTGCGCTCCCACAGACTGCACCAGTGGGCTCAGTCTTTCTTCCCTCTCTTTGCCGAAAATCGGAATGTTAAATTTTAAATTTAAACATACATGAATCCAGGTGGCACCACAATTCATTTAATTTACTTAATTCCTACATACGCATTCAGGATTTCTCACTTCATCAACAAAATTTTATGTGATGTACAACAGGAGGGTAGAACACATACAGAAACACGTGTCCGCTCTCTCTCTCTCCATGTCTTTTCCTTTGCGGTTTAGACGCTATTCACAGAAGCAGATTGACTGCACCTGGAGAACCTCTCCGGTATTTAAGCTCCCGTTCCACATACGGCACACATCGGCGGAGTTCCGATGCGTCCGCAGCAGGTACGGGAAGCGGGTTTCAGACTTTGACGAAGTAAGTGGGGTAACCAAAGGGGGTTTTCCGGTTTCCTCTTGACACGCCGACATGCGGAGTCATTACGCTGCCCGGTGTTCCTCTCTAAACAATCTGTCATTTTTTCTCCCTCGTTCACAAGCACAGAGTGTGACTATAGATCGGGCCCCCCACGGAACTCATGGGGCACATTCCTGAAATTTTCAGAGTAAGATTAACCGCCTCTTGGCATCTTTTTCATATGAATCACATACAACACTATTTGTTACCACTCGATAGCGCATATTTCAAGGCATTCCTTTTAAATTACAATGCACAAAAACACCACGCTCGGTCCTCACTACGCCAATTTTCCGCATAGAGCACGGACACCACGCTCGAGTCACTTGATATAATATGTCAAAAAGAAGCCATTATTATATGTATTTGTTTGTCTGTCGGCTCATTTCCTGTAAGGGAAAAAGCGACCATTAGAGGAAAATATCCTCTTCCACATATCGCACCTTAGTGTGTGCGCCACATAGCTGGTCCTAAATATATTATTTTTAGACCACCTTTTAAATTCACACACAGGTCCTGATGAAAGCCAGTTTAACACGGAGACCTGGCTGAAACATGTTGACCACACCGGATATCTGAGTCATTAATTATCTCCACTGATATCCACCTCAGTTTTTAATCACTGCCAAGGGCCCAACATTAAAATAGTCTTTTGAATTCTGGGACCCATTGGACAGTTTTTTAACTCACACACAACTCACTTTCACTGCACACTCACAGCACAAAACCTGCTCCGCTGTAACCAGGCGTCGAAGCACACCCAAGGTACACTCAGTACCTTGGGTGGGACCCGATGATGAAGCATGCCACCAACTAGGTTGGTGGGTGAGGGTCTTCATAAAAAACAAATGTTTTTTCCTTCAAACAAACACACACTAGGAGCTTCTACCCTGTAGCTAGTTCCCTTTGATTTATATATATATTATTTTAAATGCAAACATAGGTTTCTGTAATGATTGTTTGCCTTTGTTAAGGATGTGCCGGTTCTTATTAATGACCTTTTTAACCTGGTTAGAGTGCAGAAGGTGTTCACACACACTAGTCTGTCTTGGGATTCTCTATCAGATGAGGTATCTAGCAAGGCGTCCCTATTGTTATTAAGGGCTCTTTTGGCTGATCTCTTGACCAAAGTGGGAGGGTAATGTCTGTCCAGAAGATTGTCTCATAGCTTTGCAGCATGTTCTTTATATTTAGCAGTGTTTGAACAGTTTCGTCTCAGTTGCAAGAACTGGCCAAATGGTAGATTGTCCCGCAGAGGCTTGGGATGGTAACTGTCATATTGTAACAATGCATTGCGGGCCATAGGCTTCTGGTATAGTTCAGTTTCAAGTCGGCCAACACAGTGGACAATCAGTAGATCAAGGAAGGAAAGACGTTCCTTGCTGTATTCACATGTGAACTGTAGATGAATATTCTGACTATCAAGCCAGCGATGGAAGAGTTCGATGGACTTCGAATCACCACGCCAAACTACTAGAATGTCGTTGATGTACCTTTTCCATAGTAACAGCTGAGAATGGTAAGGGTTATTTGCAGTGAGGACCTTCTCCTCAAATACATGCATGTACAGGTTCGCCAGGATTGGGGCGAAGGAACTGCCCATAGAGGTCCCTGATGTTTGTAGAAAAAGTTGTTCTTCGAACTGAAAGTAGTTCTCTTTCATAGCTAACGTAGCACATCTCATGATGGATATGGGTGTGATTGAATCCGGTGGATTTGTATGTAGCAGACCCTCCACAGTGGTGAGGGTTTGCTCTTGAGGGATGCACGTATACAAGAATTCAACATCGAATGATATTAAGAAATCAGTCTCCATATCAAAAGTGATGTCTCTCAATAGGCGCAGTACATCTTTGGTGTCCTGTAAATATGTGGGCATCTGTTGTACTATCGGTCTCAGAGAAAAGTCTGAGACAGCTGTTCACGGACCGAACCAATTCCAGAGAAGTGGTAATCTTTGAGTTTTATGGATTTTGGGAAGTATGTAGAAATACGGGGTCACTGGCTCCTTCATTTTCAGAAATTCTGCCTCTTTGGAAGTAATCCAGTCAGTGTCCATAGCTTCATCCACCATAGAGGATATGACTGCACTTAGGGGCATATTCACAAGGCAATAGCGCCGCTTTAGCGGCACTTTTCTGCTGATAAAGCGGCGATATTTTTATCGCAATATTCACAAGCTGTCGCTAACAGCAGTTAGCGACAGCTTTTAGGCAAAAACGACATTTTTAAATCTCAACTTCTGTCAGCGATAAATATCGCCAATGATATGCAAGGGAGGCGTTCCCTTGCAAAATCTGACGTTAACCCATCACCCTATTCACAAGGGGATTCCTTAATTTAAGATGACCAAAAAAAGTGGCTATAACTGCAACTAGAGGCAGTTTAAGACCAGAAAATATCTGGTCTTAAAATGGAGATAACCATTGGGGCCTCATTTCAGCAGGTCTTGCTGCAACCTGCTGGACCGCACTGCAAGCAATGTTGCTGCGCTGCGCTGCCCTGCCACAAAATTACAGGGCAGGACTGCGCACCATCAATAAGATAGTGCGCATTCCTGTGCCCCAGTCATGAAAAGTGTTGCAGCGCTGCGACAAGACTGCACTTCTCACTACGCCCTTCTTGCAACAGCATGGATGCGCTGTACTCACTGGACAGCGCTCCATGATGCAAGTAATGACAGTTACGTCAGTAATCCTGACGTATCTGTCTGCGCTAAAGTCACGCATTGCTGCAGTTGTGTCACAACCATGACGGAACTCCAGCAATGCATGGGGCCAGCCTATCCCTGTGGCACTGCGTCATCCTCACGCCTGCCATCAGGCAGGCGGAAGGTACCAACGCAGTGCAGTTCATGAGGGGTGCCCGAATGTCGACGCTGTTGGAGATCCATCGGTGGCGGTTGTGCGCTGCGGTGTCATAGTTTGGAAGCAGTGGCAGAGTGTTGGTGCTGAGAGAGTTGACGAGACGTCCAACGGTGGCCTTGATCCAGCTGCGAGGGGTTGTGATAATGGCGTTGGCGTCCGATGGGCAAGGTGAAGACGTGATGTATCCAATGATTGTTGGTCCAGGAGAGTCCGGCGGTGTTACTGAAGTTGAAGCTCCCGCTTGCGGCGGTGACGTGCTCGACCGTGTGTCCTGCTATGTGGCCTGTTGATGTGAGTTGCTGCTTGCGTCTGATGTTGGTGACCTTCCCCAGAAGGCGGTGGTGTCCTGGTCACTGGGATTGTCCAGGTGGAACTTGAGATCACATAGTAGGACGTAGTCGGTGGATGGGAGATCCTGGGGTACAATGAAGTCAACAATGGTATTTGAGAATGGGGGTCCAATGCCCAGGGGGCCTGCACATGAGGGTGCCGCAGAGGATGTGCTTGGGCTTGGTCCAGATCTGGGAGTTGAGGTGGTCCATGGTCACCCTTGGGTCAGAGTGCGTGGTCAATCGGAGTGTGCTTCTGTAGGTGATGGCAATGCCTCCTCCTTGATGGTCGGGTGCACTTTGTGGGTGATACTGCAGCCGTCAGTGATGGCGATGGCGATGTCCGGTCTGGAGCAGATATTGGTCCTGGCAGGAGATGTGGCATCCAGGGTTGATGGCGAGGAGGGTGCTGGCGTCGTAGCGGTGCAGTGTCCAAGAGGAAGACTCCTTGGTGCTGAGCGCGGTCCAGGGGCAGACGGACGCAGACGGGCCAGGCTATGGTTTGCCTTTGGCATGGGAGACATCCAGTACAACGCAGGCAGTACATCATTAACTACGAAACTTAACGCAGGTGCCTTTACATCACATTTGAGTACAACACATTGGGAGGTCAGTAATGGGGTAATTTAAAATATTTTGTATGGGTATCGGATGTCGGATTTGAAATTTTGTGTGCGCAATTGGTGTAAAATATGAATTTTGGGGTAAAATATGAATTTTGGGGTGTGATTTGGGGTAAAATATGAATTTTGGGGTGTGCAATTGGGTCAATTTTGAGTTTTGGGTGTGTATTGGGGCTCAAAAAGTAATTCCTGGGTTCACGTTTGGGATTGGGGTGCAAACGTTAGTTTAGGGTTGCACTCACTGGAGTAGGAATAGTGATGTTCATGTCTCCGCAATGCAACACCTAACTTACTGTTGCAATGTGCCTAGTATTAGTATGCATTTAAATGGAATGCAACGTCATGTTATGCGTTGTAACTACGTATGTGCCTTTGGCACACAAGTGTTAATCCTGCTGTGCATGTGTGCACAGCGGCCCCCATTGAGAAGTTCGGGGGGTGCTGGACAGCTGTGAGGTGGTAAACGCCGGAAATAATACTGGATGGTGCCTGGACGCGGGTATGTGTGTGAGCGGGTGTCATTAATATTGTAATGAGGGAAGTCTTACCTCGAAGCCGTGCCCAGTGTCTTTGTAGCGCCTGCTCCCCTTCGTCCGCTTCCAGGAACAGGAATTCGGCAGCCAGGCTCCCTACCCTGAGTCCATCACAAAGCTGCGATGCGGCAGTGTGATTGCTAATTTGATACGGGACAAGTCATGCAGCCAGGGGCCGGATGTGTGGGCATTTTCTACATGCAGGCTGTAATGCAGCCTGCACTGCGAACAGGGAAGTGCGCATGACTGCTTTGTGCGGCCTGAGTGGGCCGAGCCAACAGTCATTGCACACTTGAGTGGGCATGCCACTCCGCCCCTGCCCTGCTCCGTTCGGTGGTAAAACCTACTTTAATTCAGGTAAATATTAACTCCTTCTCTCATCTACATCAGTGAATATTACACAGCGGTATCCATAACATGTGCAGCTGACTTACCTGATGGCCAATTCTTATTTTGTGCCGGTGGTTGGTGGTGTTCAGCACCGGGACCTATTTTTCATCATCTAGAGCAAGAGAGTGAAAGGTAATAAAAAGAGAAAGAGAAATATAGGAAATCAATGACAAAGGATGAAAGCTGAAATGAAAAAGAAAACGATAGAATGATATAAGAGGGAAAAAGGATAGTGTTGTGGAAGAAAGACATTAGGTGGAAACAAAATTAGTTAGCTTCGGTATTTGGCACCCCTGGCCTTGCAGTGCCAGCAGCTGTCTCCTACGAAAAAGTTTGTGCCCCGCTCTTAGCTACGCTCTGGTTCTGACACAAAATTATTTTTATTTGAGGTGGGGGGGGTTCAAATGTTTCTGCACCGCTGGATGGCATCGCTTTCACAATCACACACTGCACATAATCACTCAATGCGACACAGCAGCCATTCTTTTTGTCTGGAGTCGGGGAAGCGTTGCACCATTTTCAGATTAGAGGCCGCTTGGTATTGCTCAATCGCTTTGCTCCCAGCCTGCTATTCAATGCAAGGAAATGTAAACAGGGCAGTAAATCAGAGACATGCCATTCTTCTTCCTCTGCAGCTCAGAGCTGGCGATTTGATGGAGATTTAGGGACTCGAACTGGGATGTAATCTGCCCTGCTAACCCATCCCATACGACTTCATCGCATATTTTACCACAAATACCTGTGCTTTGCAGTCTTTTCCCTGCACAGCACTTGGGGGCATAATCTCAGGGCAATATCGCCTGGAGTGAAGATGGGACTTTTATGGCGCTAATGTGCCGATCCCCAGGTATCGCCGGCTAACGCAGGAATAACTATCGCCATCGCGATAATGTTAACAGCTGTTTTCTCCGCCGTTCCCGGTTATTATCGCCATGTAACGTGGGCTTGATAATACCCCGCTAACATGGCGATAATATTCAGGGTTAGGCGGCGTTAACTTTTCTGCCGGAAACAGACATTGGCGATAGTCATCGCCCGTCATTGTGAATATCCCCCTTAGTCTTTTAGTAGGATCAATCTGTAAAGGACGGTATGATGTACCAACCCCTAGTTGTCTCAGACACTCAGTCCTGTATGTGGTTGTGTCCATGAGGACTGTGGCCACTCTGTCAGCTGCCTTGATTGTGATGGTTTTGTTTTCATTTAAGGTACGTAAAGCCAGTTGTTCTCTGGTAGGTTGTGGTAGACTGGAGGTAGTGTTGTCAATTTTGTTCTGATCTCATTCAGGACAGCCTTCTTGAAAGTGCTGACTTCTATGGGTAAAAGTCCAACTGGAGGGTTAAATATAGACTTAGTGCAAAGATTGGCGTTAGTGGTAGGCACCACTGTAATGTTTGGTGTTCTCTCTGCAAAAGATAAAAGTAACCTTATTTTGCGGAAAAATTGGTGTAGCTCCTGTTGTAGCTGGAAGAGATCCCCTGTGAAGGTAGGTACAAAACCCAATCCACGGTTTAGTACATGTTCTTCGGCTTCAGTAATTACAAGTTGGCTCCGATTGACCACTAAGTTGGATCTCTGCTTGACCCTGGTTGTGGTAAACTCTTCGTCATGCTGTGTGTTCCTGTGTGACACTGGTGGGCTCCAGTGTACCTATTGTCGTCTCCTTCCACTTGACCGTCTCTGGCCCTGTCCTAAAAAAAGACTGGTCATATCCTGGTGGTGGGGGCGGCTGAAATCTCATCATGGGTCGTTGTGGTCCTAAATGCATTGGTTGGAAACTAGGGTAGCCCCAGGGGTTTGGAGGCCACCATTGGTTCTTAGGGGGTCCTCCTCATGGTCCACGCCACCTCCTTTGTCCTCTCCTTTGTGTGTTTTGCCGAGAGGTGTCCGCGCTAGAGTCCGAGTCACATGACCAATCTTCTCTGACTGAGGATGAGTAGTTCGAACCATATCGTCGGCCACCTCGATTGAATTCAGGTGGTTTGTCATCGTCGCTGGTGTACGGGTAGATTTTTTTCAAAAGCGAATTTGGCAAGGTTTTTTTAAACTTGTTAATCTTGGTGGTCAATAAGGATTCCTTATATTCTTTTGTTGTTTTGTTAGACTGATCCAAGTTCTTTTTCAATAGAGTAGCGGTAACTACAGTCTTAAGATGTGCTTCTAGTGTCTGGTTCTCTATGAGGATGGTGTCAGCTATTCGTTTTGCTGTGCTGATAATCAGAACTAACCAGTCCCTGGTACATCGCCATGCAATCAGGGACCAGTCTTTCAGAAAGTTTGTCTTCTAGAAAAGGTTGGGCATTAGTTACGATCAGGCCGGTAGGGTCACAATTCCCCCTCAGATACTCTGTCATGATCGCACCATGTGTGGTGGTGTGTGTAGGAAGGTGGAATCTGACTATATGGTTGCCCCCGGTTTTTTTAATGGTGTTTTGCTGGTTTATGACTTAGTTGGACTGGGATCCTGCTATTCAGGGCCCCAGTCTATCTGCTTTCTCTGTAAAAAGGTTTCCATGTGCCTTAGGCACATCACTGATTGGGATCTGGAGTGCCCTTATAAGTCCCTAGTATATGGTATACTATGTACCAAGGGCATAGGTACCTCAGAGGCCTGCCAGGGGCTGCAGCATATATTATGCCACCCCTGGGAGGCCATCCAAACTGACACCACAGGTCTGCTACTGCAGCCTGGGTAAGGTGGTGCATGCACCCCTTACTGTGGTATAGGTTACCTATATCACTAAAAGCATACACACATATAAACCTACAAGTCACTCCTAAGGCAGGCCTTATCAATCCTAAAGGCAGAGTGCATGGTTCCTATGTGAGAGGGTGCCCCTGCATGAGCAGGGCCCCTCTGCAGCGTTCGGAGACCATCTCTGATGCTGTTTGTAGTGCAGCCTGACCATATACTCTTAAACGCATTATATCCTCGCGGTAAAATGCTAACTTTGGAATGGCTGCACCTAAACATGTCGTGTTTGGTGTCAAACATCTTGGAATACTACCCCCCCCGCCAATCCTGGCGGCGGGGGTAGCATTCCACTCTTCTAGAGGGAAAGGCATGTTAACTCTGACGAGTCCGGTAACTTCTTTCCAGAGCCCTGGCATCACAAAATGGATGCTGCTGCCACAGACACGAGTCTGGCCTCCTGCTGCTGGACGAAACTCCGGCAGGGGAGGCCTGGACAATGGGTTTCCTGTCCCAGGGAGGTGTGACCACCTCCCCAGACAGGACAATGTGTATTGGGGCTGGGCGGGAGCACTTTGGGTGCTTTGAAGTCCTGCACTGGGGGCACATTTGGTGTCCCTGTGCATACCCCAGTTCAAACCGGATCAGGGGCTCGCAGCCCCTGCTTTGGCGCGAACTGGACAAAGGGAAAGGGGTGTAGCCACCCCTCTGCCCTGACCCACCCATAGGTGGGGCCACAGAGTAGTCCATCCCCTATTTTTAGAATAAAGGTAGGAACCCAGTCCTTAGGACTTTAGATTATACCTGGACGAAACTCTGAAACTGAATCCTGGACCTTCGACGCTCTACGACAAGATTAGAGGACTGAAGAATCTCCCTTGGGGTCAAGGAGTGACTCCCCTGCTTGGCAGGCACCAAAGAAGCATCTGTCCGGTTCGCATCACTGAAGCTCCCGTCGGACGCCGAAGTCATCGCATCACCAGAGGTGGATTCTCAGACTTCCCCGAGGCTACCCTGAGTCCCCAGCAAAGCTGAGGCCCGTGGCTATCGTGGGTGACTTGAGACCGTGACCCCTGGACACCGAGCACACTTGCAAGTGCACCATCTTCTGGGTCTCCCAAGAAGTCGTGCTTTGGGCTCCGAGTAGCCCTAGCCTCCAGCACCACCTGCACCGAAGATCACTGGCCCCCACTCCACGAGTGTCCTGTAAGCCAGCTCCACGTGCGGCGTCACGAGGCTCCTTCGCGGTCGCTAGCCCGTTGGCTAGTAGCCCTTAACGAAGGCCAATCTTTTCTTTACTTGGCATCCTGGTTGCTCCAGGCCTGCCCTCACTTACCCTCGCTGGGTGAGTTCCCCAGACCTTGCTGGTCTGCATCATCGACGATCTACATCTTACTCGAGACTTGCCGTTGCCAAGGCTTGTTGGGTCCAATCCGGTCGCCGACACCTCAGCACTCGACAGACATCGAGCACCAGCCCGAATCCTGCTCCTGGTCGCCGACAACACCTCCCGGACCTCGTGGCTGAAGAGTCAAGACGACCGTCACCGCACCTGAAGCACTCGACATCGGTGGGCATCTGTCCATCGCCTTCCTGGTCACTGGCTAGTGACCCAGACTCTGTCCCCTCTGCTTTCAGGTTCTTCAGAACTCCGATCCACTCTTGGATCCACCCGGACACTTTTCTCCTGGTCGCCAGCAGCATTTTGCAGCAGATCGCCATACGAAACGACGACGAAACCCGACCCCGAAAGGCACCTATGCACCCGGCTTCCCTGGGTGAGGTAACACGAGTACTCCGGTGCTCCCGTGGGTAGAGACTCTTCAAAGTCCTAGATCTCAAAGGGTTTTGTCCTAGTCCTATTTTAAGTGTCCCTTCCCTCTATTTTCCCGATCCCGACTTTCTCCATAGAAGTTAACGGCGTATCGCGGTTGTGTATTTACACTGCACGCGTCTCCCGTGGGTCCCCTGTGTCACTACCTTGGGTGGTTCCTTGTGGTCCAAGCACTTCTAGAGGCTCTAGGCCTAGTGTCTAGTTCAGTAGTGGTTCGCATACCACTTTATTGGTATATGGTTTGGTACGCCCCTAGGGCCCAAACGTGTATTTGTGCTATTATTGTGATTTAAGATCTTATAACCTATGTACTTCGAACTCTAGCCTCATAAAGAGACTAGAGGGGTGTGTTTAGTAATAAATACATATATTTTGAATATATACCTGGTGTGGTGCTCTTTCATTTGGTCACTCAAGAGATTATAGACTGGTAAAACAAGCTGCTTTACATTCCTTCAAGACTTAGCCTGAAGGCTGCTCTCCATAGCTACCACTAGGATAGCTTTCAATAAGGTTGTCTTTAACCTACCTACCATAAGAGTCGATTTGGACTGGTGCAAGGTGCCCACTATAATTAGTGGACAGCATATGCCAGGCCAACTTCTCACAGTGCGAATATGTACCAGTCTCAGATTGAGTTTTTACTCCAATCGTCAGTTTGAGCAATGGTGTGGTCTAGCGGTGTGTCCAGTATACTGGGTGTGGTTAAGATGTCTAGTACCATGGCGTCATCATACGCCAAACCTGTGATGTCCGCCATGGTGTCTAGGTGGAAAGAATGCAAAGAAGAGGTCTCACCCTCCAAAGGTATTTAGAGGCTGGTCACTCCGGGCTAGAAACTGTGCTACGCTGCTGCTCTAATTACATATACACAAAAAGGAGGGGCCTGAGGAGATTTAGAAGACCAACGAGGGCAAACTCCCCAATCAAGTAATTCACTACACACAGGGCCCTTGGGTCTGGTGAGGTGCGAAACTGCAAAAAACAGGGATTGCCTCAAAGGGGGGTTTCCCTTTGAAGGTCGGTTTCCCTCACCCACCAATGGTGGCATGCTTCATCATCGGGAATCCTCCTCGCACCTTGAAGTCTAGTCAAGGTGAGGGCTACAACCCACTCGCTGCGAGGGAAGAGCTCAGGGATGTTTTAATGGAGGGGTTGTTACTAAAACCCAACGTGATCTACTGGGGTGTTGTGAGGTGTGAAGTGCAAATGAAAGGGCAGATTAAAACCAACTACAAGGTTCACCTTATAAACTTTATTCTGGCTGCCCTGTGCTAGGATTAAAAACACAAATGTACGCCTGAAATCATTAGATTCAGTCGTATTGATTAGTGATCTACATGTTTCAGCCAATGACCTGGCCAGTGTCGTGGCTTTCTTCAGGATCAATAAATAGCTACTGCTGTGAAAAAAGTGAGTAGACAAGGGAAATAAACATTGGTTGTGTTAGCTTTCAATACAAAACCATTGATCCTGGGGAATCAGGAGGGCGGATTCACCGGTACGACCTGTGTGGGGGGAACAAATAACATACCAAGCATATGAAACAATTTCGGATTGTTATAGCAGCCCATAGTTGGCGGTTCAACAATGTACCAGATCAAGACACTCTAAGCCTTGGTCCGATTTTAATAATAACAAACTTATGTAGTGTTGTATGTTGTTAAAGTGTAATTATACATTAGCTCTAGCGGGGACCACTCACCTGCAATAGTCAGGCATCGTGACCCATCTGTCCTAGGCGATTTGCCTAAGGTGCAAACGCAGCTCCAACCTGTTAGGTAAAGGTTGTGGCATTAGGTACACCAACGATGTGGTGATAGTGACAAGCATACAGTAGAAGATGAGACCGGTTCAAAGCAGCATATTATGTAGTTGTTGCCATGTTGACATAAGGCTGTTCATATAGATATAAAAATATAAAAACCAACCAGGGCTATTTGTGAGCAAAGCCTTAAGGCAGGCGATTCATAATCCATAAAGGAGAAATTAGAATTGCTACAGTCATAACAAATGTCATAATCATGATGTATTCAAGTTGTCCTCCAAGGCGAGAGCATTACATCTGGCTCAATATTTGCGACAATTATGTATTCTATGAGCCGCGGTAATGTATTAAGCATGGTAAAGGATTCAAGATCAAAGGGTTAGTCCTGTAAATCATTTTAACCAGATCATAGTGTTAGGGGTCAAACGTTATAGAATCGGACGTTGACCTGTGGCAGAAAAAACGCAAGTATGCGGTGCCGATAAGAAATATAATGAGTGCACTGTTAGCCTTAGGGGAGGACAGCCACAGTCTGAGTGCGCTCCCGCTAAGACAACGCATACAAAGTATCAAGGCGTACCAACTCAAACTGAAATACGGATATGAATGTTACTGCCAGATTCAAGATGTACGAGATTAAAACGTATAGCGGCTAAAGGAAAACGGTGCCGCTATAGTTCATATATAACCCAGGGAATGGCACCCACAGTTGGAGAAAATTGCAAAAACGTTGCATCACTGCTAACTAGCAGATAGGTGGGGGCATTAAAAATTAGTAATCGTCAGAGTGACAGGGCCCCGGAACGGGGTGTCCCGCTTACCGCTTTTGCGCATCTGGCTTCAGAGGCGTGAGCACTGGAACAGGAAAGTCAGCCGACCGTGGCAGAATGGCAAACTAATGTACAGAAAGTGTGACCCTGAACTAAAGATTACTTCCTGGTGTCGTGTCCCTTGGCATGCTGGGAAACGTAGTTTTGTCAAGCTCCGAATCAGAAAGGAGAAGTGTGCTTCACTATATGTGGTGTGTGACAGAGTGCTCCGTGGGGCTGACGTCTTCTGAACCATCTCAAGTTTCCTGCAACCTTCTCCTTTTCTGTATGAGCTTTCTATTACCATGGACCCATCATGAAATCTTTAATCTTCCTTTGGACTTTCAGCCCCTCCTATTCTAGCCCAACACATTTAGGGACAGGTGTTTCAGGCTTGCATCCTCCCACGTCCTTTTCTTATGTTCAGCCTGTGTGTGAAAAAGCAGAGCCTACAAATTATTATTAGCACCTATTGGAACTGTAATCTAGTGATCAGTTATCACTTGAGAATTGTTGGAACTTTACCAGGAGTCCCATGTAGACAAGGCGCAATGGGCTTGTCTTCATGGGACTCCCTGGTGTCATAGGAATTAGGCTCACTGTTGGACCCAAACCGGAGTACTTATTACACCTCCTTTAGCACTTAACCATCGGAGTAGCAAAGAGTCCAAGGCTTTACCAGGAAGGTGGCATGGGGATCGAGACTCAGACTTCAAAAAACCATCCAATATTAAACTATAAATCAATATAAAGCCAATGCTATTACTTAAAAAATAACTACTTTACTGTTGCATACAACACAATACAGAATTATCAGAGGGCACTTCAAGTGGTATTTTAAGTATTAATGATGCTAATTTTAAAGGAACAGCCTGGACTGTTCTTCTGGGACAAGTATCAAGCAGTAACAATGCAAATTGGACCTTAACAATCTTGGGAGAACTTTCAGGGAACCTGCAGCCCAGTTGTCCAAGACTCGAATCTGATCAGTCCCCAAGAAGCAATGATTCTCCTCCCTACCGAGTCATAATTGCACAGTATACCTTTTATATCTTTCAGGTGTCTGATGTTCCTCAAGCAGCAGATCAAAAATAGGAGCACCCAGGGTGCAGACTGTCGAATGTGGTCACGATACCTTGAGCACATCACACTTCTAGGTGCTTGGGTTCTTCAACAGGAAGCCACAAATAAAGCAGTTGGTTTTTGGGAGTACTCCCACAATCAGTCCCCGCACATCCTGTGGATACACCCAGGTGTCCCATAGCTCACCCTTCGGCTTGAGTGATGTAGTCTTTGTCCAGGTTGCTGCATCAGTTGAGGTTGGTCTCAGGCTTCCCTGCAGTTCCCTTCTTCTAGACATCTTCAATGCACCCCCAACCCCCGGAGGACAGAAGCGTTTCTCATTTGAAATAGTGTGAGACCCAGGATACTGGTAGCAAAATATTAGCACACTGGCTGGAACTGTCTGTCCTACCGTAATACTAAATTTGAAGACCGGGTTTGTGAATTCCAAGAGTCCAACACTGGGACCGGTTTCTGGCAGTTCTTACCTTTTTCTGATTTCTTGCCGACTGGTCCATCCATAAGTTTCGTCTTCCAGGTGTCAAAAGGAAAGTGATGTGGAGATTAATTTGTCAGGGGAAACCCAAAACAAGGGCACAAAAGAGGGAAGGTGCCCTGCTTAACTACCTGGGGCCGGTAGACCTAATGGGGCAAAAAGGTGCAGGGCAATTTCCGTCAACTTTAAAAGGACCCTCCAATCCTCCACATACTAGAGTTTGTCCCCATTATGTTGCACCTTAAGAATGTCCTTAAGAAGCCCTGCAATTCACATTGCTGTTTATGGCTTTTGGCACCATCTATCTTAGGAAGAACCTGGACTCAGGATATTAAAATGGATTCGTTGTAGCCACTTGTAATGGACACTCCACACACCTCTACACAAAAGTTAAACATTAGCATCCATCATCCATGTCCCACGTGGATAGAGTGAAATACATGGTTGATGGGAACTGGCAGATCAATTTAAAAGATGCCAGTTGGTGACTCTCCCTAGAAGGTAAGAATTCCTGTCCTGCCACAATAATTTGTTAGTGTCATACCTCAGCAGCCCACTGAGCTGACAGTAGACACTCAGCAAACGAATTGGTGCACATGGTGTGCCCCTCTAGGTCACATAGCCCCACTAAGGCTCGCAATCTGTGTCACAAGACTCCCTCAACCAAATAAATTACTGTTGTGTGTCGAGGGTAATGTCAAAAACCCACAGAACTTGCTATGGTGAACCATACATGGGAGCATGCACTCAAGAGCCATGCAGGGGTCCTTTTATTTCTCAACAGATTTTTTCAGGGCCCATGGGGATAACCAGCTGTTTGTGAGGGACATCCAACGGACCCGACTTGGTAATTTTATGCACTCCAATTGGAGAGAAGGCTGCATAGGAGAAATTGAGGTAGCAACAAGCTGCCTCCACCTTCTGACCTGAGGGAATACATCAAGGCATAGTAAAGAGTCAACCCACGGATATAAAAAGGAGAATGCAATAAAGACTTGCATGCCTCCTGGAGGTGGATCAGATCAGTCTTTTGAAGTTTTCCTGCAGATGGCTGGAGCAAGCGAGACAGGGCCTTCCTTTCTAAAATGGTGCAGATAAGTTGATTCCTTGCCAGCAACTAGGGCCAAATCCAGGTTGGCTGGTGGAAAGCAGGGCCTCTGCTGTGGAAAGAAACCCTCAAGGAAAAGACTAGTGCGGCGGCAAACTTTAGGTAATGGAGGCAGGTGTGGTAAGAGTCTGGTGCACTATTAATGAGCACAAAAAAGAACCACTGCTTAAACATTGGAGGGAGTGGGGGGGGCTTGAGGAACCATGCAGTTACACTACAAAGTATGAGGAAATCTTTGGGACTGGCCTTATGGTGTACGCTACTCAAGATGGAGGGGGGACACCTGTGATCTCCACAAAATCCAATAATATTGAAATTATGAGGCTACATCCGGGAGGTCATGAGATTCAGTGAAAACTCTGGTTCCAAAACTAAAGAATGCTGCGGGGGAAGAAAATTTTGCGTGGGTGAAGACTACTCACAGTATCCGAGACTGATGACTAAGGTAGAGCATCTAAAGCAACCTGGGCCTGTCCCTTTGGGTACAGCTTATGCCACTGAGCTAAAAGTGATTTTATAGCAGGACCCGGAGACTAACATTATGCAACATCCTTTATTGCCACCACTCCAGCAGCTCCTTTAAAGAATACAGAACTTTAGAATTCTTTCTGAACAAAACCACAGAACACCCAATACACAGCCTTCTCTTTTTCTGCTGCTCCTGCAGATAAGTACTGTGTGGAGAGTGCGAGGAAATTGTTGAGGGTTTGTACGAGATATAGGTTAAAAGGTTGTTTACTCATAACTAGAGGTTTATAGTTATTGACATATATTGTTGTGTGATATGTTTGAATGAGGTTTGTATTGTTTAAAATTAGTTTACTATTAGGAAAGCTTATGAGTTTTCAGTGAATATGGATTTTTTTTTTAAATCTAGAGCATGAGCATAGCGTATACATTTTGAATCTTTTGCGAGGCTGCGCTTTAAAGTTTTTATCTTACCGGGAGGCCTGGGACCATTGGTTGTCAGTTTTGTGGCCTCCGCGCGCTGCAGACTCTCGAGGCCGGCCACGTGAGTGTACGGATCTTTTCAATGCCGTCTCACTTCTGCGGTGGCTTTGTCTAGGTTGCTTGCTGGGACGGCTATGTTGGCAGGTCGGCCTTGGGCATAGTTAAGGAGAGAGAGGACGCGTGAATTAGGTTTGCATGCCTTCCTCGATTCAGGAAGTCTTTTAAATAATTTCTGACCCGGAACAGAGGTTCTTGGTGGACGCACGGAGGTTAGCGTTTACAGACTGTCAGAGCTCAGCCGTGCTGAACATAAAGGAAGGACTCATTTCATTCGCTATTTCTCGGCTGCCATTTTATAAGATTGGGATGTTTCCAATCTCTTTATATTAAAGTGTGTCGTACAGTTGGATATAGGACAGTTGAGGGAAAGGGCAAATAGATTTGGTGCTGCACTGAGAGAGGTTGGTTTGTGAGACTAATTATATTTAGACAGTTGTGTTATTTAAGTAGTATATTTTAGGAATGCCTGAGGAGAAGTCTCAGTTAGATGAAACAGTTTGAGGAGAAACTGACGAAAGCTATGGAGAAAATGTCTGAGGATTTAAGTTTGCATATGGAGCGAAAATTCGAGGCAATGATGGCTAGTAATAAGGCAGTTTCAGAGAAAGAAAGGTTTTGGTCGGCTGGGGAGGCTTCACATTCTAAGAAGATAGGCAAGGTAGCCAAAAAGAGAAAACATCTCGCTGATGATTTTGCGCATGCAAAGAGACGCAAGTCTGTGCTGGCAGACCATTGTGCCAGTGTAAGCTCAAAGCATGGTGATGTCGAGGACACACAAGAGGGGCAGAAAAAAAGGCCCAGGAGAATAAGCGGTTTGAAGGATGTGTAACATGCTGTGACCCTCCCCTGTCTTGTCCCTTCCCCGCTCCCGTCCTACCTGCTGTGTCCGTGCGCGTGTCTCCCGGCGCGCGTTTAGAACGTTGAGGGGACTTGTGCTGAGGCCGTTATTCTAACTGCCATTCCGTATCACACATCAATAAAGCTGGTCGCTTACTTGTTCCCTTGATGCCGTCTCGTCATTACAGATGCTAAGAAAAAACGCAAGCACACTGCTGTTTTATGTGATGAGTGTTCAGGTAGTGCTGAAGTGGAGATTAGTTGCTCCTCAGAATTTGATATGGATGATTCTGGTATTGAAGAAGGAATTCAAGTGAGGGAGAAGGAGATATTTAAGGACTGAGTTTGAGAAAATATTGGACCCTTCAGGGGATTTAATGTTTGATCCTTGTTTGATTAGGCATCCTCTGTATCCAGAGTGGTCGCCACTCGAGCATGTGGCTGAATACGTGCCTTCTTGGATCAGGAAACCGATACCTAAAGAGGTAAGGGTCAGATTGAGGTCAGACTGCCCTTGACCTACCTTAGTGGCTAAGGTGATGGTGACCCCTGAACTAGATCCAAAGATTTTGGCATTCACTGGCAAAGGAGGACGTGCTCCAAGGAAGGGATTGGACAAAGGTCTTTGTATGTGCCAGGATCTGCTTTTGGATGTTTCGGGCCCATTGGCATAATATTTGATTTCGTAGAGGTAGCTTATGTGAAAAAGGAAGTTGTGGATACAGATGAGTTACGTCAGTGGTTCCAAAGGGCAATTTGCCTATTAGGCAATGCAAACACTGCTCTGTCTGTAGAACGCAGAAAGAGCATTTTGCTCGAAATTGACCCAAAGTTGGTTGATTTGGCCAGCAAAGAGGCTGGTCCTTCGGCAAAAGGTTTATTATTAGGATACAACTTTATTAAGTCTATGTTTAAGTTTGTAGGGGCGTATTCATAGATTCAAAAATCCCAAAGGGATATTAAGAGGGTCTTCAGTAACTGTTTTTGGTTGGGCTGGAAGATCAAGGGGTCGATTTCTCAGCAGACGACGGGGAATGACTAGGTTATCATTTTCCTGTGGATATGACCCCTCACAAGGACAAGGTGTTTGGAAGTCAGCTAACTTCTGCCCTCAGAAACAACACTTTAGGGGTCGTGGTGGAAAGAGTGAACGTCGGTTCAGAGGAACAGGTAAGGATAGGCCTTACTTCTATCCCAGTAAAGTTGGGCGGCAGACTTGCCCAATTTTATCACAATTGGTTTCAGGTAACAAGGGATCCTTGGTTTTTGGAGACGGTACAAGGGTATAGCACGAATCCATAGAGGAACCAGTTCAAAGTTGGGTGCCTGGTGGTGTTCAGTTCAGTATGGAACAAGCAAAACTGGTAGACAAGGAAGTATTAGAGCTGAAAGAGAAGGGAGCAATTGTGGAAGTTTCCAAGAAGAAAAGGATTTTATAAGCAATATTTTCTTGGTGGAAAAGGAGGACAAAATATGATACCAGTAATAAATGTAAAAAGTCTCAACGATTGGGTAGTATACCATCATTTCAAGATGGAAGGTATGCACATGTTGAGGGACATTTTACAAACAGGAGACTGGTTGACTCAATAAGATTTAAAAGACGCATACTTGACGGTTTCAGTTTGGGGTCCACATCAGAGGTTTGAGGTTCAGGTGGGGCGGAAAGTTTTGCAAATTTGTATGTTTTCCTTTTGGTCTTATTACATCCAGTGGTTTCTGTCTTGAGAGAAAGAGGAGTGAGATTGATTATTTACCTGTACATATTGATCATGGATCAGTGGAGATTTTGTGTTTCGGAGTACACGAGGTTGACAGTCAGGTTGCTGGATTCATTGGGTTTTGTTGTAAACAGAGAAATCTTGTTTGATGCCAAAACAGGAGACTCAATTTTTGGGTTTTCTGCTAAACACAGGATGGAATATTGAAACTACCAAAAGAAAAGTTGAAAAGGTTAAGGAAGGAATTGACGACAGTATTGTTTCAAGGAAAAATTTCTTTGAGAATATTGGCTCTTGTGGTTTGTCTTTTTCCTCCACGATACAGGCTATTTTTCCAGGTCCTTTTAATTATAGGGCTTTGCAGAGGTTGAAGGCTATATATCTGAGAAATGGTTTGAAGTATTCTCAGGAGGTTGTACTTGCAGAGGAGGCGAGGGAGGAGCTGAATTGGTGGTTGTTGAACATGGAGGCTTGGAATGGAAGATCCATTTTTGGAGAAAATCCGGAGTTGGTGATAGAGTCTGATACAAGCATAGCTGGTTGTGGAGCACACTGTGGTGCTGTTTCAGTTGGCACTCGTACGGACAAGGAAAAGAGACTGCATATAAATTGTCTGGAATTGTTGGCAGGAACTTTTGCAATAAAATGTTTTACACAGAACGAAGTGAAGTGTTCGGTGCTGTTACGAATGGACAATGTGTCAGCATTACAGTATGTGAACAAACCAGGGGGTCCGAAATCAAAGGATTTGGCGAAAGTGTTTTGGGAGTATTGTCTGACGAGAGGCGAGTACAAGTGGAACATATTCCAGGGATGAGCAATGTGGTAGTGGATTGGTTCTCTCTGAATTTCAGCGATTCAAGCGATTGGATGTTGGACAGGACAGTGTTTTTACAAGTGGAGATGCTTTGGGGTCCATTTGATGTGGAACTCTTTGCCAACAGACTGAATGCCCAGAACAGGTTTTTAGGTGGCGACCAGATCCAGAATCTGCCGGGATCGATGCTTTTCATCAAGTTTGGACGGGTCTCAGACCGTATGCGTTCCCACCTTTCTATGTTTGCTAGGGTGACCATGATGGTTCGACGGTGGACGGAGACTACGGTGGTGATAACTCCTCTTTGGAGGGCCCTGGTGTGGTATCCATTTCTGTTTTAAATATCTATGGTTTTTCCCATTCTGTTGCCATGGTTTCCAAAACTATTGAGGGTCTGGCAGGAGAAGTGCACAATTTGATAGTAACAGAACAAATGAGGTTGGTGGCATTGAAAATTTCAGGAGTTTGGAAAGTTCCAGGGCTTTCACAAGCGGCTTCAAATCTTATTAAAGAATCCTGGGCTCCAGGAACAAGGGAAATGTATAGACCAGCTTGGCAGAAATGGGTTTGCTGGTGCATGGATAGGGTGTTTAGTCTCATTTCAGTGTCCACAGTGCAAGTGGTAAATTATTTGTCAGAGATTTGAAGAAGGTTTGCCTTACAGGACAGTATATGTGCATAGATCTGCAATTGCTGCCGGTCATGAGTTGGTGAACCGTTTATCAGTAGGACCGGATGTGGTGATTCGCAGGTTAATGCGAAGCATCAGGATTGCTAAACCTCCGGTGGCTAGGTATAATTCAGTTTGGGACGTTTCGAAAGTAGTTTTTATTACGTTGGGAGATAAACAAGTTGGTGTCCTTAAAAGACTTGTCTTTTAAGTTGACAATGTTATTGTGTTTGTTGTCATTCAGGAGAGTGTCAGATGTGAAAGCTCTTGATATAACCAGCAGGATTTTTTCACCCGAGGGGTGTGTGTTTTTATTTGAGTAAAAGAAGAAAAACGAACTCAGTTTCTATATTTTACCCATATTTTGATGAAAGATAAATTGTGTGTGGTGAGATGTGTGAAAGAATGAGAAGAGAACAGTGGAGTTGAGACCGTGTGGGGTGAATCAGTTGCTTATTTCTTTTAAAAAGCCATATAAGGCTGTGTTGTCACCCACATTGGCTAGGTGGGTAAGAGAGGTTATGTACAGAGCAGGTGTGGATATTAGTATGTTTGGTGCTCATTCAGTAAAGGGTGCAGCTGCATCCAAGGCATATATGATGGGAGGATCTTTGCAAGACATTCTTCGTTGTGCAGATTAGTCGATTGATGTGACTTTTAGGAAATTTTATTTTAAACTAGAAGAAACCATGGCAAGTTGTTTGTTGGAAATGCTTTAATGTTAGCCTCTGGGCCTTGCCATAAAATCTACATTGTGTAGTGTTTGATTATTTAGACCCCTCAGCCAGTCGACCTCTGATGCTCAGTCCTACCCCTTCGCACTCACCCATCTGTAGAGATTAATCTTTGGTGAGAACTGTGTGATTTCACAATACCTGGACATATTTTATGGTCGGCACAGTTGCGATCGACTATCACTATCTACTATGGCATGACTATGACGTGCACTAAACGCCGTTTTCGTACTGTCTAGGTCACTTTTTCATTATTTTTTCCGCGTAATGATTTAATTTTCACTAATACCACCAGACATGGGGAGGTTATACCATTGGAAAATTTTGAAAATTACTCACATGTAACCAGAGGGGGGACAAAGGCGGCAAACTAAGACATGGTGTATAGTTTTCACGATCCATGGAATCTACATTTTTTAAATAGGGCCAATGGATGTTCACATCGATGGTTCTCATCTCTGCGCTAAAGCCAGCTGGGGAATACTCACTTTAATTTACCATCATTAGAGTGTACTTTCACAGATAGTGCTGCACAAAAAAAACGTATTATCACTGTTATCATATGTACTCACTGAGTTTTTTCACCTGGTAATCTGCATCATTCATGGAACTTTGATAATAGGTTGTCCATTCCATTCCATTCCAGGATATATTCCCCTGATGAAGGGCCTGTCGCAAAATGCATTGGGATTCCAAATGAATGCATATTAATTTCAATTGTAGTGTGAGGTTCAACACCACGAATAAAATGCTTCAAATGCAATAATAATGCTTCAAAACCAATAAAGAAAATTTACGATTATACAAATGTTATTGACTACAGAGTGATTCCTATTCTAAGAAATACATGAATAAAAGCTTCAAGATTTTCCGAATTGGAGTGCAAAGTGGGGACGTTATTCTTCTCCAGAGGAACGCTATTGCTGTGCATATACATTTACGCCTTTGATCAGAGGGCTATACCCACCTGCACCCAACACCTTTCAAAATAAAATTTTAAAAAAGAAATACAAAAAACGTTTTTATATGCCAATAGGAGTGCGACTACCCTTGTTTTTCGTGTTATGGCAAATGGAGTATACCCATAACTATGCAGTAAAGACTGCAGCCACAGTATCACCTCAATCGACAGACATTCACCCTTAAACACTGTTTAACAACTTAATGAAAGGTAAAACTAAACATTGTAATACAAATCAATCATCGTGGTTACTTTGAAGAAAACAGCTTTTCAAGCTAACTACCCCAGAATAAACATTAAAAAGAAAATACATAAATGGTGCCAGGTGTAATATTGTCCTATATTGCTACCTCTGGGTTTGGGTGGCGTTTACAAACTACTCCGCCTATGGCCTCATGGTGTACATCAGCAGAACCCCTCAATGGCAATATTGTACCATATTACCCAGTTACCGGTTATGTATTTCTTATGTTATACACATACAACAATAATTTTGCATTTTGAAACTGCTCTATATTCACATGCTGTGCATTTTTCTAGTGGCTGGGCCACAATTCCGCCACCTTCTGCTTAAATTCATAAGCCACTTGTGTGTCCCTTAACAGTTATTTTAGAAGTGTATTAGATGTAAATCTAGAGAAGCTTTAAGCTGCAAAACTGTTATTAAAAAGGTACATAAGTTTCTTTCCAACTATATGGATAATTTAAGGAGGCATTAACAAGTGTACCCACTTTTTCCTTGCAGCGTGTACTCTTGCCTTCCTTCTGTTTTTCCTGTTAGGTAGCAGGATAGGTATGGTCTAGACTACCCATCTCATAGTTCCCTTGGACAATGGCAAACCTTTTCCCTGTATTGCGAGTGCAACTAAAAATGTGTCTGTTTTAATGGTTAATCTGTTGTATGTAGTACAGAACTGCAAATTGCATCTAATGTGTGCAGTGAGCTTTCGGTCTAAGGGCCTGATACAGATATGGGTGGTATTACCACCAATTCGCGGCCCAGCGGAAGCAGCAATGGAAGGTCCTGTCCAGTCACAAACTAAGTGGAATCTGGAATAAAGGCGAGTGGTCACCCCAATCCCCCCCCTCACCCCCCAATCCGCCAACTCAGAAGTGGAGGTCTGACCGCCAAGCACGGCAGTAAGAGTTGCGGGATTCCTGCCACCAGCCACTATTTCAAATGATACTGTTGAGGCGGATGAGAGATTTCTGGCAGAGATGGCAGGACACGGGCGGTGTATTGCCTGTGGGACCACCAACTTCTTAATCCGGCAGGCAGACCACCAAGCCGGCAGACGGGTTTTCCGTCACAAAAGTGGCGGTGAACCCATTACCGCCTATATCTAAATCAGGCCGAAAGTCTTTAACTGCTGACAGACCATGTGTATATTAGTAGAGTAAATACTCTTTGTACAAAGGGTGGACTTGTTCATCACCATGTCTGTGTATTAAAGATGTAGTTAGCCAATTACTCTGCTTAAAAACATGATTGTTATGAGAAAGACTTCAATTTGAGAGGCTTTTTGCATCAGCCTCAAACTACATTAGTCGTAGGCCGAGGTTCTACATTGGGGGTGGGATTGACCTAAGCGGGTGTATTTTGTCAAATCCAAAAATCTTTAGATTACTGAGGTAGCAAAAAGGTTTCTACCATATGCCTCTAGTGTATGGACTCCTATAGAAGAGTTAGCCTTTGCAAATACATAGAAAGTTGACAATTTCATTTATTAATTGCCCCTTGAGCTTTTGGTGGGCACATCCCACAGTTACAAGTGGTTCACTTGTCACTTCCATGCTCTCCAACTGAATGCAAGTGACCAAATTCTATGCCATCGTGAGCCATGCCACCAGGTTCAGGCTGGGTGGTCCGAAAGGCAAATATTTCCTTGCTGCATAGTTAGCAGATAAACTGTAGTGTTTTTTTATTCTGTTTTGGACCTTTGCCATTAGGTGTGAGCACCAAGCATCATGAGCCCACTACAGTGCACAGACTACCATTGTCATATGGTTCAGCCTGCATCTGCAGGAAAAAAAGAAATCAGTGATAGCGGCAGAAAAGCGTAAGCAAACATCCTGCAGCAACAGTGCATTACCCCCTGGATTGGAGGTGTGGCTACCTGGATATGAAGTCATGGTACTTTGTGTTCTTTGTTGCAAACATCTATTTGTGGTATCCCTTGTGTTGTGATCGGTTCCACAACTTATTGAGAAAGCTTCCTTTGTGCAATACTCCTTTTTGGCTGCCTAGCCTGTCTGCTTCGGTTTTGTTCTCCTTGTAGGAGAATCACTACAATACATATTATTCTTATGTTCACCCATGCCCAAATTCTTTGTGCTACTTTAGAGATGGCAGTTCATTTCCTTATTTTAGTGGAGGTAGAACATTGCTATGATGTTGTCGGTCTGTATCTGCATTTCCCCCAACACCTGTGTGTGGAAGGCTTTGAGCCATAAATAGAATCTAAGTTCTAGGACATTGCTTTGTTTCACTACCTCCTGTTGTGTTCAATGACCTCCGATATTGAGTTTGCCATATGTACATCCTGCCCTGTGTGCTGCATGCGTGGTAATAGTCACTGACGGTATTGAACCTGTGAACTGTCTGCCCTTCTGGTTTTCCTGCAACAACCATGGATTTCCTTTTGTAATTTGCTCTTACCCACTATATCGCCCAATTCTCTGTTGACTGGCCGCTCATTCAAAAGACACGCCTCTATGTGCCTCATAAGTTATCGTTATTGTCACTTATAAAGCGCACTTTCACCCTACCGGTACCCTGGCGCTGTCATACGTGTGCCCAACTGAACCCATGGTACGTGGAGCAAAGCTGGCAGAAGGTAACTAAAGGAATGAGAGGAATCATGCTCTAGGATAGAGCCATGTCTTCAGCCTTTTCCTAAACTGAAGATCTTCTAGCTGTCTCATCTCAGATGGAAGATTGTTCCAAAGCCGCGCAGCTGCGGTGCTAAAGCCATTAGGAAAATACAAAATGCTACAATGCCCAACATCTATATTACGATCCTCAGTGTCTGAGACTGATGTGCAGTAGAGGAAGACTGGTTTGTTCCTGTAGTGCCAGAACCCTTCTAAATGGGAAGAGCCATTTCTCTAAGTTTCCAGCTTCACCCGCAGGGAAAAAAGAAAAAAACCTTCTGCTGTGATGGATAAGATGTAAATTTCATATTTACAGTGAAACCCTGTGAGAACAATGTGTGGATGACCCAGTAAATGCCGCTGTACGTGTTGGAATGAGTTCCCCTTTACCAGCCAGTTGTTTAAATATGGGGGACATGCATCCTTTGACGTCGAAAGTGTGCCATTACCACTGCCAAGCATTTTGTGAACATCTTTTTTGACTGCTGCATCTCACATAAGCAAAGCATTTGCAATGTTCCTTGTTCATTAGACTGTGGAAGTAGGCATCCATGAGGCATAAGACTGCAATAGTCTCCTCCTAACATCTGGATACACTTGTAAGGTTGTCATTATGAACGTTTAGTGTTGTGACAAATGTTTTAAGATTGTTAAGAGCAAAAATTGGTCTAAAGGGAAGGTCGTGATTTGGTGTCAGGAAATAAACCATGCCTGTGTGGTGTTCCCCTTTGGTATCTTTTCTAGTACTCCATTAGATCTACTTGTTGGAGAACGGTTTTGTAGATATTTGTGTATAGGTGAATGTATATGGTATTTCTATAGAGTGAACCTAGCCAAAAGGCAGTGAAGCGATACATAACGAGGTGTGGTCTCCAATTCTGCCATATCCTTGACATATGATAGTTACAACCCATTTTGTATTTTCTGCCACTCCTATTGAAAATCTACCCATTCTGTCACAACGGCAGGGCATCTCAGATTGAGAAGACAACCTCTAAAGGCCTAGCCTTTGCTTCTTCCTCACCCAGTCTGTTCTCTCCAGCAGGATGCCACTATGCTGCTCCAGCTGGTTTTCTGGCTTGTAGGGCCAACATTGCTCTAGATGCATCATTTTGCTTATTCGTTTGTTCAAGAGTCATGGACTACCTTGCCAAACAAATTTTCACCAGTGAAAGGGGTAATAATTATATTGGCCTGCACCTAGGGCTTGAAATGGTCATTCTTAGCCATGCGTGTCTCTATGGGATAGCGCCATCACGCATCTGTCGACTAGCACAGTTTGCAGCAGTTAGAGGACTTTAAGCAGGTATTGGCAGGACTTTCCCTTCTTGTACCAAACAAGGTGATGGACTGAATTCTTGAATCTCAGTCACTGGCGATCGCAGAGTGTCACATTCCAGTCCTCACCCACCATGCTACTCTAGACAATAGCCCATCTTATGCAAATCGGTACCAACCCTGCTCCTCATGGGAACAATACATTCCAAACAGCCAGGCGAGGCCCCATCGAGAAGGCACCACAGCATGCCGAGACTGTTTTTTTGCCCTATTTGGGGTTTGCCAGTAGGGTGTTTGTCGAGTGTTATGGCACAATGATCACAGGGTTCACATTTGGGCATGTCAGTCGCATTCTAGGCATCATCTGCTACAATCAAGGCAGGAGGCAGGGCTGTGCACACCAGTAATTTCACAAGTGATAATGAGTGAGTCTGGTTGCATGTACTTTATGCATGTTGGGTCCGGAAGGAATAGTGTGCATCCTCACCCACAGGGTCACCACCTTCAAAAAGTACAGTTTCTCTAACACCCCACACCTTGTTGGATCACCCTAGGTAGCATCACTGTAAAGGATTTAATATCTCCAATAGGAACCAATACTCTTCTGCTCTTTTAGCTGCTCGACTGATGAGGACGTGGTACGTTGTCAGGTAGTGGTGCTTAGGAGGGGCATGAATCTATATACTCGTGGTTAACTAGTTTCTATATTCTGCCATATGTCCTCCCTAGCTGGTTACTCTTTAAAGGACAGTGGTGCGTCTTCCTCATAGTGACCTTGGTGGCTCAGCAGATGTTGGTGGGCTATAGTTTTCCCCTTCATGCTCTAACTCCTACCTAGGTTTTTTGCTTCCTGTTTTGGGAGAGTGCAGTATCCGATGCAACTTTTTTTGCATCAATGCAGCCACTTTGGCTTTAAGGCATGGTTTCCTCTTTTTGATATGGATAGTTTTTTCCTTGGCTTTGACATTTACAGTGGAAAGTGGAGTGTATATCTTCTCCCTTCCTACGGTTGTCATCTATCAAAGCCTAGTCCAAGTTTGGTGTGGACAAAACATTGTATTTCTCATGCCAAATTTTTCTTTCTGCTGCCCAAGACTGGCAATTGTTTTTCTATTGGCATCAAGTGAGCTGTTTTAATCCGTAGAATCAGACAACCTATTTTTTCATAACAAGTTTTCTTTCTGAGACATTGTAGGACCCTGGTTTTTAAGCATTGAGGGGAACTTTTATGGTACTGACTTTCTAAATTCTGGTTTCATCTGCACCCGTTCTTTGGCATTATACCCATGCTGTCCTCTCCAGATCCCCGAAGGAGTATTCGTCAACTTGCACCTCGGTGTACAGTAACCAATGTTTACCTCTTGCCTTTAGAGTTTTTGGCTGGAATCTGGCACAGGCTGAACACCCTTGGTCAGGCTTAGGTTGAACACCTGGCCTGTTCTTTTGAGCCAATATAAGGTAGCATTTAGGGCAGAACCTAAAGGGTAGTTTTTGCATCACCCCTACCTCTTGATTAGAAAGAGGCCTGGGGACTCCAGCATATCACTATACATCCACTAATCCCAAGTGGTTGAAGTCTCTCAAAAAAAAAAAAAAAACATCTCCGTGTGCTCTTCTGGATCTCAGTGTTCTCGTGGTCTCATCACCGAACTCATTCATACTCTTTTTCCTCTTGTTTTCTCAGTATTAACCCGATTTGGATGTCCGGTCTTCTTTGATTCTCTATGCCGTCTTGATGTTGCCCTTTGACTCAATAACTTGAGAGAAAACCCGATTTTGCTACAAAACCAAATGGAGGAAATTAAATAATCTGTAGGTGGTGACTAGATACTGGAAAATTGTAGGCTCACATGGTCTTTTATGGAAGGAACCAGTAGAAATGGATTATTTTCTCATTTTTCTAGTATACGGATGGACATACCATTTATGAAAGGCATTTATCTTTATTTCTGTAGCCTTATCTACTCGGGGGGATTACGTTTTCTTAGATATCAATAAAATAGTGTTCAACGTTCTCCCATGTAACACGTTCTAATAGTAGGCTGAGCAGCTTAATGAGTATAGGTAAATGCGCTGCATCCATCTGAGAATATAAGATGAGCCTTTTGAAGCAATACAATCGCATACAATATCAAAGTAGAAGTGTGTTTCAGGTGCAACTAAAGGTTTTTCACCATCTTTAAAGCACAGTATCTATAACTCGGTATTAATTTTCCTTGGCTCTACCTTCAAACACTAGCTACATGCCTTCCAGAATAAAAAAATAAAAAAATAGTATAAACAATCTCATTCCAATGGGGTGGTTAATCAAGAACGTTATTAAATCTTAATTGTTAAATATATACAAAGCAATATTATAAAAATGGCATTTTATGAAGATCTCGTGTTGAACCTGTGCACATTTGGTTTACTATTTGTAAATCTTCCGATATGTGCAATTACTAGTGAGGGCATCCTGGTGCCGAGGCAATGCTGAAGAACAAGGAAAGAATGCGAGAGAGTCTACTGAAAGAACAGCCAAGGTTTTAGATGTTTCATGAAAAGCCAGGGATATGGACACGGGCTGCCCCTCAGAAGGAAGTGATTTCTAGGATTTAGCGCCAACGGATAAGAAACCACGACCTTCAAAGCATTATGTACATATTTTAAATACAATTTCTTAGGTACATTAGATTTTCAGGGTATTGGCCTCAAGTTTTATACCAGTCTTCCACTGTAATGCATAAGGATCAGATAAAAATTCACAAAACACAAGAATCCTGAAAGGATGTCCCAGGTACTTTCAAATATGAAGTGTCCTAGCCTCACTGCCACTGATCTTCCTTCCATCACAAAGCAGACATTTTTTTAAAAAGAAGTTGGTTAAGAGCAACCAACAACTTAGTGACCACAACAGTCCCTCAGGTCCGCTTCATCCTTGAAACCACAGGCAGAAGCCAGTTTAAGCAGCACCGGACCATACAATCAGCCCAGAACCAATTTCTTGCAACACAGACACCTCTTGAAAGAAAGAGACCCGAAGGAGTATTTTGTTATGCTTTTAATGAACGTTTGAAACACATAAGGCATATGGTAACATTAGGCATGAAAGCAATACACTTTCTAGTCCATGTAAACAGCATTGGCACAACCGCATTTTGTTCAACTGGGTTACACGCACAAAGCAGAATATAAAGTTCTTTAAAACACTTAGGATAACTTTGAGATGTCCGACCTGTAAAATGACACCATCCGAAAAGACAAATTCTCCATTTAACAAGAAAAGGGGTACAGATAAAGGCTCATCATAAAAGGCCATGAGAATCCAAAACATCTCAAACACCTGGCAAAATAAACTCTTGTGTTAACACCAGAGTTTGGAGTACCAAAAAGACTGTTTGGCAACAATAGTGGTTTTGCACCTTTTTTCTTTCGAGTGTTCACTCATCTGTGTTGGCTCAAGTCACATGCCCCATCTTTTTTTCCCCCAGAAGGGGGATTCTACTCATGTTTGTATTCAATAAAGTTTACAATAGGTGCACTGTACTTTCAGGCACTTGTGCAGGTTAAACAGAGGGCAGCAAACCAAATGGCTAGCTGGCAATCCTTACTCAACCTATGGCACTACAGTGCCCAATTCTGAATACTCCATACCAAAGACTGTATACTTAAAACTTTACTGAAATGGGCACTTACCCACATGGTGATTACATTGCACCGTAGGCAGCCCTGAAAGTTCTTATAGTGCCCATGCATGGAGAGTTGGCAAACTCTTAAGCAATACTTAGCTGCAGCATACCAGAAATCAGCTTGAGTAAGCACAATGGAGAACAGTGGGAGCAGAACAGTCTCGATGCAAACGGTTAAGAAAAATTCCCAGATCAGGACTTGGTTTGATGCCCTGGATATTTGACATGTGGCAATTTATGAAATTCTACTACCTACCATCTGCAATTCAACACAAATGGCATAGCTTGCTCCAACAAACTCCCAGCAAAGCATAAACCTGCGACCTGCAAGTCAAAGGAAGCCACTGGGTCTACTGTCTACCAGCTACTCCACAAAATATTTACAAGGTTACACACCCAAACTCCTATATAGCAAATTAATCACCCTCTTAAAATGAATGTGCATAATCTGTCCAGATTAGGTCAATGTTATCAAAAGAACAGCCATCCTCCTGTGGGTGTTTCTGCTTCTTTAGGCAGGCCTATAGAGCACAGGTTGACACGTTTGATCTGCGGTACTCTTAATGCAAATATATTTTGCATAACATGAACATTGTTGCTGCATGAGCCAGAAACTAGCACATGAGCATTGCGGTTGGCAAAGCAAATTGGATGCACACCTGATGAAATGCCGAGTACAGCAAGGTCTAATAGGAACGCATCCAAAAGGCTGATGCCTTCCTAGTAGTCCCTGGCTTTTTGAAGTTTAGAACATTACACGCAAAATGGCACATCCACAACCTCCTTCGCATGTTAATGCACAATTTCCTTCAGAGATCAAGCCAAGAAAACTGACAAACAACTTTAGATTTTTAGCAATCAAGAAAATTGTTTAAATAACTTTAGAAATACAAGACCTTATGTGCTGTAGGGATTTAATTAAGTTGGCATGATTTAGTGAGCTTGTGAATATTGCCATCTGGTCCTTCCCGTTGTGAGGCTTCAGAGTTAAAACATGAACAGCCACAAAATATTTCAAACACAATCACATCTATGTTGTCCATATGGCCTGGGGGTAAATTAAAGTTTTGCATGAGTTAAGGTCAAAGGCATTGGAGTTATTAAAATGACTTGGGCAATTAGATTCTGCTTCCTCAGCCTGTCGGTCTGTATTCATTATGCTGGAAGCAGCCAGAGACTGGTTGATGCCTTGAAAAGGGCAGTAAGGTTGGGGTAGAAGCAGTCACAATTCAGGAAATCACATGTCCATGATTAATTAAAAAAAACAATTACAAATGACATAAAACTATATAGCTGGCAAGAAGTTGTCCCCCAGGTTGGATTTTCTGCTCACTTTGCACCTACAGAAATTATTTTTTCCAAAGTGCAACGACAGCAAGGGCAGAGTGCAACAACTCTTGCACAAGGACTCTGAAGCAAGTGATATGTGCAGAAGCACACTGCAAATTAACATTTTGAACCCAGTTTTGCAAGGCGAAAGTGAGACGGAGTAGTTTTAAACCAACGAGAAAAAGGCACTGACTGGGCTTTCTCCCTGCAGATAAATGAAATACTGCACTCGGAAAGAAGTGGACCAAGAGGATTCCTGCCTTTGGATGAGCTCTTATTTTGAAGGCCACAAAGAGTAAGGCACAGACTAATGCCCAAAGATCACTTTAAAGAAAGCCTACTCTAGGACATACCCGATCATTCCATAATTCACCTTCCTCTATCAAAAGATAGGTTTGGTATGGAGCTTGACGGCTACAGAAATACGATAAACATACCAGTTTAAGGCATAAGGCTCCCGTACACATCAAACTCCTAAAGAACCAGAACAAAGGAATAAAAGCATGCAGTGGTTTAAGAACCACCCTTCTGTAAAGTGATCAGATGTTCCTCAGTTGGGCTTTTTGTAGTGAATTAGAGCAATTGGCCTATTAAGAGGGAAGCTAATCGAGAGACGAGCGAACTTCCTGGAATGTGACAATTAATTGGCCCACAGCAACAACAACAAAAAGCACAAAAAAAAAGTGGGAGGAAATAGTTAGCCAACCATAATGTGACTGACTAGAGGCTAAGCTCCAGGGGCTAAGAATTCAAATAAAAGGGTACTAGAAAAACCCAAAACCTAGAATATTCACCAAGTGAAACATTAGCAAAAAGCTTAACATGGCCACTAGTGTAGTTTATATGGTAGCAACATAGAAAAGTCGATTTCAGTCAAGAAACCTGTTGGCAAAAATCTGTAGGTTGTGCACCCAAATGATAATTTCAAGACTTGCAATACATAACTCAGAAGGGAGCAATCAGATACATAGACTGGCAAGCTGAACAGCTCTACTTTGTGTCTTCAGTTACGTGCCTATGAAAAAGCTATGTAGCATGACATGATGCAACCACCTTCCCACATAAGCTTACATTTTGAAACATGGAACCCTTAACTTTCTATGAAGTCTATAAAATAAGCATTTCTAAAAACAGCAGAACTTTGCATACATTTTCCCAATAGCGGCATAAATTTAGCTTTGTCTCAGACAACTGGGTATTTTTGACATTAAGAATGTTTCTACATTAATATGTATGCCTTTAGTTAGTGTTGCATCGTCTTGAAATTATGTGCACCAATTGTTAAACTAAAGTCACTCTTTGCGGCTTTTGGCTGCAGGTTTAACAGAGTTGTCTAGGCTATGTGATGGCAAATATGATGCTGAAACTCCAATTGAGTTTGTAGTGGCTAAATCGATGGCAAGAGATACCTCCAATTAATTACTAGTGCAGAGCATATGGTGAGGTATACCCACAATGACTTTAAATAGATCCAATTACAGCTACTTTCTTCTCCAAGCAAAGTGAACTATTCAGATTTCATATACCACTAGTTCAAAGACTAATAAAGTTGTTCTA
Source organism: Calotriton arnoldi (assembly GCA_963921515.1). Taxonomy (NCBI): domain Eukaryota; kingdom Metazoa; phylum Chordata; class Amphibia; order Caudata; family Salamandridae; genus Calotriton; species Calotriton arnoldi. The sequence continues at coordinate 689,821 of CAWUFW010001659.1, forward strand.
CCCTTTTCCACCTCAGTAAGGGATTATCATAATCTTTTTAAAAAAAGTGGATTTTGGATATGAATCGAGTCTTCATGCAGGCAAGGGCGTCACAGGACATGTGCAAAGAGAAAAATAAGTGCCTGTACGAAAGTGAGTGCAAATAGCAATACAAAGATCCCACACACTGTGCAAATCTGGATCAGTCACAGAAAGCCCGCACTGCCTCTGCAACGGACAAGGTCCATCCTTCGCTCACTTGGAACAGCCAACTTTCAGCCAGTAGATACTTCCCAGGGATCATGGAGTGTATGTGTGCCAGGTGACCACCTAGTGAGAAAGCATTTGGCAAAATTGTGTAATTACATAAAAGATGAGCTAGTTCATATTTTAAAAGGTGTACTGTAGACTCAATATTTGGGTACTACAATCCATTATTTGGAAAAGGGCAATACAATCGCACATCTGTTTCCTGTGATGCATTTTCGTAATCCTATTTGTTTGGCACCTAAAGTATTTTTTTTTTTTTTATTGATACCCCACAAACGTAGAAAGGACTGAATTTAAGAAAAGCTCTTTGACAATCTAGGACAGTACTTACTTTCCAATCAACAATCTATTCCACTTGCAGCATGTGGCTTAAGAATCCATTTAAAGGTGGAAAATTTGCATTTTCGTGTGTTCCCTGCTCCGGCTGGAAACCTAAGAGGTCATGTTTGCAAACAAAACACCATTCCATATCAACAAGGCGACCTAACTGTTTTAGAGTTGTGCACGTTGAATATCTGCTCCAGTAGGGTTCTTCAATCAGCACACTACTGTAGTGCCTGGCTGAAACAAAGTGTATTTAGTTTCAGGATATGAATCTCTTAAGTAAGGCTTTAACCATCTAGGTACACCTTACACTTCTGAAATCTGTGCACGCAACCTGTAAACTTTCCATCGCCAGAATGTGCTGCGTGAAAACAGACCGGCTCTGCCTCATGAAGGGCTGCGCGATACCCCCACGATTTATATCTCACCAAACAAGTGCCTTAGGCAAAACAAACACTAGGGTCAACATTGAGCCTGAAGGACATTAATCCCACCCCACCATCCCCAAACACATTAAAAGCACACGTACAGCCGACATGTATTGGTCCAATCACACCGAGACAAGTCAGTTTACAGATTCACAACTGAGACTTTAAGCTCAATTTCACGCTTTACGAAATGTTTACAACCTCAAGATGGACTAGATCGATCTGTCAAATCAAAGTAATGCAAAAACTTCCCAAACTGCTGTAAGGGAGCAAGGGGTGTCATTCAACCTTGGGGCTTTTTTGGCTAACCAGGACAGGCGTCCTCACTATTGGGGAAAGAAGCTCACCCAACATTTCGGGGGGGGGGGGGATTTGGAGGGGTTGGGGAGGTGTGTCTCTTAGAAACGGAAATGCAAGGAGGTGGTAGGGGGAAGGATAGGTGTGGGCACCCTACTGGCAGCTATGAAACAGGAGTTCCTGGGTACGCTTAAAGGCATACGCAGCTTGCCTGGCAGTGTGCATTTCTAAACTACGGTGTCCAGGAAGGTGGCCACCCAGCCAAAGACTTGGACATCCTGGATATAGACGAAAACTTCTCTACCTGTATTGCATCTGTAGCCAATCAACCGATTGCTGGAATACTAGGTGTTATTCAGCCTTTACATAAAAAGATGGAGTACGGAGCTTTGCGCTCTATTTTTGGGGTCCCCTGGGTGCCCGAGATTTAAATATACACGAGGTTTACGACTGCACTGCGTATAAAAAGGCGTCCCGAAACACATTGTAATACAAAATCTGCTAACGTATCAAATTCATTTTTTGCCTCTTTAACTGTAAAAGAGGTTGAAATGGACGCACCAGCAATTGATTTGCCATCATGAACATTTTGGTTTGGTTACAAGCATTTAAAATGCCTGATTTTTTAAAGTAGATTTATGGAGACTGATCTGTCCATTTCCAGGTCCTGAAACATTAGTAAAGAAAAAACCCAGACAAACCACAAATTCACATCCTGCCCTTTTCCAAACATTGCAAAATGCTATTAATTCTCTTCTTTTTCGGCCTTTTCTACTTTTTCTGCATTTTCTGCTTTTTCTGTATTTCCGGCATTTCCCGCTTTGTCGGCATTTCCCGCTTTGTCGGCATTTCCCGCTTTGTCGGCATTTCCCGCTTTGTCGGCATTTCCCGCTTTGTCGGCATTTCCCGCTTTGTCGGCATTTCCCGCTTTGTCGGCATTTCCCGCTTTGTCGGCATTTCCCGCTTTTGCTGCTTTGTCGGCATTCCCCGCTTTTGCGTTCTTATCCGCTTTCTCTTCATTCTTTGTTTCTTCTTTCTTAGGTTCTTCCTTTAGAGGTTCTGTGGTCAAGATCACTTTTCCGACATTCTTTTTCTCTTGCATTTGCCGCATAGCATCCCCAACCTGAAAAGGTAACAAACATTAAATCCAGCAAATAGGTTCAAACTCACTTAAAACATTTTTTTTTAAAGTTCCCTATTATTCAGTTCTGATGCACCTTCTACAAATCATAACTCAGTTTACAATCTATTTTAGATTATTCATGCAAATCTCTCAGAGTACACACTGGTTACAATTAAACTAAATGGGTTTAAATAACTTTTAATAACAAGTTTAGGAAGCTATTACAACAGGTTAAGCAGGACACTAATGCAGTCTAATGGTATTTGGGTTGTCTATTTAGGAGATTCTTCTGGTGCCGCTCCCCATTCAGTTATACAAGTCAAGCCTGCTGGAGTGACTCTGGTGCCTCAAGGGGGTGGGGTTTAGGGCGGGGGTGGGATGGAGGACAAGAGGGGCATGGGTTCTTCTGAATACACATCTCGCAGACCACTGTGCACAGTCAAAGCTTCCACCCTTTCCTATTAACTGCTACATGCATCACCTCAGTTGCGGACAAACAGAAATTCTATTTCCACATGTAAACTCATGAAACAAATCTACACTGTTCAGGAAAATGACTGATAATCTTGATGCTTGATGTCTAGATCACTCCTAAAATAGACCAGAGAAGGCTTCCTCTACCTAGATGGAGCAAAACTTGTAATCTGGGTACTGCAGTGGGGCAAAACGCCACTCCTCTTGCATTTAATAAACCTCCAGTCCAAGACCCACTTCCTCCATTCCTCAGGAAATTAAAAACAGTACATTTGAGATTCGTGCCTTCAGTTGCACCCTCAGGGCAGCAGAGGGTTTTGTGGACGCTGGGAAGCCAAACATACTATTCGTACTCCATTCATTGAATAATTTAGGATAGTTCACATTTCCCCAAAATAATCTGAGAGTTATTTAGAAATCTGAATCAGTCCTGTAATATTTTGAGGAAAGTTACAAATGCACTAAGTCCTTAAAAAAACTTTTAAAAAAGGGTTGAAAAGTAGTTACTTTCCTTTGCCTGGAAGTGTTGCCCTGGAGACGCCACTCAAGGCAAAAAAAAATAGCAATACCCTAAATATGGGAGGATAATCTGAGGGTCGGACATCTAATCAATGCGTTGGTTAGGGATATTCATTTGCAACTTTCTTTGTAAAGTTATACCTTGCCTTTAAACCTCCCACCAGACTGAGCTAACAAGAGCTCGTCATGGGGCATCTAGAATACTGCAAGGGTATTTACAGAGGTCTCCAAAATAATCCGTCACACACTCTAAAATTAGACCCACAAGATGAGAAAGAATTTACAAACTTTTCCATGCTAAGGCAGCTGTGAAAGCACTCCACTCCCAATACATTCTATGATCAAATTCATGAGCTCCTCATAAGGCCTACTGGAACGCTTTACTTAAAAAGGCTAGCCCCCACAATTATCCCTACTAGGAATTATTTGTCAGCAGCTCTACATCTCATCCTGCAATACCCCTTGGGAGTTGTGTCCTACAAATTGGAATACTCAGGATGCCGAAGTCGGAGCTGAACAAACTATCCCTCATCCAAGAAAATTGGGATTTTCCTAGCTTCAGTAGAAAGGAAATATAATTTAATTTATTAAAGACAAGGATGCATGTATAATATGAAATCTCTTTAATCACTGCCCTGGCAGCCACAAAGAGGTGGCATAATAAAGGCAAATTATATCACTCGTACTATGTAAGAGGTGGTACAAAAGCCATTGCCCTCTTAAAGCGAAGGTAAGTGCTTGCTTTAGCTCATCCCCTTGAAGCCTAGCTTTAGCTCTCCTCTCCCACATAGCCTCTTCCTCTGCATTATGCTTATTTTTGTCATACTCTAATCTACACCTTGCATATGGCTAAACGTAATATTTATCCACAGCTTTATTTCGTTTTCTCTACCCAGCTTATCCCACTTTTTTTCGCCAGCCTATCTTACATTCTTACTCCATAAATATTTCATTTTCAAGGAACAATTTGGGTGGAGTCTGATCTTCAGTAGCAGCAGCCCTGCCAAGTGTCACATCTCGCATTACACCAACGCATTTTAAGTCACTGTACCGCATTACCGCGAGTATAAAGATTGTCACGCAAATCATCTTACTAAAAAGCTGTGTATTTCCTGTTTTCATGCTTTGTAGAACCTGCCGTCATGACGTTATAGTGACAGAAAGCAGGTGGTGTACAGCAGCCAATGGGTGTCCTGTTTTGATGGGACCAGGCTGGTTCACCTCGATTGGACTGCATTTTGTTTGTTACGTAGCGCACGCTGACCTGCCTACATACCCCGGCACTAATTGGTCAGTAGCAGTATGCACGTGCTGCAGCCTTATGGCCCCCCAACAACGAAGTTTACTGCTGCCAGGCAGTCCGTGCAGTGTCAGTGCTAATGAAGAAAAATTCAGCAGCCACCTTGTGTGCACAGTCAGTGACTAAAAGGCTCCGGTCGGCACAGGTAGGATGTTTTTAATTCCAAATTAAAATGTAATTTTAATTACTGCTGAAGCCAGCCAGGGCCACCAGAAATTGCTGCTGCCAGAACAACATTTGGGGACAAAGTGTCCCCCGTGACCGCCTAGATACGTGCTGCCGTCCCCTGCTGAGGGGGTGGGGGGCCTGCAGGGGTCGCTGGGAGCGGTGTCCAGTCTCGACGAGAGGTGGTACTGAGTGTCTAAAGGCGCAGGGCATGGCTCTGAAGACAGGGTGCCACACCGTGCCCTCTTTACCTAGACTTCAATCTACAGCTGCAAATTAGATGCACACAGACTTCAGCTACAGCAACGAGGCCTAGCAGCAGGAGTTATTTTCCCAGCACTGTCAGTCAGTCTTGGTAAGCCAAAGAAAACAGTTTATTGTTCCTGCTGGAGAGAGATCAGAGTTTTGTCCCGTACAAGTTTTGACTCGCCAGTAGCACAGAGGGTTAGTGTGCCTGCCGCAAAGAACATGTATCATGCATATCACAGAACCTAATGTTGCTAAAAGGGGTTAGCTTGGGTAGAAATGCATTCTTATTCACGAAGCCAACCCTAAACACTGTGGTTTTAAATGACCCCGGGCGTAGTGGGCGTAGCGGAGCTACGCAGAGGGCCACGGAGTTGAGAACAAACTCCGTGGAACTCCGCTACGCCACCCGCCTCACACACCCCTATTAACAATTGCTTAAAACTTAAATAAAACGACTTTCAGTGTTCTCCGCGGAACACGGAGTAGGCAAATCTCCGCACACTCCACGGGCGGAGCGGAGGTCTCCGCCCGGGGTTAGTTTTAAATCATAAGGTTTAAAATCCCGAGTTTGTGCTTCTCCAGACCAAACACTTAAAATATACTTATGGAGTAAGAATTTATCGTGAGCAATTGTCCAATTCATAAAATTGTCCACAAGTGTGTTGTCGTAGAAAGGGTCTATACTTTATTTTCAATGTCACATTATTCCAAGGTCAACTTTATTGCAGCAAAACCAAGAACCTTAACAGTAGCTACAGGAGTCGTCTTACTCCTGAATGATATTTGGGGACTGTTGTCTCCAAAGCTGGAAACGTTGGGTGGCTGTTTCTTTAATCCTTTGAGCAGCCTGAATGCAGTACTGTGTAACTTTTTAACAACTCAGCACATAATTTGACCCTGCCATTGTTTGTTGTTTGTCCCACTTAAAATATACGGTCTACAAGTATGGCGGACATGTGATTCCTACATCTTGCAATCCTCATTGTTTTATGAAACATTACCTAAAGTGATTTAAACACTTATGATTCATTGTCTCTGTGCAACGTGTCTGTGATGTAAAGTGCTCTGACCACCTGAACTGGTATTAGCAGCCTTATAAAACAAATGAAAAGTTTGTGAGCAACTATGGAGAGATGAGGGGCACTGTTGGCCAGTGGTTGAGGGAATTCGTGGAGGTGGTCATGGGGCGCCGAAAGGATTGTTGCACCGGGTGCCACCTGCAGGCCATGAGAGAGTGAGTGAGTAATCCGTCAGTGCTGTTTGAGATTGATCGTTTTGCCCAGTTGGGATGGTGTTTTAATCAGTCTTGTATGCATGTATGTATGTATTTATGGACTTTGATCATACATTGCCTGTTTTATAATGCAAGTGACAATTTGTGTCATCCAGTAAGTATTTTTTTGTATTTGTATTTAACTGCCTTTAACGCAGACGACACCCAGCTCATCCTCTCCCTCACCAAGGACCACCACACCACCAGACTCAGCTTCCAGGAAGGAATGAAGGACGTTGCATCCTGGATGAGCAGCACCTGCATGAAGCTCAACTTGGAGAAGACAGAAGACCTCGGACCCGGACCTTCCCCTTCTGCATGGTACAACATCTGGTGGCCCACTGCCCTCGGCTGCGCCCCCTCCCCCCCCACGGAACCTCGGCATCATACTAGACTCCTCCCTCACCATGACCCGACAGATCAACACCGTCACCTCCACCTGCTTTAACACCCTCCACATCCTTCGCAAGACCTTCAAATGGATCCCCCCCGAATCCAGAGAGACCGCCACCCACGCACTCATAACCAGCAGACTGGACTATGGATATGCCCTCTATGCCGGAATCAACAAACCCCTGCTCCGCAAGCTCCAGACCATACAGACACCTCAGCCAGACTTGTCCTCGGCATCCCTCGACATGAACACATCACCCAACATCTGCGAGACCTCCACTGGCTCCCTGTCGAGAAGAGAGTAACCTTCAAGATACTCACCCATGCCTACAAATGCCTCCACAACACCGGACCCCACTATGTCAACGAAAAAATCTCCTTCACGTACCCAAGAGAAACCTACGATCCGCCGACCTCGCCCTAACCCCGCGCATCCGCAGAGCCAGTACGGGTGTAAGAGACTTCTCCTACATTGCGGCAAAGACCTGGAACGAGCTCCCTATCAACATCAGACACGCCCCCACTCTGCACACCTTCAGGAAGAGCCTCAAGACCTTGCTCTTCGGCTGACCAGGAGCTGCACCGCCCCCTCCTCAGTGTCTTGAGACAGTCACTGGTGAATACGAGCTTCGCAATTCCCCGATTGATTGTGTTTGCATATGTGCAAAAATGCTATTAATGTACTTGCTCTGAAAGACATGTTTACTGTTTAATATCACCCTTACACAATTGTTTTACTGCATGTTCATCTTACAAGGGGACTAGGTTAGTGCCCTTCCATTTCAGGTGCTTTGCAGCAGTTAAGATTTTTTTTTAAAGATTCCAGTTGCTCAAATGGGAGTAATTTCTGATATTTATGTTTCCCTCATCTTTTTTGCTTGATTTTGCTCACAAGTGTGTCACTCAGTCGTTGAATGTCCCTCATAATTAAACTGAAATTATGAAAATGTCACACATAAGCAATCTGGAACCATGGCAGCTATGTAGCAGCCACTCTTGAATGTTGGGATAGTGGCATTAATTTTACCCTGCTCAGCTCTTCATTGCTAGCCAGTCATACTGTGCTTGCTGCTTTATTACTCTGGTACATCTAAGAAGCTCTAAGTTTATCATAAGCCAACAAAGCAATTCGCAAGGTGCCTAAATAACCTCCCACTGTGAGGCGTGTTCAGCCCACAGGTCCCAGGTTCGAAACACGGTTGCTCTCTGCTTAGTACTACAAAAATCAATGTTTGTATGCTCGAGTTGGATTAACACTGGTTATGTGTAGTTCGTCAGAGCTAAAAGCCTGCAGCACAACGTCCTAATTCACCTAGGCAACACGCAAGGACCATTGGGCACTTCCAGATTTTCTCTTTAAATGAATGACTCATGTGGATTTAAACCTGTTTTCCTTTTTCAGGCTACCTTCTGCGGATGATCATTGCAATTTTCTGCATGCTGGAACACAGTAAATGGTGCTCTATAAAATGCAGAATCTCTCCACAACCCAACGAACCTGACCATTTCATGGTATACCGAAAATAAAAAAATAAGCAGGCTCCACTCTAATCCTCAGCTGAAATGTTAAATATTTACAAGTGTCTACACCAAAATTCATATATGTATGTATCTTTAATTGATGGATTAGAAAGGAGTCAGAAGGCGCAGACGGTCCAAGCATAAACAAATACCTACAAGATTAGAAAAATTGTTACCACTCCTACCATCCCAGTTGTTGATTGCAGGATCTACAGTTTCTGCACAGTGAGTTTTGTTGTTACTGGTGATGGGTGCAAAGCCTGGGACAAGGACATGCATCACAAACCCATTCTGCAAGGTCAATAGTTTTGCGCATCGGGTACCGTGAGCATGGGGTTTCGGTGCTGGTATGGTGGAAGATCAAACACTGCACCCACCACCGGACGCTCACAGTAATAGGCTCTGCGGCATAATTTCTTTGCATTTCCAACAAGCTAGAGCACAGACTCATGCTTTTTCGATGATTCATTATAGTGCCTTATGATCCTGGTGCCATACTGACAAATTATCTGTAAAATGATTGCAGGATATCTTAACTGTGCAAGGAACTGGAATGACACCAATACTTCTTTCCTGTTCCTTAATTCTCTATAATGTTCCTCCGCCTCTAAGCTTACAGGTGGCCTTGGGTGAACATAAGCACCAACAGAAGATTACGCTCCCACCTTTACTCTCGCTTAGCCACTGCACCCTCTCTCCAGTTCCTCTTACTCCATCCTACCCCTTCAATACCTACTGTACTCCCTCAACACCTTGGAGCAGCCTCAAATGGTACCAGCAAAGCATTCTCCTTCTGCTGCCGAGAAGCAGATTTCACAGTCTAGGCCCTTAAATCATGCCACAATTCTGTACCATATGGAAACAGAGTGGGATTACCATAGTTAGTCCTATATAAAGTTGTTGCTGCTTGTTTATCAAGCTTAACAACTGAAATGGACATAGAAGGCCTAATTCACAGACTTTGAAATCAATCAGGCCAAGCACATTTCTCCAGCAGATGAGTAAGACGTACGCTTGGCCACCACAAGCTAAACTGGCAGAATAGATGTGCTGTAGTTCTTACTTTGTGGATGACCACTGCACATGCCAAAGAACAATGAACTTCAAAGTACAGTGACTACTTTTTATCAGGCAACCACAAAGTGCGCATAGGCACAAGGGAGAGGGTGGTATGTTCAACATAGGCTAGGAACTGGTATCTATGCTAGGTTTTCACAGTATATGTCCAACACAGTGACTCCTTTACCAGGCTGGAGCACAATTTGCCTTGATAATCACTGAGAGGACAGATATAAGCCTTGGCTAAGTTGTATGACTGAATCAGAACAGTGGATTTCAAAAGATGATATCAGAACAGATGAAGAGCTTGTCAAATTGCTGCATCCCGCCCTCCATTTTGTAGAATGGGAAACTTCTCATTTTGTCCATCCTCCATGAGCTGGGAGCCTAACAAGATGCCATCAGCAGGGGCTGGTGTGGCATCTGTCATGGTACAGCTCTGAGGTGGTGGAAGTAATGGAACTCTGAGATAGACAAGGAGTCATCGCACCTCTCCAATTCCTTGAAGATAGAATGAAGAACTGAGAAGTTTAATCTAGCTGCCATAAAATGGGGACAAGAACTTGAGGATGGAGCAAACCAGAAACATACAAAAAACAAAAGAGGGGGGGGGGTGAAGAGGTAGATGAGGTGGATACGTCCTCCTCAAATAAGCATGAATTAAACACAAAGATCCACCCTTTTAGATATCAAAAGAGTGTCCTTCCGATGACCTAGATGCGTGTCACTCCTATTCTCTGGGAGAGCACACAGCTTTGTTAAAATAACCCTCACCCACCAAAAGGACCCTTGGCGGCATGCTTCATCATCGGGTTCTTCCCGCCCCCGCTGCGGGACGGGGCGTGCTACGACCAACAAAGACGCGGGAGCACTGAGTAGTAAGCACTATGTGTAATGTAGGAGTGAGAGTGGAAGGGTCAGATGTGAATAGTGAAGTGAATAGAATGGTTAAAAATACCTGGCTATGCGGAAAAATCAATTTTAATGTCCCTACTAACTGGTATCGTTAAAATGGGGAAATGGAGGTAGCGTGCTACAATGTGCTGTGCCCTCCTCAGTCGACATGTTTCGAAGCCATCCCCCGGCTTCTCATCAGGACCTAAGAAGATCCCTAAACCAAGTGTTTTTTTTGTTGTATATACGTGTGCATATCGCATTTAACATGCACTTGATACTGTACCCTACTAGGTATGATTCTTGTATCCGGTATCTTTGATACCCATCTAGTGCCCCATGAGCCTGTTCATGGGAGGGGAGGAGCACCTGTAGTCAAACATTCTTCAAGGTCGTTCTCTCGCCCTGGATATTACCTCGCCGCGGCTCCGCTGAAACCAGAAACCCCAAGCAATAAGGAACCAAAGGTAGGGCTGTTGAAATATCCCCTTGCAACTATAGCCACCAAAGCACTGGACCTATTGTATAATGGATGATTTTGGTCGGAGGAGACCATAGGCCAAAACATCTGTTGAGGAAGAAAGACTGCTCATGTCGTGTCCAACTGGTTCTGATCTATTGAAGATCTTGTGATGGCGACAGATGACTTATTCCACTTCTGGAAAAAAAGCACAATCTTGCAGTAGACTGCAGACCTGAACCATTTCCCTAGACGTCTGCTTCTTGGAGGCCACATGAACGTACCAGTCACCCAGACAGTGAACCATTTCTCCCTCATTGTGAAGAATTGTTAAAGGTGGCAGCACTTTTGTAAACACTCTTGGGGAGGATCTGAACTCTGTAGTGCACTGGAATTGATGTAGTGAGGTCAAGAAATCCATGGGGGCGCCATTGTTCGAATCTTCTGTAACGTGTCCATTTTTAAATGAATAATTTCGATGAAGCTGTTGAGGTCTTTCAAATTTACACTGAGGCAAAAGGTTTATTAACAAGGTAGAACATGGAAAAAACACCAAGGAATCTGTCTGATTGGAGATCCCGAACTGCACCTTTTTTGTCTATTAGCTCCTGAATCTGAGACTTCACAAGGGCCAAGGGACAACTTTACTTCAGAATCTGAAGTGGATGAAAACTTTATCTTACAGCTGACTTAGTCTCAGATCAGTAGGTACTGGCCATTGTCAGAGTAAAGCCACATGTGGTAGAACTGATAGATGAGTCTCTTTACTGGAGGACAAGAATGTAGGTTACAGGAATAGCCATGACCGGATAGTCTTGGAAGAAGATAAGTTGGAAATATGGTTGAAAAAGCGTTTTCAGTATTGGTATTAATCTGCATATTGACCCTTGAATGAAGAGTGGAAAAATGTGAAGCTTCTGAGTGACAAAAGGGTGAAATCCTTTAGAATATGTCTTTGCCACCTCAGGCACTAGATGACTGGTCTTTTGAGACTTGATACCAGCTTCTCTATTTGAGGACCAAAAAGGAGTCTGAAAAGGTTAGCTTGAGGGATGTTTTCTGCATAGCCTCAGATTTCGAATTCCTCGTGAGAATCTGACAGCACACATTATGGCTCTTCAAGCCAATGCAGGGCGGTCAAATGGAACACCTCAAATAGAACCTTAGCCTGTGGCCAGAAGGTTAGAATTATGCTCCCAATTTGGAATAGCAACACAAAAAGATGATGGACGGATGATGAATATTGTCAAACATTCACCCCCAGTCACAGATCTGGGCCTAAATCCATCATTTTTCTTTGCTCGCCACGCCATTCCAATTTGGACCCAGCCATATGCAACTCAGTCTTGACCCTGCTCCCCATGTGAACTGTCCAGCCTGAACTGCAGGCCAGGTCCTCCCCGGACCAGAAAACAAGCATCCTGGGACTGGTTTCGGGGTTTTGTGTTGCCCCATTCAGAATAGCCAGGAGGCAAAGCTTCTAAAAATCGGCACATAAACTTAAAGATTTACCAGTTACATTAGTCACCAAACAGTCCACTATCGAAAAACTCTATTAACACCTCTCAAGTCATATAAGCAAGGCAAAAATCTGGGTCTGATACTTTGCGCACATCTCTATACTCGCTTTAAATTAAACCCTTAATAAGCTGATGAATTGGAAGGAAGGGGAGCTGTTGAAATGAATGAAATAGACCACCACTAGTACTTGATCAAAGCTAGACTAAAAACCCAGATGTTGCCTCAGGTACCCAAATACTTCAGACCAATCAACTTTCTGGAAAATATTAGCCTGTGCATCCTTCCATAATTAACGTTTCCTTATCTGAAGGCGAAGAAAAAGGAGAGAATCCATCGCCCTTTGGGGCATGTCTAAACATAGCTGCCAAGATTTCAGATTGCTTATGTGTGACATTTTCATAATGCTAGTGCAACTCTGAGTGACAATCATGAGCAAAATTAAGCAAAGACGAGAGAAACAAATATAAACTACTCACTCCCATTTGTGCAACAAGAAACTGTAAGATCTTGAAACTGCTGCAAAGTAGCTGAAATGGAAGGGCACTAACCTAGAGTTCCCTTGTACGCTGAACATACACTAAAACAATTTTGTAACTTTGATATTAAACAGTAAACATGTCTTTCAGAGGCAGTACTTTAATAAAGGTTTTGGCACATATGCAAACACACATAGCTAAATACAAACAAAATACTTGCAGGATGCCACAAATTGTCACTTGCATTATAAAACGAGCAATGTACCATCAAAGTCCATGCATACAGTCAAGACCAATTACAACACCCTCCCAACTGTACAAAACTATCAATCACAAACAGCACTGACAGATTACTGACTCGCTCTCTCAAGGCCTGCAGGTGTCACCCTTGCACCTTTTTGGCGCCCCATGACCTTCTCCATGAATTCCCCTCAACTACTGTCCAACAGTGCACATCATCTCTCCAGAGTTCCTCTCTCACCAACTTTATTTGTTTTATAGCGTTGCTCATACCAGTGCAGGTTGCCAGAGCACTTTGCATCACAGATACATTGCACAGAGACACCGAATCATAAGTGTTTAAATCAGTTTAGGAAATGTTACATAAAAAACGAGGATTGCAAGGTGCAGGAATCACATATCAGCCATATGAGTAAACAGTATATTTTAAGTGTTTGGTCTGGAGATGCACAAACTCAGGATTTAAAACGTACCACCGTGTTTGGGGTTGGCTTTACGAATAAGAATGCATTTCTACCCAAGAGAACCCCTTTTAGCAACATTAGGTTCTGTGATATGCATGATACACGTTCTTTTCAGCAGGCACACCAAATCTGCGCTATTTGTGAGCCCAAACTTGCACAGGACAAAACTCCAATCTCTCTCCAGCTGGAACAATAAACTCTGTGTTCTTTGACTTACCAAGACTCACTGACAGTACTGGGAAAATAACCCCTGCTGCTCGGCCTGGTCACTGTAGCTGCAGTCTGTGTGCATCTAATCTGCAGCTGTAAATTGAAGTCACAGTGAGGAGGGCATGGTGTTGCATGCTGTCTTCAGAGCCGTGGACTGTGCCTTTACACACTCTGTATCCTCTCACCGTGACTAGACACCGCCCCTGGCAACACCCCACGAGCTGGAAAAGGCATCACCTGTCAAGTAGGACACTCCTTGTCATTTAATTCTGGAAGCAGCAATTCCTGGTGGCACGGGCTGGCTGCAGCACAAATTAAAATTTAATTTTAAATTAAAAACATTCTGCCTGCGCTGACCGGAGCCTTTCAGTCACGGACTGCCCACATAATCAGCTGCTGAACTTCTTCCTTCATTAATACTGCACAGGCCGCCAGGCAGCAGTAAACTTTGTTGTGGTGGGGAGGCCATACGACTGCCCGCACGTGCGTACTGCTACTGACCAATTAGTGCTGGGGTAGGTAGGCAGGTCAGCGTTTCCCATGTACTGCAAACAAGACAGTTCAATCAAGATGAACCAGCCTTGTCCTATCAAAGCATAACAGAACACCCACTGGCTGCTGTGCACTGCCAGCTTTGTGTCACTATAACCTCATGAAATAGCGGATTATACAAAGCATGAAAACAGGCAATACACCCAGCTTTTTACTAAGCTGATTTGCGTGACAATCTTTATACTTGTGGTAATGCCTTACAGCGACTTAAAATGCGTTAGTGTAAAGCAAGATGTGCGACACTTGGCACGGGTGGTCTAAAGTAATAGGATGAAAGAAGTTTCTCCAAACTCTCCTTAGTAAGAGATTTGAGATACGAGTTGACATTCCTTTAGCCAAAACATTTGCTGGTTCACCTCAGGCCGCATCCTTCTGAGGCAGAACATTAGAAGCTTCTGCATCCTAGTTCAATAATTTCAGCGAGGTTTTATGTCCGTTTTTGAGAGTTTTCCTATGGTCCCCAGTAGATCGCAAACCATACAAAGAAAAAACTCAGTCTGTATTTAGTTAGGAAAGGCTGCAAAAAATCCTGAAGGCCCCATTGAGGAACAAGGGATAGACTAATAGAAGAAGGTTTGAAGCAGCATCTCAATTTTCAGACAAAAATATTCTTTCAAGTTTAATGAATGTATTTTACATTTGTCATTGAAGTCATAATTCATTGTATTCCACTTGATTTACAACACAAAACGCATAGAAACCATCTTCCAGAACTCTTCACAACACAAACAAGCATTGGTATAGCCAATAGGTCTTGCTTTGGGACCTTATAAGTGTTTAGCCAGAGCTACTGGCTATGTGCTATGTCTTTAAGCTATGTTGTAGAGTAGTGTGGCTGCTGTGCAGCATATTGAAAAGTTATAATAAAAAGTGTTAAAGCGTTTTTGTTACCTTATATATAACCAAGAAGACATTATGTACAACTGAACAACCCTTTTAAAAAAGAACATAAAATATGTCTTCTAGTTTATTTGTCCTTGCAATGCTGGCACCTTCTCACCAGTTCTAATGCTTGTTTGTTATAGCTTTTTCTGTTATGGGTGAGGGGGGGACATAAACAGGAGGGTGGCGGTTGGGAAATAGTACCTGAATTACAACACGAACAGCAGACAGACACTAGGGGAGAATCAGATGCCAGATTCGGAGGACAGACAGATGGTGCTGAGTGATGCAAAGGTGGTTCTGAGATGATGCTTAGGTAGTTCTGAATGATACTCAGGTGGTGCAGAGTCATGCGAAGGTGGTGTGCTGGTGCGGAGGTGATGCTGAGTGATGCTGTGCCGAGTCATGCTGAGATGGTGGTGCTGGAATTGGTGCTGAGCTGGTGCTCAGGTGGTCTTTAGTAAGGAGTTGGTGCTGTGCTGAGGGGTTGCTGTCCGATGCGGAGGTGGTGCTGCGCTGATGCTGAAGTGGTGCTGCGTTGGTGCCAAATGTATTTTGAAATGTCCAGCCAACTTTATATTGAGCTTAATGCAGTCTGGCTGTCTCCAGTTCTCGGTGCTTGCAGATAATGGATTTGGGACCTTGGGGGATAAAGGGATTTGTCCAGAATCACACACTTTGGACAAATGTTAAAGTTTGAATTCGAACCGGTTCCAAGATGGGCGGCTAAAGCATTTACTGCACAACTGTGGTGAGCTGAGCTCCTCTGGTTCAAAGAATCTGTGTGTTTGAACAGTGAGTCATCTGTTTACCCAAGAGTATACATACATTTTTAATGCCTCTTCAGATACGTCAACTTAAAACGTGTCATTATTTATCGGATTCTTCAACCTTCAATCACCGACAAAAGCCTAGCTGAAGTAATTCTAACAGATGCTTCGCTTTCTGTTTTGGAAAACAGATACAACAGCTTCTGAATGTTATAGTGCCTAACATCAGAGAAGCATTTTCAGGCTATGGCAAACTACACTAGACCATCATCGTTTTTCAGGAGTGCAGTCTTTGCAGATGAGAGGATTGAGAAGGTGGGGTAAGATTTTGACCCAGATGAATTTACAGAGACCACTTAGCGCCTCACTGCATTTGCATGTCCGGTTTTTGGCGTTATGTAAATATACGCACAAATGCACCCAATTAACTACAAAATCAAATGTCAAAACAAAACTCGCTCAAGAGAAAGTGGACAGGCACCACGGACATCTTAATATCAACTAAGTTGTTAATGGAATGGCACAAAGATCGATCCCCTGGATTTTGTGACCAAGTTGAAAAGACAATATTTTTCGCAACATTTAAACTTGAATGTTTACATATGCTAGTCATAGCACAACAAAAAAAAGATTGATTGGCCAGCAGTGCAATCTTCGTCTGCTGATAATAATGAAGGCCAACTTCAATCTAAAGCTGACATTTCTCACAAAAAAAGATAAAGGTCTCATAACTAATTGTTAGCAAATGAAGTCTGACTAGACAGCGGGTCAGCGGACTGGTTGAGGCAACAGAGAGCAATCAGAACGCAGACGAAATTAGGAATACAGTGAGCGATGATGGAAGAGCAAATGGACTTGCGGTCTGGGCTGTAGACCCTGGAACAGGGGGACCTGGTTTGAGTCCCGGTGTCAACATCCTCTTCAGATTCCGGGCACATCTATTAATAGTTCTGAGTAAAAAAAAAAATAAAAAAAAAAAAAAATGTATAACTGGTGCTCATGTAAAACAATCCCAGGCACTAGGCCAGAGTTTGAGCTACTTTTTAAAAAACTAAGCACACACGCGAGAAAGAGCAATGCGGGGTTCGGAAGATCATCAACACATGGGTAAGACATTCATGTGGAATAATGCAGGGTTGCACAGTGTGCTGAAGAGTGACGATAATATAAAAACAAGTAGATAAAGCGTGGCACTCCTGAAAAGGGCGCAGCGCCGAGTGTTAAAGTCTCTTCAAAATTAATAAAAATGGAGGTTGGCAAGCCACGCCATGCAGAACAAATGAAAAAGGCGCTGTCGCCATACTTAAAGATAAAGAGTGGCGTCGGGGTGTGCCGTGCTGGAAGCGCTCAGCGTCAATGCAAAAAAAAAAAAAAGTTTCAAAGATAGGACATACAATAGCACAAGTGGAAGAGGACAAGTTCGGGGGGCAATCCATGGGAGTCAACAATTGAGAAAAAAAGGTGGGACAAGCAGGAACAATTATCCTATTAGAAGCAACGTTTTTTGAAGGACACAAACAAAAGCCAATCAGAAGCTGGAGGTGGGCAGTAAGCACCCTGACTGAATACAGCATGTCTAGAGACAGCGCATGTGCTGCCTAGGCTCAACCTAAAAAGCACAGCATGAGACCAGATAAGAAGGTGCCCCACACCCAGCATTAGTCTCAGTAATAGACTGTACCCAGAGCACGAAATGGCGCTTCCAGCCTATCCTGCCCATGATGACAATCTTATGCTAATCGCGACCAACATCCGAGTGATCCTGGCTTTAGTCAAAAAAATATTCCCTTTGCAACCTCTGGTGCACCAGGGATCTCAAAGAAGCTTTTGAGCCAGCTCCGCCCCTGTATGAACCTCAGCTCACAGTTCCTACTCCAGAGCCAGTTGCACTTGCTGCAACACAAGACATGCCTCCCGCCTCCAAAGCTGCTTCGGCACTAGCTAAACAACTTTCTCAGCTGGAAGCCTTGCCAACTGCTGTGCCCTTGGCACCCACTTTGAATCTGTCAAGCGAAAAGACTAATTTTCAAAATAATCTTACAAGCCTCTACCTTGTGACTAGTACTATGACAAACTGAATTACATTTTTGGCTCAGAATATGATCCTCTTCAGATGGCTGATATTTTGTTTCAGGAGGACAGGAGTGATGCAGGCCACCTTCTTCCTCCTAGAAATACTGATGCAGGAAACCATTTGCCCCCCCCCCACAAAATGCTAGTGAATCAGGCTCAAACTACCACCTTCCTGTTCCTGGAGGTCCAGAATTGTGGTCCAGTCTTCTTCTATCAAACAGAATTGACTCCTTCCCCTCCAATCCCAGAGACAGGTAGTCTAAGAAAACTTACATTATGTGGAAAAAACAGGTTCCTCCTCTCAGAGCCTTGCCCTATGATCTAATGAGATTAGTCTTCTGGCTTGTTACTCTTTGTATGAGATGGCACAGCGGGTCATCCCAAACCTGACCGACCACCTCTGATCATTTGTGGACGTTGTGGGAGATGGTTAAGACAACAAATTCCCCACTCTGTTCTTGACACAATGGACTCAGTGGTTTGGTCTGTGGCCTCATCCATCGCCATCCGTGACGATACCTGCATAAGTTCTACAAGTTTATTTGGGAAATGTTCAGGTAGACCTGATGATGCACATGCCCTTAGACAGTGTTTGACATTTTAGTGACGAGGTCAATTCGCATCTAGAAGGTTTAAAGAAAGGGAGAGACACTGCTCAATCTTTGGGCCAGGCCAGCATCCCAATTTAATCAGTAGTATTGTGAATTCACAGGCAACTTCCAGATTAAGCCCTTTCAATGACATCAGCTCTCTCAGCCTGTGCAGCAGCCCAACAAGTCCTTTTGACTATATAGAGGGTATATTGGTTCCATATTTCATAAAAGACCGCA
This sequence comes from Calotriton arnoldi, assembly GCA_963921515.1. Taxonomy (NCBI): domain Eukaryota; kingdom Metazoa; phylum Chordata; class Amphibia; order Caudata; family Salamandridae; genus Calotriton; species Calotriton arnoldi. Next base: position 708,567 of record CAWUFW010001659.1, read on the forward strand.
GCAGCAATCTTCATCATCCACTTCCCTGGCAGTACAAGCCAAGCAGATCGTCCGTCTCCATCCGTGAAGGATGTTCAATGAAGAAAAGGTTTTAGACTACTCATTCTGCAATTTTGTGATTTGGAAATAACTTCTGCTTTGTTTGAGCAATCTAAGCTGACGTATCAGTGGGCCACAATGATAATCTGAAATAGTCCCAGCAAATATTTGAATGGAGTCCTTGAAATGGCATATTATTTTGTCTGATATTTAGAAGGGTGTTATGCACCTGATACATGAGCTCACTTAAAGCACCAAAACAGGGAACGAAGCCTCCAAAATGGGGTAACTTGTTGGTAGGAGGTTTGATTTATCACAGTCTGGTGAATGAGACTGAGGTGGGGTAAAGCATTAAAAAATGGGGCGATGGACGGTAATGATATTTTGTATTGTCAAATGGTTGGATAATACTGATCTGTTTTGTAAATAGTTTAGAAGTATGATTTCTAGATCTGCTATTATGCACTTTCTAAACGTATATGGTACTTTGAACTAATATGTATGCTGCTAAAGATGATGAAAAAACGTTTGCTACTGTGCCACTCTTCGGTCGGATAAGCATGAAAAATATTGATGCAGCTATAGAGGATACTTTTTATTTTAAAGGTGTAAAACAGATTATCTATTAGATAAATTGTTAAGAACTAGGATTATACACATTAGGAATAATGCACCAAGCACATTAAAAGAAACATGGGCTAATTGTGGGCTATTTTTATGAGCGTTGTTGTAAAAATAAAATTATGTTTATAGGAATGCAGCTTTTAGGCTTTAACAGTACTGAATTCAGTCTGTCTGGTTAGATTAGGATGAATAGTGTTAAGATTGTTAGGAAGGGCAAATAGTTATTGAAAATGTAAAAGAATTCTTTTAATGTTAATTTCCTAACATACTTGAAACAAGAAATTATTGAACCAATGGTTTTTACCCATACTGGCCATTTTTTAAATTTTGTTTTTTTGTTTTTTGTTGTTTTTTTTAAACTGGAGATCCATATTCCCTAGAGCTCATTGACTAATTTTAATATGTTCAACACTTGGTCAGGTTTTAGTCTTTTCTATTATTAGAGGACATCAGGGCGTCAATTTTATTGAATACAAAGCCCAGTGTTGGGCTCCATCAGTCTCAACAGAAAAAAGAACAAGCCTAAAACTGCTAACGTTCTATGTACCCTACCAGGACATCAATATGGTAGAGCCTTGGTGAACTAAATTTCCACATAAAAGGGAACACATCCTTGTGTCCTCCAGATACAACACTGCTGTGTGCATTTAATTTTTGTAACTACCTCATCTTTGGGATTTACAAAGATACTCCATCACCCACAAGTTCTCTGACCATTTAGCTTTAGAATTGTGTTTTGTGAGTCTAGACAGTTAATGCAAATTACGTGACTGTTTATTAATCCATTATAGTACGATGAAGAAATATGGGTATCAAATACAAATGTGCAATTACAGAATTCTTGGCTCAGACTGAAATGACAGCTAATATTGATTTAATTAAGGTGTGAATTGGAGAACAAACAATTGCCAATTCTGTAGCAGACAGATGAAAGGTACATAGCGATAAAGTAGAATTGGAGAGACAGGTAAAACCTGCATATGAAAAGTTTAACATATATTACTTCAAGTAGGATGAAATTAGAAAAGGCTAAACGGAATCTTTGCAAGCATTATTCAAATTAGACAACTGAACAAACATCTCTCTAAAAGAACTGAGTGAATACTCATGGATAGCTAGAGAGAAGACTGGGCAAATAACTATTAAGTCAATGAGCTGTGTAATTAGTGAGAATAACACTATTAACAGAAATTAGACAAGTAGAATATTCTTGGAGGATTACAATTATAACCAACAGCAGAAAATCGATATTAAACATGTAGATATTTCCTTAACTGCCAATCTTGCCATTTCTGCATTGGCCTCTCATCCAATTCAGCCATTAACACTATGAAATTAAGAAGTTTGACACTATCAAATGGAAAGGTTAATGGAGAGGATGAATATCCAGTGGATTATTTTTTTAACACATTTGGGGTACCTCTAAATACTTATTTATTGAAACTAGCCAGTTACATCTTGGCAGTTGAGACCCCCTCCCTCTTGATATTGGGATAGTAGTTTACTTTCTGAAACAAAGTAAGATCATTGAAAACCTCAGTTTATACCCTTCCATCACTTTAAATCTATTAAGATTATAAAATCATAGCCAAAGTAGTTGATAATTTGATTCATAAAGATCAGAATAGCTTTATTGCCAGTCACGAGTTATATACGAATACACACTATTTTCTGGAATCTGTGGAGGGGAACATTGCGGGCGCGAGGTAAATGGTCGAGGGCCGCAGGAGAGGTGAAGAGAGCGGGCGTGTAGCCCCCCCCCGTTGCTGCCTCCGACATGGATAGTAGAAAACAAAAACGTACCTGCCACATGTTGAGTGAGTGTGCGGATGCAGCCCAGGTCGGTGAACGGCGCTTGCCCGGGGAGTCGCCCGGAGGATCAATCCTGGCGTGGGAGAGGGCCACAGTGCAGCTGCGTCGCTCACGAGCGGTGCAGGCCCTCTCACAGCAGCAGAGTCAACACAAGTCCCCAGGAGGAAGGTGCGGATGGAGAGAGCAGGGCAAGGGGGTTTCAGGATAGAGTCAGCTGTGCTACAGTCTCCCAGCATGTAAGTGAAGGCAGGCGGAGCAGCAAAGGAGGTCTGCGAGCACAACGGTGTCTTCCTATGGAGAAGAACTCATTATCCCTGGAGAAAGTAGGTGCCAACCCTGACCAGATTTCCAGGTATACCTTGCGCACTCAAAGAATTGGGAAAATCGACTGGGGTAAGTTCAGATTTACAATTACCCCTAGCCACGGTGGCCCTCAGTGATACGAGTGCTGGCAAAGTAGGGGGGTCCCGCTGGGAAGTCAGTGAGGCAATTGGGGAAAAGCCCATGTGGAAGAGGGGAAAAAAAATCTCCCCCGCCCCCCCCCCGCCAGGTTAGGATCACTCCCTCCCTTAAAACATTCTACAAGGTCTTGACTCACTCAATGACATTGGGGGTGGAGGGTGGGAAAACCGCAGTCGTGCCCCAGAAGGGGCCTGAGATGGAGGGGATTAACCTGACGCTGACAGATGTCAATATAGCCCAGGAGGCCACTGGAGGTGCAGAAGCAGGCAGTGGATGCGGATTAGGGGATGGCGGTACTTTCCAGATGTCAACACAGAATAGTTTGTGTGCTGGCAGTGAGACGAGGAAGATTGAGGGGGAGACAACGATATGAAGTCTGCCAGGTAGTGGAGACAGGGGGTCTGAATCTGCAGTCTGAAGCCCTGCTGGCCTCCATCCTTCTGGATCTGAAAGAGGAAATCAGAAACAGGTTTAGGGCATCGGAAACCAATCAAGCAGACATAGAAGCCTCCTGTGCGGCACTCGAACAGAAATTAGATGTGGTGCGGACGGGCGCATTAGAGGAAGAAGTAGGGCTGATGAGGAAGGATATAGCCAAAAACACTGATGGGCTGGGAGCACTGGTCAAAGAAAACATAGGACTAAGGGAAGATCTGGAAAGAATCGAGAACCACTCAAGGAGAAACAGCTTGAGAGTCCTAAACATCCCAGAAGATGAAGAGGGGACGAACATTAAGGCTTTCTTAGTCAAACTGCTAAAGGAGACCATCTTGAAAGATAGGTCAGATGTTAACTTGGTTCATGAGATACAACTGGTCCATTTGGATCCCTTTAAGCAGAATATGCAGAGACCAAAGCCAAGGAAAGTACTTTTAAATTTCCTCTCATACACGGTTAAAGAAACCATTTTAACAGCAGCATTGAGGAATGGTCCATATACAGCTCAAAATTTCAATTTCTCCATCAGGTCAGATGTGTCGCGCAACAGACCAGAAGCAGTGGGAGCTAGGCAAAAGAATGGAAGAGTTAAATAAACTTGGGGCTAGAGCCCAACTGAAATTCCCGGCAATGCTTCTTGTTATGTGGCACAACCAGATGCGTAATTTTCGGACAGTCGAAGAAGCAGATAATCTGATAGGCATTATAAAAAAGGGTGGAGCATCTTGAAGAGAACGGCTCCAAAATTGAGAAGTTGAGGATGTAGGTTAAGAAAACTAAGGTACAGGGTAGTCTGACAAGTGGCGGGGCGACAGGGGGTGCATTGTTATAGTTTATAGCCTAGGGAGGCATCTCCTCCTCTCTGGTGGCCCTACAGGCATTATGCCTGACAGCCAAGGGAGGGTTCCCATGGGAGGGAAAGGGGGGATAGAGGAGGGAGGTAGGGCACTGGGTGGGAAGCAGTGGGGGGGAAAAAAAAAAAAAAAAAAAAAAACATAAGTCATCAGTATCGCCTTGGTCCATTATCAAAATAGATAACTAGATTCCCAGGTGACATAAAAATTGCCAAACTAAAAGTAGATGGGTGGGGATGATAACAAGCTACAAATCTTAACTTGGAATGTAAATGGCCTTAGATCTAAAAATAGACAGAGGTTGATGATGAAATATCTGGATGACTCTAAAGTTCAGGTAGCTATCTTACAAGAAACTCATTTAACGGCAAGCGAAAGTAGGTGTCTTTACACCCAACTAAGATGGGTCGAAAGCTATGCTGTTTCAGATCAAGTAGAATACTGTAAGGGTGTCGTGATACTCATTAAGAGGGGATCGGGGGTCGAGCTGATTACTTCTAAAACTGACAGCTCTGGAAGGTGGGTTTTAGCAACTCTGAAATGCTCTGGTACAGAGTTTGTCTGTGCTGGCTTATTCGGTCCAAACGTGGATGACCCCCAGTATATTGTGGATCTACAATTGACCCTTGTAGGGGTAACCACCCCCATAATTATAGGGGGTGATTTCAATACCATATTGGATCCAACTTTGGATAGATCTAATAGTAGGAGGGGATCCCAAGCTCAAGCACCAAGGACAAGGCAAGCCTTTAGGCACATGATATATGAGATGGGCTTGGTCGACACATGGAGATATTTAAGGGCGAGGTTACACCTTCCAAAGCAAAAAATAACCATTTTTCGAGACTGGATTATTTGTTAGTGGATACAGTCTGGGCTGGGAAATTAAAAGAGGTCAATATATTACCGGGACATTTTGGATCATGCTGTGGTATTTATTACATTAATGGGAGTTAGAGCGAGCAAGATGGACATTGAAAAGATCCATCCTATTAGACCCAGATGTGTCCATCCTTTTGAAAAAAACAACTATGGAGTTCTTCTGGATAATGCCCGCTCAGCCTCCATTGGAGTAATCTGCGATACCTTTAAGGCATATGAACGAGGTGTTTTACAAAGCCAGGTCTCCTATAAGAATAAGGTGGATAGAGCTGAATCGAGAAGATTGGGGGCAAGAGTGGGGACGTTAGAGGTTAAGCTACAGCAAATGACAGGGAACACCCAGGATAGAGAGAATACAACGAAACAGTTGGAGGAAGCCAAGTTAAATTATAATATCTACAAAGAGGCAAAATGTTGAGAGGTGGACAACGGGACGCATGCAACAATTTGAGTATGGTGAGAAGGCTGGAGCATTGTTAGCATGGAAGTCGGGGCTGAGAGGTCATGAAATCACATCGGGGAATTGATCAACCCCCCAGGGTGACATCTCGAACAAGGAAGAGGAAATGCAGGCCAGTTTGTCTCACTTTTCTGAATTATATGCGGAAGAAGTGCGTCCAGATGAGGGGAGCCTAAAGAAATGGCTAAATAGTGTAGGACTCCCTGTGCTCACAACAGAGGGTAGGAAGAGTATGGACGCCCCAATCACCAAGGGGGAAATAAGAGCAGCTTTCGCATATAAAGAATGGCAAAGCAGCGGGTCCATATTCGCTGCCGGTTGAGGTATACAAACTAATCATAGATGAAATAGTCCCAGAAATGAAGTCACTATTCAATTCAGTCTATAAGGGGAAAGGACAGATCCCAAGTTCATGGAGGGAGGCCATAATTGCTCTGATCTTAAAACCTGCAAAGGACCAGAGGAAGGCCGACTCATATCGGCTAATCTACTTGTTAAATGTAGATTATAAAATCTATACTGGCATCTTGGCAGGGAGATTGGCAACGTTGGCCCCCCAATTGATACATATACATCAGAAAGATTTTGTTCCAAAAAGACAAATTCAAGAACTGTTGTTAATGGGGACTATAAATCTAGCAATTGCGCGCTCGATCCCCTTGGCGGTGATCACTATTGACGGCGCCAAGGCATTCAGTTGGACATTTCTTTGGGCAGTCTTGGAATTAATGGGCTTCAGTGCTGATACCATCATGGAACTTTGACGGCTATATGAGTGCCCCACGGCTAAAATCCTCCTAAATGGTTCCCTGACCAAGAGCTTTAATATTCATAGAGGAACGAGGCAGAGTTGCCCCCTGTCTCCCCTCCTATTTGAAATGTATATCGAACCATTGGCACATCTTCTGAGGAAAGATGACCAGATAGTTCCTATCCACTCACTCCCCTACTGTAGTAAAATAGCATTATATGCGGATGATTTGATAATCTATACCTCCGATCCGGCCCGAACGTTACCCAGGGTGGAGCAGTTGACAAAAGAATTTGGGGCAGTATCCGGATACTTGGTGAACATCTCCAAGACGGAGGTAATGTGCTGGAATTTGGAGGATTGGTGAGGCAGAGTGTGTACAGAGATAAAATACTTAGGGATTGTCATAGTTAATCAATCAAATTGATGAGATCCCATTGCGTAACCTGAAGAGGGTGGCCATGGAGGTTGACAGGTCATTATCCAGGTGGAAGAACTTACCATAACCATCTATAGGAGGGTCAACCTAGTAAAAAAAAAGTCTATCCTCCCGAAGTGGACATACTTATTTAATTGTATTCCACTTAAATTCCCCAAGGACGCAATCAACAAAATGCAAGGGAAAATAACTAGCTTTATTTGGGCATCCCGAGGAGTACGGCTCTCCTGGAAAAAGCAAAGGCGTCGCCTTAAGAAGGGTGGGTAGGCCCTGCCAGACCTTAATCTCTACTGCATGGCATTTCAATTAAAAAGTTTCCGTATGCTTATGGGGGAGCCAGACTCTTCCACTTGGGGGGCACTACTAGGGGAAATGATCAACGAGTTGGGACCAGCAGCTTTTCTATATAAATTTGGAGCCCAATTTCTTTTTTTTTTTTTTTTAAAGTAAGGTTGAAGGTTCTAAAGACAGCACCAAGTCTTTGGTGTGGAGTGAGAAAGATGCTAAACATTGGTAATTACTCAGAATTTGCACCGATTTGGGAATTCCCAGGGACACCGGAATGCCTGAAGGATGGATTGAGCTTTCCCTTGAAGCAAGCAGGGGTATCCAAGTGGGGAGACCTGATATCAGCAGAAGGTCTGCTACCTTGGGAGGTGCTGAGCGCGAAAACAGGCAATAGATGGTCTAGATCGAATAGTTTACCTGTCGGTGTAGTTTTGCAGCTTGAAGACTTTCTGGATTCACTATGCTGTGCATTATTCCGCCATCTCATGGTTGGGTCCGGATTCGTAGTCTTTTCTTTGTTTTTGTGTTTTTTTTTTGTTTGCCCAGGTGGGCGGCGACGCCCCACCATTTGGTGTCTTCGGTGACGTCGTCGGAAGCTCCCACCTTTGGTAGCCATCTTCGGATTCTTTTTTCCTCTTACAGTTTTTTGTTGTCTATGTCTTTCACCTTTAATCCTTCAATTATTCTTTGATCCCTCTAAACCTTGTATGTAGTCTAGTTGTACCCTTAACCTCCTATGTTATCTTCCTGGCGGAGGCGGGTGGGATCGCTAGTGAATCCAGAAAGTCTTCAAGCTGCAAAACTACACCGACAGGTAAGAAACTATTCGTTTTGCAGCGTGAATCTTTCTGGATTCACTATGCTGTGCATAGACTTGGTAGCGGTTTTGTTATTGCGGTGGTTGGGTGGAAGATGAGCATTGGTTGCTGAAAATGTGCTGTAAGACCTTCTGTCCTACTTGTGCCTCTTTGTTCATTTGGATATCAACACAGTAGTGTTTGGTGAACGTGTGCACGGAAGACCATGTTGCCGCTTGGCAAATGTCTTGTATAGGTGTGTTCGCTAGGAACGCAACCGTTGCTCCCTTTTCCTTGTTGAGTGAGCCTGGGCGGCTCCTTGTAATTCTTGTCCTGCCTGCTTGTGGCAGAGTTGTATTGCTTGTGCAATCTACCGTGCAATGGTATTTTTTGTTACTGGTCGTCCCAGGAAACTGTTTGCGAAGGAAACGAAGAGTTGTTTTGTTTTCCTGCATTCCTTCGTCCTTTCTATGTAGTGCATCACTGCCCTTCTGGCGTCCAGCGTGTGTAGCGCCTTTTCTGAGGGTGTTGAAGGTTTCTGGAAGAAACTTGGTATCTGTATTGTTTGATTGATATGGAACCGCGACACCACCTTTGGCAGGAAGTGTGGGTCCGTTCTCATGACAATTCTGTCCTTGTGTATTTGCAAGTAGGGCTCTTGTAGTGTGAGCCTGTAGTTCACTGACTCTTCGCAGTGACGTGATAGCCACTAAGAATGCCGTTTTTAGTGTGAGCATGTGCAGTGTGATCTTGTGTATGGGTTCAAATGGTGATTTCATCAACTGTGTCAGTACAGTGTTGAGGTTCCAGCTTGGGGCTGGCATCCTTTTAGGGGGGGGCTATTCTTTTAGCCCCTGCCAGGAATCTTTTGACCACTTGGGAGGTGAAGAAGCTTTTCACCGCTTCTCCCCTGGTGTAGGCCACTATGGCTGCTAGGTGAACCCTTAGTGACGAGTAGCTCAGCCCGCTTTGTAGTAGGTGTGTTAAGTATCGCAGTACCGTCGATTCTTTTGTGACTTTTGGTTGCAGTCCCTCTGTAATGCACCATTGCGAGAACCTTTTCCACTTTGCAATGTAGCATTTTCTTGTAGTGGGTCTCCTTGCTTCTCTGAGTACTGCCATGGTGCTTGGAGGTAGCTTGAGGTGTGCGAATTCTAGGTCCTTAGGAGCCATGCTGCTAGGCTGAGGCTGTCTGGTTCTGGGTGGAGCACTTTTCCGTCTTGCATTGTGAGGAGGTCTTTCCTTCTGCTGAACCTGTGTGCTGGTTCCTGCGCCATTTCCATTATCTGTGAGAACCATGATTGTCTGGCCCACTGAGGTGCCACCAATATCAGTGTCATGCTGCTGCTCCTGCATTTGCTGAGTACCTTGTGTAACAGTGGTATCGGGGGAAAAGCATATGCAAATTCGTTCGACCAACTTATCCATAGCGCATTCCCTAGGGACCTTTGGTCCGGTTGTCTGGATGCGTAATGTTGGCATTTTGCATTGTGGAGTGTTGCAAACAGGTCTATCCGTGGTGTTCCCCACTTTTGGAACAGCCGCTGCACCTCCTGCTGGTTGAGTTCCCATTCGTGGGATGCAGACGTCTGCCTGCTGAGTCGGTCTGCTTCCACATTGTCTATTCCTGGAAGGTGTATTGCCAGCAGGTCTATCCTTAGAGGGATGGCCCATCTCCAGATCTCTTGTGCCAGGCTTGATAGCGGTGTTGACTGTGTTCCACCCTGTTTGTTGATGTAGAACATCGTTGTTGTTTTGTCTGTTTGTATCAGCACTCGCTTCCCGTAAAGCTGCTTTTGACAGGCTTTTAAGGCTAGGAACACCGTTTTTAGTTCTAGGAAGTTGATGTGTTTCACTGCATCTTGTTGTGACCACAGCCCCCTGACGCGGAGTCTGTCCATGTGTGCGCCCCAGCCCTGCTGTGAGGCGTCCGTTGTGATGGTCACTGTTGGAGTTGGCTGTGTGAATGGCTTCCCTTGTAATATGTTCTTTTCCTTCCACCACGCTATTTCTTGCTGCACTGCGTGTGTGACAACCACTAGATCTTCCCAACTCCCCGTCGCTTGTGACCACTGCTGCTGTATCCATTCTTGGAACGGTCTCATGTGCAGTCTGATATGTGGGACAAGGTGAATGCATGATGCCATCATTCCCATTAGTCTGCTCACCGTCCTCACTGTCAGAACTTGCCCCTTGCGGTAATGACGTGTTTCCCTCAGGAGCGCTATAGTTCTCTTGTCGCTGGGGAACACCTTGGACTGTGTGCTGTCTATTAGTGCCCCTAAGAATATTTTGATCTGCTGAGGTTCTGTTGACGATTTCTCCCAGTATTTTGAGAAACCTAGTGTGGACAGTGTTTGTAGGACTTGTTCGATGTGGTCTTTGCAGAGTTTGTATGATCCTGCTTTCACAAGCCAGTCGTCGAGGTAGGGGGTATACATGTATGCTCTTTCTCCGAAGGTGCGTAGCAGCTGCTGCTAGGCATTTTGTGAACACCCTTGGTGCGGACTTTAGTCCGAAGGCCAGCACTGTGAACTGGTAGTGGTCGTGGCCTATCACGAATCTTAATAGACGTTTGTGTTTGTGGTTGACGGGTATGTGCAGATATGCATCTTTCAAGTCTAAGGTCGCCATGTAATCCCCTTCTTGGATTTGGGGTATTACTTCCTGAAGTGAAGTCATTTTGAATTTTTGAGTTTTTATGAACTTGTTCAGGAATCTGAGGTCCAGTATTGGTCTTAGTGTTTCGTCTACCTTTGGCACAAGGAAGTATGTTGAGTATACTCCCTTGTTTCTTTGGTTTTTGGGACTAGTTCTATTGCTCTTTTTGTAGCAGCTCCTCTGCTTCTAGACGGAGGAGGGCGAGTTCCCTTGCGGGTATTGTCCGATGTCTTGGTTTTTTCCCCGGCGGGTGTTTTAGGAGGTCTATGCAGTACCCGCGCTGTATGGTGTTTAGTATCCACTTGTCCGTGGTAATTTGACCTCCATTGTGTGAGGAATTTTCCTAATCTTCCTCCCACCGGTGTTGTATGCTCGGTGGTTATTTGTTGTATGTGTGTGTTCCTCATTTTGTCCTTTTGTGGACTTCTCCTCTCCCTTGGTGTTAACTGGGGAGGGTGTGGTTTGTGTCTGGAGTCACTTTGAGGTGGGCTGCTGGCCCCCTCTTCGGGCCTGTCCCCGTCCGTACCCGCGCCCTCGAAAGGACCGTCCTCTTGGTTGGTACTGCCAATTTTGCTGCTGTTGTTCCTGCAGGTTTTTGCCCTGGTTGTTCCCCTGATATCCTTGCTGGGGTGATTGGTGTGAAGTGGTGGGTGCATTGCCCCTCTACCACTGGGTCGCCTTGAGGGGTTTCCTCTTCTCATCCCCCTGAACTGCAGCGCTCCCATGGACCTTGCAGTTTCGTTGTCCGTTTTCAGTTGAGTTAACTTGTTGTCGACTGTTGCCCCAAACAGTTTCTCACCGTCGAAAGGTGTGTTGATGATGTTGCTCTGTACTTCTGGCTTGAAGCCGGAGATCCTGAGCCATGCGTGTCTCCTCTCAGTTACTCCTATCATCATTTGCCTGCTGGAGTTCTCTGCTGCGTCCAAAGCTGACTTTAAGCAAGTGTTAGCGATGGCCTTGCCTTCCTCCGCTAGGTAATTTGCCCTTTGTTGGTGTTCTTCTGGCAGGTGTTTAATGAGCTGACTCATTTCTGCCCAATGCTGGTACGCATGCCTGCTGATGAGGGCGTTGGAGTTGGCGATGCGCCAGTGTATGGCTGCGTTCCTCTCCACTTTTCGTCCTGTGAGGTCTATTCGCTTGCTCTCCTTGTCTGGAGGTGGGCCTGTGTTGGTGGGCACACCGGCCCTTTTTCTGGCCGTTGCAGCGATAGTGGAGTCTGCTGGTACCGACCCTTGGATGTACGCCGGGTCTTTTGTAGAATGTTTATATTTCTTCTCGCTTCTAGGTGTAACCGCCTTGCAGACTGCCGGTTCCCTGAAGGCCTCCCTTCCCTGGTCGAGGACGCCAGGCAACATGGGTAGGAATTGGCTCCTTGTCTGTTGAGGGAGCAGGGTTTCGAAGAGGAAACCTGCCTTTGTTTTTTCTTCCTGCATTTCGACCCCATATGTCTTTGCAGCTTTCTGGACGACCTCGTTGTAGACTCCGATGTCGTCTGGCGGCGAAGGCCTCGAGGGGTAAGAGTCTACCCTTTCTTCTGGTGACTCTGCGTCGAGGTCTTGCCAGTCTATGTCTTGTACCTCCGAGGACGCCGAGTCCCGGTAAGACTGCATCTCTTCTTCGCCTTCGAAGTAGTAGTCTTCTTCGTCCTGGTCTTCGAGCGGTTCAGGTGTTCTCGGGGGCTCGATGTATTCGGCTTCGAACTCCTCGAGCGCCTCGTGGGCTGGCTTCGATGGGATAGCGTATTGCTTCATCTTGTCGTCGAAGTCTTTTTCCGTTGCAGGATGCTCGCCATCTCTGCCTCGAGCCTCCTCTTCTTTTTCGCCATCTCGTGGGCCTTTTCGGCGTCGAGTGGTGCAGTGCTTCTCTTCGCGGTCGTGGTCGTCGAAACAGACGCCGGGCCTTCCTTTCTCGGTGCCGAGGCTTCCCTTTCGGAGGTGACCTTCGACGCCTTTGTTTTTTCGGAAGCTTTCGCCGATTGTGAGTCCTTGTCAAAGGATCCGCTCGACTGCTTGTCCTTGGACGCTGTTGCTTTCGTCGAGGGTTTCGGCGGCAACGCTCCCTTCGAGGACTTTGCTACACTTCTAGTAGTGTCGCTAGGTGTTCTGGCTTCACTCTTTCGAGCGTCGCTTTGGTGTTTTGGGGTCGACGACTCCCTTACCTCCTTCGACGTTTTCTTATGGACCTCGACGACAGCGCAGTCCTCTGGTCCCTCAGCGATGTTGTCTTCCTCTCCGCTTGAGAGGCCCAGGTCTCGGAGCGATGGTGCTGGTCCCTGGCCCTGCATGTTGTAGTTCGCCCTTCTCTGTCTGTCTCTCACCCGGAGGGTCTCGGGGTGAACGCCGAGCACGCGTTGCAGTCTTCGCTGATGTGGTCGAGCGGCAAGCAGAGGTTGCAGACTGGGTGCTGGTCTTTTTGGGCGTACTTGTGGTGGCAGTTTTTGCAAAACTTGAACGGAGTCTTGTCCATAACCGCGCTCAGGGAGCCCCTGCAAGCGCATTCTCTGTAGGCGTCGAGATTTTGGTCGTGGACCTTCTACCTCGTCGTCCTTCTTGTTGTCTCCGGTACTTGTGTCGTCGTCCGGTGTCTCAGGAATCCATCCTCTGTGATGATATTTCGACTTTGAGATTCTTCGTCCAAAATTTCTGGAACTTCTCGGCAACGATCCAGACCCCACGGCGGAAAAAAGAATCTGAAGATGGCTACCAAAGGTGGGAGCTTTCGCCGGAAGCGCGACGACGTCACCGAAGACACCAAATGGTGGGGCGTCGCCGCCCACCTGGGCCAACAAAAAAAACCACAAAAACAAAGAAAAGACTACGAATCCGGACCCAACCACGAGATGGCGGAATAATGCACAGCATAGTGAATCCAGAAAGATTCACGCTGCAAAATTAAATATATTCAGCTCATGTCATGGGTCTCAACAGTCTCCCGAGAGACAGGAGGGCTATGGGACTGGGAAGTTAGTCCAAAAAGTAAAGAAGATGCAAAGTGGTAGGGGCAATTCCTGGAGGCAGAGGAAAAGAAACTGGAGGTTCCTTATGCGATCTGGTTGGATGTATTCCAGGAAGAGAATATACAATCTCTTTGGACGGACTCTTTAAAATTACTATATTCAAAAGTTATGCCTGAAAACTTTAAACAACATCACTTCTTTGTTATAAATAGGCTGTATTGGACTCCTCAAAGGGTGGCTAAGTTTGTGTGGCAGCCAGTTTGTAGATGCAAAAGATGCAACTTCCCAAAAGCCAATGATGTACACATCTTTTTTACATGTCCCGGGATAAAAGAATACTGGAAGGTCGTAGAAACCACTATAAGGGGTATCCTAGGGGAACCTATAGTCTTGACAGCAGCTTTAGTATTCCTAGGGGTTGACAACACTACGCATAACACCTTGAATAGTAAGCAAAGTGGCCTGGTATTCTACCCATTGCTATTAGCCAGGCGGGAGATCTGTAAACATTGGACAGACCCTGTTCCTCCACATCCCATGGGGTGGTTAAAAGTGGCCAAGTGGACTAGCAATATGGATGTCAAATATAATCCACGAAGGTCGGGGGAAATTTGGGAGGACTTTATTAAGTGGGCAAGATAGCAACTATGGTATTATGTAGGGCTGTGTCAGAATATGAAACATCTTCCCATAGTCCTATGATTACACCAGGTCATGGTACTTGGGATTGGTTCCCCCTTGATGCGACCAGAGGTTTGGAGGCTCGGGGCGAGAGAACACAACGGACCACGAGATGGATAGAGGGTGCAAAAATGGTCCAAGATTTGCAGACGCCATGGTGATATGAGGACAAAAAAAACGAAAAAACAAAACTATTTTTTGAAATTCCTGTATATTTGTAATAAGAAAATTCCGGCGATGGTATTATTGGATGCCTAAGAAGCTTTTGACCTTGTGAGCTAGGAAAGTCTTGTACAGAGTATTTGGATTTCCTTCCCAGTGCACAAGGATGGTAAACAGACTATGTTGGGGCTCAGACTAAATGACTTTCAAATGCACTGGACATCAGCTCTTTTAAGGTGAACCAGGGAACAATACTGTCGACCTACCAGTTTTGTTTACCTTTTTCATTGGGACTCTACGCATAGCAATTCAAAACAATGGACGTATAGTCAGTCCGATACAAAATGTTACAAGGATCAAATTGGATGCTGATAATGTTATTCTTGAAACCAGAAAAGAACAAGTTAGTAAAGGTTTGACATATTTGTTTGGTTTCAGGAACTAGGAAGGTATAAAATTAATAGACCGAAAACCAATAGACTGCTGTGTAATTGCTATCTGAATGCTCTTCATCTAAAAGTGTGAGGATTGTATAGAAAGAAGGCCCAACGTTATTGAAGTATTTATGTTACCACTAATTTGGTTGACTTATTTAAATTACAGGCCTTTACTTCAAAAAGTAAAGTCTACATTACATTGATGGAATTCATTGCCATTAACAGGAATGGGTGAGTGGCTTTTGGTCACAATGTCCGTATTGCCATTATTTGAGTGTTTTCTTTGCTGCTCCTTATTATACAAGAGATTATATTTGTTATTTTTAAAGAAGTTGAAGGCATGTTCTCATTTATCTGGGGAAATAAAGCCCCAAGATAGTCAATTAAGCACCTTATATAGGTTTACCATAGAAGCAAGCTTTGCCCATGCAAATATACAAATGTATTATTTTAAATCATTTGCATATATTTGTCCTAGATTTAAAAATCCGGTTGCTGCACATAAACCCTGATAATGACTTGAGGCCTAATATATTGGATGATGGAATTGGTGGTATTCTGAAATTATTTACATCACCTAAAAAGTATGTTCGAGGGATTTACAATTCTTTTTTAGGAGACCAGAACAGTTTTAAGTATTTCTATTTCACAATTTAATGCTGCAACTCATTTAGAAGCTCTAAGAGTTAATGATCAGCCTAATCACAATAAATCTGCAATAAGCTTGAAAATTAATGGTTTCTTTAAATTATCAGGTTTCATAATTAATAATCAATGGAAGACTTGAACAAATATAAGACCATTCACAGAAGGCTTTTTGTGGTTGTATATTATGATGCACCAATTTTTTAAAAATTAATGCATTTAATATATGTGCAACTGAACAATTTGTTTTGCATCTGAACGAAAATAGGAGTGTGAAATCAGTGGGAACTTATGGACTTAAAAAAATGAGGTCTGTAGAAATTTCACATCGATTGGATATAGAAGCACATAGTGTCATCAGATGCATGGAATAAGATTAATTAATTCCACAACTCTCCGTGCTGCCAATTACTATAACATGCAATTGTTTACAAAATGGCTAATATCTTGTACACTTGCCTTTTTGCATAAATCTGAATTATAGTGCCCATTGTTTTAGATGTACATTCGATGAAGTACTCTATTGGGTGCATATAATTTATTCGAATTGAGGCAATATTGGAAAGACATTTTCAGAAATGTGAAGGAAAAAGTGATCAAGATTTCAAAAGATCCCCATGATAGTTTTATTAGAGTATTGACCACAACTACCTATATCAACAAAGAAGGTGGAGTTTAATATTTATGTCAAGGTTAATAACAAGGTCTCAAAATACAAAAAATGAAAGACTGAATGCTTGCTTTCAGAATGACTGGCTAAAATGCACAGAGTATTGAGAAGGGCTATTTCCGGCTAGAATGGGATCTGCTGAAATGTGTATTCAATCCCAGCCCTACGATTCCTTGGGTTCTGTGGAAGTCACTCCAGAGCAGTGGGCAGATCTTGACTGTGCTGGACTGCTTAAATAGGCTATGGTACTTTCTTTGGCTCCACCTGTGCCCGTGCCATTCTCTTCCACGTAAAGTGGATCTCCTCTCGAAGTGAGAGGAGCAGGTTCTGCATTTAAAACACCACAGCCTCCACCTTTAAATCTTTGAGCAGGGCAATCAGAGTTATTTTTATCTGGCTGATAAGGCAATGGATGTGAACTTGTTAGCTTGTCACCCCTTCACCAAAAAATGTTTATTCTGGGCAATGGTCCATTTAATCTTCGGTCCTAAGGTAGAAGCTGACGCCCCCCCCCCCCTCAAGCCATGCTTGTTTGATGTGTTGCACTTTATGCTTTTCTTAATTTACCAAATCAGCCATGGTTATCTACATTTCCTATAGTTGTGCATTTTAAGGGGCTGTCTCACTTGTGTCCTTTCTTCCTTTTTTATGCTTCAGAGGAATCTTAATTTCATGAGCACACTTTTGATGGGTTCACCCTTTTAGCCTATGCACAGTCTTTTTCCTCACTTTAAAGATGCTTTTTGACTTCATATAGGCACATTAGTAAGATGCAGGCTATATATATATTCATCCGCCTCTCACCACGTTTTTTCTGGAACAACTAGTTCTTAGAACCAAGGACTCTCTCGTTGAAGTGGTCATCCTGTTTCATGTGGGCCAAGGCATCACTGTCAACATTCTATCGCCTCATCCTACCAAAGAGGAGGAGACACTCGCTCTCTGAGTCTTTAAAT
This sequence comes from Calotriton arnoldi, assembly GCA_963921515.1. Lineage (NCBI taxonomy): Eukaryota > Metazoa > Chordata > Amphibia > Caudata > Salamandridae > Calotriton > Calotriton arnoldi. The sequence continues at coordinate 725,581 of CAWUFW010001659.1, forward strand.
TAATTCGCTCCGCGATTACCCGACCAACTATGCTGGCTCAATTAATAAGTAGACAATCTCTCTGCATTGTGCTGTGTATTAAGCTCTGCTATGCTCAAGAAAGAGCTTCTGAGAACATCAGGTCCCAATCTACCACTGTCTGAAGCAGCCTGTATTCCTGACCTTGGATAGCTGCCAAGAAGCGACATGTGCTTTGGTTCACACATTTGCCAGGCATTATTGCCACAACTCTAAAGTTCAGAATGATGGCCATTTTGCCAGATCAGTGCTGAGGAACGTGTTTGTTTGACCTTCTATCCCCTTCAGGTCAGTTGCCTGGGAGGAACTGCTTGGCAGTCGCGGCTGGTCCCGCGAATGAGTAGGGGGAGGGGGAAGGTGTTAGAGGGGTGGAGAGGTGTTAGAGGGGTGGAGGAAAAAAAAATCATTTACTTGTCAGCCGGCTCCTCTTCCTGGCTTATGCTGGAATAGGAACCGGATAGGCTGCCCTGAGCCAATCACAACACTGCAATGCTGCGTTGATTGGTCGGTGCTCAGATGGGGCATGGAAGCCTGGGCATGTTCTCCACCCAGGCTGTAATGCAGCCTGGGTGGAGAACATGCTAAGTGCGCATGAATGTTTGGCCGGCCCCAGAGGGCCGGCCAACCATTCATGCGCACTTAGGAGGGTGTCACTCACCACTCGTCCCCCTTACGCAGCCCAGCCCCCCGCCCCACAAAACTGCCCGAGCAAAAAAAAAAAAACGTTGTGTAATTATTATTTTTTTATTTTTTTGCTGTGCTGAAAGGCAGTGGCCGACGCTCCTCCTGCTTGAGTATGGACTGAAACAGTGAGCAATCTAGAGTCGCAAATATCCACCAAGTTGCATACATTTGGTTATGATGTTTGTTGGATAATCTGCAGATTCCCTGCTTCCGAGGTATAAGGAGGCTGTTTAAAAGATCCCAAGTTAGTTTGTAGACACTACAACTTTAGTCAATCTCATCGCCCTCTTCTCTGCCTCAGAGGGCATAAAGAAAAGGACAGGGGAAATCCACAGTGCATCAGGTTGTGCTTTGTCTAACTGAGAGGTCATGTCCATGGTGATTTCAGAAGAGAAATTTTGATGCCACCGAGAAGCACATGAGAACTGTTGCAACGCTTCCTAAACCAGTCTGGTGCCTGGCTGGACTCGAGAGATGAGGAAGTACCGAGCGAAAGTAACTAATTCTTCTAAACTACTAGGAGGAAGGACGAAGGAAAGGGGACAGCTACAGATCAGCATCTTTATGCTGGACAAGTAGAATTGCTTGGCTAGAACTTTTAAGACTACAAAAATATGGGTGGCAATATGTGCTTGTAGGATGCTGGAAGCAGAAAAGTGCATAGTTCAGTCTCTCAAACATTTTGCAGTTTGCCATGTCTCAATAGTCTGAGCAGCTGCTTTAAATGGTGATTACTAATAAAAAAACCTTTGTTTATGTCCATACAGAGTTAAATTTAATCAATGCCGGTTTGATTTTTAACTAACTAAAATGCCAAGCAGGGCTGTCCTTTTATAAGGAAACAATTGTCACCCACCGCTATCAAGTTGAAGAGTTCTTTCAAACTAGGTCTGTAGCAGATTGTTCTGCTTGGCAATAATTTGAGTCCAGTTCAATGTACCAATATACCAATTTTACATGTCATCCAAAAGATTAACTTATTTGCAATACTGGCATTTTCTTTTTTTCCGGCTAGATTTGTTTAGGTCTGGCGTTAGCCGAGACCTTTTGATTTTACTAAAATTATATGAATATATTAACTTTTAGGAGTTTGTCAGCTCTTCATCCATCGGTCTGTTAGTGGGCCATTCCCAAGTTTTTTTCTTACCCAGAAAAGCATATAGCATGGGCTAACGGGTCAACGCACTTCAGGCATTGGCTAACTTCACTGCGAGTAATGGCATTCTGCCTTTTTACGAGGAGCACATCCACACACAATGTAGTTCCCTTCAGTGCCAGGGACGTCTATGACTGTGTGCTTTTGAAATGAAAATACTTTTCCATTAAGCCATTTTAATTTTTTTATTTTTTTTTATAAAGACGAGGGCCCGGCAAGCTTCCCCAACAAAGTTTGACCAGAACTGAACAGCATCTACGTAGTTCACCCATAAAAACTGACCCCGCCACCGGATACTTATTTCACACGCTGAATTCCTACTACAGCTGATGCTGAAAAGGCCAGCATTGGTCACAGCACGGGTGACTACACAATGGAACAAGCTGACCATCTGTGACTTTAGCTCAGGGACATCACTTGGACCATCAAAAACCAAACATATTTCGAAGACTCAGGTCATTATTAGCATGAAATGCACGAAAGAGATGGAATGCTGATTTTTGCTATTCATGTATTGTCACTCATGCAGGCTATAATAAAGCTTTTCTATCCAAGTCATGTTATTAAGAAATTTGGAATACAAAACCTATTTGAATCAAGATCCAGCAAGGTCAACAGCATCTTTTCACTTTCCGTTCTTTGCAAGGTAGAATCCCCAATTCCAGCGAATGAGGTCCAGATTTAGCAATACCAGCCTCAGGAGCACAGTGGCCCTGTGCTGCAGAGGATGGATGTGCTTGACTAAAATATACTGCAAGATCACCTTCATCCTTTTTTGTTTTTACTGAGTCAGATGGCTAAATTCGATTGGATGATGGTAATATTCCTTCAATCACTAGCCACAGAACAAATTCACCAAAAATACTCTACGGATCACATAATTTTGCTCTGCATAAAAATCCCCCTCCACTCACTGCCCAAACCTTTAAAAAGGTTAATTCGCATGAATTGAAAGAGTAATTTATACAAGACTGTACAGCCTATGCAAATTGTTTCAAAACATGTGGCATTAAAAAATATACATATTCTATAGGTCAAGTATATTCCATTCCATTCTTCGGGTGGGAGGGAGAAAATGAATGCTGGATGTCATATGGAAGAGAAAGTGATGTTTTTGTTGGATCGGCAATATTACTATAGAAAAATTTTGCCCACAGTACACATTCCTGCAGAACAAGGGGGCTCTGTCGTGCAGAAGAGTTGCACAGCTCTCACAGCAGATGCATGCTGCTTAAACTTGCAGGGGTGTAGCTTATTCGGTTAGATTTAGGGGGTATGAAACAGATTTCCCAACCATTACTGCCACTGCAAGGGCAAAATGTATGAAAATAGTCTTAAATTTAAAAGGCTTCTCTGCACCACATAAGAGCCATCCAATCCTTTGTTTATTCTTGGCCTGTTGTGTGACAGTTAAGATGAGGTGTATATACAAGCTCTGGCAAGATTCATGGAAGTGTGTGTCTGTGCTATGAGGGTTGCTAACCTGATTGAAAACCTGAGCAGAGGAGTGTTGCCCCATTTAAATTACCCCCAAAGATGACAAAACAAAATGGTAATGAATTACCATTTTATTTTTCATCCTCCAGTCCTGAATTGAGCGTGAGGACTGGGGCAGAGCCAGCCAGACAAGACATTGGGTTAGAGGTTTCAAAATGTGCTTAAGACAGTTGAGTAAGAGTAAGTGCAAGCCTCCAGGGCGCTGGGGAGTGCAGAGTGAGGCTGCTCCCTCCAATCAGGGCGCTGCACTCACAGCATGAGTAGCACCAGGATTGGTGCCTGCACTGCATCCAGTTCCTGAGAAGAGGTTGAGGACGAAGGACGTCAGTTCAAGTAAGTTTTTTAAATATTAATATTAGTGCACACACCCGTCCCCGGCTCCCAGTAGATGCCAGCCGCCACTGCTGACCACAGACACTGCTAGACAGACTGGAGGCCTCTGGACCAAACTACACATTTATTAGGGGGGTGTCACACCCCCAAACACACTTCCTGGAGCTACGCCCCTGTAAATGTACCCTCTTGAGGAGATTGGAGAAGCACGTGCACACTTACCGCATAGACCTTTGTTTTGCTTTTTGTTTTTAACTGTAGTATCCATCTTAGAAGTTAAAATATTGATGCCACCTATAATGTACTTAGATTTGCATTATAGTATAAATAAACTTCATGCAACTTCGTCATAATAGACTAAGTACAAGCCAAATCCTTCCAGTAAAAGCTACGTTTGTTAACTAAACACACGCCTCAGTAGAATATAAAAAGGAGGGAAAAAAAATACTACATAAACAGAGGTATCAAATACTAAAGAACTTAACAGATTGAAGGCTTTGCACTTTTTCACCCGCCATGTTTCGCTCCACTTGAGCAATGGACCGCCTTAAGAAATAAAATCTACAAGACAATCCTGAAGGTAATTTCACCATAATTGTGTCGGAAATATTGAATCTCACACAACTGCTCAAGTCAGACTCTAAAAACAGAGCGGAGTCCATCGTTGCATACTGTGGGTAGTCAATCAGCAGCAAAGCACTCGGGGTCGCTTTATTCAGTGTATGATTCATCTGAATAATTAAAGTAGCAAATCTGAATTCCGGAAAATTGAAAATGACATAAAAGGCAAAGTAGTCCATGCGCTTTAAAGGTCACCGAGACCATTCCAGTAAAGGTGAAGTAGCTTTCCCCGATAAAGAAAAAAAACTGCACAGGACATAACTCAATAAAAGGGCACATTTATGCAGCTGTGACAGGAATTTTCTATCGAAACAGTCTGGCTGTGCAGCAAACAAACCTACCTTCACAATGGAGCAACAATCCTGCTATCCACAAAACCAAACCTTCTCACTATAAAGAGCCCTTTTTAGCTTTTGTCTTATCAGGGTCACGTTAGACGGTGCATTGAACTGAAACGTTATGTGGTGGTTTCAAAAAGAAGTCGATGGCACCTGGAGGGGGAACCTCCTACCTGCATTGCAAGGAATCCCCTGTGCCAGCATTACAAAGAACAACCTCGAAGAGTCCTCATCTGGCAAGACATCAAGGCCAAGCGTGGCACAGCAACCCGGAGAGGAGACGAGGGGGAGGAAGCATCTTCACTCCCTGAGACACCACTTGCCCTGCCCCAGCTGCCAAGCCTCTCAGATTGTCGTGTTAGGATTTTGGCTAGATCATGGCATAAAAAAAATCAACGATCTTCCTTTAACTGAGACCCATCAATTTATCCCAGTTGAACATACCAGTATACTGGAGCAGGACGCGGTGCGCTTTAATGCTTGGGTTGAACAGGCCAGATACCATTGCCCCTAAAAAAAAAAAAATGCATTCTATAAAAAGACTGACCACCTGCACCTTGGTTCTCCGACTCTCTAAAGCTCCTTAAATCAAGTTGCAAGAGGCTGGAGAGAATATGGAGAAAGAATGAGGCAGAATCCAAAGCTGTGTACCAGAAGGCTCTTAGGGCCTACCACAAAGCTATCTATAGCTGAAGCCAACAACTCCCCCAAAGAACTGTTTAAAGTAGTCAACTCCCCCTCCCTGGTGGCAAAAAAAAAAAAAAAAACTCACCCTATCAACGGAACTCTGCTCAGAACTCTCGACTTTCTTCCATAGTAAAATCCAATGCATCTATGTTGCATTTCCCCTCCCTTGCCTAATCTCTTCAGGTCCCAACCTTCATCCCCACACCCCTCAAATGCCTCTTCTGTCTTGCTTCTCCCCCATTTCCCTTGAAACCTCTGCTTCAGATCTTACAAATTGTAAATTGGGATCACCACTTGATCCATGCCACCCTTCCATCCTGAAAAAGGTCACATCAGTAATTATCCCGTGGGTGAATCAGCTACTTAATGAATCTCTGGCACAGGCGTGGGTTCCTTCCGGTTGGAAGCAGGCCATGCTTCTCCCGTTACTTAAAAAGCCGTCTGCCAACCCAAAGATCCTTAGCAATTTTCAGCCTATTTCCCGGTTACCCATGATGGCAAAACTACTGGAAAAAAATGTCAACCAACAACTTATGTAGTTCCAGGAAGAAAACCATGTTCTACATGAATTGCAATCTGGCTTTCGTGGTGGCTGCAATACTGAGACCACTCTTCGAGGTTGCAGAACATTAAATTGAACCTGGACCAAGATTCCCCTGCGATGCTAGTGCTGCTTGATCTCAGCAGCTTTTGATACTGTCTCCCATGCGGTGTTGCTGGAGAGATTAGAGAGCATGGGCATCACTGGGCGTGCCTTGTCCTGCCAACCTGTTGAGAAAGTGAGAAACTTACGAATTCTCTTTGACAGGCTGATATTTGAAAGCCAAGTCAAATCTGTATCATCTTCTGCTTTTTATATTCTTAAGATGCTTAGCAAAATACTTTCATTCATCCCAAAGAACGAATAGTTTCTTACCTGTCGGTGTAGTTTTGCAGCTTGAAGACTTTCTGGATTCACTATGCTGTGCATTATTCCGCCATCTCGTGGTTGGGTCCGGATTCGTAGTCTTTTCTTTGTTTTTGTGGTTTTTTTTTTGTTGGCCCAGGTGGGCGGCGACGCCCACCATTTGGTGTCTTCGGTGACGTCGTCGCGCTTCCGGCGGAAGCTCCCACCTTTGGTAGCCATCTTCGGATTCTTTTTTCTTTTCCTCTTACAGTTTTTTGTTGTCTATGTCTTTAACCTTTAATCCTTCAATTATTCTTTGATCCCTTTAACCTTGTATGTACTTCAGTTGTACCCTTAACCTCCTATGTTATCTTCCTGGCGGAGGCGGGTGGGATCGCTAGTGAATCCAGAAAGTCTTCAAGCTGCAAAACTACACCGACAGGTAAGAAACTATTCGTTTTGCAGCGTGAATCTTTCTGGATTCACTATGCTGTGCATAGACTTAGTAGCGGTTTTGTTATTGCGGTGGTTGGGTGGAAGATGAGCATTGGTTGCTGAAAATGTGCTGTAAGACCTTCTGTCCTACTTGTGCCTCTTTGTTCATTTGGATATCAACACAGTAGTGTTTGGTGAACGTGTGCACGGAAGACCATGTTGCCGCTTGGCAAATGTCTTGTATAGGTGTGTTCGCTAGGAACGCAACCGTTGCTCCCTTTTCCTTGTTGAGTGAGCCTGGGCGGCTCCTTGTAACTCTTGTCCTGCCTGCTTGTGGCAGAGTTGTATTGCTTGTGCAATCCACCGTGCAATGGTATTTTTGTTACTGGTCGTCCCAGGAAACTGCTTGCGAAGGAAACGAAGAGTTGTTTTGTTTTCCTGCATTCCTTCGTCCTTTCTATGTAGTGCATCACTGCCCTTCTGGCGTCTAGCGTGTGTAGCGCCTTTTCTGAGGGTGTTGAAGGTTTCTGGAAGAAACTTGGTATCTGTATTGTTTGATTGATATGGAACCGCGACACCACCTTTGGCAGGAAGTGTGGGTCCGTCCTCATGACAATTCTGTCCTTGTGTATTTGCAAGTAGGGCTCTTGTAGTGTGAGAGCCTGTAGTTCACTGACTCTTCGCAGTGACGTGATAGCCACTAAGAAAGCCGTTTTTAGTGTGAGCATGTGCAGTGTGATCTTGTGTATGGGTTCAAATGGTGATTTCATCAACTGTGTCAGTACAGTGTTGAGGTTCCAGCTTGGGGCTGGCATCCTTTTAGGGGGGCTATTCTTTTAGCCCCTTCCAGGAATCTTTTGACCACTTGGGAGGTGAAGAAGCTTTTCACCGCTTCTCCCCTGGTGTAGGACACTATGGCTGCTAGGTGAACCCTTAGTGACGAGTAGCTCAGCCCGCTTTGTAGTAGGTGTGTTAAGTATCGCAGTACTGTTGATTCTTTTGTGACTTTTCGTTGCAGTCCCTCTGTAATGCACCATTGCGAGAACCTTTTCCACTTTGCAATGTAGCATTTTCTTGTAGTGGGTCTCCTTGCTTCTCGGAGTACTGCCATGGTGCTTGGAGGTAGTTTGAGGTGTGCGAATTCTAGGTCCTCAGGAGCCATGCTGCTAGGCTGAGGCTGTCTGGTTCTGGGTGGAGCACTTTTCCGTCTTGCATTGTGAGGAGGTCTTTCCTTCTGCTGAACCTGTGTGCTGGTTCCTGCGCCATTTCCATTATCTGTGAGAACCATGTTTGTCTGGCCCACTGAGGTGCCACCAGTATGAGTGTCATGCTGCTGCTCCTGCATTTGCCGAGTACTTTGTGTAACAGTGGTATCGGGGGAAAAGCGTAAGCAAATCCGTTCGACCAACTTATCCATAGGGCATTCCCTAGGGACCTTTGGTCCGGCTGTCTGGATGCGTAATGTTGGCATTTTGCATTCTGGGGTGTTGCAAAGAGGTCTATCCGTGGTGTTCCCCACTTTTGGAACAGTTGCTGCACCTCCTGTTGGTTCAGTTCCCATTCGTGGGATGCAGACGTCTGCCTGCTGAGTCGGTCTGCTTCTACATTGTCTATTTCTGGGAGGTGTATTGCTAGCAGGTCTATCCTTAGAGGGATGGCCCATCTCCAGATCTGTTGTGCCAGACTTGACAGCTGTGCTGATTGTGTCCCACCTTGCTTGTTGATGTAGAACATTGCAGTTGTGTTGTCTGTTTGTATCAGCACTCGCTGGCCGTAAAGCTGCTTTTGAAAGGCTTTTAAGGCTAGGAACACAGTTTTGAGTTCTAGGTAGTTGATGTGTTTCACTGCATCTTGTTGTGACCAGAGCCCCCTGACGCGGAGTCTGGTAATGTGCGCGCCCCAGCCCTGCTGTGAGGCGTCTGTTGTGATGGTCACTGTTGGAGTTGGCTGTGTGAATGGCTTCCCTTGTAAAATGTTCTCTTTTTTCCACCACGCTATTTCTTTCTGCACTGCGTGTGTGACAACCACTAGATCTTCCCAACTCCCTGTGGCTTGTGACCATTGCTGTTGTATCCATTCCTGGAACGGTCTCATGTGCAGTCTGATATGCGGGACAAGGTGGATGCATGATGCCATCATTCCCATTAGCCTGCTCACCGTCCTCACTGTCAGAACTTGCCCCTTGGGGTAATGACGTGTTTCCCTCAGGAGCGCTATACTTCTCTTGTCGCTGGGGAACACCTTGGACTGTGTGCTGTCTATTTGTGCCCCCAAGAATATCTTGATTTGTTGGGGTTCTGTTGACGATTTTTCCCAATGTATTGAGAAACCTAATGTGGACAGTGTTTCTATGACTTGTTTGATGTGTTTTTGCAGAGTCTGTATGATCCTGCTTTTACCAGCCAGTCGTCGAGGTAGGGGTATACATGTATGCTCCTTCTCCGAAGGTGCGCTGCAGCTGCTGCTAGGCATTTCGTGAACACTCTTGGTGCGGACTTTAGTCCGAAGGCTAGCACTGTGAACTGGTAGTGATCGTGGCCTATCACGAATCTTAATAGCCGTTTGTGTTTGCGGTTGACTGGTATGTGCAGGTATGCATCTTTTAGGTCTAAGGTCGCCATGTAATCCCCTTCTTGGATTTGGGGTATTACTTCCTGAAGTGAAGTCATCTTGAATTTTTGAGTTTTTACGAACTTGTTCAGGAATTTGAGGTCCAGTATTGGTCTTAGTGTATCGTCTACCTTTGGCACTAGGAAGTACGTTGAGTATATTCCCTTGTTCCTTTCGTTGTTTGGAACTGGCTCTATTGCTCTTTTTTGTAGCAGTTCCTCTGCTTCTAGGCGGAGGAGGGCTAGTTCTCTTGCGGGTATTGACCGATGTCTTGGTCTTCTCCCTGGCGGGTGTTTTTGGAGGTCTATGCAGTACCCGTGCTGTATGGTGTTTAGTATCCATTTGTCCGTGGTAATTTTCCTCCATTGTGTGAGAAATTTTCCTATTCTTCCTCCCACTGGTGTCGTATGCTCGGTGGTTATTTGCTGTGTGCTTCTGCTCTTTATCTTTTCCTTTTGCGGACTTCCCCTCAACCTTGGTGTTAACGGTGGGGGGCTTGTTCTGTGTGTGGAGTCACTTTGAGGCGGGCTGCTGGCCCCTCTTCGGGCCTGTCCCCGTCCGTACCCGCGCCCTCGAAAGGACCGTCCTCTGGGTTGGTACTGCCAATTCTGCTGCTGTTGTCCCTGCAGGTTTTGGCCCTGGTTGTTCCCTTGGTACCCTTGTTGTTGTGATTGGTGTGAAGTGGTAGGTGCATTGCCTCCTCTACCACTGGCTCGCCTTGAGGGGTTCCCTCTTCTCATTCCCCTGAACTGCAGCGCTCCCATGGACCTTGCAGTTTCGTTGTCCGTCTTTAGTTGTGTTAATTTGTTGTCAACTGTTGCTCCAAACAGTTTCTCACCGTCGAACGGTGTGTTGATGATGTTGCTCTGTACTTCTGGTTTGAAGCCGGAGATCCTGAGCCATGCGTGTCTCCTCTCAGTCATCCCTATCATCATTTGCCTGCTGGAGTTCTCTGCTGCGTCCAAGGCTGACTTTAGGCAAGTGTTCGCGATGGCCTTGCCTTCTTCCGCTAGGTAATTGGCCCTTTGTTGGTGTTCTTCTGGCAGGTGCTTAATGAGCTGGCTCATTTCTGCCCAATGCTGGTATGCATGCCTGCTGATGAGGGCGTTGGAGTTGGCGATACGCCAGTGTATGGCTGCGTTCCTCTCCACCTTACGTCCTGTGAGGTCTATTCTTTTGCTCTCCTTGTCTGGAGGTGGGCCTGTGTTGGTGGGCACACCGGCCCTCTTCCTGGCTGTTGCAGCGATAATGGAGTCTGCTGGTACAGACCCCTGTATGTATGCAGGATCTTTTGTGGAGTGCTTATACTTCTTTTCGCTCCTCGGGGTAACCGCCTTGCAGATTGCTGGTTCCCTGAAGGCCTCCCTTCCCTGGTCGAGAACGCCAGGTAACATGGGTAGAAATTGGCTCCTTGTCTGTTGGGGGAGCAGGGTTTCGAAGAGGAAACCTGCTTTTGTTTTTTCCTCCTGCATTTCGACCCCATAAGTCTTTGCAGCCTTCTGCACGACCTCATTGTAGACTCCGATGTCGTCTGGCGGCGAAGGTCTCGAGGGGTAAGTGTCTACCCCTTCTTCTGGTGACTGTGTCGAGGTCTTGCCAGTCTAGGTCTTGTACTTCAGAGGACGCCGAGTCCCTGTAAGACAGCGATCTCTTCTTCGCCTTCGGCCTCGAAGTAGTAGTATTCCTCGTCCTGGTCTTAGAGCTGTTCGGGTGTCCCCGGGGCCTCGACGACTTCGGCCTCGAACTCCTAGACTGCCTCGTGGGCTTGCTTCGACGGAATAGCGTATTGTTTCATCTTCTCGTCGGTCTTTTTTGCGTTGCAGGATGCTCGCCATCTCTGCCTCGAGCCTCCTCTTCTTTTTCGCCATCTCGTGGACCTTTTCGGCGTCGAGTGGTGCAGTGCCTCTCTTCGTGGTCGTCGAAACAGACGCCGGGCCTTCCTTTCTCGGTGTCGAGGTTTCGTTTTCGGGGACGACCTTCGACGCCTTCGTTTTTTCGGAGGCTTTCGCCGATTGAGAGTCCTTGTCCAAGGATCCGCTCGGCTGTTTGTCCCTTGGTGCTGTTGCTTTCGTCGAGTGTTTCGGCGGCAACGCTCCCTTCGAGGACTTTGCTACACTTCTCGGAGTGTCGCTAGGGATTCTGGCTTCACTCTTTCGAGCGTCGCTTTGGTGTTTTGGGGTCGACGACTCCCTTACCTCCTTCGACGTTTTCTTTTCGATTTCGACAGCGCAGTCCTCTGGTCCCTCTGCGATGTTGTCCTCCTCTCCGCTCGAGAGACCCAGGTCTCGGAGAGATGGTGCTGGTCCCTGGCCCTGCATGCTGTAGTTCGCCCTTCTGTCTGTCTCTCACCCGGAGGGTCTTCGGGTGAACGCCGAGCACGCGTTGCAGTCTTCGCTGGCGTGGTCGAGCGGCAAGCAGAGGTTGCAGACTGGGTGCTGGTCTTTTGGGCGTATTTGTGGTGGCAATTTCTGCAGAACTTGAACGGAGTCTTGTCCATAACCGCGCTTAGGGAGCCCCCTGTGAGCGCATTCTCTGTAGGCGTCGAGATTTCGGTCGTGGACCTTCTACCTCGTCGTCCTTCTTCTCCGGGACTAGTGTCGTCGTCCGGTGTCTCAGGAGTACATCTTCTGTGATGAAATTTCGACTTTGAGATTCTTCGTCCAAACTTTCTGGAACTTCTCGGCAACGATCCAGACCCCACGGCGGAAAAAAGAATCTGAAGATGGCTACCAAAGGTGGGAGCTTCCGCCGGAAGCGCGACGACGTCACCGAAGACACCAAATGGTGGGGCGTCGCCGCCCACCTGGGCCAACAACAACAAAAAAAAAAACACAAAAAAAAAAACACAAAAACAAAGAAAAGACTACGAATCCGGACCCAACCACGAGATGGCGGAATAATGCACAGCATAGTGAATCCAGAAAGATTCACGCTGCAAAACCTGCCAAGGACAGTGGTTACGGAACTCGTTTTATCTGAATTGGACTACTGCAATATGCTATATACCAACATGCAGCTAAAAATTTTAAATAAATTACAGATATTGCAGAATGCAGCAGCCCGGCTTCTACACAAAATCCCCAAACACCAGTCAGAATCCTCGGTGCTTAAAGAGTTGCATTGATTACCCATGAAGTACATAAAGTGGGATGAGGAAAAGAGGGGATGGAGAGTGGCAGATCTAGGCAGAGCGATAGAGGGGAAAGTCATGAGAGGGAGATGGAAAGATGAAGTAGAGTGAGGTGTATTTTGTATATTGAGAGCAGAGGTAGACACAGCTGAGGTAGAGAGCGGAGATAGAGGATGAAGGTACATAAGAGAAGTAGAGCTAGAGATGGTTAAGGTAAAAGAGGTATGGTGAAGTAAGGCGAGAGTAATGAAGATTTTTCAAAATTAAATGCCACAAACAGAGTGTGAAGGTTAATCTAGGCAAAAACACTAAGGGGCTGACTTATTTTTTAGCACAATGCAAAGTTGTTGCGCTGAGTTGTACAAGGGGGTGCACGCAGCGCTACATTTGAAAATGACATGAGGCTGCCCACTACCCCAGCTCTAGCGCAAAAACAGGTTGCCTAGCACCACGCACAATCTTTGCACCATGGTGCAGAGGTGTGCATGTGCGGTCTCCAATAGAATTTGCACTGGAAGCATACCCTTCCAGTACAGAATCCTATGCACAGACAACTTTTAATAGAGTCCACACATTGCATGTGTGCTGCACTGCGCAGCTCATACACAATGTGTGGGATGTTTGCAAACATGAACACGTTTCTCCATGTTAGCACCTGCTTCAAGGACACATTTGTTTCTACGCAAAGGCAGTCTGGCTCTTTTTGTAGATCAGGCTTTGCTTCAGAAGATCTAGGTGCCTGCACTAATCTGCCAAAGTTACACCCAAGTAACGCTTCCTTGGAGCAAAGCAATGAAAAGCATGATTTGCGCTGAGGAAAAGGGCATCTTTCCAGCGCACTAACCTTTGCACTGGAATGTAAACAGTCCTGCAAAAATGTTTATGCTGCTTTGCATCACTGCGTGGCCGAACCCGTTGCAAATTCCCAGGTAATGTAGGCCTATGCATCTGTTAAGCATGCTCTGCTGTCAAAATAGAAAAATAAGCCTTTTTATGAGTAACGTTTTTATGGCAGGAATGGACTGTCACACTCCGCCTAGCAGGGGGTCCATTGAAAGGTGGGTGGACTGGAAAAGCACACTTTGCCCTGGTCTTAAAAGACCTCTGCATGGAAACGAGGCTGAGATAGCCGACCTGCTCACAGACACGAAAGTTGTGTTTTCATGTACACTGCAAAGTTAAATAATTAGCAGTGTGGACAGATGACAGGCTCGTGGCATTATGTAGCTACTCACATGTGGCAGGGCTGTGCCTTGAAAGCGAACACAAGGAGATGGACGGAGCGCTGAAACTTTTCAGACACTCACCCCCAGTCACAGATCTGGGTTGAATCCATCACCATTTTTTAGCTCACTTCGCCACCTCAGTTCAGACCCAGCTATATGCAAATCAGTCTTGACCCTGTGCCTCATGGGAACAGTCCAGCCCGAACTGCCAAGCCAGGTCTTCCCTGAACCAGAAACAAGCATCCTGGGACCGGTTTCTGGGTCAAGACGTGGGTCCCTTGCTCACTTTGCCACTGGATTCAAGCTAGCCTGGCTGATGAGGGCTGTTAGCCCGAAACCGGTCCCTGGATGCTTGTTTCCGGTCCAGGGAAGACATGGCTTGGCAGTTCGGGCTGGACTGTTCCCATGAGGCACAGGGTCAAGACTGATTTGCATATAGCGGTGTCTGAACTGAGGTGGCGAAGTGAGCTAAAAAACGATGGATTCAACCCAGATCTGAGACTGGGGGTGAGTGTCTGAAAAGTTTCAGAGCTCCGTCCATCATCTCCTTGTGGTTGCTGTGCCTTGAAAGCCCTGTTGAGGAGCCACCACTGTGGATTTCTCAAAACCATAAGCATGTTCTAGTGTCAACCAATCCCATAACAATTAAATAGTAGCAATTGGCCTTTCACTTAAATCACATTTTAGTGGGAAATTCCGTCTATAAAACCTTGCTCCCAAAAACTCGATATTGCTATGCTCAAAATAGCTGCAGAGAGGGCCAAAGCAAACGTAAATGCTTCACTTTGTAATTGTGAAACTAAGATTCCCAAACTGTCTGGATAGCCAAATAGAATGGGCAAAACACAACCTGTTTAGGACTACTCTGCATTAAGCTCCCAGTACATAAAACTTATTTTCCTGGTACCACTTTTAAAACGATAAGCAGAACTAGTTGTTTCCTAGAACACAAGCCCTCAAAAGGATCAACGTTGAACATAGGCTTACTTTATTTCACAAAGTAGCACTCGTGTGAAATCACCTCTACAGCTGTGTAAATGTAGGCTCCACGCAGGAATTATGATAACCAGGTACAATAGTCTGGCTGATAATGTTTTCTGCAACAAGTTGGTGCCACGCCACTTCCTGCAGTGATAGGGTAAGCCTCCAGCCAATGACAAAATGAACATGCATGAAATATTTAGACGGCAGTGGAACCAATGGACAAGGTCATTGATGCAAAACAATCATGGCCTTCAGTGAAATTGGCATAGGAAAGGCACAATTAGATAAAGTTTCTCTAAATTAAAATGAGGAAAATTAAATGGTTCTAATGCGACCTGGTTAAAATGGAGGTGTTTCTAGTAGATTGTGTAGGGTTGGGCCCCGATTTAGGCAAAAAGGACTTTAACACCCCGTAGGTTGGTGGGCAGCAAAATTCAGCCATCACTGGCGATTGGAGAACCCCTGACAGCCACACGCCAGGTGCCACTGCACGCACACAAATATAGACGGTGTAGCAGGGCATAAGGAAACATCTTTAAGCAATTGGGATTTGCGTCAAACACACAAACTCTGATACTGTACATCCCAACAGCAATTTTACTAATTCACACAGTAATGTAAAGACTTATCAATTTCACTTTGATCGAACCCTGCTCATCTCAGATCCAAATACCCTCTGAATGACAGGACTTCTTTTGTCCCACATGTCTCCATCTCCGCCTTGGTGATTGGATTCAAAATTTTAATTTGTGTTGAGGACATCCTGATTTCTCTGTGAAACTCAGCCAACACACTGGGTTAATAAATTGGATAATGTTAAAAAACAAACCCATACTAAGATGTTTTCGGTTTAATGTATATATTCGCTGATTACCCTTTCTGCATATACGTTTTCACTTCATTAATTGTCTGTGTGATCACTTGAGCACCACGGTTTTATCCATTTGTGTTCAACAGGTGGCAAAGACTGTGGCTTAAGTCTACGTTTGAGATAATGTTGCATCTCTCACACCTAAATTTGGTGATAGCACTGTAAGCCATTGTAGTGTGCATAGAGGGAGAGCGAAAAGCAGGGGGGGGCAGCTATCAATGGTACACCTGGTGCAGTGGGAAGAAGGGCTTCAGACGAAATCACATA
The DNA here is from genome assembly GCA_963921515.1 of Calotriton arnoldi. Classification (NCBI taxonomy): domain Eukaryota; kingdom Metazoa; phylum Chordata; class Amphibia; order Caudata; family Salamandridae; genus Calotriton; species Calotriton arnoldi. The sequence continues at coordinate 741,324 of CAWUFW010001659.1, forward strand.
CTGGTTGCCTTTACTACAAATGGAGGAGTTTTGCATCAAGATATCCTCGCAAATCTTTAACTGAGGTCCCTTTCTTGTTACAAGTGGAAAAGCAGATCCATGTCACTAGCCTTCTCTACACAAGTCCATGCTTCTTTGGCATAGACAGAGAAGAGAGTAGGGGCAGATTCTACCCTTGTATTGGAGTGGCCATCAGCTTCATTGACAGACTTCATTTAGAAGACACTTCAGAAGGTGACTTGTATCTCTGCCGCAGCTCAGTCAGGGTAGACCAGCAGTGACACCCAGTCCACCCATCTGGGCAGCAATGCCATAGTATGCACACATTCACTTTAATATGACCCCCCCCCCCTCCCATACTAGTGCCTGATTGTACTATGAACCACATCTAAATCAAGGGAATTGCTAGTGCTGGACAGCCCCAAAACAGAGCCAACCGTGACTGGTGGAAACCCTTCTCCGTGTGAGGACTAGATAGCAGGGAACTGGTGTCAGTCTGGGGTCACCTTGTTCTAGCTACAGCAGACCAAACCAGACAAACTGTGTTGGTCTTTATGTGGCCGGACCCCAGGGAAGTAGAATTATTTTCAAGGAAAGCACTTTCTGAAACCAGCCATCTTTGGTGTGAGATTAGCCGTACAGCCACTTTGTGGCATCTCAGTGCCTGCCTTCTTCTAACAAAGAACGTTTGTCTGAACTGCAAGCTGGTACTCATTTCGCAAAGAAACCCACCAACCACACCATAAGACATGACAAAATTGTCTCCGAAAGCCCAAATGAGCATAAAAAGAAATTGAACAGTACCCAGCAAGCAAGGTTTGTGCTCTAAAAATACCAACATATGCACAGGGCTTTAAGTGGGATTAAAAAACAGCGGGGGTAGGGTCTCTAAAAGGGGCGTGGCCGATATAATTAAGGACGTGGCTTAAAACATTTATGCGAAAAATCTGGGCTCAGCATAATGTGCCGCTCGACTGGTATTTAGCTGCTTCGGTTATTGCCTTCACATATATTATAAAAAAAGTAACATTACACCTACAACAAGCCAGGAATATTGGCTTTGTCAAAGGTTAATTGCATAAGATATACTACATGCATGCAACTATGGCTTCGTTGTTTATAATATTGAAAATGCTTAAGTGCTTGTGTGAGAGGTTGTGGCATAATGGCGAGAGCTGCCAACTTTAGAGCCGAGGAAGCAGGTTCAAGTCTCGGCGTTGGCTCAAAATCCTGTGTTTCTAGGCAAATCACTTAATCTCCCGTGTCTCCCAGAAAATAAATTAATATGCCCTTGTTGGTGCTCATGTAAAGCACTTCGTGTTTTGCAATATAGAACTGCAAAAAAAATAAAAGTTACATCAAAAACAGTGGACTGCTGAATAGTTAAGATTTTTTTTCCATCCTGAGAGTGAGGGCGAAAATGGCGAGCCCGATAGGGACCTGCCTCGGCACCTGCTTTTAAGAACTGCTGGTGCGGAGCATAGGCAGGACCCGACCCACTTAAAGTCCCGCATTTACACATGGTGGCATGATCATACAATTATACCGGCTGTATGCATTTTGTATTGAGATTCTGCTGATGAAAGTAATAGAGTCAGAATTGTGGATTCATGGGGTCTACATACACCACAGTAGATTAACTACACATCTGTTACTGATTGCGTAACCTTAATATAATCAATTAAGAGTAAACACCGAGCATTGGATCACAATATATACAAAGTCATTTATAAGAGAACATATAAAGTAATATGCTTGTGAAATGGATGTGCTTTATAAAAATAGGACTGTTTTGGAATATTTGAACTACAATTCGATACGGACAAAGCAAACTCTGCACAATTGCCAAGTGGTATTCAAACAGGGCAATCTATGGCCAAGCACACCTTAACACATGACATGGGTGAATGAGTTGCAAAGATGAGAGAGTAGGGGCAGATTCTACACTTGTATTGGACTGACCATTAGCTTCATCAATAGACTTCATATAGAAGACACTCCTGAAAGTGACTTGCATCTCTGGCACAGCTCAGTCAGGTTAGACTAGCAGTGACTATCTATTCAAGTTGCTGACCCCATGAAGTAGGACGCATGCCAGTAGAGTAGGATGTTTTGTTCCACTTCTCATGCAGGCCTCAGATGATCTGGTCCACAACATTTATTTACTAAAAATGTCCGTTCACCATCCAAGGTAAGCGCATCAGGAACACTTGTTGCAAAGGAATGCGTAAATGTATTATTACCAAAAACACTTCAATGCCACTGCTTAAGAAATCTTGGCCAACATAAAAGGCTAAAAACTAGCAGAGATGGAAGGTGAAGAGAAGGCTCAATTACTGGACAGGGGAAGGCAATGCATGCAGAGCTGGGAATTTTGTCACCGCTGACCAACGGCTCCCAAAAACATTGTGTAGTATCACCGCGGACTGAAACATGCCCATTTGTAGGGCAAAAGTAATTAGTACGGCAGACAAGTAGGAATCAGGGCCCTGGGGCAAGAGGGGCTCAATGCACACAATTTAGGACAGTTTTAATATCCAGCCTGTTCTCCCCCCTGCTTGCATTACTGCTCATGGCACCCTTGCTGAGCCGCAGCCCACCTGGAAATGCTGAAAAACCATCCAAGCAGTAGTGGCTCCTCCACTAAGGCGGAGGCGCTTCGCCCCACTACTCTGCGAGCAGTTTAAAAGGAAAGCTAAAAGGATAATAACTAGCATTATTATCATTTTAGTTTTCCTTCCTGCTTAGGTGTGGGCAGGGCTGGCCAGAGCAGGGGCTAGGGCCCCGAGGAGTGTTAGGCACACTCTAAAGTGCGCAGGGCGGTTTGGCCAGCCCTCTGGGGCCGGCCAAACCGTCCTGCACACTTTGCATGTTCCCCACCAGGCTGCATTACACAGCCTGGTAGGGAACATGCACCACTTCCCTGTCCCAGTCTGAGCACTGCACCATTGCAGCATTGTGATTGGTCAGGGATTCTGGGAGGCTGTGTGCTTCCTATTGCGGCATGGAGAAGACAGAGGAGAGCTGGCCGGCTGCACCCAGGTAAGCCTTTATTTTATTTTTTTATTCCACCCCTCTCCGCTCCCCCACTCCACCACCCCATGTCAGTAGCAGCCGCTACTGCCTCCAAGGTGGACCAACCCACGCTAGGCATTATCAAACATTCAATGGGTGGGCTTTTCTAAAAAGCAACCTTGCGGGTAACCGTAAATATACACACTATGTTCTAAAGGTGAAAGCAGGTGTCAAGCTGTTATAGTTTGTTTTTGTATTGACAATATGCAAATAATGAAAGGGGCTGATATCAGTTCTCATTTTCAGACGTGCACGAGTGTATAGAAAAGTGTGTGCAGCGTGAACTTAACACGTGGAAACTTTAACAGTTCTGTGGTTCGCCTTTTACGTTTTCAACTGGCCTATGGTTGAACTGCAAGAAACCGCGGGTGTTGTGTTCCATCACCGAGTGCTTCAAGTGAATATGAAGTTGTGTTCCCTTCCTAAAACTCATTGCCGCACACTTTCACGGGCAAATGCAACATAAATAAGAGCAATATTCTTATTGCTTCCGAATTTCAAAACACCAGCCAAGAAAAACGTTGTGGCGGACAATTTTCAGTTTTGTAACCATCACATACAATTCTCGGCTTTATTTTAGTAGCCTACATGACTGTGGTCATCAAACATATGACGAAAACATCTAAAGAGGAAATAAATCTGCTGGTGAGCACCCAACGCTAAGTTACATAACTTGCTAAAAGGTTAAAGCACAAACCGAGGGCTGTCAGCACAGCAAGCTCGAAGTTAACAGGAGAGGACAAACATTACAGCTGCCAAGTTTTCTGTGCTTATGTGAGACATTACAATGATTATGTGTGACACTGAGTGACAGTTCATCACAAGTAGAACAAGGCAGTAATGTTCATGCAATGAAGTCAATGTCTGATATTATCTCCCTTTACTGCAGTATAATGTTGTAGTAACCGATTTAAAAGAGCCACGGTGTCCATTCCGCAGCATGGACGCAGAACTGTGTAAGCAAAAGCAATTCCTAGGCACAGAGGTTGCACGAGGGGTGGAAAGGGAGGCGCGCTCCAGCACACGGCACCTTTTGAAATACACCTCCCACCTGATATGAGCGGACAGACGTCTCTGCCCACAGTGGCCCCAGTAACCGCGTTTGTTGAAGTAGACGTGTTCTCTACTTACATTATCGATTGTGTAGCATGCTGGGATTGTACCTTAATGTGACTTTACCCCAAACAAACCCAATACAGTGCATCACTGTTATTCCAAATAGAGCAGGGGGTAAGACAGTACTTCTCAAACGCAAGGAAGCGATCACCCGGCAGCCCACAGCTGCACAATTCTGGGAGCTGTGGAGAACAGCACTTTGAGAAATAACATTAAGCGTGGAGGCTTCTGGACGGGTTTTATTTGTGAAACACTTTGGTCCGCCAGTATGATAATCATATGACTTCGCATAGGTCAAAGTGCATTAATATTTTAGAGCATACCATCCAGTGGCGTAGCTGGGGGGGGGGGGGGGGGATGGGGGCGGACCGCCCCAGGCGGCACGAGTTTCCCAGTCTCGTGTGTGTGCGCAGATGCTGCCTGCCATGGTCACAGTGGACTGCTGCAGCACCAGTTCAGGTGACTGCTCTCGCTGATACTCTGAACGGGACAGTTCTGCACCCCCGTGTGAGCTGGACGTGCCCCACAAGCAGCAATCAATAGTGAAGGTGTCAGAATGACCAGCCTGGGCGGTGTGCAAGCAGGAAACAACTCACCCCAGTGCAGATCTGCCAATCCGGTTAGTGCTAGCCAACACAAGAGGAGCAGAAGCAATCCCAGCAAAGCCACTGGGCCCCCTGGAATAATGCTCTGGAGGATATGTGCATGAATTTGAGAGGAAGCAGAGCATTAATATCTCGGCAATGACTGCTGCAGTGGACGAGGCGGCGCCACAGAGCCATTGGTATCACAGGCACACACTTCTGCCAGAGCAATCCTTTAACGCGCAGTACACAGCTGATTTGCAGGACATCTCAGAAAATGCGGTGATGCAGAAATGGCCTTTAAAAACCGTTAGCGTAACCTGTGATGTGGGGCACATGGCAGGGCTGAAACATGGCATTTGGCTGCCAATGGTCTTCCCCTCGCTCTTCATTACAACTTAGTGTACCAATGAAATAGTACATAAAATTGAGTACAGCTCATAGTTGAGAGTGGGGTATTGAGATTAAGAAATCCACCCCTACAAGATATCCCTTTATGTTGGAAGTAGCGATTCCAAAATCTGAAACAGTCTAATTTAATAGAAGAAAAGGAGACAGTGAAAATCTACTCCACTACTTAGAGGTGCACCTGGACAACCTGAGCAAATAAATTACAGGCCTTTTTATTGCAAATACGCAATCAGGCGTTCATACCTGTGAATTACTGACCACAAATAAAGTCATCAGAAGATTGGGCATGGCTACTAGCAACCCTTTCAAATACATCACCTGGTGGTGGGGACTGAAGTTTGCACAACAACAACAAGCAACTGAGGATTTGTTCTCGGAACATTCATGGCCTTGCTCAATTGTTGGCCGAACCCGAATCAATCTCCTTTCTACAATGTTTTGAAAAGTTGATGCTGCAGGAGACATGGAGAGAACAGGATACACCATTGATTGGCTATAATGAATTTAACCTTCCAGCTACGCGCTCAATTAAACAAGGTAGTGCCCAGGGCGTCTTTTCATTCTATATGGCAATGGAGCTGAATGCGAAGATAGAAGTAATTGACTTGCAATTGTTGTGGTTACAAGGGGTTCTCATACAGTTCGATTCTCATTTGATAATAACATTGAATATCTATTTAAGCAAAATGAAAAAACTAAATGACCTAGTGGTTTACCCGGGGTACATTGTAAAAGCTTTAGCAGTCAGTTATCCGATGGCCGGCCTAATCATTTCTGGTGACTTCAATATACAATTGGTCTCTTAAGTCCCTAGAACAGTCAAGCAATAGATCTGCTAAGCTGTTCCGTGATAATCTGCAGCAGCCTGGCCGAATCATGCTTATTGAACTGTCCCTGTGTAAATCAAGGGAAATTCCAACGTTTAAAAATTCGAACTACGGTACAATTAGACTATAATTTTACATTAGCTGACTTGGATCGAAAAATCCACGATTATAAGGTGATTCCAAGAGAGGAAAGCAACTACAATCCCCAGTTATTAACTTTGGATTTGCCAATAAGTCATAACCATGGGTTCCTTGCTCGCTATGCCACTGGATTCAAGCTAGCCTGGCGAGGGGTGATACCCCAAAACCGGTCCCAATCAATAACAGAATTTGTAAAGCGCACTACTTACCCGCGAGGGTCTCAAGGCGCTGGGGAGAAAAAAAGGGGGGGGGGGGTGCTGCTACTGGTCGAACAACCAGGTCTTGAGTAGCCTCCTGAAGGTCAGCAGGTCTTGGGTCTGTCGTAGGCTTAGTGGAAGGGTTTTCCAGGTCTTGGCGGCGAGGTGGGAGAAGGATCTGCCGCCGGTGGTAGTTTTTCGAATGCGAGGGACGGTGGCGAGGGAGAGGTCGGCGGAGCGGAGTTGGCGGTTGGGGACGTAGAAGAGGAGTCGTCTGTTGAGGTAGGCTGGGCCAGTCTTGTGGAGTGCCTTGTGTGCGTGGATGAGGAGTTTGAAGGAGATTCTCCTGTCGACGGGGAGCCAGTGCAGGTTCCTCAGGTGGGGGTGATGTGGCTGTGGCGTGGTACATCGAGGATCAGGCGTGCGGAGGCGTTTTGTATGCGTTGCAGTCGCTTGATGAGCTTGGCCGGGGCTCCGCGTAGAGGGCGTTCCCATAGTCAAGTCTGCTACTGACGAGGGCCTGGGTGACTGTTCTTCTTGCATCTGTCGGGATCCACCTGTAGATCTTGCGAAGCATGCGGAGGATGTTGAAGCAGGAGGAGGAGACTGCGTTGACTTGCTTGGCCATGGAGAGCGTTGAGTCGAGGATGACTCCCAGGTTGCGTGCGTGGTCGGTGGGTGTCGGGGCTGCTCCCAGCGTAGTTGGCCACCAGGAGTCGTCCCAGGCCGAGGGGTTGGAGCCGAGGATGAGGACCTCTGTCTTCTCCGTGTTCAGTTTTAGTCGGCTGATCTTCATCCAATCGGCGACGGCCTTCATTCCTTCATGGAGGTTGGATTTGGCGGCGAGGGGGTCCTTGGTGAGGGAGAGGATCAGTTGAGTGTCGTCGGCGTATGAGATTATGTTGAGGTCGTGCTGTCTGGCGATGCGTGCGAGCGGGGCCATGTAGATGTTGAACAGTGTTGGGCTGAGGGACGATCCCTGGGGTACGCCGCAGATGATCTCGGAGGCTTCGGATCGGAATGGTGGGAGGCGGACTCTCTGGGTTCTGCCGGCGAGGAAGGAGGTGGCCCATTCCAGGGCCTTGTCTCGGATCCCTGCGTCGTGGAGGCGTGCGCGTAGAGTGCGGTGGCAGACAGTGTCGAAGGCGGCAGAGAGGTCCAGCAGAATGAGGGCTGCGGTCTCACCGTTGTCCAGCAGGATCCTGATGTCGTCGGTGGCGGCGATGAGGGCAGTCTCAGTGCTGTGGTTGCTGCGGAACCCCGATTGGGATGGGTCCAGGATGCGGTTTTCTTCGAGGTATCGGGTTAGCTGTTTGTTGACGATCCTCGATGACCTTGGCTGGGAACGGAAGCAGGGAGATGGGCCGGAAGTTCTTGAGGTCTCTCGGGTCCGCCTTGGTTTTTTGAGTAGGGCGTTGATCTCTGCGTCCCAGGATGCTGGTTTCCGGTCCAGGGAGGACCTGGCCTGGCAGTTTGGGCTGGACTGTTCCATGAGGAGCAGGATCAAGACTGATTTGCATTTAGCAGGGTCCAAACTGGGGTGGCATAGTGAGCAAAAGAACGATGGATTAAACCCAGATCTCTAGACTGGGGGTGAGTGGTTGAAAAGTTTCAGCACTCAGTCTGTCTTCTTCTGTTTACTGTGAGTAGGTATGATTCATATTCAAAAGACTCGAATAAACACTCAGCCAACTTTTGCTATATCTATATGATCCGCAGGGCTTTAGCAAGGGGTTTTGTTATCATACTGGCATCTTCAGGGTGGCTTTTCAGTGTACAGTAATGCAGGTCTGAATACCAGTAAAGGACAACCTGCGCTTTGTTGTATGTGGTCCTGGTCTGACGGGACTAACCAGAACCTCACAAGACAGCTTTGCGGGACAGGCTAGTACCTCAAAAAATTGAGATGTTCTTTTATTAGTAGTGCAGCTTACCCACACCTAAATTTCAATGCTCTGGGGGCATCACCCGTTTCCAAAAAATGAATCGGAGGCGGTGTCGGTAGAGAGCCCTGATGCCAGCTCCCCAAGCTTCCATCGTCCCACACTACCCCTTTTGCTTTCAGGGGCCTTCTACTGGTCTGTAGACATGCCATTAGTAACCCTTTAAAATGCAGACTTCGCAAGGCCCTTAGATCCTTAACAGGACCTCGGTTTCCCTCACACAACACTCATGCCAATTCTGCCAGTATATTGTCGCAAGTCCCACCCCAGCCACTTCTGCTGTGCCCTAAGAACACAAGCAACCCATTGAGTCTTAAAGGGCCCTAGGCAAGTTACAATGGCCTGGAGTCACTCTGCTTCCACCACAGACCCTCGGCTCCACTCTACCAGCCTGGATCCCCAGTGAACTCCTGGTTCTTACAGCTCACTGCCAGCACTCAGATCTGTGTAGTGAGCCCCAAAAGCTTTACTCAACACCCCAGCCCTTTTGGAATTTTGTTAGTAACATGCATGTGAAATAACTCCTCAATGCCATCTAGTTTCACTTATTTTCAGTAAATGTATGCAAGTTAACTTACCCATCTTCCGTGAGGATAAGGAAAATGCTACTTCCCCAGTATGCATCTGTTCTTGGCATGTAGAGCTGTAGATTCACATGCTTTGTATAAGTCTGCCATCTAGTGTTGGGTCAGGATGTTTGCACTTTGTTTTTTTAGAAGTCTTTTCCAGTCACGAGGTAGGTGACTCCTCCTTTCGGCGATAGTGCGCATGGGCATCAACAACATTGATAGATTGTTTTCCAGCAGAGGGCGAGAATGGAGTTAGAAAGAGTAGAATAGAGATGTCCATGTGTATGTATCCAAGTAAGATATTACTGGAACAGGTACAGATACCCAGGGAGGTGGGAGGGCACATGTGAATCTACAGCTCTACATGCCAAGAACAGATGTTTACTGGGGAAGTAGCATTTTCCGTTTGAGGCATGCGAGTTGTAGATCACATGCTTTGCATAGACTATACAGCAGTAATCTCCAAAGCGGTGGCTAACCTGTAGCTGTTGTAGTAGTTTGAAATAGTGTACGTAGTACTGCCTGGCCTACATTAGCTTGTTGTCTAGCTAACACATCTACACAATAGTGTTTTGTAAATATGTGTGGTGTAGACCATGTTGCAGCTTTACAGATGTCAGCTATGGGAATGTTTCCTAAGAAAGCCAGAGAAACCCCTAGTTTGCGGGTGGACTGGGCCCTAGAGGGAATTGGTATATTCTCTTTGCTTTTGCATAGCAAGTTTGAATGCATTTAACTATCCATCGTGCAATACCCGATTTAGAAATGGGATTGCCTTTGTGTGGTGGAGCAAAAGCGACAAAGAGTTGGTTAGTTTTATGAAAAGGGTTTGTCCTTTCTATGTAATAGAGTAATGCTCTTAACATCCAAGGTGTGTAGAGCACGTTCTGCCACAGAATCTGGTTGAGGAAAGAACACTCAGATTGGTTGATGTGGAAGGCAGAAACAACTTTAGGTAGAAATGTAGGGTTAGTGTGAAGAACCACACTGTTTTGGTGTACTTTTAAAAATGGTTCTTATATGGTTAATGCCTGAAGCTCACCCACTCTCAATGATGTGATAGCAATGCGGAAAGCAACTTTCCAAGTGAGAAATTAGTTCACATTTATCCAATGGCTCAAAGGGTGGACCCATTAGTCATGTAAGAACAATATTAAGATTACATACTGGGGAGGTGGAAGTCTTGGTGGAATAACTCTTGAGTCCTTCCATAAAAGCCTTAATAACAGGCACTCTGAAAAGAGACAGATGTTGTCTATTCTGAAGGTATGCAGCTACTGCGGCGAGATGTAAGCGTATAGATGTGAACGCTAAATTTGAGCGTTGTAAATGTAGTAAATAGCAAATGATATTTTGAACGGAAGCATCAAGTGGGTTGATATGATTGTTCAAGCTCTTGTAGTAGGTCTTCTGGCCTCTTTAATGATATTCAGTCTGGTGGAAGATTCAGATAACCAAACTCTAGGACTTCAGGTGCCATATCGCAAGGTTGAGAGGTTTGGGATCTGGGTGTCTCATCTCTCCATGGCTCTGCGTGAGGAAACTGGATGTGAGATGTACTTTTGATGAGGAACTACTTACTGAGAGTTCCAACAGGGTAGTGAACCAGGGCTGACGGGCCCAAGTAGGAACTACCAGGATTAGTGTGAGGGATGTTTGTCTGAGCTTCCGAACCACTAGTGGAATGAGTGGGAGAGGCAGAAAAGCGTAGGCAAATAACCCTGACCAATTCATCCATAGAGCATTGCCTTTGGATAATGGGTGTGGATACCTGGAGGCAAAGTTTGGGCTTTTTGTGTTTTGGTGTGTGGCGAACAGATCTATGTCTGGGAAGCCCCACATCTGAAAGAACGGGAGGAGAACTTGAGGGTGAAGTTCTTACTCGTAGATCTGTTGTCTGTCTGCTGAGCAGATCTGCGATCTGATTGTTTACTCCTGGGAGGTGTTCCGCTAGGAGATACATTTTTTGATGCATGGCCCATCTCCAAATGGCTTGTTCAAGGTGTGACAGTTGGAGAGTGTGCCCCCCCCGTTTCGGTCTGCAATACATGGCAGTCCTGTCTGTGCGTAGTAGGACAGCTTTGCCTACAAGGTGAGTTTGGAAGGCTTTGAGCGCTAGAAAGACTGCTAGCAGCTCTAGATTTATGTGGAGTTGTTTTTCCTTTCGACTCCACAATCCTTGAATTGTGCGAGTTTGGAGATGAGCTCCCCAACCATTCAGTGATGCGTCTGTTAGCACTGCCTGTGGAACTGGGTCGATGAAAGGCTACCCTTTGGAAAGGTTCTGTGGATTCCACCACTGCGTAGAGCGATGAGTGGGGCTGTCCACCAACACTAGATCTGTCACTAGATCTGTCAATCAACGCCGAGACGGATTCCACTGATGTGCTAAACATTCCTGAAGGGGACTCATTTGAAGTCTTGCATACAGAACTATCATGATGCGAGATGCCATCATTCCTAGTAGCTGCATGAATACCCGAGCTGGTAATGAGTGGTTGGGTTGAAATTTGGAAATGAGAACCTGAATATTGTGGATTCTGGCTGGATTGGGACAGACTAGCGCTTTTTGTGCATCTATAGTGCCCCCCCCCACCCCCCCGCCCCAAGTATGTTTGCATTTGACGGTTGGAGATGAGACTTCAACATTTACTGTGAATCCGAGGTCGTGCATTAAGTGTAGTGTTCTTGGAGTGTGCTGTAGGCATTTTGTGAGGGTGCTGGCTTTGATTAGCCAGTCGTCTAGATATGGGAAGACGTGGACATGTCTTCGCAGATGTGCAGCGACTACTGCCAGGCATTTGGTGAATACCCTGGGAGCAGTGGTGACTACGAATGGGAGCACTTTGAATTGGTAATGTTGTCCCGCTGCCACAAACTTGAGGTATTTGCGATGAGTGGGATGTATTGGAATATGGAAGTATGCATCCTTTAAGTCCAGAGTGGACATAAAGTCGCCTTGTTGTAACAGAGGCAGCACCTGTTGGAGAGTGACCATATGGAAGAGATCTGAATGAATGTATAGATTTAATTCTCTGAGGTCTAATATAGGTCTGAGAGATCCATCCTTTTTGGGAATCAGAAAGTAATGGGAGTATACACCTGTCCCTTGATATTGTAATGGGACGGGTTCTATAGCTCCTTTTTCCAGAAGAGATTGGACCTCTTGTTTGAGTAGGTGTATATGTTCTGGAGATAGTTTGTGTTTTCGTGGTGGAATGTTTGGAGGCTTGTTGGTAAGCTCCAGGCAATAACCAGATTGGATAATTCGTAAAACCCATTTGTCTGATGTGATGGTATTCCAGACTGGGAGAAATTGAGTGAGCGGTCCCCAGACAGGTGTTGAAAGATTTGGGGGGGGGGGGGGGGGTTGGTGGGGTGGGAGAAGGGGAGGAAAGCCACTGTTTATTTGTAGCTGGGGGAAGTACGGGGTGTATTAAATCTCCCTCTTTTGCCATCGTTTCCCCGAAATCCACCTTGAAAATAACCTCTGGTAGAGGGGGATTGACTATTGCCTCTATGAGGTTGAGGACCCGTCAGTAGGCATGGTCTTTGAGCCTCCCCTGTAAAAGGGGAGGCAAAAGGAACCACGGTTTGAGGGCGTCTGCAGTGCTCCCATTGAATTGGCTCCCTCAGTGTCTCTTCATTTTTTCTAATGAAGTGTCAACTGTAGGGTCAAATAAATGTTCCTTGTTAAATGGTAAATTTAAAATGGAAGCTTGAACCGCCGGTTTAAATCCGGATACTCTTAGCCATGCGTGACGTCTAAGTAGGACGCTGGTGTTAATAGCGCGTGAAGCAGTGTCTGCTGCGTCTAGAGCACACCTGATTGACTAGTTGGAAATAAGCTTCCCTTCCTGGATGAGGTCATGAGCTTTAGCTTTATGCTCATCAGGCAGATGTTGGATTAGCTGCTCTAACTTATCATAATGAGCTCCGTCATACCTTGCTAAGAGTGCTTGTGTATTAGCTATGCACCAATAATTGGCTGCTTGCGCTGCTACTCTTTTGCCTGAGGCATCTATTAATTTAGATTCTTTATCAGGAGGCGGGGCGTCTCGGGTTTGAGAATTAGCTTGTTTACGAGCATTTGATACCACTAAAGAATCTAATGGAACCTGACCCCTGATGTAAATTGGGTCTAAGTGCAGCTTTATATTTGTCACCTCTAGGTGTGAGGACCCTAGCTCGCACTGGATCTTTGAATACCTCATCTACATGTTTTAACATACCTTTGAAGCATATGTAGTGTATGTGTAGTCTTTTGCGATGCACTTAGTGTCTCAAATAAGAAATCTTCCTCAAGAGGCTCCTTATGTAGCTGTACTTTATGGTACTGTGCGGCTCTATTAAGCAGTTCAATGAACCCCATATTGTCATCTCGAGGAGAAGGCTCAGATGGGTATAGGTCTGGGTCATTATTATTGGGATCAGTGTTAGTCGGCCCATGGAGCATTATCTTGTGGCACATCTCCATGTGTGTCCCCATCTTGATCCCCATCATCTTGATAATCTGGATATTGTGGCCGAGGGGAATTTGTGGGTGTTATGAGCAAATTATGATCAATAGGTGGAGAATGTGAAGGTGAGAAAGGTGGTGGAGAAGTTAGTACCTATACTCTCTCTTTAGAGGGATATGATGAGTCCTCAAAATTCTGGCTCTTTTTCCTGTCAACTTTGCATAAAGGTGTCCTGTTTTAGGGTTAACAGCAAGTTCCTTTTGTTTGGGGTCCGTGTTAGCAGGTGGAACATCCAAACAAGGCTCCTTAGATGGTGGAAGAGCCGCTTTTTCTCTTGGGGCCAGAATTTTCGGTGTGGAAGATTTTGGTGCCGATGATTTTGGAGCAGAGGATTTTGGCGCCGAAGATTTCGGATCTGAAAGCTGTTTCGTTCCAAAGTGTTTGAGGGATCAGTGGATTTGGTTTTCGGTGCCGAAGTTTTGGGTTCGGTCCCCGAAGGAGGGCGACTCGGTCCCGAGCCGGAAGGCTTTGATACGTGTTTCGGTGCCAGGCCCGAAGGCGGAGTGGTCAAAACTTTCTCGGTGCCTACCTTGGCCCGAAGGCAGAGGAGGGATCGGAGCCTTTTTAGAGTGTACCTTTTGGGGCAGAGGAGTATCTTAACTCACGGGACGCTGACCGGGCGTGAGGTCTTCCTCGATGTCAGATTCTTCCTCGGACACGTAGATGTGTTCTTCCTCCTCTGCCTCTGCTCCATGTGCTTCAAAGATCTCCTGGTCGACATTTTTTCCGAAAAGATCTGGAGCAGAGTCTGTGTTGCTGATACATTTCGTGACGTCGAGCCAGACAGTCACGGAGCGTCTTCTTCGATCAGAACGATCGGCAGGCTTCGCAGTGGTCTTCGTTGTGTTCAGGTGACAAACACAAATTGCACACGTCGTGTAAATCTGTGCCGGGGTACTTAGAGTGGCACCCGTGGCAGAATTGGAATGGAGTCTGTTCCATCTACTGCAAACTCAGTCGACGTCGCTAGGCTCAACGGCATTGCATGAGACATTCCGATCGAAGTTTTTTTAGAAATTGATACGATACGCAAAGGTAGAATTACGTGATCGAGAAACAATACCGTCGAGGGTAGTGGATTGCGCACAGAGGGGAACCCGAGAACGGTGTCGAACCGAAGGGAAGCAATTCACGTCCGAACCCGATGGCGGAAAAAAACAATCTAACAATGGAGTCGATGCCAATGCACACTATCACAGAAAGGAGGAGTCACCTACCTCGTGACTGGAAAACACTTCTTCGAACAAAAACAAAGTGCAAAAATTCGGACCCAACACTAGATGGCAGACTTATGCAAAGCATGTGATCTACAGCTCACATGCCTCAAACTTAGTTTAAGGAAACAGTGGTCTTAAAGACAACTACACAGGCGAAGTAACCATTATCTGGGGATAAACCTAGCAATGCCACTAACATAGATTACTGATGTCTCAGCTTCAGTTTTATAACAGGAGCCACTTTTTGCCTTAGTGCCACAGTGACTTAAGGGTTGATTCTACTAAATTGAGTCACAAATATAGGAGCCTGGGAATCCTCTTGCTAGCATTAGAGGGAAAGTGCTTTCATACCCTGGGTATCTGATTAAAGTAGGCCCTGAAGGAGAATCTAAAGGAACAGCTGTTTGGGCTGGTTAAATTGAAATGTATGCAAGAGACAAAGTGACGTGACAAGCAAACTGCTGCAAAAAAAGAAAAAAATGATCTATTGACTGTAGATCTTTACACTGTGCATTTTGACTAGTGGTGGAGCATGTTATCTGACTTGAAACACAAACACCTACGCATCTCTTCTGCCATATGCAGATTTCAAATACAAAAGTCCCAACTACCTAGGTCACACGTACTAGACTGGGCTGTGGCCACCAGCTTTCATCAGGAAGGCACTGCAAGAAGTAACCAACATAGGGCACCTTTCCAGCATGATAGTTATGCTTTGAGATATGGTATAGAGACTATCCAATAGCTTGCCCTAGGACAAATATGGAAGCCGCAGCTGGTAAGCTTGGTAAGTTGTCAGGTAACCAGTGTTCAGCCCAATATTTCTGCTATAGGGGCAGGTCCCCCAAACACAGATACTGTTTGATGAAAACTTAAAGCTCCTTTTTCCTCCACTTTCTACCTTCAATGATTGCGAAGGACAGCGGGCACAGTTTAGGGTTACCTCGGAAACACCAATGACCCAAAACAGCATTGAGGATTTGGACAGTTTTCTTAAGGCATACACACATCTGCTTGCTCATGTGCCAGACTTGATTCTATGAAGAATTGTTCTGAAAGTCTGAACAACCTATAAAAGTTATGAAATGTTTGTCAATAAAAGCAACCACAGACACTGGCTTGGATGGTATTTCATCAACGCAAAGCTGTAATTCTGTGCATTGGGTGGTACAAGGCTGGCCATTTTTCAGCTCAGCATGGGTAGTACTAGCTAATCTTATGCTTAAAGACTTTGCTGTAAAAATGGCAAAAGACTGTCGCTTTCTAGCTCGGCGTGGATGGCATTGAACTAATCCTTGGCCTAAAAACTTTGCTAGAAAAACAGACATTTGAGGGGAGCAGATCCAGTTTTGCAATTTGCTAGGGACTGCACTCCACTTAAAACTTGGGAACTACCCAGAGTTCCTTGCTTCTCTTTTGCATTATACATTTGGGTAGCTCCCAAGTTTAAGTGGAGAGTAGACACACACACACACACACACTTGAGAGCATGTATTCAAGATGAAAAGAACTCATAAGCTGACTGTTGAAGAATTTCCAAATGCATGTAAATCGGATGTTTTAGAGTAATAAATCATGTGGGGGAGAGGTATTGCAGTTATCTAACTCACATGGATGCATTCCAAATTGGCAAGTCATTTTTTCTTCAGCTTACTGCTGGGAGCCCTACCTGATGCACTGAGATGATCACCACTAACAATCTCACCCGTGGTGGCTACTAAAGTAATAGTGTTGCAATAGTGACCACAAACAAATATTAGTAGGTAGGAGGATTTTCATGGACCATAAGTAGCTCCTGTCACAGAAAAGGTTGAGACCCCTGCTCCAGACAAACCCCCTGGAAAGAGTTGGAGTATGAGCACGCTTGGTGCTACATTAGACTAGCATTAAATAATTTTTTAGGGCTATTTTCAGGTCTTAGTTAAAGAACTGTGCAGCACTGCCTGGGCAAGCTCATCGTTCTCACTAACTTTTCAGCTAAACCCACAGTGATAATCTGCATGGATGCATAAATGGAGCCTTTTTCATGAAAGTGTTGGGAATGTGTATTAGGACTTTAGAGGGGAGACTAGGAGAAACCCCCTTTCCAGCGGGGGTTTGTCTGGAGCAGGGTTCTCAAACCTAGTTATAAGCCAGTTTTGGCCCAGGCTGCACAAAGCAAGGGATAACATTACTTTTCCACTAAACCTCAATCAAAATCCACATTCACCAAGAAATTTTACTTTTAATGCAAAGTAGAAAATAACTGTTGAATCATTTTGCTGGAATTCTCCCAAATTAAGATGTAAACTGAGGATTTTAACTGTACTGAAGCCTATTCATGGAGAATTTAGCTTGGGCTACACAAATACATCTTTTTCATCTATAGTCACTGTGAGGGCACACTGTTTTTAATACATAGGGTGACTTTTTTATATAAATGAACTGACTTGTCCTGTGGTCTTTTAAAGGCACCCTTTAGGGGCGAGTTCATATACAAAATTGAATTTACCTAAATGGTAAAGGCACGCTACCTTTCCATGCATCACTGCAGAGCTTTTAAACTGCAGCTCAGGCAGAGGACAGTGATGCACTGGGCAGCTAGATTTGTTTTACATACGTTTGTCGTGCAAATACACATGGCAGTCTACATATAACCGGTTAATGTTCAAGCCATTAGTACAATTTTAGGGCACATGCTGGTATTGTCAGGGTGACAATGTACAGAGACCT
This sequence comes from Calotriton arnoldi, assembly GCA_963921515.1. Lineage (NCBI taxonomy): Eukaryota > Metazoa > Chordata > Amphibia > Caudata > Salamandridae > Calotriton > Calotriton arnoldi. The sequence goes on from CAWUFW010001659.1 coordinate 758,636, forward strand.
AATACCAGCATAAACAGGATCCAGAAAAAAGTGACAAATTTGGTGTGACTACTTAGAAAAGGTGACTTTGCTACACAGACTAAGTTAACAATCCTATACCCTCCCCAGGGGTTTGACTACTAATGCATAATTTGCTAGACTAGTTCCAGAGTGTGCAAAATTAGCCAGACAATGAAGGACCTGTGTTAATCATTATCTAATTTCGGGGAAGGTTGGGGGAGAGGAGAGAGCAATAATAATGAACACAGCAGAAAAGGGTATCTTGTGGACACTCTCTTAATCTAAGCCCTCCTGCAACAATATAACCTATAGACTTTGCATTTGAATGAAATAAACAACTCTGAACTGAAGTGGAAACCTTTGAAATGCAGTGCAGGGTCTGACATAGAAGTAACATTTGCAGAAACAAACATGGTCAGGTGGAGTACCAGGTGAGGTGCACAAAGAAGTTGGCTAGGCAACATCTAGACATCCGGGACTTTGTTTTAACAACCTTTAAGTATCCATCTCATGATTTTCCCCAGATGAATTGTACACAGACCAACTCAAAATAATGTAATTCCAACTAAATTGGTTTCATTTAAACTAGTTATTGAATAGATCTGCTACATTTAATATAACTACATACACCTAACTATTGCTTCATGGATGCCAAAACTATACATTGTATGTTAAGCCACGGCTGATGTTTTAGCATCAGTAGTGTGCATGCTCATGTGTCACTAAGTGCCACAGACAGATTGATCATTGTTGGAGCATGTTAAAATGTTTTTTCCCTTTTCTTAAATAATAAAGAAATATGAAATAAATCTATTGCACTATGGGCAGACATCTAATATTCACTATGGTATACTCTGCTAGCATCCTTTAGCAGGTTGCACCATCTCTGAACAACGAGCTCTTTTATAAAAAAATCAGGAGTGACAACTGCTTGGCCATTCTACTAAAATACATATAAACCAATCTATAAGCAATGGATTTCGTCTACTTCAGGCAGACTGACTAGAAGCAAGTCCTAAATTTGAAGGCAACTCCGATGTCCCATACCTGATCTGGCCCCCAGATTGTAAAGGCTGGTTGACGATGCACAAGAATGACAATTGTGCTATGGTGGGAATTTCAGACGGTCGGCGCCTAAATTCCGAAGTGTTCCTTTGTGAATATAACAAATGGATATTGGTTGATGTCATCCAATTGTTAGAGAAGCTATTAGTGCAGAAAGTTTAAAAAAAAAAAAAAAAAAAAAAACTTGATCCAGTTAAAGGACCCACCTTCTGTAATACCTAAATTATGCCTACAATCCTGTTATTTAAGACCTACCTGGGAAGCCGCTAGCACAAATATTGGACTGGAAATCCAGGTAGTAACTGCTACTAATTCACAGAAGTATAAAAAAGTGATTTTCAGTGTTGTAACATCACTTGAGGAAGAGTCTGATTTATGGTCTTCTCTCACCACCCAGACTCCAGAGACCAGATAGAGGTGGTGGAATGGAGGAGAACAGCTTGGGATGGGAGTTTGCATACTCACTGGCTGTACCCACACCCTTCTGGTCGCCACAGACTGGAGAGTAGTGAAATGTTTGCAATGCTTAAGCATCCACCACCACCTAATTTGTTTATTTGCATGATGGACTTGAGGATATGGTAAGGAAGAGAACTGATGCAGGTGGAAATGAATAGGAAGGGGCTCATCGTATGTTGCTTTGTCATGACTACTGACCCCTGCATAGCCAACCCAGGAGTTCTGCTCTTGAGGTCAGTGACCAAGTGACACCAGACTTGAATTTCACCCTACTATATAATAACCCAGTGGAGGTTGTTCTAGTTAGGTCAGTGTTTCCATAGGAAATTAGTTTGTGTTGATAATTACTTTGCCACTGTGACAAATGTCCATTAAACTTTCCAAAAAGTGCTTTTTTTGCATCGATTGTGCTTGCAAAGTTTAGGGGGTGATCTGTCAAGCAGGGGCTGAAAAAAAGGTGGTCCCAAAACTACAAAATCCCCATGCATTTTCCATAGACTTCAAGAAGCGCTACCGCAAAAATTGCCAAAGGGAATTACTCCAAATTTGGCGGAAAGCTAGATTTTGGTCTGCACATTGCGCGTTTTGTGATGGTGTAAATGTGTTCAGTAGCTTTTAAGAAATTAAATCAAAAAATATTTGTACATCTGGACGCGGTTGGTTCCCCCGAGAGGCTCATGGGAGTGTCAATTTAAAAATAGATCATTCTGAGTGGCCCAGGGAGCTTTTTCTCCCTTGGGCCATCTCACTCCCATGGGAGGGAGCGCTCTGACTGGCTGCCAGAAACATGAGAACAAGCATTTGCAATGCAATAGGTCTTGCATTTGTCAGAGTAAGAGCTATAGGCGTGTAAATGACAATGTCTTTTATCTATGTGTTGGTGTAGTGGATGTATGAACGGAGACACAGCTGCAGCACTGCCTAGAGGACTCAGAATGAGGAATTCAATGGTACTCATTTTATCAACCTCAGAAGGATAAAAGGCTGAGTGGACCTGCCAGGATTTGAACCTGTGACCATGACGTCAAACACCGGCCTCTACAGTGGACGATTTGTCCACTAAGACACCAGACCCCCGGGACACAGCAGTTTCCCTGCCTGCACCTGTGTGGGCAGGGAAACGTGCATTTGCTCCTGTCCGGCAGAGCATTTTTCAATCTCCCACCGAACAGGAGCAAACACCAAGTCTGCTCCCAGCAGGCGGGAACTATAAAAATGCTCTCATCGGCTAGGAGCAGACTTGTGTTCTGTTTTCATGCCTACCATGTGTGTGCAGGGAAACAGAACATAGTGGGGGCGTGGCTTGGCGAGCCATCATGGCGGACGTGAGCTGAGAGCGCTCCGCCCAGCCTCGCCTATATCCTGAAAATATCCTGCCTCTCCGGTCACTACTTCGGTCCCGGAGCAGCCCCGTGTCAATCGGACACTGCAGACCGGCCCCTGGGCCGGCTCCGACATCGTGGGGTGCCCCGTGACGGCTGTGTGGTGCCTGGAAGGGGACGCGGCCTGCTGGGGGCGTGGCCCAGTGTGCAGCCGGGGAGTCGCCTGGTTCTCCGGCCGAGGTGGCGTGACGCTACGGCAGCGGCGGAATTCGCGAGCCGCGCATCAGAGTTAGTTGGAGCCCCGGCCGGTGCCGGCGGAGCGGAGATCCCTTCCCGAGGGCTGGCTGCCCCCTAGCCTCGAGGTCTCCCGCGGAGGCGCAGTGCGGCTCAGCGGCCATTTCGGGCCGCGGCGGCAAGGTATCGTGGAGAGGACATAGTGCGGTAGGCTGGCCGCCATTTTGGTGCTGCATCTCTGCGCGGGGGTAGCCCAGCCGGATTCCGGAGGTGAAGGGGGCCCTCTGCAACGTTTGGAGCCTCTCCTGTCCCAGTGGTCGGCTGGGACCTGTGAGTACTTTTGCGCCTCCTGGACGTGAAGCCTGGCAGTGGCCCGCACCCCCCCCATCATCCCTGGGCCCCGGCTCCTCTTCCCCCCCCACCCCCCTCTCTGTACAGGTTAGCTGGGGGTTCGGCGTTCTTGTTGAGGCACTGTGGGGTGTGCGCGGCGGGCTGGCCGTTGTCCCGGGGCTGCACCGCTGAGTGGCAGTGATCTAGCCGGACCTGGGTTGTGAGGGAGGTCCACTATAGTATTTGGGGCCTTCCCTGTCCCGGCGGTCGGCTGGGACCCGCACCCCCATGTACATCTTTGTGCTTCGGCCTCTCCCCCCCCACCGGCCCCCCCCGCCCCCCATTTCCCCTTGTGTTTATCTGCTGGGGGTTCGGCGGTCTTGCCGGGCCGCAGGGGGGGGGGGGTGGGGGGGAAGCATGCACCAGGGACGCCTTGACAGAACGCCTTGAGGGGCCCCCGCTGAGGGCCCTTTTTCAGTGGGCCATATGGACCGGTGTGTGGTATCCTGGATTTGTACTCCGTCTGCTTTGCCGCAAGGTATATTGTTGGGTCCCTGGTGCCGCCGAGTGAGGACCCCCGACCTCCGCCTAAATAGTGGTGCGCCCAGTTACTACGGGCGAGGGTGAGGCTGCTGGGGCCGAGGTCTTGCGCATTGCCTGCCTCCGCTTGACTGTGATCTATTTGCTCGCCTGCCACGTGGTGCACGGATTGTTAGTGACCCCTGGTCCGGGGTCGGCGGCGGTGAGCGGGCCATCATGACAAGAGAAACCAGGCAGCGGCTCGACCAAGCAGAGCACGATCGACAAATTTACGAGTCAAGGGACCCAGGCAGAGGCGACGGGGGGGAAAGGGGTCGGATGGGGGGGGTCGCAGGGCGCGGTGCCAGATAATGCTGCCCTCATGGCCGCCATCACCCAGTTCAGGGATGCCCTGGAGGCCAAGATCGGGGCGGTCGGCTCTGACGTGATGCTGCTGCGTCAGGACTTGCGGAACGCAGTTGCCCGCATTATGGAGACGAGAGTCTCGGGAGTGGAGGATGTGGTCACCACGCTGCAGCAAAGGGTATAGTCTCTTGAAACCACGCAACGGGGCCTGGCATCGAGGGTGGAGGATGCTGAAGGGAGAGCGCGGCTCAACAACCTGCGCTTTGTGGGCTTCCCGGAGGGCTGCGAGAGTGGGAACATGGAGCGGTTCTTTACAGAATGGCTCGAGGGCTGGCACCCCCTGGGGAGTTGTCGAAATGCTTTGTGGTGGAACGTGCACACAGGGCCCTGATGCAGAAGCCTCCACCGGGAGCCCGCCCGAGGCCTATCATAGCTAGGCTTCTCAATTACCATGATCGGGACGTTATCCTGAAACAGGCACGAGCCAAGGAGCCGTTGCTATTTGACAACTCGTGCTTACTGATCTTCCCGGACTACACGAAACAGGTGCAGCAACGGCGGCAGTCTTTCTTGCCTGCCAAGGCCCGCCTCCGGGAGCACAAACTCCCCTATGCCTTGCTTTATCCAGCTAGGCTGCGTGTGGTGTATCAGTCCTGCACCCACTTCTTTGATACACCGGAGGAAGTGTTCCTATGGACTGACGAGACGGTGCGGCTGCGTCCCCATTCGCCACCAGGGAGGGAGTCTGACTCCTCCTCAGGTGGGATTGTCCGGAATCACCTCAAGCCGAGGGGGAGAGGTGCCAGGCGTTCAAAGTCCAGGCGTCGGTCCCAGTCGGTTGGTGCTTCAGCACGTGAGGGGTCGACTTCCCGACAACATGCTTCGGCAGATTGATCGCAGGACGACTGTGTAATTTCTTCAACTGTTTGCATTGACCGGAGAGGCGGACACGAAGGCCGGTCTCTCTGTGGTGCTCTACGTGCCGAGAGAGGGCCAGCTGACAATGGGCTGTGAACTGGGGATCCATTGGCGGGTGAGGGGCGGGACCTCCTGTTGGGGTCAGCCTGCTCTGCCTGCCGCGACAGGTACTTCACTGTTCTTGAGGTACAGGGTGGGGGGTGGGTCAGTTGGGGGGGGGTCTGTTGTGTTACTGCACTGTCCATTAGAGTTCCGGAGCTTGTCAGTATGTACGGAGATTTGTTGCTGATGCCATTGAGTTACCTGGGGCCTGCACAGGGTAGGAATGTCTGATAGTACCCGGGAGGCCTCTGGGCTCCTCCGGGTCCTTAGCTGGAATGTTAGAGGGGCGCTCGACAAGATCAAACGGGGGGCTATTTTGAAGCTGGCTTGGCGCGCCAACGCAGACTTGTTGATGTTGCAGGAGACTCACCTCATGGGGACTAAGGCGTTGTGTTTCCAGCGCTTTGGATATGTTCAGGTCTTTCACTCAGGGTTCGTGAGAGGATCCGGGGGGGTTGCTATTCTAATACATCGTAGGGTGGCATACACACATGTTAAGTCGTGGGGGGATATGCAGGGCAGATACCCGTTTGTGCAGGATACGGTGGGCGGAGATACCTTAGTCCTAGGGAGCGTTTATGCCCCCCCGCCTCTGTCCTGGGGGCTGGCGGAGAAAATTATGACCATATGGGCAGCCATACCCGAGGGCCTGGCGGTCGTTGGTGGGGACTGGAACGATGTTATGGATATGGCCAGGGATCGTTGGAGGTTGTGGGGGGTCAACTGGAGGTCCGACATCCTACTAAACTGTATTCCCTAGTGACGAGTCTCGATTGGGTCGACCCCTGGCGTAGGTTGCATGGTACAACACAGGGCTACACCTATCTTTCGGCGGTTCATGACTCCTTCTCCCCCCCTTGACTATTTATTTGTCCCAAGGACATTGGACTACAGGGTGGTGGCGGCTGATATTCTCCCACGGGGACTCACTAGTGGCCCTCACTATACGGGCCGGTGGGACCCGTGGGCCCTTCCAGTGGAGTCTTTCGGCCTGGAATCTCCAAAAGGAGGATTATAGGGAACAGTTGGAGGATGCCATCGATCAGTACTGGTTCGGGGGGCCGCGACCCTGTGGGAAGCGATGAAACCCACTATTTGTGGGGTGGACATTTCTTTCTGTGTAGCATCCCGTAAATTGCGAAGAGAGACCCTGGTACGGGTGGAGGCTGCTATCCTTGGGTTGGAGGCGCGTGGTGGGGAAGAGGGAGGGAGACAGGCTTGACGCCAATTGCTGCTGGCACAGCAGGAATACTCATTCTCCTAGACGAGGCTCGTCAGGCGTGGTTAGCTACCCGTAGCAGGATCTACCAGTGGGGCGATAAATCTGGTAAGCTGTTGCATAGGTTATGTCAGGGGTCACTTCGCCCCCAGGCTCTACCAGGTATTGTGGGGCTGGAGGGGTTACCCTTTTCTGATGCGTCGGTTATTGCTGGTAGTTTTGCTGAGTATTCCGCTAAATTGTATGCCCCTACGGAATGCCTATCAGCGGAAGTCATTGGTCGCTTCCTGGCCGACCTCCCGCCTAAGGCGCTCTCAGATGAAGTGCGGGAGGAGTTGGAAAGCCCACTCACAGAGTAAGAACTGGGGTTGGCCCTGGGGGACCTAAACTCTGGCAGGGCTCCCGGCCCGAAGGGCTTCCCGAGCGAATTCTTCAGGAAATACTTTCTGCAATTGGGGCCCCACTATCGCGGGGTGGTGGAGGAGGCCAGGGACCGGGGGAGACTGCCCAGTGACTAGAGACACGCAGAGGTAGTTGTTTTTCACAAGCCCAGCAGACCACCCAAGCACCACGCCTCGTATCGCCCCATCTCCCTTCTGAACGTCGAGGCCAAGATATTGGCCAAGGCTTTAGCGAATCGTCTCCAGCCCCATATAGCTTCGCTCGTACATCCGGATCAGGCTGGGTTTATGCCCCAATGGGCGACCCGCCATAATATTCGACGGGCTGATGTTGCGGTGGCGACGGTCCAGGGACTGGGGGTACGGGCAGCGCTCCTGCTGGCGGACATGGATAGGGCCTTTGATTCTTTGAGCTGGGTTTATCTTTTTGCTTTTTCACACAGCGGCCGCCATTTTAACTCTGCTGCTCCGTGATGCCTGCTTCTCTTCAAAACTGCATATCTGGCTTTTTTTTTTGCTACGCTTGCTGTCTTTTTCAAGTTGGGCAAATACACCTCTTTTCAATGCATACCCTGATGTTTTCTCAACAATTTTAAAGCAACGAAGTGCTTTTCTAGATAATGGCCGCCATTTTGTGACTCTCTCCTCACACCTCAAACCTAACTCCTTCATTTTGGCAGCACTTGGTGATTATTCCTCTAATCTGACACACGAATTTCGTTTGGCTCATCTACCTTACTGCTTCATTTTTGCTTAAGAGAAATAGTGTGATTGGTTTGATAATGGCAGCCTTATTACTATGATTACTCTTCAGCTTTCATCGAATGTATATCAATGAAGACTCTGGGTTTTTTTCACACTTTTTTTAGGTCTTTCTTTGTTTTAATTTCCTGTCTGCCCTTGCGTAACAAATATATTTAAGGAGTTTGGGTACTCTGACCTCCATTTGGATCTGAATCTCAACTTTCTTTATAAGAAACTGGACTCTGCTGTTTTGCTTCTCAGAACACTTAAAAGCTAGTGTTGTTCCCTAATCTCCTCTGGTCTCTATGGGGAAACTGAGAAACCTTAAGCTGCATCAGACCTCTAAACCTACGGCACAATCAGACTCTGACTCTGCTCTCAACGACATGGAGGATAGCTCTCTTTAGAAACCTGATCATCTGACAGGCACCATTCCAAAATCACATCTTTCAAGTAAACTGCCTGCGACTTCTACTAAACGTCCGAAAAAGGATCCTCCCTCTCCAGTGAATACTTCTTCATCATCATCCATGGATATAATCCTTGAGGAAATTTGCGCCTTGAAACCCTTCATAGAGGATACCAAAAAGACATTGCAACTTCTGGACGATAAATGGTCTTTGCTGGATTCACGTATGCTTGTTGTAGAACGGACTCTCTTCAGGTCTCTGGTTCTCGTATTTCCACCCTGGAGTCTGAAATTTCTCTACTTAAGAAACAATCGGAGGACTTAGAAAACCAAAATCGTAGAAACAATCTTCGAATTCATGGTCTTCCAGAAAATGTTGAAGGATCCAATCCAACTGTTTTCTTTTCAACATTCTTACCTAAGATCGTGGGGCTACCCTCTACGTCTTCTTTTAACATTCAAAGGGCTCACAGGCTAGGTCCCAAGATTTTTGCTAAGCCTCATGGAGTCATGTTTTCTTGCAGTATACTGACCTCTTACAAGTCCTATATGTAGTCAAGTCTAAAAAACAAGTTTTTTAGGAGGGTCATCGACTTTTTTTCTCAAGATGTAGCTAAAGTTACAGCTGATTGCCGCAAGAAGTTACTTGATCTTCGACCTCAACCGCGCACCATAAATGCCAGATTTGGACTGATCCATCCCTGCATTTTTAAGGTCACTTAAAAAGAAAAGACCACCACATTTGATGATCCAGCCGTATGCACAAGTTACTAACTTGTGTAACGATATATCTGTAAGAGACAGTAGTTAGTGACAGATTCCTTACCTTAGAATATCCCCAGGCGTCAGGCTGGATCCGGAAAAGTTTTTGCGTAGCAGTACCCTTGCGCGTCGGTAGGCGGCGTCGTGCGGCTCCGCGTCCGTCGTCGGCGTCGTGATCGCCGGGATGACGTCGCGGGCAGTACTTAGACGCCGCCCCTGCGCGCTGACGTCAGTTCTGTACACGACTTTCCGCGCCAGGAACGCAGAGCCATGCAAGAAGCTGACATAGGTGTCTGAAAAATACTAGGGCCCTGAAAGGGATGTCCTTAACCCTAGAAATCAGTTCGCAGAACGGGGAGGATGGGTGGGCGGTAAGGAATCTGTCACTAACTACTGTCTCTTACAGATATATCGTTACACAAGTTAGTAACTTGTGCATCTGAAAGAGACACGTTAGTGACAGATTCCTTACCTTAGAATAGATACCCCAGCAATACCAACCCCGGTGGTGGGTCTGCGAACAAAGATCAGACAAGGAAGTCCTGGAGGACAGAACGGCCAAAGAAGCCGTCCCTCCGGACCGGACTGTCAAGGCAGTAATGCTTTGTAAACGTGTGCAGCGAGGCCCACGTAGCTGCCTGACAAATAACCGGCAGCGGAACACCGCGGCCCAAAGCCGTGGTAGCAGCCATTGCCCTGGTGGAATGGGCCCGCAGCCCAACAGGAGGCTCCTTCTTAGCCAAAGAATAGCAGGTCTTGATGCACAAGGTAACCCAGTGGGAGATGGTCCTCTTGTGCACCGCCCGACCTTTTTTGGCGCCCACGTAGCCAACAAAGAGCTGGTCATCCACCCGGAAGTGTTTTGTGCGGTCAATATAGAAGGAGAGCGCATGTTTTGGGTCCAGACGGTGGAGCCTCTCTTCCTCTCTGGAAGGATGCGGAGGCGGAAAGAAGGTGGGCAAAGTGATGGTCTGCCCAATATGGAAAGCAGTAACCACCTTTGGCAAGAAGGACGGGCGCGTCCGAAGAACAACCTTGTCCGGATGAACAGACAGAAAGGGAGGTTTGCAAGATAGAGCCTGGAGCTCACTCACCCGCCGAGCGGAGGTGATGGCCACCAGAAAGGCTGTCTTCAGAGTCAGAAGACGAAGAGGACAGTTATGTAGAGGCTCAAAGGGAGCGCACATTAAAAAGGTAAGAACCAAGTTCAAGTCCCACTGAGGCATCACAAACGGAACAGGAGGGAAGAGGTGTGTAATGCCTTTTAAGAACCTGTTAACAGGGGACTTGAAAAGGGAGGGCTGATCAGGAAGCCTGAGGAAGGCCGAGATAGCACAAAGATAACCCTTGATGGTACCCAGGGCAGAACCCTGTTGGGCCAGAGAAAGAAGGAACAGAAGGACCTCAGAAAGAGGGGCAGAGGGGATTCACAGCCTTTGCTGTGCACCATGCCACAAATTTGTTCCACCTGAAGGCGTATACCACCTTAGTGGAGGGACGCCTGGCTGCCAGAATCATCACAAACTTCGGGAGGCAAGTCGAAAGGAATCAACTGCCGCCGCTGAATCTCCACGCAAGCAGGTGTAGACTGGACAGGTTCGGGTGGAGGACCGCCCCCTGCTGCTGCGACAGAAGATCCTCCCGAAGAGGCAGACGGATCGGGGATCTACGCTCATATTGAGTAGCTCGGGATACCAAACTCTTCGAGCCCAGTCCGGAGCCACAAGAATGACTTGGGCCCGGTCGTGCCGAATCTTCTTCAACACTCTGGGTAGAAGTGGTATAGGCGGAAAGGCGTACAACAGACCGCAACTCCACTCGTGACGAAAAGCGTCTCCGAGCGAGTGCCGCCTTGGAAATTCCAACGCGCAGAACTGATGACATTGCGCGTTCTCTTCGGTGGCGAATAGATCTAACCAAGGCTCTCCCCATTGTAGAAAGAGTCCTTGCGCCACTTCCGAGTGAAGACGCCATTCGTGATCCATCATGCACCTGCGGCTGAGTTCGTCCGCCCTGGCGTTCAGGGAACCTGCCAGGTGTTGAACCATCAGGAACATGCCCTGATGTTCCAGCCATGTCCAGAGGCGCAGAGCCTCCTGACAAAGGGTCCAAGACCCCACCCCGCCCCGTTTGTTGCAGTACCACATGGCGGTGGTGTTGTCTGAACACCTGCACTACCTTCCCTTTGACAGAGGGAAGGAATGCCTTGAGTGCAAGTCGGATCGCCCGGAGCTCCAGAAGGTTGATATGGAGCCGGGACTCCGCCGGAGACCAGAGGCCTCTGATCTCCGCCTCTCCCATGTGACCGCCCCATCCCAGAAGGGACGCGTCCGTCACAACTGTGTGCTCTGGCTGGGGAAGGGAGAGGGATCTGCCCATGACCCATTGCCGGTTCGAGAGCCACCACTGCAACTGTCTTGCAGTCCCCTCCGAGATCTGGACGTGATCGGACAGGTTGCCCTGGTGCTGCGCCCACTGAAACTTCAGGTCCCACTGCAGAGCCCGCATATGCCATCTGGCATGATTGACCAGCAGGATGCAGGAGGCCATGAGGCCCAGCAGCCTCAGGGTCATCCGTACCGAAACCCAGGATAAAGGCTGAAAGATTGGAATCATAGCCTGAATATCCCGGACTCGCCGTTCGGGAGGATAGGCCCGAAACTGCGTCGTGTCCAGAACCGCTCCGATGAAAAGGAGCTGTGGAGAAGGAATCAGATGCGACTTTGGCACATTGATGGAGAACCCCAGCGAGTGCAGGAGTTCGGCCGTAGTCTGGAGGTGGGAGACGACTGCCTGGGACGAGCCCGCCTTCAGCAGCCAGTCGTCGAGGTAGGGGAAGACTGAAACCCCTGCCCGGCGCAGATGAGCTGCGACCACCGCCATCACTTTCGTGAACACCCGAGGGGCACTGGTAAGGCCAAAGGGGAGCACGGTGAACTGAAAATGCTCGGGGCCTACCGTGAACCGAAGGTAACGCCGGTGGGCCGGCAGGACGGGGATGTGGAAATATGCGTCCTGCAAGTCCAACGCTACCAACCAGTCTCCAGGGTCGAGGGCAGTCAAGACCTGAGCTAGGGTGAGCATCTTGAACTTCTCCTTCCGGAGGAAGCGATTGACGTTCCGGAGGTCCAAGATAGGACGCATGTCCTCCTTGTCCTTTTGGGCACCAGAAAGTAGTGGGAGTAGCAACCACGCCCTACTTCTGGGGTCGGAACACGCTCGATGGCCCTCTTGGTCAAGAGGGCCGTGACTTCCTTCTGTAGAAGCACCAAGTGATCCCCTGACATGCGGTGGAATTGAGGTGGCATGGCTGGGGGGGGTGGTCTCGAAGGGGAGGGAGTAGACCCTTCGGACAATGTCCAAGACCCACCTGTCCGAGGTGATGGTACGCCAGTGGGGAAGGTGATGGCGGACCCTGCCCCCAACTGGCGTGCTGTGCACCTGAAAGGAGGGACTAGGAGGGCTTGGAGGCCGCGGACGGGTTGGAGGTGGTGGCCTGACCCGCACGCTGGTTGCCCGATCCGCCACGGCGGAATCCACGTCCTCGGCCACACGAAGACGCCTGCTGCGCGGGCCGGTGGCTGGGCTGCTGACGTGAAGGGGCGCCCTACCGTGGCCACGATAGGGGCGAAAAGCAGAAGTCAGCGGAGGGTGTGTAGCAGAAAGGCCCAGGGACTTGGCAGTAGCCTGTGAGTCCTTAAAGCGCTCCAACGCATGGTCTGCTTTGGACCCAAAAGACCGACTCCATCAAAGGGCATGTCCATGAGAGTATTCTGGACATCCCCTGAAAAACCAGTGTTCTCAGCCAGGCGTGGCGTCTGAGCGCCACCGTCGTTGCAATAGACCTGCCCAGCGAGTCGGCGGTGTCAAGGCCACAACGTATTGCGTATTTAGCCGCATCCCTTCCTTCCGCAATGGCGCGGGAAAGCAGTGTCTGGACCTCCTCAGGACACTGGGGCAAAACATCCGCCACCGAATCCCACAGGGAGTGGGTATATCGGCCCAAAAGACAAGCTGTGTTAACGGACCGCAAGCCAGCACTGGAGAAAGAAAAACCCTTCTTCCCAAACTGATCCAGGCGTTTGGATTCCCTATCCGGAGGAGCGGTAGGGAAGGCGGTTTGGGAAGCGGAGGCTTGGACAACCAAGCTCTCAGGAGTGGGGTGGACAGAGAGAAACAGGGGGTCGCCCGGAGCTGGGCGATGGCGTCGTGACACGTTCCGATCCACAGGAGCCCCTGTGTTGGGCTTGGACCAGGCGCCCAAAGAACGTCAGTGAGGGCGTCGTTAAACGGCAGCACAGTCTCCGCAGAGGAGGCTGCCGGCTGAAGCACCTCTGTCAAGATGTTAGGCTTGACCGTCAAAGTAGGGAGTTGGAGACGTAAGGCCCCAGCTGCCCTACGCAACACCGTACCAAAATTGGCTCCCTCCTCCGTAGCCACGGGAGGAGACAGCATGCCAGTGTCAGGGGAAGTATCCAGACCACTGGCCTCCCCTAGACTCTGTCCAGTCCTCATCGTACTGACACCGTCGTGTCAGAGGGTCATCAGACCCCTCCCAGTCCACCTGGTCCTCCTCTGGTTCAAAATAAGGAGGAGGGACAGTTGGGATCCAAGGTCCCATCGGCGCCGGAACCGGCGTCGAGCGACGTCGGTCCGGATCCATGTCCGGAGCCGGAAGGAACTGGGGGACGACGCCGCCCGGAGCCCAGGGCGGCGTCGAGAACGGCACCGGAGACATCGGCGCCGGCGGAGGTGTCGTTAGGTCGACCGGCGTCGATGGGGGTTGTGGAGCCGGGATCGGGGCCGAAGCCGGGATCGAGGCTGGAGGCACGGGCGACGCCGGAGCAACCCCATCAGGGCCCGCGGGGCCCGAAGGGGCCTGGAGGCCCGAAGAGGCGGGCCATGGCCGACAGGAATTCCTGCACTTTGGCCGGATCCACCCCCGGGAAGGGCGGGTATGGCGGGGGCGACTCCACAGGCATGTCCGGGGCCGCGGGGACGGTGCCGGGAGGGGCCTCAGCCGAGCCGCGAGACCGGCGAGGCGAAGTCCTAGAGCGATGATGCTTTTGGACTTCTTGTGTTTCGACTTACCGGACGAAGAAGACTTCGACGCCGACGACCGGTGTGGACTCCGCGATCGACCCCTGGACCTCTCACGCGACCGGGGCTTCCGCGGAGCCGAATGCCGGGCCTCGAGGAGCTTTCGAGACCGCTCTCGCAAAGCTTTCGGGTTGAGGGCCTGGCAGTCGGTACAAGACTCCGTGTCGTGGCCTCGGCCGAGGCAGAAGAGACACTCCCAATGCGGGTCGGTGACGGACATCATCCGCGCACAGGCGCCGCAACGTTTGAAACCGGGCATCCCTACGACACCTTGATAGATGAGAAAACAGTGAAAAAAATTCACCAAAAAGTATGGTCAAAAAATGACCAGGGCACTGCTCTTCCCGGATCTGCGCTTGCTGGCGCGGAAAAAGAAGAACTGACGTCAGCGCGCAGGGGCGGCGTCTAAGTACTGCCCGCGACGTCATCCCGGCGATCACGACGCCGACGACAGACGCGGAGCCGCACGACGCCGCCTACCGACGCGCAAGGGTACTGCTACGCAAAAACTTTCCGGATCCAGCCTGACGCCTGGGGATATTCTAAGGTAAGGAATCTGTCACTAACGTGTCTCTTTCAGATTGCAGGACTTTCTTCGTCTACATGGAGCTGTGAATGTGGATACTTCAAAACCTACTTGATTTGTTATTTTGCTTCATCTTCTATGACTTGTCCTTGTTTATGTAATTCCTTGATGGTTGTTTTTCTTGTATTTTTCTACCTCTTATTACTTTAGGATGTAATACCCGTTTTTTCCCGCTTTCATATTTCCTCAAATGTTTTTTCTTATCCATATTGCTTTATTTCTTATACAGATATGTTTTTTTCCTGTCATTTGCTTCCCCTGTGGTCTCTCCTATATGTTGTCCCACCCTTGGTCCTTCTGGGGTTCGGTGGAGTTCCGATGGTGTCGCCGTCATCTTCTGGTGTTGCCATCCCTCACCTAGTCTTGTGTTCTAGGTACGTTTTTCAGTCGTCGTGCGTATGACATATATTGTCTTTTTGTTCTACTTTAAGACTTGTACTGTCTTTGTTTTGTATTTTGTTATTCCTTTCTTTCAGTCTCTCTGTATCATTACTCTTTTCTTTCTAATATTTTGTCTCCTTTTTCCTTTCTTGTTCAAACAATATTCTTCTCTTTATATTCTTTTTCTTCCACTTTATTTTAATTCAAAGATTGATTTTTTCACTGTTTGCTTAGAGAATGTTCATGTTAATGCTTTTTACTCACATTCAGAGTTACTACATGGAATATCAAGGGATTAAGTAATCCCATTAAAAAACAATGGGTGCTAACTCACTTAGCTAATTTAAAAACTGACGTTGCACTACTTCAAGAATCCCATCTATCCGAGGCTGAAGCTTCTAAACTAAAGAAATGCTGGGTGGGAAAGGTTCTCTTCTCCGGCTCTAGGAAAGAAAAATGGAGTTCTGATTCTCTCTCATAAGAAACTCAATGTTTCCGTTGTTCATCAAGAATCTGATGGATGTTGGGTTATTGTTAAACTTCTTATCGATAAAATACCCTTAGTTATTTTTAATGTATTTGGCCCAGTTATTGTTGCTATGGTTTTCTGGACACATCTCTGATAAATTAATTTTGTATGATGATATAGTTTTTGGCGGTGATTGCAATCAAATTCATGACCCCTTATTGGCTCGACATTCGTCGGTCAAATTTGTAAATACTAAAATGCACTCACATTTTACTTCCACCATACGCCGTAGATCTCGTTGATATCTGGAGACTGTCGTCCAGATCTCAGAGAATATACTTACTTTTCACCTCCACATCAATCACAGTCCCGCATTGATTATCTTTCTTAGTAAACTCTTAGCTCAACATGCCCTTCATTCTGAGATGGGTTCTATTTTAATTTCAGATCATGCCCCAGTTTTTGTTCATTACTTGTGGACCCTAACTTCTCTAGCCAATTCAGCTCTTTTGCCTCTGAGTTTTTTGCTATTAATTCAACTCCAGACTTCTCCGGTTACGATTTGGGATTCCTTTAAGGCGGCCGCCAGATGATTTATAATGAATTTTGTCTCACAAAAGAAAAAATCTTTTGAGGTACAATCTACCCAATTACTTCATAAAATCAAACAATTGGAATATACTTATTACCACTCCAACTCTGAATCTTCTCTAAAACATTTCATTGACGCCAAGCTTACTTTTAACAGGCTTTCTATAGAAGCTGCTTCTTCCTATATTTTAAAGAGTAGCGCTCGCTCTTATGGTGGCCAAAATAAAATGGGGAAAATATTGGCCAACTACTTAAAAATAAAGAAAGAACTAGAATAGAATCTATACAAAGTACTAACGGGTCTCTTCTATTTAAAGATGAGGATATCTTAAATGAATTGGTCTCCTTTTACAAAAATGTATATACTCCAGAAACTGAACCAACCTAAACAGATTTATCCTCTTATTTTCAATCTATTAGTTCTCCTCCCTCCCTCCTTATTGATTTTGATTCTTTGGAACTTGATATTACATTAACTGATATCACTCATGTTATATCGGTCTTGCGACGAGGGAAGGCCCCTGGTCCTGATGGATTTACTGTTGAGTTTTGTGACCATTTTGCTAAGTTTCTTCTTCCAAATCTTGTACTCTCTTAATTCCTTTATTACAAACAGTTCGTCTCATGGCACTTTAAGATGCCATATGTCTAATCCCAAAGGACAACAAAGACCCTTCTCTTTGTAAAAATTACCGTCCCATCTCCTTAGTCAATACCGACTAAGATTTTTGCAAAACTTTTAGCATTACGCATTGATCCGGTCTTACCTGAACTTATTGGACCTGAGCAATCCTTCATAAAAGGTCGCTTATCCTCCGATAACTCTAGAGTCTTCCTTAATGTCCTTAGCAAGGCTTCCTCCTTAGATTACCCTATTGCTGCCATAGCTTTGGATGCTGAAAAAGCATTTGACAGGATTGGTTGGGATTTTATGTTTCATGCTTTAAAATGGATAGGTTTTCCTCCTAAATTGATCTTCATTTCTTTGCTTTATTTATTCGGGACCCAGAGCTTCTATTTTCGTTAATGGTAAAACCTCAGATTATTTTTCTCTTCTTAGAGGAGTAAGACAAGGGTGTCCTTTAACTCAGTTATTTGTAATAGCGTTGGAGCCCTTTTTAACTAAAATTAGACAAGATGCTCAGATCTCTGGTTTTTAACTTAATTCTCATCAGGTCAAAATGTCTGTTTACGCAGATGATATCCTTTTATATTGTTCTAATCCGACCACTTCCCTCCCTCCCTCCCTCCTTTCCTTCATCGGGTTAATATTTTTTCTCAACTATCAGGGTATCGTCTTAATCCGGATAAATGTGAAGTTTTACCACTCAATGTTTTATGCCTTAAACACCATTTCACTCATACTGGTTTTTCATGGCAAACTTCTAAAATCAAATATCTAGGTCTATAATTTTCTTCATCTATCCCCGTCACTTTAAAACTAAACTTTGATCATATCATAAAATCGCTAAATGATAGTATTACTCATTGGCATCCTCTTTTTCTATCTTGGTGGGGCCGGCTGGATTAGATTAAGATGATGCTTACCCCCTTGATTTTATACACTCTTTCTATGATTCCTGTGCATATTCCTGGACATCATTTCAAAAAAATTGATTCACTTTTAACTAAATTTCTATGGAAGAACAAATCCTCGAATAGCCTTGTCCTTTTTAAAAAAGGACAAATCTAAAAAGTCTTCGATTTCCAGACTTCAAATCTGATCACTCGGCCTTTTCTCTAAAACAAACTTCCCGTTGGCTTTCAGAATTTCCCACTCATCCCCCTGTGTGGATTTCTTTAGAGAAATCTATACTTTCTCCTTTTGCATTTCAGGAGTTTCTTGCTTTCACCAACAATATTTCTTCTATATGCCCCCCCCCATTATTTCTCATTCCCGTAAGATTTTAACCCCTTATCTACCTTTTTCTTATCCTTCTATTGCTTCTCTGTCTCAACAACCTATTTGGCACAATAAGTTATTAAATACCAGAGAGGGGGGTAAAGGGATCACTTGAACCCGAGTAACCAGGGTTCAATGTGCTTGCCGTCTTTCTTAAAAAACCCTCATTCACGTACACAGGCCGTGAGGCGGTATATCTTGGTTCTCCGCCTTATTTAAAAACGTGACAGCATCATTGGGTCTCTTTTTTCAACATGCTATCCTCCACCAGGAGGAAAACCACTTGTTATTGCAGTAGTGATCAGTGATGAAAACGTGAAAGTGCTTGAGTGAGGCGAGTTAAAAAAAGGTTGGGACCTCCTATTCCCTAAACTGTACTTTTATTCAGTTTGGAATGGAGGTGAATAAACAGTGTGGTGCGTAGAAAGACGAGTTATTAGTCTCAACGCACTAGGTTGTCCATATGTATGGTCGACAGGTTTCAGCCCCTTGTGGTCACCCTCACGGGTCGGGGGGGCCTTCATCATAGCTTTGATGAGTACACCATTAGTACACCAATTCTAATAAGGCCAATAAGTACCTTAGGGCCCTCAATTTGGGACTTCCTCGGGGTGCCCCCCCCCCCCCCCGCCACGACCCAGGAGGGCCGTGGCTCCAGGCAAGTGCCTTTTATCTCCTATCTTACTGTGGGGTGGTGGAAACTGGGATTGTAACTGCACCACATGTGGACTGCACTGAGACCCTTCACTCCTAGCCACTAAAATCCCTGCACTAACACTTCCCCGGGTGTAGGTGACGGTATATCCGCCCCAGAGTTGCAGTACTGACTATGGTCTGTTCCTTTCCTCCGAGGGCATTACAACCCCAGTTCCCTTCCTCCAGCGGTCCTGGCGGAGACCACCAGGAAACGGTTACACCATCATCCCAGCAGCTGACAAGGACCCTCCAGACAGTGACTGAACTGTATCCAAAGGCAGCCTCCCGCCTTTTTTTGTTGCTTGTTTTCTCATACCCTCCATCCTATCCTGCCTTTTTAGCCCTTCCGGACGCACTGTTGTTTATGTGACTATTAAAGTCCATATCACCTCCCACTCCCGTCTAAGCGTTCTGCATCACTAGGTGACCACAGTGGTGTCAGAAGTGGGATCAGGGCATTAAAGACAGTCATGACAACCCATCACCATGGAGGCCATGGTCACCCAGTTAGCAGGAGGACAGAGACATTTGCAACTGATCATAGAACGTCAAAACCAAGAAGCAAAGAAAGAAAGGCATTCCAAAACGCTTTAAAGGAACAAGCCACCCTCTTAACTACTAATCAGCAGATACAAGACTCGGCCATTCTGCGCCTTACTGACGCTATATCCACAGCCCAGGTCCACCCAAATGTTCCCAGCTCAGTGTTACAAAAATATCAGGAAGGGGATGATCCCGACTATTTCTTTGTCAACTTTGAGAGGGTAGCAACTACAGCCACTTGGCCCCCTGAACGATGGGGTCAATATATAGCCCTGCTCCTATCTGGCGAACTACAGGCGGCATATCAGGCGGCCAATCCCTCTGGTCTTACACTGTACCCAGAAATTAAGAAAAGCATCCTAGAAAGGTTAGGACAGGACACAGAGTATTATAGGGCAAAGTTCCGTAAGGAGAGGTGGGTCGCCAGGGACAATCCCCGGGTGCTGTATTATCGAATCAGAGACTTAGGGGAGAGGTGGTTACAACCTACACGGTCTCCTATGGAAGAAGTTACAGAGAAAATATATTTGGAACAGTACCTGGAAGCCCTCCCCACCAACACACATACCTGGGTAAAACACCCTCACTTAACCGTGCAGACAGCAGTTGAACTGGCATGTGCCTATCATAGGTCACCAGAATTTAAGGCCCACACTATACGTATCCCACCAACTCCCAATAAGACGCTTCCCAGACAGTGACAGTCGACCTCCGGGACAGGTAAAAGTACTGACAAGGCCACCTACGAACTCCTTTCCTGCCCCAACAGGACCTCAGTGCTTCAAATGTTCAGAGTGGGGCCATATCGCCAGGAATTGCCCAATAAAAAGTGATGGGGTGGAACCCATGGAGGTCGGAGTCACCCGGGGAAAGGGGTTAGTCACTGGGGATAAGCCAACACGATACAGAAAGAGCATTCGCCTCAATGGACGCCCCGTTAATGCCTTGTTAGATACAGGGTGTCATCACACTGTGGTATCCCAAGAGCTGTTTCAGATTAACCAAATCTCAGCTGAGACAACTACAGGTGTCCTGTGTTCATGGGGACGTACGCCCATATCCTGTAGCGGACGTCCTGATAGAAATAGAGGGGGACCCCAAGTATGCAGGGTCGGGGTGGTACCAACCCTCCCAGAAAAAGTGCTCCTTGGAACAGATTTACCACGGTTTGATGAATACTTGGCAAGTATAGCTAAGAAAGGCCTCAAAACTGAGTGGTTACAGGAAGCCCCCTACTCCACTATTGAAATAACACAGACTGAGACAAAAGTCCCAAAGACGAGATCAGAAAAGAGGAAAGAACGCGCAGCGTATGCTTCGACCTTGTCCTCCCCCGTCACTGGTCTTTCTTCCCCAGAGGATAGCAGTTGGCCAGCCCGAAGCTTTAGAACAGCACAACGGGATGACAGCACCCTGAGATATGCGTGGGACCAGGCACAAGAAGGACCCCCACAAGGTAGGCCCATATTTTTGTATGAAAAATGGTCTTATACAGAATTAGTGGGGATCCCGATCATAAAAAGATACAACTCCTTGTACCCCTGGCGTTTTGTCAAGCTTTACATCTGGCCTATAGTCAGGAGGGGGGGGGCGGAAGACACTATGGACAGGAACATAAACTACGGTACATATTAGAGAAATTCTATTGGCCAGGAATATACAAGGAAGTAGCCCGGTTTTGTTCTTCTTGCAGCAGGTGTCAGTTGGTCAACCCCTCTACAGATAAAAAAGCACCCTTACGCCCTTTACCCATCATCGATATACCATTCCGGCGGGTGGGAATGGATCCTGTTGGACCCATTTTGCCTTCAGCTAGGGGCCACCAGTACATACTGGTTTTGGTGCATTATGCCACCCGTTATCCCGAGGCAATACCACTAACAAGCATGACCACCCTTTCAGTTGCCCAAGCTATGGTCTCTTTCTTTTCAAGGGTTGGGTTCCCCTCAGAACTCCTAACCGATCAGGGGACTCCCTTCATGTCACGATTAATGAGATCTGCTCCCTTCTTGGGGTTCGTCAGATACAAACGGCGGTGTATCACCCCCAGACGGACGGTTTGGTGAACGATATAACCGAACTATAAAAACCCTGTTAAGGAAGTGCATCACCGAAACCGGGAAAGATTGGGACCGCAAACTCCCCCTGGTATGGTTTGCAGTTAGAACCCATGAGCAGAAGTCCACGGGATTTAGCCCATTTGAGCTTTTGTTTGGGCGGCGCCCTCGCACTCTTTTAGAAATGGCCGCCGAACAATGGACTGAGGAGGAGGGTGGGGGAAGGCCTTTGTTGGCGTATTCAGCAATGTTAAACAACGCTGGCTACTTTGTGGGAAGAGGTACATCAGAACCTAGAAAGGGCACAACAAAGGCAGAAAGCGAATTACGACAAAAACACACGAATCAGAGTACTAACAGGAGGGGATACGGTACTGATACTCCTACCCTCCTCTGACAAGAAACTCCTAGCGACCTGGCAAGGACCGTACACAGTATTAGAACAAGTAACCCCTGTTACATATAGAGTAGCTGTTCCCCATACCGGACACCGCGGACAGTTGTACCACAAATCTACTGAAGTGGGAAGACCCACCCCCGCACACAGTGGTTTATTAACCACATTACTCACACCAATCACAGAGATACCCCTCCAACCGTCCTGTAGAGATCACCTAGAAAGACCCAACACAGGGGAAACACTTAACCTGACACAGAAACACCTGTACAAATTGTTAGAT
This sequence comes from Calotriton arnoldi, assembly GCA_963921515.1. Lineage (NCBI taxonomy): Eukaryota > Metazoa > Chordata > Amphibia > Caudata > Salamandridae > Calotriton > Calotriton arnoldi. Next base: position 780,492 of record CAWUFW010001659.1, read on the forward strand.
GACTTCCCGGGGCTATGTTCTAGCAACCCAGGACGGACTTCCTTGGTGCAACACAACATCCAAACGGAGGCAGGAAAAGTGGTAAAACTACGGCCTTATCGCATTACCGAGGCCAGGCGACAAGCTGTAGAACAGGCTATGCTACAGGCAGACATAGAACCCTCTCACAGCAATTGGTGTTCGCCGGTGGTGCTAGTCCCGAAGCCAGACGGCAGTTTGAGGTTCTGCATAGACTTCTGCCAGTTGAACACCCACTCCAAGTTGGACAGCTATCCTATGCCCAGGGTTGACGAACTGGTAGAAAGACTGGGAGGGGCCCGGGTAATGTCCTCCATCGACCTAACAAAAGGATGCTGGCAGATACCCCTTAGTCAGACGGCCAGAGAGAAAACAGCCTTTTCCACTCCCTCGGGTCTGTACCACTTTAAAGTTATGCCGTTTGGCCTACACGGGGCCCCCGCTACCTTTCAAAGGTTGATGGACGTAATTTTACAGGGCCATCAGGAATATGCGGTGGCATATCTCGATGATTGTGGTGTACAGTCCTAATTGGGAAACACCTACAGCACTTGCAACACGTTTTCCACTCTCTACACCAATCGGGATTGACACTAAACCCCAAAAAGACCACCCTGGGAACTGAACACATAGAATATCTGGGATATACCATACATGCAGGAACACTACAGCCCCAACACAACAAACTAGAAGCAATACAAGGGATCCCAAGACCAACCACAAAGAAAGACATACGTGCTTTCCTTGGGCTGGTAGGGTATTAGGCGGTTTATTCCTAACTTTTCCACCATTGCTTGTCCGCTCACTGACCTATTATCGCTTCGACACTCAAACAAACCCATAGAATGGACCGCCGTTCAGGAAGAGAGTTTCAAAACCCTAAAAAAACAACTGTGTCAAGCGCCTGTGTTGATGTGTCCTGACTAACAAACCATTCATCCTGCAAACAGACGCCTCCGATCGAGGCTTGGGGGCAGTTTTATCACAACCCGATCAAAATGGGGACCTTCGACCCATACTGTACCTCAGCCGAAAACCATTTCCTCGTGAAACACATTACGCCACCATGGAGAAGGAGTGCTTAGCCATTAAGTGGGCCATGGAGGCCTTGCAGTACTACTTACTGGGGAGAACCTTTTATCTAATTATGGACCATGCTCCCCTCACATGGCTAGCTACTCAAAGACACGAACCCCAGGGTTCTCCGTTGGTTTTGGTCCTTGCAGCCTTTTTCTTTCCAGGCCCTCCATGCACCAGGTCGAACCCAAGGGAATGTGGATTTGTCACGGTATCCTACAACTGAATGGCCCGATCGTCCATACTAGGAGGGAAGGCAGTGTAATACCGCGCTGTTCCCGAGCGGGGATTCCAACATGGCAGCCAGGACTGCGAGGTGAGCGTTCTAGACGCCGCACCCAACGCAACGTGCGATCGTAAGGAGGAGCAAGGCGAGGCAGAAAAGGACGCAGAGGAAGGAGAGGAGCCGCTCGTCATCCCGAAAAAGGAACCGGAGCAAGGAGGATCACTACAGACCCCTGAAAAACGAGAAGGAGCCTGCAGAGGAGGAGGAGACCCAACGCGACCGCCGGAACTGCCTAGAGGCAACGCGCTAGAGTCCAGCCGACCTGGAGAAGAGGAGGGCGGTGAGACTCCCCCTGCCACGACCCAGGAGGGCCGTGGCTCCAGGCAAGTGCCTTTTATCTCCTATCTTACTGCGGGGTGGTGGAAACTGGGATTGTAACTGCACCGCATGTGGACTGCACTGAGACCTTTCACTCCTAGCCACTAAAAACCCTGCACTAACACTTCCCCGGGTGTAGGTGACAGTATATCCGCCCCAGAGTCGCAGTACTGACTATTGTCTGTTCCTTTCCTCTGAGGGCATTACAACCCCAGTTCCTTTCCTCCAGCGGTTCTGGCTGAGACCACCAGGAAACGGTTACACCATCATCCCAGATCCCGGCAGCTGACAAGGACCCTCCAGACACAGTGACTGAACTGTATCCAAAGGCAGCCTCCTGCTTTTTTTGTTGTTTTTTGTTTTCTCATACCCTCCATCCTATCCTGCCTTTTTAGCCCTTCCGGACGCACTGTTGTTTATGTGACCATTAAAGTCCATATCACCTCCCACTCCTGCTCTGCATCACTAGGTGACCACACTTCCCCTATCCTTCTCTGATCTTCAAACGAAATTCATTACCCAATTCTTTTTGTAAACAATATAATGCTCTACTTCCTTCTCTAAATCAATATCTTCTTGCATTACCAACTAATCCCGCTCTTCCTATACCATGCTCCTCTCTTTCCTATTTTGGACTCATCCCCTTCTTCTATTTATAAGTGTCTATTATCACCCTTAGAGAGACTCAAGTCAAAAACTGAATTGGCATGGGAAAAAGAACTCCAACAATGCTGGCCAACCTCCTTATGGGATAAACTGTGGCTCAAAATTCATAAAACCTCAAGAGCTGCTAACACTTCTCAAACCCTTTATTTTGTTTATCAACGACTTTTACTTTCCCCTGCAAAATTAGCTTCCTTTTCACACACTACTTCATCTATCTGTTGGTCCTGTTCTGGTTCTAATGCAGATTTAAAACATATGTTATTTGAATGTCCCAGTATCGCTCATTTCTGGCAACTAGTTTGGTCCCAGATTAAAAAGCTCTTTAAAGTCAACATTTCGTTCTCCTTATCCAATATTTTTTTAGGTTCCCTGTCTTCTCATTGGCCTCAATCACCAACCAACTAAGTTATTAGATTTGTTATTGGCTGTAGCTCTACATCTAATAACTTCAAATTGGAAACAAGCAGACAAGGTTACTTTCAGAGCTTGGTGGAACGCCGTATGCTTTCATCACAGGCTGGATACCAATTTTGTCACCCCTATTTCTTTAGCTAGAGAGAGATCTCTTATGGCTCCCTCTTACTACATATTTATCCTGGTCCGCCTCTAATGTTAATGCTGCAGATGTCCAGAAACCGCCTTAATTTCACCATGTTGTCTTTTCTCATAAAAATTAAGATTGTTATTCTTGCTTATGTACTAGAATTAGTTTATATTGTGATTCTCTTAATTCCTGGGTATTTTTTTTTATGCTTAGTGTTTAATTTTATACTTTCTTTAAAATTTCTGTAGAATTGGATTGTTTACCCCCCTTTTTTCTTTTTCCCTTCCTCTTTACATACAGCATGATTGTTATAACAGTGTTTTTTCTTATTATTTAAACATCTTATATTAATTGCAACTCTAAGCTTAAAATGTATATGCTGTTCTTTCCGTCTTGTTTTTCAATAAACTCAAACTTTAAAAAAAAAGTTGTAGATCCACAAACTTGCAGCTTTGTGGGTGTAGATTAACTTTGCTAGTCATCGCTGCCTCAGAAATGTCCATACCCTAACCTCCAGAAAAGATTTGTGCACAGGTAATATTTCTTCTGATTACATTTTGGGAACACTAAACTAACATTTTGGGAACACTAAACTAGAGTTCACACCCAAAACACAAGCCATTTGCACATGTAAACCCAACTTCAGTGTGCAAATAGCTTTGCGAATCAGACCCTAGATTTTTACCCATTTGTTGTGCTGAACTGTCATACTTTTTTCAGAAAATGGTCACAAACATTTACCTTTGAAACTGTGATAGATTGAAATCGCCTTCTGTGTTATAAACAAAAGACTCATACATAGCAAGGACAACTTAGTAAAAATATTACAAATATAGTGCCTAGCCTAATCTCTGCACACGAAATCTTTAAAGGACTGCTATCCTGCCAACTCAAAAAAAAAATACAAAAAATACAACTGTGGCCCACTGTATGCATCTCCATTTCTGCTTCTCTCTTTTTATGTGCCTTTCCTCTTATTGGCTCTATACTAATCTTTTGAAGGTCAGCAGAAAGGGACACACTGTCCAGTTTGCTTAGACTAGGTGACTAAAATGGTAGCATCCTTGAGGATTAACTGAGTTACTGCTTTTTACTAGGTTAGTGCCCTTCCATTTCTGGTGCTTTGCTGCAGTTCTAAGATCTTAGTTTCTCATTGCTCAAATGGGTGTAATTTGATATTTATATAAGTTTCCCTGGTCGTCATTACTTGATTTTGCTCGCGCGAAAGTGTCATTCAGTAGTTAAAATGTCACCCAAAAACACTGAAATTATGAGAATGTTACACATAGCAACCTGAAACTTTTGCAGCTATGAACCTGGCTCAATCTGCTTCTCTTGATAAGACCAATAAATGCTTCCCCAACACATCTTCCAGAGAACTGCCAAGCAGAGCTGCCAGGAATTGAAATACTCTAGTTCTCTGATCTGTGCCAAGTTAAAAGAAAACCGACATCCAAAATGAATAGTTCTCAGACAAGACAGTCGTCTAATTGTATTTGTACTTGTGAAATAGTTTGTAAACATTGAAAAGTGATCTACATTGTTTCTGATCAACCAGAGTACAACTTTTCCCAGAGAAAACCACAGCGCCGCAAATTAAGGAAGGAAGTGCACTTTTACTACGTTTACTTTTGAGAGCATAACAAATAGTTCAAGTATAGCAAGGCTACAGCAGAAGGTAATGAACATTCAGATGCCAGCCCTCCTGGTCTTCTACATCCCATCTTAAAACACTGAAAGCCACCTGAAACCCTAATTCCTATGGAGCATTCTCACTCGGCTCATTCTACTCAAGAACTATCTGGCTGAATTCCTAACATCTCTACAGATTCAAAAGGGAAGAAATATAATTTAAAAAAATAAACTCACAAAAAAACTGGTTATGGTACAATGCAGATGTGTTTTCTGCAACAAAATGTAATTATCAGTGCAAACTAAATATTCAGTAGTGGCAAATTGGGGAATTGTGCCTTAAGTGTGCTCTGAAGTCTTTGCCCATAAAATAATGAAAGAGAAAGGCTTAGCAAGAATTCATGTGGCATTAGCTTGTAGACAAACCCCTCAAGATACTCACGACAGCAGGTCGGACTTGGACGAAGAATAAAAAACAAATTGATTTGTGTTCTTGGTATGTTAAAACAACCTTGACTTTATATGTAGTTTTTAGGTGTGGACTACAGACAGCTTTAGCTGCGTCACCATCTTCATGCAATAAAATATAAATACATACGTGTGTGTACACACACACACACACACACACACACACCTCATTAATTGGTCAGTTCAACTGCCATTGAAACATTGATTCCGCCCAACAGCATGGTCTCTCTCTGCACAGCCACTGAAGAAAGTGCACATCAGGGCCAGCGGGACAGGTCTTTGCCAAATCCGCTTTTCATATCCTTTTATTTACCCTTTTTCAGTCATCCTTATTTAACAATATTTTCGGCCAACAGCTATTAAAAGCCAATAACAATTTTCCTTTGCACTAATAAGAATCCTATTACCTGTGATGTGCATTATAACTAAAAAAGATTTCTAGTTCTGTTCGAAATACATCTACCAGCTATGAAGTACCATACTGTTCTATTCTGCAACATTGGTTTTAATTTTTATTTTTCTATTCAAAGCATATAACTGCCATGTTTAGGTGGTGGTATGTTTCTTCGAGACATATGCTTGCAATAAAAAAAGAAATACAATTAGTCACCACACCAGCTTGTCAGGGCCTGAGCTATTGACATTACAAATGTTTATTTATATGGTACAAATCTAGCGGTTAAATTCCAGTGTACAGCTAGTCCCTTTCCTTATTGAAAATGAAACGGTCTAATCATTCATATAGCACTTAGCATGTGCATCAACGTCTTGAAGGATCAGGGGTTGATAAGAGGCACTCACCTGTTCAAAATGCCATACAGAATCTACTTTGGGCTTAATTTTGCCTTGCTTGTAAAGTTCCACCAGCTTCGTGACAACTCCACTGATGAGCTCCACTTCTTCATCCAGATAGCCAATGTGGAAACCGGAGACAGATTTGTTAGCGTGCAGGAGCTGCATAGCGTTGATACTGAACTGGTTCCACCAAGTTTTAGCCAAGGCCATCAGGTTCTTCTTCTGCCCAGTCAGTAGGTTTGCAGAGCCTAAAAGGAATGGGTGAAGACTAAATATGGTGACCTCAACAAACATGCTGAAGAGTTTGTACGTGCATCATGTTCAGCAACAAGCCACTCCGGTTAATTCAATACTCAACACATTGGTATCCAGTGTACCAAAATTGGAGCAGGAGATTCCAATGTGGAGAAATAGTCAGTCCACTGTACATAAAGATTAGTGGCTTACACTGGTCCCATTTAGTGATTTCTGAAGCAACTGCACCTCCTTTTATTTCCCTCCCCCCCCCCAACCCAACTCACCCCGACCCCCAAACAATATGGATGGTAAACCTAGATCCTTCACAATCCATGCTACTAGTCATGTAAAGAGCTACCATCTCCTCAGTAAAAACAGCATACTGTGGATTTACTTCCAGGAAATGCAAACATGAAGTCATCTTCCAATAAATTCACCTTTACCAGGATATTACTATTATTAGGTCACTTTAATTTAAAAAAAAAAAAAAGTAAATAATTTTTTTTTTTTTTAAAGAGAAAACCTATACAAAGCACTGCTTTGGCACAGACAAATCCCTTTAGCTTGCAATTCCACAGCACTACGGAAAGACTTCTTCAGTTATCATTTAAGGTATGGTTAAAGCTACTTTAGAGTACAAAATGCCCTTTTCCAGCTTTTCCTGTTTTAGGCATACCTTTCTGCCTTGTTAAAAGAAACATTTAAAGACCATCTTAAATTATTCAGGTACAAAAACTCGTAAATCATATATACACCAAGGAGATTGATTCAATATTTTTATAGACTGAGGAAGTTAACTTAAAAGTTCTATTAGCCACCTAGAAGGACTACTCTTGGACTGCCACAAAACAATCCACTATGTGGATCGTCAGGAAGCACGTCAAGAAACACCCATTTCCCACAGTTTCAGCAAGTTAACAGGGAGTGGGAATCCTGTACACCAAGGCCTTAGAAGGGGTGTGGAAAGTGCTACCTAAATACCAACAGAATAAATTCCATCACATGCTTGGTTGTCAGTGGCGTCTCAGAGCTACAAAAACACCCATAATATAATCCATTTTGAGGTCTAGACAGGTCCTATTTAGGTACATTGTGGTAAAGTCCATGATCAAACCTACCGTGCACCTCCCTGAATCCTTCCCATTTGTCTATCTAGGGCAACTCCTTTTACTGCTACATTTAGTCTGTTTTCTGTGTCCATCCTCCCCAGATCCCAGTATGGCATCTATATCAGCTGTAGCTTCTCTCACGCTACAGCGAGTTCTTGGACTTCAATATCTTTTCCTTTGAAAGGTCTAGGGTCCAAATACTAACCACATAGGTGCTTTCCTTTTGATAACCCCTATCCTCTCATGCGAGAGCCCTGACATAGCCATACAGTCTGCATGCATGTGTGCCATATTCATGTATCTGCTTGACATTTATATGCCTTTAATAAAAAAAAACTGTTACAAGCAGAAACCTTAATTTAGTTTACAGTTGGAATACTGCAACCAGAAGGTCAACACCCATTTCTTTCTGAAGTCATATATCCAAATTTGCTTGGAGGACTTTTCTACGCAGCATTCGTTTTTACTGCTATGCAAAGTCTTATTAAGAGCACATGTTTTCTAAGAATGGGCATACAAGGTACTTCCTGGATATCGCAAGTGATCCGATTCTTTTTTGGGCATGACCAATTGCCTCAATGTTTTTTTTTTTTTTTTTTTTTGTTTCATATAAAGTACCCATTGTTCCTTGCCCTCTTCACTTCAAATCCAATCTCCACAAATAGAGGCTACTCGAAATGCACCAGAGGAAACCCTGACGGATCCAACATGAAAAGAACTGATCCAAAAGGGATCTAATAGTTTCAGCAACCAGGGTCACTGGTCAGAGCTCTCTGACAAGTCTAAGAGCAGAAACTATTTCACCCCACCTGCATCTGTATACAAACAGTTAACAGCATTCAAGCCCCTGATTCAAATATGAACAGTCTATCAACATTTCGCCATACTAAACATATGAAGGACTAAAAAAAATTGCACAAGTCCTTAGCCTGCTCTGATCCAGACAGCACAGCTCAACTCTCAAACTCTAATACTACAATGCAAACATCCCCGCTCCCCCATTTCCATGTTTGGCAATTTAAGTATGTAACTTCAGATTAGCTAGCTCAACGCTGAAAGTCTACATTCTTGTATCCAATGGAAGGTTATCAACAAACCAGGACTTCAGATCCTGCACCTCTAACTCAGTTGTTTCAGTCTCATCCCATGATCCCCCTTTGGAGTCCTGTTTTCAAAGATTATAAATGTATGCCGTGCCTCCGGCAGCTTATGGTCATTTGGGGTGCCAGGGATCTTAGTCACCAGCCTCCGAAATTCACAGATTAATTTTTTCAAAAATAATCATTGTAACCCGCTGCCAAATGCTATAAATGTTAAAAGCCATAAATCCCAATTATGAACAGTGAGAGGGAATTGGACTACCGATATAGTCCGAGGCAGACGGGACATAAGGCAATTAGAACATTCCACCAACTGAGGGGAGAATGTTTTGAAATAAACAGGCTGAAACAAAAAGACCAGCACTGGAAGGTTGGAGAAGATGTTCCTGTTAACTGGTCGGACCATCACATTTCCTTCTCCCTCACCTCAGCAAAGGTAGCCATTAATGGTTTATGGCCAGCGGACACTAATCATCCCAATATCTCAATCTTTGCATTCATTATAGCATCTAAAATAGAACCGCTAACAAATTAAACGTGACTGCATGAAACCCTTACAACAATAAAGTTAAGTAGAATGCAAAAGGTGAACTAGCACCATGGCAGCTAATAAAGAAATTGGCTCAAAGGTACTCTGAAGATCTGATTGAAGAGTGCAAGAACATCACAGCGGATGTACATGTATTGCAGCAAGAATTGCCAAATGTAAAAATTAATGAAACGTAATACAAATGATAAAAGAATCTTCGAGGTAGAAGCCAGAAACTACCACAGAATAGCATAGCGTAACAGATTAACTGCCGACTCCCACGAGATATCAAAAATTCAATGGAAAGTGCAAAATTATCATCGGAATTCTGTCGAAAATATTTGGAAAACTGAGTTCTCTACACACCCAAACTACAACAAAAAACTGAACACTTCAACCCATAAAAGAATGAGATCTTTAATACATGCAGAGAATTACTGAATGTGAACACATCAAGACTAAATAAAACCCTTCTCTCACTTCATTGAGATGAGCCTACCTCTATTTTAAGAGCCCATCCTTATCCCACAGTCCCAGTCCCCTCAACTACACTTCATACACGGCAAGGTTTCTGAGCATCTTAAGACAGGAAAAGTCACCTCTCACACAAAAAAAAAAAAATGCAACTGATCCTAAAGTTCTAAAACATTTTAGCAAAAAAATAAAAATAAAAATAACTAGAACAAGTAGCATTGCAACTTAAGTACTTTAAGACCCGCCTGTAGCATCGAAACACCCTTCAAGTTGATGCATTACCATACAGGAGAAGAGGGGATCGTGTCTATTCACTGCACTAGAACTATCAGCAGTGATCGAAATAGTATAGTAAACCACTACACTTTACTTAACATGCTCAAGGAAAAAATAAATAAAAGTGGCAAGGTACTGTCCTGGCTAGCTTCCTACTTTGAAAACCGCTTCCAGCAACTAAAACGAAGCAGTCATGGTAAATATTTAAATTTATACTTAAAACCTCTAACAATGATTCACTTTTGTCATCTCAGCAGCTATGCAGATGAGAAACCAGTATACCCAAGTCTCCTACCCAGAGGACTGTCACTCTTTATAGAGCAGACAGTAAAAATAAATTCGATGATGGATGACTTTTTAACACCTGAAATTAAACTCACTGTCAGACTCTGGTTGGGGAACAAAGGCCTTAAACTGTGGAAGTTGAGGGTAGTTTGCCACGGTTTTCCTAGGGTGTTCTACTATGGCTCTTCAGAGTGGGCCAAGTATAACTAACTCTTTCCACATTTAACTCCCAGACTAGCATGGGTGATCAGTCACCGGCTTCGAGAAGTGTGGGGGGAAAGAACTGCCAGACAACAGTGAACCAATAGACAATAACGCAAAAGCCAGCCCAGTGCTTTTCTTTTTGGTAAAAAGGTCAATTTAGTGGCAGAGAAGACAATCCAGTTTGCAGATCAGGGTGTTAATCCTGATCATTATTCTGCACCCTCCACACCCAACAGCACTACCCCCTTTCCATTACTAAATGTTCAGTTCCAGCCTAGGGGACAAGGCATTATAGTTTCATAGCCATTTTTAAAAGGGGCATTAATTAGGCTCCGGTGCAGATACTGCTGACTCCCCCTCAGGTTTAAATGTGCAATCAGTCACTTTGATCTTATCCTGTAGTGAGTGGGGCAGAATCAGGAACATGTTCTTTGCGATGAAGTCAGCGCATTGCAGTACTGTCCCAGCCACAGGCAGGGACCAAGTTAACTGGTTTATGGTCTCCTTGATGGTTAATGAGAGAAGGGGAGTGCGGGAAGTGCCTATTCAGGGTGCGTCATACCGACGTGATGAAGGGAATGCGGTTCCGTGGCTGCTGGCATAGTGATCCAAGTGCCTTCAGCAGTTTCTGCCCTCATCCAGGTCAATGCAAGAAGAAGATCTTACACAGGGCAGTTCCAACCCTCTGAGTTGATAAAGATGAATTCCATGGCCCGATAATTGCAACCATCTTCTGGGGCAACGCGAGCTCCAGGCAGTTGCAGCTATGATTAGCTCCCCCTTAGCAACGTCACCGCTTATCATGCAGCACCGAATCACAGCGATCATGAGGGGGCACGCACATGGTTGATCATGGGAAGTCTTTCAGGTGCCGTTCAATAGTAATTGCAGAAGGAGTCCCAGGGACCCATCTATAGCACGGGTCACCCATGTGCACTTTCAAACAGTCTACTTTCTCTGGGCGTTTCCCACACTGGAAGAGGGTGAGGTTCTCCTCCTGGACAGAGCCTCATTTTACAGGGGCAGGCAGACTCCTTCCCTCTTCTCAGTGAGCAGGGTTCTAAGGCACTAAGCAGACCCTCCAACAGAAAGTGCAGACTTCAGGTCATGTCCCCTCACATAGGGGAGACTGCCTGACCAGCAGATACCAGCCTCAATTACACAGCAGTTCCAATTGTACTCCCTTCCTTGGTCATGAACTTGGAACAGGGACAAAGGAGGGTGGTTTGACCTCATTTTTATACACCTTTACTAGCAGGGGAGGTTTCAAACTTCAGAACCCATTTGGTGTGGGGCTCTTTCAAGCAGCCTTCTCATGCAGCTCTCCAGACATAGCCTTTGTGTAAAGTGACGGTTTAAACTGCAGTTAAGCTGTATCCAAGATGGAGCACCCGCAATATTGGCACAATGAAGTGGGATATTTCTGCAGCTGACTGTCCTAAGATTCCTCATGGTTTTTATCTTAAAGCCGAATAAAGTATTTTTTTTTTTAATTGAATCGATTCCTCAGCAGAAATCAGAAAAAAAAAAAAAAAAAAAAAGGGCAGAGACCGAGAAACTGCCTCACCTTGAACAGAAACTGAAGTTAGACCTCTCGCCCCTCCATCAACCAAATAGCAGTTCTCAGGAACAATTAATCAGTTAACTTTCTTTAAAGTGCTTCAATACCCCCTCCCATTCCCTTCACAGCCCTCCCCAAAACTAGTAAGTGTTACACAAAAGTTCAAATGAATAACAGTCAGTTGAAAACGTGCATCGAACAGAAGTCTGTTTGAAACATTACTGGCTGAAGTGCATAGTGGAAACAATCATCTTGCTACAAGGCGAGTCAAAGTTTTCCTCTGCAAACGTTAAGTTTTTCTGCAACTCGAGATAAATATTGGGAGTAAAATCCCGGGAAACACCCTTTACAATCGAATTTTTCGAAAGGTTCACATTAATTTTCTCCCACAAAAGCATTTTTGAAAGTGGCGAACTTTGCAAACTTCATGTAGTGCAAAATGCAAACTTTTAGGTTTTCCGAAATTTTGCTTCTGTCTGCAACTCTATGCCTAGCAGACAGTAATTCCGTGTCCACCACAATTCCACCCTTCCCAAAAAAATAACTGACTCAACTGTTGATCTGCCACTAGGGAACCACAAGTTTGCATGTACAGTGGAAAATAAGCTAACATTTTTAACCAGCACAATGTTCTCCAGATACTGGAGTGGAGGTTCAATCATGCAGCATGACAGGACGAAAGAATGTGAAACGGTTTCCAAAGAAAATGTAAATGTTCAGATCTACATAACCTTTGAAATACAATCTGATCAGCTTTAAAAACTGCTCAAGCAAATTCAAGCAGGTCTACTGCATGTGCAGAGAAAGAAGTCTCCGTTTTTTCACGGCTGGGTCTAGATGACATTTTCAGAGCACCTCGCCCACGCATGAAGCTCAGACAATGCTTCATACAACCACAGCACTGCAATAAATCACTACCAGTCTTCAGATCTACGAGGGTAACATGTGGGGAGACTGATAAGTGATTTTACAATTACATGGTGTACTCTATTCATAGGACTGCGTCATGGGACTTTGCAGTAACAAATGGTGGCATGATGAAAACAGATTACAAAGAGAGTCACTGGGCTACCTCAATGTCTAGTAAATTGACATGAAAGCAAGAGGCACCCGATACATCTGTCTGAAAGAACCTGGCTTCTGTTAACTGGAGCAGAAGAGCTAGATTGTGCAGCGGAAGTCTCAAATATGTGATTTATAGACCTCCCACCAGCTGGTTAGCAAGCACAAACGCCAGCAATGCTCTGCAATCTCAAACGGAACCAGGACATCAGTAAAGCAGCATGGTCAAATGTACGCCTTTAATATAGTTTTAATGTTGCAGGGACATCCACAATTCAAAGTTGTAGGACTTAAATCTTCTACACATCCATACAGGTTAGATTTAATTATTTCTTCTATATTTTTTCCTCTCACCCCTGAATTGGAATACAGATTGACCCTGGGCCTGGTCTTTCGACAAATAAGGATTCACCAGTGGTGTCCCACTTCTCTGGGGACTATTGCAGTTCTTAATGGATACAAAACATTACTTTTTGGGTATCGACCCTCCAACGGAGAGGTTGTGTAATCCAGGCTTATGGAATAAGACAGATTGACAGGGTAACACTGCCCTTAAATACTGCTGTAAAGAGTTAAAGCAACAACATTTATAATTAAAATATGAGAAAACCTAGTAACATTCAAGAACCAAGACAGGATTCTAACTAGTTTTATAGGTAGCATTGAAGTGTATTTTTGCTCAGAGTGGGCTAATCCCAAATTTCCACCACCACCTAAAAATTAACTTGTGTCCCACACCCACAATTAGGGATGTTCTTACTTGTCAAGGTGGCCCCGAGTCAGAGACCCCACTGGTCAACAATTAGCAGGGTCTCTGAATTTGGTGGCCGTGGAAGGACGCTAACCATTTCAGAAGGAACCAGGCACAACAAAAACAAATAGCAAACCTTGTCAGGTAACAAGGGGGCGCACTAGTGGAGCTAGGAACAGTACTAGCAGAGTTAAAAAAGGTATGTATCCCACAAAGCCAGGTTGGGTTGAATCTTCAGTGGTGGGACAGCCACAGGAAGAGGAACATCCACGAGCTCCCATTATCAATAGAAAAGGCTCTGGTTTAAGGGTACTATACTAAAGTACCTTTAGTCTGTGATCTCTAGAAGTGCAGGCTGTAAAGGATGTTTGCAATTATGAAGGAAACCGGTTGTGGAGAAACTTCACAAAATTGTTCCCTCAAAATTTCAAATTAAATAGCATTCCCAAGTGGTGAAAGCACTTTATTAAAAAAAAAATAAAAAAAAATAAAAAAGGCAATAAATGAAATGGTCAATGCCGTTTTTTTTTCAAGGATCAAAAGATAACTTGTTTCTTTTTTGGTTGGATGTGGTGTGGCATTCCATCACTCTCTTCTCCATGGTTACCCTCCCTTTCTATTCTTTGTAGATGGTCACACCCTCACACCACTTCATGTAGAATTGGAAAAAAAGTCTCTGTAAAGGCGGATGGTTGAAGATTTTTTTAAAGGGAATTTCACTCTCTTTGGCACCTCCAGGTCACAGAAGTGCCTCATCACCTACAGAGTTCCACAGGGACTTGTTGCCCATGATCTTTAAAATCTACATGAAGTCCGCTTGGGCTCCAATTACCCCATTGGCTCTGTACTTCGGTAAAAGCTGCAAAATTCACCAATAAGCAGATAGGACACATGACTTGAAAGTAACTTGTATTAACCTGACAAAGACATGAACTTCAAGAAAAACTTTTTAACTATAACCAAGACAGTCCAGCATCACTTAACTCTACTAAAGAAAATAAATCCTACTGTTGGAAATGGCCCTTGCTGCAGGGTCACCCCAAACTTATTGCCTTCCTTCTCTTTCTGTTTTTGTTGGCTTTAGGACTCGGTGCACTTTACCACTGCTACCCAGTGCTAAAGTGCATGTGCTCTCTAAAATGTGGAGACATTGGCTTATCCACAATTGGCATATTTAATTTACTTATATGTTCCTAGTAAAGTGCACTACATGTGCCCAGGGCATATAAATTGCTACGAGTGGGCCTGCAACACTGAGTGTGCCACCCACTTAAGCAGCCTTTCAAACATCCCAGGCCTGCCACTGCTGAGCCTGTGTGTGCAGTTTTAAACTGCCACGTCGACCTGGCAAGTACACCTGCTTGCCAGGCCCAAACCTTCCTTTTTATTACATATAGATCACCACTAAGGTAGGCCCTGGACAGCCCATTGGTAAGTTGCAGTGTATTTAAAGGTAGGCATGTGCTTTTAATTTTTACATGTCCAGCTAGTGAAATACTCTTAAATTCCTTTTTCACTACTGCAAGGCCTATCTCCTCCATACAATAACATTGGGATTGCCTTATTACGTCATATAAGGGTAATTTCCAATTGGGAAGAGATGGGACACCCATTGGGGTCTCTGGAATCAATTTAAAAACAACTTATGGTTAAGTTGCATATTAAATTGCAATTCTGGAAATGCCACTTTTAAGTTGCCATTTTCTTAATGTAACCATTTGGTGCCTTCTGCCCATCTCTGAATACACGCCTGGGGTGGGGGACAGCTGGCTGTGTGCATTTCCTCTAGACCACCACACACAAAGGGAGCTTAGGTGTGACTGATGGGCCATCAACATCCTGATGGGCCATCCTGGGCAGGATGGAAGGGAGGAGCAGACACTTACACCTAAAAGGGCTGTGCCCTGTCCCTACACAAAGGGCTGCAAAACCCCTGTAGTAAGTCTGGAGCCAGGGCAGGAAAGGCAGGGACTTGTGCACTTCAAGGGTATCTCTTTGAAGTCTCCCCCATTTCAAAGGCCCAACTGGCAACAGGTCCTGGACCTTTGACACCACCAAATCAGAACACTTCTGTAACTGAGGACATTCTACCAGGAAGGACTACTGCGCTGCTGGAGGGACTGTCCCTCTACTGGACTGCTTTGTTGTGCTGGCCTGCTGCGCTCTTGCCTGAAAGTGAGAAGGACTGGACCTGCATCTCTACATCCCATAACCTAAGTATCTCCAATGGCTTCTTGGCTTGCCTCCTGTCCTGAAGTCTGAGGGATATCAAAGATTCTCTTCAACCTACAAACAGCACCTGGACTTTGCTTGCTGCAAGTCTTTCTCTACCAAGTGGTGCCAACCCAGTCCTGGGCCCTTGGAAGTGAGTATAAAGTGCTGTAAATGCCAGAACCCTTGCAACGATGCGGTTGCGCCGATCGGAACAGAAGCATCCAGTAGCGGCAGGCAGGGAACGAGAGTGGAGGGGGATACAAAAAAGTAACTCCAAGCCACATCTTTCCTCAGTCGCATCTCCTCAGTTGTCCCTAGTCGTTTCTCCGTGGCTGGAAACAGGAATCACACAGGCTCCCTCCCCTAAGCCAATCACAACACTGCAATGCATCGTTGCGATTGGTCTGAGCGCTGTGGTTCGGCACTCAGACGGTGAATGGCAGCCTGGGCATGTTCCCCACCAGGCTGTATAATGCAGCCTGGTGGGGAACATGCAAACTGTATCCCACTTGGAACCACTGCATCACACTCTGAACCGTCGGCACTGCGTGGAGAAAGATAGACATCTTCTCTCCGGCGTGAAGAAACCAGGAGCATCACATTAGGAACCGGCGCACTTCGGAACCAGTGTATCACTCACTGAACCATTTCATAGCCGATGCGTGGCAAAATCTGCTGCATTACCCCAACTGCATGGGGAAATCACAGACGAATCGCTCGGCTGCACCCAGTCTTCATCGATGCAGACCACGGATAGAGGTACTTTTGTTCAGCGGGCCAAGTTGGATCCCTGTATCCCACCTACGCTCCATCGTGGTTGACCTGAACTCTTGACTTTGTTCCTGTCTGGAGTGACCAATTAACTCTTTAAGCACTTACTGCTTCCAACTGCTATTTTTGCATTAAATCTTTAAAAACTCCTCTACTTCTACTTATTGGATTTTTGTCATTTTGGTCTTGTTTTATTTATAAAATTATCCTTGGTTTCTCTAAACTGGTGTGGAGTCTTTTTGTGGCGTTTTCACTGTGTTACTGTTTGATGTGTTGCACGAATACTTTACACATGGCCTCATAAGTTAAACCGGACTACTCAGTGCTAAGCTACCAGAGGGTGAACACAGGTTAATTTATGGTGCGTTTGTGACCCATCCTGACTAGGATTGCTGTTCCTTCTTGGACAGGGTGCATACCTCTGCCAACCAGAAACCCAATTGCTAACACCAACCCTCTAGAAAGTCTTTAAAAGGGGGGTTCATACCCTTGTACTTGCACCAGGATGTGGCAATGCATGTTACATAGTTTCTCAGACACTGCACTGCTCTTGCCCCAGTTATTCACCCCCTGCAGTCTGACTGTCCTTTCCCCTACTTTTTAAAACTGTTTGCTTTTATTAGCTGCTTTCGCATACTTTAATAATGATGATGTCTTTTTCTTAACTGCTAGCACGTTTTGCACTATCGGGTGGGTGTACTATTGAAATAATGCATTTGCTCATTTGCACATTTGCACATTTTACTGGAAGCTCACCTTTGAAGCACGAGCACGATCACGCCCCGGTCCGCCGCAGCAGAGTGCTGTTTGAGCGGAGGGCAGGGTGATTAGGCGGTTCCGGTAGGCCAGGCGGAACAATATCCTACTTCCGGTGGTAAGCGATCTAGTTACTCCGCCACCACGCTATTTAAACCGCATGGAGCGGACGCGCACAGCACAGTTCCATGTGGGGGCCCGACCTGTAGTCACACTAAGTGAACTCATGGGGCACTTTCCGGATATTGTCTGAGAAAGCGCCACTAGAGGAAATTCTCCTCTACCACATATCACACCTTAGCGCGTGTCACATATATGGTCTTCTAATAACACGTTTTTAGACCACTCACTTTGCACTACACATAGGTCCTGAAGAAAGCCATACCACTAAGAGCATGACCGACTAGGATATTGGAGTTACCATAAGATCTCCTTAAATATCCGACTCTCGTTTTTATTAACTGCCAAGGGCCCACCCATTAAACTAGTCATTTTTTATCCCAGGGACCTTTTGGACAGCTTTTTTAACATTCACTCACTTCCTTTCACTGCACTCACGGCACAATATCAGCTCCGCTGTATCTAGACGTCGTAGCACACCCAAGGTGCACTCGGTGCCTTGGGTGGGGCCCGATGATGAAGCATGTCACCAACTAGGTTGGTGAGTGAGGGCCTTACTATAAACAATGTTTCCTTACCAAAACAAACATACGCTAGGAGCACCCACTCCAGAGTTAGTTCTCTTTGATAAAACCTATATACCAGGGGAAGTGAACTGGCTCCAGTATCTTTCCTCCCTCTCCTTTTGATTTTTACTAAGTTAACCCACTTGCCAGGCCCAAACCTTCCTTTTTTTTTTTACATATAGATCACCACCAAGGTAGGCCCTGGACAGCCCATTGGCAAGTTGCAGTGTATTTAAAGGTAGGCATGTGCTTTTAAGTTTTACATGTCCAGCTAGTGAAATACTCTTAAATTCCTTTTTCACTACTGCAAGGCCCATCTCTCCCATACGATAACATTGGGATTGCCTTATTACGTCATAACGAAATGGTTACTTACCAGTAGGAATAGTTTTGCAGCTTGAAGAGTTTTCTGGATTCACTTGCTGTGCATCATTCCGCCATCTAGTGGCTGGGTCCGGAATGGTCTTTGTTTTTTTTTTCTTTTTCTTGTTTTGGTCGCTGTCGACCACCATTTGGTGCCAGGTACGTCCCCTGTGTGACGTCAGACGGTATCCTGGAGGTCGAAGTGCGTGGTGGCCATCTTCGGATTCTTTTTTCTGTTTTTATGCTGTTTAATCCTTGTGATGGTCCTTATTTAGAGTTACTAATGTTGTACTTTGCTTCCCCACCTGTTTCTGTTCCTTCTAGGGGAAGGTTGGGTGGGTCGCATGTGAATCCAGAAAACTCTTCAAGCTGCAAAACTATTCCTACTGGTAAGTAACCATTTCGTTTTGCAGCGCGAATCCTTTTCTGGATTCACATGCTGTGCATCAGATTATGTAGCGTTTCTCCCGTGTTTGGGAGGCTGTGGTGAAAGGAAGACTTAGTAAACAGGTGTTGAAGTACCCTTTGTCCAATTTGAGCTTCCTTATTCATCTGTATATCCACACAATAATGCTTTGTAAAGGTGTGTGGTGATGCCCATGTTGCTGCTGCGCAGATGGCATCGATGGGTACATTTGCCATGAAAGCTAGCGTTGCTCCTTTCTTCCTAGTGGAGTGAGCTGTTGGTTGTATTGTTAGTTTTTTGGCATTGGTATAGCTTAGTTGTATAGCTTGTACTATCCATCTTGCAATAGATGCTTTAGTGACAGCTGATCCTGTGTTGGTATGTGAGTAAGCAACAAACAACTGCTTTGTTTTCCTTACTTGTTCTGTTTTTTGCAGATAGTACAGCAGAGCTCTCCTTGCATCCAGGGTGTGGAGGCTTTTTTCTGCTTTAGTTTTTGGTTCTTTGAAGAAAACTGGCAAGATGTTTTGATTCAAGTGATACCTAGTTACCACCTTCGGTAAAAACTGTGGGTTAGTTTTTAAGATTACCTTATCCTTGTGGATTTGTAAATAGGGTTCTTGTATAGTTAATGCTTGTAGTTCACTTACTCTCCGTAGTGATGTTATCGCAATGAGAAAGGCTGTTTTGAGAGTAATATGTTTGATGTCCGCTGTATGCATGGGTTCAAACTGTTTTGCCATTATTTGAGACAGCCCTGTATTTAAACTCCTTGTTGGTACAGGAGCAGTTCTTGGTGGAGCCATTCTTTTTGCTCCTTCTAAAAATCTTTTGATGAGTGGTCTAGTAAAAAAGCTTTTGAATGTTTTTCCTCTTGTGTACGCTACTATGACAGCGAGGTGCACCGTCAGGCCGGAAAAATTGATGTTGCTGTCTAAAAGGTAGGTAAGATATGTGACTGTTTCCGGTGTATTTATTGAGTTAGTATTGTTGTTAGCGGTGCACCATGTGGTATATCGCTTCCATTTTGCTGTATAGCATTTCCTGGTTGACTTTTGCCTCTTTTAGAATTTCCATGGTTCTGGACGGCAGTTTGAGGTGTCCAAATTCTATGTATTAAGGCGCCAGGCCGCTAGTTGTAGCGTCGCTTGTTGTGGGTGAAAGATTTGGCCCTGTTGCATAGTCAGCAGGTCTTTGTCTGCTTGGATCCTGATCATCTCTCCTTTGGAGAGTTCTAGGAGAGTTGAGTAGCATGTTTGTCTCAGCCAACGAGCGGCAATGAGAATCATATTTGTTCCTGGTTCGCTTGCTTTTTGTAGTACTCTTTGCATCAGGGGTACTGGTGGAAAGGCGTAGACAAATGTCTGAGACCAATTGAGTGAAAGTGCATTTCCGTTTGACAGGTGGTGTGGAAACCTGGATGCAAAGTTTCGGCATTTCGTGTTCTGCATTGTTGCAAAGAGATCCAACACTGGCGTTCCCCAGATGTTGAATAGGTATTGTACTGTTGTTTGCTTTAGCTCCCATTGGTGTGAGCAACTGTTTTGTCTGCTTGGCAGGTCTGCTGTGACGTGGTCTACCCCTGGTAGATGTACTGTTTGCAGATTGATTTGCTGAGGTATTGCCCATTGCCAGATTTCTTGGGCAAGTTTGCTCAAGGGAAAAGACTTTGTTCCACCCTGTTTGTTCAGGTAGAACATTGTAGTTGTGTTGTCTGTTTGTATTAGGATGGTCTTCCCCTTGAACTTGTTTCTGGAATGCTTTGAGTGCCAGTAGAACCGTTTTCATTTCTAAGAAATTGATGTTTCGTGGAGTCTTCTTCGCTCCATTGACCATGAACCTATAGCTGATTCAGATGTGCTCCCCAACCGTTGAGGGATGCATCCGTGGTGATTGTCACAGATGGAGTTGTGTTCCTGAAAGGTCTCCCCTGTGCTAGGTTGTTGGATGCCCACCATTGTGTCTCTGCTTTTACCTTTTGTGTAACAACCCCTAGATCTTCCCAACTCCTTGTGACCAGCTGTTGGTGAGCCATTCTTGGAATCGTCGCATGTGTAGGCGAGCGTGAGGGATGAGTGGGATGCATGATGCCATCATGCCCATAAGTTATTACCTTCCTCACTGTCAGAGATTGTCCCTTCTGGTAGAGGGCTGTTTCTTTGTAGATCGGTTGTATCCTGTTCTGTGTGGGATAAGCCTTTGCGTCCTTTGTTTTCAGTCTTGCCCCCAGGAAGGTCTTTTCCTTTTCTGGGTTCGTTGATTTCTTGTGGTTTATTGAGAAACCTAGACCCTGTAGTGTTTGAATTGTCTTCTGAACATGATTGTGGCATATTTGTTTTGTGCGTCCCTTTATTAGCCAATCGTCCAGGTAGGGGTATACGTGGATCTTTTCTCTTCTTAGGTATGCAGCCACTGCGGCCAAACACTTTGTGAACACCCATGTAGCCGATTTTATTCTGAACGGGAGTACCTTGAATTGGTAATGTGTTCCGTTGTGTAGAAATCTTGGGTACTCTGTTTTTTGTTCATTGGAATATGTAAATAGGCGTCCTTGAGGTCTATTGTTGCTAGAAAATCTCTTTTGGATTTGTGGGATTATTTCTTGAAGGGTACACATTTTGAAGTGTTGTGTCAGTATGAACTTGTTTATGAATCTTAAGTCCAAGATTGGCCTTAGGGTTAGGTCTTGTTTTGGTACAAGGATGGATGGCGAGTAGTTTCCTGTGTGCCATTCCTGTTTTGGTACTGTTTCTATTGCCCGTTTTAGATACAGTTCTTTGATCTCTGCGTTTAGCAGTATTTTTTCTGATTTTGATAATTTTCTTATCCTTGGTGGATTTGCAGGTGGGGTCTTTGTTAGCTCTATGCAATATCCGTGTTGTACCAAATGTAATATCCATTTGTCCGTTGTGATCCTTTCCCACTGCCTGTGGAAAAAAGGATATTCTTGCCCCCACTGGTGTTCTGTGTGGGTCCTTTTTTGTGTGGAAGTCAGTTTGAGGTATTCCCTCTCCCTCTAGAGGTTTGGGCTCTTCCTCTGCCATTACCTAGTCCTCAAAAGGGCTGCTTCTGTTGCTGCCAGCTCTGGTAACTAGATTGTTGACCCATCTGTTGATTTGCATTTTGCCCCAGAGACTGTTGTGGCATCTGCTGGTTTTGGCCAAAGCTGCCTCTTCCTGTGGTTTTCCTGTTAGAGAAACCTCCTCTTTTGAAAGATCCTCTTTGTTGCAGGGCCCCCATTGCCCTTGCTGTTTCATTGTCCTTTTTAATCTGTTGAAGGGATTCATCCACTTCTTTGCCAAATAGATCTTGTCCGTTAAGGGGCCTGTTGATAATTGATGTCTGAACTTCTTGTTTGAATCCAGAAATCCTGAGCCAGGGATGTCGGAGTGTGGTTCCCATGCACATTTGCCTGCTTGCGATATTTGCTGCATCTAGAGCAGATTTTAGGCAGGTATTAGCCAATTTTTTTCCCTCTTGGACAACCGCTCTTTTCTTGTCCTCTTCTGGAAGTTTGTTTATAAACTCCTCCATTTCATCCCACTGTTGGTGGCCATATCTGTTCAGCAGGGCATTTGAGTTGGCAATGCACCACTGCATTGCCGCTTCTTTCTCCATCCTTCTGCCCACCAAGTCCATCCTTTTGCTCTCCTTTTCTGGTGGAGGCCCGGTGTTGGAGACTGCGTTGGCTCTCCTTCTGGCTGTTGTTACGATGATAGAATCTGGTGTAACATTTCCCTGTATATATTTAGGGTCTTTTGAAGAAGGTTTATATTTTTTAACCACTCTACAAGTTACCCCTCTGTTAGAAGCTGGCTCTTTGAAGGCTTCCTTTCCTTGGTCCAGAATACTTGGCAACATGGGTAGATCTTGTGTTCCCTTTGTTGCAGGTGCCAGGGTTTCCAGCAGGAAACATGCATCACCCTTCTCTTCCTCAAGGGGCACCCCAAACTGGTTTGCAGCCCTTTTAACGATTTCATTGTAGGAAGCAATGTCATCTGGGGGAGATGCTTTCGAGGGATAGTTGCAGATTTCCTCCTCTGGACTCGGTGTCGAGGTAGTTCCACTCGTCCTCGAAGTTTTCTTCGTTTTCCTCCTCCTCCGGTACGTTTCCGTATTCCTTGGGATCTTCGCCTCGAGGTTCCAGCGTTGGTGGGGATTGGAGGACAGCATCTTCCTCTTCTTCGGCATCTTCAGCATCAACGGTTTCCGGTTCGACTTCCGGTGCTTTAGGGATTCGATACTCCTTTAATGAATCGTCGAATTCCTTTTTCCTTTGTAATAGCGCAGCCATTTCTTCCTCGAGTCTTCTTTTCGACTTCGAGAGCCCTTTCGGCGTCGGATGCCGGGATCTTCCTTTTCTTTTCAGCGTGGACGTTAGTTTTCGGCGTCAATGCCTTTTTTGCGGGTTCGTTTTCGTCGACCGTTGGCTTCGGAGTCTTGTACGATCTCCTCTCTTCGGCAACCCTTGGGTGGGTGCCGTGGGTTTCTTTTGATCGGGGCTGACCTTCGATCGCCTTTTTGTTCGGCGTCGGGGCTGCCTTGGCTGTTTTCGGTTCATGGCCCTTCGGTTCCGACGGATCTTTAGGTCTTACCTTTTCCGTCTTCTTCTTCGACTCCTTCGCCTTCTTTTCGGCGCAGCTTTTTTCGGCGTCCTTCTCTAGAATTTCGACGCCCGATCCTTCATGTGTTGATTCTGCAGAAGCTGCATGCTCCTCTTCGTCGCTAGAGAACCCCATCTCCCTCATGGAAGGTTTCTTCGTTGGCTGCGACAGTGGTGTAGTGGGCCTGTCTGATTTCGGCACGTCCTGAGAGTCTTCGGCAGGAACGCTGCACAGGCCTCAGTCTTTGTCCTGCTGGTCCTTGGGTAGGCAGAGGTTGCACACGGTGTGTGGATCACGCTGAGCGTATTTGTGATGGCACTTTGGGCAGAATTTAAAAGGGGTATTCTCCATGGACCCTATCTCGCCATTTGTGGCCCGGAGTGGTCCTCTTGTGTTGAAAAAAGTGCCGCTCTGCTTCTGTCTACGACTCTGCGTCGTTGATCGATCTCTTCTCGTTGATCCCTTCGATGGCAATCTTTTCTTGAAGTTTTTTCAGGAAAACGCAAACTTTCTTCGGAGCTTCCCGTCTTGCTTCCAGACGGAACGGCGGAAAAAAGAATCTGAAGATGGCCACCACGCACGTCGACCTCCAGGATACCGTCTGACGTCACACACGGGACGTACCTGGCACCAAATGGTGGTCGACAGCGACCAAAATAAGAAAAGAAAAAAATGGACAATTCCGGACCCAACCACTAGATGGCGGAATGATGCACAGCATGTGAATCCAGAAAAGGATTCATGCTGCAAAAGGGTAATTTCCAATTGGGAAGAGATGACACCCATTGGGGTATCTGGAATCACAATTTAAAAACACAACTTATGGTTAAGTTGGATTTTAAATTGCAATTCTAAAAATGCCACTTTTATTAAGTTGGCATTTTCTTAAAGTAACCATTTGGTGCCTTCTGCCCATCTCTGAATACACGCCTGGGGTGGGTGACAGCTGGGCTTTGTGCATTTCCTCTAGACCACCACACACAAAGGGAGCTTAGGTGTGACTGATGGGCCATCAACATCCTGATGGGCCATCCTGGGCAGGATGGAAGGGAGGAGCGGACACTTTGACCTAAAAGGGCTGTGTCCTGTCCCTACACAAAGGGCTGCAAACCCCCTGTAGTAAGTCTGGAGCCAGGGCAGGAAAGGCAGGGACTTGTGCACTTCAATGGTACCTCTTTGAAGTCTCCCCCATTTCAAAGGCCCAACTGGCAATAGGTCCTGGACCTTTGACACCACCAAATCAGAACACTTCTGTAACTGAGGACATTCTACCAGGAAGGACTACTGCACTGCTGGAGGGACTGTCCCTCTACTGGACTGCTTTGTTGTGCTGGCCTGCTGCGCTCTTGCCTGGAAGTGAGAAGGACTGGACCTGCATCTCTACATCCCATAACCTAAGTATCTCCAATGGCTTCTTGGCTTGCTTCCTGTTCTGAAGTCTGAGGGATATCAAAGATTCTCTTCAACCTACAAACAGCACCTGGACTTTGCTTGCTGCAAGTCTTTCTCTACCAAGTGGCGCCAACCCAGTCCTGGGCCCTTGGAAGTGAGTATAAAGTGCTGTAAATGCCAGAACCCTTGCAACGATGCTGTTGCGCCGATCGGACCAGAAGCATCCAGTAGCAGCAGGCAGGGAACGAAAGTGGAGGGTACAAAAAAAAAGAAATTAACTCCTAGGTCACATCTTTCCTCAGTCGTCTCTCCTCAGTTGTCCCTAGTTGTTTCTCCGTGGCTGGAAACAGGAATCACACAGGCTCCATCCCATAAGCCAATCACAACACTGCAATGCATCGTTGCGATTGGTCTGAGCGCCGTGGTTCGGCACTCAGAAGGGGAATGGCAGCCTGGGCATGTTCCCCACCAGGTTGTATAATGCAGCCTGGTGGGGAACATGCAAACTGTATCCCACTTGGAACCACTGCATCACTCTGAACCATCGACACTGCGTGGAGAAAGATAGACATCTTCTCTCCGGCGTGAAGAAACCAGGCGCATCACATTTGGAACCGCCGCACTTCGGAACCAGTGCTTCGCTCACTGAACCATCTCATAGCCGATGCGTGGCAAAATCTGCCGCATTACCCCAACTGCATGGGGAAATCACAGACGAATCGCTCGGCTGCACCCAGTCTTCATCGATGCAGACCATGGATAGAGGTACTTTTGTTCAGCGGGCCAAGTTGGGTCCCTGTATCCCACCTACGCTCCATCGTGGTTTACCTGAACTCTTGACTTTGTTCCGGTTTGCAGTGACCAATTAATTCTTTAAGCACTTACTGCTTCCAACTGCTATTTTTGCATTAAATCTTTAAAAACTCATCTCTACTTCTACTTATTGGATTTGTCATTTTTGTCTTGTTTTATTTATAAAATTATCGTTTGTTTCTCCAAACTGGTGTGGAGTCTTTATGTGGCGTTTTCACTGTGTTACTGTTTGATGTGTTGCACGAATACTTTACACATTGCCTCATAAGTTAAACCGGACTACTCAGTGCAAAGCTACCAGAGGGTGAACACAGGTTAATTTATGGTGTGTTTGAGACCTATCCCGACTAGGATTGCAGTTCCTTCTTGGACAGGGTGCATACCTCTGCCAACCAGAAACCCAATTGCTAACACCAACCCTCTAGAAAGAGTCTTTAAAAGGGGGGTTCATACCCGTGTACTTGCACCAGGATGTGGCAATGCATGTTACATAGTTTCTCAGACACTGCACTGCTCTTGCCCCAGTTATTCACCCAGGACGTCCTGTATGTCTCAGTATGCCTAATAAAAGGACCTGAAGAAATATAACCACATTACTCACAATGAACTCCATGGACTCCAAAAAAGGATTTGCACCAAATGTAAATCCAGTTGAATCATCAACAAAGCCATCAGAACCAACATCCCCCTCTATTTGGCTAACAAGTTCACCATCTCTGGTGGTTCTTGGCAGACAGCCAGAACACCATCAGACGGGAGACAAAGTGCAAACTAAAAAACCCAAAGGAAATTAGCAAACATCAAATCAGGAACTTGAACAAAAGTCCACTATCCAACAGGACTCTGCACCAATTGAGCAAAGAGCTAATGTTACACCTCATTACTGAACACTTCATCACGACACAATAAGAGCCCACGTCTGCTCTCAGAACCCAGGTACCACTCCAATCATTCATTTAAATGTATATCCTTGCCTTTGACCCTGTTCACTGCTCTGACTTCTCATAGCTTTGATCATACTATTCAAAAAGTATGTACATCTCTATCGCATTTATAACCTACTTTATCTACCTGAACTCTAGTATACCTACCATTGCCAGTACCCTATTGTCTCTCCTCTACAGATACTATTGCTGCAAACTCTACCCCATAACATATTTCCCTACATATACCCTAGCACAACTACTCCGTCAAATTATGCCTGCCCATTTTCCTACTTAGCAGGTTTTGTACATTTGCTTATCACACATACTTAGTTTTTTTGGGGGGGGAGGGGGCAAGGGGAGTGTGTTGAAATTCCACAATGAGGGAAAGAGTTTCCTTACATTGAAAAAGGGTTTCTTTATTTTGGAAACTCTAATCAGTTTCTCCAACATGAGCGGGTCCTTATGCTCTGCTAAAAACATGTTCTAGGACCACAAGGTGAAAGAGCAAAACCTTGTGCCAGTCTCTGGGTGGGGTCGGGTGTCGCACACTAAGAAGATTCGCAGTCAAATATCATTGCTGCCTTCAAGAAGATCAAGGGTCCCAGAACTTCCTTGACCTACAGTTGATGCAACTGTTCACAGATTAAGCCAGCTAAGCTGCAGAATCTCATGGTTCAGGGATAGGCTTTCCCACCTGTGTCATCTGCCCCACAGACATAATTTCTGCTAGGCATTGCTCTTTTCAGGGCAGCTACTCTTGGATCCTGGAAATTTTAGCTTCCACTCTTCCAAGCACAGCGGTAGAAGACCACAAACATGAAGCCCTAGTCACACCTTTGGTCTGAGCTCCTCTACATAACTCCCTCAGAGTTTAAAGTCATTACAAGAAATAGGACTTATTGATGGTTGGATTCTATTCAATTCTTCAGGAACTTATATATGCACGGCCGAAATGGAAACCGAATCCGGTCCTGGCAAACAGCTCAGCGGCACTGGGGTTGGGGAGGGCAGGTGTAAGTTGAAAGCACAACTCCCGTCTCACCGCTGCAGCTTTTGTTACAGTGGGCCGATATTGCAGCTATGCTGCAAAACCGGACCCGGTAACAAAAACTGCCTCCCAGGGGTCCAAAACCGGCTCCCACCCTGGCGGCGACTGGTGAAACGCCATGTGCCCGCTACGGTCAGTCCAGCCCTGTATATATGGCGTTTAACATCAAAAAAATCTTATTTCCATCAAGTACATTGCTTACATTCATTGGCAAGGGCAGAAGGGGACCTAATTAAGGGACATGACTTGTGGGAAGGTTCTTGCATTTCAGACCACTCCAAGCACATCAGAAAAGGATGAGGGTAAGAGAATGTCAGAGGTATGCATATTCGGGTAGGCATAGGGAAAACCTAGAGGCCCGAGGTAAGACGTCACTGGGCAAAAACTGCAACGTGTACAAAAGCCGTTTTGGTGAATTCTTTGTTCTAAGGTATGTGATGTGTCTGGGCTAAAGATGGAGAAGCGTGGACCAGTGGACTTCAAAAGATGGGAAGGTATTGAATAGCAGTCATCTTGATGCAGGGATTAACATCTTGTGCAACCTGCATTTGGACCTTGTACAGCACAATGTTCAGAGATTCTGACTAAGTCTTCAAGACATAGGTACAATCAGAGGTAAGCATTGCAGCTTTGGAAAACACCTCGGCTGCTATGAGGATGGGAGATCTATGGGTTAATGCTGAAGCAATTTGCACGATAACTCCCAAGAAGGCCTTGTCAAAGATCTTTAGAGAACTTAAACTTAACCAGATAAAGGCCAACTCCGACACTGGCACATTGACCCCATCCTTTTTAGAGGCCAAAGATCAATATAAGTTAGAACCTGTACTTTATGTCATACAGCCTTCCCTTGCAAAAAAAACTGTATTTACAATTTAGGCATGGTGTATTACCACTGCGTGCCTTTACAAATAAATGGGGAAACACTTTGACTCAGGGCTGTCCGGTCTGTGCAGATAATCCGGAGACGGAACAACATGTACTATTTGTCTGCCCAGCATACAAGAAGGTTAGATACCGATGGCTACAACCTTGGGACAAAGCAGTGTGGAGGCCTATAGGCTCCTAAAATACGACACCAGTCTGCCCATAGTGTATTCAGTCTCCCGATATTTATTCTCTATGTGGTGTGTACGTTTATCCATATTAAAAACTGGATCCATCGAATAATTTTAGCTTTTTATTGTAAATAAAAATTAATAATATTTTAACTCCCTTTTTAAAGGTTATAAAATGTCTATTTCTAAGTAGTACCTCTTTTATATGAATATTCAGAATTCTTTTTTAAATACTGAAATGCACGCGCACTATCTTTGTAAGATTTATATGTATAAACTGTGCTGTATTCTTTTCTTTGTCCTTTTATGGCCATAAAGGCCGAAATAAAGAATTTTTTAATTGAAAACCAGTCCTCAGATTTGCTAGCATCTGGCCACTGGGTCTGTACTATGCCTGCCAAAATACACGTCCTAGTGACCATGTGTCCTCCTCCATTTCTGCTGTACTAGTAGTGTGCTGGAAACTTTCCCCCACAAGCTGCACCCCGTTTGAACATTTAGTCACTGTAAAGCGGTCCCTCTTTCACCCACTCCACCAGTTACAGTAAACCACAGATTTTACAGAGGTGTTAGTTAATTGAGACCTTTCTAAAGGGGAAATCTGTGAATGTTTGCTGGCCTGGATAAAAATTAGCTACCACTCCCGGGGGGCGGAGGGGGTGGTGGTGTGGTGTGTAAATAGTTAGCTTTCACTATGCGAGTGGGTACTAATCACATGTATTCCGTCACTGTCTAGAACTTTGGTGGTATGAGCAACAAAATAAGTGTGATGACTCCAAATGATCCCGATTGAAGAACACTGGTCAGAAACATAAGGACAAGAAATAAAGCCCCGAGAGCCATTTTCACACCCCTAACATTTAAAAATAATGAAGTCCCAAAGAAGAAATCCACGACTAGCCTACTACGTTAGTTACCACTTTTGAACTTTGCACCTCTTCAAGCCACCTTACATGGAGCTGCCTAGCTGGTTACAGGAGCAAAAAACGTTCTCATCACATCTCTCCCACCGTAGAAACTCTTAATTGGCTCCCATTTCAAATAAGATAGCATGTGTTTAGCATAAAAAACACGACCCACCCAACCTCCCCTGGTCAATGAAAAACTAGAGTCAGAAACTGTCCACTTATAAAAAATTGCTAAAAGAACAAAAGCCAGAACAAGTGAGTATTCTTTTGCCAAACTGCAAGATAGTGGAACTCCATCTCGGACTACATCAGGCTAAACCCAGAACTTCCTGCGTTCCATAAGAACATAGGTTGTTGTAAGGAAGAGATTCCATTAGTCAGAGAGGCTGTGTGTTTAAGGTCATAGACCACTTATCTGTGTAGGACACTGCTGTCCTAGTGGCTCACGCTACAGAAATACTTTAAGGAAACTAAAACTAAACAAACTAGGTCTGCCACAGTATATGAAGAGTAGATTGAAGGGACATGGCGTCAGGCAAGAACTTTTACTTGAAAACGTAGCAAGAGTCACTCTGCTCTCAAACACCAGTTAAGAAAAAAAGGGGTGGATAGTTTAGCAAAAAAAAAAAAAAAAAAGCTATCCTCTTCCTCCAGATTTACAGCAGATCAATATTAATATATACATGAATATGCTAAATCCTACCTAAAACTATGGATACGTTAAGCTATTTTTTTTTTTTTAATTTTTTATATAAGATAACGACTTGGTGGATCAAAATGAGATAGAGCTCCACCAATGTTGGAAAATAAAATGGCACCCAAGAATTGGTGAAACGTGATTTTTAAGAGCTATTCAGATGGGCCTAACAAAATCCCAGCACCAAACAAAGCAAATGCATCACACTTTGTAAATAGGTGCCTTACCACAGTCTTACACAGGTTTACAGTGTTACACCTTCCACATATATGGAGTAGGTATAAGTAAGCAAGGGGGATTTTGCAGCAGAGGTTGATTTTAAATTGGATAGGTATAAAAAGGTAGCAGATAGGAGTTATTTGGAGAAAATATTCAGAGAATTCAATAAAATATGCCCTGCCCACCTGAAAATACATAATGTTGTAACTATTTCATAGCTATCAAGTGTTAAGTGTATTAGCTGAAAAAAAAGCTAAGACTGGTAGAGGGCGCCACATGACTGTCACTTGGAAGCCGAGGCATTTTCTACTAAAGTTTGGCATTCAGTTATTCTTAGTTATGTAAATAAGAGGAAATCGCATGTTAAAAATGTGCCTACTAACCGTATATTACGAGTTTTCCCATTGGCTTCAATAGATTAAATGCTTTGCATGTGTCTGAGCCACCTAACGGATCCAAGACGATGTCCACACCTGGCAATAAGAGAAAAGGAAAAGGCAACATGAGCATTCAAGTTTGAACCTTCCATCTGTGGCAATGTCACTCACTCTCGGCTGCAGTCAATTCTCTTCCAGCTACACATATAGCTACCCTTTACATGGGGTGGCCCCACTGGCGGGCAATAAACCAATTTAGTTGCCTGCAAAAGGACAAAGGTTGGGCAGAGGGGAGCGCAGGCAGAGAAGACCAACATAAGAAATAGTCTTTAGCTTTCATCTTCTACTTCACCTCTTCAAGGTTTCAAGGCTTCTTACATGCAGCTGCCTAACCAGATCAAACAAAAACTGGGGAAAGCATGCACTGTTTCTCTACAGTAGCATCTAGGCAGATAACACGGAATTACTCAAGAGCACACACACACACACATTGGCTCCCCATTGCAATTACTAATATGGATCAGAAAACCACTGCATATCCAAATCTTTATATTAATTCATGACGTATAGGAGGGAATTATTCATCCTAGAAACAAGCATGTAATCAGGAGTTTACCTTTCGGGGAGATTTTCCGGACCTCTTCTACGTAATCTGCTGTCCTGTAGTCTATCGGGTGAGCAACCCCACTCTCTTTAAGAAATTCATGCTTAGCGGTTGAGGCAGTGCCAAAAATGGTCACATTGTCTACAGTTTTACAGAGCTGGACCGCCGCCGTCCCCACACCACCTGGATAAAAACAGAGCGGGTATCATTAGTAATCAGCTTGCAAGTTTCCTAGGCGAGTTTCATCCTCGATTCCAGACATCCTATCACTTCTAAATCTAGAAGATCAACGGCATTAAAAAGCAACCAATCACCAACATGCTGAGAACACCAGAAGCGACAGTCATTTCTTAAGTCACTAAGTCATCTGTCTGGTTTGTTTCATACCAAATCTGGTTAGTTGTTACCACAGCTTCATTTAAATGTACATCTCACTGCACCAAATATTTGAAAAACCAGTGCCGGATTAAACCCTGTGGAGGCCCCTAAACTGTCGAAATTTCAGGGACCCACTCGCAAATTATCTCCCAATACGTTTTTAATTTTACCAACCAACATTTTTAATAAACTAATTGTACTACTTTGCCTATTTGCTAATCCAGAACTTTTAAAAACAAAATGGATTGAGAAAGAATTCCTAAAGGTTATCAGTTTGAAAGAAGACTGAGGGTACGAAATAGTGAATTCATTCGCTTTTGTTTTCACAAATAACTTTGGGATGGCCGTCTCCAATTCCAGTGCGGACTGTTTTCCCCAAAGGTAAGGCACCCAGATTCCATGTACAGGAATTAAACTTTGACAGTGCATAACTGCCAGACAACAGATCTGCTGTAATTTAAACATAGAATAAAAGAAAGCGATCAGGATAAATGGTTTTGTACACTATTCTGGGACCTACCAGAGCAAACACCATCTGTACACCTATAGCTAGTTAGGTCTCGTAGAGCTACATAAAACTTGTTCGATTCATCAGATCCCAAAGTGGTTACTCGACACCATCCCAAAGAGGTTGCTTGACACACAAAAGGACATGTAGATAATGTAATGATGTCACAGAAAAAGGACTCGTCAATTATGCATGACATTTACAGTAACACTACAGCTGGCTGTGCTGAGGATTAACTGCTTACAGGAACAGCTATGGAGTTCATGGCTGAGAATAACAGAAATGGGTACATGCAAGATAGGGATTAGAGGACCAGTGGCAAACAGGAAAACAAACTTCAAGACAAACGGAGTATGGCCTCAAAGGCTGGCCAAACAGACTAGAAGTAAAGGAAAGCAGCCTACGCAGAGGATTGACCAGCAGAAAGCAGAGGTAGGCGTGGCATCATTTACTAAGTAAAACCAATAACAACAACTTTGGCGTACAAAAGACCTGTTGAAAAAGCCACAACATTTATTTTCTGTATTTAATGAGCATTAAATAACCACAAGCAAATTAAAAATGTGACAGATTATTAAATGGTCCATATTTTTTTGTGCACATTTGTGAGTGTATATTGCGATATGTAATGCTGCGAACCCAGCTGAGGATCAACAGAACATGGACAGCCATACAAGATCCTGTGCAACAAGTTGGCATTTACAGCTTTGAAACTTATTACAGTGCACATAATAATGTAATTTTTTTTTATTAGGCATGTGAAGATTAATCTACAAGATTTGCCCAGAATAATTCTGGTCAAGTGAAAAGACAGGGGACTTCGGTCCCTAAATCATCAGTATACCATATCTTCACAATATTTTATTATTTATTTTACAAATAACGTTTTCAGTAAGTACACTGCCCCACCCAGTAACTATAACCTAGATTGTAATAAACCTCCTCTATCACCCACTATAGTAAGTAAGTCCGTTTTTATATAGCGCAGCTACTCACCCTTACGGGTCTCAAGGCGCTGGGGGCCGTCGTGGAAATTAAGTGAGCTATTGCCCAGAGTCACATGGTGCTGAGCTGCCGCCGGAGCCGGGGATCCAACCGTGAACCCTGTGCTCCGAAGTCAGCTGCCCTGGCCGCTGCACCACACCTCTCCACTATAAAATATTATAATTCCCCAACTTGCTGACAGAGCTTTTAATACAATATAAACTCCGGATTATTGTAGGTGCATCGTCATACCTTCTAAAGTAATACTTTGTAAACCAGACAGGTCTTTCTAGCCATGATACACATGCCCCGTCGAATGGAAATTGCCTAGACATCGACATGCATCAGGCAATGGGAATGCTTATGTGTTCTAATGCTGGAGCTTCTGCCTTAAAACTACATGCTAATAATCAGGAAGCCCACTTTACGTACATCACTAGGATGATTGATACAAGCTTCACAAAAATCAAAACAATGCATACAAAGCTCTAATAATGAACATAATGCTGAATGAACAAGTGCGTGAAAACCTTTACTAAAATTCAAATTATAGGTAAACAGAACTGGCGGAGGTATTCAATATTTTTTTTACATAAAACATTTCGATTAATGCAGAAGAAAGAAATTATTTTAGTGCACATCAAGCTTTTGCACAGTCACAGCTTAGCAAAGATTTAAGATCATGAAGAAAGGCTTCAGCTTATACCCCAAGAACAGAATGTCCACCTCTCAAACCTTGTAGAAACATTGTGGACATCAATGGCCAATTTAAGATTATTTTTACCAATTGGCTGAGTTAGCTCGTCTCCACCTCAGGAGGCAATTATACAAGATTAGTAATAGAGTGGGATTGGATTGGCTGGTCAGCCGAGGAAGAAAACAGAAAGGGGTATTGTGATAGGTTCTCAAGGCTGCAGGGGAAAGCAGTCACAAAATGAAATTTGGAAGACTTTAGTAAATAATACAGTAACTTTTATTCAGGCAAGACCCATACGAACCAGATTTCGTATATAGTTGACTTTCTGAAGCCCACAGAGTCTTTAGAAGTCCCAATATCAGAGGATGAAACCTCTAGGCATAAAAATCTGTCAATCCGTCCAAGGCGCTGGAACCACTTGGAAATTCTGTAAAATGTTTGGTCCACAGCTCCTACCCAAAGTGACAGTTCTTTATAATCACATTGCAGATGCGAGGGGAAGCTGCTGCCCTCCATGATCTAGGCCAATGCTACAGTCAAACCTGGAAAATATCCACTTTAATGCTTCAACAGACCGATTGGCTTGCTTAACACAAACATATAAACAAAAATCCTGGCTGATAGACTGGAACACCTGTTAAATGGCTGATTCATCTGAAACAATTCTAACTTTATCAGGGACCACAACAGTATTACAGTGCTCCACTTTGTTAAAATGGGAAAGATGAAGAGGGTGATAGCCATCTTCATAACATTGGGTGCGCAGAAAGCCTTCTATAGAGTGGACTGGTCCTTTTTAGAACAAACATTGAAGGGGTAAGGGCATTGTGCCTCAGTTTGGTAAAATAGCCATCATACTCCAATGGCAAGGATCAAGTTGAAAGGTCACACTGGAATAGTATGTCTGGGGAGAAGACCTAGATAAGGGGACCCTTTATCTCCAATTTTATTAATCGCAATTATTAAACCACTTGCACAACATATGCAAGTCCCAGTATATTGTTGGCATTCCATTTGCAGACTATATGCATCCCTTGTTGAGGAGGATTCACTACCAACTTCAAGGGACACATTGATCATTACCAAGAAGGATAGAACATTTACATAATTTCCAGAATGCAATTGAGCACAAAAACTTAGGGAAATCTGAAATATTACAATTTTACACACAGTATTCAGACTGAATACTGTCAAAGCTCAAAATTTTCAATGGGCAGCTTTCTTCATTAAATAGCTAGGGTTGAATATAACTCCCTCAGTATCTGACCTATATAAAGTCAACTATTACCTCCTGCTTGTGGAAATTTGTAGCTGAGATGATGCTGCCCTTTATCCCCACTAAATGGGCATGATGGATGCAGTAAAACGTATTTATACCACAGGTAGCCTACCTTTTTCTGGCGCTACCATGAGGTCGGACACAGTTTTTATTGAGTTCTTCCAGCTGGTCTTTCTCAGTTTTAATGGGAAGAATACAGTCCTAGAGGCCCTTTAAAACTTAGTGTGATAAATTAAAGGAGTTATACTTGGAGAAGAGTCAAACTCCAATCCACTCTTAAAGCCCTAATGAATAGATATTATGCGTTGGTGAAATGGCTACTCCTATGAAGAAAGTTGGGCCAACGTCTGGAGAGAGTGCTTTTACCTTGTACGATTGGTTAAACAATGTACATTACCAAGAAAAAAAAAAAACATTCATAATAAACCTTCTTTCATATACACAGCTACAATCTGTAACAAGTCAGTTGGTATCAGCAATATTCCCTACAGTAGTTATTTAAGGAAGATCCAAATTGCTCGCTTGAAGGTTAACGTCATTATTTGCTTTATTGAAGACCGGGTTCTTCCTTTTAAGTATACAGCCTTTGGGGGCAATCTCTAGTTCTCTGGAACCAGACTTTAGTATTCAATGCAGTTGAGGACATTAATTGAATGGTCTAAGCCGGGACAGAAACAATCTTGCCCGATTTGGGAAAGGTGCTGATGGGAAGAGAACCCTTTGGGATGTGGCATGGATGTGACGGGCATTATTGCATTCACAGTACCCCTGCTTGCACGAGACATGGGATAGTGCGCTCACAAAACTAACTTGCCTCTTTCCCCAATCTTTGTCACCCTTATACACTATAATTCAAACTTCTTTCCTGCTCTTCACTATGGTCACTTTCATAGGGAGAAGGCAGCAGCAGAGTTAATATGAACATGTAAAACAATGGTAATATTAAACATGAGGAACAGGGTCAAGACTGATTTGCATAAAGCTGGGACTGAACTGGGGTGGCGAAGTGAGCTAAAGAACTATGATGGATTCAACCCAGATATGACACTGGGGATGAGTGTCTGAAAAGCTTCAACGCTCCATCCACCATCTCCTTGTGTTTGCAATATTTTGCACAATGTAAAATAGTATTTAGTGATGTTGAAATGGAGAGCTTTCACTATGCCCAAATATGGTATTGGGTAATTCATCCACTGTTTAATGAAGCGGCAACAAGGGATAGGACTTTTTCGAAATTTCTCTATACTCGCAACAACCAAGGGGATAATAGCTCAACTGTATACGATTCTACTGTACTTCATACCTTCGCACCAGAGCTCCTATAAGAGCAAATACAGAAGATTTGATACGAGGGTCTGATAGGGAATGTTACTCATTTTGGAGGGAGAAACCTAAAAGCACATTGTGCGTGGGGGACAGGAGGTGTACTATAAAATGAAGTTCAATTGGTTCTACACTACGTATATAATCCATCAGGTTTCCCAGGAGTAACCATCAGTGATGGAGTGATTGAGGCCACAAAAGGAGATGCTACACTCATTGGTGGTTTTGTCCAGTACTTACCCCCTTTGGGTGAGGTATTTGACGCAGTTAAGCAGATGGGCTATCCTTTACCAGCAAATCTAGGAATGTGATATTGTTGGTGTGGAGTGCCCCTGGAGACAGTGCTGTTCGGGGCATGTCTGGGAGCAGAAGCGGTTATGATAGTAACACGGTAGATAGAGAGGGAGGCCCTCTCTTTTATAGAGGCATACGAGACTCTGGAATATACTAACCATGGAAAGGCCTATAGCCAACGTGAAGAGATTTCCTGTAAAGTTTGATGCTTTTTGGAAGCCCTTGCTGGAATGCATGTTGATAGGGTATCCAAAATTAGCTTTTGGGCTTCACGTCTGAGCATTAGACCTGTTCACTTGACGGGTCTTGGATTATTATTATTGTATAACAGAGGCACAGGCCTAATTTACGAGGATTGGTTGATTTTTAAGTAACCTCTTTGCGTTTCTGTTGACCTGTACAGCATGTTTAGAGGGGAAGGTTTAATCTTCTCTTATTGACGGGTTGAATCAGTGTGATCTTCTAATGCTTATACACAGACCATGTACTGGTGAGTGAACCTGGCCTGTATTGAAATTCCTGTTGCAAAATGCACTAACATGCAAAACACACTGCTTAATAAAAGAGGCTATGGGAAGAGAAACGCGAAAGACCAACAAAACCAGGAGTAGACTCTTTAATCCACCTTCCTGGTGGATTCTTGCTAGATGTTGGTGACCGTCTATTGATGGGTCTAAGTATGAAGTACTATTGGAGACTGCAAAAAAAAAAAAAAAAAAAGCTGCACTGAAGGATGCATCAACACCTTCAATGTACTGGGTTTTTTACCTTCTGTTTTTTTTTTTTTTTTTAAGTGGTATTCCTAAGCAATAATGTGTGGTCTCCTCTCAAACTTAAAAAAACAAGCAAACAAAAAAAAACACTTGGGTAGAAAGGAATCTTACAGCAGACATCCCTAGGCAAACTATGGGGGCTTAGCAGCACAAACTCTGGCTCGCGCTTCCTCCTGTTACACTCTGCATGACTTGCGACACAGCTTGTTAATATAAAGGTTTGTATTCAGTGACAAGATTAAACCCATTCCTATAATTTATACCACTTTCAGGCACAGGGCCCATTTGTTTGCTACTCATCGCCACTTCTGGTGGTTGCAATACTCAGTAAAACACATTACATCATTGCCCAAAAGCTGTGAAAAAGTATGGAGAACACATACCACCAATGCAGTTCAGGCCCTTCAGTCTCCAACAAGAATTTCGATGGGCTCCAAGGGATGAGGAAACACATTTACTTGAATAATACCAAAGGAAAGTCAGAGGAACTACAAAAAGAAAAGAGATTATCTCTGAACCCAGCTGCAGCCTATTTGAACTAGAAGTGCTTTCCCAAAGATCAATCAGTTGAAATACGAATCCACTCTTTCCAGCTGCTGGTGACCACAGATAAGGGAAGATAATGCAACATGTGATATATACACATGTGCTGCACATCACTTCCTGTCAGAAAAGAATTTACTTCCTGCTGATATTTAGTCTTTCCTCTCAGCAATTGGAGCTTTCCTTTACAAGCACCATATCTTTCCTGTTTACACATGGAATTGTTCGCCCATGCAAAAATAGGGCGTCCGTCCATTTATTTCAGCCTTTTGGGCCTTAATGCATGTGGCGAAGTGACGTGCACACTTCCATGGGCCCTGCAGCAGCAACATGGACAATTACTACAACCACAGTAGAACATCCTTCCTCAGAAGGCTGGGCTCCGGTCCATACAAACAGCAAGTGCAAATCAAGGCTGGCAGCGGGCACCTTGGTATACTGGTTACAGTGCAGAACTAGCTGAACAGCTTTAATTAAATTCATTACCGTGCTTGAACTATGCAGAAACCCAAGGAAATTCTCAAACATGTGACAGCTGCTCTACTTGGGACTGCACTAAGCACTCCAGCCTAACCATTGGACAGGGGTAGCTGATGTGTCCCAGGCCAAGTGAGTTTGCCAGGGTGCCACTTCTGAATCAACTAAGCAGAGCCTCTCTCCAGGTGGGAATTTGAGGGACTGGCTACCTCACACTGGGCGAGGAATCAGCCAGACTATTCATTTTAGAACACACGTCCAAATGTATTGCCAAAAAATAAAGTGGGTTCTGGGGGGGTGGATTCAGTGGGGGTCCCCTGATTCCAGTAATGATTTAGTGGGTGTCCACAGAGACAAAAGGTTAAGAACCACTGAGCTAATGTATTCTGTCGTTCTCAAACATGTTAACTGTAGATACTA
The DNA here is from genome assembly GCA_963921515.1 of Calotriton arnoldi. Taxonomy (NCBI): domain Eukaryota; kingdom Metazoa; phylum Chordata; class Amphibia; order Caudata; family Salamandridae; genus Calotriton; species Calotriton arnoldi. The sequence goes on from CAWUFW010001659.1 coordinate 819,402, forward strand.
CACTACAGGTTTCTCTTGGCATTCTGCCCAATTGGTGATTTAGCTTCAGAAAAAAAAACAAAAAACACAAGGTTATAAAAAGCATGAATAATTGTTACCTGCTAATAAAGATTCTATACCGAAATACCACTCTACCGTGGGATCACCTCGCCCGATTTAACTGCATTTAATATTCCAACGTCTCAAGTTGAGGGTTAAATTACCCTTTCCAGGATTCGAACACGAGACCTACAAATTACAGTAGATGTCAGCAATGAGCGTTAAATTCAGTGGCATCCAATGGCCATCCAGGCCTGAAGGTAGATGCAAGAAAAAGAAAAACCTTGACATTTTGTAAAAACAATAATATTGAAGCCACTCAAATGGCATCTCCTGCTTCAGTCCCACATGGTCATTTTAATCTGAGGGATTTATTTTTAATTTTTTAAACAAACATTTGCGCGCCATATTCAAAAATATTTGAAAGTTGTAATACAAGTCACTGCTCGTGGCAGGGGGATTATTTAATTACAAAAAAATCATCTGATTCGGAGATACATTCAAGAAAGTAGCTGAACCTGCTGGGTGCCAGCTTGTTTTGTAGTCCAGAAAAGCACTGTGATGCACTCCCATGTCTGCAGGATAAGATCATTCAGATAGTGAGCATTTTTTATGATAAAGAAAATATACAGGAAGAGCAGAAAAAGTCGATAAAAGAAGGTCAGAGCAGCTGCTTGTAAGAAGGAGAAAAATCATTTACCTGCTGCCATGTGGACAAGAATATTCTGATTGGGCCTCAGATTGCCACAGTCGAAGATTATCATGTAAGCGGTGATGTAGGTAACCAGAAAAGCTGCTGCTTCCTCAAAGCTCATCCCTTCTGGCATGATGTACGTGTGGTTGGCTTGGACAGTAACCAACTCCTGCCACAGCCCCGATCTGTTGAGAACCATTACTTTATCACCAACCTAAAAAATAAACAAAGGAAAACTTGAAAAACCAGCTTAGAAAACTAATTTGATAGATGCAGTGCAGAAAAGGAACACCATGAAACCCACACTCCTTACTCCACTCTTGATCAGAACAGGTACCAACAATGGGACAACTTAATTACCAGCAGTTCAATAGGCGAATACTCTGGGTAACTCAAATCAAAGAGGCCAAAGTCACCAAATTGCAATATTTGTTAAAATCCCAAGACTCTCAAACATCCTACCAGGTAAAACTGATTTACTACTTCAGGAGGTGAAACAGCTAACGAAACTGATAGTGTGTTGAAACAGGGTAACAATACCACCCACCGTAGATGCTTCCCCTCCGTCTCCCATGCAAGTTGACTGAATTCCAGTCTTAACCCTAGCTAGAAAACCAAGTCCATCATTCCGGATACGAGGCTAAACATTTGTAATTGTGACTTTTGATGTAAATTCTAGTATTGCGTAGGTTTTTCACACAGCCTTTTCACCGATATCAGTATGTGTGCTTTCTTCTTTGTAGCAAAAAAATAATAAAATGGTTTTATTATACCAAATCAGGTACAAGTGAGTGGTACATCAATTCGGTTATGATTTTTTCCACATCCACTAGTTTGCTAGTGGGCCACAGAACTCGATCTACGTGTTAACTCAGCCCCAAGTCCTTCAGCGATGGTCCCTCAAAAAGCTACTTGCACTGCGGGTTGCACTATAGCTTCCCGTCATTAATGAAATTCCTCCAACACAGATTAAAGGACAACTTTTTCCTATTCTACCCTCCCTTTGAAGGAAGGGATCAGGCTCTCCCTTCTTTCCACTTGAAAATATGATTGCAGCACTGGCAACGCAATAGGATCAGCATTTATTGTGTTTCTGCCAAATATATGGCATTGTAGCACTTTCTGTAGCCACATCCACAATGTCCAGGTTGGAGTTTTTGCTTTGTGTCAGTGTGGGCCACCCTTCATGAAGTTGAACGATTTTCCATTGTCTCCAGATGTGGAGTTAGGAACCCCACCATTTTCATAGGGGTGTGTGGGTGGAAGGAGATTGATCGCATGTCAGAGTTAAACCTGTTCTGCAGACTCGGAGGTAGGATTGTGGGATGTTGGGACACCAGTTTGCCAACTGTATGGCTGTGGATCAGTGCAGCATGCATAAAGGTATTTATGGACCATCTAATGCAGTGGTTCTTAACCTGTTGCCTAAGAACTCCTAAGGGCCTGTGAGGCCTATTAAGGGGATCTGTGCCTGCTTTACAAAATTAAATATTAAAACTAAAATTAAAGTATATACAAATACAGAAGCAACATTCAAAATGTGAAAATGTTCTATATTGGATTGTGAATTAAATACTATTTCACTAGTTGAGCATTTGTTTGATGTAAAATGGTTTCTGTATTTTTGTGTATTGTTTTGAGGTTCAAATCATAAAAATTGCTTTGGTCAGGGTCCCCGGCTTCCAAGAATGATTCAGTGGGGGTCCCCTGATTCCAGTAATGATTTAGTGGGTGTCCACAGAGATAAAAGGTTAAGAACCACTGAGCTAATGTATTCTGTCGTTCTCAAACATGTTAACTGTAGATACTACACTACAGGTTTCTCTTGGCATTCTGCCCAATTGGTGATTTAGCTTCATTTATCTGAAAATAGCCAACATGCGTTCAGTTGGATAGGCATGTTAGGTATAGGTTAAAAAAAAAAGTTTACAATACATTTGTTGCGATTCATTTGGGTGTGTGGAGAAGGAAACCATTTTCCAACCGTGAGGTGTAATTGAGATAAAGAACCTCCCTGCTAGACATGGGGTGGATCATTTTTAAACGCAATCTCAATTTACTTCTGATGTCAATAGTGTGCACAGTATATGGCAGGGACTTCACCGTTTAGGGGGAACACTTAAGAGGTATAATGCAAGGCCTTCCTTAAATGATAAAATATACAGAAAAACTGCAAAAATAAACATCCATTAGCAAATAACTTTCACATAATCCACTGAATAGGACTTGCATGGGGCAAAAACGGTGAATGTTGCTGAGTTGGTGCAGGTAAGCTGAGTGACAGATCTACCACAATATAGATATGTATTACAGCTCAATGCAAATCTCCTCAAAATTTTAACCACCCAAAATCTTTAGATTATTTGTGGTTTGATTAATTTCTGAATTTACTCGGCATTCACAGTTCGTGTTAAGATTAGAGGTAGGCTATGGATGACCGAAGCTGCTGGAGGGTTGTCATTAATATTTTTTAAAAATCTTCACAGGCAGTGGAAGGTTTGTGTATTTGGGGGCTGCAGGCTTACTTGGTAATTTACTACATGTAGACAACTGCTGTTAGAGAGGAGGGACATTGTGCTAACCTTAAAATACCAGGCCCATAGGGAGTTAACTCGGAATAAAAAACAAATACAAAAATATTAAGAATAAATGAGTAGGTAGAATCTGGAAGAGAGTTTGTTTAGTAATCCCAAAACGATTTTCCTTTGCAAAAATGATCTGAGTTCATCCCGATTTAGAGAGATGACGTTAGTCAGGCTAACCCCGAATAATATAAAGGCTGGAGGACAGGAAGGAGCATAGACTCAGATAAAATAAAAATATATATGATGTGTAGCATCTTGGGTTAAACATCCATAAAAAAAATAGCTTCTTATAGAGAGCATAACTTCTTCATACAGCCAGTCTATTTGCTTTCAATAAGTGTTCAAATTGACCACAAATTGGACCATGTGCTAAAGGCAACTGGACATTTGTTACAACTGAAACTGCAACTTAAAGTATCCTGAATTATCCCTTACCCTCAACTGCTTTTTCCAATGGACATGAACTTCCGTTGGGTGTCTCAGAATCCAATGGGCATATCCTAGTGCTAGAGCATCTGGACTACTTATTACAGCTGCGGAGTAAGGGACTGAAGAAAGTTGGTTTAAGTAATTGGGTGGCAGTTGCAGACCACTTCGTAGCGGCTTTTACTTTTCACACACGGCTACAACAGTTGTATCAGCAGATGGTTATTGCAGTGGGGTGGCACTTCACTTAGTTGCTAGTATAATCCGTTTGACAACGAATAAATAACTGTGTAGCAGTAGCTGCTCCCTGACCCCATTCCCCTGCCACACAAGCACCAGCAGAAAGTAATGCTGGGACACAACCAGCACCACATTAAGGTCAGCATCAAGTTATTCAATAAGAAGTCTTAGGCATGCAAAGCTCTGATGATGAATTCCACAAGAAAGCAGATAACATACGAAGTAATAGTGGTGTTCACCGACACGCAGGACAGACTGCTAGTGATGGCGGATCAGGGTACATGAGCATGTTTGATGCATCCCTCCTTGGTACAGTGCATTAGAAGTGTTGCATTGTCTGATGCACATGGGTGGGGTCTCGGATCTCTGGCCAGGTGGAGAGTTTCTCGCACAAACACCTGCAGAGGTTTATGGCCTCGATTCTACTATGCAGGGATTGTCGCCGTTACTGGTGCTATTCAGTGTCCATCTGAAACTGGTCAACAACTACTGGTGACAAGAGGTGCTGGGATTCACATAATAGGCACTCAGATCTTGCTCCCTCTTAGTCAGGTCATGAGCATAAGTCTTAATCTCAGTAAGCTCACGATAAAGGCAGAATTGCAGCATGGAAGCTTGTTTGCCCTGAAAGTAAGTAAACATGAACTGAATGTTAAGACTAGAGGGAGGAGCACTCAAAAAGAACAAATTCACAAAAGATCAATTGAGTTCAATCACATTGGATACAGTACCCACAAAAGGTCAATATTTTTACTAATACATATCAAATAAACAGATCAAAAAGCACCATAAACCATATGTGTTTTTAATAGTCACTCTTATTTCCACAAAGAAAACGAACATGGACTCAGAGTCTCGCTAAGTTTATGAAAAGATTGATGGGCTCCAATTGGATCAGGGGAGATGTTGCTTACCCCCTCCCCTTACTGAGAAAAGATCTAAGATAAGAGGTTTTAACCCCTGCACTTTCACTTTACAACCGCCACAACAATTAGACTTTATACATCCAACTGGGATACAACGGAGTCCTCTCCTCTTCATTAGAATGGTTCCAAAGTGGATCAGGTCATCCAAGACTCTTCAGGTGAATGGGCTTGAAAAATGTGTTCTTGTGTTCAGACATTATGAAGCCATATGAAACCAAATCAATTATCTCCATTGCCAGAGATGGGCAGATACAATGCACTGATTTATAGGATTGAATAAAATGGGTTAATGATCCTACATATAGATTTTTATTTTCTGCAAGGCATCCTAAAGATAATTTAGTAATAAGATTTTCCCATACGGTTTATTTAAAAGATCTGAGATGCAGTATAAATTAGGCAGACTTACAAATTGTTTTGTAAATAAACCCCTCCAAGATCACTTAATTGTGTTGTACCAGTACCGAGATCCCTCTCGAAGTATTAGGTGGCCTTATATTAGTTTATCCCAAATCTTTAAAAGGTGCACCCGGTGCAAACAAGGAAAATGTGCCATATTAAGATGAATGGCTGCCTCCAGGAAAGCTGCAAACTTGCGCTGCTCTGGTGGCAGTGCATTAATGTGAAAAACGGAGCAGCTGCTTTGAAGCCGCTTCGTGTTTCACAGTAAAGAATGCAACCCGCATGCACTATTAAGGGGGATTAAAAATCCCCTTTGAGGCAGGTGCAGGGAGTGAGTGAGGGCTGCCATCAGGGGGCACACTGACAGTGCACCACCTGTTAGGTGGTGCACTGTCAGCGCACCCGACAGCTCCTTTCCCTCTGCAAACATGTCTGTAATACGATGTGGAGGCAGAGCCAAAGGGATTACCTCATCTGCATAGGGCCACGCCCCTATGCAAATGAGAGAACGCCCTTCAATTATAGGACTGGTGCCTTATGTGCTCCAGCGCTATCAGCATTACAGAAGGGAATGCACAAGCTTCTGCGGCCCCTTCTGTAATACCAAAGTGCCCCGGGGGCACACAAAGCAGGCACAAATGCTCGTTATGCCCCCGTGACACTTCCATAACATGGCCCCAGGTCTCAATAAAACCAGTTTTACTCAAGACAGATAAGCCTTCAGAATGAAAGCAGAAGGCGTGCATTCAGGCACAGTGTTAAAAATGCGACTGTAGAAGGATAGGGACCATGCCTGCGATAGCTCAACAACGGGTGCTCCAGCAACTGAAGATGGACCATTCAAAATTAAGCAATGGGCGGCTGGCAAACGTCAGTTTGCCCATGAAAGAGGCACTTCAAATGAATCCTAGTACGACGCAAGCCGCAGCACTACATCTGTTATAACTAGAAAGATAGGATATTTAGGGAGCCCTTAACATAGGTAATTGTATGAAGTCTTGTAAATAAGTACCAACATTACCTTACATTCACTACAGCAAAGTTCTGAGTGCCTTATTTCTTCCAATCTTACAATTAGAAGCACATGAAACTCCTCCTATACAACACAGGAGTAAAGAAACTGACCTCTGGAGACACTACACCATGCTAGAGTAGATCAGATGCTCAAATCCTTAAACATAAATGTGGTCATTTCCTGAACGCTCACAACAATGTGGATTTCATGCAAGTTCCACAATGCCAAGACTTATATTTTTGCACTTTCACACGTAGAAGGGAAATAAAATATGAAGTATTGGCAAAGCCAAGCAAAAAGGTTTTGCCTACGTACATTTTTTTTTTTAAGATGGTGACTGTGGGCTGCTGCGCAACATGGCTCAAAGTTAAAGAAAGATGTGTCGTGGGCTGCATTGACTGCATCACAGCACTTCTTTTGATTTTACTTTAAGCCATGTGGCACAGCAGCCCATGCTGCTGTGCAATCGGCCTTAAAACAGTGCGGTGCTGAGGGTGGCAAGCAACAAGAGGGAGGAGAATGTGTAGCAGGAGGAGGGTGGCAAGATCGGTTAAATGATGGCGGGGGTGAGTTTAGAAACAATGGATGATGGGGGAGGGGACTGACACCATGGAGAGCGGGAGGAGAGTAGGGGGGGGGGAGAAGGGGAGGGTGGCACCATGGAGGAGGGTGAGTGTGAAGGAGAGGGACTGCAGAAGCATGCACTCTAAGAGGAGTGCATGCCGAAACGTTAAAAAAAACACCAAAAAACAGGAGCTTGCAGCTAGTGGTAGGACCCTGGCCATACTAAGTTGTACTTGGTCCATGTTCCACAGCATGGACAGACTCTGATCCCAGGATAAAGTCTGAGGTGAGGAGGAGGCACTGCCAGTGCATAATTTGAGCGGGTGATTGTCGCGGTGGTCGGCGCCAGCACTTAATTCTCAACACCAGAGTTTGTGACAGTCTTCCATAAGGTGGTGCTGTCTAATTTAGAGATGACCACAACAGTTAATTATTAATTCAAAATACATTAAAAATGACTATTACCTGCCACCCAAGCCATTCTTATAGCTTTGGGGGCCTGAAATAGTCTGAATTGTCACACTTGTAGGAGTGTGATAATTAGTAGCCGTGTTACTATGGAGCAATGTGTGGTGAAAGCTGCAATGGCCTCCTGACGAGAGCCCTGCCACTTGTGTTAATTTGTATAAAAAAAAAAAATTAAACACTGCACGTTGCTCATTAGGAAACTAGGGAGAGAGTGATATGGGAGGCAACCAATGGTAAGTAATGGGCTCCATTGCCCCTTTTAGATTATTTTTTCTTTACAAGAGGTTTCGCAAGCGCTGTGCAGGTAACCCTAAAAATATCCTTGGCTTCTAGTAGGCAATGTGATATCTATTCCATTTATCCTGTTCCAAACATTAGCATAAATTTCTTGCTTATCCAATTTGGGCTCTACAATTCAGCTCTCCTGGTTTGTAAATATTTAAATTAACTCCATTTCAAATGTAGCCAAATTTAACTGTGTGCATGGAGGTATGTGTCATGCAAGGAGGCTTATTTAGCTAATGTATTGAAGACCCTGATCTATGTACTTAAATGTTGTTCCCAGGGTGCAAATCCAATCTTGATACAAATGAAGCTCCAATCTGAAGGAAGGTTCTAGGCCTGTGAAGCTCAGTAGCATTTGAGGCCATAAGGTAAGAGCCCTCACTCAGATCGGCTTGGAGCTGTGCCAGGGATGGGTACCTAATTTGGGAGTATCGTGTATTATTTGCGTCTCCTGGCGCCTTGTTGCTCCCAATTAAAACAAATGATCTAACATGTTTACTCGAAAGCTGGTAGGACTCAAGAGCTTCATTATATTTTAGAAACACTTGTACCAAGGGAGATAACATTAACAGACTAACCAAGACCCAATTTAAAAGCACTGTACGCAGACCCCTTACAACTTGTTACAGAACAGATACCTGTATCAGGGGTAGCTCCTCCGCCTAGGTGTAGGAACGTCGCCTTACTGCTTTTCAGCACTGCAAGAAAATGAAAAATAATATGATAACATGAAGTTATTATCATTTAATTTTTGCGTGCTGAGGCAGTTTTGCGAGGTGGGGCTTGGCTGGAGTGGTTGCGACACTTAAATTGCACATGAAGGTTTGGCCTGCCAAACAGTGATGCACACTTAGCATGTTCTCCACCGGGCTGTAATGCACAGCCTGGGTGGAGAGCATGCCAAGGCTCCCAGTCCCTGTCTGAGTGCCGAACCACAGTGCTCAGACCACTCGCGACACTGCTGTCATGGTGACAACAGCATCACAATTGGCTGAGAGGAGCCTGGGTGCTTCTGGTTCACACAGGAGAGGATGCCCCACTACTACTGCCCGGGAGCAGCTGCCACCAATCTATATGGCATATACTTACTGTACTAATGAAGTTAAATATATATTACCTACTGGCGGTCGCCAGTAGGTATAGTTCGCACTTTTCCATACAAAAAGAGTTTTCTGTATCCATCTATACATACATAAACACATGGGTTCGGCTTGGCTCTTACAGCCCTGTACGAGCTGTGCCTGGAAAACATTTGCAACAAACATCACACAAAATGTGATAGACTTTTTAAAATGTTGAAGAGTGTACTTCAACATGTAGAAGTGTTGACATTAATATGCCACATTTGAGCATTGCACGGAGAAGTGACAGTTTTTGCACTCAGAACCATTCCTGCCATCACCTCCATCCAGCGACAGTGCCATTGGTGAACTAAGAGGCAAGACAGCGGTCATGTGAACTCTGTATGTGTCCCAGATTCTTATAGACAGTTCAACAGTATAGTCTATTAAATCAAACATAATAGGTTTTTTTAATCTGGTATTCTGAACTCCAGTTTATTCATGATCTCATATTAAAGCACTTAAATACGAGTTTTAGTGAAATACAACCATTGTCCAAGATCACACAATGTATGTGGGAAGCTGTGATTTATCCAGGTTTTCTGGTTTCACGTTGCATAAATCAGCCACTAAAAGGGTATTTGTTTGTCTCTTTTATTCTAATGCTTTGTTTTCACCTCTGTGCACTTTCCTGCAGTTTTTACATAGCATGAACGTGACCCGCAGATACACCAGCTACATATTTTTAAGGCGCGGGAGATTAAGTGATTTGCCTAGAATAACAGGATGTTGAGCTGAAGCCCAAACTCTAACCTGGTTCCCCAGTTCTAAAGTCGGCATCTTGGGTAGAGGGAGGTTAGCAAGCAGCAGTCCTGTGAAAGCTTGGCTCGTTATGGGCTCGAGATTCCAGTAGGACCTCGAGCTGAGTCCGTCTGGCTTCAGGCTCGAGGTTTCAGTGGTTCACCCACCTCCAATATATGGTGTTGTACATATGATGGTTTGTATGGGAAATTGGCTATTACTGAAAACTACTGGGGCCTAGACTAGTATCAACAGGGACGGAAGAGGGTGGAGACAATATTGTGGACTGCCCTGTTCAGACAGACTTTAGAAAGAAGATATTTCTCCTGCCTTTGGAGACGAGTGGTCTGAATGCCAGTAGGATCTAGGACACTTCGACATGCTATCCAATCTTAGAAAATGGGAGGAAATTGCCTCAAAGCAGCATTTTCTAATGGGAGGGGCTACTATGATGGATCTTATGGCAATTCATTTTGCTATGAATGATGTAAAATCTAGATGTTTCCAAAAAGGAATGATCAATTTCAAAATTGTGAGTTGACGAAATAACCAAAGTCAATGTATTTAAAAAAAAAAAAAAAAAATTAAAGTTGTAATTTTATATTGCGTGCATACAAGTGTATTTTTTGTATGGGAATTGGATAAAAATTCTTTTAAAAAAATAAACAAAAATAAATAAATAAATGGCTGGAGGCCGGTGGGAACCTTCAAGACCAAAGCTATTTCAATGTGGTCATTATAGATCTAAACGCGGTTAAGTACAGTTCTTGATAATATTTCAAGCCTCTTGAAAGGCAGCTTAATGCAATGTGTGGTTGGCGGTTTCGGTCATTCCAAGAAGCTGCAATAGTCGCTATTGCATTATTCAGCAGTAATGCCACGAAACCCGTGCTGCTGTGTGGGATTTATATCTACACGATGAACGCGGCGATAAGCTTCAATGTATTAACGCAGTTTGTCATAGCAGACAGAACGGTCAGACTACATGGAAATTTATTAGGTTTGAGACCAACAGTGCTCATCTGTGGGAATCTGAAGCGTGGGCATTTTGCGTCACACGAATATACACTGTCTTCCATTCATCAGTATGGCTTAAAATATGTACACACGGTACAATAGGTCTGCACAATGGCCTTTCTTGTACAGAACAGGCATGCCTTGTTCGCAGTCTCATTTTCAATTCAGTACAATATAGTTTCTATGTACTGTACACCAGCAGACCACAGCAACAAGGATTCGAGTCTGATAGTAGCCCTTTGTTTTAATCATCCTGTGACGGGCAAAAGTAAAATGATTGAAAGAAAAAAAAAAACACGTTACTCCAATCCAGAATTTGTAGCAGGCCCGGTTTTAAATAAAGAGTGTATAAAACTGGAACACCTCAATTTACAAGCCTTTTTAGTGGTTCACATTTAAGTTCTACAAGGAGATGAAAAGCTCTCACCTAACCATCCTCACTGAAAAGCCCATCTGTTCTTAGAACTGGGCGTAGAAGCCAAGATATCATACAGCAACATTTAGAATCCGCTCTGTGCCATCTATAGAATTTCTTCCTAGCCAAATATGCCTTTAAGGGCTCAGAGGGTCACCCACAATTCTGCCATACTCTAGGTTCTTAGCAAAGAAGCCAAAGGACATTTACAAAGCAGATCTGCCTCGAAAGATCCACCCTACCCCCAAACTCCCCTCCACAACATTGTATGCTGTGCCTCACCCACAATCCTCAATTACAAATTCTAATACATAAAAAAGAAAAAATTAACAGGATTTATTTGTTTTAGACATGGAAGCCTCTGAGGAAGACAAGTCTGGCTGGCACTAGTAAGTGCCTTTTGTGTCTTTTCATGCGCACCTTTAATATGAGGGGGGAAAAAGCCCCTTCAACCGGAGTAGTTAAATCCTCTAGTAGCAATTTTGAATTCCGTCTTAACATGAAGTCTGTGCAAACTCAAAAGCCTACGCGTCGTACCATAGATGCTTTTTATTCTCAGGTAGTCTAATAAAAAGCACCAGAAGGGTTTGTGCAAAAAAGCAAAGTTTGAAAAGGTCAAGAACAACAAATTTAAGGGGACTAGAAAGCCACAGCTTACAGTACTTTCATTCCTAACAGAAAGTAAGATTTACTGTAATGTTGCAAACTCCAGTTCTGAGAAATCTGGGACTCTAGGAATAGAGCAAGACATTAAAACGTCGAGGCAAAGTTTCTTTTCTGGCATAAAACAGATATGCTCCGATCAGTCAATGCATGCAGGATTGAATAATATAGTGGGTGTGAACAGTACATGTGCAAAGTATGATGTGTGTAAAATAATAAACATGTGTTACAAATGTCCACAAGACAGGTGTTAGTCCTTACTGTATACGTCTCACACCTAGTTTGGCTTTGTGGTGGACTAAGATATGGCATATTTATGCTGTGTAACGATTGACTGCATTGGTTGCGGACAAGATGTCTACATTTGAGCGCATTTGGTTACCCTTTAAGACCTATGTCAAGCGAGACGGGCCAAAGGTGAACCCCACCATCGCTGCACCCACTCTCCTGAGGCGCGCCCGTATGGAGGGCTTGTCATCATCCAATGGAGAGCTGGAGCATGAGGACTGACATGTGACCATAACTAATCCCGCCACCAATGTTATCTTATGTTAACTTCTTGGCTTGATGGCTCTTTTCATGTTTGACCTACTGATCGTAGTGCCTCGCCCAATGTACCAGTGTGGCGCCGTTACCTTTTGGCTCGCAATTTTTTTATTGGTATTGCGATTACCCTAGATTTTTCCTCCCCATCACTCCCATCTTTACCCTTCGTTTTTTTCCCCCCTACACGTTTATAATATTTTACAAATGCAAAGAACCAATAAATAAAGTTCATTTTTTTAAAAGTGCTTATAATTAAAATGTGCTAATTTTTCCAGGCATCACACAGCGCTTCATATCAATAGCTAAAAAAAATCACAACTAAGCTCATGGTGTCAATGTATGCTTTGCGCACTTCATATGTTAGTACACGTATCAATATTAGTTAGCTGCTTCATCTCTGTTAACGGTGGGACGCACATAACGATACCACAAAGTCTGCACCCATTCGGTGAAGTCCAACCGCTACAAATTATCTTGTTGCATAACGTAAACTAGAACTGGAGGGCTTCAGTGGTGGGAGACTTGCACATCAAATAGTTAAGGTAACTCAAATTAAGCATACTTTATGGCATGTAGCTCTGAACCATCCCTCCCCCCTTCCAACATATGAAGTGACGCACAAGTTAAAGCGAAGGCCCGAACAATCTTCTAGAATATGCTGCCGCATGCGTATTAATGACAAGGACTAGGGTTACACTGGAGGAAAAACGACCCATGCTAAACTTTTCCAAATCCTACATTGTGTTGCTTGCACTAAAGTGTTGAACATTTTAAGGTGTAAATAACCAAGATTGCTTTATGGCCCTCCTAACCAACACAATTTGAGAAAAAGCTAAATATGAACACATCTTATTTATACTGCACTTCAGGACTTTGAGCAGCCTTGAGGTACAATCCAAAGAACTGCATATTTCAAAGGACTATCTGTCCAAATATTTATTATTTCAATAAACACTGAATTTTCCAATTCACTGCTGACCTCCTCAGTTGGAATGTGTCCATTTTTCTGCTCCATTTTAAAAGGTACCAAGTAGAAAGCACCGGTCCTCTTAACTCTACAGCTTTTGCACTGTTGGTCTAAAGTAAATATTCCAATCCAATGCACAGAGCTCCTTTTTCGTGTGCCTACTGAAACTGTGAATTAACATTTTCCAAAAGTTGTGAAAAGGGCAAAAAAACAGCGAGAAATGGTGCTGCTTTCAGATACCAGGGGGGACCAGGAGAGGAATGTATGCTTAACTTTCATCCCTCTGCTTCTAAAGAGCACGAGTCCACTTGAAGCTCCATTGTAGTTTGCTTCTCCTTCTGAAAGGGCGAGGGTGTGTGGAGGAAGGTGGAAAAACAACTCCCATCCGCCCAAAACCCACCCTACATCACAGCCGCGGCCTGTGCGGCTCCATCGCTTTCTTTCCTCTATAGGAACAGATACCTGGGCAGTGGAAGGCTCGTCACTACCAATCGACACAGGCCCAGGGCAGGCAGTCCCTGCTTTGCAAGGACAAGGAGCAGGCTAGGCTTCCTTGCCCTCACAGAGCCTGGAGGACTCCGAACCTAATCCCCGAGGAGAAAAGGGGGCAGCAAGAGGAAAGATGTTCACACTGGACTCCTGCCGGACCCACACCATCGCGATACAAAAGGGGATGATGGACGGAACGTTTGAGCCAATCAAACACTCACCCCCAGTCAACTGATCTGGGTTTAATCCATCATCATTCTTTAGCTCACTCCACCACCCCAGTTCAGACATGGCCATATGCAAATCAGTCTGACCCTGTGCCTCATGGGAACAGTCCAGCCCGAACTGCCAAGCCATGTCTTCCCTGGACCGGAAACAAGCATCCTAGGACCGGTTTTTGGCATTTCAGCCGTCATCAGCCAGGCTTGCTTGAATCCAGTGGCAAAGTGAGCAGGGACCCACGTCTGGGCATACCCCCGCCAACTTAGGGCGACCAAAGCGATACAAAAGGGGATGATGGACGGAACGTTTCAGCCAATCAAACACTCACCCCCAGTCAACTGATCTGGGTTTAATCCATCATCATTCTTTAGCTCACTCCACCACCCCAGTTCAGACATGGCCATATGCAAATCAGTCTGACCCTGTGCCTCATGGGAACAGCCCAGCCCGAACTGCCAATCATCCCCTTTTGGACCCACACCATCAGCAGGCGTGCACGAGAACCATGATGTGGCGCGGGGATGATTGGGAGGAAACACCCACAGGGGGCATCTTCCACAAGCAACAAGCTCGTAGGGTGCTACACTGCTCTATTTCAAAATTTTGCTCAAGTGGTAAAATACTTCACTAGGTAAGTAGTATATATTGCTTAGATTATTAAAATCTGTAATTCACAAAGAGTTTAATTTACTGTCCATGTAGCAGAAAACAAGCATGGTAAAGCCAATAGGTCAGGGCAAATACACTTTTACTCCTGACCGACAAAGGTTCTTCTGCAAATTTAAAAAGTAAATCTTTATCCCGTTTTCTGGTGCAAACTAGAATCGTGTTCCACAAAAACAGGCAGAGATGGATCTGAAGATGAAATTCAAATGACACCATGCACATAGCCAGCCAGAAACAAATGTGACCAACGTCCCGACCTGTCAAAGGCACTGTGCTTCCTTTTGAGGACAAACACTAGACTGCATATGCCACTCACTCACTCCTCCTCCATAAGAAACGGAGGATGCTGTGTCGACAGTTTTAGGCAAATGGAGATCTCGCTACATCTCATAAGTAAAACCTGGGTAATGGGGGTCATGGTGTGGAAAAGTGTAAATTCTATGTTAGCATAAGCGGCAGCCATTTTTACTGTTGCGTCCATTTCGTTTCCGTTGTATTCATTTTATTCTCCGATGCTTGCCTTTTCACCCAGCTGACCTCTCTGACATGGTCAATCTGGTGTACGTGCTGGGGGGGCTGCAGCTGCCGGTGCTCCTGGTCCCAGATGTTATCAAATGATTGCTTATTCCCGCCATAAACATTCTTACTCCCCCCCCCCCTCCTCATCTCCTGACCACCTGGTCACCCTATGCTCTTGTTTGCCTATAGCTATTTCCGTGCTTAAACTTGTTTCTTCCAGTTTTCCTTCCCATGCGATTACACTGCAACAAACCGTATAGAAGGGTGATGGTTTTTGCATGCAATGTACTCCGTTCCATTAAACATTTTAGGGTGTTGTTCGGACGCGGTCCCGCGCATGTGTTTAATAAACTTAGTTTGTTTTACTTCACTCCAGTGCCGATCTCTTTTGTTAGTTAGTCTTCGGACCCGTGGACGAGAGGGTGACCCTGCACCAGTGTACCCTCACGGGGGTACATTTCCACAATTGACGCCCAGCACGTGGGGCCCCATCGGAGACGCGCCCGTCTGAAGGAGTGGTCTCGACGGAAGATCGAAAATATCACTGAGGACGTGCACTGCATGAGCAGACCTTTGTCTTTGCAGCCGACGTGAACTTTGCGGTTTTCCTGACTTGACCCTCCGGGTGGTGGCCGGTCTAGACTGGGGCTTCTTTGGCGAATTTGCAGTGACCATTAGGTCAACCAGAGATCGGCAGGTGGGAGTTGAAGACTTCTGTTTGGTAAGGTCGCTGATGCGGCACTCTTGATGGTTTGGTTTTGGTATTCATTCTTTGCAAAGACTGAAGGCAGGTATTGTGGGGATTTTTCTCCTTCTGACATTTGTTTGGATAGTAATATTTTACATATATTTGTTAAAACATGCCTGCTCTTAGTAAACTTCATAAGTGGTGCTGCTGTTGCAGTGCAGGAAATGTTTTGGAACAAAGTCAACCGGCTCCTCCAGAAGGGACGCCGAATAGAGATGCATTTAAAATATGGTATTTGTCCCATAATGTATGGCTCATTGTGGAACAAATACACAAAGAAAGAACTCGACCTACAGTGGCCAGTAAATGGGTCGTTTGATTTTCAGAAGGTTCAGTACGTGGAACAGTGTTTGTTCAAAAGAAAGAGTAGGCAGGATATATTGGATTGTTTGCGTATGTGGGATAAGGAAGTGCGAGAGAGAGCGAAGAAAGCGGACGCTATAGCAAAGAAAGAACAGCGGAAGACGATATATCAACAATGTGTTGAATTGAGACAAGGAAATGCAGGAAGGAATAGAAAAGAAAGAGCGCCGATTGCAGGTAAATGGCCAGTACCCTATTAGACGTCCTGTCTATCCAATACTTGATACGCTTCATGATGATTGTATCATACTAGAACGATCCCTGCCCCCGTATAAATCCCCCGTTCCGAGTGCCCCCGAGGGTGGTGCTTCTGATGAGATCTCCTCCTCAAAAGATATGGACAAAGATCAGCAATCCATGTGACAGACTCGCTCTACTCTGTCTAGCGAAGATAAAGATAAATTGAAGGGCAGTGCTAGAGAGGAATCTCGTCGGGGTACTACAGCGACGATCCTCACAACTACAGTTCAGGCTTGGGAAGACGCAAAACAGTTATATATTTTTTAGAAAAGTTCTGTTGGGATGTATTATATAATTGGCAACATATCTGACGAACCAGGCCCAAAAGACTTGAATGCAGATTATAAGCAGTTAGGAGATGGGACTTACCCTTTCAAAAACATACCTGATACAATTAGACGAGCGGTTAAACTACGGGATGACACATTAAACCTGCAGAAGGAAAAAGAATTAGCTAGGAAGAGTAAAGTCGTAGAAACGGAAAAGTTTCAGACAGAGAAAACAGATGTTCCGGTGGACGAGGGCAATTCTAGTAGTAGTAAAGTTGATCGGAGACCAATGCGTGAAGCCGCACCCCTGTATGTTTCCCCGAAGGGTGCGGGAACTAATGATCAGACTTCCGATGATGCAAAGGGATATTTCATACATCATTGGGTCTACACTCCTTGGAGTAGAGCAGATGTTATGGCCCTTAAAACTGCCTTGCCCGACCCCCGGAAAAAACCCGCCGCCTTCTATGAGTAGGCGGAGGGAGCTATCAGCTCTTGCACTATGACCTTAGCGGATATAGATATGTTATTTGGGCTTATTTTGCCCCCTTATACGTGGAGAACAATACGTAAAATAAATGACGCTGTGGCATGTGGTGACACCTGGGAAAAATTAGAAGAAATAGATGCGGACAGGGAACCTGCCCAGAAGCCCCAACAGGAGATATTAGATCTTCCTAAAGCTATTGTGACTAAATTGAAGACTCTCATACCCCCTAAGAAAATAGATTGGACTACGTTAGCGTCCTGCAAACAGAAAAAGGAGGAGTCAGTTTCGGACTTCTTTTCAAGATTTGAGGAGACATTTCATGACTTTAGTGGCCAGTCGTTGGCTGACGAGACAAGCAAACACCTGTTTGTTGACAAATTTGTTGCTAATATGTTACCTGAAATATCTAGTCGCCTCAAGGCCAGTGAAAGTTTTTGGACCACGTCCTCTCCAGTTTCCCTTCTGACAATGGCACAATATTATGAGCGACAGGAACAGGAAGCAAAGCGAAGATAAAAAGGTTAAGGATTTAAAACAAAGGTTATGATGGCTCAGGTGTATGGTCCACCATTTAGGAGAGGTGGAGGAGGCGGACGTGCAATGCATACACCCGGAGCACGCCCTCCTTCGGGCAAATTGGTCTCCTGATCAGTGTGACTATTGTAAAGCGACTGGGCACTGGCGTTTTGAGTGCCCCCTTTTGCAAGGCCAACAATACCAGCAAGGGGGGGGGGGAGAAGTATGAGAGGGCATCCAGGGAACGTAGGAAGCAGGGGAGGTGCAAGTGCTCGCCCCCGGTTTGAGGCAGTCGAACAGGGACCGAACTACCCTAATGCCTTTGACAAACGACACCAGTACCAAATGACTGATTATTCTGCTGATCCGCCTACAGATTCCGATAATGCATAGGGACGCCCATGACGGGGTGTGGGACCGGTGTAGGTGCTAGTAGATCAAATGGGTCCCTATGTTGACGCAAATGTCTTGGGATCTACTGAACGATTTCTGGTTGATACAGGGGCTACCCGTAGTGCCCCGTCTCAGGCCTTACTTGCATTGTAATGCATGTGTTCTGTACCTCATTGAAGAATTTGGAGAGTCTGTGTTCTTGTCATATACATTGACTAGGGAAGACTTCAATCTTATGTAGGCAACCCAGTACTTTAATGTATCATCCCTGGATATTTGTTACTTATATCTACATTTAAAAGTTAAGGTCACTAGCCCTCTAAACTGTGTGCTATGACAGGATGTAATGTGATTTTTTGTAACTTGTAATTCACTGATCCTCATGTAAAGCGCTCTGATACCTCCGGGTCTAGCCAGCGCTATATAAAACTCTGCAAATAAATAAGACTGGTTCCTAGGGCTCCCCTGTCTGGCACATTGATAACATCGATAGGGTTCGACGGAACACCTACACCTAGCCCACTATCACAGCCACTTGAATTCGGACTAGATAGATTCACTGCCACATGTCCATTCTTGCTCTCCCCTAACACTCCAGATAACATTGTAGGTATCGATATGCTAAAATATTTTCGTGCTATGATACGCTGTTCCCCAGAAGGTGTACGTGTTATCCTTAATGACAACTATCCAATAGTTGATAGATCTTGCCTTATTAATGAGGACGTCGCTCTGGCGTCCCTACCTTGCACTTTGTGGGCTAGATCAGACACTGATGTGGGTCAATTGGTCATTCCACCTGTACACATTCAAGTGAGGGAGGGTGCCTCATTGCCTCGTTTGCCCCAATATAAGATCGAGAGGGCGAAGAAGCACTAGCAGGTATTGTTCAGGATTTGATTAAAGTAGGTGTAGTGGAAGAGGTTCCCTATAATACCTGCAATAGCCCTATCCTTCCTCTTTTGAAAAAAAGACACTGACACTAAGATTTACAGGTTCATTATTGATTTGCGTGAGGTTAATGAAATAGTGGTGCCCCAATATCCGGTAGTTTGACATAACAACCCTCCTCACTATGGTCCCTCCCACTGCCACCACATTCTCCGTGATTGATTTGAAAAATGCGTTCTTCTCAATACCTATCCACCCGGACAGCCGTTATCTATTTGGATTCACACTGAAAAACAGATCATTCAGGTTCTGTAGAGTTCCACAGGGCTATACAGAAAGTCCCAGTATTTACAGTCAAGCATTAAAGAGACAACTTGATTCCTTTCCTGTACCTAAAGGGGTGGTTCTAGTTCAGAATGTGGATGACATTTTGTTTGCTGCAGACACTCCTGAGCAATGTGAAGTAGGTACATTGTTACTATTATCATTTCTTGCATCACATAATCACAAAGTCTCTAGAAAGAAATTGCAATACTGTAGACAGCAGGTTACCTATTTAGGTCACCTCCTGTCTAAGGAGGGACGTGCGCTCACACCAGATCGCATTCGGACCATTCTAGACACTCCTGTACCCCGTACTCAAAAAGATGTCCGTGCATTGATTGGCCTTACTTCCTTTTGTAGGCAGTGGATCCCCCGTTTTTCCACATATCAAACCTCTGTTAGCCCTTTTGACCAAAGACACCCATATGCCCCTCCCATGGACTGCTGAATGCCAGAGCGCCTTCCAACAGTTACATCAAGCCCTTTGCTCTGCACCAGTATTAGGTACCCCAGATTACACTAAATCTTTCACACTATGTACATGAAAGGGAAGGCTGTGCCCTCTCGGTCTTAGCAGAGATGCACGGTGATAAACAACGCCCGTGTGCATATTTTTCAGCTGTCCTCGGCCCAGTCGCTCGGGTGCTGCCTGGATGTTTCCGAGCTGTGGCAGCAACTGCTGTATCCATAAGCCAGAGTGAAGGAATAGTTCTATCACACAAATTGCTTGTGTTAGTGCCCCATTCAGTTGATGCGTTGCTAAACCAAACAAAGACGCAGCATTTGACTAGTGCTCGTCTGACAGGATATGAATTGACACTTTTGGCCCACCATATTACGCTAAACAGATGTTTGACATCAAATCCTGCCACATTACTGCCATTTCCATCCACTCAGCCTCAGTCACAAGAGTCACATGATTACATATTTCTCACTGAAGAACAAACAAAAGGTAGAGTTGACCTGCAAGACACTCCCTTCTCCATTACAGATGGGGAGTTATGGGTTGATGGGTCATGTTTGAAATTGCCTGATTGCACTACATCTGCTGCCTATGCTATTACGACACTCCAGACAATAGTTGAGACAGCTCGTATCCCACAGAAATCAGCTCAAGCAGCTGAACTGATCGCTCTATCCAGAGCATGTGAGCTTAGTACAGACCTGATTGACAATGTCTACACTGATAGTCCGTATGCGTTCGGGGTAGCGGATAATTTTGGCCGCCTGTGGAAAGAACGCTGTTTTCTCACTTCACATGGAACACAGATTGTGCACTAGTTCTCCATGCACTATCTCCTTACTGCCTTAACCGATCCTAAGAAAATAGCTATTGTCAAGTGTAGCGCACACAAGGTGACAGACAAAATAGGAGCAGGTAATGCCTTTGCAGATTGTACAGCCCGTGAGACTGCAACGCAGCGAAGCACCACGTCTATGTATGTGGTTAAGTCGCAAGCTGAACGTTGGCATGATGCTAGACAGGAAGTGTTGGATATGCAACAATCTGCCTCCTTCAATGAATTAGACCAATGGTCTAAGGAGGGAGCATTGGACGATGAGGGCTGTTGGAGGAGCAAAGATCTGACTAAATGGAAGTTGCCCACTGCATACCTATACCCTCTGATTCGTATGGCACATGGTCCAGCCCATGTTGTGCATCTTCAGTAGCGAAACAGCTTATGCAAGTCTGGGACCATCCGGATATTGCGGTTACCGCTAAGATAGTCCAGTCTTGCCTGGTTTGCCTCCAGTAAAATCCTGGGAAGGGAACGCAAACTCCAGCAGGGGGGTTTGCGACACCATCTGCACCCTTTGAGGTCCTTCAGATGGACTACATCCAGTTTGAGCACTGCAATAATCTTAAATATGTCTTAGTAATAGTTTGCGCCTTCAGCAAATGGGTGGAGGCATATGCTACGAAAGACAACAGCCCTCACGACTGCGAAAATACTCCTGAAGGAATGCTTCCCTTGATTCGGTGCTTGTCGAG
This sequence comes from Calotriton arnoldi, assembly GCA_963921515.1. Lineage (NCBI taxonomy): Eukaryota > Metazoa > Chordata > Amphibia > Caudata > Salamandridae > Calotriton > Calotriton arnoldi. The sequence goes on from CAWUFW010001659.1 coordinate 840,639, forward strand.
TTTTATGGAGTGATAATGGGCCTTATTTCATTGGACAGGTTGTAGAGCATGTTATGAAAGGGCTAGGGGTCAAGCAGAAGTTCCATGCTGCTTTTCACCCACAATCAACAGGCCTGGTGGAACGATATCACTCTACATTGAAACTGAAATTGGCAAAAATACAGGCTTCCACTTCCTTGAAGTGGCCTGATGCATTGCCCTTAGCACTGCTTTCCATCAGATCAATACCTCATACACGCTCTGGGCTTACCCCATATGAGGTAGTGTTTGGCAGGCCCATGAATATTTGGGGGGGTTCCTAAGCCTCGCCCTATACACGATGTGCCTCACACATTAATGAGTGATTATCTGTCAGTTGACTGACCGTTTACTTTCTATTCATCAGCAGGTTCGGGAAGCTCTCCCGGACAGGTCGCAAGGTGACGGACATGACTTGCGTCTGGGAGACTTCGTAATGATCAAGGTCTTCCAACGAACAAATTGTCTGGAACCTCACTGGAGGGGCCCCAAGCAGGTCCTCCTCGCCACCCGAACTGCGGTCCGAGTGACCAACAGGAAAAATTGGACGCATGCCACCCACTGCAAGAAGGTTCCACTCGCCTTAGTGGATCCTACTGCATTGAAGGATCACCGCGACATCTTGGTCACAGAGACGGGACGAGCTGCATCACCTGAAAGAACTGAGGAAGTTTTTCCGGATCATACTATCCCCAGTACATCCAGGTACCTACTCCGATCCAGGAAGAAAGGCTCTCCAGTGCAAAACAAGACAAGTGAAGTCATTGACCTGAGTGGTTAAGTCGGACTACAAAAGGGGGGGTCTGCCAATTAGTGGCTACTCGTCTCAATGTCAGTGAAGAAACCAACGTCCACTCGGGACTCTTAGGGCGCTACCTTTTTTTGTCGTTTGCCGAAAGATGATCCCCACTAAGGAGAAGGGGATTGCTGCGACGATGTGTAATGGCTGTACACTTTGCATCCTTGGATTGACTTTGATTGCTGCTCTTATTGCTACTGTAATGTGGCTAGTGGAGGAAGTAATGCCTGGGGCTTCCTTGCTCAACATTACTGCTACATCGCCTACTACAAAGGAACACCATTATTTCGATTTGCCGCAACATGAACAGGGGTATCGGCAAAATCTGAGAAACAATTCATTTCTTCAAATATTGCATCAGACACACCAGCTAAGATTCCTCCTCATCAGAACAGAAGAGGAATCCCGTTGCCACCACTGCCATTTTCTCACAATGGCTCATGCCAAGCTTGGTTTGAGCTACTATATGCTTCCTACAAATTTAACCTCAGAAACATGGGATGTGGGCGACCTCAACGCCAAACTGAATAAAGTATGCTATCCCAACGAAGATGGGGACCCACAAGCAAAGGGGACCATCTTGGAGATGGAAGAATATAGTAGAGGAAATGCAGCAACAAAATACGTGTATCCAAACTATAGATCGGCTAAAGACAATGGGCCACCTGTTATCTGTTGTTCTGACTACTGGCCCTCTATGTACAGGCAATGTGCTAATGGGTCACAGTAACTGTACTACAGTGTTGCAAATGTCCACGAGGGGCCGAAGCAGCTTCCTCGCATCACGTCATACTTATTTTGTTTGTGGAGCTAAGGCATACTACTTCCTACCTTCAGGCTGGTCTGGTACCTGTTACATAGCTTTTCTTCTACCACCTGTGTTTCTAGCTCCCCCAACATACCACCAAGATTTGCAATTGTTCAATCACCACGTTGGTAGTAAGGGAAAACGTGCCATCGATGTCTCTGTAGTCGATCAGACAGACCACATGGGAGCAATATACAGACTTAAAGAATTTTTCATCTTCGTTGGCCCAGTACAAAACAGCAAGCTGGTCCGTCGCCTCACCCGTACAATGGAGGCAGTGATTAATCAGACAACTGCGGCCTTAGGAAACGTGACGGAAGAACAAGCATCAATCCGCATGGTCGCTTTACAGAATAGACTTGTTTTAGATGTTGTTCTAGCTGACCGAGGTGGAGCATGCCGTGTCATCGGATCCAGCTGCTGTGTTTTCATACCGGACAATTCACCATCTGTCTATGCGGCCATCTCCAAACTACACAAGATGGCCACCGAAATACATCAAGACCCAGGAACATGGACTTGGACTGGGTGGTTTTGGGACTTGCATTCAGTTTGGGGTTTGAAAGTATTATCAGTCCTGTTCATATTAATAGCTATTATCTTCTCTTGTTGTTTGTGTGTTCATTGTGGACCAATGCTCTGTTCTCTCTGTACTTCTGCCTGTACTGCCTGCATCTCGTCTAAAGAGAATGTCAAGAACGTAAATGCCTGTTTAGCAGTGGAACGAGAAATATATGGACTAATGACAATAGATGTTGAGGATATATGCTATACCCCTTGGAAGGGACAAAAACTGTCTTAGCTTATGCTAAAAGGGTCTGTGGAAAAGTGTAAATTCTATGTTAGCATAAGCGACAGCCATTTTTACTGTCGCGTCCATTTCGTTTCCCTCGTATTCATTTTATTCTCTGATACTTGCCTTTTCACCCAGCATGGGTCCTCAATTTTAGCTGACCTCTCTGACATGGTCAATCTGGTGTACGTGCTGGGGGGCTGCAGCTGCACCTGGTCTTAGATGTTATCAAATGATTGCTTATTGCCGCCATAAACACTTACTTCCCCTCCTCATCTCCTGACCACCTGGTCACCCTCTGCTCTTGTTTGCCTACAGCTATTTCCGTGCTTAAACTCGTTTCTTCCAGTTTTCCTTCCCATGCGATTACACTGCAACAAACAGTATATAAGGGTGATGGTTTTTGCATTCAATGTACTCCCTCCCACAACACTTTAGGGTGTTGTTCAGACACGGTCCCGCTCATGAGTGTTTCATAAACTTAGTTTGTTTTACTTCACTCCAGTGCCGATCTCTTTTGTTAGTCTTCAGACCCGTGGACGAGAGGGTGACCCTGCACCAGTGTGCCCTCACAGGGGTACATTTCCACAATGGTGTAAAACACTGTCAAGGAGCTGCTACACCGCGAAAGAAAAATATTCATTTAGTTTGTAAATAAAAAGATGACATCAAACACTACTTTTGACTAACGTTGTAACACTAACATCCTCGGAAAGCACACCACTTACATTTCTCACTCAGTTTGTGTTTTATACTAACATGGTAGTTATTTAGCACGTACAAAGTAACCCCTGAAAAAAAACTTCAATGAATCTTATCAAAACGCATTAGAAGACAAGCTACAGAATCGGATACTAAAGAAAACATGCATTAACGTACGTTAGGTAGATTTGATGACCATCTTTGAATGTGCGGTTTCTCTTGATGCAATTAAAAGATGTCCAGCCAACGCTGGTAAAACTGACAATATTTAGAAAACTGCAAAGTATTGCAGCTCAAACATTCTGACAACTGCTGGAAAAGCTCTGCTCTTTCATGGAGTCATTGCAAGTGAAGAAGCAGATAAAAGCTTGGTAAAACAATTTGGACCTGGCACTGGGACCGTCATAGGGACGGCGCACCATGACCAGAAGGAACAAGCATTTGCAATGCATTAGAACTCGCATTTGTGAATGTTAGAACTACTGGCGTAGTAAATTTCAAGGTTTGTTTTGCTCGCAGGTCTGTAAGCAAAAAAACCTAAGGGATAGCATATATAGCACGACAAAGCAAGGAGCAGCACCCTAAAATGGGTGGTATCACAAATGTACATGCTAAAAGAGCAGGTCTGTTAAGATAATAGTATTGACAATTTCAGCGGTTATGGTTCAAAGTTCAACCTAAATGCATCCTCACTCTTATGCAGTTACTCTTCGAAAACACTAGCACTGTGTTGGGGACTTGCTATCATTTGAATAATTATTTAACAAAATTGTAGCAAATTGAAACCTCAGAAAATGTGGTGCAGAGTTAAGGACTTAAAAGAATCAAAAATACATTTCTCTGAGGTTTGTGGTTGCAGAGCAGGTAGACAATTGGCAGATGAGATAAGCCTGGCTGTCGCACTCCGCAGTTAAAATGTTGGTTTCTATGGTAGCAATCACTGTGGCTCCGCGAGCAATTAACCTGTGTAGGATGATTACATTTGCAATCTATTTATCCTACCATGATTCAGACTAGGTATCCGGTTTTGAAAAAATGAGTCCTGCATTAATCTTGGCTCCTCAAGAGCTACAAAACAAACTTATTGGTGTAAAAGAAAGAAAAAAAAAGTACATTTTTTTTTTAGAACTTCTTGATCTCTATTCATATTCAATGATAAAAAATAAATAAAATAGTGCATGCTGGGTGCTACATGTTGCCGAAACAACATAAATAGCATTAATCTTTGAGTAGTTAATTATTTATAAGCTTTTGGGGCCGATCAGGAAGAGATTTAGGACCAATCTATCAGGAACTACACATTTCTGCCGTAAGCCTCAGTCAGTTGATGGCTGCACCATGACAATATTTCTCCAATAGGTGCCCCTCCTAGGAGTCTCCTGTACTGTAGAGATATTCAACAGTATACACAGACATTTTAGGAGGCCATTGCCCAACTGGTGTCTGTGGTTACAGGTGGGGCCCACCAACACTTATTTTTCAACCTTTCCTTGAACAATACACTCCGAGAAGAGAGGGAGTCTTTGAGACGGGCTTGCGGTGAAGGCCGCCACAATAGGTCTCAAAAACCCAGCCAGACAAGATAGGGCAATGTGCAAACCCTTCTGCTGGTGCAAAATTAGGTAACAGTGAGCGACCTGACTGTTATTCACTGGATCACTCTGTTTAACATATCCTTACATCCGAGGCATTTTTAATGAAGGCCCTGCTGGATTTATAACTGCTTTGTTATGCCCACATATGTAGAAGCGTGCAATCTGCATGGCAAACCTGATCACATTCTGGTTATCATTGCGCATTTTAACAAGTACCCAACAAGGAAAGACTCCAATCTGGTTCTAATCACAAGCCACATGGCATCAACCCTTGCCACGTGGTCTACAGGTAAAACTGTGGCTACCTCAGATAAACTAACTGGCGAATGACTCAAGTTAGAGGGGGCCTCCACAATTCTCTTTACCCAGGCCTGCATCTCTCACAATCAGCAACCTCAGGCAGTCTAGAATGTGTCTTTGCGGATGCCCGCTGGGGTTTTGAGATGCACTGAGACAGTCACTAGATGGCCCCTATAAGATATTGAGTGGTTATATATACCATGTATTCTTGACTTAATGTACACACATTTATGCAACAAACAAAACGTAAGTTTGCTAATGCATATTTATTCCCACTAGTCTTACACCTCCCAGTGTTTCCATTTGCTTTAATTTAGGTTTTCAAAAGTAATGTGTAAGGATTAGCAGATAGGAGTCTTTCAAGCTCCCGTTTCTATGTGTGCGAGGTTGTTTCTCACCTTCAATATTTACAGATCTAGGACTGGAGCAAAACTTCCCTTAAGAACGGTGTTCAGTTCCAGGCAGGGCATTTAACCAAACCGTGCATCATCAGAAAGAACATTTTATCCCTGGCGTGAGATTCACATAAGTAATATGCCCGACTCCTCGCTGTTCCACGACACCTGATGCTCTCTGCTCAGTGCGACCATTTTACTCTCATTTTGTTAAATAATAAATAGAACCCAGTCTTTGCAAGGCATGTGCTCATTACAGGCCGAGGCCTGAACAGCACAAGTTCAAAAACCGAATTGCTTTGGTTTTTATTTATATAGTTTTATAAAGAGCTACGCATTCCCTTTAGAACACTTCGGAGCACTAGACGGTATGTAACACGTGTACAGATTGAGAAAAGGCGGGGAAGATCAATTCGGATTGGTAAAAACCCACGCATGATCGGCTTTGATTGCAACCACTTCTATTTGCATAGTGAAAATTCTTTAACAAAACTTTACTAACAGCACAGGTACAGAATGAGATGCGGCACTACAGGCTTCCCTTTACACATAGGAAACAGGTGTTGGCAGCACAAACTTCCATTGAGCATATTGGAGTTGTCCTATAGTAACCCAAATTGAGCCCCCCCCCCTATATGAGAAGGCCTATGGGAAAGAAAAACTACTGTTGGGGTGCAACCGGAAAGGACAAAACTTGATAAAAATGGAGGCTGTGATACAAGCATATACATCACTGTCAAGGTCGCTTTTCTCTGGTGTTGTAAACCATCCCAGATGGGCGAGGGACCACCAGGGCCCTTTTGGCCATCTACTGGCACCAATCCCCCCCCCCCCGAACATTCCCTGAAATAAGGGGGACACCACCTGCTGTGTGTGTAAACAGCCACAGTTTATTAAATGTCAATTTCATAAATCACCACAAGTTAATGGATATTAATATGCCCCATACATCCTTTAGATGCTAGTCCTGACAGCACAGCCCTGTTCAGAGGCCCTTTCTTGATGTCAAGTGTTGCAGCTTCTAGGCTCAGCTTGCTATGGTAAGTCCTGTGTAGGTGGCACTCAGGCCTTGCCTGGGCTGCAAGTGCTGTGTGCGCCTGGGGCTGACCCTTTGTTGGCCATTTGCGTGCTCCCAGTGCCCCTGCTGTGAGGCATCCCAAGGACACTGTACAAGTGGCTCTTCTTTTTGAGATACTGTGCTAATATTAGCCGTTTTGGTTGCTGTCTGCACCACGCTGCCGGTGGTTCTAGGACCGCCGACAGCTCCCGGCGTTCCAAGCTCACTGGGCTGCCTAACCTAAGAGAAACTCAAACTGCTCGAGCTCCCCGGCTATGCTCAGCAAGAACATGTCCATCCCTACCCCGGCTCAGTAGACACCATTTGCAGCATAGTTGGCACGGGTTTGGAGACTGATAAGCCCATGCCTGTTGCCCTTGTACAACTTAGTCATGGAAATGTTGTTTCCTCCTGGACCTCTCCACAGACTTATGACCCATCGCCCCTCTCCTTTTGAAGCAGGCTAGGACTTCAGACCATCTAACCTCTGCCGGCTGAACTAGTTTGGCCAATGCAGTGAGCTCTGCCTTCATGGACTCTGAAAGTCCCATCCTCAGTCGACTAGCCAAGTATTTGCCTCCCAGGTGGATTAGGACTGCGTCTGGTTTCTCTATCTGCTGCAGCATGCTCTGTACGGCTGGCAGCAGCTGTGCCCACGCCATTCCTGAACTTCCCAGCTACCCCACCATTGTGTTGCACAACCAATTACTCCGACATTCCTTCCATGGTGCCACCCATTACTGTGCCATTGACATAGGAGTGGCCCAAGATCCAGACGTTCCACCTGCCTCCAGAGGGGCCTGCTGCAAAAGAAACATCACTCATAAGACAGTAGGTCTTATGTGCACCTTAAAGGCCCCAGGTGGCCACTTGCAGAGTCATTTTATGCACTCGTCACCCAGCCCGCAGGCCACCGCAGTCATAGCTGTGCCTATTTGAAAGGAAAGTGACAAACTCTCGCCGGCAGGCCAGCCTCACTGGATGCCATTTTAAGTACTGCAGAGAATTGAAATCGACAAAGTCATGTGCCATCCAAGTGTACAAACAGGTGCCCTGCCTGGAGGAGATCTCTGCTGGATATATGCCTGTATCAGGCATATCGGGCAGGGCTTCAAGGCAGTCAAGGCACGTGTGTGTGTAACCTTTACTTCTTGATCGGTCCTTGACCTCCGATGCTTTGCTACCATGTGGCCTTCCCCCAGGCGGAAGTAATTGTGGCGAACAGATGCGTTTCCCAGGATAAACTTTGAGAGGGCCAGCAGCTCACCAACCCAGTTTGCCCTGGAGAAAGCGAATGTAAATGCAGCTTGGAACAAAACAACCTCACTTGCAGTCCCACATGTTAGGTATCCCTCATAGCAGTAGTCTCAGCTTTTAAAAAAAAAAAAAAAAAAAGGGGGATTACTTCGGGTCCCTCCACCTAGGTTGCATTTGCCTCCACCCCTTCATTGCAGCCAGGCAGTAGAAAGCCCACAGGATCCTTCCCTGTGTGCAGCTTTGAGAAGTAAGCTATTGCACCAAGGTGTGATTGTGTCCATGACTTGCCCCTTCTGCTAGAGAATGCCCTGTGGATGAATCTTTCGGAATCTCTACTAGAACCACTTCTCTGCCCCCGCACCATCATCACCCCTTGGAATTGTGCCCAGCCTTTACAATATTTCAGTGCTGATTTGGGTGCTAGTGCATTGGACACCAACATAGTTAGGTCGGATCTACCAGGTTCCACAAACCCACTGGGGCTGGTGTCAGGCTCTGATCTTCTTGCGGAGCCAGCCGCCTGAATTTCTTCACTGAAAATGAGAAAGTGCATTGGCAATTGAGTTATCACTACCTGAAATGCGTCTGGCTCTAATCGCTATGTTAGCTCTCAGCTGACCAAATGGCGCACCACTACTGGGCAATGCGCAGTTACCAGATTAAATACCTGCATTACTGCATGGTTGTCAGACCGCAATGTAATCTGTCTGTTAGTAAGCTGGTCTTCCCAGACAAAAGGTTACTATGATGGAGAAGGGCTCCAACAAAGTAATGTTTTTTGTTATCATGCTTCTTGCGCATGGAAACTGGCTAGCGGACTGCACACCAGGCTTTACCTAAAATGAATGAATACACACTAAGGGGGCTAGAGGAGATTTAAGGACCTGCGTGGGCCACCTCCCCACTCATAATATCAAAACACCGAAATAGAGCGGTAAAGAGTGCAACAAGGTCTACTCAACCATGTGCTGGGGGGGGTGGGAGGAAATCCCTTTTAGGACGGTTCCCTCACACACCAAAGGTGTCATGCTTCATCATAGGGGTGCCTCCTTGCGTGAAAGACCTAGTCTCTACGCGGGCTACAACCCCCTCGCTGCGAGGGAGGAGCACAGGGATGTTTTGGTATAGATGAGGCGGGTTGAACTAAAACCCAATGTGAGCTCGGTGTGCTAAGTGAAAAGTGCAGTGCTAATGTGAACGTGGTTAAAACGGACTACAAGGTTAGCTATGTAACAACTTTAATCGGCTACCCTGTGACAGGATTAAAAACAAATAGCTGATAACAGTTGCCGTCATTAGAGGCTACTGTTAGTGCATGACCAACATGTTTCGGCCTGGGAACTTATTCAGAGTGTCACGGCCTTCTTCAGGGTCGAGTGTACAGCTACTGCAACTAAGTGAAAGTACAAGCACATGTGAAAATTAATGTGCAGTATTAACGGTGTTTTATACTGAACCAGTGGTCCTGCTGTTCAGTATGTTCACCGTGGAACCAATATTGATTAGGGAATTCACCACATCTGTCCTGGCATACTAGCCAAAGGGTACATGCGCCGAACCAACCGCTCAAACGTAGCGTTGTAGGCAATCAGCAGACCCCCATCCCCCCCAGCCCCTCCACCCCCCCCCCACAGCGTCAGTGAGTAGATCTAAATGCCTGGTTTTGGCAGCACAATGCAGAGCTACTGCTCGTTGCCCTTTTTGGTCGCGGACGGCCTGCCCCTCGATTCCCATTGGAAGTTGTAAATCATGCTGGACAATGCGGGGCACGCTACTTTTGCAGCCTTGCTGCCACCCTGCCTGTCCCCTGCTTGCTCCCGCCCCTCGGGATGAGTTCTTCATGGGCCTCTCATTGGTTTGGCTTCACCTCCCCGGCCTGCACCTCATCTAATTCTAAAGACTTATCTAAAATATATGGTTTAGCACAGTACCTGAATTTTAATAGTGCTACCACTTTCAGAAACCACAACAAGTATATCATATGTTCAATTCTGGGCACCAAATCTAAAAGCTGTCCACTTATTGAAAGATAATCTGGGGTGCGCTATGCCGTGTGCCTGAAGCCCCATCTGTAGTATTGTTTTCAGGTCAATGGCTCACATAAAATGCTACTATTAATTTTAGACACCAAAGATTGGCCTGCACATAGGGAGAGATACAAACTCCAGACATTTGACAACTGGAAACTTGGCGCAGTACAGTGTGGAGCAGTCAGTAGCTCCTACTACATTTTCTTAATTAGTCAAACTTTGGCAAAAATCGTAGATTTTTCCCAGGCTTGTGAAAGGAAATTCCCGAATCTGCTGTAATTGACAAAAGTCCTACCACCCAGCTTTCCCACACTTCTGATAAAAACAGTGTCCCACTTGTGTTGGTTGGCCCATTGCCTTTCACATTGTTCGTTTTGTCCCATTCCTATGACGTGACTTCGCTACACCCAAATACAGGGGTAGCATTTTTAGAACGAAAAGAATGGGAACTCAGTGTGGTAAGACTTTGCCAATTGGCTGGAAGTGCCTAAAATTTTGGTTACAAATATGGGACAAAAACGGTTCTTTTTGACCCAAACTTTGACATTCACAGATCATTCTGGGTAAGAAAACTTTCTGGAATCTACAAGCCACACTATCATCTGGGCAGTCTAATGGGTCTCTAGGTTTCCAAAATGCTCAGGATTGGGAGGAGTCAGTCGGTGCCAGCTGACCCAGAGCCAAAGACAGCAGATATTCCTCAAAGGAAGAGGGAAGAAAGTGAAACTCATTTCTTGGGGCAAAGTTTTGACATATGGACTGTCCGAGTGAGTAAACTCCCCATTCTGCCTCTCATAGCACCAGAAAAACTGCCCAGGAATAGGGTCCAGCAGTCTACTCCAAACCTTTTCTCACTTGTTTTGCCCTCAGGCCTGCAGAGTATACAGAGATCCCCAAGTAGAAAATAAAATAAAAGAAAGGGCCACACAGAAGGTGCCCCGGGCCCAAATGGCTTCAAGTTTTACTTAAAATAAATTCCAAGTTCTGGTCAGAAAAACTAACACCCCCTTTTAACAACTTATTAGCAATTGAACAAGTGCCAGATTTTTGGTGCGGGCATTTACTCAGCCCATATTCAAGGGGCAAAATTGCTCCAAATAAGCTAACTCTCAACAAATCTCCTTACTCTATAACGAAGCCAAGTACTTTGGGGACCTTTTACCAAAAGATATTGAGTTCTGGGCCACGGAGCATAAACTTGTGCAGATGAACCAAACAGGTTTTAGGGAAGAAATGGACACTTTGCAACCGAATTGCCCTTTCTTTATTAAAATGGACAAAACCCCGATCAATTGATCACTACTTTATCTCCGTTTCACAGATTTTAAATCCGCTTTTGATTTGGTCCCTTGAGGTGAAAAAGTTATGACCAGCAAAACTTGAAACCTCCATTTTCTCCTAGTTGTGGTGTGTCGAAGGAGTTACTTCTTGCAAACAGGAACTGAAAGTTTTTTTGAAACGGGACAAGATCCGAGTAAGAAGGTATATCTATTCACGTCATAAGTAATATGTGAAGCCATGCTCCTTGAGTGGATATACCACTGCCTGCAGCAAACACGCATTCTCCCATACTTAGCAAAACATACACATTGTGTCCTTACAAGTTCAAAACGGCACCAATTTGCAAATGTGGGCCACTTTTTTTTTTTTTTTTTTTAAGCCATCTAGTTCTCCGAGGGGGCTCTTATATTTTAGTGCTTGGGTCTATTTTCGACCCCACTCCAATCATGCCCAGAGACAAACCCTCAGGCATCCCTTTAGTTGGAGCGAAAGGAAGAACACTGAACAACTTATTTTAAAATCATGCAAGGACACCATATCTCGCTCGCCACACCAACAATCTCTACTAGAATGGGGCAAGAGAATGTCAACTGCAGCAGATGAACTCAAATGGTTTAGAAGTGCACAGCTGCCCATGTCTTATGCACAGCACAAGTCATCCAGGGCAGTAACTAAAAATGGTACACTGTACCGTCCTTTCAGCAGAAACCACCGACTGGGAGCCACAAAACACTGTGCGTTTCAACAAAGGAAAAAAGTTGAGCTTTTACTAGATATTCGGTCCCTTTTTCTATCAGATGAAGCACAAGGCAGGCCGCTAGTTGGCCAAGACCAAGGAGTAGGACAGAGGTTTCTTCAAAAGAAAAATTAAAATAACCTTTATCCAAGAAAGCAGAATTATGCCAGAGACAGATAAGAGCGAGGGTTCACTGATATGAGGGGTTAGAAGTTTTAAAACATCCACAGGCCAAGGGTCTAAAAGAAAGCCGGAGGTGATTTGCTGTAATTTGAATATCAGCTCACCATAACCTCACAATCGGCTAGCGTGATTCGCGGACTGCATGGGTAAGGTTGCAACTTTATTTTTTTTAAAAACTAAAAAACCTGGATCTGGAGGGCCATCCTTAAAAAGGAAAACAGACAAAAATAGTCTCACTTATTAGGGGGGGAAAAAAAAAGTCCAGAAAAAAAAAAAACACACCAAGATATTAGTGAGACTTCAGTGAAAGAGGGGCACAAATTGGGATCCAGAGTGCCCAAACCTCACAATAGCTATAAAGGATTGACAGCCAGGTATGAACTACAGCCAGGGCCTCTGGAATGATGCATTTGTGAGGCGCGGCGATTTTCCCATAGTTATTGATTTGCCACATTTGCCCCATAATCCATCATCAGCTGCATACTCTGCAGAGTTTAAGAGGGGAAAAAAATAAAGTTGTTTCTCGCTAAAACGGTCCAAAAGTTAATAAAAATGCGACGACACGAAATGAGGTAATACTATTACAAAAAGGGCTGCATTATGCCGCACAATTTACTCAAACAGCCCGCATAATTTCAGTGGCCCCAACTATAGCTAGGGTGTCCAGTGTAGGTCCAGGAAGGCCCATCCTTAGAAAATGGTAATGGATAACCACCATGTAATTTAATTTGAATTACATAATTACATGTGAATGTATGTTTTTGAGCACATCCTCAAAACCTGTGATGGACTCGGCCTTTCTTTTCAAAGGATGGCGTTACTTCACACTCGCTACTTTGCCAACGTGCTACATAACATAGAATGTTTGGTGATGCATGAATGACCGGTAGTAGATTCTAGTATCCGTCTTGGAGCATTTTAAAACTAGAAACAAAATACACGAGACAAGGGATGATTTCATTTCCCGGCACAAGCGTATACTCGCTGTACTGATGAAGCCTTCCAGCTCTACGAGAGACACGAGACAGGACTGTTAAACGGATTTTTGTTGCCACAGATTCCAGGAAACCATGTTTTCCTGGCAGCTCTAAGCCTCTGAAACCTTGGTGGAGCCTGCTGCTCCGCAGAAGTTGCGGGGACACCAAGGTCTCGGCCTGTGAAAACACTCCAGTAATATGACATCTTACGGTTTTATGAATTTTCCACACAGGGTTCAGATTCAGTGGCCAGAAAGTCAAGGTATCGTAAAAGTTCTAAAAAAGCCAAGAATGCCTTGTGCACCCAGGACAGTTTCCAAGTGTTAGAAAATACACAGGAGTTCGAGAGGCGAGTCATCTAAAGAAAAAGAAAAAACACTGCAAACCAAAACTCCAAAAGGTGGATAGCTGCAACTCCTATCTTTGATGGGTTGGTGGGGGTGGGGATAAGAGTCCTAGGCCATCAAAGGAAGACCCCCTACATGATGGGAGAGAGTACTGTACATGGACCAGGCAGCCCTGAGGGGGCGAATGATCCCGTTTACAGTGGCATAAAGTACCATTCTCTCGTTAAAATCTTCATTCTAGGAGGATAACTTAATAAAGTGAGTCCAGTAATAAAACGCATTGTTGAATGTCGACCATAGCAACAGATTGAGAATCAAATCCGATTTGCGATTCAGATATTCTCCCAGGAAGCTGCAAGGTACCAAAAATACAACACTTTTGTCTAGACCTCTCCAAATACGAAAAGCAAGAACCTACCAAGCTAGTCAAGGTCTTCATGGACGACCAGCTGGTCAAAACTACTGGTGGCATTATCAGCTCTCCCAGGATTACGTTCATCAAGTTAGGACTATGATAAACACGTCATGCTATGGTGGTAGGGTGAAGGGACGACTACTTATGATAAAGACTGTACACGTGGGGTGTTTGCAAAAACCCAATTTATAAAGGGGTAGAGAGCTTGGTATCGCAACAGAGTACTTCGGTCCCTACCCACCCATGCCCTTACCCAACCTCCTTCCCACAGTTTCTCACTGTCCAATGACATTCCTCGCCCCCATCCCACACTCAGTCTACATGCACTTCCTCTCGACTACCAGCATAGCTGCTCCTTCACTTCCTCCTGACACTGCACAGACTGCCTTCCCTGCTCCCTTCTCCTTACAGCACTGTATTTGCATAAGTTCCCAGTTTGATACATTGATATAAATAGTGGGCGTTTTTAGCAGCTAGAACATAGTTAACAGGCAATCCGGCCTGCAATATCTGTGCTGGAAGGACAACATAAGAGCTCAAGTCAGAGAGAAACCCACTGCAAAGGAGTCTGAAAGTAGGACTACATGGGCTTAAAAAGTTCAGCAACCTTATCTGGACGGGCCCAAGAGTAGAGCAGACAAGTGTTCAACAGAATATTTTCCCCACAAACAAAATAGCAAAGAAGTCTCCCAATACCATTGGTAAGGAGCATGTTTTATGGGCAATGAACAGCTAATCAATTTTTACTCCCTGTTCTTTAGGCTTAATCTACGTAGCAGCACAAATCAAAAGAGTCTTGCATGCGCTTTCATTGGTGCCCTCGAAATTCATCCTGCCTCAAACAATTCTAGAGCCTATTTTTGTCAAACAAGCACCACAGAAGTAACTAGGAAGCTGTGCGATTAGGGTACTGGTATTTACATATTATGTATCTGCTTCTAGTGTAACCTCTACGCTATGAACAGTCTGGGGATCAGAGAGTTATTTCACGAGCAGTCTGAACTCCGAGAGCAGGGCTGCACAGTCCCATACAGCTCTGAAGACCTGGTTGTCAGTCACAAACAGGAGTAGCACCACGTATAGGTATGTGAACATTCAGGAAATGCTCGGTATGTAAATGCATTTGCTAATGCGGATATCCTCGCAGTTCTTGGCCACCCGCAGCCAGGACGCCATCATACTGCAGACTAAAATGTAAAAAGACAACAAAAAAAATGCAAGTATTTTCCACTGATGCACCCAGTATCTGGAACATCCACATATCAGGATCATCCCAACACTGCTCAAATTTAGGAAAGAGTTGAAGACTCTGCTTTAAAGAACACTCCCTCACAATGCATTAACCGTCCCCACTCCATGTTCCTCTCCATTTACTCACTTAATTTATAGTTGGCATTGACCATGTACAGAGCTCCGCTGCCTTTAGCCAAATTTAGACTAACGAAATGCCATATACATACATTACACTCACTGCTTGATAGTTTTACAGGAATACTGTGGACCAAGCAAGACGAATAACTCAGATTATCTCAGCCACATTCTTCAAGCCTGGCAATGCACAAGCCAATGTCCTGTGCGGCATATGCCCAAACTGGAAATGATGTCCAACTTCACATCCTAAACACCAGCATCCTTTAACATCGCACATATCATATTAACCACATCAACTTTACTGAGAAACCGACTCGATCATCTTTTACCGAACCCTGGAGTACAGGGTGTGAAGGCAGATTAATTCTTGAAGGAACTGTAAGCCTTACGAAAAGCAATACAGCCCCACACAAACTCTTAACAGAACATATGATACAGCCAAAGACTGTTTGCCTCTTCCATCCAACCAATAATCCAGGTCTCTTGCATTTTTTCATTTCAGAGACTTACACTCATCAAAACTAACAATTTTATAGTATGAAGAAACTGCTTGTAACACATTGTCCCTTCAGAAAAAGGAAAACTTTTCTGTTCAGTTTGCCAGCAGGTCTTGTATGCCCCATACCATTATCTCAATGGTAGGTGGACTCCCTTGTACACTTGGGAAGATACACCTTCACAAAACACTTCACCCATTACAGCAAGAAACCCTCTTCTCCTCATCCCTCCCTCCCCAGAGAGGATCAATGACCTTTCTTTAAGGTTGTTCAGCTGTACGTTAAAACGTTTCAAGAATAAGAAGAATTTTAGACTTAATAGCCAAAAATGCATCGATAACATGTGGAGTGCTGATCCAGCCAAATTCCAACATAAGGAGCACATACCATAAAACTCCAGAAACCACATATGTCTGTCTTGAAACAGCGTTAGATGTCTCGCACAGCCTTTTCCAATCCATTCAACCTTAGATTGCCATGAGAAATGAGCAGTCTTGGTACTGTTCAGTGCATCACCATGATGCTTACATTTCGGCAAATGAATTCTGTTACAGCGGGACAATATGACAGCAGATATTTCACTGGCACGCCGCTACCATGTGCCCTCTTAGCATTCATGTTTAGTTGGGCACTCTTGGCTTGCTTGTACAACGATCATTTTAAAACGAGACCGCTGACATTGGAAGCACTTAAACCTTCAGCCAGTAAATCGAGCCCAAACCGTGTGTGACATCCCAGTGGAATGCTGGCATGGAATGCTAAGTGTCAAGCAGAGCATTCCACCGGATGCAGCTGCTGTGGGATCCCTCTGTGACGATAGCTTTTCTGGTGTGCTGAGCACACTTCTCAAGTCACACCTGGCATGTTTGATCCAAGAAACGTTTTGCATGGAGGGCGACGTGCAATTAGGCCCAATGCAAGCAAGGACTATGGAGGCACCAAAACGACTTTTTTTAAAAAGAAAAAAAAAAAAAACTTTATTGCATGATTTGTTAAAACCCTTGCAAACCACTACAAATAAAAATTGTTGCAATATATAAAATTTATAATAGGTCCCAGGTTCCTGTGGATAAAAGCACCCAACATCGTAACATAAAACTCTATTGTAAGTGCACTATCCATAACTCCTATAGTAGTGTTCCCATGAGGAGACGGCAGTCCTAGTTTAAAATAACATTTGAGACCCGCGTCAGCTAGCCTGTGCGCTACTCCCCTTCTGATTCACTTATTTAATTTTTTGACCAAAACGGTCCGTTGGCCAGTCTGCTCCGCAAATGGAGTTAGTTCAGCAACTGATACAGGTAAGCAAGGTGTCTAGGTCAGGTCTCACCTCCGAAAGTTTTTTTGCAAAGCGATCCATGAACCTAACCAAGGCGCAATTTAAGATAGTATTCCGGGGATCAAAGCAGGCCAACACTGCGCCTCTACATGATCTGGCCTCCTGGTCGATCCAACCCCTTCGTAGTAGAGCCCTTCTTTCCTTCAAGAGGTTAGGGCACAAACAGTACGTGCAAAAGATCTTACCTGTGTTTGCCGCAAAGCCGGCATGTTTCCAGGACAGTCTCTTTTCCATTTGGGAAGATGGCAAATCGTTGGAATCACCCCCATTCTCAGTTTTAAGAAGCTGAGCTTAGTGCGTGCACTGAGGGTGAGATTAAAATAACTGAGGTTTCAGCTGTGCATAAGTGCCGAGTCTCATCCAGCCGTGACTTCTAGCAGAGAGGCTAGCCCTGTCTTCTGCAGAGGAAAGTCTTTTTGCGCTGAGTTTGGCTAGCCTCTTGAATTCGTTTTGGCTTGCATGCAAGTCCCAGAGCTCGCTCAGGCCGAGAGTGCTAAGCCCACAGGACAAGTAGCGGTGCGCCGCTGGCCATCGTCTTATGTACAGCTGGGCCCATAAGTGGTGAGCCAGACTACCCTCCTTTGACGCCCTCAGCTTGTGACAGCTCGTTAGAAAAGTCGCCATTCGGCCCATTGACTGTCTACAGATGCCGAATTCTAGCCTGATTTGAGCTGGTGAAGGTAGGAAGGTAGCTGGAAAGTCGTTCTAAAACTGTGACTAATTTGTCTATTTGGCCACTGTCTAGCCCTTTTAGCACCTCACTTCCGTAGGTTAGTGTTGGAATAACCTTTGCCTGAGCCGCCTGAAGGGTTGGAGCGAAAGTTGGGCCAAATAATTTCTTGTGAATGGAGCGGAGTGCAAATGCTAATGCAGTTCCTTTCTTTTTTTGTTCACCCAATTGGCTCTTATACCTGCCATTGTTATTAAAGAAGACTCCTAAATACTTGTGGCAACTGGTTTCTTCTATTCTTTCCAACTTTAAAACCCATGACAGCTTCCTGGGCCTTCCTGCGCGAACCGCCAGGATTTGAGTTTTCTTGTTGTTAATCTGAAGCCCATTCCTGTTTGAATATGCAGCGGTTGCATCCAGGAGCCATTGTAGTCCTATCTTTGTGTGGCTTAAAAGAACCACGTCGTCGGCATACAATAGGTTTGACAGGTGGAGGCTACCTATTGTGGGTGGGTGCAAGTTAGCTAGATTCAGGGCTTCCGGGAGATCAGATAAAAATAAATTAAAAAGTGTAGGGCCAGAACTCACCCTTGCTTGAGGCCTTGTGTTGTCGAAATTGGTCTTGACAGTCTTGAGCCGTCTCCAATCTTGATCCTGACCCACGTGTCCTGATGCAAAAGCTGCACAGCTCTCAATAAGTGGTTTGGAATGTTCAATAAAGAAAGCTTCTGCCACAGCTTTGACCTATTGACCTTGTCAAAAGCCGATTTATAGTCAATAAACCCCATATAGATGGGGCTAGTGAGGATCTCCGCCTGGTCGATTAAAAGGGGAAGTGCCATAAGATTGACCGTAGTGCCAGTATGGCTTGTGAATCCGATTTGGTGGGATTATTGAGCATGCTTCGGCCCATGCCCGAAGGGAGTTAGCAGTATCCCTGCGAAGTACTTCGCTTCGTTATCAATTAAGGCGACCAACCGATAGTTGCCTGGGGATTTTTTATCTCCTCCTTTGAAGATTGGGACGAGGATCGATCCTTGCCATGAAGGCGGAATGATGTTCTTTTCTAAGATGGTAGAGTAGAGCGGAGCTAGCCGAGTGGCCCAGAAAGCAGGGTCCTCCTTGAACAGGGCTGATTGAATTCCACCTGGGCGCCCATCTTTTTGTCCCTTTTTAATCTGCTTTTGGATTATTGGCGCTGTATGGAAGTGCTCAAGAGGTAAGTTGCCCTCAATCCAGGGTTGAACCTCTGGAGCTTTGCTGCCCTCTGTACCAGTAGCCCGATTGTAATTATGTTCTTGTAGATCATTGAAATGACTATGCAGGAAGAGGTACCACTCAGATTCCAGTATGTTAGACGAGGCAACTTTGGGAACTCTGCCCCCTAAACTGTTTATAGTGCGCCAAAACCTCGCAGAGTTGTTGGACCTTATATCGTGGTATAGTCTGGCCCAGAAAGAATTCCAATAGGACCTTCGTTGTTCCCGTTTGGCAGCCTTCAAGTAGCTTCTGGCCTCTTAATTTGGTTATAGTTAATGGGTCCATTGGCTTCCTTTTAAGTTCCCGCCATAGCCGATTCATGCTACGTTTGGCAGACCGTATCATAGGATCCAAGGGGGTTGGCTGTTTGGACCCAGTCGCTTGTGTGTACTTCGTCGGTTTTGCGTGCCTGGCTATCAAGTTTTCTGAGAATCTTGTCCAGTTTCCAATTGGGTCCTCCATTGGCCTTGTTAAAAGCAAAACGACAATCGTGAACATTACCTGCGCCATCTTGTCTGGTGGAATTCTATGTGCACATAAGTTGCAGTCACTTTAATCTATCACAGCCATTTTGTACTCTGTTGGTCACCTTTGTTTCACCCTGCCCTTACTAGCATCCCTCTGACCGACCTGGTACGTGTGCTGGGGGCTATAAACTATTTGCCGCAACAAACCCAAGCGCCACTTGCTGCCACAAACTCGTTTTTCCTCTCATCTGTTTTCAGGCAAACCTTTGGACACTCTACCCCTCACTGCACCTGGTTACACAAACAGGTTCCAAACACCAAAAAGACTCTTGCAACATGATTTATTGCACTGCAAACAGCAAGACTTGTTGTTACCAACAATGGGACCTGTTTTTATCAACAGAACGGACTCTTAGATCTGGCCGGTCTCACATGTTTTAGACCCTGAAACAAGGTCCAGCTGCAAGATAAGATTGTCTGTTTGACCTGGGTGGGAAGAGAATTACTGTTGGGCTTGTGTGACAACCTGCCCGGGGCAGGGACCCCAAGCTTGTGTAACCATGTTGATGAAACCAATGCATTGTGTCAAACCTGTATAAAAGGAAGAGCCAAAGGAGTTATCAGCAGAACACCTCCCTCAGACATCCCGGTGTCTGCAGTTGACGTGATCTCCTCATGAGAAATAAACCTTTTTCTTGTCTTCCAGTTTCCAGCGCTTGCCTCATTATTTTGATAGCGAACCCAAAGTGAATTAGAGGTGGAACCCTGCACCGGGCAGCATTGGAGGGTCTTAGAAGACTCGCTGCCTTTCACAAATTGGCGCCCAAACGTGGGGGCCCATCAGCGACGCTTGGGTCCGGTGGAGAGGTCCTAACGACGGAGTGAACGACTAAACGATGGGGGTATACCTGCCTGAGAAGACCCTTGTCTGGCTGCCGATCGACTGAACTTCACCGGTTCCGAACGGACCTCTCTCGAGTGACCTGCGGTCCTGACTGAGACCTTAGAGGAACGCTGCATTGATTGTTGGAGTGAGAGGACAACCAGGCGCTGGAAGACGAAGAACTGTCCATACGGTCCGGGTAAGGTCGTGAAAAAACGACTTAAATTGATTGAATAGTTTGATTGAAATACTAGTATTCCTTTTTTGATATGGAGTTATTTGCGACATTTCCCTGCTTGCAAACAACGAAGAATAGGAATATTCTCTTTGCAGGCAGCGAAGGACAGGTAGTGCAGACTTTGTCTAAATTGATTTATTCATTTTTGACCGATAAATACGTCATGCCTGTTTTCTCTAGATTGTTTGATTGTAATTGTTTTGGACCAGACCGTTCGTTAGAGGTCAGTCAGCCGGCCGGCACCGCCGGAAGGCACCCCTAACAAGGACATGTACGTAAAGTATGGATTAGCCAGCGTAGCTTATAGCAAACTATGGCATAAATACACTAGGAAGGACCGGGTAAATCAGTGGCCACTGACGGGATCTTTCGATCCCGCTAAAATAGAAATGTTAGAATTAGCTCTCCACAAAAAGAAAACTAGACCAGCCATGTTTGACAGTTTTGGCTTATGGCGAAAAGAGGCAGCTCAAAGAAAGAAAAGGGACGAAGCTAGACAAGATAAAGAAATGCGAAAATCAGCTCACCAAGCCTGTAAAAGATTAGAAGAAAAACTAAAAGAAAAGGAAATCGATAAAAAGGAACAGGAATCAAAAATATCAGGTCAATGCCCTGTTAGAACGCCCTCGACTCTTTACCCCAAGTTACCAGCAAAACAAAGGGTAGATGATGATTTATTGTTAGGTCCCCCAATCATATACATGCCACCCCCTTACGCCCCTACTCATCCCGTAGTACAACGCCAGGACCACCAAAGTATAGCCGGAGATGGCACGATCGCCTCAGTCTCCACCGCCTCTGCTCCCACCGAGTCACCCACACCAAATGCCTCATCAAAGGATACAGTAGTAGAGGTAGGATCAAAGAAAAAGGAGCGCCCAGGGTCCCGCGATTAAGTAAAAATGAGCGAGCAGGCATTGATAAATAGTTAAATCCCTCATAGATAGGAAGGAGACAGAACAGTATGTAACTGACATATGCAACTCCTATGTTGAAAACCGCAAACGACACTTTATTGTACGTCTCTGTTACCACACTCTTACTTCATATGAAGAGAAGTACCAAGATGTAGGGCCCGAGCGGCTAGTGGCTCTATAGGAAGGTAGACATCGGAGATGAAGGTAGACATCGGAGATGAAGGTAGACATCGGAGATGAAGGTAGACATCGGAGATGAAGGTAGACATCGGAGATGAAGGTAGACATCGGAGATGAAGGTAGACATCGGAGATGAAGGTAGACATCGGAGATGAAGGCGACAACGATGTTACAGAACTCTTTTCATCCACCCTGGAGGTATTCCGTCACCTCGTGGAACAAGATAAGGACAGGACATCCAAGATAGCAGGACCCCCGGTGGAAAAACCAGATAGCATGATGCCGATAAAAGAAGCTGCCCCTTATTGGGTACCTCCTAGAGGACAAGGGACTCATGACGATATGAACCATCAAGACGCTAGAGGAAGGGTGGTCTACAATTGGGTGTATCAACCATGGGACAGACAGGACATTTTGACGTTCCGTAAATCTTTACCGGATTTACGAAAGAACCCCACCGCCTTTTACACCGAGCTAGGTACCGCTCTGGGATCAACAATAATGACACTTGCCGACATAGACTTGTTCTTCGGGTTATGTTTGCCAACAGATTAGGAAAATAGACCATACCGAACTGCTTGGTCATACCTGGGAACAACTCAACACACTAGATAAACAGCGGAACCCTGGTCAAAAACCGGTTAAAGCAATATTGGACCTCCCTGACAAAATAGTGCAGAAAGTGAAAACGCTGATCCCAGAGAAAAAGATAGACTGGTCCATAGTAACCGCGTGCCGCCAGAAACCACATGAGGATGTCTCAGAGTATTTCTCCAGATTTGAAACGGTGTTCTCCGATTACAGTGGACAAGACATGTCCACCGCAACCGGACACCACTTATTTGTGCAGAACTATGTCAAAGGACTACTGCCAGATGTATCCCAGAAATTACAAGCCAGCGAAAGTAGTTGGGCAGCATCTAAACCAGCGGCTATTCTCCAAATGGCCCAGTACTATGAGCATCAGAGAAACGAAAATGACAGGGCGACAAAGGAAAAAGAAGGACTTTAAGGAAAGGGTAATGGTAGCACAACTCCAGGGGGCGAATACAGGAAGGGAGCAATATAGGGGAGGATACCAGCAGAATACCCCTAGAGTACAGCCACCTAGAAACAATTCATTGACATCATATGTAGGACGCCAAGACCTAGGACAGGATCAATGTGCATTTTGCAAAGAATTTGGACACTGGAAAACCCAATGCCCGGCTTTGTTAGGAGCTGGTAGGGGCAGAGGGGCGAGGGAAATAGCAAGTGGACAGAGAGGAAGAGGACGTGGGAGAGGGTACGCGAGTGAAACAAGCGAGGAAAGGCCAGGAAGAGTGAACACATTTGACCATCCCAAACAGAATCAGTACCAACAGACAGATTATGACAATACGTACGACTTTGCATAGGACAGCCAGGGGCAAGGGAGGGATCCAGTCGAGCTCTATGTTGATCAGCAAGGCCCTTATGTTACCGCTGAGGTCCTGGGCACAAAGTCGCCATTTCTGGTAGACACGGGAGCAACACGTAGTGCACTATCCAAACGACTGATTCCAAGGGCACCCTTGTCAGGCTCACATGTGACCTCAATAGGATTTGACGGTACACCCTCCACCAACCCTTTGTCCCGACCGAACCCTTTTAACCTCAATAGCGTCGAAACGACATTCCTCCTCTCTTCCAACACCCCAGACGCCATTATGGGTCTCGACCTTTTGAAACACTTCCATGCGACTATCAAATGCTCACCAGACGGAGTGCGTGTCGTCCTGTATGACAACCCCCAGCGCCATAGAGAGAACCCTTCTCAGCACGTTTCCCATCTCCGAGATGGGACGCATCCCTACTGGACACTTTGCCATCACACTTATGGGCTAGGGCTGATTCAGACGTAGGACGAATGATGATTGACCCAGTACACGTAACAATACGACAGGACGCAACCCTACCGAAAGTACCGCAGTACAAAATATCGCCAGAGGGTGAAAAAGCACTGACAGAGATCATACACTCTTTGGTAGAGGCAGGGGTGGTAGAGTAAGTAGTGAGCAACGTTTGTAACAGTCCCATACTACCGATTGTAAAGAGAGGGAGAGGGAGACGGAAAAGCCTACCGCTTCATCATTGACCTGCGGGAGATGAACAAAATCGTAGTGCCACAATACCCAGTAGTTTCCGACATCACGACAATTTTGACTTTAATCCCCTCCACTGCCACCACCTTCACTGTAATTGACCTCAAAAATGCATTCTTTTCCATACCTATACACAAGGACAGCCGCTATCTATTTGGATTCACCCTAAACTCCAGTTCGTACAGATTTTGCAGAGCACCTCAGGGGTACACTGAGAGCCCAAGCATCTATAGCCAGGCGCTTAAAAGACAGTTGGATGCCATACAATTGCCAGATGGAGTGGCACTAATACAATATGTAGACATCGTTCTAGCAGCGGACACCATACCAATAGCCGTCACAGCCACCAAACTACTCCATTTTCTTGCGGAGAATGGTCACAAGGTCTCCCGAAAGAAATTGCAGTTCTGTAAATCACAAGTGACCTATTTGGGTCACCTTTATCCAAAGAAGGGAGGAAACTCACGCCTGACAGGATCCAGACAATTCTAGACACCCCTGTCACCAAAGATCAGAAACAAGTCCGCTCTTTGATAGGTCTCACTTCATTTTGCCGACAGTGGTTACCGAACTTTAGCCTCATTGTCAAACCCCTTCTCTCCCTCCTAGCTAAAGACATCCCCTCACCTCTCCTCTGGACCCCGAATGCCAGTCAGCCTTTAAAGAACTACGCAATGCCCTTTGTTCAGCGCCTGTCCTAGGAACCCAGGATTACTCCAAACCATTCTTCCTCTACACGCACGAGAGGGAAGGATGTGCATTGTCTGTCCTAACACAATCAATTGGTCACAAACAACGCCCTTGTGCATATTTCTCTGCCACCCTCGATCCAGTAGCCAGAGCGCTGCCAGCGTGCCTGCGCGCTGTGGCAGCTGCAGCAGTATCGATACGCCAGAGCGAAGGAATAGTACTCTCCAATCCAGTCACTGTTTTAGTACCCCATGCAGTCGACACTACTAAACCAGACCAAAACCCAACACTTGACTAGCGCCCGACTGACAGGATATGAGTTGACCCTGCTAGCACCGCACATTACCCTAAAGCGATGCACCACCCTCAATCCAGCCACACTGTTACCCCTATCCGAAAATGATCCTAGCGTGACTCCACTACACGACTGTGTGACACTAACCGATGAACAAACAAAGAGTAGAATAGATCTCAGAGACACCGCCTTTCTAGAACCAGATGGAGAACTATGGGTGGATGGTTCGTGCATCAAACTCCCCGACGGCACCACCTCAGCTGCATACGCTGTCACCACAGCCCGAACCGTTCTGGAAACAGCCCGTATTCCCCAACGTTCAGCCCAGGCTGCAGAACTCATTGCCCTCACACGAGCATGTATCTTAGCGACTGACGACAGTTAACATATACACCGACAGCCAATATGCCTTTGGGGTGGTTCACCATTTTGGGATCTTATGGAAAGAAAGGGGGTTCCTGACTTCACATGGTACACCCATCCTGCATGGAGATTTAGTCTCCGCCTTGACGCAAGCAGTCCTCCTCCCCAAGAAGTTAGCAGTGATAAAATGCCAAGCACATAGGAAAGTGACTGATCTCATTGGACAGGGAAATGCACTAGCAGACGTTACTGCCCGAGCCACGGCAGGAGACAGAACTACGACACGAATGTATGTGACCAGGTCACAAGCTGAACGATGGACTGACGCTAGGACCACTGTAAGGGACATACAGACTACAGGCACACAAGACGAATTGACCGAGTGGGAAAAGGTGGGACTAAAAGATGAGGAAGATTGCTGGAGAACTAAAGACTGAAATAAATGGCTGTTACCCAATGCCTACCTCATCCCCATATTGACCATGGCACATTTACCAGCACACATAGGCTCCACCCCCATGATTGAACTAATCACCAGAGTTTGGCATAACGTCAAGATAGCAGAATCTGCAAAACGCCTAGAACAACAATGTATAGTCTGCCTACAACACAACCCAGGGAAGGGGACAGTAGTACCACGGGGAGGGTTTGGAGTCCCTGACCACCCCTTTGAAATCCTTCAAATGGATTACATTCAACGAGAGCTGCCTTGGTCTAAAATATGTCCTGGTGGTTGTGTGCGCTTTTAGCAAAAGTATTGCTGAAAGAATTCTTCCCCCGATACGGCCTTTGCAGAATTTTATGGAGCGACAACGGCCCCCACTTCGTAGCCGAGGTGATACAGAACATACTGAGAGGATTGGGGGTAAAACAAAAGTTCCATGCCGTCTTCCACCCCCAATCAGCGGGCCTGGTAGAGAGACACAATGCAACGTTGAAACTAAAACTAGCCAAAATAGTTGCCACGACCGGGTTGAAATGGCCCGACGCCCTCCCATTGGCATGGTTATCGATGCGCTCCACCCCAACCAAACACCGACTGACCCCGTATGAGGTGGTCTTCGGCAGGCCTATGAGCATTTGGGCGGCACCAAGACCCACCTCCATTAACGATGTCCCGAACATATTAATGTCGGATTACTTGCATAAATTGACAAACGAGCTAACAATTATCCACCAACAGGTGCAGCAAGCCTTGCCTGACGTATCCAGGGGCCCGGGACATGAAATAAAGCCAGGCGACCATGTATTGATTCCCAACTTCCAAAGAACGAAGAATCTGGAACCTAGGTGGACGGGCCCCTGGCAAGTCCTGATCACCACCCGAACTGCCCTCCGAGTGGAAGGAAAACAAAACTGCCTGCACGCTCATCATTGCAAATGAGTCCCTCCAACCCTGGCAACCTGTGAAGGGGTGGAGGTGCAAGAGGAAGTACTCGAGAGAGACCGACCAGCTCTGAGTTGCTACCCACAAGAAGACACCCTCGAACTATCAGAATTTCCCGACCCCACGGTGCCCTCCAGGAAAGGGTACAACCTAAGATCGACGAAAGGAGGGAGCTCCAACGACCAGGCCACTAACTAAGTCAAGGTCTCAGATCGGTAGCACAGTCAAACAATGCTACCAGGAAAGCGCCAGACAAAAGTCTGTGGTCCTAACAGTTGTTGAGCTCCTCGAAGATGATGGAAGAAACTCAACACCTGCAAAACCACTGCAAAGACACCAAGACTGCTAACCTGCACAGCACAAAGACAATTGCACTTGTAGTCGCATTTCTGACCTGTCTCCTGCTAATGGTCGCACTCTGGATCGTTGAAGAGAATGCACCTGCATACAGAACATTGTCACCCACCATGCAACCAACCACCAAGAAAGAACACTACCTGGTATCACTACCGCCACATCTCCGAGAACGATGCAAAGAATTCTGGAATAATTCTTTCGTGCAGATGTTGCACCAGCACAATCTTGCCACCAATGCTACCAACTGTTGGGTCTGTGGGCTGTTATCACATGCCACTGAACATTCCATCCCTTTCATCCCTTCGCCCTTTTCTATTCACGGATCTTGCCTTGCCTGGATGATGCTCCTACAAGAAAGTTACAAAGATAATGCCACTTCAGACGGAACAATCGCCCAGTTCTACAACGAGTTCTGGCGAAACAAAACAGGAAGGACAGCCGCCCCCTTCTGCCCTCACACCTTCAATGCGACATTCCAGATTAATGTCCCCTCCAAAGAACGAGTGGAAATGCAAGTGTTCAATAATCCTAACAGAGCCACATTTTCCTACCTGAAGAAAAGAACTGCTGCAACACTGACTGTGGCCCCATCTGTGGTGAACGTCTCTGGCCTTGTATGCATTGAAGGCCGTGGGACTAAGAATGTGGGTCACAGCACCTGTAGCATTGTAAGGACTTTGAACACTGCCAACCCCCAGCGCTTGTTGCATCACCCAATATGTACTTTGTTTGTGGAACCAAAGCCTACACCTGGCTCCCAAGAAACTGGGGGGCACGTGCTACATCGCCTTTGTTTTGCCACCAACCTACACAGCCCCTGCAGAGCATCATCGAGAAAAGCGTTCTAAAGACATTGATCAAGCAGACTCTGCCTCATCACAGTTCCTCGACGCAGCAAAAGGGCTCGTCCCGCTATGGGGTCCGATGGCAAACAGCCGAGCCATCAGACATCTGTCCCAAGCGGTAGAGACCGCCCTGAACGTCACTGCTGGCATCCTCACCAACAACACTGCTGAGCTCCAAGCGATCCGTCTGGTTACCCTGCAAAATCGCATGGTCCTGGACGTGGTACTAGCGGGCCGTGGAGGAGCATGCCGCATCATCGGTGCCAGCTGCTGTGTATACATTCCTGATAATTCACCTTCTGTCTATGAAGCAATCGAACATCTCCATAGACTATCTTCAGAAATTCATCAAGGATCAGAGACTTGGACAATTGGAAGTTGGCTTTGGGGCATCTTGAAGGAGTGGGGTTGGAAAATATCAATGATTCTCTTGGTCCCAGTATTGACAATATGTGGTTGTTTGGGTATACACTGTATACCACCTTTGTGTTCTCTTTGCATAACTACCTTGCACCCTAAGACTATGGACACTCAGCTAACAAAAATGAGAGTAATGTATGATCAAGAGATACAGGACATTATGGAGATCGAAATAGACTGACAAGCTGGCTAGTTATGTTCAAAGGGGCCACTGTTAAAAGCAAAACGACAATCGTGAACATTACCTGCGCCATCTTGTCTGGTGGAATTCTATGTGCACATAAGTTGGTCATTTTAATCTATCACAGCCATTTTGTACTCTGTTGGTCACCTTTGTTTCACCCTGCCCTTACAAGCATCCCTCTGACCGACTTGGTACGTGTGCTGGGGGCTATAAACTTTATTGCCGCAACAAACCTCAGCGCCACTTGCTGCCACAAACTCGTTTTTCCTCTCATCTGTTTTCAGGCAAACCTTTGGACACTCTACCCCTCACTGCACCTAGTTACACAAACAGGTTCCAAACACCAAAAAGACTCTTGCAACATGATTTATTGCACTGCAAACAGCAAGACTTGTTGTTACCAACAATGGGACCTGTTTTTATCAACAGAACGGACTCTTAGATCTGGCCGGTCTCACATGTTTTAGACCCTGAAGCAAGGTCCAGCTGCAAGATAAGATTGTCTGTTTGACCTGGGTGGGAAGAGAATTACTGTTGGGCTTGTGTGACAACCTGCCCGGGGCGGGGACCCCAAGTTTGTGTAACCATGTTGATGAAACCAATGCATTGTGTCAAACCTGTATAAAAGGAAGAGCCAAAGGAGTTATCAGCAGAACACCTCCCTCAGACATCCCGGTGTCTGCAGTTGACGTGATCTCCTCATGAGAAATAAACCTTTCTTGTCTTCCAGTTTCCAGCGCTTGCCTCATTATTTTGATAGCGAACCCAAAGTGAATTAGAGGTGGAACCCTGCACCGGGCAGCATTGAGGGTCTTAGAAGACTCGCTGCATTTCACAGCCTGAAGGTGTTCCCGATTATATGCTTTGCTTCTGTCGCCAGGAGCTGTAGATTGACTGAGCACTTAATGCGTTTTAAGTTGATAGTGAAGCTTTCGAAGGCCTGGGCCGCCGCCTGATCGTGTTGAACAGCCTAATGCTGAGGGAAATTTCTTGAGGGCTTTGATCGCTGTCCAATCTATTGCCAAACCCAAAGCCAGAGACTTGATTCAAGAGGGAAAGGCTGACAAAAGAGTAATCGATCAGAGACGCGCCGGTTTTAGATAGAAATGAGAGGCCAGGCGGCTTATCAGGAAAAAAAACGCCCGTTGAGGGCTCCAAGGCAGAGATGCTCCAAATTACCCTGGAGGGCTCGGCCCTTTGGGTCTTCCTTGCTCCACCCAGGACGCTCCTGCGATGGTATGGCCCAATCGCCTTCCTGCAGCTTTGTTACCTTGTTCTTTTGTAGATCAGACATCAGCCACATATTGAAATCTCCAGATAGTACGATGTCTGCGTTCGGGAACCCAGATCTCATATTGAATACTGTCGCGGTCACCTCATCAGATAGGGATTGCCTAGACGCTGAGCTGGGACGGATGTACACATTCAATAAAATTACGGTCCAAAGCGGACCTTTAAAGGTTCTGAGTGAGATGCCCACTGGCTGGAGAGCCTGGGAGCTGCATGCTAGATCCCATGAAGTAATTGCGCTATTAGCCGATATATAAATAGCTAGGCCGCCGCTACATCGTCCAGGGGACTTCAATTTGGTTGCCGGAAAGTGATTGATTTTGAACCCTTTTAGATGCTGCGGCTCCACAAGCCACGTCTCTTGCAATAAAATAATCTCGAAAGACCGTAAGTAGGAGACCGTGGCCTCATCCCCCAGTTGGTTTGCTAGCCCATTTACGTTCCAAGAACATATCTTTAGAGGGCTGCCTTCATGAGCCTTTTGGCCCTTGTTTTGTCATTGTAGCAGTCTGGTTGAATTTAGTGACCCCGCCAACCATGACCATATGCTAGCCTGCTCCGATCCCATAGTTTGTATATACTGACCATCGCTTGAGTTTTTTTAACTAGAGGTGGGGGTTTTGCCCAGGGCACTCCTCAGGTCCAAATAGACCAGTTTTGGTCCTGCGCATGGACGCTCCTCGGCCAGGATGTTGTGAAGGACATGTGGGTAGCCTGGTTCCTTACCGGGGGTTATGGAAATACCCCACCGTTTGAAGATTTCCATATGCCTCATGATCTTATTTGATGCCTCCGCAGAGCGCCAGGTGACTTTAGTGAGTTCGTTTGACTGTCCCTGGCCTGGTGCAATAAATTCTATAGAGATAATGTCCTGTGATGTGACTTCGTTTGACAGGCTTATGGCTTCTATTAGTTTCATAATATTCCCACGGTTTAAGATGTCAAAGCTGCCTTTGGACTTATACTCTGGATAGAATAGAGTATATGTTGGAATTACTTGAGCTGTCCTAGTGGTCTGATGGCCTTCAAATTTATTTGCAGAATAGATGTTCTGAGTCACAGCTTGTGTGGTTTCTTTGGCTAAGTTCCCTATAGAGAGATCCCTGCCCAGAGGCTGCCTCAGAATTCCCCGCCCGTAGCCCTGTCCCAAGCATGCAGTGCGTTGAAAAGTTTCCTGTGGAGATTTTGGGGGCTGCATCCTTAATTGCTGTTGGATCGGATGGAGGAACCGACCAACTAGGTTCTCTTGGGCTCTTTTGGGCTGCTCCAGGGCCAATTTGCGCCCCGCTAGCTTGAGCCGGATTAGGTGATTTGGTGCTGCCAAAATGTTCTATTTGCCAGGTGCGCTTTGAACCCTCTGCCCAAGTCAAGGATGTGGGGTCCGAGGGTTGCATTTGGATGTTATCAGACGGCCCTGTTATTCCCCTTTTTCCCTGTAGGTTCAAGGTCTTCCCCGGCAACAGCCTTCACTTCTTTCAGCGGTAGAGAACCAGTCTGTTGCTTTTTGACGTTGCCAGGTAAAGTAATTTGTTTCTCTGCTTCCTTAGCTACCTCCTCTGTTCCGTTTGAATCCTTATGTCCGGTCGAGACCGCTCGTCTATGAGTGTTGAACAGTGGATAAAGGCTCGAGTCATGTGTAATACGGCAGATCTTATTACGGCCCTTTCGCTTTTTTGGCAGTTTCCCCTTACAGTTGAAATTCTCCGTGTCCTGGTCTGATGGAAGTGTTAACGTAGGCACTGTGTTATCAGCCACTGGGGACTCTTGTTGGTTATTCCTTTCGCCGCTTATGGCCGGTGTATCCAGGGGCATTGGCATAACCCTTGCCTCGCCCCCCCCCCCCCCCTAGCCCCTGGGTTTACCACCTCTTGAACGTTGTTTGCGGGGATTGTGGCACCGACTCCTTTGCTTGGAGGAAAAGGCTTTGCATTGGTGAATTCTTTAAAGTCCACCACAAGCTTTGCCATCACCTTTGGGAGCGTGCTTAATTTGCCTATTATTGGTGAGCAGTCACAGCCTTGTCACGGATAGTCAGCATCCGCTTGAGCTCGTCTAATCAGATTTAGGTTTGCGATTTTATCATCTATGTTAGCGACGTACACCGCCAGTGTATTTAGTAGGCTGACTTGTATGTCCATTTTATTGGCTTGATATGTCATGGCGTCCGCTGACCTTTGTAGGATAACCAAAGCTGTGGCCCATGCCGATTCTGGTTTAAATTCCTCCTCCCCCCCCCCCCCATTTGGGACCGGTGAGGGCGTCTTCCCCGTAGGATGAGAGCATATTTTCCCATTCTTTTGATTGAATATAGGAGAGTTCTCTTTCCAGATCGCAAGCATCCTCAACATAGGGGGTTGACAGACTCAGACCCTGCGGTGTGCACGGTGCGGGCTCACTCGCACCATCCCCTTGTGGTGGATGCGCTTTCAGTTCATGGGGTGGGTTGGTGGAAATTTCCACGCTTCCTTTTTACACGATGTCGGACGCTTCTCTCCCTCAGCCGCCGCCCGTGTCTCCTTGTCCGGGCTAGAAGAGCCAAGGCAGACTTCGCCTCCTTCTGTCGTTGCACAAAGTTGGCCCTGTGTGCCATTCTTTGTTGATGAATTAGTAAGCTCAGACATACGGTCCGAGCTGACAGGAGGAATGACTGTGAGAGTGTTCATTGTCTGTGGGGGGTTTAATGTGTTCCCAGTTTGACCCCCTTCCCTAGCCGGGGCTGCTAATAGGTCCCAAAGACTGCCCAGCGTGGTATTAGAAAATCCCCCGTGGAGCATATCAAGCTCCACAAGATTACTTGTGGCTGTGGCGGTCTGATTTGCCGAATTGCCAAGCTGAATGTTAGCGTTGGTGCTCCCTTTGCAGATGGTCACGATGGGGCTCAAAGGAACAGGTAGGCCCTTGATTCTCATTACTAGAGAAAACGGCAGAGCCTGCGTCTTTTAGAAAGGCAAATTTGGAAGTTATTTTTGGTTGCAGGCCAATTGGCTTATAGCCTGCAGGTCTAGCTTCCAGTGTAAGAGGGTGGAGAGTGTTGACTGTGGTGCTTGCTGATAAGTTGTGTGGCAGGTCGAGTATCTGGTCGATGTCTACAGTAGGTGTCCCATGAGCCGTCCTCTGCTTCTTTTTCCTTAGTGGGGCCGCCAGGCCCCTCTTCTTCCCTGATCGCATGCTTCGCTGTATCCTGATGAGTTATTGGATATCTAAGTTACCTGCTCTTGGCCTGCGAACTTGACAGACAAAGTAGTCGGCACGAGCAGGCTGGGAGACAGGAGGAAGAGAGCAGGGCTCACTGATGAGCTGCAAGCCGCACCCAGCCTAGCTGGACCACTTCCGCAGACCCACTGGGCACGCACTTCGCAGCCACCCCCAACTGTGACCACGCTCGCTTTCCTTATCCCTGCTCCTGCCGCTGATAGCTGACAGCTGCTGAGTGCTTCTCCCCCTTGATTTCTTCAGTATCTATTGCGACCAACTGCCCTCATTGCCTGGGGGGTGAGCGGAGGGATGAGAGAAGCGCTTCCTCCTCTAGGGTCGCAGGGGCCGTGGCTAGTTTCGGTCCTCACTCTGTATTTCCGCTGCCCCGCCTGCTCCGTCACGACCTACGTTGCACTACTGCGCGACCGCTCTGCTCCAGCCGCAACCACCGTGTCCCAGCACGGGGCAAGAAACCGACACTCTGTGGCTGTGGGGCTATTTTCAGTGTGCACCCCGTTGATTTTGCTCCGGGCCGCACTGCTCCACTCGCTCCTCCTGTCTTCAGACCTCGTGCACTCTCACGCTCCTCGTGCACGCTCATGTTGCGCATTGCTACACTCCAAAACGACTTGGTTAATTCATAAAGTCCATTCATAATTGGGTTGCAGTGGGCCACTCGCACCCATGGGCGCCTGCGCTGCTGAACTATTAATGGGTATGCTTCGAGTCTCCACCAGGATCACGAAGGAGATTGATGTTCTTAGGGAGCCCATAAATAAAAATAAAAGTTTGGTATCAGCGAATAAGAAAACTAAGAACATGCCACTATATTGGTCTTATCTTTCAGAAACTGCTTGTTCAGTTTCCTCTTTCCAGCCAACAGCTATAACTTGTGCCTTAAAGTAACTATAACTCGCAAACCCCACCATGCACAGTGTTGTCATCAATGATGTCACAGAACGTGTCAAGAGTGTTTTAATATGGGAGGTCATAAGCAGTGCCTGGCGAGGGTGCAAGTTATAGTTACCTTAGGGCATGAGTTATAGTTACTTGAGAGAAATATAACGGGTGAATTTCAGTGGTTTACTTAGTTGAAAACGATACATTTTAACTGACATTTTCAACTAACTGTAAAGTCTCTCAAACCTTTGAAAGGGTTTTTTTTG
This sequence comes from Calotriton arnoldi, assembly GCA_963921515.1. Taxonomy (NCBI): domain Eukaryota; kingdom Metazoa; phylum Chordata; class Amphibia; order Caudata; family Salamandridae; genus Calotriton; species Calotriton arnoldi. Next base: position 874,469 of record CAWUFW010001659.1, read on the forward strand.
TATGGAAAGTAAAAATTATAATTCCCAACTATAAAGTCACTTTAACCTTGTTTTTTTTTTAAAAAGGGCTAGTGCTTTTAAAAAAAAAAAATATATATATATATATATATATATATATATATATATATATATATATATATATATATATATAAATAATTTTTTGCCATACGTAATGCCAACCCCACGAAGCGCTGCGGCCAACCGCCCACAGGCAGCCCCCACCACCAAGCATGGGCTTCGGTCAAGCGTGGCATTGTGTTTGCCTCAGCGCCTGCATCCAACCGCATATGGTGCCCAAACCCATGCCAGCGCACAGCCACAGGGTCCACGCAAGGTAACACTCACATTGGATTTCTTCACCAGAAAGACCACATGTGAAGTTATGTATTGCAATTATGTACTTAAATTTTTAAAAAGTAAAAATTTCCATATTATTAATGAACGCATATTTTTTTTTTTTTATCCTACCTGCAAACTAAAATGTCCACTTTGACTACTTAAGTGATTTTTGTCCCAAAAAGAGAAGTTAAAACTCACCACATTCTCTTATAAAAATTAAAAAAAAAACCTCAAAAGCAATTGCCCATGATAAAAGCAAAAAAAAAACAAAAAAAAAACCCACTAGATTAAAAGGGCTAGGAGGTAGACTATCAGTGCATGTGCGTAGCTATGACTTACAGATCAAGACTATCTACTTCGAGGTTTGGGAGACTCTCCACAATGAAATTTGTACTTGTAAAGCGCACCCATAACTCCAAAGGGGTGTCCAGGCGCTGTACGCATACCGCTGTGGAACCCTTCCTGGCTTTTCCCTGTGAAATGTCCACTCCTGGGCACCCCCAGGGTGAAGCCAGGCATCCCAGCGCTGTTGGGGCCGTTGGAGATTAAGCAAGCTATTGCCCAGAGTTGCAGAGTGGGACCCATGATTAGAATAGGCACCGAGGCGAGAATTATCAGGTCCGAGGAAATTGAGCCCAAGACCCGCCGAGGCGGGAATTGAACCCTGGTCCCGGGCCAGATCTCTGCATCAGGGTCTGCCGCTCTAACCATTGAGCCATGAAGGAGATGACGTGGCTCAGAAATGTTCTAATTTGTGAGAAGATACATTCAGAGAATGATGCTGAAACCATGGAGATGAAATGGTCTACAAAGCACCGATTCCTGAGAGCAACAAAAGCCCTAGTTTTATATTTTACATGGAGACTTCCAGGCCGACACCTAGTGCCTGCTACAAAACTCATCAAGCGCCAACAGTATCCACATGCTACTGATCAAGAGGTTTAGCACAGACAACTTTACGCTGGTCACAGTCAATGGATTTGGACCTTGTGCACTTGCATTCGAGGTGGGGTTCAGGAGCCTGGTGCACCCCAAGTCTGGCTCTCTTACAACACAACTTGGAGAGTTGGTCAATGTTCCTTCCTCGCATTAGAACCCATATCCTTGCTGTGTCATGATACGAGATTCATCAAAAGGGTGTGAAGTTCATTTTCCGGCGCATAATCTCACTTGTTTACCGTCAACCGCACGATGGACTATAATTGAGCATCACACCTAGCAATCATGCTTATTTTAAACTCCTTAGTTTGACATTTAACGATTGAGAACCAATCTTGTGGCCTATGATGGAGCAGGGTAAATATAAAAATGTTAACCTAATATTTTCGTATAATATTAATAAACATGTTCGTTCAAGTAAATAACCAACAGTGTATGTAAAGGGTTAAGGATAACACGCAATTTAGTGTGCAAAGTAATGAACTAATAATTGTTTACGTTTCTAACATAATATTTTGCGTACTAAAATAATAATAAAAATGCATGATTTGTGCTTTGAATAAAACGTGTGGTTGCAAAATAAAGCGATGGTAAGGAACAGCTTTATATGTTGCTTCTGCTAGGTAATACCTAATTGGGGTACGTAGAAAGACGAGAGGGAAACGAAAGGGTTTATATTTCTTTGTTTTAATAACATTTTGTTTTCTTTAGAAATAATGCGCTTAGGCCTGCCAAGCAGCAATATAAAATGGCCGCGAGATACTAGAGTGCGCATGAGCGGATGCGACCATGTGATAGGAGAGGCTGTTGCAAAGGGATTATCACGTGCTGATGCCGAGAGGCTAAGATGAAAGTATGGTCAAGGCTGCTGTGACCCTTCTGAGCAGATGTGTGCCAAGATGATCAGCAAGAAGCGTGAGAAGCCTGGTTGAAATCAATAGAAAGAACTCTATTATACAAATTGTTGCAGAAAAATAAACAATTTGGACTGATCGAAACGGATGAGCAAGTGCATGAACTGTGGGAAACGATGCTTGCATGGACATTCCACACGGAACTAGTTAAGACCAGGAAGTTTGATTAAAATGTATAGGGACCTAAGTTTTTGACCAATGAGAATGAATCGCGCCATGAAAGAAGAAACATTTTATGCTGTAAGCTAGAATTAGGGTATAAGAAGACCTACTCTTGGTGGGAGGGGTTAGAACGCTGCTAGAATGCTGGAGTAGATGCTGCGGGAGATGCTGTAGATGGGAGAGTTTGCGGTTGCTGATGCTGACGAGCTGATGCTGCTGCTATTTTCCTTTTCCAGTGGAGTATAAGATGCTGCTTTAGGAGAACTAGCATTTGATAAGATTTATATTAGAATTATTAGGATTTCCCCGAGAGATAGGTAGGTTGATCTATAGAGTTCTTAGTATGATAACCTCATTTTCCGTCTAAATAAAAGTGTCATGCAAATTACAACTATTCTTATATTGATGTTAAACGCAATGATCTGAATAATAAATTAATCTCAAATTTCCTGCATTCTAAACTTTATATAAACTATATTATTCTTTAAACAAATGACTCAGTGATTTTCTTTAGTATAATGATTAATAATGAAATGGTAAAGAGTTCATTGTGATTGAGCTGGTCTTAATCACCATCAACTGATTCCTACTAGTTGGTCCATCGACCAATGAGCGGAATACCTTAAAAGCAAATGAGAATTATTGTGTCATTATAAAAGAGGTATCCAGTCTCCTTCCAGCGAATAGTTTTTCTCCTAGGTTTCATGTCGGAGGAAATCCAGGGAAACAAATGAGTAAGTGAATGTATATGCGGTGTTATGGGCCCCACCGTCATATGGATATAGTGTGTGTGTGTGTGTGTGTGTTTTAGAGAAATAATTGCACCTGGATGACCAAAAGCATATTAGGAGAAATTATTTTTATTGTAAGCCCTGGATCACCTATTTGACCACAATATAGAGTGAATTACGCCATTTTTTTTTTTTTAAAGCAGAATAAAAACAGACATGCAATATTTTTGTAAGTGCAGTTCTGTAAATTCCTAGATTTGAGCCCTCCCATCTGTATTACGAAATCATTTTCACCACATAGCAAAATAATTTTCAATCTAAAGAAACGCAGCTGAACTTTAAAACGTTTGCAGAACTTTTCTGTTCAAGCTTGCTTTCTGCTTCCTTATTCTGGGAACAAATAGTAACCTTTTGGAAATCGGATATAACCTGGTTAACCTGTTGGGTGCTAAGGACGTGCTAGACACGTACGCAGCACTGGTGCTCGTGTGCAGACGATTTGTCTAGCACATCCTAGTGCCTACCCATGGGGAAAGCGCCGACGCTCCCAAGGACCCCTCCTGCCACATTTGTCGTACCTCCCCCCAGCGTTTGCAACGCAAGTGCTTTTGCTGCCACCCCCTCCACAATGACATCAGCGCACACACAGCGCGTCGAAGACATCATAAGGAGCCAGGATGGCTTCTGGACCTTCTTCAGGTAGGTCTGCCAGCTGGGGTAGGGATTAGGGTTGAAGAGGCACACCTGGGAACAAGAACGTTTTTGCTTTCCCCCGGTGGGTCAATTCAGTGCATTCCTGCTGTGTGATTATGGCAGAGACCATGATCATGCAGCAGGAATGCACCCCCTAGACACCAGGGATGTCTTTTAGGTGCAGGGAGCGACCTTTAGACAAGGGTTGATCCCATAATATCTGGAGTTTGTTTAGGCCATTTCTGCTCCCCGGGGCAGATTGGCCATGTTTTTTAGGCCAATATACTCCCCGGGGGTGGAAAGCCACTACACACCAGGGCTTATGGTAATTATGTATTTTACAAGGAGCGACCCCCTGGGCAAGGGTCGCTCCCCCTCAGATGCACATTATCCTTTGTTTCTGCCTCCTTACAGGTAGAGCAACCATGTTTTAGGGCCAAACTGCCCCTAAGGGGTGTGAAAATGCACCAATCAGGAATTTCAAGTTTCTGCATGTTTGGGAGCTGCTCCTTGGACAAGGGTCGCTCCCCAAAATATTTGGGCATTTGTTTTGGCTGTTTTCAACCCTCCCCCCCCCCACCGGGGATCAGATCAGCCATTTTGTAGTCTGATCTGCTCCCAATGTGGTCGTAATACCACTAGACACCAGGGATTTTATTGTACATGTAGGCTGGGGAGATGCCCTTTGGGCAAGGGTCGCTCCCCCTTTGTGGCTATGTTTTGGATATCTTCTGCCCCCCGGGGGTAGATCAGCCATTTTTTAGGGAGGTCTGCCCCCAAGGAGACAAAACCACTAGACACCAGGGTCTTTATTGTATGAGTAATCTGGAGAGCAGCCCCTTGGGTAAGGGTCGCTGCCCTGTTTTGGCTGCTTTCAGCCTCCCCAACTGTTACATTTGCTACTTTCTATGCTTGTTTTATGTTGTACACTTGCTGGTCCTGATGTATGTGCATTCCACCCTTTGCATTCCAATTCCATTTGGAATTGTTTTGCTGCTGCTAAGCACCCAGGACTCCGTTACTCTTCCTGCGGACTGGGCAGTTATTTCCTGGTTGCTGTGCTGTCAAGATTAAAGCTTGTACATTAATTCAATGTTTCCTGCGTCCTTAAACTTTAACAATTTGGCGACGAGCGGAGTAAAGGATCGTTTCTACCAACCCACATCGTGACAGCACAGGAGTGAAGCGCATCCCTGAACCCACCTAACAGAGGACACCATCTCAAATCCACAGATAAGTTTGGGACATCTGGTTTAAACTTCCAACAAGCACTCTTTCAGTGCTGCATTCTTTTGGATCTCAGCGTGATTTTGTTCTTAAAAATCCATTGTGTGGTACTCATCACTGCGAGGAGCGCTAATCATCTAACTGAGTGCTTGATGAAACTTTGTTTATTGAAATTTGAGACGGGATAGATTGCTGCATAAAACTGATTTTAGGCCGGTGTAACACTGAAAGTTTTCTTTAAATTTAATTCTGTGGCATTCACGGCGTGTGTAGTTGATTGCTACATCAACGGTACAGCACGAGTAAGTTATTTTTTAAAACTTACCTATTCTTGTAGGAGCGCGACCGTCTGACGCAGGATTCCGGACTTTTGCTCCTAAGCTGCGAGACGGTCTGACGTAGGATTCCAGACTCTCACATCATCTAAGCACGCCACGTATGCTAATTACCCACGCAACGTGCTAGGTGGCGGCCATTTTATAACCATTGGTTCCCATAACAACGAAATATCGGGAGTACTCTCGCACTGTGTGGCACTAAGTTAAATACATTTTGGACATCCTAAACCATGAGGCGCAAATAAACATCATAAAAGCGGTTTGTCAAGTAACCGAACATTTGGGTAAGATGACATAATATTTGAGTAAGTTTAAATGTATAAAATACAATTTCCTAGGGTGCACTTATTCAATTGATCGTACAGTCTGCGTTCTACTCTGCCTCATCATTTAAGGGAAATATATATATATTTTTTGGTATTTTCTTTCATTTTCTATCAACACTTTCATTTGGCTGCGGTTAATATAAAAAAAAAAAAAAACCCGCTTACATTTAACCCATTGGCTGTTCGCACTCAAAATTTTGCTCATTTAGTGTTTTCACGCTGTGTGATTTTTTATCTACAACCAGAACAATGCAATTTGATCCTCCTGATAAGTTTCTACAAATTAAGGGAGATCCACCGATACCCTGGACACGATGGAAAGAGGAATTTCTTAATTACATGAAAGCTATTGATGGTGAGCGCATGGGGGCTGAAAGAAAGAAAAGCATTTTTTTACATTGTTTGGGATCTGAAGGCCAAGTGGTTTTCAGGGCATTACCTCAAATTTCTCCCACGGAAGGGGAGGGTGAAGGCACTAATGTTTACAAAGAGGCTTTACAGAGAATGGAACTAAGGTTCAAACCGGTTACTAATATAGCCTTAAATAGATATAAATTATATACCAGAATACAAAATGAAAAAGAGTCAGTGGATGAATTCATTACTTCATTGAGATCTTTAAGCCTACACTGCAACTTTGGAAATGTGGGATGAAATGATCAGGGATCAGATAATAGTGCACGTTAAAAACAAAAAAAGACTCAAGAATGCTTGTGGGAATTGGGAGATCCCAAGTTATCGGAAGCCATTTCTATTGCAAAAGCTTTAGAACAGACTGAGAAATGGATGCTGACTGTAAAAAACACTAGCAACTACAAGATGGAACCGAATGAAGAAATGTGCAATCAAACGCACAGAACCACAACGGAGTGAGAGTTCTTCAAATTCATTTTCTTCACGCTACAATAACTATGGAAATTCTAAAAAATTTGACCGTAATGAGAAAACAGGAAGTTGTTACAAGTGCGGTAGCAGAATGCACATGGCCTCGTATGGAGGGTGTCCTGCTATCAATAAAGAGTGTAGGAAGTGTGGCAGAATAGGGCATTTTGCATCTTCCTGTAGGGACCCAAGAAGATAGTGCCCCCACACGCGGAAAAATGTCATACACATCCGATGTTAATTCAACTTTATAAAATGGTGAATGTAGCATAAACGCAGAAGAAAACAAGGGTTTTGTAGTTTCTCTTTCTGAAGTTATTTCTAATGTGAGTGATATTGACGTCTAACATGTTAAAAAATCTCCATTGTGATTTGTTGAGATTGCTGGAGTTACATTAGACCTTATGGCTGATTCGGGTTCACCATGGACCATAATCTCAAAAGAATATTTTATAGATAAATTCAGTGGTGTCTTAGATCTCACTAATGTGTTACCTTCCGATATAGCAGAAAGTTATGATGGTTCCAGAATAGATATGATTGGATATTTTGATGTATTTTTACGTTTTAAAACAAGAAGCACCGTTACTAAGTTATACATTGCAGTTAAAGGAGTAAATGTTCTAGGTTGGAAAGACCAATGGAAGTTGGGTATTATACTAAATCCCCGTGCTAAAGAACCGGTCATGCTTGATGAAAATTTTGAACTAGATAAAATTGCTGCAATTGTTAATGATGAAAAAGAAAATGTTATTAAGCAGGAATTTAAAGATGTATTTTCTGATGTTTTAGGAAATCTAAAAGAATTTTCACATGAGATCAGACTTAAAAAAATGTTACCTCAGTTAAACAAAAATTGAGACCAGTGCCAATTAATGTTAGGGAAGAACTTAAAAACATGCTTGATGAACTTGTATCTGAAAACATAATTGAACCCATCAACTCAGCTGAATGGGTTTCTCCCATTGTTTTGGTGAGAAAACCCGACAAAAAATTGAGTCTGTGTGGATCTTAGGGCTTTAAATGATTGCATACTGGTGGACTGCCACCCTTTACCCAATATCAATGAGGTCGTGTCGATGTTGGAGTGCCAAAGTTTTTTCCACGTTAGACCTCAGATCGGCTTATCATCAGATATCTCTTACCGAAAGTTCCAAGGGTCTCACAGCTTTCATTACGCCGCAGGGTTTGTACCAATATAATAGAATGCCATTTGGTCTGGCATCTGCGGCGTCTGTGTTTCAAAGGGTTATGTTCAACATATTTAGAGATGCTGATAAATTTGTGAAATGCTTTCAGGATGACATCCTTATTTTTTCCAACAATGAGGAAGAGCATTTCAAACACTTAAGGGAGGTTTGTGGGAGGTTGAGGAAGAGCGGGTTGACCCTCAAAAGCAACAAATGCAAGTTGTTTAGAAGCAGTGTGGAGTATTTGGGTTACACTTTATCAGGTGATGGTGTAGTTCCCAAGAGGTCGAATGTTGATGGGATTGCAAATGCACCTTGCCCCACAAACAAGGAACCATTGTTATCGTTTGCAGGCATGTGCGAATACTACAGTAAATTTGTAAAAGATTTTGCATCTAAAATGGAACCACTTAGAAAGTTGCTCAGACATAAGGTGTCATTTGAGTGGAAAGAGCAACAGCAAGCTTTTGATTCCATCAAATCTGACATTGTTAAGGCTCCCACACTTAAACCATTTTGTTTGAATAAGGAATGGGTCATCACGGTTGATGCCAGTCTGTATGGCATTGGAGGTGTTTTGTCTCAAAGATGTGGCAGGGATGAGTGGAATGTGTGTTTTGCCTCCCGTACTCTTAATGAGACAGAACGCAGATATGCTGTAATTGAAAAGGAACTATTGGCATGCATGTGGGCGATTGAACACTACCGTAATTATATTTGGGGAAGCAAATTTATATTAAGGACAGATCACAAACCCCTGGTGAACATTCTTTCTCCTGGTGGTGGATGGAATTCCACAGCCCGCATCGCGAGGCTTACTTCCAGATTGCAGGAATATTCTTTTAAACCAGAATTTGTTCCTGGAAAAAAAAAAAATGTTTTGGCCGATTTTATGTCTCGCCTTCCTTGTCATGTCTTGCCGGATGAAAAGTTTGACGATTCAGAAGTTGTTACTACCATTCAAGACGTAGTTTCTGGTGTTTTTGACGATATCACAGAGGAATCTTGGACAGTGAAAAGGAAGATGGTATGTGGCAAACCGTCAAAGGGTTCATTTTAAGGGGTTGGCCGGATAGGAAGAATTTGGCTGAAGAGTTCATGCCCATGTTCAAAGTGTCTGATGTGTTAGAATTGGAGGGTGATTTAATGTATAAAAGTGGGAAGTGTGTTCCACCTGTTGGTATTCAAGATGTGATTCTCAAGTTAGCACATAAATCTCATCCTGGAATGTCTGCCATGAAACGTTTAGTCAGAAATTATTTTTGGTGGCCAGGTTTGGATCGCATGGTTGACCGTACTGTTAGGGAATGTGAGGCGTGCATGAGCAGTGAGAAAATGTTGAGTCTCAATGTTCCTCCTTTAAAATGTTCTGAGTGGCCCAACGATCCCTGGAAAAAAGTGGCATTTGATATTTCGGGTCCTTTTAAGCGTCTACCACATGACTCACAATACGCTTTTGTGGTGGACTACCACTCAAAGTGGCCCGAAGTGAAATTTGCATCCAATTCCTCTACAAATATGGTTATTGAGTTTTTCAAGGAAGTGTTTGCCAGAGAAGGTTGTCCCTCCATTCTTGTTTCTGACAACGGGGTACAAATAACTTCTACTGAAATGGAAGAATTCTTAAAAGGTCAAAACATCAAACATTATACAGTCTCTATTTATGAAACACATGAGAATGGTCTTGTTGAATGCTTTAATAGGGTGCTGAAGGGATATGTTTCTGATGTTGTCAAGATGGGAGGAAATTGGAAAAATTCCTTGAGAAAAACTTTGGTTATATCGCATTAAGCCTCATTCCACAACAGTGGTTAGCCCTTTTCGCCTTTTAAAAGGTCGTGATCCAGCATCAAAGATTTGTCCCTGGTGGTTCAAAGAAAAGTGTAAAAACAAGTCCTTTTCGAATGATTTTGTAAGTGATGTTGCTCAAAGATACATTCCAAACAAGAAAAAGTGAAGTGGTATGATGACAAGTGGAAAGTAAAAACTCACAATTTTAATATAGGTGATATGGTCAGAGTTAAAAAACCTGGTTTTATTACTAAATGTTCTGATAAATTTGGCAAACCTATGAAGATTGTTAGAGTTTTTGACAACAGCATCATTACCCAAGATGGTAAATTATGGAATGTTAGACGGGTTTCTAAATGTCCATTTGTACCTTATGTGACAGGTAAATTGTCTTCTGATGTTACAAATTTACCCGACAATACTGTAGCTTCTAGAGTTAAAACTTCAAGTAGGTTGCGTACACCTCCTAGGAAGTGGTCTGATTTCTGCAAATAGTTCCCATATTGGTTGTATCAAAATTTTGTTGAAAAAAAGAAGGTATGTTACATTTGCTACTTTCAATGCTTGTTTTATGTTGTACACTTGCTGGTCCTGATGTATGTGCATTCCACCCTTTGCATTCCAATTCCATTTGGAATTGTTTTGCTGCTGCTAAGCACCCAGGACTCCGTTACTCTTCCTGCGGACTGGGCAGTTATTTCCTGGTTGCTGTGCTGTCAAGATTAAAGCTTGTACATTAATTCAATGTTTCCTGCGTCCTTAAACTTTAACACCAACCCAGGGACATTTTTTAGGCCAATCTGCCCCTAGGGGCGGACAACTACTAGGCACCAGAGATTATATTTGTATATATGTTCGTGGAGCAGCCATGAAGTCAAGAGTCGCTCCCCACTATTGCCCACACATCCTTTGTTCTCTGCTCTCCCTAGGGGAGATCAGACTTTTTAGGCCAATCTGCCTGCGGGTTGGGGGCAGAAAACCACTATCCACAAGAATAAGTTTGAGATTGTGTGTGAATAGGCGCTCGGTTAGCAGTGTGTGTGGAATGTGTGTGGCTGGTGTTTGGCTAATGGTGTGTTTCAACTGGGGATTTTGCTGGCCGTGTGTTTGTACTGGCTTCTAATTTGCGATGCGTGCCTAGCGTTCGGATGATGGTGTGTGAACTGGTGTTTGGCTGGGTTAAGGTTCACTCCCCTCTAGGGTTCCGATTACATTTGCTTTGTGCCCCCCTTGTGGGCAGATAGAATGTTTGTGGTGCCGATCTGCCCCCAGGGGCAGACTTCATTACCGGTTTTATTTCTTGTCATTATTTGCATAGGTGAACCCAATGTTTTATTTTTCCTTTTTATTGTGGTGCAAAGCTTGTGATTTCCTTGGTGGTGACTCCTGCTTGCAGTTTTGCTACTTTTAGATCTACAGGTTGTGTAGTTGCATGTGTTTGGTAAGGAAAATGGTTTGTAATATCAAGTATGAAGTTCATTGTGTGGATTGTATTAATCGATTGTGTTTTTCAATATTAATAACAATAGTTATTATTGCTCTTTAATACAGTGGAGTTTGTTGAGTTCTAATTTGACAGCGCTGTTTAGTGCAGTCTTATTTGTGGCGTTAGTTTCATAAGTAAGCATTATGGCTACCCGCAAGCTGGCCACCCAGCAGGTTGTAGGTTTGCTTTTTGAGTCTGCCTCTGAAAAGGTCTGAGACGGACTCTGCATCTGAGGCAGGGGACCAAGTTGAATATTCTAGCAGTGAATTTTCTGTTTGAGAGAAATCATCTGATGAGGATTCCATTATTAGTGCTGATGAAGTGCCTCTTTTAGAGGACGGCAGGGATATGCCGCAAGTACAGCAAGAGCAAGTTAAGCTGTAGCCAGGGGCTGGAACGCTTCCCATTGGAAGTGCTTGGAAGTGCTAAACCCTGGATTGCCCCGAAAATGGTGCAGCTTGTTTTGCCTACCTTTAGATGGTCGTTTAGGGTGTGGAGTCAATATAGAGAACTTTACCTATCAATTTCTTCCAACTGTTTATTGATGCATTTTTGGATGATATTGAGCAGACTAATTTGCATGCAGAACAGTTTGAGGGACAACAGTGCCACACTTAAGACCCACTCGAGAGCTACCCAGTGAACTCCCACGAATCTCCAAGAGATTAAGCAATTCTGGGGTTAAAATGTGCTGATGCGATTGATAAGGAAGCCATCATTGCCTTTATATTGGTCTACTAGTCCCGCAATGGTAACTGCCATATTTCTAGCAACTAGGAGTCGAGATCAGCATTTGCTTCTGCAGCAGATGCTGAATTTTGTGGATAATGCTACAGCATCGCCACAAGATCATCCTGATTGTGACAATCTCTTCACGTTTCGGCCGGTCCTTGACAATTTAGTAGATCGTTTCTCAGAGCCCTATGTTCCATGGAAAGATAGATCTGTGGATGAGTCTCTGGTCTTGTTTAAGGGGAGTTTGGTTTTCATACAATACATTCCCAGCAAGAGAGCATATTATGGTATTAAGATGTATATGCTGTGTGAAAGTGCCATTCATTATGCGTACAATTTCAGGATGTACACTAGTAGGGATTCTTCAATTGACCCCCTTGGTTGTCCTTTCACTTTTGGAGTCCGTGAGAAAATTGTGTGGAAACTTGCCAGATCACTTTTTCACACGGGTCACCATTTATACATGGACAATTTCTACACAAGTGTGCAATTATTTAAAAAATTGTTCATAGTGGGCTCCATGGCATGTGGCACAATCCACTTTAACCGCAAAGGTTACCCTAAAGAGCTCGTGAGTAAAAAAACTTGAACCAGGACAGAGAAGTGCTTTGCGAAATAATAAACTCATTGCTGTACATTTTCTGACAGGAAATATCCACATGCTGATAACTATTCATAACAAAAGTTCTGCGCCTGTGACTGTTTGGTGTCAGGTTGCAGAAGTGCGCAAACCAGTGTGCATTCTAGACTACAATAAGCACGTGGGAGGTGTACATAGAGTAGATAAAAGGTTGGAGCCTTACAATGCTGCTCAGAAGTCCTATATCTGGTACAAGAAGTTGCCTGTTCATTGGTTTCATTTAGCATCCTTCAATGCTTGTTGTTTTCAAAGATCTTCTCCAGAATCCAAGAGGACTATTGTACAGTTTCAGCAGTCTGTAATAGGCAGCCTTGTTGCAGTTGAGCAGGCAAAGGTTTCCTAAAGTCGGAGTGGTGGAGGATGTGGCTAGATCGAAAGATCACCACTTTCTTAAATACATTCCTCCAACACCCAAAAAAGACTTTCCTTGTCGGAGATCTAGAGCCTGTGTCCGAAGAGGAGTATGAATGAGAATTGCATGTACTGCCCAGAGTGTCCTAATCCTCGTCTGTATGTTCACATGTTTTAAATTGTGCCATACACAACTCAAGTATTGGGAGCAACCAGGACAGTAAAAGGGAACGGATTGTGGTCTGTATTGCTATATATTTTCTGTTTAGATGGCTGGTTGGCAGTAGTTCGATGTGCTTAGCTACACCGGTTGTGTATGCAGTCATAGTTGGTATTTCATATTCTACCAATAGGTTAGTTCTTTGTATATGAAAACATAATTGGTCTATTTAGTGGGAGGTTTTATTTTTTTCCTGCCTGGGCTATGTGCTATAGTCTGTTCATTGTGAGTGTTTTACAAACAGAAGTTGTGTGGCGCTTCACGGTGATGTTTAAGTAGCATTTGGCTGGTGGTGTGTGTGGCTGGCATTTGGCTGCCAGTGTGTGTTTGTAGTGACCAGCAGCAAGCCACTACACACAGTCACTGAAACGCCAATCATCAAATTGTCAGCTGCCCGGCGGTCTGATTGTTGTACTGGCATTTGGCTGGCAGTGTGTTTAGTGATTTGCTGCTGGTCAACACACACACAAGCTCCGCCAGCTGCCAGGCAATGGGATTGCTGCGTCAGTCCTGTGGGCGTATGAAAGTGATGGATCCTTGAAGGGTGCCATTTGTTAATGTGAGTGTTGTAATGGGCTGAGCCCATGGCTGGCGCTGTGAATGACGCATGAAAGGTGTGCGACTGGCCAGTAAAGTGGTTGGTGCCTTGCCGTGGTTTTACAGCTCATGAGCTCTGCATCACTGGTTCATTATTAAATAATTATCGTATTAACAGTGATTTCCACATTTTAATTTTCCTGAAATCTTTTGGTAATAAAAATGTACATTTTGAACTTTTCACTTGCACTCGTGCCAAATCCAACCAGAATGTGTGAACTTGAGGAGAAGATGGTGTTGCAGGGATTTGTCTTTTCGGTCGTTCTCTGCCAGGGTGTACATTGTTTCTAGGGAAAATCTACCAACCCCAGACATTTTCATAAACTAGACACTAGGGGAACTCCAGAGTGGTGTCGTGTGACTCCCACAAGATTTCCTTACCCAGAAGCCCGTGCAATCCTCAGACTAAACACACACCCTTTCTTCATATTTCTGTGACTCTCAGTACTGGAATCTGAAGGGGGCCACAAATTTCCTGCCACCAAGAGTTCACATGTCTCCTGATAAAAATGGTACTTCACTCGAGTGGCTAGGCCTAGTGCCCACAAAAGGGCAGGGTCCAAGGCGCAATGTGGCATCAACAAAAGGGGTAGCTGCAGGTTTTGGGCCTGGGCTCAGCTGCCACCCTGGGAAACCTAACAAACTTAGGCATCTCTGAAAACTAGACACCCAGGGGAGTACAGGGTGGTGTGCCTCTTGTGGATCTCATAAGGTTTTGTTATCCACACTGCCCTGCAAACCTCAATTTGTTTTTGGGTCAAAATGTGAGTTTTGCAAGGGCTTCTGGGTTAAAATAAAAATAAAAAAAAAGGGGGGGGGGGTTAAAGCCATGCAAGTTACCCCACCCCGGATTCCACAGGGTGTCTAGTTTTTAAAAATATGTAGGTTTGCTGGGTTTTCCTAGGTGCCTGCTGAGGAAGGGCCCAAAATCCACAGCCAACCACATTGTACAAAAAGTTAAAGTTCTCAGTGGAAAAATGTGATTTGTCCATGTTGAGTTTGACCGTTTCTTATCGCTGGCACTAGGCTTCCCCACACAAGTGTGGTACCATTTTTACTGAGACGGGGGGGGGGGGGAGGGGGGCGTTAGAGGACATAGAATAGTAGAACCAGTGTTATTACCAAATGTATTTCTCTGCAATTGTGCCTTCCATATGTAAGCTGGTATGGAAGAAAGAAAACATTTTGAGAAATGCCCTCTAATTCACATGCTAGTATGGGTACCCATAAATTCAAAAATGTGCAAATAACCACCGCTTCTAAATTCCATATCTTGTGCCCATTTCAGAACTACATAGGCTTCCTTGATACCCATTTTTCACTCTTTATATATTACCACATGAATTGCTCTATACCGGGTACACAATGAAAAACCATTGCAAGGGGCAGTTCAGATATTGGCTCTGGGTACCCAGAGTTCTTGGAAAACCCACAAACCCTATATATCCCCGCAACTAGAAAGGTCTAGCAGATTTAAAGGTATATTGCTTTTGTGAAATCGGCCATCGTGCCGATAAGTTACAAATTAAAACTTTGTCTCACATCAATGCTTTTTCCTACTATTTTTCAATATTCTTTGGGAAAACCTTGAGGCAGACACAAATTACCCCATGCTGAATTTGGCATGCTGTCTACCGTTCAGAAATGTATAGCTCCCCAGGATCACCCATGGGTTTCACAGTTGTTTCCACCACAAACTGGAAGTACGTCGAAAGCAGAACAATTCAGAACAAGCATTGGCATAGCCAATAGGTCTCGCTTTTGGGACCTTAGAAGTATTTAGTTATGCAGCACAATATCCTTGGTGCAACAACATCAACCGTTGCATGGCTAAACACATAAGGTCCCAAAGGCGAGACCTATTGGCTATGCCAAAGCTTGTTGAAATGGGAATAAGTGGTGTTTTCTAAGTGTTACTCTGGCAGATTCCTAGGACTTCAGAATCTTGAAGCTATGTTCTGCGTTACCTGTAAGCTTTCTGGTGTTTAAGAAGGCGAGAAATTATATATAAGTAGCAATAGCATTTGCAGAGTTGTGTGTGAAAGGGTGCAGGGCCTCCAACAAGCTCTCAGGAATCCCACTTTGTAGGACTTACAGGTGGTATATATATATATATATATATATATATATATATATATATATATATATATATATATATATATATATATATATATATATATATATAAACGTGTGCGTTTGCAGATGCACATAAACAGATACAATTCCTTGTCCTCTGCTGATAGGCGTTAAATACTGAGGTATGTAATAATTTACATTGGGGGCTGACTAACCCTAGAACAGGACAAGTGATTGGAGTGAGCCTTGTGACTTGCAGCTTGTGTTGTTGGTTGGGCTCGAGATTCACTAGTTTAGTTTTAGAAAATTATTTTTTAGTGAGGAAAATAATCAAGAGAAATCTGATTTTATTATGACTGATATGTAAGCGGCCCTCTAGAGGATGATGCTGTGCTGCACAGTGGCAAAACTGGCACTTCTGCACTGTCAAATCTCTTCTAGGTTCACTAGCTGTTCATAATTCCTCCTTCCAGTGTTGAGTCCAGAAGTGTTGGGGGTACAAAACGGTTTCTACTCTTGGTCGGTATCGACATAGGCAGAGCCTGGGTATAGCGTTGTCCGTAAGCTCACAGTGCCCCATTATGTGACCACAAGTGTACACTGTTTATTTACGTTTGAGTTCAGATGTGTATCGAGGAGCTCCAGAGGAAGTCACTGAAAGTTTGTCAAGAGAACTCAATTAGAATGTCAAAACCTTTGAGGTACATCAATTCACAGTGAATTGGGAGGAAAAGTCTTCCCTAACTTCAGAAATGAGAAACACTTTCTTGGGGGCAGATCTGGATACCGGGAAAACAAAGATGTACCCTACTTTAACAAGAGTGTAGGCACTGCATGACAAGCTCACCTTTACTAGATGTCTCAATCTTTGACGGTGAGACCAGAGATGAAACTGTTCGGTATGACGCCATCTCGCTGTCTCCTGATTCCCAACACAAAATTACACGAGTCCTATTCGGGAATGGCTAAACAGCCAGCGGTCGCAAGCAACAGGAAAATGGGAGGATCAAGTATTTGTTGCAGCAAGATCAGTAAGGAGAATAATGGCGACTCAGAGAATAGGTTAAGTGGGAAGACTAACTCCGTTATCCCCACATCCTCAAAGCAACAGACGTAACACGTGCTGTTGAGCACACGAAACCGCTGCCCAGGAGGTGCTCCAGCACATCAGTTACTTGGTATTGAAAACCATTTTTCCAGCCCTAAATGCATTCCAGAGTCGCATGCAGAGGAGAAAGTACAGATTCTAACAGACAACACAACTGCTATCTTTTACTTGAACAAGCAAGTGGTAATTTTTTCAAAATTTCACTTTAAGCAATTTTGCTCAAGTTTTCTTTAGAGTAGTGGCTGATGTATAGGTGTTTTTTTCTTAACACTGTCATGAAATTTCGCGAAAGGTTCACAAAAAGTGTGTATTGCAGCATGGTGCCTGACGTAAAGCACTTAAAAGCCTCGCGCCTGTAGATGCTGAGGGGGGAGGGGTGGGCGGAAGTGCGGCCGAGAGCACACACAGCGTTTCCCTTGCGGGAGCGAGCAGGGGCACCATCTGTTTGCAAGATAATTACAAACTGATGTCGCCAAAGCTCGCTCCTGCAAGGGAAACGCCCAAACGTTGCCATTGAAAGCAATGCAAAGCGTGCACGTTTTTGGGCGAAAAAGCTAATCTATTCCAAGAGGTCTCCTATGCAAATGCGAGACCTAAAAATGGGCTACCATTGCCAAAATAGAGGTTAAAAAAAAAAAAAAAAAAAAAAAAAAAAAGCGTTTTGATTCAGCTCTGCATGCTCATGAAAGCTGGAAAAATTGTGATTTTAGCGTAGCAAAACTTTGGTTGATGTCATTTTTAGGGGGAGAAAAAAAAAAAAAAGACAGACGTTGTGCAGAGCACCTTTTCCCCATTTCCCCCCAAAACTCAAAATGTAGCTATATTTTGCCTTTGTTCAGTCCCCTAAAGGGCAATCCACAAACCTTGGGTACCTTTAGAATCCCCCAGGAAATTTTTGGGACTGGGTGGGGGTAGGCGTTGGGGGGGGGGGCAGATGCAACTTTGGCGTGTATACCCTATACGAAAACAAAATTATGGATGCCTTAGCACGAACAACCTCAAATAGCCAAAAAAGGGCTTCACGTTCTAAGGCTTAAAGTCTTAGCAGCCAAGGGGTTAAGACTGAAAGCAACCAAATAGCAAAAATATTGCACACTCATAACCAAACAGGACAGCAACTGTCACTATTTTCTTATGCTGTAGGCTACAGTGGCACCTGATTTGCCTGCTTATCCAGTTTATGCGCTTTCATTACAAGGCTATACAGTAAATTCCCAGAGATGCCCCAAGAGAGGAGGGGTCTCTTCACAGCATTGGAAGTTTTCCCCGTTAGGAATTCAGCACAGCTCAGCGGTGATCAGCCAGCAATGATCAGAATGTACTATTTGGAACTCAGACTGTAAGGCTACTTCAACATGTGAAGGTTCTCGGTCTTACCCAGCCAGTGCTTAATTTGAGACGGGGGCAGCACCAGCACTTATTTTTGGGGACCAGTACTTCTTTTTCTGCAGACCTTTAGTTATAGCATGAGAAGACACAACGAACGACGGAGGAAGAGAAAGACTGAAAAATCATCACAAAAAGGAGAAAGAAGGAACACGCAAAAGGAAATGAAGTGGGAGTGTGTATCTGGTAATGGATTAAAGAGGGCTGGGTGAATTGAAGGCTACACAGCTTTGTTATTCAGGGCGCTGAAATTTAATGGAATCGACGCAGGGTTCTGAACAGAGCTATGGCCACCGGCACTCTTCCATTTACAAATTAAGCACAGTCCGGCTCAGATACCAATAGAATTAGGTGAATCAGAGGCTGGTTGGCAGGACAGCCACTGTCCTCCAGGATGGGAGGAGTACCGTGGCTTCAGCTGGCCTCTCCTTGCCAGCATCCAATGACTGACCCTTTACACCAACAAAACAGAAGTACTCATCATGGGCCCAAACCCCGATGCCTGGAGCGACACCTGGTGGCCCCCCGCACTCAGAAACCCGCCAACTCCCACGGACCACGCACGCAACCTGGGAATCATCCTGGACTCCGAGCTCAAAATGGACCGCCAGATCAACTGTCTCGTC
Organism: Calotriton arnoldi; assembly: GCA_963921515.1. NCBI lineage: Eukaryota > Metazoa > Chordata > Amphibia > Caudata > Salamandridae > Calotriton > Calotriton arnoldi. The sequence goes on from CAWUFW010001659.1 coordinate 893,226, forward strand.
TTCCTGCTTCCACACCCTCCGCCTCCTTCGTAAGACCTTCAAATGGATCCCCCTCGAACACCGAAAGACCGTCACTCACGCCCTGGTCACCAGCAGACTCGACTACGGCAACGCACTCTACGCCGGAATAAACAAAAACCTCACCCGCAAGCTACAGAACATCCAGAACGCCGCCGCAAGACTGGTCCTCAACCTGCCAAAACACTGCCACATCTCCCAGCACCTGCGCACACTCCACTGGCTCCCTGTCGAGGCGAGAATCACCTTCAAGATGCTCACCCACGCACACAAGGCCCTCCACGGCACCGGACCAGCATACCTGAACTGCCGACTCAAATTCCACGCACCCCAAAGGACCCTACGATCAGCCCAGCTCTCCTACGCCGTGGTCCCCCGCACCAGAAAGACCAGATCGGGAGGCCGCTCCTTCTCCTTCCTCGCGGCCAAAGCATGGAACGCCCTTCCGCTCCACCTCAGACAGACATCGCTCCCATCTTCGCAAGAAACCTCAAAACCTGGCTCTTCGACAGACCCCCTCCTTGATGGATGGAACCTGCACCCCCACCCCCCTAGCGCCTTGAGACCCTTACGGGTGAGTAGTCGCGCTTTAACAAACCCCCGATTGATTGATTACACCTAACCAAGTTTGAAGCTCATAATCCGTAGAAGCAGGGGCTCCTGGACAGTGCAAGGAGTCAGGGTCTCATGGACAGGAAGCTGAAGGGGAGCCTGAAGACGCGCGCAAAGCAGGGATAGCTAGCAGTTGTTATACGAACGCTGTTTAATTAACAAGCATGGTACCGTCTTGCATTTTATGTTCTTACTGCCTCTTCTGTAATTATGTGCCGAGAAGCGCTGTCATTCTGCGCGCTCGGTTTATGTAAGATTGTAGTGAACTGTCCCAGTTTTTGAATTAAAAATTCTTGTCACCCTACATATGGTCTCTGGCTATGTGAGCACCTGTCATCTACATTTAGGCTGTAGCCTGGGGGGTACAGCGTGCGCTATGTTAAGTGTAACCCTGTCATGGGTGCTTAATCTGTACATTTCCGACGTCCCGGGGCACCACCGCTAGATCGTACCAGTGATGCACAACAAACAGCCCGCCCCGGCCCATTCCGTCTACGTGCCGGTTCTCCAGGTCAGGGACCTGGCACAGATAACGCGGAGCGGCTCGCTCGGAGGCTGTGCGAAGCGAAGTACTGGCAGAAGCCCAAACATACACGATAACCGGCCAATCCAGAAGCCGTGCAGTGCGTGCTAGCGCCTGTATTCTTGCGGCGAAGGATACAGTGTTTCACGTGGAATTTCACACAATCAAAAACAATAAACAATGATACAGATTCTACGCAGACCCTGTGAAGATACTTTGTTTTTAAGGAAATCCGATTGTATTAATTTTAATGCATAAACCAAAAATAGAATAAAATATATTGACTGTAAAACTTTACATAGACCCTCATTGAGACTTGGAAGCAGAAGGAACACATTTCACACGACCGCACCCGCAGACATTTGCAGGGCGGAGCATAACCCCCTTGCAGCTCATTATCAGCTCAGAGCGATTTTCTGGCTCTTCCGGGAGCCAGCGCGTCTCCCAGTGCCCGCGCATTACGTGCGAGACAGGACGCGGCGTCCACGTGCGGCCTGGAGGGGGCTCTCTGGAGCCAGAGGTTCCCTGGTTTAGCCAAGGCCTTCTCCTGGGACCGGACTCCGAGGGCTGCTAGTGGAGCTTGTCGTGCAATGCGAAATACTCTGATCAAGTTGTTTAGCTTAGAACTCTAGGCTGGGTTGACGTTTAGGCATAGTTGACAACATTTGAAAAACATTTCCCCGGGACATTTTGCAGCACAGGGCTGCTGCAGATAGAAAGTTCTCGTTAGTGTACCTGTGTGTAACAGAGGTACAGTTTCTGCAACAATATTACCCGGGACAGTCTCCAACTCGCCGGGACTGTTCGTGCAAAAACGGGACAGTAGGCAAGTATGATTTAGGCATGCATGGGGACTCAACATACCACACCAGGTGGTTTTCTTGTGCTCAAATTTGGTCGAGGTCAACAAGGGTGCCACAAGTGCTAACGGAAGGATGGGGGATTTCCCCTCATAGGAAAAGGTTTACTGCTCAGCTAACAGGGATGCAAGGGGCCTTTATGCCCCGCTGCCATGCACAAGCTGCACTGGTAATAGCAATGCCCTAGTATGAACAAACACTAAGGCAGTATTCTGGCCTGCCAATGGTTGCACAGCCAAAGGCCTATTTAGGGGGCGCAGAATGCACTGGGAGCCAGCATGTGGCTACCTGGAGGGAGAATGGATTTGATGCGTAATGGGAGGAGCAAGTATGGTGGTAAAGCTAAAAGGCAGCTAATAACTAAAGTAATGGGTACAGACTGGCAAGTTAAAACGGCACTGGCCTTTTGCAGGATATTTACAAAAAAAAAAAAAAATATATATATATATATATATCTATATATATATATCCTGCATACTCGAGAGCTGCTGTAACTTCAAGAGCAGGCACAAGATATAAAATAGTTTTTTTTCCACACACATTGAGCTTGTACTGTTAAACTTAGAACAAGAAAGTGAAAACAAGACTAGCAGACATGACTGACTAGTGCAAAAAGAACAATTGATGAACGGAATGCTTAAACAATGTCAAACATTCACCCCTCATTATAGAGATCTGGGCCTAAATCCATAGTTTTTGCTCCCCATGCCATTCCAGTTTAGACCCAGCCATATGCAAATCAGTCTTGACCCTGTTCCGTATGGGAACGGTCCAGACGAATCGCCAGGCCAGGCCCACCCTGGACCGGAAACAAGCATCCGGGGAACAGTTTCAGGGTATCACCCCTCATAAGCCGAGCTAGCTTGATTCCACTGGCATGGGGAGCACGGGAGGACCTGGCTTGGTAGTTCGGGATTGACTGTTCCCATGAGCAGCAGAGTTTTTGCTTATGGCTGTCTAAACTGGGGTGTCATGGTGAGCAAAAGAACGATGGATTCAACCCAGGTCTCTTGATCTGGGGTGAATGTTTCATTTGTTCCGCATTTCGTCCATCATTGCTCTTTGGCTCACTTGTGCTACGGCTCTTAGCGCCACATCTCAGCTCTGTGAATTTGGTGCTTGCACAACTAATCAGAGAGCTTGATATTAAATCAACAAGACTTGTAAACCAGGTTCAGGCTATTTAGCTAGTGCGCTGTTATTTAACTTCAGGAGAACACTCAGCTCCCCTGGGGCCACAAACAATGCTTTTAGAAAGAAGCACCGGCAAACCAATAGGTCTTAACTTCACAAGCTGGTATAAGAAGCCAATGACTGGCGTGGGCTGACCCATGACACCATGCTGTATACTGTGGTGGAAGTAAGCAATACGTTGAATGACAGCTGAAAAGTGCAATGAATGAAGAGGGCCGTTACAAAGACCCATTATGTGTGTTTTTTTTTTTTAAACTCGTTTAATCAACCTCCTGTAATATATCAATTTTAAAAAACCAGCAAGAGGGACTTTTTTACTGCCCCCAAGGTGGAAGTGGTTTCTTTAGAGAATGGTCAGAGTGGACACTCTGGAAGGCAGGAAGCGTTAAGACTGCAGGAACATTTCCTGCAATTCAACAAGACCGCCGCAAACCACACTAGTCAGTGGCTAAGGGAAGTCTGCTCGAAGACCTCTCAAGACCAGAGAAATTGCCAGGAAGTTTGTTTTTCGTCATTAATGCAAGACGTATTTGCATCTCTGCATTTTCCCCTCCTTGGTGGCGTCAGGCATAATCAACTGAAGTATGCACATGTGTATAAAGATGACATGTGGGAGTGAGACTAATTCATACATGCCAACAGACCCGATTCAAGTGGGAGACTCCCGATTTTCAAAGTAAAAAATGTCTTTATTTTATGGTCTCCCACCAAAATTCCCTCCGTTTCGTTAGTCAATGGGGAAAATTCCCGATTATTTTCCATTATTTCCCTCTTGTGTTTTGAAATGTCATGTATGCAGATTGGATGGCTACTAGAAAGCTGTGTGGCACCACATAAAACAGGAAACTACGGGTAGAAGCACCTTCAACTGCATGTAAAACAAAATTCTATGACATTGTGTGAAGGAGATGGAGTGCGTCTACCCGATAAGTTACTAAGACAAAGTTGTCGTCTTGGTTTTTCTTTTGTTTTTTCCTTCGTGGTAGTCGGTTCCATTCTACATGTTTATCGTATAATTTTACAGAAAGGTTCAATTCTGATATTTGTTATACACTGTTGGTAGGTTGTAGACAGCTGACACGTTTCTCCCCCTGGGTGGCTATGTTGCCTGGGGCTTTTTCCCAGGCTCGTCAAATAAACTTCAGTTCTTGCCAAGTACTTGTTCTTTGGCATTCAGATAATGGAAGTCATACAGGTCCTTACAATTCAGACAATATTTTCCGTCATGGGTTAAATCCCAGCATGTCGTGCCTCCTTCAGTGAGAGAAGGCACACATCAGAAACTCCATAAGTGACCCACAAGTTTTGCAGATGGCTCAAAATCCAATGCAGTAGCAAATATTGATATATTGCGATAATGTAAAACCCCTAGAATTCCAAATTATAATTCATGGCTCACAGATTTGTATGAAAAGGCCAAGAATGATAAATTGATCTGTAAACTACTTTATCAAATGACCAAATTTGAGAAAATAAGGTAATTTTCTTAAACAGTAACAAGCTGCAACAGGCGTGGTTTAAACGAGGAAAGTGGTCCAAAGTCTATGGCAGGGGATGGGGCTGTGGGGGGAAATGGTAACAGGAAAAAATATTGAAGAGGGGTCTGTGATGATTGGGACCTAAACTGTTGAACTCAATATTGAATTCTGTACAAGTGTATGGAGACACATGGGATAAGCTGCTCCACATCACAGCATTGCTTTTGCAGATTTACGCACTGGATTTTAGAGAGTTGGATAAAGACCACCAAACGAAAAATCATGCAGGCAATTTCTAGTATTTGCTTTGGTGACAAATCAGTGATAAACAGCAGAAACCATCAGATTTGCATCAAGCCAGTGTCCATATCTGATAATCATATGAGGCAAGCAACACTGGTTATTCAAGGCTTTTGAAATGTTCTCTACTTCTTGTCTTCTGGCCACTTTAGAGTCTCTCGCCTTCTGGCTTCAATCCTTTAAGGCACCCTAAAGACGCACATCTGTTTATATTCAAGTCTGCACTTCTGTATTATATGCTGCAGACATGTTAGTCTTAAACAGCCATCATTTTGGGGCTGGCAAGGTGGTGCAGTCAGTCAACAAGTGATTCAGGTAGGATAAGGCCACTTTGTGAAACCATGTTCTCAGTTTGCCTCATCTGGCTGGCTCCATCTCGGATGGAAACAAGGAAGGCAACGGGGTTTGAGACTAGCAATATAATGGAGGTATCTATATTCATATATCCTAATACATACTTTTCTGAAGGGAATGATAGTTCTTGCCCAAAATGTAGTCTGTTTACATTTTAAAGTAATGACGAGGACTGTTCCACAGGAATGCTAGGTGGGAAGCACAATGCACCATCTTTATTCCCATCTGTAAGGTTGAGGACAAAATCGGAATGTTTGCATCCAAAGTCATCAATGATTGGTTATAGCAAGATTTTCTCTGTAGAGAAATTTGGGGCCTTTCCTCTTAAATAGTCTTGTACACAGCACCTTTAAAAGGTGCACAATCTTCTACGGGGAGCCTGTGGAGGCAGTTTAAACAGTAGAGACGCAATCCCATTTCTTTAGTTTGAGGCGTAGAGCCTTAATCACAAAAAGAAAAGTTAACGTACAGAAAATTCTCACTTCTGCTGAGCATACTTTTCTGGGTTTTTTCCAGTTCAAACACTCCCAGAAGTATTCCTCAAAACCTGTGCAAGGCACACGTGTCCAGGTGTGATTCTGAGAATGTGTCCATGGACATTGATTCACTAAAATGGCTGGGGTAGCGGAAGTGACAGGACCTTTGACCCTGCACCGCCCCAAGAAGTGATGTCACAACCTTAATCCGGATGACATCACAATAATCAACACCGCTGAAGTTGCAAAATTCCATAATTATATATTCTGCTAGAGGAGAACAAAGGGTGGGAGGGGGGGTTCTCTTTTCTGTGAAAAGTTTGAAAGCAATGGGCTTTACTAGTGTATTTTATTTTTAATGCACAATTTTCACATACATTTTCTAAAAAAAATAAAACCATAGGCTCTAAAGAAAATCACCAAATATTCAAGTCCTTTCATGGTGTGCCAAGCTACTGAAATCTGACAGTCCCCATGAGTTCACCCAATTAGGTTTTTTAAAATGGCCTATGGGTGCTCCCTTATGTCAAAAATTACCTCCATTGCTCGGACCAGCATTTTGCCACAGTGGTCCTTTTGCCCAAACATTACATACAATATGCCAGTGCCAGAATTTTCCTAATACTTCTCTTGCACTATGGAGGTCCCTTATGTCAAAAGATATGTCGAATGTGTCATGGACCACATTTCGTCATGAATGGCCCCATGATCTTGCCACAGCTGTCTTCGCATATGCCAAGAATTTCTTCCAATGTGCCATCGCCACTAATCTGCCACAGGTGTCAACTATGCCAATAATTTCATCCAGGAGACCAGCACTGGCATTTTTTCCATGGGTAACTCATGCCAAAATGCAAGTATATACATGCCAAAATGTATCTATAGAGTGCCAGAAGTAACATTTTGCCAAGGGTATTCCATATGCAAGTATTGCCTCCAGTATTCCAGTGTCAACATTTTGTCAAGGGCGCTTCTATAAGCCAAGAAGCATACCAGGTCCAACAGCAGATCTGGAAATATACCACATGATCACTTACATTCACTTATTCACACTCATTCTATAATTAGCACTGACTTGCACTCATTCATTTTCACCTACTCCTGTGCACACTCACCCTGAATCACTCATTCACACTTTCTCACTCACTTACTCACTTACTCACTTATACTTACTCATTTTGACACATCCACGATCCCGTACACAACCATACATATTCAAACAAACACGCTCTCACCCAAACTCACTCTCACCCACATGCACGCACACAACATACATTAAGAAGTCTGCACAGGGGAGGTGGAGGCCTCTACACAAACGTACACTTTTTTCTCTTTGCACGGGAAGAAATTTTCTTCATGAAGAAATCCCTTCTCTCTGCAACCCCACAGAACATGCGGGCAATCCATTCTTTCCACCCTGCAAAGGAAGTTACTTCAGCCTTGTGCTGGAGTAAATCTCCAACCATTAAAAGAAGGAAAGGGGTTAGAGTAGAGTTTGGAAATGCTCACAAATTTACAAAAAAAAAAAAATCTCAAACTTTCAAAGCCGAACCACACCTGGAAAAACCCTCTTTCCTCCCAATGAGTGGCATTTACATACGGGGATTTCTCTGTACTCATGGCAGAGAAAATCAGCACCCGTAAAGTCAATAACACCCGTCAGCCCAGTTGGAAATCCAGGCTAAACTAATTTGAAGCAGAGGTAAGAGCCAATAAGTGGAATGATCTTCCCATGTTTATTTGCTAGCCTGTACGGGCCACGTACCAAGTGTTATTATGAGGAAGCCTTGGGTACTAATGCTTACAAGAGGATTCAGTTATTGACAGCAATATGACTTCATGTAAGATGGAGAACACGATACCCAGCATAACAAGATAATTTTTTGTCACCAACATGACCTTACCAGGAAAAATTATATGAAAAATACCTATTTTTGTAGTGTATTCTACATTCATATCCAATATTGTATTGAATATAGTACATTTGCATCTCTGTTTAAGCTTAAAAAAATTAAAAACGTTTGGAATTAAAATTAAAATAAAAAAAAAAATAAAAAAAAGGTTACTGCCACCTTCATTCTTCTAGTTCAGGCAGGTGCATGGGAGGCACAAGGCCCCTACACAGCTGCCTCCCAAGAGGTCATGTTTAGATCCTGCCTCTCAGCGAGCAGGTATACACCTCTCTTGGGTCCATATGAAAGAGACAGTAGTTTCACAGATTTGCGTTTATAGGCCTCAGTTTGCCAGCGAGCCCAGGGATAGTTGAAGGGACGTGCAACACCCTTTGATCTCCTGAAGATAAGGCAAGGCTGACCAGGTATGTCCCGCACTGAGGCATAAACGATCAAGCAAAAGATCTGTCGCATAGGACGCCAAATTACAAAAGCATCACCTCAGTCAATGCCTGGCTTTAGGACATTCCAAAGAGGACCTTGAATGACAAGTCGTTGAAGTAGTGTGGTAAGACTCCAAGGGAGGCGATATACTACTACTGCTGCTGCTATTTAAACCGTGCAAATGGATGGACTGGTTACACGTCTCCATTGTTGGCCTGAATGAGGTCTCTGGAATGAAAAACGTGACCGTCTCCAGCATTTAATATGTTTAACGTCACTGCACATTAAGTATGGGCAGTTAATGTTGTCCAGTTACTCATGTTTTGATCAAATGTTCTCCACAAATTGAATGAGACCAAGCTAGTTTGTGATACAATTTTGCCCCTGAACTTGTGCCGATGCAGACCACACATTTAGTTTGTGCAGTCGAATTCTATGCCCCCACACAAAAGCTGAGGTCTTGCTATCACGCTTTGGGCAAAATCAGATGCATTAAGACAGTCATAGCAGGGGACCGCTCTCTCCATCATCTGGCGGCAGTTCATTGGAATGAACTTCCTTTAGGCCTTCACCTTACGGACAATTATATGTAATTTAGGAAGAAGCTGACAACATGGTTGTTCCCTAGGATGGAATCGCTGTCACTCTGCAGCCTTTTGCCTAGGTCCCCCGGATCTCAGATGTCCGGGTATTACTCCACCCTAATTTCAGGATATAGCTTTCCTAGCGCCGTGATATCCCTCGGGATGATTGTCGCGCTCCATAAATACAACTACAGGGCACCTCCGGTTTCAGTTTTCACTATTTTAAAGCTTCTGACAGGGTCAAAATGGTGTGTCCTATTGAGTCATTCTCAGGTATAACCGTGGTGCCCTGGATGTATTGCACGAACTAGCTGTTTGACAGCGCTGAAGGGATAGCGGACACTTCCCTGGGCTTCACATCTCTTCCCGCCAACTCAGAGCAGTGCTCTGCGCTCAGGACAGGGAAAATCAACCTGCTTTTTACCCTTAAGATCAGTCTACTTACAGTAAGCTTTAGGATTCCGGCCTCTATGTAAATATTTTCCTTAGCTGAGATGGCTGGATAAGAAGTGCGCTCATGCGGTCTTCCACTTGTGTAGATTACGGAGTTGCCGTTTACAAATATTGTGCACTCCTCTTTGACTCTAAACACCTGAGAAGTGCGCTCTCGTATTTGTTTGGCAATATGGACACCTGTGCATAAATATTGATCAGATACAGATAAATTACTGGGAGAGGAGGAGGGGGCGTAAAGGGTGTGGAGCCCGTGAAGGGGCAGGTCTTTGAGCAATTACTTTTATGACTCATGAGGGGGTGCTACGAGTCGAGCTTAGACACCTCCCATATTGAATACAAAAACAAAAAAGCTTCAAAGCCTGCCACTAATGTCCAGGAGTGTACAACCCATCCCCCGCTTGGATTCCCACCCCCAATGGACATCAGTGCTGTCCAGTGTCCAAACTGGAGTTGAAAACCCACACTGGACAGGTGGGCCGCTCATATTCCCACCAAGTGATGTCATTTACTCCCCGGGAGACAGTGAGAGCATTCCAACCTGCCCACCGCAGACCGTTTAAGTAGACGGTTACTACGTTTTTTGGGATTTCCCCTATAACTGTTCTTACATCCATGGACGCCTTACAAATCCACTTCATTGGCTCTGTGGGAGGTTGCAAGTGGATCCTTTGTGATCATGAGCAATCTGTATGACACAAGTGGTCAGACATTTAGTTTCTGGAATTTGTGAAAAGAGAATACAACCATACTCTCATTTTCAGACTTTGCAGGAGTAATTTAATGTGTAAGCAGTAAATGCAGAGAACCATAATTGACCCATAACTTGATTGGGGAGTGGTGATGCAAGTATTCTACATAAACTTAAGTAATCGATTCAAGATTATCCAAGAAAAACGTCATGCGATTAGTAGGGGCCACTCTCGTTTACACTCCTTAAAGTTGTAGGCAGATGGCATTATGCTGGGCAGACCCACAGATTAACACGATCGTAGATACCAAAACTTTGGGTTGTCTTTGGATTGACCAGCTGAAATTAATGACACTGCATGGTCTTTCATACCCAACTGATGTACAACCTTCCATTTACTCTATTGTAAATGCTTTAATTGTACATCATTTTTGCACCTTGAGAGAAAGCACAGAGCAGTCTGCACTGTTATTCATTTTATGATTCAGGTTTGATGATTAATATGTTTTGTATATTACATAAGTGTATCCTAAGTGAACAGTGCTCCTATAGCAACTCGGATACATGCATACATGGCTTCAGCGAATGGGGTCTGCAGAAGTACTGGTAAGGGTAGCAAAGGGAAAGCCGCTGCTAGCTCTAGCGACAAACTAAAGTTCATACTAAGTACCTAGAGATCAGAGACCTAGGGAGTGAGGGGCCCAGTGCACCTCAAATAAGGCAATCTTTGGGTGACCGGGAGGCAGAGGGGAGGTGGTGAGCCATTTATTTGCTTCTGTAAGGGCATATGCAGTACTTAATTTGTAAATCAATAAGCGCCTGGGTAAAACATTTTGTTCAGAATGCCGCGGGCCAGCACTACAAATATCTGCCGAAAATCCAGGCTGCGTAATCTTTTTTCGACCTCCAGACACTGCCTGCCCCTTTATCTCAAACTTTAAAGTTTTCATGCCTGCTTTCCTACCTCGGTCAGTGTTTTTTTCGGTTGTCCTCTCTTTCCTCCTTTTGCGTTTCTCTCTTTTCCACCGGGTGAAAGTCTGATGAGGACAAATGTAGATTACCCAAAAATGAGAGCGAGTGGGCTCCACCACCAACCACTGGCTCAAATTAAGCAATGGGTAGATGGCACTATGGGTACATCACTAAAGGCCTGCAATATCAGGGACTTGAATGGAGACGTGTGCTGTGTTTTGGGTGGTATGCTTTATAAAAGCGGCTGATCCAGTTTCTTGGAAAAATGGACTATACCCGGTGAAGAAAAGACTGGGTGGAGGCAAAGTCCGGGTGCACATTCAATTCCTTATTGTAATCATTTTTTAGTTTACAATCTTTATTTCCTTTATTAAAAAAATATATAAACACAATAAGGAGAAGGCAAAACTGCATCTACAAGCATACCGAAGAAAGAGGGGTTAAAGGGTCAACTGATGACATTGTTATACTGTATTTAAAATAGTTTGTGCGCCCTATTATATAGAATGGTTCATGGCCAAAGTCTACACAAAAATACAAATGCGCTTGAACACCCAAAGCACTGGAGGAGTCGGATTTCCGCTCCACTCTACTAGTGGCTTTTTGTCCCACTTGGACACTCAAAGTTTAGAGCACAGAACTCATTAAAAAGTTTAAATAAAATGCCACATACCTGTCTAACAAACATAAGAAATACAATTCGATCTTGCAATCTGTGGAAGCACAAGTAGAGAGGTAAATGTTATGCATTTGTGCTAGGTTGAAAGGGTAAAATGTGCTTTTTAAGCCATTGTATTGTTCTAGGTTTAGGGAGGTGGAATCCAGTGAGGTTTATCACACTGGGCAGCCCAAGACCATCTAGAAATTAAAGGGCCAGCTTGTTTGAAGAAAAAAAGTAGTTTTTACCAAGTCCTGCACTGAAATCAATCACCAACAAGCATACGCATAGCCAATAGGTCTCGCCTTTTGGACCTTATAAATATTTAGCTGTGCATCACATTATCCTGGGTGCTGTACCGCCAGGGATCGAAGAGCTATAGCAAAGCTGGACTGGTGACCTTTGTTGCTTATTCCTATATTTGGGTGTTAAACTGGTGCTAATGAGGTGCAACCAATGCCTGAGCCAGGCCGGTGTATGCTGGAAAAGCTGCCCGCTCTCCCCCGCATTCCTCCTGTGCCTGCTGTATGCTGCCCAGGCGGGAGTGAGCTCTTAATTTCACACCACTGACTGGGCGACCCTAGCCTCACAATAAGCGGCATGGGTGGTGGGATGGGAAGGACAGTGGGCGGAGGCAAGCAATAAACGGCACAGGACCAATTTAAAGAAAAGGAGTGCACATACAAACCATAAATAAAAAATAAAAAAAAGAGTAGGGTGGCCATGTAACAGGGGCAGTGGCCATGGGAGGAAAAACATCCCAAGGCAGGACAAATAGCATTTCACCAATGAAAAGAAAGGAATTTAGAAAGGCACACAAAGGAACAAATGTAAAGCGATGGGTGTGATGAAAGCCCATAGAGTAGATATAGCAGGTCTCGAAGAATAAAAATAGGCATGCAAGAATGGTCTTTTTGATGATGCCTGTTTGGGTTGTGAGATGTAGTGCGAGGTTGTTAACTGAATGGACCCTTTAAAAATATTCATCTAAGCCTCCTTGCTGACCTGGAGGGATCCAGGAGATGTCCTCTGCATCCAACATTTGCACAATCCCTATTGGGTCACTCACTCTCCTGGGCATTTTCACATTCTGAGCACACACTTGCACAAGACTCGCTTTTCCACTGTGCCACGTTAAGGATTTGGCTCTTACAGCCTACCTAGTATTGAGTTTTACAATAAGATACATTTCTATTGACAAAGTATTATTTGTCGTTGATAAGATTTTCCATCTCACTGGTAACATTGACCCTTTCAGTTTCACAATGTTGCTAATTCTGGTTGTAATTTCTTTTGGAGATCCTTTGCCACTTTGTGGAATGTTTTAGATTTGGGTAGCTTCTAACTGGTGGGCACTGATGGACTGTGTGGCCAGAGTCCACTGTTCGCATATACTTACCTTCCTTGTTGTTGCAGATTGAGAAAATTTAGTCTGTAGTTTCGCTTCAACCTTGCACGTGGGAAAGGCACATGCTTCTAAATCTATTTGCTCTTTCAAGTTCTGCCTTGAGATATTTTTAAATCCTGTTACTCTATTGACTGCAAGTTAGTTTGCGTGGGAGCGCCCATTTCTCTAGTCTGTTTACTGAATCTGCTCTTTTAGATTCAGTGTGAACGTGTACGAGATCAGTTTGTGTCTCAGTTTGTGTCACCACACCCGCCGCCGCCGCCTTTTAACCATGCAACCTGCTCACTTTTCTACAGGTCTGACAGTCTTCTTGCCCCCTTCAAAACTAACAAATAAAGAAGGTGGCTACTAGCTGCTTGGCTCTACCTAGATGTTTTAGGAACATCTTATGACTACTGCCCACATCTACTCAAAAGACGATTGTTCAAGCCTTGATCATCTCTCAACAAGATTATGGTACTGTGTTATATTTGGGGGCAGCTACATACTCAGTGGAAAGGCTTCGGATCATTCAGAATGCTGCAGCTTGCCTTTTGTGCCATTTTCCAAAGCATGTTTCTGTCTCTTCTCTCCTTTGGAATCGCTCACTATAGATTAGTCTATTAAGTTTAAAGCTCTGTGCTACATGCACAAAGCTATGACTCATTCAAGACCTAAGTTCCTAAGGATGCTTGTCCATATTATTCAACCAACTGTCCTCTCCGCTCGGGCAATCAGAATTGCGAATATGCACCTCCTATAAGGTGGTCCAAAAGCTATTGAAAACCAGGCTATTTTAAGCTCCTTCTGCGTGCCTCAGCTGTTCTGCAGGTGCTGGGAAGCCCTACGTACATACCATTAAGACTGGACTTAAACTAGGCCCAAGGCTATGTCAAGGTTGAAAAAGTATGGAGAACTCATGGACTAAAACTAGTCCTGGGCAGATAATTTCACATCTGAAGCCTTGCAGTTTAAAGGCTGGGCATCTACTCCTGCTCATCTTTAGCATGAGCACTAATTTAGTTAGGCACCCTGTTCGCATGGAGCACCTAGGGCATAGAGGCAGTTGTGCCACCAGGGGAAGCACTATCTCAGAGTACTGTGAGCTCAAGGCACCCACCTGAGCTGTGGAAGTCAAGTTACCAGATTGCCCACCTACTCACATTGGAAGTTGACTGCAGTGTCCGTTTCGGCTTCAGCAGCAACTTTGTTAGCCGATATCCTGACTATGCGAGGAGACCGGTAGGAGCATAACTAGCAGCATTGCTCTGTGCACTTGATGCCCTCTTGCTGCTTTGGCCAGCACCTCTCTGCACACATCAGTTACAGAGCACCACAAAATGCAGCCAACAGTGTGACAGAACAAGGAGGTTCTCCATGTCATCACCTCCTTGCTCCAATACTAAACCACCTGCCACCGCAACATTTGTGCAGGACCATTAAATGAATGGCTCTCGTTAGGCAGCCACCTATTTAATTAAGTTTGCTCTCATCCCAACAGACAGGACAAAGCCAGGGGGCGGCCTGCAGAATGCCAGAGATGATGAATAGTAACTTGCTAGGAGGCTGCATGCCACATTGAATGTTGGCATGTGTGGGTGTGCCCATTTTCTATAATGAGCCAGCTATGGTAAAACAAAGTTAAATTCAACGCAGCACAATCCACAAACAGGAGGTAATTACTAGTTCAGTACAGTGGCCTGCTTTAACTTTTTTTTTTTTTTTTTTTTTTAAAGGCAAGTTGCACACCCTGTAACTGTTTTTTTTTCCTCAATCCTCAGTGTGTCACAGCCAGCGAGCTTTCACTCTCTCCGCATCTATTTTGTTATACGGTAAAGTGCATTGTACACCCTAAAGAGCCTTTGCACAGTACACCAAGTTGGGCAGTCAAACATCCAGGTTTTAAGAGTTGGGATTTTGCTCTCAGGAGAAAGGATTCCAAAGCAGAGCTCCTTGGACTATGAAGGATCGGCCACCAAAGTTTAAATCTGGGAGAATTTTCTCAGAAAAATCGGACCAAAAAATGTACTAAACAATGCATAACAGGCGGCATATTCAGTTGGTTACGTTTTAAAATCAAGTAGCCCAAATTGCGCCTTTCTGAATGGCTGTAACCTATTGATTTGCAAGTCTAATGTTGGCATAGTCCTTTTGATTTTACTGAAATTATAGGATTAATATATGTGCTTTATCGTGGCCTTCAGCCAGCCCTCTTCCTCCACTGGTCTGTTATTGGGTCATGCACATCTTACTTCTGACCAATAAAGCCTACAGCATGAGGCATAGGGTCAGCCCACTTCGGCTAACTTCACTAAGGGACTGCTTTTCTGCCCTTCAACAAGGAGCACACCCACACACAAATTAGTTTCCTTCAGTGCCAGGGACTATTATGGCAATGTTTACTTCCAGCCAAAAAGGTTAGCTTTTACCCATTTCTTTTATATTGATGTGGCCCATCAGTTTCTCAAACAATAAGGTTTAGCAAAATCCATGACGAAAAAAGCCAAAAGGCCGGCAGCCAACGCAGACATACTGGTTACCTACAGCACAGAAGGGTGCAAGATGCAGCCCACTGAACTCCACCACAGATACAGAGACAAACACTTCGCCAAGTCATCATGCACTGCTGTTAAGCCTACACAACAGTGCGCATCACCGTTCAAGGTAAGCTGGGACACCAATCCAGATCAGTTAGACTAGACCATGAAAGGCACAAAGAAACTGCCCATCAACGCCCTTGTGCATGCCCTTTCAGGCAGAGAGAACCACACAAACCATCTTCCCACAGAATCTCTAGTAGGCCTGGAAAGCAAGGTAACACTAGCTCTTAATCATCTGACGCCTCCCACTCTGTGCCTCAACCTCCAATCCCAAAGGTCACTATGATCAAGCAAAAGGGAGGATATTTACATGCTCACCAGAGAGCTTCATCCAATGAAAAGGCAGGGCTTGATTCTTGAAAACCACTGGCCCAAGTCTGTCACTCGCTTACATGCATCCGGGCAGCTCATTTTCAAACTTAGTGTAGCAAAAGAAACAAGCAAATTGGTCAAAATTTGCAAGGGATTGGCACTGCAAGTTTATAATGCTAAAGCTTCACCCACTGGACTCCACAACAAACAATCATGGCACATCATACAAGCAACCCTAACGAGCATAAAAAGGCGAAAAGTGTCATGGAAAGCACACCATCGCATATTCACAACAGTCCAAAATCAGGATATCGGCAAGATCAAACCAACTTAAAAAAATAAAAAATGTAAAAAAACCCACAGAAACAGAAGAACACTTCTTGACCAACCCATAGACATACATGCATTGTGGAGGCCTCTAGTACGGACAAGCACTGTCCAATCACTAACCTCAGAGTCTTCCTTTCCATCAGGGCAATCACCCCAAAACTCCAGAAATGCACTAGGGACAGGGACACGGACACGGACACGCACAGACAGGGGCACAGACAGGGACACGGGCACAGACAGGGACACGGGCACAGACAGGGACACGGGCACAGACAGGGACACGGGCACAGACAGGGACACGGGCACAGACAGGGACACGGGCACAGACAGGGACACACACACACACACACACACACACACACACACACACACACACACACAGTCACAGTAAATAAACACTCAGACCCTGAGTCACTGTCTAAATAGCTTAAACACAGCTATTTTAGGCCTTCTGTGCGAGGCAGGAGCACCAGTGGGGTCCATTATCCACACATCGAGGAGACAGTCAACTGAATAGGAACCCAGCAAGTGAACATTCAAGAAGAGAACCTACACCCCCATCTCACGACAGAGAAATACAAGCATTCTCACACATTCTCCTGGACCTTTATGCTGCAATCGATCCTAATCAATGACTACATACAGCTGGAATTTTAGGGGCAATTGTCGTCCTTTGTTAAATAATGGCCCTAGATTGTGGTGTCCCAGGAGGGGATACAAAAACCCCCCTTACCGCTATACTGACAGTCCAGAGTACTATCTGGGTTCGTAAATTCAGTATAGCTACCCAGCAGACGCCAGAAAGGCTGCAGTGCGTGATGGTTAAAGTTGTGAGTCCGCATATTGCAACAGCTATTTTGGAATTGTGTAATCGGCAGCTACTGAAGAGGCTAGCTCGTTACTCTGCATTTAATATTTAAATTAACCCCAAAGATGTTTTGCTCTCGTTGACATAGCATATAGTATTTGAGAGCTGCGTGCGCAGGCACAGCAAAACTACTGGCAGACGAGCTAAACGCACAAATAAATATTTAATCTCAATGTCGCCACAACAACAGTGATATATAAAAATGCACACAACTTGAAGGATCCTGGAACACACGCATCATAGACAAACCATCTGTTTAAATTAGGTAGGACAATGTTAGTCACTTTGTATACTAAACAATATAGTCAACCTGTCTGCTGAAATTTTCTAACAAAACAAAAAAAAAGGCAACTAATCATTATCTATCTATATACACACACACACACACACACGTACATATCATGAATGAAGGGGCAATATGTAATCTTGTCGAGGCATTTCAACTTTTAAACCGGGAAGGAATTGATCACCGGTCACTGGCCTGTCTGGCGGAAAAACAAAACACAAGGTGCCGTGTGTGCTAAAAAGAAAGAATAGTTAAATTGCCAGCAGACTTAGAGGGGATAGAAGCATAATGTAAAAGGAGATCACTGCAGACAGAATTTGATCAACGTGGTGCAGGTTAGTTGAATCTTTAAGTATACTAGTTCAAAACGCAGAAAGGTTCGACACGCATTAAGAGCTTGCTTTATTCAAAATTCAACACAAATGGTACATATAAAGTGTTCTGGAAAGAAAATGGACAAAAAAAAAAAATAGATGTTATAAATGCACGGAAGTGTATGCTTGAAACAATTCGATCCTAGGACGATAGACTACTCTAGAGGATGGTGGTGGAGGTATTCTTCAAAGTTCTACAGAAAGCAATGGTAGGAATAATAAGGGCATGATGAAAAATATTTACAACATTATGGACCCAATTGAGTTGAAAAGTAGCTTGGAATATGAATAAAAATATGGATAAAATATATTGGAAGTTGTCAAAGAGCTTTCGATGAGTGCAAATATAATCTAGGAAATATAAAGCCCATGAGGATTTTCATCTACATTTTTTAAATTACATAGTATCTACTGGATTGGTCACACCTCGAATTGTTTGATTATAACTCCAATTTATAAGGCGGCAAACCGGACTACACAATGGCGTGTAGATTAAAAGAATTTCGGCATGTTTCTGCAAAAGATTTAGCAAGGTTTTTACTTCCAGAAATAGAGGATTGGGTTTGTCAAATAAAATGAATACCAAAAGAACAGGTGAGCTGTCGCCGACAGTCCACAACACATTTGGAGGTGAGAGACAGTCACTTAATTTGCATTTGCAAAATTCTGTGAAATTTTGGGATTATGCAAAAGTTTGTGAAATCCAGACGTGCCATTTTGCGCTGCATTTTAGCGTGAAATACATCCTCCCATCAATTTATTTTACGCAAGGATGCATTTAGTTGTAAAAGACAGCGCTAAAAAACAAGTGGCACGAGCAACAGCTGCTCATGTTCTGGTCCTTTGCTTTATTACCATGCAGTAAAATTCTGCATTAAAAACGGCATGTAATTGGGCATTTTAAGAAATTTCACAGAAGCGTAACACAAAACTACTGAAATTATGCAAATTGCACAGGCATAATTTAAATTTCACCCAGACCTACTGTAGTAGAACATTATCTATTTGCTCTATATTGCATGCTGAATATGACAACAGGAGCCTGTGATGTCGATTTTACCAAACGTGGCTGCACTAGGAACGTCCAATGGTCTTCTGAAATTGATGCTCGTGATAGTGTTAGACTACGAAAGCTGAACATAGGTTAAGGGGAGGGGAAAAGCGGGAGTGCCTATATTGAACAGCTTGAAAAAGGGCTGAGAGTCAGATCCCTGACTGTTCTCTCTAATCATTTATAACCTCCCTTCTGCTCTTAATCAGGCAGGTGGAGCCCCTTAAGAACATTTGATAGGCCAGGGAAAACACTGTTGTGGCCTACAGGATTACAAAACCAAACGGCAACAGAGGTTTATTACACGACATACATTAAGGATAAACAAAAAGGAAGATCCAGGTGGTGCAAGTAGGTAGCCAAAAAGTTTAATTCACCTGGAATAACAGACAAAACACACACACACACACCACTGAAGACAGTTCATTATTTTTACTACTTGGGGATACGCTTTAATACATCTAAATTTCAGAGAATACTGATCAAATGAGGAATTGAGCCACAACAGCCTTGTTGGGATTATGTAGATGTAGTTAACCGGATGGGGGGCTTTACAGGCCAACCATTACTCAATAACTTATAAGAGATGCGAAGGCTAAAATAACTTGCAGGCTGCCATGGAAAACTCTGGAAACCGGGCCAGATTCAGGGCTGGGGTTTGAGGCAAACCTTATGCCTACCAGGAGGGATAGACATTGAATAAATCCACATCGAACTAGGACACGGTTCCTCAAAAGGTAGACGATGAGAATGCTGGGATTCATTTTTCTGTGTTGTTAAGTGAAGAGGCGCTAGTTCACAAGCATCCGACGGTCTAAAGAACTCTCCATAGGCACTGGTATCACTGTGCAAAGGTATGTTGCTGAATGACTACGTCTGATAATTAAGAGTTGGCTGAGAGGAAAACTGACAACTAGTAACTATTTGAATACACCAGCATTAAAGTTGCACAGTAAAACAAGATGCTGCTGTCACTTTAGTGAAGGTTGAGTTGGGTATAGTGGGTTACTGAATGAGGAGTTTTACTCCCAGTTTGCATCGCCTGCAAGCATAAGAAACTTTAATAAATTAATATTCTACTGGTGCATGTGCCATGAAACAAACCAGCAAAACACACAAGATGATGGACGGAATGCTGCACATTGGCAAACATTCACCCCCAGTCACAGATCTGGGTTTAATCCATCGTTATTTTGCTTCACCACGCCACCCCAGTTCAGACATAGCCATATGCAAATCAGTCTTGACCCTGTGCCTCATGGGAACAGTCCAGACCGAACTGCCAAGCCATGTCTTCCCTGGACCGGAATCAAGCATCCTAGGACCGGTTTCAGGCTATCAGCCTTCATCAGCCAGGATAGCTTGACTCCAGTGGCGCAGTGAGCACGGGACCCACGTCTGGGCATACCCTTCCCACTTAGGGCAAAATGCAAAACACACAAGATGATGGACGGAATTCTGCACATTGGCAAACATTCACCCCCAGTCACAGATCTGGGTTTAATCCATCGTTATTTTGCTTCACCACGCCACCCCAGTTCAGACATAGCCATATGCAAATCAGTCTTGACCCTGTGCCTCATGGGAACAGTCCAGACCGAACTGCCAAGCCATGTCTTCCCTGGACCGGAATCAAGCATCCTAGGACCGGTTTCAGGCTATCGGCCTTCATCAGCCAGGATAGCTTGACTCCAGTGGCGTAGTGAGCACGGGACCCACGTCTGGGCATACCCTTCCCACTTAGGGCAAAATGCAAAACACACAAGATGATGGACGGAATGCTGCACATTGGCAAACATTCACTCCCAGTTTGCATCGCCTGCAAGCATAAGAAACTTTAATAAATTAATATTCTACTGGTGCATGTGCCATGAAACAAACCAGAGCACGTAAAGTTCCTCATAACTGGTCTAAAAAAATAAATAGAAACCCCTTTACTAAGTTCAGTACAATGAGTTATTTGAGAATGCACCCATTCATTTTCCGACTAAATGAAAAAAACCAAAAAAAACAAACCACACACACTTTCAATTCCTTTATATCGACCCAAAATGTAAATTACAAATTTCCAAAATATTAGGAAAAAAGCTGAGTTACCTACCTAATTTTGAAAAAAAAATGTTTAGTTTTATATAGCGTGAACTAGACCCAAGACATCGGGTATCAGAGCGCTTTACATGAACACCAGTTTCGTTACAGATGGACGCACTCATTTTTGGTAGGCACGGGGAGATTAAGCGATTTACCCAGAATCACAGGATGTTGAGCATTGTTGCCGAGACTCGAACCCGGTTCCCCAGTTCGAGGTCGACTGCTACATCCTCTCCCCCACATTACGTTTTCCACAAATCTCGCCAGCTAGTGCAATCATCTAAACGAAAAAAATAACTCCCTCTGTTTTGACATGATTATTTGTCCAGCAAATAATTCATCACATGAGAACGGTATTAAGGTAATTGGTTATAGCTCAAAATCCTGACGGGTTTATTCTAAGGTGGACATTCAGACATTTTGGCAGGGACCATTAGAAATTGGAAAGCAAATTTGAACAACTACGACTATGACTAACCATTATAATGCAACGCATATGAAAAACCTAAAAACTTATTGACACAATGGTCTTAGTTTGCTTTCGATATCCTTTCATATCATCCACCCGTCTGTCTCCTCACATTCATATTATCTTCATTCATTACCATAGGAAGTCCATGCCAGCAGAGTTGCAAACCTCAACTCACCCAAGTGTTCCTAGTCGTCCCCTCCACCCCAAGTTTGCTCACCAACACAAACCTAGTCTTTAAATAACACCACAGACCTCCCTCAACATTTACACTTCCCTTTCTATGTCCAACATCTCTACACAGTGCCAACCTACTAAAATGCCAATGTAATCAAATTGCACAACAGTCAAACTCAAGGTTTACTATATCTCGATTCACCTTTAGCACATCACCTCCTCACTCTCGCCCCCATTGTGCAAATATCACTCCCGCTCGTTTGCCACCAGTTCTTCCATCAGAACAATTATAAATATTTGGCCCTTTGCATCCAAGCCCGCACTTCAAGGGGTGTATGCGCCACAAACTTTGACATAGACCCACCTACGAACAACCTTGGTTTTCAGATTAAAGCTCCTCATTACAACAAGAGCTGGACCCAGTGTTCTCCTCAGAGGTTGCTCTATACCAAACTCGATGCATGGAATTTTCTCCAATTTCTTTTACTGAACTCATACGTTTCAGTTTATAAATTGTTATCTCCATTAAGAGGTAAATTACAATGTGTGCATAATCTAAGTACATTGGAATATACAAACATTTTCTTGTATGGCAAACAATACGAGAGCTTATTAGATTAGACGTGACAAATACCACACTGGTAGCTTTTTCAAACTCAACACAATCCATTGACTTTCCCTTTTCTCGTTTCCTTTGGAAAAAATGTAAACTTATTTATGGCTACACATACTTGAGGCAAGTGTCGAAAATAAGTGTCGATGTCAGCAAGGCACACAGGTCTTCATTACTTTCACCAGCGCTGTGCTCCATTTAAAAAAAAAAAAAAAAGTTTATGTATACATAATCCTTCATGATCTAAAGAATAAGAACGCAACAATGTTTTTTTCTTCCTCATTGTCAGAAACTTTTTGAAATATTTCAGAGTAATTTGTCAAGTATTTCTTCCATCCTTTTTATGCCAGGCCTATCATCACGGTGATGGAAGAAAAATGTTGGTTGCAACGACATTTTATGAAGATGAACTAGTCTCAAATCTGGCCTGGAACTGGACTGCGAGATGATCGTTGCTATAATACTCCATGCCTTTACATGTGTCAAATGAGATGGGACATGTATCCCGAACTCCAGATATGCATGTTTCATTGGGAAATATGGAATATGTTGCAGTTTAGAAGACATTAGTATGAAATACCAACATAGCCAACTCAGTTTTAGGACATTTGCTTTTTGACTGAATCTCGTCCACCACAAGTAAAGCAATGGCTCACGGGGAGGAGGATGGGTTATGAAAGTAGCACCAAACATTTGGAAAGCGCAGATGGCTCAGTCTATCACAAAGAAGAATGTCAACTCAAGTCATTTCCAACAGAGGCCGAATAACAAAACACTAACTGGTGAACAATGGATCAACTATCGGCTCTCTCCAGTTCACAGTGGACAGTTTCAGGCTTCAGTAAAGCAGCATGAAAAACAGCACCGGAACTAGGAATCTCCAATACCCTTTAGCACCAGGGACAAACCATGAAACGAACTATAGTCACTCCTTTCATATGCGTCTTTGCAGTGTTTAACAGTTCCCCGTCTTATTTGCTAAACGTACTTCCAATCTAGATTCACACTTTATAACCTGTAACACATTCCATCAATGACCGTGACTGAAATAAGTGTCTATAATGCTATACCGCCTTCTTTTCAAATGAAAATCCGAAAGCTTGAACCTGGGAGTGTGCTCCAATTAGATCAACTCTTGCAGTACCATTACCAAGGTTTAATTAACAGGTCTAATCAAGAGGCAGCAGAGAGACTGCATATATGTCCCACACACTCTGGATTTTCGTTCATACATCCATCCTTTCGGTAACTGAATTGCATCCCCACCTTCTGCATTGCTCCTTTTCTCTGTAACTAACTCTGTGCTCTTTAAATGGACTTATAGTGCGAGTGGAGGGCATCTGCGGAGGAGGAAGCAAATCAGACTGGTTGATGCAGCACATTCGTTTCTGGACAGCGGAATGAAAGGACGCACACAAGGGAATACACAGAAGTGAGAATACAGACTTCTCACTGAAGTATGGCGCCGGAACAAGGCGTTTTACAGGCTGGAGAGAGTTGCACCCACCATTCTTGGGATAGGAGTTACCAGTGTTGAATGAAAATCATCCCGAGCTACTAATATTGTTGTAGTGACCACATCGGATATTACATCTGTGGCCACTCGTACTTTGGACCAGTCGTCTTCAGGACACCATCAACTGCACTAATGTCATGGGACATAGGCCACAAATTACCCAACCTGTAGAATTACA
Organism: Calotriton arnoldi; assembly: GCA_963921515.1. Taxonomy (NCBI): domain Eukaryota; kingdom Metazoa; phylum Chordata; class Amphibia; order Caudata; family Salamandridae; genus Calotriton; species Calotriton arnoldi. Next base: position 916,987 of record CAWUFW010001659.1, read on the forward strand.
CAAGCTATGAAGTAAAAATGCCTAGGCAGATTGAAAATGCTAAATTGATGCATTTACCAAGAACATTTGTAATATCAAAATCATCTGAATAGCTAGAAATACAAAGAGACTCTTCCCACACTACTTACACATTTTAAATTGCCTGGAGCCTTTGCTTAAAGTGCCGGCGGAGCATTTTCATTGATCACATGTGAAATCACAGCCACTCAATCCACATAAGGAACCAGATCAAATTAGCTAAAATAACCTGGCTGAAACATTCCCTCCATGGAAAACTGAGATAGAATTTTTTTTCCCCCTTCTCCAAACAAACCCCAATCTGTGGCTCTGTAAGCAGGACTTGTGAATGCTAAAATGCAAAGTAGCATGTTCCTCGTACGTTGTAAGCTTTGACGAGCTATTGGCGCTAAAAGGTATGGTATGAAACAGGCTTCTAAACATGTCTGACGAGGTGAAATTAGAACAGTAGGGGTAGGGATCTCCAACTAAACATAGGTGCACAGAAAAGTCAAAAGATTTTAGATCCATTTATTAAAATTGTAAAGTGTGACACACCACATCACCCGACTCCCATTCCGTTCTCCTTCACAAGACAATGTAATGCCAGATAATGCAGTGGAAGGGATGTGCATACAACCCACCTACTCACAGGAAGTGGACAAATTCCAATGTGATGCACCAAGTATTCACTGTGGATAGAATGGGAAAGCCATGAGAAGGACCAATGTCATGTTTGAACCTTGGGCTGGCCACCTGGGCTTCCTGGCTTTACACAACTTACCAGGGTGGCATTATCACAAGATCCGTCCAATAGGGCCATAGGATAAGCACAATCCATATCTGCTTTGCAGAAAGCCCTTGCACCGCTTTCGAGAGTTGGGCTCCTCCCATCCTGGAGAGAACAAACGCTATTGCAGTGCTCGGTGACTCTTTCCATAGATCATATTAGAACATGCCATGGATATCGCTCAATGAGGCGATGCCCAATGATGGAAATCTAGAATAGTTAGCCGATGTAGTCACAATATGTTGCAGATGATGCTTAAATGAACTGCTAAAATAGACATTGTAATGCTAATCATTCACATTTAAATTGCTTTGACCGTGCCAGAAGACATGCAGCAATAAGCAGTGTTGGGGTATACTTCTTGAAGTTGTAAATCACTGCAAAGCAGATAATTAAACCAACAGGGCGAATTCAGGTTTTAGTGACGACGTCTGATATCTATCTATATGTAACCAATTCCTCGTTTCGAAACCAAGAAAGACGACGCTTCTTGGGAAGTTGCTCAATTTACTTTCATTTCAAAGTGGTTGTGCTGCCCCCGACACGTTTCAGCTGCCCTGCAGCCTTGTTCACTGTGAACATGGCTACATGTTATGGGTATTGCTGAGTCAGTCAGTGACGACGCGCCCTTCGATACAGAGCACAGCAGCTGGCAGCAAACAGTTACTGTGTATACATACATTTTTAATACACATAAATCCCCAGGATATAAAAATCCATCCACCGGCTATTAGAACAATCACCTTCTATGTCAACTTCAAGGCAGATCTAGTTGTTGAGGGTCCACTTTCTCACTGCCAATTACAAATAGGACAGAAAGTATGCCTTCTTGAAATTAATGACAAACAGCTAAGCACTCATGAAAAGCTCTTCACAGGTAATAAGGGTAATTTGAGGGATATTGTTTCTCTCAGAGTCCTCAATATATATTATAATATACATTTCTCCATTTGTATACATAGACCAATTGGTGCAATCCCCAACAAACAAAATAACCAAAATACAGAATAGTAAATATCACTCATAACCACTCATACCAAAACAGCATACATACTGGACATTAAAAACATTGTTTACATATTCCGCATATATTGGAATACATGGTCCATCTAGGCCAAACAACAACAAGGAACTTGCGCAAGTTCCCTTGTCGTCGTTTGGTCTACGTTTATTGAAATATGCCTCACCTTGTATAGATGGGCCAGACTACTGACGTATTACAGTATTAAAGGAATAACTATAGAGGTCCCTTTACGCAAGGGGATATTGACCCATAGACCATGTATTCCAATATATGCAGAATATTTAAACAAGATTTTTAATGTCCGTATGTATGCTGTTTTGGTATGAGTGGTTAGGAGTGATATTCACTACCAGAACGTAGTATTTGTTATTTTTTGTGTTTGTTGGGGAGTGCACCAATTGGTCTATGTATACAAATGGAGAAATTTATATAATATATTGAATAATAAAAATACAAACTGTATTGGTCCGATTCATGACTAAGTATATCTGAGAGCTATTCCTACTTTGTAATAGTTTGGAGAAGCATTGGATGTTTGTCCTTGTTTGATTTTCTGATTTCCCCTGGTATGCTTCCCCAGATCATCTCCTGTTTAGGGGCCCTCCTTTGCGCTTAATTCTCTCAGATTCCTCACCTTATGAAAATCCTCTAGGCACCAAACTGGATCTATAAACTGCCCTCATTGTGATGACAGTGCATTCTAACAAGGCAGATGGGGCACTGGAGTCCATTATAAGTTTTTTTGCACCTCACTGGCGTGGTTCTGGAGCACTCTTGGCGTCTCACCAATGAAATTTCTATGCATTCAACAGCTACCAGGTCAAACATCTCCCAAGGTTTTGGGTTTGAACACTATTGTAGGTCTCACAAAAAGATCTTTCTTGGCTCTATATGACATTTGCATGTGTTGTCTCAGCTCATACCACTGTCAGGCTTTGCCTCCTATTCGCTGAAGACCTTCAAATGAATCAAAGTTATTTTTGGCCAAAGAAATGTCTCCTTCAGGTAAGTCTTGTGACAGGAACCAGTCTCACAAGCAATCTTCCCACAAAAAGTGACATATGAAGAATAGGTCTTCCTCTAGGAAAGAGTCCCATTTCCAGGACAGTTTGAAGACTAGATACCATTCCACAATGCAGGTCTGTTCTTAGGCATTGGAGATGGTTGCAATAATGAAGATTAAGGCAGAGTTCTTAGCCACAACTTACATATCTGTATGGATTGCAGCCTTCTGTAGGGCCAAAGATCCTGAAACCTATTGGAAACGTTGATATTAAATCTGGGTCTGATGCGGCATCCGCCCAAGTTTGTCTCCATGAATTCAACAAATTATATAGTGTTTTTTTAAAAGGGATCTGGCATTAATAAGGGAGCCGCGGCACTTGGGGCCTAGTTTATTAGGTGTTTTGTGCTTCTATTTAAGGGGGCAGAGTGTCTTAATAGGGAGATTGGTGCGGGATAAATTACAGACAAGGCATTTTAAGTGATCACAATGCTGTGACTCCAGTCGAGGGCCGGCACAGAACTCACCTTGGGAATTGATAAGGAGCAGTGTATCCCTTGAGTAGTGGATTGTGTTAACAGACTCTGTAGCGAAAGTGGCTGGGGGTTGCGCGGAGCATGCTGACAGGCAGACTTTAGCCCGGCATCGGATGTGTGAGGGGCGTGGTCTAAAGTGCTCCTCAGCACGTTTTAAAAACAAGGGCAAAGAAAAGCAAACTGGGATCCCCCGGCTATGTACCACAGGCTCCCCTGTGGAAACAACTACTGGTAAATCAACACCAACTAATTTAAAAGGGAGAAACAGTAAAGAATAAACATAAAACACCCTTTCAAGATGGCGGTGATAAAACGATGCAGTGCGTGAGCCAGGCACCTCCCAACGCACTCTAGTGCTACAAGGAAAACAATGTTGTCCATGCAGTCGGTTTCAGTCCAAGGCAGTGTGCATTTGACTCCAAGACATGCCAATGCTAAACATATCCTGCAGGACTACTAATCCGGCTTCAATTCCTGCTGCAGCATGAAGACTGCTACCTTACCCATTGTAGACTATGCCCTCATAACCCCATATGAAAACTATTCCCTGCCACCTGATATTGCTGAACCTCTAACCCGAATTCAACAGTTGACCATCCAACCCTCATTTGGATTATGGAGTCTCAAATTGGTTTCACAGGTAAAGCTCTTCATTGGTTCTTCTCATACCTTTCCAATAGACACTAGTTTGTTCACACGGGTACCTGCAGTTCCCAAAAGATACCCATCACCTGTGGAGTCCCCAGTCATCTTCAACCTCTACATGGAGCCACATAGTACTCACACCATCACAGTACACAACTATACATAGGATAGACAGCTCTACCTGAAAGTCGCCCTTGCTTTAGACGGTCAATGCCTCAAACACTGCCTGCACACCATCAAAACCTGGGTGTTCAGCAGCTACCTGAAGCTCAACCCAATTAAGACTGAATTCTTTGTTTTTTGCCAGGAATAAAAAAAAAAAAAAAAAAAAAAATATATACAGGAAACCGTACAAACCTGGCTTGATGACATGAGCCTCTAGGGTTTTGAACCACTACTTTCAATGAATGCTAAGTCACTTGTATTTACCGACCTCACCCTCAAGGAACACTAACAGAATACCAGACCGACTGGTACCACTTCCCTCGTCTAAAGAAAGTGAAACTGCTACCAGAAAGCAACTTCAGAACTGCGTTCAAGCCCATGTACCTATGCATCTGGTTGTTGGGAACTACCTTCTACATGGCCTCCCATAATCTACACTGAAACCTTCAAAGGTGTTCTACATGTCTCATCAAGAGCCTGAAGAAGTACAGCTAGAGCATGGGTACTCTCAAACACTTGCCCAGGGACCACAAAGTACGGTCTGTGGTGTGACCGAGGGCCGCACTGATGTCAGCAGGGTAGCGGTAGGGGGTCTGGGTGGGTTAAGGGTTTTGTAAAGAGGTCTAAAAAAATATTAAATAAACGGGCAAGCATTTCTTTGCAGGTTAATAAATGCTTGCCCATTTACTTAATATTTCTTTCTGAATATTAGTGCTCAGCAATTAGACAGCAGCTAATGCTGCGGTTCACCAAGGGGGCCGCATGTAAAGGTAAAGAGGGCCGCACTTAGTGCATCACTGAGCTAGAGCATCCCCATGCTGATGAAACTTTATGGGGTTCCCTTGCTTGGTCCACACCATCTTCAAAACCAATGACATCATTTACAAAGCCATGAAGACCAGCACCCCACTTATCTTGTGGGCAAGTTCTTCATCTCTGGTGGTTCTCTCCACACCTGCATCCAGAACACCAACAGACTGCAGACTTAGAAGTGTGAAAAAGACGGGCAGCAGGACCTTTTCATCTATACTCTCAGGATCTGTAACACTCCTGTATCCATCAGGACTGCCCCAACACTACTCCAATTTCGAAAAGAGTTGAAGATGCACCTCTTCAAAGAGCACTGCATTAATAGCTCCCCCCCACCAAAAAACAAAACCCCACAGTGCCTCTCCCATCACTTTTTTACTTTATGCTTGACTTTGACCACATACAGTGCTCAGCTGCCTTTTGGTTAGGTTTGCGCTATAGAAATGGCGGAAACCCATGCCTTCCAAAAAAGTAAACCAATGCATACTCAAGCGCTGCCCCTGTATCAGACCCAAACGCAACTTACACCCTCTAAGTCAGCAGACATGTACACAGCAAAAGACAATTTTGTGACTGTTTTCATGACAAAGCAGAACACCTTACTAGGGCCCAGAGGTTTGTCCATATGAAGGAACTTTCCATCTCAGACTCCGATACTCTAGCTAGAGCAGACTAATGTTGCACAGAAGAGTACTCTGCTGATGACCTTCCTTCTTACACCACAGATTCTGTTTTTTTCCTGGATTTACAAAATTGCTAGTAGCATAGCTACTTCTCCAGAAATGGATGTCTTTTACCCCCTGGGCCTCCTTCAGAGAAATCAAAATATACACTTTAATGGTACGGAAAGTCGAGGAGGCCAGAATTGTCCTTGCCTACCACGGATGGAATCTAACAATTTGACTAAAATCTTGCAACTATCTTCTGTGATGTCAGAACTGCTGCTCTGAAGTCAGTTTTGGATTCCTAGGGGGAAGCGTGGAGGCCAGCATGCACCTGGAGAAAATGACCATTGGCAACCTTCATAACCATATAAAGACATTTAACTTTAGCAGCCCTAATCACAAATACATCTTCAGACCTTGTTAATGATGTGCTGCACACCTCCAAACAAATCCTGTAGTGCAGCTTAGACTCCATAAACAGTGGTTCATTCTATGATCATACACATTACCTTGCACTACCATGCCTGGATGCATTCTACAAGATTCCGGAGATGCCTGATCAACTTTTAGGATTCTTTGGTGAGACAGGAAATTTCTCACTGTAATAGTTTAGAAACTGCTGTGCAAAAACACACTTGCTGAACCTACCTTGCAAACAGCTCAACAATACAGATGTTTTGGGAATTCGCCAGGGCACAGTCCCGTCAGTCACAACTATTGATCCAAACCCCCCCAGCAGATGCGACTCTTTTCAAGGAAGAAGTGGTCCGGATATGCCATCATCACCATCCCAAAGTTCCTGCCATGCTCCAATGGCTCTGCTGCCTCAAGATCTGACTTACCCCCTTCCCCTACACTACAAGCTTACATGAAAGGAGGGGGGCTACATATCTCCCATTTGCTTCATCAACCGAGTGGTGAGCACGACTGATAACTCGGCCACCCAGCTTATATGCAAGTTCTGAGTCTTACCCTTCAAGTCTTCTCCACTGTACCACACTCCGTCCATCAGGACGTGCTCCCCAACATGCCTCAATCTTTCAGATGGAAGTTCTTATCCTGATAAACAAAGGGGACCAAAGTGGTGCCCCTTGGAGGAAAGGTACACAGGATTTTACTCCATCTACTTGATTCCCAAGAAGGATAGATGCCAAAACCCCCATTCTTGGTCTCCAACTCAAAATGTTCATTGAGCAAGGCAAGTTTAAAATGTGGTCCTTGAGCCAGGAGCTATTGCCACTCAATGCAGTAAATTAGCTGTCTTCATGGACTGCTAGGATGCTCAATATATCTACCATTACTTAATGCCCACTTGTGCTATTAACTGAGGGGTTGCTTTACTATCAGCATGCTCCTCTACCACTTGGTCTGACAACCGCACCAGGACTGCTTACCAATATTCTGGCAGCAGCTTGACCAAGGAGATCAGAATCTATGTATTGCCACACTTGGACAACAGGGTCTGCGAAGGCTTGGCCCCCTGTGAGAGTCACAGAATACAGTCATTACATCATGAGTTTTTTGCATTGCCTGAGCTTTACCATCAATGCCCAGACACAGACCAGACCTTCATACGTAGAGTGTTAGATTTGACATACGAAGACTTTTGCCCATTAAAATAAGCAGTGAGGAAACAATTTGTGTTTCTGGCCCAGCTACAGATTTAATTTTTTGCAAGTCCTATGCCTGAATCACTGTCTCATTCCACGCACCCACCAGACCCGTGCGCTCTGCACAACTGGCCCTCGTCACTGTCCCTCTGATCCGCAAGACCAGGACAGTAGGAGATCCTTCTCCTACCTCGCAGCCAAATCCTGGAACACCATGCCTCTTCACCTCAGGCTCTCCACGTCCCAGTTCAGGAAGGATCTTAATACATGGCTCTTAGAATGAACCACAGCGCCCAGTCTTACGTGCCCCCTCACAACACCTTGGGACCCTCATGGGTGAGTAACCGCGCTTAACAAGCACCGATTGATTGATTAGGCTTTATAGCTTCATGCATCTCATTAGTGTTGCAAGTCAAATGGCAGGCCCGGTTCCCTTTAGTGGTGCTTGTGGAAATAGTGGCTGCAGCATTCATGGATTCAAGGCGGGTGCAGATTTACCACTCTGCCCCCAAGATCTGCACTGGAGAAAGTGTATATCCAGTCTTTTGATTGGTTGTCCTTTCATCCTTCCAAAGCTGCAGACTGCCGGTGTTACAGATGCCTACTCTGAAGGTTGGGGCGCTTATCTCAGCAACATCATGGAGAGGAGCCTTAAGCAGTGCTGCTCAGAGGTGTTGGAAATTAGTTCAGCCTGCCTTTCCCTGAAGGACTGGCTCCCATCTCAGAGATTACCATTTAGGTCCCATCAGACAACACAATCACTGTCAACTATATCAAAAGATGGTGGGGGGGGGCGTGGCCAAGACACCAAGCATGGCGGACGTGCGAGCGTGGAGCTCCGTCCTGGCCCATACATAATCCTGTTTCTTTACAGCAGCATCTTCCACTTAGAAGCACTGTTAAAGACCCCCCCCGCCTCACTGCAGTGTGGGGGGTGCAGAGGCGGTCCGTGCTTGCCCGAGAATGCTCTGAGGCGTGAAGACGAGGCGGAAGAGAGAACCAGCAGGAGAGCCTCGGTCGGCCCGGACACGGCCAGTGTCCTCAGGAGTGCGTGCCCAGTCTGGGTACACTTACGGCTCCTGTATGAAAGACGTGACCAGGGCCTGCTGATTTTACGGCAGAGAAGCAGAAATCGAACCCTGTGGGCGATGCAGTGAAGTAGCCCAGTGAGGCAGAGTAGTCCGGCCTGCTGTGCCGCAGCTGTGACGCAGACAGCAAGGCCGATCGGACTAGCAGTGAGAGACGCGGTTAAACATCACCCGACCACGTAGCAGCGGAGATTGGGAGTGGATCCGGAGATTGGGAGTGGATCCGGAGATGCAGGCAACGACGACATGAGCACTTTAACACCGGCGGCGTGTCTGATGCGGCAGAGCAAAAGAACCGGTGAGTGCGCTGAGCTGCGCGTGAGGCCCTGGTTACCGGCCGGATAAGAAGCAACCGATTTAGGCGACGGGGGGGTCCTGGGTCTGCTGATGGGCCTCGCACACTGCCCCCAGGGAGGTGAATAACACAGAGGCTATACTTACGCTGGGAATACAACCAGGTTGAGATTGGCCCTGAGCAACAAGGGTGCACCCCAACGTTTAGTCTCTGCGGTAACCACAGTGCAGGTAACCACAGTGCAAAGAATTGGACTGCCCTCCTTTCCCCTAATATCTGAATCGTGGCCTATAAGACCAAGCCTTTGGCATAGCGAAAGTAGCGAGACCATTGGAGTACGGCACCACCTACAGAGGACTCCCGAGGGTCTGGCCCTGTCCCCTGCGTAGACAGCTAGGTTGCCTGAAGATGCTTACAGCTTGGTGAGGCTGGAGCTGAGAGGGGGGGGGGAGATAGTCGGGCACTTCAATGGGACTGCACGTTGAGAGGAGCGGCTATTTCAGGGCCTTAGTTCTGCAGATGTTTTAAGCGGGACCCCCCCTCCCCCATACCAAACGAGTAGCACACGCCTAAACATACCAGAGCGGCCCCGGTCGCCATCATAACAGAACAGGGCAGAGATCCGGGCCTCCCAAGAAGATTCCTCTCTTGGCCTTATTTCCCAGAGACTTGGCAAGAAACAGTACGACCCTCGGGCCTAACCAAGGAATCGAGTGCAAGTAGCCATACAAAGAGGACAATACAATCCTGTAGTTAACGGCGAGAGTCTTATATTGAGGGCTACTAACCGAGCCCACCGATTTCACTTCAGTCTTGACCAGACCACACCGGTTGTGCATCTGGAAGAGTAGATCAGTTGGAATAGGAGTCCCTCCTTTTCTGCTCTTGTTGAACTACCTCTAATAGAAGAGAAACCTACAGCATTGGAACCAAGATACGATGCCTAAACCAAAGCAGAAAGCTTGAGGCACCCAACCTGCCGCCAGAGAGTCTTCCCCTGCACCACAAGAGGGGGAGAGGAGAGAACACTGTCTAGGTGTGAGTGTAGAGAATAGTCTATTTCAGAGTATTGGCGGCCATTGCGGACACCAAAACAACCGCACAGCAAGACATTGGGGTGGTTTCGTGGGCATGGGTCTCCTACAAGCGGAACACCAGAAACTCGCTGACAGAGTACGGGAGGTGGAGACTGCTATTATTGAGCTACTTTCAGAGACAAAAAAAAACACATGCATCCAAGCTAGATGAGCTCTCCTTTAGAGTGGCAATCCTGGAGCGTAGAGTTGTAGATGCTGAAGGCCGCAGCCATAGGAATAACATCAGAATCATAGGAGTTCCTGAGAATGCTGAAGGGTCAAATATGGTGGAATATCTGGAAAACTGGTTGCATTCAGTGGTGGCTCCGGAACACCTATCCCAGTTCTTCACTCTCGAGGGTACACAGAGTACAGGCTCGCCCACCAGCTCCGGAAAGATCCCCCCCTGACCAGTGATTGCCAGACTCGATACTGCAACATTCTCGTAAACATGGCCCATGGGTAATGGACAACAGTAAAGTGCTGATGTTCCCTGATTTCACAGCCAATGTTCAGGCGCAACGAACGTCCCTCTTGGAAGCTAAAAGAGCCCTCCGGGAAGCAGGAGTACAGTACTCTTTGATATTCCCTGCTAAGCTTGAAATTATCCTAGACGGGGCTACTCATTTCTGTGACTCTCCTGATGAAGTCTGGTCTTGGTTGGCGGGGTATAAGGCAGGCACACCACTGCCTCAGAGAAAACGGAATGCTAGATCGACGCAATACCCGGGCAGAAAGACTGAGACGGCCCTGGAGGAAACCACAACTATTAAAACCCTCAACTTCACAAACCGAACAGGACAGGCAGGCAGCACTACAGGCGGTGGTGCAGCTTGTTCCGCCCCGAAACGAGGCTCGAGACTTAAGAGCTTCAGCCAGATCTAGTTAAGCAACTTTGGAGTCTGGAGAGACTGTTGAAAACAATCCTCCCTGGCCAAAACTCACTCAAAGATCTGCGGATGATAGTGTAAAGCAGAAACATCCAAAGTACTATCCGGATCTGAATACAGACGGATGCCAACAGGATAAACTAGGAAAGGGTGGCTATGACATGTGAGACAGAACATGGAGACTCCAGAGACTAAGGATGAGGAGCCCCCTGAGAACTGCCGCTTTGAAGCACATAAGATGGGTCCGGGATGAGACCCACTTTCTCCATCTTCACGCTTATCCCCCCCCCCCAACACCAGAGTGCTCTGCCTGATGGTCCAGAGGCAGCGTTCTACTTTAACAAGTTTTTTTTTTTTACAGGTTTGGGCGAATAGCGGTTGCGCTTAGGTAAGAGAGTTGGGGTTCTACACATACAAAGGAGCACCTGGAGGTCCAGTTAAAGTTCCACTCAGATATGGCAGATATGACAAAATACTAGAAGCAAATGGCAACCCCAAACGTAAATACTAAAGGGATAAAATTCACATCTTGGAATGTTAGAGGCATGGGGTCCCCCGCCAAACACCTTAACATATATAGCTACATTAAACGTAGGGAAGCACAGATAGTAATGCTCCAGGAGACCCACCTAACACGGGAAGATGGGCAGCGTCTCCGTAGATGCTGGAGAAGGCAGTTGTTTGCTACAACATACTCCGCATACTCCTGAGGGACGTTAGTGTGGATAAGACCAGGGACCCCATTTGACGCAATACAAAGCCAGATAGTCCCTGAGGGCATAACCGTGTTAGTTAAGGGTAGGCTACTGGGCAAGGAGGTCACGGTGGGCAGTGTTTATGCTCCTAACCAGGACCAACCGCAGTTCCTCCTTAAGCTCTCATGCCCACTGGCAGGAATTGCTGCACAAGACGTTTTTACTGGGGGGTGACCAACTGTGTAGCAGACGTAAGTATAGACAGATCTACCCCACCACTACATAATGCAACAGCCAATACCAATGCGAAAGTGCTCCAAGACTGCATGGGACACTGGGGATTTGCTGACATATGGCGACTGCAGCATGAACAGAACAGAGATTACTCATTTTATTCCCCACTAAATCACTTACACACTAGACTGGACGTGTTCTTCTGCTCGACTCATTTAAGCCCACTAATAACAAATACTGAAAACTTAGAACGCACTTTATCATACCATAAGCCCATTACTAGTGTCCTTCTCACCTGTCCCTGAATTGGCGGCCATCCCAACCTGGCAACTAGACCCAGCCATGCTGGAAGATAAATGCTTCCAACAAGCATTATACACCTCCATTAAAGAATATTTCCACAAAAATCAAGGCACTGCTAGCTCCTCCCTAATCGAATGGGATGCTTTTAAAATAGTCATCAGGAGCCATGGTATGGGGAAGACAATAGGGGCTAGAATGGAAATAGAGGGAACTGCAAAGATATGAAAATGAGATCCACGCTTTAGAAAATAGGCTCGGGGAACAAAATGATTCTCAAAAACAGCTTTTCAAAATCAAGAGTAAATATAAATCAAACACTGGATAGGCAGCGATCTCAAATCATACCAGAAAAAACAGCATATGGAGGGTGGGAAATCCGGGAAATTGCTTGCATGGCTGATTCGGCCCGAAAGCAGAGGCTCTCCCATTACCACTCTGCGGGCTAAGGACGGGTCCACGATTTATTCGCCCAAGGCCTTTAACGCCTCTTTTTTAGACTACTACACTACACTTTCCGAGCCCCCAACAGAGCTGGCAGATGACCTCATATGTGGATACCTTGACAGACTTCCCCTGAATAAAATAGACTCTGAAACGCAAGAAGACTTGGGGAAATCAGTAGGCGCACAGGAGATCTGAGCAGCAATTAAGGAAATGGCTAAAGGGAAGACCCCGGGCCCAGAAGGGCTTCCGGCAGAGTTTTACACAGTATATAGCTCTCTGTTGGCTCCCCAACCAGAAAAGATATACGCGGACAGACTAAGAACTGGCCAATTACCAGTAACAACCAAGGAGGCCCTGGTGGTTCTCCTCCCCTAAACCAAAACTCCTTCTGTCACAGAGTTTAGACCGCTGTCGATGCTTAATATGGACTTTAAAATGTTAAGTAAAGTTTTAGCTATGAGACTACTTCCACATATGCGTAGGTTGGTCCACATGGTCCAGAATGGCTTTATTCCCACCAGATCAACATCTGGAAACCTCTGACTATATTATGCTATGTTCCACCGTGATCTCTCGATACACCCCGACGCCGTAGTAATGGTAATTGATCTCGATAAAGCCTTTGACTCTGAGGTGGGACTATTTGTCACAGGTAATGCACAAAATGGGATTAGGGGAGAGATGGATCAAATGGGTCATGTTGCTATACACGCGTCCAACAGCCAGGGTTAGAACTGGAGGAATAATCTCAAACTCGTATAATGTGTTTAGAAGGACCAGACAGGGTTGTCCCCCCTCCTGTTTGCTTAGCCATGGAACCGCTGGCTGAACGGTTTAGGGGAGAGGGAGGACGACTGGGACTGATGTTGGATGGGAGGGAGTTTATGATATCCTTATACGCGGATGATATTCTCCTCCATCTACGGAATGGAGATTATGGGGTCAAAAGCGCTTTGGGTATATTGAAAGAATATGCTGAACTGACAGGTCTGCGGGTGAATACTTCCGCAACACATGTCTTCCCACTTAAATCTACAACCCCTTGTCCATAGATGTTGCCCTTAGACACTAACTGGGCCCCCCCGCTCCTTCAGATACCTGGGTATACAGGTATACCACGAACAGCTAGACCTTCTAGAAGATAACCTTGGGCAAGCATTTCGTTCACTAAAATCGAACATTACATTTTGGCGATCCCTCAACCTTTCTACTATGTCCAGGGTGGCACTATCCAAGATGGTAATATTGCCACAACTGTTATATTACTTTGTAAACCTACCAGTGGTCATTTCGAGAAAATGGTTTCAGGAACTAGACACTTTGCTGAGAGATCTGATATGGGATGGGGGACGAAACAGAGTGTCATTGTCCACTATTTAACGACCTCCAGTGAAAGGAGGATTGGGGGCGCCGGACTTCGAGGCATACTATCTGGCTGCTCAATTGCAATGATTGCCCAGTGGTTGGAGGGGATAGGACTAGAGACCCTAGACAATTCAACACCCACTGACCTAAAAGGGAGAGGAATAGCCAAGCTGCTGCGGCCAGGGTCGCGGAATCAACACCAGAGTACCTTACTCACAGTGGCCTTGAAGTGCTGGCATAGAGTGGATCTGAGAACATCAAACACTCCTCTGTACACACCAGACCTCCTGCTGGTGGGCCTCCCAAGTAGTGGCGCCTCTTCGTTCTTCACTGAGAACCAATTAAGGGAGTGGACTACGGTGGGCACACAGACAACCGGTGACTGCTACCTAGAAGGGGCACTGATCTCACTAGCAGATTTAATCTCGCACTATGAGCAACCTCAAGGGCAATTCCTAAACTATTATGGGTTACACAAAACCTTTCAGACATTATGGGGGAGTGAGAATCAGGAACCAGCCACACACGCTCTACTACAAGTGATGGTAACACTGGGATCAGCGAGTACCTTGTCAAATGGATATACAGAGCTATCAGGGAGATGGTAGATAAAACTGTTAATACATAAAAATGGGGTTCCCTTATTAACCGTGAGATTACAGAGGCAGAATGGAAAACAGCGATTAGTTTGCCCAAAAAAAGTCTCTAGAACCTCCAACTTTAAATATTCCCAATGTAATGTTCTGCACATGACATACCTCACCCCACAGACACAACATCATGATAAATAGCACAGACAAGCAGTGCCCACGGTGCGCAGCTCCGGATGCTGACTCTAAACATATGCTGTGGGATTGTCCAGCTTTGCTCGATTGCTGGCGTTAGGTTATTGGGATGCTATGCGAGGTCCTTGCACGTACTATCCCTCTCACCACAGAGGTATGTCTTAGGCCTGTTCGCAAGACCAAAGAACAAAAAAATTGGTAATCATTTTCTAGACCTAGCTTTAGTCCTGGCAAAAAGACGGATAGCTTTAAGATGGAAATCCTCCACGGGCCCAAAAATCTTAGATTGTGAAAAAGACGGCACAGCCTGGGCACGGGCAGAAGAACTAGCTTTGATCGAAGAAGACAATAGAGGAGTGAGGCGCAGTCTGATAGCAGACCTGTGGTCGGCGGTATTACGGGATTGGGAGGCGAGAGATGTCAGTGAAAAGGACAATTCACCCGAAGCCTTATAACCTACCACACTAAAACAAACACTGCTGGCCTCCCCACGAATCGCTCAAAGGGGAATTACAGATTATACGATTTCCTTGCTGCCCTCCATTGTTAAAAGCAAAATGACAATTATGAACATTACCTGCGCCATCTTGTCTGGTGGAATTCTATGTGCACATAAGTTGCAGTCATTTTAATCTATCACAGCCATTTTGTACTCTGTTGGTCACCTTTGTTTCACCCTGCCCTTACTAGCATCCCTCTGACCGACCTGGTATGTGTGCTGGGGGCTATAAACTCTATTGCCACAACAAACCTCAGCGCCACTTGCTGCCACAAACTCATTTTTCCTCTCATCCCCGTTTTCAGACAAGCCT
Organism: Calotriton arnoldi; assembly: GCA_963921515.1. Lineage (NCBI taxonomy): Eukaryota > Metazoa > Chordata > Amphibia > Caudata > Salamandridae > Calotriton > Calotriton arnoldi. The sequence continues at coordinate 932,219 of CAWUFW010001659.1, forward strand.
TTGGACGCTCTACCCTTCACTACACCTAGTTACACAAACAGGTTCCAAACACCAAAAAGACTCTTGCAAAATGATTTATTGCACTGCAAACAGCAAGACTTGTTGTTACCAACAATGGGACCTGTTTTTATCAACAGAACGGACTCTTAGATCTGACCGGTCTCACATGTTTTAGACCCTGAAGCAAGGTCCAGCTGCAAGATAAGATTGTCTGTTTGACCGGGGTGGAAAGAGAATTACTGTTGGGCTTGTGTGACAACCTGCCTGGGGCGGGGACCCCAAGCTTTTGTAACCATGTTGATCAAACAAATGCATTGTGTCAAACCTGTATAAAAGGAAGAGCTAAGGGAGTTGTCAGCAGAACACTTCCCTCAGACATCCCGGTGTCTCAGTTGACGTGATCTCCTCATGAGAAATAAACCATTTTCTTCTCTTCCAGTTTCCAGCGCTTGCCTCATTATTTTGATAGCGAACCCAAAGTGAATTAGAGGTGGAACCCTGCACCGGGCAGCATTGAGGTCTTAGAAGACTCGCTGCCTTTCACAAATTGGCGCCCAAGCGTAGGGGCCCATCAGCGACGCGTGGGTCCGGTAGAGAGGTCCTAACGACGGAGTGAACAACTAAACGATTGGGGTATACCTGCCTGAGAAGACCCTTGTCTGGCTGCCGATCGACTGAACTTCACCGGTTCCGAACGGACCTCTCTCGAGTGACCTGCGGTCCTGACTGGGACCTTAGAGGAACGCCGCATTGATTGTTGGAGTGAGGACAACCAGGCGCTGGAAGGGGAAGACGAAGAACTGTCCATACGGTCCGGGTAAGGTCGTGAAAAAACGACTTAAATTGATTGAATAGTTTGATTGAAATACTAGTATTCCTTTTTTTTATAGAGTTATTTGCGACATTTCCCTGCTTGCAAACAACAAAGAATAGGAATATTCTCTCTTTGCAGGCAGCGATGGACAGGTAGTGCAGACTTTTTGTCTAAATTGATTGATTGAGATATTCATTTTGACCGATAAATACGTCATGCCTGTTTTCTCTAGATTGTTTGATTGTAATTGTTTTGGACCAGACCGTTCGTTAGAGGTCAGTCAGCCGGACGGCACCGCCGGAAGGCACCCCTAACAAGGACATGTACGTAAAGTATGGATTAGCCAGCGTAGCTTATAGCAAACTATGGCATAAATACACTAGGAAGGACCGGGTAAATCAGTGGCCACTGACGGGATCTTTCGATCCCGCTAAAATAGAAATGTTAGAATTAGCTCTCCACAAAAAGAAAACTAGACCAGCCATGTTTGACAGTTTTGGCTTATGGCGAAAAGAGGCAGCTCAAAGAAAGAAAAGGGACGAAGCTAGACAAGATAAAGAAATGCGAAAATCAGCTCACCAAGCCTGTAAAAGATTAGAAGAAAAACTAAAAGAAAAGGAAATCGATAAAAAGGAACAGGAATCAAAAATATCAGGTCAATGCCCTGTTAGAACGCCCTCGACTCTTTACCCCAAGTTACCAGCAAAACAAAGGGTAGATGATGATTTATTGTTAGGTCCCCCAATCATATACATGCCACCCCCTTACGCCCCTACTCATCCCGTAGTACAACGCCAGGACCACCAAAGTATAGCCGGAGATGGCACGATCGCCTCAGTCTCCACCGCCTCTGCTCCCACCGAGTCACCCACACCAAATGCCTCATCAAAGGATACAGTAGTAGAGGTAGGATCAAAAGAAAAAGGAGCGCCCAGGGTCCCGCGATTAAGTAAAAATGAGCGAGCAGGCATTGATAAATAGTTAAATCCCTCATAGATAGGAAGGAGACAGAAGAGCATGTAACTGACATATGCAACTCCTATGTTGAAAACCGCAAACGATACTTTATTGTACGTCTGTTACCACACACTTACTGCATATGAAGAGAAGTACCAAGATGTAGGGCCCGAGCGACTAGTGGCTCTCTATAGGAAGGTAGACACCGGAGATGAAGGCGACAACGATGTTACAGAACTCTTTTCATCCACACTGGAGGTATTCCGTCACCTCGTGGAAAAAGGACGGATAGATAAGGACAGGACATCTAAGATAGCAGGACCCCCGGTGGAAAAACCAGATAGCATGATGCCGATAAAAGAAGCTGCCCCTTATTGGGTACCTCCTAGAGGACAAGGGACTCATGACGATATGAACCATCAAGACGCTAGAGGAAGGGTGGTCTACAATTGGGTGCATCAACCATGGGACAGACAGGACATTTTGACGTTCCGTAAATCTTTACCGGATTTGCGAAAGAACCCCACCGCCTTTTACACCGAGCTAGGTACCGCTCTGGGATCAACAATAATGACACTTGCCGACATAGACTTGTTCTTCGGGTTATGTTTGCCAGCAGATGTGTGGAAACAGATTAGGAAAATAGACCATACCGAACTGCTTGGTCATACCTGGGAACAACTTAACACTAGATAAACAGCGGAACCCTGGTCAAAAACCGGTTAAAGCAATATTCGACCTCCCTGACAAAATAGTGCAGAAAGTGAAAACGCTGATCCCAGAGAAAAAGATAGACTGGTCCATAGTAACCGCGTGCCGCCAGAAACCACAAGAGGATGTCTCAGAGTATTTCTCCAGATTCGAAACGTGTTCTCCGATTACAGTGGACAAGACATGCAACCGCAACCGGACACCACTTATTTGTGCAGAACTATGTCAAAGGACTACTACCAGATGTATCCCTGAAATTACAAGCCAGCGAAAGTAGTTGGGCAGCATCTAAACCGGCGGCCATTCTCCAAATGGCCCAGTACTATGAGCATCAGAAAAACGAAAATGACAGGGCTACAGAAAGGAAAAAGAAGGACTTGAAGGAGAGGGTAATGGTAGCACAACTCCAGGGGGCGAATACAGGAAGGGAGCAATATAGGGGAGGATACCAGCAGAATACCCCTAGAGTACAGCCACCTAGAAACAATTCATCGACATCATATGTAGGACGCCAAGACCTAGGACAGGATCAATGTGCATTTTGCAAAGAATATGGACACTGGAAAACCCAATGCCCAGCTTTGCTAGGAGCTGGTAGGGGCAGAGGGGCGAGGGAAATGGCAAGTGGACAGAGAGTAAGAGGACGTGGGAGAGGGTACGCGAGTGAAGCAAGCGAGGAAAGGCCAGGAAGAGTGAACACATTTGACCATCCCAAACAGAATCAGTACCAACAGACAGATGACAATGCGTACGACTTTGCATAGGACAGCCAGAGGCAAGGGAGGGATCCAGTCGAGCTCTATGTTGATCAGCAAGGCCCTTATGTTACCGCTGAGGTCCTGGGCACAAAGTCGCCATTTCTGGTAGACATGGGAGCAACACGTAGTGCACTATCCAAACGACTGATTCCAAGGGCACCCTTGTCAGGCTCACATGTGACCTCAATAGGATTTGACGGTACGCCCTCCACCAACCCTTTGTCCCGACCCATCCCTTTTAACCTTAATAGCGTCGAAGCGACATTCCTCCTCTCTTCCAACAACCCAGACGCCATTATGGGTCTCGACCTTTTGAAACACTTCCATGCGACTATCAGATGCTCACCAGACGGAGTGCGTGTCGTCCTGTATGACAACCCCCAGCGCCATAGAGAGAACCCTAATCAGCACATGTTTCCCATCTCCGAGGCTGACGCATCCCTACTGGACACTTTGCCATCACACTTATGGGATAGGGCTGATTCAGACGTAGGACGAATGATGATTGACCCAGTACACGTAACAATACGACAGGACGCAACCCTACCGAAAGTACCGCAGTACAAAATATCGCCAGAGGGTGAGAAGGCACTGACAGAGATCATACACTCTTTGGTAGAGGCAAGGGTGGTAGAGGAAGTAGTGAGCAACGTTTGTAATAGTCCCATACTACCGATTGTAAAGAGACCGGGAGAGGGAGACGGAAAAGCCTACCGCTTCATCATTGACCTGCGGGAGATAAACAAAATCGTAGTGCCACAATACCCAGTAGTTTCCGACATCATGACAATTTTGACCTTAATCCCCTCCACTGCCACCACCTTCACTGTAATTGACCTCAAAAACGCATTCTTTTCCATACCTATACACAAGGACAGCCACTATCTATTTGGATTCACCCTAAACTCCCGTTCGTACAGATTTTGCAGAGCACCTCAGGGGTACACTGAGAGCCCAAGCATCTATAGCCAGGCGCTTAAAAGACAGTTGGACGCCATACAATTGCCAGATGGAGTGGCACTAATACAATATGTAGACGACATCCTTCTAGCAGCGGACACCATACCAATAGCCGTCACAGCCACCATCAAACTACCTCCATTTTCTTGCTGAGAATGGTCACAAGGTCTCCCGAAAGAAATTGCAGTTCTGTAAATCACAAGTGACCTATTTGGGTCACCTTTTATCCAAAGAAGGGAGGAAACTCACGCCTGACAGGATCCAGACAATTCTAGACACCCCTGTCCCCAAAGATCAGAAACAAGTCCGCTCTTTGATAGGTCTCCTCATTTTGCCGACAGTGGTTACCGAACTTTAGCCTCATTGTCAAACCCCTTCTCTCCCTCCTAGCTAAAGACATCCCCTCACCTCTCCTCTGGACCCCCGAATGCCAGTCAGCCTTTAAAGAACTACGCAATGCCCTTTGTTCAGCACCTGTCCTAGGAACCCCGGATTACTCCAAACCATTCTTCCTCTACACGCACGAGAGGGAAGGATGTGCATTGTCTGTCCTGACACAATCAATTGGTCAAAAACAACGCCCTTGTGCATATTTCTCTGCCACCCTCGATCCAGTAGCCAGAGCACTGCCAGCGTGCCTGCGCGCTGTGGCAGCTGCAGCAGTATCGATACGCCAGAGCGAAGGAATAGTACTCTCCAATCCAGTCACTGTTTTAGTACCCCATGCAGTCGACACACTACTAAACCAGACCAAAACCCAACACTTGACTAGCGCCCGACTGACAGGATATGAGTTGACCCTGCTAGCACCGCACATTACCCTAAAGCGATGCACCACCCTCAATCCAGCCACACTGTTACCCCTACCCGAAAATGATCCTAGCGTGACTCCACTACACGACTGTGTGACACTAACCGATGAACAAACAAAGTAGAATAGATCTCAGAGACACCGCCTTTCTAGAACCAGATGGAGAACTATGGGTGGATGGTTCGTGCAGCAAACTCCCCGACGGCACCACCTCAGCTGCATACGCTGTCACCACAGCCCGAACCATTCTGGAAACAGCCCGTATTCCCCAACGTTCAGCCCAGGCTGCAGAACTCATTGCCCTCACACGAGCATGTATCTTAGCGACTGACACGACAGTTAACATATACACCAACAGCCAATATGCCTTCGGGTGGTTCACCATTTTGGGATCTTATGGAAAGAAAGAGGGTACCTGACTTCACACGGTACACCCATCCTGCATGGAGATTTAGTCTCCGCCTTGACGCAAGCAGTCCTCCTCCCCAAGTTAGCAGTGATAAAATGCCAAGCACATAGGAAAGTGACTGATCTCATTGGACAGGGAAATGCACTAGCAGACGTTACTGCCCGAGCCACGGCAGGAGACAGAACTACGGCACGAATGTATGTGACCAGGTCACAAGCTGAACGATGGACTGAAGGGACATACAGACTACAGGCACACAAGACGAATTGACCGAGTGGGAAAAGGTGGGACTAAAAGACGAGGAAGATTGCTGGAGAACTAAAGACGGAAATAAATGGCTGTTACCCAATGCCTACCTCATCCCCATATTGACCATGGCACATTTACCAGCACACATAGGCTCCACCCCCATGATTGAACTAATCACCAGAGTATGGCATAACGTCAAGATAGCAGAATCTGCAAAACGCCTAGTACAACAATGTATAGTCTGCCTACAACACAACCCAGGGAAGGGGACAGTAGTACCACGGGGAGGGTTTGGAGTCCCTGACCACCCCTTTGAAATCCTTCAAATGGATTACATTCAACTAGAGAGATGCCTTGGTCTAAAATATGTCCTGGTGGTTGTGTGCGCTTTTAGCAAATGGGTGGAGGCATATCCCACCCGCGACAATACCGCCTTAGCCACTGCAAAAGTATTGCTGAAAGAATTCTTCCCCCGATACGGCCTTTGCAGAATTTTATGGAGCGACAACGGCCCCCACTTCGTAGCCGAGGTGATACAGAACATACTGAGAGGGTTGGGGTAAAACAAAAGTTCCATGCCGTCTTCCACCCCCAATCAGCGGGCCTGGTAGAGAGACACAATGCAACGTTGAAACTAAAACTAGCCAAAATAGTTGCCACGACCGTGTTGAAATGGCCCGACGCCCTCCCATTGGCATGGTTATCGATGCGCTCCACCCCAACCAAACACCGACTGACCCCGTATGAGGTGGTCTTCGGCAGGCATATGAGCATTTGGGCGGCACCAAGACCCACCTCCATTAACGATGTCCCGAACATATTAATGTCGGATTACTTGCATAAATTGACAAACGAGCTAACAATTATCCACCAACAGGTGCAGCAAGCCTTGCCCGACGTATCCAGGGGCCCGGGACATGAAATAAAGCCAGGCGACCATATATTAATTCGCAACTTCCAAAGAACGAAGAATCTGGAGCCTAGGTGGACGGGCCCCTGGCAAGTCCTGATCACCACCCGAACTGCCCTCCGAGTGCAAGGAAAACGAAACTGGCTGCATGCCCATCACTGCAAACGAGTCCCTCCAACCCTGGCAACCTGTGAAGGGGTGGAGGTGCAAGAGGAAGTACTCGCGAGAGACCGACCAGCTCTGAGTTGCTACCCACAAGAAGACACCCTCGAACTATCAGAATTTCCCGACCCCACGGTGCCATCCAGGAATGGGTACAACCCAAGATCGACGAAAGGAGGGAGCTCCAACAACCAGGCCACTAACCAAGTCAAGGTCTCAGATCAGTAGCACAGTCAAACAACGCTACCAGGAAAGCGCCAGACAAAAGTCTGTGGTCCTAACAGTTGTTGAGCTCCTCGAAGATGATGGAAGAAACTGAACACCTGCAAAACCACCGCAAAGACACCAAGACTGCTAACCTGCACAGCACAAAGACAATTGCACTTGTAGCCGCATTTCTCACCTGTCTCCTGCTAATGGTCGCACTCTGGATCATTGAAGAGAATGCACCTGCATACAGAACATTGTCACCCACCATGCAACCAACCACCAAGAAAGAACACTACCTGGTATCACTACCGCCACATCTCCGAGAACGACGCAAAGAATTCTGGAATAATTCTTTCGTGCAGATGTTGCACCAACACAATCTTGCCACCAATGCTACCAACTGTTGGGTCTGTGGGCTGTTGCCACATGCCACTGAACATTCCATCCCTTCGCCCTTTTCTATTCACGGATCTTGCCTTGCCTGGATGATGCTCCTACAAGAAAGTTACAAAGACAATGCCACTTCCGACGGAACAATCGCCCAGTTCTACAACGAGTTCTGGCGAAACAAAACAGGAACGACAGCCGCTCCCTTCTGCCCTCACCTTCAATGCGACATTCCAGATTGATGTCCCCGCCAAAGAACGAGTGGAAATGCAAGTGTTCAATAATCCTAACAGAGCCACATTTTCCTACCTGAAGAAAAGAACTGCTGCAACACTGACTGTGGCCCTATCTGTGGTGAACGTATCTGGCCTTGTATGCATTGAAGGCCGTGGGACTAAGAATGTGGGTCACAGCACCTGTAGCATTGTAAGGACTTTGAACACTGCCAACCCTCCAGCGCTTGTTGCATCACCCAATTTGTACTTTGTTTGTGGAACCAAAGCCTACACCTGGCTCCCAAGAAACTGGGGGGTCACATGCTACATCGCCTTTGTTTTGCCACCAACCTACACAGCCCCTGCAGAGCATCATCGAGAAAAGCGTTCTAAAGACATTGATCAAGCAGACTCTGCCTCATCACAGTTCCTCGACGCAGCAAAAGGGCTCGTCCCGCTATGGGGTCCGATGGCGAACAGCCGAGCCATCAGACATCTGTCCCAAGCGGTAGAGACCGCCCTGAACGTCACTGCTGGCATCCTCACCAACAACACTGCTGAGCTCCAAGCGGTCCGTCTGGTTACCCTGCAAAATCGCATGGTCCTGGACGTGGTACTAGCGGACCGTGGAGGAGCATGCCGCATCATCGGTGCCAGCTGCTGTGTATACATTCCTGATAATTCACCTTCTGTCTATGAAGCAATCGAACATCTCCATAGACTATCTTCAGAAATTCATCAAGGATCAGAGACTTGGACAATTGGAAGTTGGCTTTGGGGCATCTTGAAGGAGTGGGGTTGGAAAATATCAATGATTCTCTTGGTCCCAGTATTGACAATATGTGGTTGTTTGGGTATACACTGTATACCACCTTTGTGTTCTCTTTGCATAACTACCTTACACCCTAAGACTATGGACACTCAGCTAACAAAAATGAGTGATGTATGATCAAGAGATACAGGACATTATGGAGATCGAAATAGACTGACAAGCTGGCTAGTTATGTTCAAAGGGGCCACTGTTAAAAGCAAAATGACAATTATGAACATTACCTGCGCCATCTTGTCTGGTGGAATTCTATGTGCACATAAGTTGCAGTCATTTTAATCTATCACAGCCATTTTGTACTCTGTTGGTCACCTTTGTTTCACCCTGCCCGTACTAGCATCCCTCTGACCGACCTGGTATGTGTGCTGGGGGCTATAAACTCTATTGACACAACAAACCTCAGCACCAATTGCTGCCACAAACTCGTTTTTCCTCTCATCCCCGTTTTCAGACAAGCCTTTGGACGCTCTACCCTTCACTACACCTAGTTACACAAACAGGTTCCAAACACCAAAAAGACTCTTGCAACATGATTTATTGCACTGCAAACAGCAAGACTTGTTGTTACCAACAATGGGACCTGTTTTTATCAACAGAACGGACTCTTAGATCTGACCGGTCTCACATGTTTTAGACCCTGAAGCAAGGTCCAGCTGCAAGATAAGATTGTTTGACCTGGGTGGGAAGAGAATTACTGTTGGGCTTGTGTGACAACCTGCCCGGGGCGGGGACCCCAAGCTTGTGTAACCATGTTGATCAAACAAATGCATTGTGTCAAACCTGTATAAAAGGAAGAGCCAAGGGAGTTGTCAGCAGAACACTTCCCTCAGACATCCCGGTGTCTCAGTTGACGTGATCTCCTCATGAGAAATGAACCATTTTCTTCTCTTCCAGTTTCCAGCGCTTGCCTCATTATTTTGATAGCGAACCCAAAGTGAATTAGAGGTGGAACCCTGCACCGGGCAGCATTCAGGGTCTTAGAAGACTCGCTGCCTTTCACACCATGCCTCACCAATAACATTAGCTTATCTCTAATTCACACTTGAGAATACTACTCAACAAGACGAATGGGTAAAGACCAGATAATACTTATCAGAACCCTGGTGTGCTCTCGTTGTTATTAAAGTATAATAGAGAGTGGTGTGCCGTAGAGTGGCGTAGCATGAAGAACAGGGTGGAGTGGACTGAGGTAGTGGGTTTGACTGCAGTGGGGTTGTTTGGGTTAGATTTGGCTGGAGTGAGGCCAGACTGTTTTGGATCAGAGTGAGGCCAGACTGGAGTGGGGCAGATTTGATTGAGGCAGACTGGAGTGGGCCATACTGTTTTGAATCTGAGTGGGGCTAGTTGTTTTGGATTGAGGCAGACTGGAGTGGGCCAAATAGTTTTGGATTGGGGCAGATTGGAGTGTGGTGGATTGGATTGGGGTGAGTGGGTTAAATTGGGGTGTGGTGTATTGGCTTGAGTGGGGTGAATTGGTGCAGGGTGGATTGGGGTGTACTGTACGATGTGTTAGAGCATCATTTTAGAAAAATACACATATGAAAGAAGCAAGGTCGCTTTGCAATAACAAAATCCTCATTTTTTGAGAGCAGCGCCCACGGTCAAAAATCAAAAGAAAACATGAGTGCACAGTGAGAAAAGAACTTGGCAAAATAAAAAAGTTAACCATAGAAAATAAATCTTTGCAATTTTGTTTGTCCTGCTGGGCATGTTTTTGCCAGTCACACACCTGTTTGTAGGGCACGAAAAGTTGAATAGAACAAAATAGTACCTCAATCAAGTCGGGAGTAGCAGACGGGCACTGATTAAGTTGAATCAATCAGTGATTGGTCCCTGCTCCACAGAGAGGAATGGAAATTATGTTAGCCCTCCCTTGATGAATTACAAGGCTGTAAAGAGTGCCTCGCAAGCCAACAAATGTTAAGCAATGGTAGGGCTCCAAGCCTGCGCAAGCTTGAACCTAAAAATAGCTAAATAATTAAGTAATACCATAACAAAATGTGCTGCATAATTTGTTTTTTTTGTCACATAACGTAGTCAACCATGTTGCATAATTTGGTCCTCCTCTGCCGCTTAATACCAGTGTTCCTGCCAACAAGGACAATCTGTCCTACATTGCGGTGTACTGCAAATAAGCCATGGATGCACAGAATATGGTAATGATGGCTACTAAACAAGGACTTGAGATTACGCCAGGGTATTCCTTAATAGCCATGTGTGGACACCATATTCCAGATCTTCACACTCATGATTGATTTGGGGTAGCTAATGGCAAGAATGGTGGATATGTTTAGAATGGTCACATTCTCGGGCCAGTATATTTTTATTACCGTCTTTATTTTTATTAAGCATCCTTACTTTATATTTCATCGTACTGCTTTCTCACTCCTTTCTTTCCACTTTGTTGTTAACTGCCCGTCTTAGTTTCCCCTTTCATTCTTTCTCCTACCTTCCTCAGACCTCGCCTTTTTCCCTCTGCTTCCTCCTTTTCCATTCTCCTTACTTCCCGTCTAGAACACCCCTCCCCTTTTCATTCTCACACCATTTTCCAACTTGCTTTCATTTTTTCCACCCGTTTCCATCTCTATTTCTTTGTTGGTTACAAAGTATGTTGCCTTTAACATCGCGGGCTGTACCCTCTACTCCATCATGCTATTCTTCCAGTTATTTATGAAATCTTCCTCTCATAGTGATGGGGTCCATAATTTTACAATTTGAAGGTTGAGTTTCTCCCATATATGTAATCAAGCCAGTGACAAGGTCCAAGAAATGTTTGGCCTTGTAAAACGGCAGTAAGGCAGTGAAAGGAAAGGGTGGGTGCAGTGGGACTTACAACAGCACTGCTCCCAGAACTCGGTCAGGCCATGGTGGATCGTTGACCCCCGATTCACAAATCACTATCAAACCCCGAATCTTCTGTTATTTCGCCTCCCAATTTATTTTCAATTACACTGTGGATTCCTCCTTAGGGCCATATCTGGAGGAGATTATGCAATTCATGGCACGAGTATTCTAGCAGCCAACATGAATGAGTGGAACCGTATTTGTAAAGTGGAAACCTAGCGAGCGAGTAAAAGGGTTTCAGCATAACCTACACCTCTCCCCTTAGACTCTACACTGTGCTCATCTTTACTCATTCTCACTGGTTCCCTCTCCGGATCAGAGGTTGGAATCCCTCATCAGTCCAGTTCTCTTACTTATAATGTTTGACTTCAGTCACTGTCCGTTTTTTACGGTCACCCTCCATCTACTTCCTCCCTTTCTCCATGTATGGTCTTGAACAACTAGGCATTGGAATTAGGGGTGCTAGGGGTGGGGCTGCAGCCTCAAAATACCCATGTTGGAGTTCCAAGGTGGATGAGCATTAAAGAGGCCTACAAGCGTTTGTGTCTCGTCACATTTGCTGTGCCTTCAAAGACAGGAGTCAAGCGTCAGTCTTGTCTTCTGACAAATTGATGCTTATTCTTTGAACATGGAGGCAGGTGTTTACTTTTTTTCCCTTACTGAAAAGTGTGAGGATTTAGCAAAGCGAACTATAACAACCTTGCTGGTGTGAATGGAAAGGCTGTCGTTTTCTTCCAACGACATTTAATTTCCACACAGCATTTGTGCGCCATATAGTTTTATCTGGAGAACAGCATATCTGTGCAAATTGATTGGCCATTTCAATGTAAATGTGCTATCTGTAAATATGTGCTACCACAACATGCTTTAGTAATAGATTTGTGAAAGTGGGCTCATAAATGCAACACCAGCAACATACTACACCTTACTACCCTCCTGCCGCATGGACGTGGCTCATTTGCCACACATTCTTTGTGTGAGGCTTGAATTTCAGAATTTCTAGGAGTTCAATGATGTAACATCCATGACAGCACTCCCAGTCTGAAAACTGTCCCAGCACCACTGCTTGAACTGCTCCATAGTGATGTAGGTGATCTAGCCAAGATATCGTGTCACTCTGACTCACTAGAAGAAGCCATGCACGAAGCAACACAAGTCCCACCCAAGGAAATGGGCATAAAGAGCCAGGCCCAAAACAGCGCAGCTCACTAGATGCAACTAAGCAGGAAGTCCAAGAACTCCTGGCAGCCAGTACCCTCCAATCCCCATGGGCTTCCTCAGCTAAGTGCAGGCCAACACAAGGGAATCTCCTTTTTGGTCCCATTAAAGGCTGCCTAAGGACCTGAACCCCTACATTTCACCACACACATGCTCCAAATATTTCATGTGTATCTGGCATCTGTACTACAGCAAAGAGTCCCAATCATCACACATCCACATGTGGTCACAATTCAGATCTTCAACATACTCTTCATACTCAGCCAACAAACAATAAGAGGACACCTAGTCTTCAAATGCACGTTCTACAGTCCTGTTCACAACTGTTGGGGGCTAGCACTAAACATAACCCATTGAGTGCATGAGTGTAAGTGTACCAAAACCCTGTCTCCTATGTTTGCACAAGCCTTAGAGATGCACTGCAGAGGCATTTGTCATTTGTGTCTAGTGCCCATAGGCATACTGAATACACTTTTCATAACTTGTATACATAGGTCAGTGGAGCGGTGAAGGGATTAGCCTAGACTAGTCTTTACAGAACCCAGTCCTCCCCCACGTCCCATACAAAACACACTGGACACATGACAAACACTTCTTCATACATAACTGTGATATATCGATCTTGCAAACCATCTTTCACCCTTTTTAAACTCCTCTCCTCCATTTACCTCGCCAACAAGTTTGAACGTCAGACTCCATTTAATTTTCCGACCACACAGACCCAAGCCCAACTTCCTCACCTACAGATCTGACCTGCACATGACGGTGTCCACCTACATTCTCTTTGGGGGCTTCAACCTTCCAGGAAACGCTGCATGCAACTCCAGGTGAAATTAACATGGAAGCATAATCTCAACTAAATTCCCTAATGGGTTTCACAGTCTCATTTCCAATTCCTCCTGAAAATGTTTTGTTCATTTTATTTTCACCCTGTATGGCCGATTTGAGCAGAAAACATCTTGTGAGAACTGAGAAAATGGAAGTCTGCTTTGGCTGCATGCGCTGGGGGAGCAATGTTACGGGTGAGACTAGCCAAAGTATAAGGAAAGTACACTGAGCATGCATCTCGGACAACTCTGTACATGATGGTGTAGCTTGCATACAATTCTCATGCAGGATGACAACCTCACAATTTTTTTTGAAAAGTCCGTATTTACCTCTAAAAGGAAAGAGGAGAACAAATAAATAAAATCGCCCAGTGCTAGCCAAGCCACAATCTAGACCATGAAACCCTTCTTTGACTGAGCTGGCGACTGCCAACACACATTTCCTAGGGACGTTAAAGAAAACACGCAAACCACCTTCTCCCACAGGAAAACCATTTTTTTTTACTTTCTCCAAATGTCTCCCAAACACAGATAATAGAAATCAACAGGCCTCACAAAGGCATTCAAAACTTTCCTACCAATACACTGCATGAAAGCCTTGATGCTAGCCATCACCTCCATGCTCAAAGCCAATATTAGAATTCAACCACACATCCCGATGACAGCAGGCTGTCTTGGACCACTTCAAATTCTAGAAAAGAAAACAAGACCCTATGATACCCAATATAACAAACACTCCCTGACAGCAAGCAAAGCATACAATAGGAAGAGAGGTAGCAGAGACCCAACAAGATCTAAGACTTCTTAACAACATACATTCCACCTGGAACTGTTCTTCTCTGCCGCCAGACACAAACTCGATCAGCAAAGCCATACCTAGTGAACAGATCCTACAGCCGACAATTGGCGCCGACCATTCCTCCAACCCTAACTTAGTCAACCCTCCTATCCAACCTGATAATAAAATAATTCACGACACTGCTCCCTCTCTGCTTGGGATACACATCTCCCCCAATCAATCAGTGAACCACTATCACTACACATGCAGGGGCTCCCACAAATCACGTCTCCCACTTCCTCGGCCATATCATGCTCCTTCTCGGACATAAATACCTTTGTAAGGCAGCCTCAATATTCTCTTGACCGCTTGTCTCTACAACCTCTCTTCTTCGCTTCCCCTCACTCATCACATTAAATGTCTGACCATAATCCCATCACCTTAGATCGGGATACTACTAACTACTGCTCCAAACTACAGGACCCCTCCTTCACACACAATATTTTAGATAACTCCCCTCCCCATCACTTCTCTGCTCTAACACCACTCACACAAATACCCCCATACTCTATTCTACGCTGGATACTATACAATCTAATATACAGTTGTAGCAGGCTGATATCCTTAATCTTCTACGCATCATCTCCGACCTGGAACTCAATATGTTGCTCCTTTCGATCTACCACCAGCACTGTAATCTTCCCACTCGCCCTTCCGCAGTTAGTTGTGCATACTCCAGATCTCAACCTAGATGGAGATGCAAACCTAATTTAGACCATTCCACACGACCCAACATGCTTGTCAGATACCTTTCGACCCAAGATATCCTCTCCCTTCTCGCTTTATGATCCCTCCCACCATGTCTCACCTCCAGTTAGGATTCAAACCATCACCCAATTGCCAAGGATATGACATACCAAACCCAGACTCATTAATAAATCTAACCTCAAACTTGTCCCCATCTCACACTCTTCCACTACCGTTCCCAAAATCAACCTAAAATGCTCACTACTCTACTACAGATCTGCAGTAAAATACGCTGCCGACATACAGGACTTATTACTCAACTTGGACCTAGATCTCCTAATTCTCACTGAAACCTGACTAAAGGATTCCTCTTCTGCTATACTAGACATCCTGGTTCCACCCAGCTACTCTATCATCTGTCAAGATCGCGCTATCCGTCTTGGGGGCGGTATTGCTTGCATTCATCGATCTAACCTCTGTCAAACAATCACTTTCCTCTCCAACATCTGGCTGTGAATATATGATGATCAAGATCTCTACCAAAGACAACGCCACCTGCACTCCGCACACTTTCTACCACCCCGAGGTGATAATCTTACCTTCATTGAACAAATCATGGAGATCTCCACCAGCCTTGCCCCAAACAACAACCAGATTTTCCAAGGTGATTTCAACATTCATTGGAACGACATTAAGGATCCACTAGTGAATTACTTCAAGGCTTTCCTCCACGACCTCAACCTGACCCAAGTCTGTAATCGCCCTACTCATAAAAGGGGCCATCTTAGACTTAATCATAGCCAAGTAAAATACCATACTATTGGATTCTATTTCACCCTGCGACTGGACCGATCATCACTGCATCACCTTCTCCATTGTTGAAAAGGAAACCATCTGCTAAGGCCAGCCAGTGAAAACTAACCATTGGATCAGATAAACCTGAATCCAGACATGATATCCACCACCAGCCTTAACCTAGTCTCCTCCTACCGATATGGTTGTTGCTCACTAAGCACTACTTTAGCTCTATGTCTAATATCATGGACTTCATTGCACCCAAATGATTAAAGAAGAAGAACTAATACCTGGTTCAACTGTAGCCTTAACGAGTGACGCTGCACCCTTAGACTTGCAGAAAGTGTGGAGACAGACCCAATCTCTTTCAAACCTTAAACTGTTGCGCAAAAAAAGAAGGAACTACAATAGGTGCATCAGAAGTGCCAAATGAGCATATTTCCATCAGCAACTGGACACAGCCTTCAACCATCCAAAAAAAAAACTTTGAACTGGTGAAACAAACTAATGGGAAACGCAAATCCTCCACATCTGACATTACAACCCTACCCAATTGTCAAGCATTTTCCACCTTTTATTTTGAGAAAACTAAGCCAATTGACAATGAACTCTGCATTGCTGTGAATTGCTTACCGCCTGAAACCCTGCCACAATGCACCTCCATCTAGCAACCTTCTCTTTAAAACCTAAAAACAATGCCTCATGGTCCATCTTTCAGACATTTGAGGACTCTGACATCTCAAAACTACTGTCTTCCACTAACCTTTCCAACCACTTTAATGATCCTCTCCTCTCCAAATTCCTCAAGGAAACTTCACACCTCCTGATACCCCTATTGACCAGAATTATCAACACCTCTTATCCAAGGCACCATACCGGACTGTCTAAAAAATGGACAAGTCACACCAAGCCAGACGCAGACCTTTTTAATCCCAACAATTTTCGCCTCATTTCGAGCAACCCAACCCTAGCTAAGCTCCTGGAAAAATGTGTTCAACAACTCTGCAATCACATTGACCAGCACCAACTCCTCGACCACTGCCAATCTAGTTTTAGACCAGGTCACAGTACTGAAACTGCCAAAGTTCACATTGTTGACTATACTTTATGCTCTCGATCATAATGAATCCGGTCTTTTAATACTCTTGACCTATTAGCAGTGTTTGACACAGTCAAACATGAAACCCTCCTGTACCTCTTAGAACTTAGGGTGGGTCTCTCTGGTACAGTCTTAAAATGGCTCTGCTCATTCCTACAAAACAGATCTCAATGAGTCCTAATCAATCATGACTTATCCGATCAGACGCCGGTCACCATCTGCATTTCCCCAAGGTTCTTCACTTTCCCCTACCCAGTTTATTCTTTATATGGAACCCCTGACTGAAATCAAAATGCTCTAACATCTCCTACCATACATACGCTTATATGCAACTGTACATGAATATTACCTTCCCTAACGACATCAGCAATCTCAATAACATCTTGAACAAAACTCAACACTGGTTAACTCTTAACCACCTCAAACTTAACGCCCTCAAAACCGAATTCCTATTAATAATCGCCACCCAACCCATCTCTAACATCAAAAGACTGGCTCCTACTATTCACCGCCTTGAACTGTACACCACATAGCATCGATTCAGCAAAATCCCTAGGAACACTAGACTACAACCTCTCCACGCTGGATCGCATCAGCTCCACAACCACAGGGGCCAATTTTTATCTCCACGTCTTAAGAAAACTAAAGCCCTTCCGGCCCAATGCAGTTCTCAGGATGGCAGCCCATGCTCTCCAAACTACTATAAGGATGCTACCCTCATTGGTCTACCGAAAATAAAACTAGCACTGCTGAGGGCTACCCTCAATGCAGCTGCACAGCTCATCACAGGCATAAAGAAAAATGATCACATGAACCCAGCCCTCCACTCTGGCTACCCGTAAAATCTAGGATTCACCTAAAAATTGCATGTATGACCTACAAAGCCATCCACTACAACACTCCTCGCTACCTGGCTCAGAAACGAGTTCTATCTGGAAGGAATAGAGCTTCTCGTAGTACATGCTCCATACTGCTGAAACCCTAAAAAGTTCACAAAAAGAAGACCTATAAAAGAACTTTCTCCGGAATTGCCCCAAGAATTTGGAACTCTTCCCCCAGAGATCGGGACAATCCCTTCATTCTCTCTCTTCAAAAAACGGAGTCAAAATTAGAGAACTGAATACTCTCCTTCCTATCCGAGGCGACTATCCGTGCCAATTTGATTTCATTGCTGGCGTTTTCACTATGTCTTTGTATTATCTTTTCACACTGTATATTCTATATTTTGCTCCTTGAATATTTGATGCTATTTGTTATGTTGTACAGTGCTCCGACACCAAAATTTGTCATGTTCGCGCTTTATAAAACTTCATAAATAAAATACAGATGCGCGCCCCAGATCAGAACGCATCTACGTCACCTGCAGCATACTACTAAAGTCAACCCAATCCTCTCTCCAGCGGCCTTTAACATCTATATAACAACCCTTTGCCCTTCTGGCCTACAAGAATACGGAGCTGCATCACTATGTAGGTATCTACCAGAAAACATCATCCTTACATGATCTGACCATCTAACAAACTATGTTGCCACCATACAAGCTTGGAAGTCTAAACTAACTGAAACTAAACCCAACAAAAACCACGTTCATCCTCACTGCTACAAAGACTAAACAACAAATACAGAATTGGCTCATATATTGATTGCTTTGCACTCAAACTGTGGGAAGTCTCTTAGCTTCTACATATGTGCCTCCCTCAGCTTCAAGACCGACATTCCTCATAAGAGGGAATCACATCTACTCAGTGAACTCCACAGGTAGTCCTGTCACGGGTATAAAACCAAGCAACTGACAACGATTAGGTACTGATAAATGAAGCTTGGAGCAGGACCAAGGCTGATTTGCATATGTCTGGTTCCTGTCTAATGTGGCATGGTGGGCAAAAACACGATGGACTGGGTGGAGGCCAAGAGTAAAAACCAGTGGCTATTAATTCTAGCAATCCATCAGTTTTTCCCCCTCAGTTAAGCTAGTTTGCAGGCCTAGTTAAAATAAAATAAATACATCAAAAAATTATAGGGTACTTAACAGCCTGCAAGCCTTCCTATCAGTGCAATAATGCACTTTGAGTATTTGTATTAAGTTAGCCACTTATACACTGTTAGCCAGTGGCGTGTGCGGGCACCACCTCATGTTCATGCTTTCATTTCCGTAACCAATCATCCTACTGAATACAAATCGAATCACTCTGCCCCCGCAGGCCAACTCACACGTAGATCCCAACGTGGGCTTACTTGGGACGACATGCTTCTTTAAAAATGTTGTTATTTCAGATCGTATACTGACTGAGAGAAGTCCGAGTCAAGACGGATATTAACAACTGCTGCTGGAGACCGTGAATCCGAGGGTTGGGGGTGGCGGAGAGGCAAAAGGCCACAGCTATCTTAGGTGATTAGAATCCTATCGTGGCATGCCGCGGTCGGGTGGGCGCGGCCTGCATCCGGCACCCTGATACTCTGCTAAGCCAGGCGCGCGCTGCCTGCCCATTGTTCTCCCCGTGGTCCATGGGCGGCGGCGGCGATGGGAAGATGCGCACTGCTCACATGGCACGAGCCGAGAAAATCTCAGCATACGGGCACGGGCACAGGATTCCTGCACCGCGGGGAACCGCACCCTGGAAGGCGCTCCGACGGAGACAAAAGCAACCCGGAATTTTAACGACCGGCGCGAACCCATTAATGAACTGTAGTGCACATGAATCGCAGGTTGCCTGCGATCGAATTGTTGAGTTTCCGGATTCCGAAGGAAAGGCACCGGACCAATACGGTTACTCCAAACAATATTGTCAAAAGCTAACACGATGCAATTTCCTTTGTCAGTTAAGGGTGGACTCCAGTGTGGCCACTGGCGTAAAACCACCCCTCCCACGCCTCTCCATGAAATGCAATGTGTACATGAAGGGATAGGCCTGTATCGTTCGTGATCTGCGCGGAGTGCAACGCCGTTAACTTTAAAGAACCACGCCCTTTACCCATGTGCAAACAATGGGATGTACCCCTTAATAAAAGACCCCCCCCCCCAACTAAACACCCACCATCCCGTATCCCAGAATCGCTCCATCCCCAGGACTCTGGCGACGCCCAGTTCAGAGGTGCTCAGGATGAGGCACGCTGAAGCCATGCAAAGCGCCCAGACCATGCAACAGTTACCGCCGAGTTATGGTTTCCACCATCTTTTACATCCCTAAAGAACACGGGACGGACACCAGCTGGGATGCGAGGCCGCGGGACAGACCTTACGGCTCTTGACGTGAAAAACTCTCGACCAAAGCAAGAGGTTTGGTCACGTGCTGCCCTTTAAGGACCCCCGGCCTTCGCGTACTCCGCAAAGTAACGCAAATCAAGTTACGAGAGGCAGTAACTTGAAACGTTGTGCACGCCTAATAACCGGAACGCAATAACTGCCCCCCCCCCTTACCGTTGAGTTGCTCTATTGTGGCAGCAGACGGTCACCTGTGGGTTAACCGTGAGCAATATATGACCTGCCCCACTGATGGGGGCCCCAACATGGCCGAAGCCGGTCCGAGGCTGCTGGTTTCCCCCCTGTGGGGATATATGGCCTGCAATTCCGGTGCACTGTTCCTACCGGCACGGGACTAATGCTCACAGCTCATTGCATGTGGTGGGGCCCTGCCTGTGGCGCACACGGAGGAAAAACCCAAGAACTGGAAGGCGTCCAATTCTAATTACCAGTGGCTGGGATTAAGTCAAGCATTACACTCATTCTTGCTCCCCACCCCCTAAATCATGGCTTAGACTCAAGAAAGAGCCGCCGTGAGAAGCGTGGCACAGCAAGATGCAGCGATTTCTAATGCCATGTAATTGTCAAATTACCGAAAACGTAACGAGCATCATTCAATTAGGGTAGTGCAAGGGCAGTTATTAACCACCAAGCAGCATGGCGGATGACGTGATGGCATTAACTGATGGTACAGTGGCGTGAGCGCTGTTATTGATCCATACAAAGACAATCAGATGGCTAAGGACAGTAAGGGGTGCGGTTATGCATCAATTCTGTCAGACACATGAAATGCCAATACGTGGCATGTAAAAGTTGCAGCTTCATGCAAGGAGTTTATTGATTTTCTAAGTGTGGAAAAGACATTGTCTGTTACATAATAATGAGAACAAGATCTTGTTTCACAATGAGTCGTGTATAGGTGTTGTACACAAACGGCGTGGTAAACACGCTATGCAAGCACTAGTTGCCAATAACACGGTTATGATATATTATCACATGGCTTCCTATCCGAAGCATGCATATTCACCATGTAGCTCATGTTCTTTACCTTTAAATCAAAATCCCTGCAGGAAAGAAGTGTTTATTCAGGAGCTAAATGGAGATTGAAAACCGAATCCTATGACGAATTTAAATGTCAGAGGCAAATAATGACATCACAGATCTAAGCTTGGTTTACCGTATTTACCCCTCAAGGGGGTGCGCGCTTTCACTTGGCATTTTGGTAATGTGACCGCCAAGATTTTAAAATAATTAGATGTGAATGTCCACAACTAAGCACGGACAAGAACCCCTCCACGGGCGTGTAATGGCCCGGAGAGAAGAGGTCTCAGTGGACCAAGGGCATAACATGTTTTTAAATCAGGATAATGGATACACAAGTAGGTTTAATGTACTAAACATGTAACAGTTGTAGGTAACCATCACGGGTGCAACAGGAGGAGAGCTGGCAGCAAGTACCAAGCAGGCCCGTCCATTCGGCACCACAGACTCCAATTGAGCCTTCTTACACATTTGTGCATGCAAGTAAACGAGGCGCTGCACCAGAACCAAGCTTCATGACAAGTCCGCTACGGGTCTGAACACGGTTGATTTTCGTGAGATATTCCTACAGGTTCCACTTTCACGGCACATCGGTTAACGTTTCAAGAGGTCAGCTCTTGTGCAAACGCAAAGTGAGCAACTTGCGCGGCATCTAGGTGCTGAGGGCAGCTGCACGCGCCCTGTGTCTGAGGAGTCATTGCCGCATGGCTTGTTGCTAGGGTGATCGGGCATGAGCGGGTGTGGTCAGGATGTGTTGGGAGCTGTAAGGGAGGGGGGATTCAGGCTATTAAGTGTTGTAACCTCTGGCGTTACACTACCCAACGAAGGGCAGTAAGGGGGGGGGGGGGGGAGGAAGAGTACGGAGGTTGAGCTTCGGATTTCCCAACAATCACGCCGGCAATTAATGCATTATATGACAAGCAGGGCGCAGGATAAGGGCTGGAGGGAGAGCGGAAAGGGATAGGAATGCGGATTGGTATGAGTACTAACAGAAACAATATTTTGTAAAATAATCAGCATTTTTTAGGACTTTCAAAAACAGGTGTGTGTTTGTTTTAGTCGTGTGCATGAAAAAACATCCCTGGTGCAATCCAGGACACCACCATACCCGACCGAAAGTACCTGTACCCAACTATTATTCAGAAAATGCATGGGGGGGGGGGGGGAGGAGGAGGACAGACACCCCTAAACAACCCCTTAAGCTACGCCGTGTATTGACCTCGGAAGGATAGCAGGGCGAGTTGGTCTCCTCAGAATTAAGAGCCCCAACTACACCCCTCCCCCCCCGGGATGTCAGGAGCGAGCGCGAAACTCGCCGATCTGTGTTGGCGGCGACATAAGCGATAGAATAGATTTTGGAGGCGGCTCCTGAGGGGCAGATGGTACACTGGAAGAAACACACCCCTAGGTGGGACCTATAGATAGCGGGAACGGTAAGACCCAAAGCATTTTCGGTACTTGGATATTACCGAACGCTCTCGTATTCCAGCCCTGTTGCGCCTTTACCCATGCCCACTCGCGTGTACTTGGTGTGTGTAAAATCAGTGTTGGAATCACTCAAGCAATGGGAGCTATAGATTTGTCTTCCATTCGACACCACACAGTGCCTTAGAACCATCCATGGTCCTCTAGGCACACATACAGCCAGCTGCCGATTTAAACTGGATTCTTAGACTGGCTCGAACGGTACTCACCCCGAGAGGTGCAGGCGTGCTCTGACGTTTTCTAAACACACTTCAAGACGTAAGTTAAAGCAGTATGTATCCCCGCATGCACTCACACTACAAAGGTGTTTAACAGTTTATTAATGACCACACCCTGTGGGATCTTGGCAAGTGGCGGCCTATTACAGTTTAAGCGGTCCCTGGGAGTCAAAGGGCTCCCCCTGCACACTTCCATACAACAAACGTCTTGAAAGGATACCGCCAAGGAATGTCGCCTACAGCAAGCATGCGTTAAATACATACGTACTCCCGTGAAAGCCATGTGCTAGAAAAGTACCCAGGGCGCTCACCTGTCTGTCGGTCACCCCCTCCCCCAGCTGCTCCACGGTGCCGCTGCACTCCATGCCCAGGGTGGTGGGGGGGCTTGGTAGCCGGTCATACAGTCCTTGGCGGCCCATCAGGTCAGCGAAGTTGAGACCGCAGGCTCGGACCCGGACCAGCACCTCCCCGGCGCGCGGGGGTCCGGGCACGCCCTTGCGGGTCTGCAGCTTCACCTTATCGTAGCCGCCGTGGCCGGAGAGCACCAGGCAGCGGTACGTAGGCTCCGGTGTCGGCTCCTGAGCGGGTGCAGCAGCTGCCGGCTCCTCGGGCGGGGGCTGCGCAGGCTGCTCCGGCTGCTGCTCCTGGGGCTGCGCCGGGGCGGCCGCGGCTGCCTCCTCTCCGGACATGGCTGGGGAGCGGCCGTACGATGCTCTGGCGGACCTAGCGCGGAGCTGACGGGTGTCGTCCCGCAGGTGCGGCTGATGTCCTTGTGCCTGCGCAGCCGCGGTCCTCGCACGCTGGTTACTTGTCCTCGCTCCGGGAGGGATGCTGGCCTCGAGCCGGAGTTGGTCCTCGCGCGCTGGTAACTGTCCTCGGGCTGATGCTTCTCCTCTCGACGCTACCAGCTGTTCGCGGAAGGGAGGGGCGGCGGCTCGCGCTCACAGACACCACTGGGGCACGCGCAAGCTGAGGGCGGAGACCCGCGAGACCACGGCCTTTAAACAGCCATGTGAACCTTTAAAGGGGCCGCGAAGCACCGAAAGAGGAGCAAAAGTACTATGGAAGAGGCGAATGGATTGCTTGATGCCAAGCAATATTGAACAATACGTTAAAGGTTCAGATGGGGAAATAGACACGTGTAACAGAGAGAAATCTCACTTTGCAAGGGGCTCCTTGGAAGATGGGGGACCCGAGCAATTGCCCACTCTGTCCATGCCTTAAAACGTCTCTGATGAGTGTATGTTTGAATAGGAAAATAATGGACCAGTGAGATGAGTGAAACTGTGGCTGATTGGATACATTAGTTTATCAGGTAAATACATCAAAAGAGAAAGTAAACAATACATAATCGAAAGAAGAAATAATTGACCATAATAACATAGAAATTGAGGGACAGGTATACGACTACCAAAAATGATGGCTCTCCCAATGGAGCAGTACGGGCCAAACAGTTAGAAAATGCCCACCCCTTCAAACGAACAACCCCAATATGGTAGTGCCTTTCCAATGAAGTGGTCTTTTTGACGCAGTAGACTTGCTACTCATGTGTTCTGCTCAGGAAGACTCAGTGAGACAACAAGCAAGCTTTGGCAAAGCCAGTAAGCCATTTGGCCTTTTCAATGCCTTTTGTTTTCTCATGGCTTTTGTAAAATGTTATTGTTGGGCGAGCTGCCAGGCCCTCTCCAATATATGGAAAAAAAATCATTGTCTGAAAGCAAAAATATTTGTTTGGGCTCAAAAAAACACACACAGTTGCAGTGGTCCCTGGCACAGAGGGAAATGTTTTGTGTGTGGATTTGCTCCCTGTGAAAGGGCTGAATGCCATCACTTACAGTCAAGTTAGCAAATGTCTGAAGTGGGCCATGCTCTATGCTGTAGTGGGTGGAAGAAAAGATGAATGACACAACAACAGACCAATAGATGAAGCTGGCTAACTAAAAGCCCCTATAAATAACTATATTAGATATATAGTTTTAGTAGTATCAAAGGGTCTTGACTAACACCAGACCTAAAAAGAGGTGGACTGATGCATAAGCCAGTAGTTCTTAGCTACGGAGAATCATCCAGGTAAAAGTCAGCTTTATTTGTGCCTGTACAATGAAATGAAAGCAGGTAGACATAGTATATCGGCAAAACAGTGCTTAATTTGAGCCAGTGGTTTCCGGTGCTCAGCACCAGCACTTAATTGGCAGCACCAGCACTTACGACAGTCTGCCACGTGGTGGTGTTGTCTTACTAATTTAGAGAGGAGCACAGCAGTTTTTTATTAATTCAATATGCATTAAAATGACTAATATCTACCACCCAAGACATTTGTATAGCTTTGGGGGCATGGAACAGTCAGAATGATCACATTTGTAGGAGTGTGATGGTTAGCAGTTATGTTGTTACTGTCATTGGCAGCGCTGAGGAGCAACGGGTAGTGCAAACTGCAGTGGCTTCCTGACAAGGGCCCTGGCACTTATTTTATAACAAAATTATCTTTGCAATTAAAGCATTAATCCACAGAGCTATTTCACATAAAATACAGATCTGTGACCTATATTTGCATGCTATGCGCTGCAGCAAGGACATTAACACTGAGCTATTTTATGATGATTCAAACCTGTGATCAGGGTGCATATAGCTCCCTCCAGCAACTGTTTTAACCACCAGCCTTATTCTACAATAATTATAAACCACACACAGGATGGACACACATAGATCGTTGCAGCATGTGATTTAACTCCTGCAGCTATCTTAAAATGTAGTCTGTGAAAAATGAAGTAAACGAGAATGCCCCAGTGATGTCACTTTACTTAGCTGCCAAATGACGTTGTGACAGACTTTGCGAACACAATACTTCTAAACTGAGGACATTAGCCCATGAGAACCTAGAAAAGGCTCAGACCCAACAAAAACATCAATATGATAAGGGTAAGAAGTGGAGAGAGCTAAACCCTGGGGACTGGGCCCTACTTCTCCTTCCTTCCTCCAGCCACAAACTCCGGAAGGAATGGCAAGGACCTTATGAGGTGGTACGTAGGGTCGGAAACACTACTTACGTGTTACGGCTCTCCCATAGGAAGAGCCAGATGTACCACGTAAACCTGTTAAAAAAATGGCTAGGGCCTGTCCCTGAAAAGCCCTGTAATGTTTCTCTTGCTACCCCCTCAATGACCACAGTAACAGACACCCTTCTTAGTCCTGATTTAGAGCCCCAGGAGACAAAACAAATAGGGGATCTCCTACAGTCGTTTTCCGACGTCTTCTCAAATCAGCCCGGTAGAACCACCCTAGCAACCCATACAATACCTACCATTGCGGGGGCTGTTGTCAAACAAAGACCCTATCGGGTTCCTGAGGCACGTAGGGCGGCCCTAAAAAGGGAGGTAGCCGATATGTTGGCCCTAGGGGTGGTGGTACCCTCCAAAAGCAATTGGTGTTCACCGATTGTTCTGGTCCCGAAGCCAGATGGTAGTATCCGGTTCTGCATTGACTTCAGGGCAGTGAACCGGATATCTAAACAGGACGGGTACCCCCTACCGCGGGTCAACGAATTAATCGAGCACCTTGGTGAGGCTCGTTACATCACCACCATCGACCTCACCAAGGGTTATTGGCAGATCCCCCTTCACCCAAAAGACCAAGAGAAAACGGCCTTTTCCACTCCAGACGGCTTATTTCACTTTACAGTCCTACCGTTTGGCCTACATGGTGCCCCAGCCAGCTTCCAAAGGCTGATGGACGCTCTACTCAAAGAACATCTCGAATATTCGTCGGCATACCTAGACGATATTGTTGTGTTTAGTAAAACCTGGGAAGAACACCTATCCCATTTATCGGCCGTTCTCACTGAACTAAGGCTGGCGAATCTGCATGTTAACGCTAAGAAGTCCAGGTTCGCATATCAAAAAGTGAAGTACCTGGGGTACGTGTTAGGAAAGGGCTTGATCGAACCCCAAAGCGAGAAAGTCAGGGCTATCCAAGACACCCCATATCCCACCACAAGAAAAGAACTAAGGGCCTTTTTGGGGTTGGTGGGGTATTATAGGCGCTTTATACCCCTTTTTCTGACACTGCTGCCCCCTCACAGATCTGCTAAAGAAAGACATTGCTCCCAGTCGTCTTAAGTCACCGACCACCGGAGAGCTCTTGGCTTTCCAGTCCCTGAAAAACACGTTAACCACCTCCCCTTTTCTGCTAACACCTGACTTTCAGAAAACTTTCATCCTTCAGACCGATGCCTCGGGGATGGGGATAGGGGCTGTTCTCTCACAGTTAGACGAGGAGGGGCTAGAACGACCTGTTTTGTACATCAGCAGGAAACTCTTCCCCAGAGAAAGGGCGTATCCCGTAATTGAAAAGGAGTGCTTGGCCATCAGGTGGAGTATAGATAAGCTAAAATACTACCTAGAAGGGCGTTCCTTTCTGTTGTACACAGACCATGCTCCGCTCACCTGGTTACAGAGGAATAAGGGCACCAACGATCGGGTCCCTCGGTGGTTCCTGGCCCTGCAACCGTACCGTTTCCAGGTACTCCACCGTAAGGGTAGTGAGCAGGGCAATGCCGACTACCTGTCGCGTTTTCCACGGTCCCCCGATCGGGGACTCTTAAGGGGGGGCATGTGTCAGGAGGTCGAGGATATCGGGAGTCCGAACCAGCCAGAGGAAGGGGTTAACGCTGTGCTGTTGCCTTCTATACAGGCGGGTCTGGAGCCCTTTAACGAGAGCTCCTCGGAAGGGACCTCGGAGGCGTGGCCATTGACGCTGTACTCGGCCGTCCAATCCGGAGAGCGATCGGACGGAACAAGAGAAGTCAGCTCCCGCACGTATGCGGAAGGAGAATCCCGGGCGAGAGGAGAGCCGGAAGCGAGGAATCCCAAGGAATCGGACGGACGGAGAGAAGCAGAGACAGGAGTAGCGGACCCCGCGGAAGACGTCAAGCCAGGAGGCCAACGATACCGTGTTCCGCCCAGCCACCCTCCAGGAGGAGGGTGGCTTACAAAGGTACGGGCAAGACTACAGGGGTTCCAGGGCACGGGTAGGGGAGGGCGGTGAAAGCGAGGGTGGTTACAGCTGAATCTTCACGGTGTCGGTGGTCACAGGTGACTCCTCCTTCACTCCCCGCTCCCCTGTTTTGATAGCGTCCCGTTATCCCCCTGACGTGGTGTTCTTATTTTTATTTCCCTTGGCCTGGACGTCTACCGGTGACGAGATTGCGGACCTGCTGCGACACCAGGACGCCGTTACGAACCCAGAGGCACCAAGGGGGGAAGCCGGAGAGAGAACAAAATAAGGCACCAGCCCTACCAGAGGACTTTACCGTACTTGTGTAAACCAAGGAAATAAAACATCTCGCTATATAAACCCCCTATCTGGCCTCCTTACTGACCGTGAAACCCCGAATAGGAGCCCCCCCCTTACAGTCCGACTTCCAGAGTTTGACCGGGAGTAGAAGAAATCCGAGGCCGGCGAACCCTCACCGAATCCGCCCTGGTGAAGAGCATCGAGGGACCCCACGAGAAAAAGCTCTAGAAAAGTTTCTAAGTACGAAGGTAAAAACTGTGACCGGGAGGGGTAGCCGCTCAGGGCTCCATCGCGATCGGCCTGAAACTTTGACTTTGAGCCGGTCTATCGCAACCAGATATCCCAATATGGTGCTATATGTTTCTAAGTGCTATAAAGTGATAAATCTTTAAAAATTCATATCTCCGGTTCCCTACATTGGATTTTTGTCGTTTTGGTGTCATTTTAAAGAGAAAAATATTTCCTAGTTTTATAAATTGGTGTTGGATTTTTATTATGCATTGTGTCTTAATTATTTACTGAATTGGTGTTTTTAAATGCTTTACATACCTGTCTTTGAAGTTAAGCCTGCCTGCTCGCAGCCAAGCTACCAAGGGTTGAGCATGGGAATAATTTTCTTAGACCTATGCTGAGTCCTATCATGTGTTAGTGGCCTTATTGCCAGTGGCAGACCTACATTTTCCCTTACCAATAATCCACTTTCCAACATTTGGTGCTCAGCGGTGTGGATGAGGACTTGTGTTTAAAAGTACACCTTTCAGTAAAGTGAATTAAGATTATAAAAATCCTCTAAATTGCCTTAGAACAAAACGTTTGAGTTTGATTTTTGGAATTTGGACTAAACTGTTTTCAATCCATTGTTTTGATTTTTCCAAATTGCTCTAAGTCTGTTGTGCCTAGTTGTTGTGACCCAAAACCAGGGAACCATGGAGCTGGACCTGGCTAAACTGTCCCAGTTCAGGATGGCTGATCTTAGGGTACAGTGTAGGCTTAGGGGGCTGCCTGCTTCAAACAAGATTAGGAAGGCAGGGTTGCTTAAGTCCCTACAGGCCTGGGCTGGGGTAGCTGAGGAGATTCAAGGGGGGATAGAGGGTGTTCCCCCCAACCTCACCCAAGAGGAGGGTGAGGATGGTACCTCTTCAATTATCTCTAGAGTTAGCCATATGATTCCAGATGGTGGGAGTGGGGAAGGGTCCTTTACTCAGGAACCACCACTGTCCCTTGCAGAGAGACAGCTTGAGGCTCAATTAGCTTTGATTGCCTTGGAGAAGGAAAAATTGGAATTGGCTAAGAAGAAATGGGAGAGGGAGGAGGCTTTCAAAAGAAATGGTGGCAGTGAAAATGATGAAGATTTTGAGATGTCCAGGGGTGGTGCATTTGATCCCAAACTTCCCAAGGGTATAGTGCCCAAGTACACA
This sequence comes from Calotriton arnoldi, assembly GCA_963921515.1. Taxonomy (NCBI): domain Eukaryota; kingdom Metazoa; phylum Chordata; class Amphibia; order Caudata; family Salamandridae; genus Calotriton; species Calotriton arnoldi. The sequence goes on from CAWUFW010001659.1 coordinate 961,604, forward strand.
GAGGGGGATGACATTGACAGGTGGCTAGCAGCTTTTGAGAGGGCCCTTAGAATGAGTAGGGTCAACTCTAGGTATTGGGGTGCACTCCTGTGGGAGTTGATTCCACTAGCTGGGAGGGATAGGCTCCTGACCCTGAAGGGAGAGGATGCAGAATCATACCAGCAGATGAAGGCATGCTTAGTCAAGAGATTTGGTCTGACTCCAGAGCAGTACAGGGTGAAGTTTAGAGGCACCCAGAAATTGAGTTCAAAGTCTTGGGTAGACTTTGTGGATGTTTCAGTGAAGGCACTGGAAGGCTGGATTGTTGGTAACAAAGTTGACACATATGAGGGATTGTATAGTTTGTTTTTGAAAGAACATATTTTGACTCATTGTGCAGAAGAGAAGTTACGACAGTATCTAGTGGACTCTAAGCTGACAGACCCCAGAAGGCTGGGGGAAGCAGTTGATGAGTGGGTGAGAACCCAGGTTTCCATTCAGCACTGGGGGGGGGGGACCAGAAGAAAGGGGGACAGGTCCCTTCCCAAGGGAAAGCCCAGGGACAAGAAGGTTAAAAACCTAAGGAGTCCTCCAAAGACCCACAAAAACCTGCACAAGGAGGGGGGCCCCGAGCCAACCCAAATTCAAAGGGAGGGGGTATCATGGAAGGAATGGTAGGTTCTTTGATCCCTCAAAGGTGGGTAAGTGCCTTGACTGTAACCAGCCAGGGCATAAGCAAGGAGATGCTGTCTGCGCCAAGACGCTCCCCCCTAAGGAGCCATCCACAGGGATTGCCAGTGTAAGTGTAGGGGTGTAGAATGGTGCCCCAGAGAGGGGTAGTCAGGTGGTGGAAGCAACCTTAGTGTCCCTGGGTGGGGTGAATATTGCAACCCTTGCTGCCCTACCTCCAAACATGGACAAGTACAGGCAGAGGCCTACAGTGAATGGGACTGAGGTTGAGACTATCAGAGACACTGGGGCTATTGTAACTATGGTCCTGGATGAGCTGGCGCCTCCAGGAAGGTTGCTACCTGGTGGGTTTCACCAGGTGACTTATGCAGACAGCACTACCAAACTCCATCCTATGGGTGTGGTGGATTTGGAATGGGGAGGTGTGACATGCCCTATGAAGGTAGCTGTGTCAAAGGTGCTCCCAGTCCAGTGTTTACTGGGCAATGATCTTGAAGCCTCTGAGTGGTCAGAGGTGGAGAGAGGACTCCATATGAAAATATTGGAGCTCCCTGAGTGGGTATGTGCTGTGACTAGGTCACAAACTAGCCAAAAGGGAGGGGCTGGACACTTGGACCCTGGAACAAAGGGCAAGCATCCACGGACAAGGGTACTTGGCCTGGTGAGCCAGCCCAGGGAACTCCAGTGGTGCAGGAAGAATCTAACCCTGATGGGGAGGGTCTGGCCTCTGAGGGAGGGACTCCATCCCTGCCAGAGCTGTCAGATTTGGCAGAACTGACAGGAGCAGGTGGACCCTCCAGAGAGGAGTTCAGTAAGGGACAGCGAGACTGTCCCACCCTTGAGCGCTTGAGGCGGATTGCTTCTAAGCAAGAGGAGGGGGATGACAGTGGGTTTCACAAACTCTACTGGGAAGATGGATTGCTTTATACTGAGGCCAGAAACCTCAAGGAGGGGGCCACCAGGAGGTTGGTGGTGCCCCAGAAGTACAGAGAGTTCATCCTGACTTTGGGTCATGATATCCCCTTGGCAGGACATTTGGGACAGACAAAGACATGGAACCGGTTGGTGAACCATTTCTACTGGCCCCATATGTCTGAAAAGGTAAAGGAGTTTTGCAGCTCCTGTGTCACCTGTCAGGCCAGTGGCAAGGCAGGGGGCAAGACAAAGGCTCCCCTAATACCACTGCCAGTGGTTGGGGCTCCTTTTAAAAGGGTGGGGATGAACATTGTTGGTCCCCTGGACCCACCTACTGCATCAGGGAATAGGTATATCTTAGTGGTAGTGGACCATGCCACTAGGTACCCTGAAGCAATCCCTCTTAGAACCATTGATGCTCCTGCAGTGGCTAGACCACTGCTTGGTGTGTTCACCAGAGTCGGTTTTCCAAAAGAAGTGGTATCAGATAGGGGCACGAACTTCCTGTCCAGCTATCTGACTGCTATGTGGGATGAGTGTGGTGTCAACTACAAGTTCACCACCCCCTATCACCCACAAGCAAATGGTCTTGTTGAGAGACTCAACAAAACCCTGAAGGGCATGATAAATGGGTTGTCAGAGAAACTCAGGAGGAGATGGGATGTTCTCCTCCCATGCTTACTGTTTGCCTACAGGGAGGTGCCAAAGAAAGGGGTTGGTTTCAGTCCCTTTGAGTTGTTGTTTGGACACCCTGTGAAGGGGCCATTGAGCCTGCTGAGAGAGTGTTTAGAGAAGCCTCTTAAAGAAGAAAAGGACAATGTGCTTTACTATGTGCTAGGCCTGAGATCTAGAATGGCAGAGTACATGTACAAGGCAAATAGGAAACTGGAGGCCAGCCAGGAGCTGATGAAGCACTGGTATGATCAAACGGCTACTATGCATGAGTATACTCCATGACAAGTGGATTGGGCCCTATCCAATCTTGGAAAAGAAGGGTGAGGTTACCTATTTGGTTGACCTTGGCACCCCCAGGAACCCTCATAGGGTCCTGCATGTGAATAGATTGAAACCCCACCATGACAGGGCAGATATGACCATGTTACTGGTCACTGATGAGGGAGTGGAGGAGGAAACTGAGCCAGTGCCCGACCTCCTCTCCACTAATGTGCAAGATGGGTCAGTGGAGGGAGTGGTACTCTCTCCCAAGTTGACAGACCAGCAGCACAGAGACTGTAAGCAAGTGCTGGAGCAGTTTGCTGGCCTGTTCTCTTTGACCCCAGGCATCACTGAGTGATGTGTGCACCATATTGACACTGGTGACAGCCTACCTGTCAAAAATAAACTGTACAGGTTGTCTGACCATGTCAGAGCCAGCATTAAAGCTGAGGTTGCTAAGGTGCTGGAATTGGGGGTAATTTAACCGTCTGAGAGTCCATGGGCCAGTCCAGTGGTGCTGGTACCTAAACCTAATCCTCAGGGGGGACCCAAGGAGTTAAGGTTCTGTGTGGACTACAGAGGATTGAATGCAGTTGATCCAGCGCTAACAATAAAAATAATTCTCCTATTATGCTTTGGTCATCCAGGTGCAATTATTTCTCTAACACACACACTATATCCATATGACGGTGGGGCCCATAACACCGCATATAGATTCACTTACTCATTTGTTCCCTGGATTTCCTCCGTCATGAACCTAGGAGAAAAACGATTCGCTGGAAGGAGACGGGATACCTCTTTTATAATGACATAATATTTCTCATTTGCTTTAAGGTATTCCGCTCATTGGTCGATGGACCAACTAGTAGGAATCAGTTGATGGTGATTAAGACCAGCTCAATCACAATGAACTCTTTTACCATTTCATTATTAATCATTAAGCTAAAGAAAATCACTGAGTCATTTGTTTAAAGAATAATAAAGTTTATATAAAGTTTTGAATGCAGGAAATTGAGATTAAGCTTATTATTCAGATCATTGCATTTATCATCAATATAAGAATAGTTTGAAATTGCAAGGCACTTTTATTAGACGGAAAAATGAGGTTATCATAATAAGAACTCTATAGATCAATCTATCTATCTCTCTGGGGAAAGCCTAATAATTCTAATAAAAATCTATCAATAAAAGTTCTCCTAAAGCAGCATCTTTATACTCAACTGGAAAAGGAAAATAACAGCAGCAGCATCAGCTCGTCAGCATCAGCAACCGCAACTTCTCCCATCTACAGCATCTAACTTCTTCAGCATCTCCCGCAGCATCCCGCAGCATTCTAACCCCTCCCACCAAGAGTAGGTCTTCTTATACCCTAATTCTAGCTTACAGCATAAAATGTTTCTTCTTACATGGCGCGATTCATTCTCATTGGTCAAAAACTCAGGTCCATATACATTTTAATCAAACTTCCTGGTCTTAACCAGTTCCGTGTGGAATGTCCATGCAAGCATCGTTTCCCACAGTTCATGCACTTGCTCATCCGTTTCGATCAGTCCAAATTGTATCTTTTTCTGTTACATTTTGTATAATACAGTTCCGTCTATTGATTCAGCCAGGCTTCTCACGCTTCTTGCTGATCATCTTGGCACACATCTGCTCAGAAGGGTCACAGCAGCCTTGACCATACTTTCATCTTAGCCTCTCGGCATCAGCACGTGATCATCCCTTTTCCACAGCCTCTCTCCTCTATCACATGGTCTCATCCGCTCATGCGCACTCTAGTAACTCGCGGCCATTTTATATTGCTGCTCGGCAGGCCTAAGCGCACTATTTTCAAAGATAAACAAAATGTTATTAAAACAAAGAAATATAAACCCTTTCGTTTCCCTCCCGTCTTTCTACGTACCCCAATTAGGTATTACCTAGCAGAAGCAACATATAAAGCTGTCCCTTACTTACCATCGCTTTATTTTGCAACCACACGTTTTATTTAAAAGCACAAATCATGCATTTATTATTAAATTAGTACGCAAATATTATGTTATGTTAGAAACGTAAACAATTATAAGTCAATTAATTTGCACACTGAATTGCGTGTTACCATTAACCCTTAACATACATTGTTGGTTATTTACTTAAACGAACATGTTTATTAATATTGTACGAAAATATTAGGAGGTTAAAATTTTTACATTTACCCTGCTCCATCAACTCCCCCTTTGGTGATTTTTAATATCACCACAAAAACCCAAGTTATACAATTTTCTCAGACAGCATATATCTTTTATCCGTTTGCTTTTGTTAGTTTACACAACTGTATCCCTTTCAACTTGTTTCTTCGTTTTCTTGTACATGTTCTCTTTTATTTCTTCTAACTCTATTTCACCCATTTCTCTCTCTCTTTCCTTGTTTATCATGTTTTCTTTTTCTATCTTATTCTGCCTTCTTCTTCTCTTTATACATGTTATTGCAAGCTTCAGTACTAATATTATTATTATTATCATGGTTGCTATTATTATAACTTTCCCTATTATTAATCCACTCATTCTTGTTAACCAATTTGTTACAGAAGAAAACCCTTTACCAAGTTTTCCCCAAACACTTTCAACCTCCAGTGGAACAAGTTCTTTGTGCAAATTTGTAATATTTGTTATATACTTCTGTATATTTTCGCTCTTATCTGGAATGTAAGTGCAACAATGTTGGACTTTCAGCATTCCACAGACTCCGCCCTCTTTTGCCAAAAGAATGTCAAGGGCAAGACGATTTTGCATCACCATAGCTCTCATGGCAACCATCTCGGTATTTACCATTAAGAACCCTCCAGCAGTATCTGTAGATAAACGATCTACCACTGTGGATAATTTCCGAATTCTAAATGCATTCAAAGATATTCCCACTGCTGGTATCAATGCACCAAAAATATCACCTACTATTTCTGAAAAACTTTCCCTTTTTCTACGTGTAAAGGTATTTATCATTTTGTGTGTTCCTTTTTCTTTTCTATCCACATGAAAAATCTTTGGAAAGACCAGGCCTAAGTAACATGACCCATACCAATGGTCCGGCAACCTATAATAAGCCCTGTTTCCGCAAATATAATAAATCCCTGGAAATATTGGATCTTTTCCCCCTTTAAATCCCCATCCACCTAAAATTTGGTAATTGTCATGGCAATTGCTGGAACCCACAAAATAATTGTCATATCTTGTCTTATTTCTTCTAATGCACAACCTTCCCTGTTGGGGCCAATCCAGAGTCATAGCTGCATTTGTCTTTTTCTTGTCATGATGGTCTTCCTCAAACGCCCAAAGAGGTGTTTTTGTCTCTTCTATCACTTTTCTTTGAAATTTCACTCTTCTCTCTTCAACCATTTCTAAAAATACCTTTTCTTCCTTCTTTAACTCACAGGTAAGGTTGTACCTAATTATACTATCTAATGTTAAAATCTTATCTTCTAAGAAATATTCACCAAACGTCTTTCCCTCTTTTATTTTGTTAAGCTCGGGAACTACAGAAACCTTTGCAAAAATCTTATTTATATCAGTGTAATAATATTCTAATCTACCTGTTTTATAAAATAAACTTGCTAAAACACTACATGTTATTCCATACGTCAAAGGGAGGTGATGATAAGTCACACCCTCTGCTACAGATGCAGGCAACTGCATACAAACATAGCAATCTCTTACATCCATTGTTTCTACATACTCATATAGTAATTTAGTAAAAACATTCTTTGAAAAATCTGTTATTGATTTGTCCTTATGTAATTCTGCACTACTCTTTAAAATAACTGGCTCTTGAGTGTTAGCTCCTTTTTCTTTCTCAGTGTTATTAGACTTTTCCACTACAGCTAAACTAATTGGAATAGTGATTGCTAAAACCACCCATACTGTTATTAATAAACCTGTACAAAAACAGCACATCTTGCACCATCTACTTAAAAACTCACATTTACATTTTCTATCTCTAGTATTCTCCATTTTGTCTTATAACCTTATTTATTTGTTTTTCTAGAAAATTGTGTCACTACACCTCAGAAATGACTTGCTTGCCACTCTGTACTTCCAATATTTTGTCTTTGCTTGGTACTTTCTTTTAATTCTTTCTCAGAATTCTTTCTTTGTCACATCCGGTAAATTCGTCAGTTCAGTGTTTTGTCAAATCCGGTAAACTATCTAAATTTCTTCAGGTTTGTTGCTTCAGGTTTGTTGCACTTCACTTTCTCCCATCAGGTTTCTTTGTTCTGGGTTTTCGTGAGTGTTCAATTCTTCTTTGTGACTAGTCAAAGCACGATACAACCATTCAGGCGATCTATACTTTTGATTTACTTTCTTTATTCTTTTCGTTTTCTGCAAGTGTTTTCCACCTTGTTTTTCTTGCTCTTTTTGACTTGTTATTTCATTCACTTGTTCAGCACTTTTCCCATCCAACCTTATGATTCTGTATCTTAATTTTCTTACTTCGTTGGGCCAATTGTCTCCTTTTCTTGGCCTTTTTGCTTCACTTCCTTTTTCCTCTCTTTCTGTTTTCCAATTTCTTTTTCTTGTCTCTAGTTTTTCATTTCTTTCTTCTCCACTTTCTTCAGACTCTGTTTCAATTCTTTCGTTATTTCCTCTTATTTTGAAACTTATAATTTCATTTTCTTCTACTTGTGGTTCTTTTCTTATCTTCCTTCGTTCACCTATTTCTGTCCCTCCTCGAGGTTCTTCCGAATTTGTGTCAGTCTCTCTATCTGCTTCTAAATTTCCCTGTTCTTGTGTTTGACTATCTGTCCCTACTGCTCCTCGGGGTTTTTCCGATTTTTCTAGCTTTTGGTTTGAAACTCTCCCTTCTTCATCTATTAATATTATCTGCGAAGGAATTTTACCACAACTTGTACTTGGTTGTTCACTGTCACTATCTTCTTGCTCAGTTTCTTCTCTTATGCTTTCAAAATTCCACTTTCTTTTTAGAATTTCTTCACCTTCCGAATGTTCTGTATCAGATTCTGAACTGGTGTCAGATATTTCCAGATGTCGACTTACAGGTCGATCTTCAAATTCTGGAACTTCAGCTATTTCTTCTATTTCCTCTTCTTCTTCTATCGTTGCACTTGTAGTTGGGTCTTCCAGATGTCGACTTACAGGTCGATCTTCAGGTTCTGGCACCCTGTTTGTTTCTTCTTCTCTTTCTGATGCTGAACTGTTATCTGATATTTCCAGATGCCGACTCACATGTCGATCTTTAGGTTCTGGAACTCTGATGGTGTGGCTGGCATGTACCCAGTGTTTCACTCCTGCACACTTGACTGCGGTGGTCGTCACTAGGATCACTTGTCGTGGTTCGTCCCAGCGAGGAACCAAACAGTTTCTTCTCCGGTGGACTTTTATTCGAACCCAATCTCCTGGATTCAAGTCGTGAGCTGGTTTTCTTTCAAGAGTGGTCGCATCCGGTCCAACCTGATGAAACACAGAACGCACCACATCAGCCAATCCTTTGCAATAATCCAGCACTAGATCATCAGTTATAGTCAGTAGCTTGTTGACAGGTACTTGTGCTTGTCTCATTGCTCGTCCCATGATTATTTCATGTGGACTGAGTCCAGTTTTCCTTTCCGGAATACTTCTGATTGTCATCAGAACCAATGGCAAAGCATCTGGCCATTTCAGTCCTGTAGCTTGACACATTTTTCCTAACCTGTTCTTGATCGTTCCATTCACTTGCTCTACTATTCCAGAAGCCTCTGGTCTGTATGCACAATGCAGTTTCTGTTTAATACTAAGTGCTTCACAAATCAGTTTAACTAATTCGTTTTGGAAATGTGTTCCTCTATCTGTTTCAATCGTGACTGGAAAACCATACCTTGGAATGAATTCTCGCAGCAAAAGTTTTGCTACTGTGATACTATCATTCCTTCTTGTTGGATATGCTTCCACCCAACGGGAAAACAAACAGACGACCACTAGAACATACCTCAATCTGCTGCAAGGTGGCATTTCAATAAAATCCATTTGCATTCTAGTGAAAGGACCCCCTTCTCGTCCTATTCTTCCTAGACTCACTACTGTCTTCCTTCCTGGATTTAACTGTTGACAAATAAGACATCTCTGACAAAGACTCTCAGCTATGGCTCTGAATTTTGGATTGTACCATGTTTGTCTAAAAAGTCTGATCATTGAATCTCTCCCAATATGGGCTTGCCCATGGTACATCCGTGCCATGTCAGAAATCATGCTATCAGGCATAACTGGTCTCTCATCCCTGTAAACCCATACATCAGTTTCTTCATGTTTTCTACATCCTGCTTTTAGCCAAGTATCTTTTTCTTCGTCCTCTGCAGCTTCTTGTAACTGTCTCACCTCATCCCATGTTTCAATAGAGTTAGTAAAAAGCAAAGGACAAGAAATATGCTCTCTTTCGCGACATTTATTCAAAGAAACCACATTCTTTGCACAGTACTGTGCCATCTCGTCAGCATATTTATTGCCAACAGTAATGTAGTCTTCCCCATTTTTATGTGCATTGCACTTCACAACAGCGATCTGTTTAGGCAGCTGTATCGCCTCAAGCAACTTTTTCACAAAATCTCCATTTCTGATGGGCGTCCCTGCAGACGTCAAGAAACCCCTTTGTGACCAAATCTGACCAAAATCATGCACGACCCCAAAGCCGTACTGGCTATCTGTCACAATCGTAACCCGTACATTTCTTCCCAACTTACATGCTTGAATCAGAGCTACTAATTCTGCAACTTGGGCAGACCGTATACCTTTCAGACAAGATGCTTCCAATACAGTTGCTACTGTGCAAACTGCATATGCTGCACTTAGAACTCCATCACTCGTTCTCAAACATGAGCCATCCACAAACAGAATATAATCTGATTCTTTCAAAGGCTCATCTCGTATATCAGCTCTTGGTTTTGTACAGTATTCGAGCACATTCAGACAATCGTGATCTACTTCATCCATTTCAATCACATTCTCTTCATCTGGCAATGATGTTGAAGGATTCACATTCATACATCTGTCAATGGTCACATTATCTGCACTCAAAATTACCTTTTCATACCTAGTCAGCCGACTATGTGTCATGTATTGGGTTTTCGTTCTTGTCAAAAGAATTTCCACAGAATGGGGAACATACACTCTCAATGGATACCCCATCACTATGCCTTCACTCTGTTCCAAACTCACACAAGTAGCAGCAACTGCTTTCAAACATCCAGGCAACGCTTTCGCTACAGGGTCTAAAACAGCTGAAAAATATGCAATTGGTCTTTTCATAGTTCCATGTCTCTGCACCAAAACTGAAAATGCACATCCATCTCTTTCACTGCAATACAGCTCAAAATCTTTCTCATAGTCAGGCATTCCCAATGCTGGAGCCTCACACAATTTCTTTTTCAACTCTCTGAATGCTTTCATTTCTTCATCATTCATTTCAAAAGGATCTTTAACATCCTTCTTTGTCAGTTTCTGCAATGGTTTAGCAATTAGTGAAAAACCGCTTATCCATTGTCGACAATATCCAACCATTCCCAAAAACATTCTTACCTCTCTTTGTGTCATTGGAGCTCTCATTCCTTGAATCATTTTTATTCTTTCTGTCGTTACCTTTCGCACTCCTTTCTCAATTTTATGCCCTAAATACTGGACTTCTTGTTGACAAAACTGCAATTTTGAAGGGGACACTTTATGTCCTCTTTTTGCTAAATGATTCAGCAAAGCAATTGTATCATTGACACATGCTTCTTTTGTTTTTGATGCCACCAGTAGGTCATCAATATACTGAACCATTACTGACTTTTCTGGCATTCTTAAATCTTCCAATGATTTCTTTAGGATCTGATTAAAGATTGAGGGACTTTCTGTGTACCCTTGAGGAATTCGGCACCATGCCAAAATACGCTCTCCAAACCTAAACGCAAATATTGGCTGGCTATCTGGATGCAATGGAATAGAGAAAAATGCATGACATAAATCAATTACTGTGTACCATTCTGCTTCACGTGGAATCTGGTATAGAATCACAGCAGGGTTCGGTACTATTGGGCAACAAGGCACAACAATTTTGTTTACCTTTCTTAAATCCTGTACGATTCTATATGTTCCGTTTGGCTTTTTCAGTCCCATTATTGGCGAATTACATGGACTGCTCATAATTTCTTTTAGAATCCCTTGTTCAATCATTTTATTTATTACTGGCGTTATTCCTTCAATTATTTCTGGAGTCAATTTATACTGGGGCGTATTTGGGTAACTCGTTCCTTCTTTTACTGTTATTTTAACGGGATCTACTCCTTTCATTAATCCTACATCTTCTCCTGTAAAGTCCCACACTTCTTCTTTCACTGTTCTTTTCAACTCAATTGGGATTTTCTCTGCATCAAATACAGGAAACAAACCATTTACTTCTGGTTCTAAATTTACCATTGTCATTTTATACAGCACATCCTCATCTGGGGTCTGAAATGCAATTCCGTCTGGAGTACAATAAATTGTGCAGTTCATTTTGCACAATAAATCGCGTCCTAAAAGGTTCACGGGACTACAATCACACACCACAAATCGGTGCATTTCACTAAATGGACCAATTCTTACCTTTACTAATCTAGTAAGAGGCGTTTCAATTTGCTGATTGGAAACTCCAACCACTTGGATATGTTCACCTGAGAGAGGAAGATTTGGAATTTCCACTGACCTAACAGTAGAACGGGTAGCTCCAGTGTCAACAAGGAATGTTACATTTGCACCATTCACTTCTCCATCCACAAATGGACCAGACTGATCTACCTCTAGAGTTGCGCCAAGCACGCACTCTTCCCTCTCTCTTAGGCACCGTCATGAACTTTCATCCGTTTCATCCTCATCCTGTCGTAACCAATATTGAGAAATTTCAGCTGCACGCGACAACTGTTTTACCTGTTCTCCTCCGTAGAATCCTGTTTCTGCACTGTATTTCTGTTGGTTAACACTCTTGGGAAGTGGTGGTTGTGGCACCTGACCTTGTTGAGTAACTACCTCACTCTGCACCTGTGAATTTAATGATTGATTTTCCACATTAGGTTTTGGAGGAAATTTACACTCGTTTCTCCAATGTCCTAGCTTTCCGCAGTTGTGGCATGGCCACTTTTTCTTTGCCTCATCTATGCTCATTTGTCCTTTTCCTTTACCTATATTAGGTCGGGATTTAAACTGTCCTGTTTCACTGCTAGTATTATTCAATTGAGCTTCTTGCTTCTCTGCAACTTTTACCTGTGCCCACATGGCTTTTTCTTTTAATTTACGCTGTTTACTCTCAATTTCATCACTGCAATACTTAGCATATCTCAAAACTTCATCCACTGTGCTATTCTGCCATCCTATCAAGTGCTGCTTAATCCTTTCACTTATCTCTGGTGTTAATCCATACACAAACCTATATACAAAATGACTCATGTCCTTCTCACTTAGTGTCTCATAACCACTATACTGTTTGAAAACCAACAACAATCTCTCATAGTAGGCGTGCACTGATTCTTTGCTTTCCTGCGTTGTTCTGTCTATTTTTACCCAATCTGTTTCTTTTGGTGGAATTTTATTCTTCAAAAAGGTAACTACTTGATCATACTTCCTCATCACTTCTGGACCTGGCGCTCCTGTTTTAGCATCCCTTGGATATTCTACAGTTGGCCAATCAATAGTAATCTTACATTCTGTCCACAAATCAGCTGGCACTACTATATCAAACAATCCATCTAGATCTATCCACAGCACTTTTGACACCTTAACAAATCTCTCCACTTGTCTGTACCATTCTACTGGTTTCTCTCTCAATTTGGGAAAGTCATTGGTAAATGACAGTATATCCTGTCTGGTCCACGGAACATGCACATAACTACCACCTGGTGTTTCTCTCATCGGGTATTCCCTAGCAACTGGTTCCTTATCTGTCACTGCAAAAGCCAAAGATGCTTTATCTGTTGTTTTCTCATTCCTCTTTGTCCATCTATTTCTCCATCTATCCACATCACCCCATTTTCTCAATAAAACAATCAGCTCTTTTATTTGGGTCAGTCTTCCTGATGTGTTCAAATTCTCTATGTCTTTCTCACAAAAATCTACTCTGTACGGTTTCTGCAACGTCCTCACTTTCACAAATTCTACTCCTAGTTCACTTGCAATCTCTTCCAATTTGTCATGTAAATTTCTAGCTCTCCAAGTAAGACTCTTGCACAAAAACATAATCTCGTCATCCTGATAATTTTTTAGTTTTTCTGTTCCAATTGTTCCCAAAATCAACTCTTCCATGTCTATTTTCAACCTAATTACATCTAATGGTTTTTCTTCTGGTTCTTTTGCTTTTAGCGCTTTCATCCATTCATTTAACTCTTCTGGAGTCGGACCTACAGGCGTACTATTTAATTCTATCCAATCACTGCTTCTTTCTGGTGTTCCTGATGCAGACTCTGTCACCATAGGCATTCTCCTAATCTCATTCTCATTTATCGTCAAATTTGTAGGTGGGCTTGGTCTACACGTACTAGCCAAATTGTGTGCACCTTCATTATTCAGTTCTATCCCTTCTCTTTTTCTTTGCAAATGTGAATTCATGGGAATCACTAAAGAATGTTCATTAATTTTCTGATTCTCAAAAATTGGCATTACTGGACCTATCGTTACTGGTACAGTTACAGCTTCCATATTCTTTGTCAATTCTCTTATTTTCTCAGTCAATTCTTTTGTCGTTTTTGCTAATTCAATTGCATTGTCACTTTCTGTCTCTTCATTTTGTGAAGTTTTAAATGTTTCTTGTGACCTATTTATTTCATTTCTTCGTTCGGGTTTTTTATTCCTCCCAGTTTCCATTGGCGGTGCATTAGGTGTCACCACCGCAGAAGTCTGTTGGTATGGAGGTGGGTTTCTGTTTAAAATATCTTCCAGCAATTCGTCATCTGTTTCACTACCACCATACACATACTTTTCTACCACTACATGTTTCTTTTTCTCGGTACACTTTCTCTTTGCTTCTTCCTCAACCGCAAAAGCTGGAAACAAACCTCCTGCCATGTTAGCATATCTCCAACGCTTTACTCTGTCCTCATGATTTATTCCCCACAACCTTCCAGGCAAAAACTCATGATTCTTTAATCCTCTGGATCTCTCTCGCTCATACATCTCATCTTCCCATTCCGTTAAAGCTTCAAACTGTGTTGGTCTAGGTCTGGGTTCTAACATTACCATCTTTTCTCTCAAATTCCGTAATACAGCTACATTAAATGAACCATTCTCAGGAAAAGCCAATGCTCCATCGTTCTTGGTGTATTTTGTCCAATTTTCTAACCATATGCATGTATGATATCCATATTTCAGCATCATATGTGAAGCTGGTGATTTCGGCGGAGGAATTATTTGTCCCTCTCTAGTCACTACCTTTTTGTCCTTCTTAAAGAAGTTCTTAACTTTCGACATCCAAGACGTTTTCTCTTTTCCATACTCATAGTACGACATGATTCACAACCTTTTTCTCCTTAAACAATCCGCAATTCAATACTGTTCCCTATGCGTTATTTCAACCAATACTAGCGCGACTCACACCAACACTCCAATCACAGCGATTTCTGTCTACGGCGCACTGTCCAATCCCAGCGCGGCTTTTGTCTACGTCAGTCCTGCTCCTGTTCTCATGTGACTAGCGCACTGTCCAATCCCAGCGCGGCTTTTGTCTACGTCACTTTGCTCTTGACTCCTCCTTTACAAAATTTATCGGCAATTTCTTTTTCAACAATTCTTGTTAGTTACAACATTTTATCCACATTTCCATTGTCTGATTCGCTAAACCGAAAAGATAGCTTTGACCATTCACACAAGAATTCTGTATTTTCCAGTAGGCAGCGCTTACCTCTACCCTACCACAGAACTTTCAGTTTCGTCGATAAAGTAGCACTTCCCTCTACCTTACCCTTCTTTCAAGCAATCAGTAAACCCGTTTCTCTGGGGATAAAACACATGTGGAGACTATACTGCTCCTGAGAATTAAGGCCAGAGTTTCACAAGAAAACCGATCACTATTTCACTTACACACCTTTTATACGCAAAATGTCCCTAATATAACACAACCTGTGTTATTACCAAAAATGAACTCAGACAGTGTAAAATTCCATGCGACTTCTCTTGCCACACGTGTTCCACTTCCTACTTCCCGGAAGCGTGAAAACTTACATATAACATAACGCGACTCAACAAAAAGTGTTAGACATAAACTTATCAATAATCTATAATCAAAAATCAATAATCACCAAACTAATCTATAGTAACCATAACTCTGCTACCAAGAAATCTGATCCAGCGCTAACAATAAAAATAATTCTCCTATTATGCTTTGGTCATCCAGGTGCAATTATTTCTCTAACACACACACTATATCCATATGACGGTGGGGCCCATAACACCGCATATACATTCACTTACTCATTTGTTCCCTGGATTTCCTCCGTCATGAACCTAGGAGAAAAACGATTCGCTGGAAGGAGACGGGATACCTCTTTTATAATGACATAATATTTCTCATTTGCTTTTAAGGTATTCCGCTCATTGGTCGATGGACCAACTAGTAGGAATCAGTTGATGGTGATTAAGACCAGCTCAATCACAATGAACTCTTTTACCATTTCATTATTAATCATTAAGCTAAAGAAAATCACTGAGTCATTTGTTTAAAGAATAATAAAGTTTATATAAAGTTTTGAATGCAGGAAAATTGAGATTAAGCTTATTATTCAGATCATTGCATTTATCATCAATATAAGAATAGTTTGAAATTGCAAGGCACTTTTATTAGACGGAAAAATGAGGTTATCATAATAAGAACTCTATAGATCAATCTATCTATCTCTCTGGGGAAAGCCTAATAATTCTAATAAAAATCTATCAATAAAAGTTCTCCTAAAGCAGCATCTTTATACTCAACTGGAAAAGGAAAATAACAGCAGCAGCATCAGCTCGTCAGCATCAGCAACCGCAACTTCTCCCATCTACAGCATCTAACTTCTTCAGCATCTCCCGCAGCATCCCGCAGCATTCTAACCCCTCCCACCAAGAGTAGGTCTTCTTATACCCTAATTCTAGCTTACAGCATAAAATGTTTCTTCTTACATGGCGCGATTCATTCTCATTGGTCAAAAACTCAGGTCCATATACATTTTAATCAAACTTCCTGGTCTTAACCAGTTCCGTGTGGAATGTCCATGCAAGCATCGTTTCCCACAGTTCATGCACTTGCTCATCCGTTTCGATCAGTCCAAATTGTATCTTTTTCTGTTACATTTTGTATAATACAGTTCCGTCTATTGATTCAGCCAGGCTTCTCACGCTTCTTGCTGATCATCTTGGCACACATCTGCTCAGAAGGGTCACAGCAGCCTTGACCATACTTTCATCTTAGCCTCTCGGCATCAGCACGTGATCATCCCTTTTCCACAGCCTCTCTCCTCTATCACATGGTCTCATCCGCTCATGCGCACTCTAGTAACTCGCGGCCATTTTATATTGCTGCTCGGCAGGCCTAAGCGCACTATTTTCAAAGATAAACAAAATGTTATTAAAACAAAGAAATATAAACCCTTTCGTTTCCCTCCCGTCTTTCTACGTACCCCAATTAGGTATTACCTAGCAGAAGCAACATATAAAGCTGTCCCTTACTCACCATCGCTTTATTTTGCAACCACACGTTTTATTTAAAAGCACAAATCATGCATTTATTATTAAATTAGTACGCAAATATTATGTTATGTTAGAAACGTAAACAATTATAAGTCAATTAATTTGCACACTGAATTGCGTGTTACCATTAACCCTTAACATACATTGTTGGTTATTTACTTAAACGAACATGTTTATTAATATTGTACGAAAATATTAGGAGGTTAAAATTTTTACATTTACCCTGCTCCATCACAGTCACAAAGACTGACGCTCACCCTATACCTAGAGCTGATGAGCTCATTGACAGGTTAGGGGCTGCTAAGTACCTGAGTACTTTTGATTTGACTTCAGGTTACTGGCAGATTGCCCTCACTGATGGAGCAAAGGAGAGGTCAGCATTCTCCACACCAGAGCCTTAAAGAATGCACCTGCCACCTTCCAAAGGTTGGTGAACAGGGTCTTGTCTGGGTTGGAACATTTCAGTGCAGCTTACCTGGATGATATAGCTGTATACAGTTCTACCTGGGGGGATCACTTAAGCCACCTATGGGAAGTGCTTCAGGCCATGTAGCAGGCAGGCCTGACTATTAAGGCAAGTAAGTGCCAAATAGGGCAGAGTTCTGTGGTGTACCTGGGCCACCTGGTAGATGGGGGCCATGTACAGCCTCTCCAAGCTAAAATCCAAACTATTTTGTATTGGACAGCTCCTGTTACCCAGACACAGGTCAGGGCATTCCTTGGACTGCCAGGGTATTATAGAAGGTTTGTTCAAAATTATGGGACCATTGTGGTGCCCCTAACAGAACTCACTTCTAAGAAGAGTCCCAAGAAGGTGGTTTGGACCCCAAAGTGTCAGAAAGCTTTTGACACTCTGAAAGCTGCTATGTGTTCAGCACCAGTGCTGCTGGCCCCTGACTACACAAAAGAATTTGTGGTTCAGACAGATGCTTCAGAGCAAGGGATTGGGGCAGTGTTGTCACAGCTAAATGAAGAGGGCCTTGATCAGCCAGTTGCCTTTATTAGCAGGAGTCTTCTTCCCTGAGAGCAGAGGTGGAGTGCCATTGAGAGAGAGGCTTTTGCTGTGGTTTGGTCCCTGAAAAAGTTGAGACCATATTTGTTTGGGACTCACTTTCGTGTTCAAACTGACCACAGGCCTCTCAGATGGCTCATGCAGATGAGAGGGGAGAATCCCAAGCTGTTAAGGTGATCCATTTCCCTACAGGGAATGGACTTTACAGTGGAACACAGACCTGGGGTTGCCCATACAAATGCGGATGGACTTTACAGGTTTTTCCACTGAGCTCAGTGCTTCCCAAACTTTTTTGACCTGTGGCTCCCTTGACATAATTGCCAGTTGGCCGTGGCTCCCCATCATGTCACTTTCTTTTACCGGTAGGGGGAATGTATGCCCGACCTCGGGAGTAATTCCAGTTTTCTGCCTGAAGGGCAGCAGTAGCCAGAGGTGCTGGGGCACTAGAGGGGTGCTAGATGGCGAGAGCTCAGGATACTGCCATTCCAGAGAGGTGCCACCCTTGATGGTGGCCATGGCTGCTGCAATACTAGAGAAGAGAGATTCTGCTGTGCTGGATTAGGTGGGACCTCAGAGTGCTGAGGCTGTGTGGAGCGGTGCAGGCTTAGGTGAGGGTTTTGGGTGCTGCAGTGCCTTAGAAATGCCGATCTGGGTGAGGGTTTGGGGTTCTGCAGCGCTAGAGAGGACCCGGATAAGGTGATGATTAGGGTTGCTAAAGTGATATAGAGAGCTGCTGGCTTGGGTGAAAGTTCAGGGTGCGGCAGTGCCAGGGAGGTGCCGCACAAGATGATTTCCAGGGGGCTGCAGCGCTAGAGAAGTGCTGGCCCGGTTGAGAGTTCAGGTCAGGATGTAGCAGTGTGAGAGGTGCCGGCCTGAGTGGGTGTTTATCAGGGGTGCTGCAGCGCTAGTGATGTTGAGTGTCCGGTTTTAGGTCTGGTTAGGTTGCTCCAGCGGTAGAGAGATGACGGCCGGGGTGAGAGCTATGGGTGCCATAGCATCAGTCAGACCAGTGCCGCCATAGGTCGAGGGCTCAGAGTGCTGCAGCACCAGAGGCCCAGACAGAAGCTGGGTGGGTGAGGGCATGAAGTGCTGCAACGCCAGAGAGGTGCTGGGTGGGTGAGGGCTCGGAGTGCTGCAGAGCTGGGGCTGCTGTGTCTGTCTTCATGTCAGTGCATGGGGGGGGTAATAGACGCTCCTGTTTTTCTCTGCTGTGGTAATCAGGATTCGGCCATCACAAGTTACCGGCTGAATGGGTATTACAATTTCCACAGAATAATCTCCTGTTGGTGTTTACCCATCCCCCAGCATTTTTACGCACTAAAAATGGTGACATCTCTGGGTGAGAAATCGGATGAAAATGGAGAATTGCCACACAAATGTGTGCGCGCGGTAATATCAATTCCTGAAGTATATCCCCATTTTTCAAGGTCAATGTCAAAATAACAGTATTTCCAAAAACTACAAATAATTATTTGCAACAATAATAATTTTATTTGGGAGCGGAAATAACGCATCAGCATCCTTGCCCTCCTCGTTTTATATATATCATTTGTATGTTAAACATTCAAACAAAATAGGCATATGGCCTTGATCTTATGGGCCCGCTCGGCTTTTAGCAGAATTTAACATACCAAGACCTGGTAAGACTGGTCGGGTCATGTTTACTTTTACCAGGTGAACCAGACAAAACTCTGCGCTGCCTTTTCGCCCCAATAACGAGTACTTCTTAACAAAAATGTAGAGAAATATAAATGTCTTATTATATGCTCAACATTTTGGATATTTTTGCAGTTAACCTATTTACCTCGTCACATTTTCATTTTTAATTTCTCTCCCCTGGAAAGCGGTAAATATGATTGTCTCTTTAAAAATACATGGGCTTGGTGGTCACGAGTTTGTCTTTGCAGTTATTCTAGCAACCTACTTGATGTAACTTGTGAAGAGGGTCCCCATAGGCGCGGCAAAACACGGGCAGCAATAACACTCGACAGTCATCCTGCGTATGCAGAGACTACGTGAACACGTACGTGCGGAATTCGGCCGTGCGCCCTTGGGGCAAATCATGATTCTGGATTGTACAGGTGGCACTTGTAACTCCCCAGTATGTTGCGCTGCAGCTGGGTGTATTTAAATGAGGTTCACTCGCTGAAAGGCTGATGAAAATGCCAAGTCTGCCGGTATAAATAAAAAATAAAATACAATTATCTTCGATTCATTGTGATAAGTCTGATAATAATAGAACACTGGGCCATACCACGATTCCTGACGCCAGCTGACAGGTAGGGCGTCAAAAGATGCAACATTTTTAAATTGCTCACAACATGATGTGCACTTTCCAAAGATGTGCGCGGCGCCCCTGGCTGCTACTAACGACGCACCGGGGTGCCGCGGCGCACAGTTTGGGAACCACAGACTTAGCTGATGAGGACTACCAGGGTGTAGGTTAGTAACCCATCACCTTTCGTTGGGGGGGGCTATGTTGCAAAGTCATCCTGTGCCCTGGGCACCCCCCAACTTTTTGCTGAATGGTCCTGGTGGTAACTGACTCTGACTGACCCTGGGCTCTGCCTAACTAGGCCCAGGGCCAGTGCTATGCTGAAAGAGACACATTTAGAAGGGAAACAGCCACTACAACGTGGGCATCACATCGCGATGCCCTTACAATGCGGTCGTTACAACGACCGCGTTGTTACCACGCACTGCCATTACTACGCAAGTCATTACATCGACTTGCAGTAGATGGCGTGCTAACATTGGAAATAGTATAGTTTACTATTCCAACACCTTCCCTACTGTTACGTAGGCTGGAGTTGGAATAGTAAATTATACATGTCTAATGTCAGCACGCCATCTACTGCAATTCGATGTAATGACTTGCGTAGTAATGGCTTTGCGTGGTAACAACGCGGTCGTTGCAACGACCGCGTTGTTATGGCACGCGTTGTGATGACTCGCGTTGTAACGAGTCATATTCCATTTAGAATACAGTGAAAACACCTACATACATTAGGGTACACTATGGGTTGGGGCACCCCTGTGATTGGCATGGGGATGAAACTACCTATCAGTCCCTAGTATATAGTAGGGCATGGCAGTTTAGAGGCCAGCAGCCTTTTCTGCACTTGCATGTGTGCACTGCTGAAGCCTGAGGTCAGTTTAAAAGCAGCCCTGGGTTCTATGACTGCTTTTAAAAAGTAAATTGTGCCCAAACTCGACTTTTGTGTTTGGGGCACTTAAAAATGGATAACCTACAATGTTTTGGCATATTAGGAACCCCCAGGGTCTCCCCTAGGTGTCCCAGGGGTGGGGGGTCAGGTATTTATAAGGTGGGACCTTATAAAATGAGTTTTATATGCCCTGGGTTAAGTGAAATTTCACATTCCACTCCCCACATTGTGATAAAGTGCTGCCCAAATTCGACTTTGATGCTAGGAGCACTGTGGAGTGAGGATCTGCAATATTTCTACAGATTCAGAGCCCCTAAAGTCTCCCCTAGTTGTCCCTTGGGGTGGGGGTCCTGTAGATATAAGCGAAGTACTTATAAAATATGTTTTTATAAGCCCTAGTGCTGGAAAAATGGCCCAAGTCATTTTTCCAATTGCAAATCCCATGCCACACAGGTTAACATGGCAAGAAGTTATTAACTAATAACTCCTCATAGGAGAATGATAGAACTTCCATTCAAAGACTTCCCAGAATGGTAGTAATGAATCCAACAATATCATATTGTTGAATTTCTCCTAAAATGTACAGACAAGAAGTTATAAGACGTTCTTGTTTGTAAGTCCAGATTCAGCCTTCCAGTGGTCTGTCCTGATTGGTCAGAGTTAAGTGTATTAGCCAGGCTGCCTTGAAGAGGTGATAAAGAGCCCCTGGGGTTAACCAGCTCTGCTGGGAGGGTAGTGTGCTGCTACACAGGAATGCCAGAGCAGGGGGAGGAGTCGCAAACCATGGTCTTCAAAGGGAAGGGGAAGGCCTCAGTGTCATTTACAACTCTACTCTTTTGACCCAAAGCCAGAGCTAGGATTAAGGAAAGAATGAGCAGATGCAAGGGGGAGAGTCTATGGAAAGTAGCCATCCTAGGGGTGTGTTTATCCAGCATTTACCTCCTTGCTGGAAAATCAGCCATTATGAATTTGGAAAATTTGGTGCACTCTGGAACAAAATAATGCCACACTCTACAGGATGTGGTCATACCCTTGGGGAGTTGCCCTGCTCCCATTGGTCAGGAGTGACCTCCTGCTTGACCCAGAGAACTTGGAATAAGTATCTGAGAGGGGCAGAGTCTCTCAGATCTGCTGCTTGAAACTTAAGAAAGCAAGACGATGCCAGTAGCTTATGTGACCTTTGTAAAGGTGGTGTGCAAGACTTGAAGCACGTTTTGTTTGTTTGCCCTAATTTGACAGTGGTTGATGCCAGAAAGCGGTTTATAAAACCAATTCAAACAAAGTGTAACACCATATCTGTACAGAGCCTGATCTCTCTTCTTAAGTCACCTCCCAATGAATTTATGTGTTATAATCTGTTTAAATTTTTAAAAACTTTTATAAATTTGTATTAGGATAAACGTCTAATAATTTTTTAATACATTTATTTGTATTGCTCTTAATTTTCTTATTTGTTGTTCTCAGCAGAGAACTAAATCAAATAAAATAAACTTGTACTTGTACTTGCAAGATGTTGCCATCCTGAGAAGTTGGGGTGCAAATTCTAAGGCCTGTCCTCTGAAGACTGCACCAGCTGAAACTACAGCCCTGTGGACTACCTTGCTGTAAAAGAACTAAAGAGTGGACTCCCTGCAAGCTACAGGTTAACAGAGCTCACCTGGAACATCACCACCAAGGATCCTCAACCTGGAGAACCACCAGTGGATTTGTAAGGGTTTTGTCCAAGTGGATTGTGGGAACTGAAGTCCTCAACTTTCAAGGACCATCTTGGAGCTTCCAGACCCTTGGAGTGAGTTTGAGACACTTTGGGACCCTTTGGGGAACTTCAGGAAGAATTTCCAGAAGTTTGGAGAACTTTGGAGCAACTTTGAAAAAAAGCTCCATAAGGGGACCGACTCAACCTGGCCAGCCAAGCCGCCTGCCTTCAACCGCGAGCCGGCCAAGCCATCCAGGTTCGTCCCGCTGAAAGCTCCGTAGGTCCGACTTCCAGAGTTTGACCGACAGTAGAAGAAATCCGAGGCCGGCGAACCCTCACCGAATCCGGCCTGGTGAAGAGCATCGAGGGACCCCACGAGAAAAAGCTCCAGAAAAGTTTCCAAGTCCGAAGGTAAAAACTGTGACCGGGACCTACCGCGAGGGGTAGCCGCTCAGGGCTCCATCGTGATCAGCCTGAAACTTTGACTTTGAGCCGGTCTATCGCGACCAGATATCCCAATATGGTGCTATATGTTTCTAAGTGCTATAAAGTGATACATCTTTAAAAATTCATATCTCCGGTTCCCTACATTGGAGTTTTGTCGTTTTGGTGTCATTTTAAAGATAAAAATATTTCCTATTTTTATAAATTGGTGTTGGATTTTTATTATGCATTGTGTCTTAATTATTTACTGAATTGGTGTTTTTAAATGCTTTACATACCTGTCTTTGAAGTTAAGCCTGCCTGCTCGCAGCCAAGCTACCAAGGGTTGAGCATGGGAATAATTTTCTAAGACCTATGCTGAGTCCTATCATGTGTTAGTGGCCTTATTGCCAGTGGCAGACCTACATTTGCCCCTACCAATAATCCACTTTCCAACAGTCACAGAATGTAAGTGATCATTGCTTGTCATCTTCAGTTCACACTCCAAACTACTTTCAGTATTTCAACTATTAAAATGAATAGCAGGCATGTAGGGCATTGAAGGCAATGCGCCCCACACCAACACCCAAACTGCAATCAGATGAAGCAGAAGTGTTCAGATGCTCCTTCACCAGGTGGGACTTAAAAATGTGGTAATGCTTCTACTGCTTGAACCTGTACATACTTTTCAGGTCACATTCACAGGTTTGAAAATTGGCTTGGGCACCTGAGGTTCTCAGAGATCTGAAAGTTTCATATAGGATCCAGTAATTCATATGACTGGTTACTAATTTGCATATTTGTTGATTGCATTAGTAGTGAGGTCAAATGACCATTGTCACTAATTATGTCAAAGTACAAGAGGTATACTGTATACACAAAGGAACTAAGTGCCTGATTAAGCGTTTGGCCAAGAGAGTAGTATCCATTGGGAAGGCAGAGGATATTATCTTCGCCGGTACTCTATCCACCAAATTTAGAGATGACAGTAGTCATCTCTGTACATTGAGGGGAACCTCTATAACTGCGGTTCATTTCGATGTACTAAAGGTTTGGCTTATGGTCGCAGTTGGTTTTGACGACCATTCACCAAACATTTGACATTTTTTTTTAGAAACAAGCTGCCAAAGTGGAATTTGTTTCTGAAAAAACAAAAAACTCATGACCCCAACACCCTGGGAGTTTCCTCTCAGGGCCTTCGGGTCATTATTGTTTCTTTCCTATCCTTCATAAAGGCATACACCGTCCACCCTAAATAGGCCAGATGGTGTACTGTCCTTCCTCTGTCTGGCCCTACTCTGTCAGTGAAGTATTCAGGTGATGTAGCCTGGTACGGAACTCTGCCATGTATCCACTGGGGCCTTATTTGGAATTTGTCGGACAGGGTATGCCATCAAAATGGGGTGATGTCCTGCCCTCCCTCCAAATTTAGAGTGCCATTGACTATGATGCACTTGTAATATTGCTAGGGGGACATCTGCCACATTATTGATGTTGTACGTTTTCCATCAAACTCCAAATAAGGGCCTACGTGGATATACCCCTGTAGAGATAGCTAGATAGATAGATGGATGGATCGGTAGGTAGGTAGATAGATAGATAGATAGATAGATAGAGAGATAGATAGATTTTCATATATGTTATCACAAGATGTTTTTATGAAACACAGTTAGTGCAACTGAGGGGTAAAATGATGCAAGCATGATATTTTACTGCTTTGTATGCCTTCTTATAGATGTCACCTCAAAGATAATTGATGAACTTGAAGATATAAGCATAACTCACTACTGGGTACCTCTTCTATATCAATATGATGCCAGTTCTGCATGAAATGTCCAAACCAAGTTGAGACCTGTGGAAACTTTTTCAGGCATGCCTGGGCAGTCAGGCTTTACTGGGCCAGATAGTTTACCACTCATCCCCTGGGGCTTAACCTTAATATTAAACCTAAAATTGAGAACCAAGTACACCCACATTAGCACTTGATCTTCAGGGTAGTAAAATCGACCATCCAAGTGATACTCCGGGATGTGGTGTGGGCGTTACAGACTCAGAGCTCATCAGATCACCCAATAGCAATTAATAAATCAATGTCCAGCCAGTGCTTTGATTTATAAAAAAAAATTACTTTAATGTTAACACTTATTGCAATACTGTAAATAAATCTCAGAGGGCATTTAAATCATTTCACTGCATTCAGGTAATTTGTCTGCGGATTCTGGGAGACAGCCTCAGTGGTAATGCAATGCAAGATAATCTCTTTTACCTACCTGAGGGTCATGATGGGTAATGCTTGCAGGGAGGTTGAACTGAGGTTTACAAGAGAATCATCAATCGATGAATTCCCTTTGGGTGTTATTTTCCCCATTTGCACAATAACTTTGTCTATTCTCTTTTCTGATGGAGGCATCACCTATGGTGCTCGGTGGTCCATGCAGCAGCACCCCTCCAGATGAGTGTAGTAGTGTACTCGTTTATAGCCCACCAAGCGGCAATTGTGTTGTATCTACCTCAGTCCAGCTGACGTTGTTGTGCATATGGCTAATCACGTAAGAAGTGACAGTGCCAGTACTGAGTGAAGTGAGACTGTGGCTGGTCATTTGGCCCGTTGACTTGTGGATATTGTGAAATAATCACTCTCACTATGTAAAAGTTCAGGAGCTTTTATTAGCATGGGTATCAGCAACGACATCCATAACCCAGTGAGAGAAAAACCGTTGGCACAAAGGAGTGCACCATAGAACACTCACGTCATTCTAGGAATGTGCAACATGGCAGAAAAGAGGGGGGTGGGGAAGGAACCAAAAAAGAAGGGAAAATACAACACATCTCCTTCCCTAGGGATGAAAACAAGGAAGGAAAACAGCATTAATGCATATCATAGTCATTATGCCATAAGGGCTTCCAATGAGCATTTCTCAAAGATCTTCTCAGATGGGAAGCACAATTGTTGGTCATGGCATTGTCTCTAAGAGTGTTAGATGTATCAATTACACTCTCGCGGTTGTCTCTGACAATTCTGTCAGTGCTCCATGATTGACCATCATCAAGTAAAACAACATTTTTGAAAACTTTACGTATCACTTTTCTGTCAGAAAACTTTGAGCAACCTGAATGTACAGATCTAGGTAATTTAACTCTTACCACATCTCCTTCCTCCCAACATTTTACAGGTCTTTGTATTTTACCATTGTACCTGTCAACATATTTCTTTTGGTGTTCATGTACTCTTTCCATAATTTTTCCCCGATCAACCTCTTCCATCTTGTTCCCCACAAGCCACATAGGACTTAGTTTTGTACCTGGTTCCCTCCCCTTAAGGCACTTGAACGGCAAAACACCAGTAACAGAATGTGGGGTTACAAGGTAAGACCAGATCATCTCATCTAAGGCTTCTTTGACATTAGTACCTTTACTTACATTGAGTTGGATGCAATCCTTAATCATGCGATTGACCCGTTCAACAAGTCCATTTGCTCTCGGGCAATATAACGCAGTTTGTAGATGGATGACAGAATTTTTTTTTAAAGAAATCTTTCATAAGTGTGGATATGAATTGGACATCATTGTCTGTGACTATTGTCTGAGGCACCCCTTCACTGCGGAATACTTCTTGCAAGAATGAAATGACTGTACTTGTGGTAATATAGTCCACTGTTTTGATGATTACCCACTTAGAATGATAATCTACTAAAGTGAGTATGAATCTTCCTCCTAATCCCTTCACATTGACAGGACCAATGATGTCCATAGCTAACTTATTCCATGGAGAAGAGGGGACCTCCACCGCAGAAATAGGACCCTTGCTTACCTGTTTACTTTGTCACTCATGGCACATTGTATACATTGTCTTATTTTCCTCTCAATCATGGTGTCCATACTAGGCCACCAATAATGAAGTCGGATTTTATTCTTAGTAAGACTGCATCCTAAGTGACTTTCGTGTGCCAGCGTTACAATTTTTTCTCTTAAACTCTCCGGTGGTACTAATTTATTTCCTCTGTAAAGATTTTGATCACAGACATACAATTCGTTTCTTACTTCCCAAAACCCACTCTCATCACTCTTGAGATCTGAGCATTTGTTGGGCCACCCATTTAACACCATTTCCTTCACTCTATGGAATACACAATCATTCTTGATACACTCATTCAATTCCTGTCTATTTATGCCTTCAGTAATGGCTGCGACTACAAATTCATCTACAGTATTGCTTTCTGTTTCTTTGTTCTCTAAGGGTAACCTAGATAAACAATCGGCTGCCTGGTTAAGTTGACCTGGTATGTATATGATCTTGAAATTAAATCCTTCAAGGCCCAAGAACCATCTTGAAATCCTGGGCGTAGTTCTTTCAATGTTTTTTACTGAGAATGCACTTACTAAGCGCTTGTGATCAGTCCTTATGGTAAAGGGTATTCCCCAAATAAACACACGGAAATGTTTCACCGCCCAAAAACATGTGAGAGCTTCTCTTTCAACTACAGAGTAGCGGATTCAGCATCCGTCAAAGCTCTTGATGCGAAAGCTACAACCCTTTCTTCTCCTTCTACAATTTGACTGAGCGTGGCTCCAATACCTTTAGTGCTAGCATCAGTGGTGATTATAGTACACTTGCTAGTGTCAAATTGCCCTAAATAAGGTGCATTCACAATATGGAACTTCAAATTTTCAAATGCTTCTATACACTCTTTGTTCCAGTCAAACTTTGCTCCTTTTTTTTAGCAAATTCCTTAAAGGATATGTAATTTCTGCAAATTTTTTAATGAACTTGGAATAATATTCCGACAGCCCAAGAAATGACTTCACTTCCTCCTTACTATTGGGCTTGGGCGCAAATTTAATGGCATTAACAAGATCTACTTTTGGCTTGATACCTTCCCTGGAGACCACATGCCCCAGGTATGTGACTGAACGCACACCAATTTGACACTTTTCTCTTTTTAACGTCAATCCAGCATCCCTCAATCTGGTCAATACTCTACGGAAGGTTTTGTTGTGTTCATCTTCATTTTTTCCAAAAACTAACAAATCATCTTGGAAGCACAACACGTGTTCTATTCCTTCCAAAATGTTTTGCATAGCTCTCTGGAAAACCGCCGCAGCGGAAGCTAACCCGAAAGGCATTCTACAAAACCTGAATGCGCCAAAAGGTGTGATGAAAGTAGCAAGAGCTTTACTCGATGGATGCAGTCTAACTTGATGGTACGCTTGAGATAAATCAATTACTGTGAAGAACTCTGCCTTGTTAACTCGGTTCAATAATTCATTTATGTTAGGCAAGGGATGCCTGTCAACCCAAATATTATTATTTAACTCTCTCAGGTCGATGCATACCCTGATGTTCTTAGTATTAGCTTTGGACATAATAACTATGGGTGCAACCCATTCAGCACATTCTACTGGCTCAATAACTTCTTGACTTAGCAATTTATCTAATTCCTGTCTCAGAGGTTCCTTCATCATTAACGGTATGTTTCTGCATTTATGTGCCACTGGTTTGGCACCTTCTTTTAATTTAATTTTGTGTTGGTAATCTCTTAAACAACCCAGTTTATCTGTAAAAACTTCTGGGAATTCATCCACAAGTTCCAAACCACACACAGTTCTTTCCACTAGCATGGCTGGAGTTTCAGCTGTGGGATCAAGTTTTATTCCTAAATCCTTCTGATGTGCCCATCCTAGAAGGTTAGATCCGTTACTTGCTATGTACACTTTTCCTACAGTACTCCTATCTTTGAATGTAATTCTCATAGTAACTACTCCTTCTAAAGGAATGGGGTCTTTGTTGTCACCAACGGGGCACACATCAGGTTTACTTAGGGACACCTCCCCCATTAAATTTGTTGTGGAAAGTTTCTTTGTTGATAAACGTGAATGGTGAGCAAGAGACCGCGAATACTTCTACCTTCTGGCCATCTAACCCAATTTCACATTTAGGTAAATCAACCTTATTTACTTTACAATCTTCATTCACATCTATTTGTAGAACATGCATGTTCCCAAATTCCTCATTAGTATTAACAATATTTACCGTTCTGTTTGACATATCCTTGCAAGCACGTGCGAAATGTCCCTTACGGTTGCAATTTCTGCACGTGGCTGTTCTCGCAAGGCAATGCACACTATTTGCCAAATGCCCGTACTGCCGCAACGGAAACACTTAAGTCTGTTTTCCGGACCTTCTCTTTCTTTTGTAAATTCTTTTAACATCTCTTTTCTCCTTACACTCTTGATAGCGCACACACTTTTAAAATCTTCACTAACTGCGTTTACATTTCCTTCACCCGTCACATTCATTTCTTTAATGCACTCTGCAGTATGCACTAACAACTTCTCCTGAATTTTCTTATTATTGGTGCAACGCACCAATTGATCACGAATCAATGACTCTGTTAATTCATTAAATTCACAGGTATTCGCTAAACCTCTTAGACTGGCTATATAGTTTCCTACTTTCTCGTTTTTTCCTTGAACTCTTCCAAAAAACTTATGTCTCTCCAAGACAACATTTATTTTGTCTGCAAATTGTAATTCAAATTTTTTGATGCTGTAATCATAAAGATCTCTTTCTTCAATTCCAACCCCTTCTCCCTCTAAATCAGGAAGACTGTCAAAAACTTTCCTACCTTCTGTTCCTAGATTGATTACGTGTATGTGTTGCCTCCTAATAGCTGAGAATCCACTTGCACCTATAGCTATGAGATACGATTCAAAACCCTTCCTCCAATCTTTCCACGGCACCACAGGTTCCCCTGGCGAGGAAAGGCGAGGGTTGGCTCATGCTAGCCGCAGCCATGTTAAGGAGTGGATATAATACAGAAAGGGAAACTTCTGAATTAACTCTCAATTAAGTTCACATATGCATAAAACGGTAATTTCCAAATTTTGCCAGTACAACATTGAAAATGATACTAAATCACTGATATTTTACAAAGTGTACCTGTATTCTAAATAGCCCCTTAACTATAATCTGAGAGTTCACTAAATTTCATTCAAGTTGTGCAGTCAAAATGAATAATCTGCAATAGAGCGTTCAGTTTAGAATAGCAGTATTTTAAGTTGACATATTCTGCAGGATGACGATAATACTAGCCAACAGCAAGGAATTCCACAGCAAGCAGTCTCTAGATGATTTCACTCACTGATGTTAGTCCATGTCCACGAAATCTTTGATGAGGTTTTATTTCATACCGTATAAACTGCACAATGCGCTGCAATTTCCAGTCAGATAACGAGTGGCATGGTGACAGGAGATGCCTCTTACACTGGTACGACTTCCGCGCTGCTGTGATTTCCCCGCCTTCCACTTGTATGAAGAGAGTAGCGTCGTTCGCCTCAGCTCCAATCCGGAAAACTGTGGGGCCGGTCGTGACACGTTTCCTCTTCAACGCCGATCAACGCTCAATCTGTGTTCCGCTCCGCCTTCTGCCCGTCCTGAGGGGATAGCGTCGTTTCACCACAGCTCAACATGAGTGCCCGTGGGTCAGCCGCGACACCTTTCCTCCCCAGCACGACGACGCTCAGCATAATTCATGAATCGGCAACGTTCCAACTTTTCCGAAGTTCACCAGGACCCACAACCACACAGATCCTTCACAGAAACTTGACAGGCAATGACGAACCGGGCGTCAACCTCTGTCTGGATACACAATAAGTTTCCTTTAAATTGCTTTTAACTTATCTCTTTTCCTCCTTCGGTATATTTTATATTTACACAGGAATGTCCTCCGTATCTTCAACTTCACTTCTTCCGTGGTTGCGTCCTTCACTTATCTTCTAATTCGTCCTCACACTTCCTTTCCGATAGTAACGTGTATCGAAGTACAACTTTGCCTCCTTACATAAATCTCTTTCTTCAGTTTTCTTCCTGGGTAACGTCTGGAGGGGATGTCGTGACGTTGTCCTCCTCACAACAACTCGTCGCCAGTGAAATAATCACTCTCACTATGTAAAAGTTCAGGAGCTTTTATTAGCATGGGTATCAGCAACGACATCCATAACCCAGTGAGAGAAAAACCATTGGCACAAAGGAGTGCACCATAGAACACTCACGGCATTCTAGGAATGTGCAACATGGCTGAAAAGAGGAGGGAGGGAAGGAACCAAAAAAGAAGGGAAAATACAACATATTGCTTCCTGGCATCTTTTTCAGATCCAATCAAAAACGCACCACTCAAACAAGCTACGAGCCCACCTATAGCCTCCATATATATGGTTAAAGCAGGAGATGGAATCACAGGAAATAAGTTAGCATCATCTTAGTTTGGGAACTTCAGACAACAAAAACTAGGAAGGCAACCATCTTGGATATGAGTATACCTAAGGCTAGCCACGCCCACATTTTTTCAACCACATGAAGAAGAAACCCCTGTGTGACATTCTCCTTGTCATCCATGCTTCCATGCCCTGGGCTGGCACTCTGTGCAAGCCACAGAGCACCCCTCTAGGCAGACATGGTTTCAGAAATGCTGGCCCTATAGGAGTAATTATTATGAGCAATGGTCCATTCAGGTATCTTAAACTATATATTTACTAAATGAACAGCCCAATCACTGCAAGCGTGTAATGAATGGTGGAGGACGGTCTTTTGGCTTTAACGAAGCCAAGCTGTGGAATGCTCACCCTCTGGCCATGTGTTCCATAAATAATGAGTTGAGCTTCCGAAAATCCCTTCAGACCTGTCTCTTTAGGAACTTATTATCATGTAACACTTCTGTTCTTGGTTTCGTGGTGCTCTGTGTCCGCAAGTGCTGGGATGCTTTCCGGTCGCCATGCGCTTTATAAATCCCCTAGCATAGCATGACAATTCAAGTAGAAGCAACACAACAACATCAATACTTAGAGTATTAAGTAATACTTGTATTGAAAGCTTACTTTCAGTACATATACAAAAAATAGACAGTTCCTTTGCTTTACAGTGACGTCATTCCTGTCATTCAACTGTCAGAAATGATTGTATGTGGTAGACAATAAAGAAAAAAAACACTGATATATTTCTCCTGCTGTTGGTAACTTAAACAAAGGAGAAAATAAGCCTTCTTTGAAAAAGTATTCACTGTAATGAATCCTCATGAATTTCTGGTTGACAAAGATGGAATTCTGGAGAATATGGAAAAAACACAGCTTAAGGCACTTCCTGTTCTCATGTCTTTCCTGATGTCTACATTCAATTAATAGAGTTGAATTAATAATTTTAGAAAATGGAGAGGATGAAACCAATTAAATAACCCTCCTTTGCTCTGTCTTGAATAAAAATAATGAAATGCAGATCATAATGACAAAACAGCATATTGTAATGAATAGAAGACGCAATGGGGATTTTTCTAAGTCTATGGTCACATGTGTAGGTCACATGATGCTGGGTTTATATAAGTGCTTTGTAAACTTACAGCCTCTTCTTGTGAAGAAGGCCGAGTTATCCCTAAAGGTGCAGGGCTCATTTGTTGAATAAAGTGTGAATAAAGAAGTAATCCTCCTGAACCCTTCCTTCTGGATGTGAAGGCAGGCTAGCTTGTATCAGAAGCCAGATGCACAAACTAGTTACTACAAGGGGCCTGTATTATAATGAACACACACAATTCGGAAGTTCCTTTAAGTAAGGTTTATTCCATCGGCACAAAAGGATGCATACAGCTGCTTCTCCACACTCCAGATCCCAGCTGCCCCCCAGGAGTTCTCTTACATCAATGCTAGGCAACATGGAATCTCAAGCACAAGTGAACACTCACGTATTGAGATTCCATGTTAAAGGAAACTTACCACAATACTACACATCCCCCTTCATTAACAAAGAAAACAAAAAAACAAAAACATAAACATCTGCAAAAACTCCAACAATGACAGCATCAAGCAAAAGGTGCCCTGGCCCACAACACCACCCCCTTTTATATAATGAATATAAAAATGAAGAACACCAGAAACCCATAAGAGGAATACCATTAGTCACATACAACATTTTCCAACACTTTGGGTTTCTTAATTATTCTTCCTGACCTGCTAGTTTTTAGTTCTTCACAATTAACACATACTTCTGAATCATCCACAGTCTCACCATTTCTTTCTCCACTACCATCCCCACACAAACTTGACCCAACGCTTTCTCCAACCCTCTCGATCAACCTGTGGAATTCTTTTCCTTTATCCTCACTCTTGACCTCCAACCACCAAAAGCGTTTCAGATTATTCTCACCTATGTCCTCAACCTGTGGTTCTTCAGTATGCATCTCTTGCCTAACAGTGGCTAATCGACTCATATGGTGAATGCCACCATCATCAAGTTCCACTGTGTTTTTCATTACTTTAACTATTTTCTTTGGATCACTAAAGCGGCTTTCCCCTTTAATGGTTTTCCTACCTGATTTGACTTTCACCCACCTGCCTTCAAATCCACCTCCTTCACTTTGTTTCTTGAATCAAAATAAACTTTGTTCTTTAACTGCGAAGATTTTATACAATCCTTAACATTCTCCACATCTAAATCAACCATCCGACTTCTTTTCATCCAACCCGGATTCAACTTGTAGTGAGGCAATCTACCCCTCATGAGACAAAAAGGACTTTGACCCACCGTATCATGCAGTGTAATTCTATATGTCCACACCATCCTTTTCAACTCAACTTTCCAATTACTTTTCCCTTTGATGGCAAGTTGGATAACTCCTTTAACCATTCTATTGATTCTCTCAACAACAGCATTCCCTCTTGGATGATATAGGGCTATACATTTCTGTTCAATTCCTGCTAGTATCATGAAAGTTATCATCTCTTCCGATTTAAATTGGACACCATTATCTGTTAACATAACAGATGGAAATCCTTCTCTCAGGAAAATCCCCTCAAGAAATTCAATAACATTTGCTGTATTCACCTTATCAAAAACATCCAATTCAATCCACCGGGTAAATAGATACATCAACACTATGACATGCCAGCTCTTCCCATCTTTCCCTGTTATGGGTCCCATAATGTCCATGGCAACGTCTTCCCATGGTAGGTTTGGACAACTTAAAGAGGACAAAGGAGGGTTGGGGGTTTTAAGAGTCTTGTCTGCACATTCACTCCACGCAACCTCTCACAAACCTTTCAACCTCTATGTCCATCCTTGGCCACAAATATGGCATTTTAACATTTTGTTTGGTTCTTGAAATTCCTGCATGTCCCTCGTGCCCTAAGCTAACCACTTTGCTCTTAACATCATTTGGAGGAATAATCCTTTCCCCCCTGCAAATAAAATCATCACAAAGGCTTAGTTCATTTCTAACCTCCCAAAAGGCTTTCAGTTCATCACTACAATCCTTTCTTTGCATTTTCTCCCAACCATTCGTGATTTTATTTTTGACATCTAGCAAAACCTCGTCCTTGAGGTACGCTTCCATCCATTCTTCCTTTCTTATACACGATGAACTACTCACATCCAAAACACAAGCCACAGAACATTCACTCCAAGGGTCCTGTTCAACCTCTTTGAGCGATAGCGACATCCTGCTGAGAAAATCTGCTGTAACATTTTTGACCCCAGGAAAATACTAGACATCATACACAAAATCAAGTAACCTCATCGAGAGACGAGCAATTCTCTTGATAAACCCTCTGTTGTCAAACGTTTTGCCAGGGGTTTATGGTCTAAACGCAAAGTGAACTTTCTGCCCCAAATTAACTTTCGGAAGTGTTCCATTGCCCATACACAAGCTAATGCCTCCCTCTCTATCACCGAATACTTTTCTTCTGTTTGAGATAGAGAGCGAGACGCAAAAGCAATGATCACCTCCTTACCTTGTGCATATTTTTGTGACAATACACTACCTAACCCTGAACCACTGGCATCAGTGGTGATAAAGGTGTCAGCAGATGGGTTGAAACCTTGTAAAATAGGGGCATTGATAATGTTTTTTTTTATTTCAACAAAACATGACTGAAACTCTTCATTCCACTCAAAATGAGCGTTTTGTTTCATCAATGCCCTCATCTTATGCGTTTTCTGAGAAAAGTTTTCCACAAATTTTGCATAAAATTCGTCTAATCCCAGGAAAATTCGTAATTCTTCCTTATTCCTTGGTGCAGGAGCCTTCACAATAGCCTCCACTAACTTTTCTTTAGGACTAATACCGGCTTCAGAAATTTCATGGCCAAGGTATGTTACTTTTTTTCCCAGCGAATTTACACTTTGAACTCTCCACAGCCAAACCTTTGTCTCTTAAAAACCTAGAACCTTCCTTAAAATTTCATCATGATGTGCTCTATTTTTACCCATCACCAGGATGTCATCTTGAAAGAAAACAACCTCAGGAATGTGACTAAACAATTGGAACATTAATCTTTGAAACACCGCTGCCGTGGATGCCAAACCAAATGGCATGCGTTTGAATTGAAAGCATCCAAAGGGTGTACAAAATGTGGTGAGATGTTTACTTTCCGGCTCCAGCATTACTTGGTGGTATGCCGCAGTTAAATCCAGTGTAGAGCACCATTTGGCATGTCTAGTCAACATTAACATCTCATCAGTTCTTGGTAAGGGAAATTGGTCAATAATGATATTGCCATTGAGCCAGCGCAAGTCCACACATAAACGGGCTCTGCCATTGGGTTTTCGTAAGACAACCTACGGAGAAATCCATTCCGAAGTCTCCACTGGCTCAATATTATTCAATTCCAACAATTTCTCTAACTCTTTTTTTACTTCGTCCCTCACTATGAATGGTATATTGCGAGCTTTATGTATTTTTGGACTAGCCCCTTTTTTAAGTCTTATTTTATGTAAAAAACCTTTGAGCTTCCCCATCTTACCATCAAATACAGATGGAAATTCCTGTGAAGCCCATTCTTTGGTACTTTCCCCTTCACACGCCACTAGCACTTGTTCCTTGCTGTTGGGATCTAGAATAATATTTAGATTTTTTTGATCTTTCCAACCCAACACCGAAGGACCCTCTTTTGCAACGTATAATTTACACAAAGCATGCCTGTTCTTAAATCTAAACATTAGAACTCTAAACCCAATCATGTCTATCCTTTCTCCTGTGTAACGTTCTGGAGCAATGTCTGGTGGTTCCAATAAACCACCAATTTGATTAACAAAATCTTTTTTCCAAACCGTCTCTTCCACAATGGTGTACGGTGAGCCAGAATCAGCTGCCATCTGTATCTTAACACCTCCAATTGTCATCCAGCAAAGGGGTTTAGACGAATCTTTTTAGGATATGTTTAAAACAACTCTGTTGCGTGTGAAACTCTTCTCATTCAAACCATCCTCGCTCTCATTGGATAAGGTTTCCTCATCACTTTCTCTTACACATGCAACTTTCTGAGTTAACGAAAATTGTTTTTTCTGTTTTCTTTTGCACACTTTGGCAAAATGCCCAAAGACCCCACACTCTAAACACTTGGCAGTTTTGGCTGGACATCTTTCAAATCTCGCTGAATGTGATGAACTTCCACATCTATAGCATGCATAACTTGTGCTTCTTTCCTGTTCAACAAAATCTCCTTTTTTCTTTTCTTTCTTTGGGTCTTTATGCCAGTCATTGTTCACTTTATTTTTTGTATTTGCTATCCAAACTTTTTCCTACAATTTCAGTGGTACTCTTCTCTTGTGAAAGTGTGGCTCTGGCACACCGATCCGACAGTTCCGCCTTTTTTACCATTGCTATTATCTCTTTCAGTGTGTTTTCTCCTTCCACCCACAGCTTGTCCTGGATTGCTTTATTTTTAGTGTACATGACTATTTGATCCCGCACAAATTCATCATGTAGATTTCCAAATCTACATCTACTAGCCAGATGTTTTAAAGTTGCCACTTAATCCTCAATACTTTCACTTTTCTCTTGCTTCCTCTGAAAGAAAGTATGTCTTGTGACAGCAATAGACACCGCAGGCGTGAAATGATCATCAAGGTCCATTATCGCTCTCTTGAAAACATCTACATCCCCACCTGCTCTTTCTGGCTTTTGTAACTGATTATAAATGCGTAAACCTTCTGGTCCTCGACAGTATATAAGGACTCTTTTTTTTTCTTTCTGCTGAAAATGTTCCACTAACATCCTCTAAATTAGCAATGTAATTTAAAAAATAGTCTTTCCACAGGTTCCATTGAACTGCAGGTTCACCAGGTGCTGCTAGAAATTCTTTTGGAGAAGACAATTGCATAGGAGGAGTATTCCCTTGTATAACATTTCTTTCCTCAGAAGATATGACTT
Source organism: Calotriton arnoldi (assembly GCA_963921515.1). NCBI lineage: Eukaryota > Metazoa > Chordata > Amphibia > Caudata > Salamandridae > Calotriton > Calotriton arnoldi. The sequence goes on from CAWUFW010001659.1 coordinate 998,299, forward strand.
AAATTACTGTACAAAAACTTGTTGTTACAAGTATCACAATAGTAATAGACAAAAAAAATGTAAGCGCTATGCATCCTTGTATATGTACCTTTTAATCCTTGTATAAGTCGAATGCGTTGTTCACCAATGGCTTCCTTCGTGCTGGTCTTCTCTTTATTCATTTTTTTTTTTTTTACAGATTTCCAAAATGGTGGCACGTAACATGACCCCCTGGATCCTGGGGTCGCGCTGAAGTCGCCTACAGTGACGCGCTTCCTTGTGTAGCAGTGCGTCAGAGGATTCTGAGGTGACGCGCTACTCTCTGTGCCTGCGCGCCGGTGAATCGTGTTGCATGCATTTCAGATCATGTACATGGAAGTAGAACGCCTGGGAACCAGCGCTAGGCAACACAGGCTTCAAAAGATGCCTTTAACGGTATGAGGATGCGAAAAATGATATTTCGCTGTAACTTTGCCAACACTGACTTGGAGCTGTTGGGTGCTTCCAGCGGTGCTTGGTATCTCACGTTAGCTGCATATGCCTTTCTTTAAGATCCGTAACAGCTTTTTGTCTTGAGTAGGGTATCCAACGGCAATTCTTCTGGTTAAGGCTTTGGATTCTTTCCCCAGTCGTCGCCAAAATTGTGCAGTATAATGAACACACAATTCGGAAGTTCCTTTAAGTAAGGTTTATTCCATCAGTACAAAAGGATGCATACAACTGCTTCTCTGCACTCCAGGTCCCAGTTGCCCCCCAGGAGTTCTCTTACATCAATGCTAGGGAACATGGAATCTCAAGCACGAGTGAACACTCACGTATTGAGATTCCATGTAAAAGGAAACTTATCACAATACTAAAGGGCCCCCTTACAGCAAGGTGTAGGTGAATTGCAGAAGGACTTGTAGCACTATTGACTTCAGTTTCAAGAAGACTTGAAAAGAAATCATAAAAACATCTGCAGTGAAGTCATTGTTCCAGAATTTCTGGAAATCGGACAAATTCTTAGAGGGAATCGTATTTCCCTTTAGGATGAGGAGACCGGGGCACTAAGCCAGGTCTGTTTTTGGCTGCAGGGTTTCTTTGAGTGAGATCAAAATCTCCTACAGAAAAGTCTTCCATGCAGTGTCCTCTTCATCCTTTCTTAATCATTTCAACAAATTCTACCATGTTCACCATCCATCTTCATTTTCCCTTGATTTAAAAAAAAGACACCGAATAAACTATTCAAGGTACAACAGCGCACAGGAAGATCAGAGAGCTGTGAAAATACTTTCCCCTGTGAATAAACCCCACCCCCACAACTCCATGAAGTTTATAGTTGTCCTCTTCCCCTCCCAGTGGGGAAAGGGATTTATTCCACCTCATTGCAGGAGTACATTTTGGACCAATTTCAGTTTGGAAAAAGGTTTAGAGGGACGTTTCTGAATAACCAGAAACGGACATGTTTGTGGGCATAACTGTTTGCATTCGGGTCTATGAAACCACTGAGAATGCTTAAAACTTTTAGGTGAATTCTGATTGCTGAAAATCTACATACTGATACGACAGAAACTGTGCCTTTTTTGGGGGGTGAAATCCTATATAAATGGTGAAGTGAAGAGTTGTGAAGGTTGCCTTGAAAATGCTGTTTTTGCCTACTCTATTAGCTCAGGCCCTGGTTATGAGAATAGGTGGTATTTATCGCACATGCTAAATAATAATATAACAGGGAACATTATTTATTATAGGGGAAGCAATAAACAAGATTTGATTTGAATATTATTGCTGGTGTCTGCCCCCTACCAGCTATATATTTATAAGACATTGAATTCTAAAATAACTGGATACACCTTTTGTCTAGTGGTGACATCACCTGTTATAGGAAAATTGCATTACTACTCTACTCAACTCATTCATTGTAGCTGAGTTGTGAGGTCACAATGCCTCCTGTCAGAACCAGCAGACAGTGTAACACAGGTCACTGAGCAGAATTATAGCTGCTATGTAAAACAAGCACTGGTAAAGTCAATAGGTCTCGCCTATAAGGCTATTGGCTTTGGCAATGCTTTGTAGCCATGTTGTACAGCAGTGCAGATGCCTTGCAGGGTGGCTAAAACTACTTTTAAAAAGAGAGATGATGCAACCAGGGCTAATACACATGTTTTTAAAAGAGCAGTAGCGCTAGATGCATTATAGTCTTTTTTTTAAATCATTTTAGCCATGTTACACAGCAGCCACGCTGCTATACAGCATGGCTACAAATCATTGCCAATGCCAGGTGGTACAGCTTGAACAAAAGGCAATGGTGAGACTTGTTGGCTTTGCCAACACTTGTTAGGTCTCAGCACAACACCCCTGTGATTTGAGCAAATCAGTTAGGCTCCCCATGCGTGCAAAAGGAAAAAATATGACATCTGGTAAAAAATCCTATCGCATAAAGAAAGCAATTGCGCCCATGTCCATGTCTTAGTGAAAATACATTTGAAAGCCGATAACATCAGTTGCCACACCAAAAGCAGATAACATCTGTTGACATCACACACATCCATTTCAAAGGAGAAAATGGCTTCTTTGAAGTGTGTGTGGCATAGAAAAACCTTTTACACATGGCAAGAGGTTTAACAAGGACAACAGGGAAGAAGAAAAAATAAAAGTAGTACTTCAATTGCAGTGCGATCAGTGGAAGGACAGCAATCAAGCTGAAGCAACCAGTAATTGGTCCATGCTCCAGCCAAAAGGAGAGGAAGTGAAGCCAGTACGCTCTGGCCAATTAGAAGGCAGCAAATAAGAGTGACAATGAAGCCAACAAATGTTCAGCAATTGGCGGGCTGCAAGTGCCTTGTTGTATACAATATCTCTTGCGAGCGAGAGCCCATGCAGCTCATGTGCTGTTGCAGGCGAGACATAAAATTAAAGAAATCACTAGCTTTTCAGCTCTATGAAATACTTTTCTTTTAAAAATATACCCATTAGCTCAGAAGAGGTCATATGTGGCAGCATGCTGATGAAGCTCAGTACACAAAAGCAGTCATCTATCTGCACTTTACCACAGATTCTGAACCTCAACTGTTTTGAAAGGGATTTATATTTTACTGCTTTAAATATGTTTTGCAACAAATTGCAAACTGCATGTTGCTGTATTTATTTTGACAGTACAAATTTCCCATTTCACATGGCCACAGGTTCAAATCCTAGCAGGTCCACTCAGCCTTTCATCCTTCAGAGGTCGATAAAATGAGTACGATTGAGTTGGGTAGCAATAAACATCTGTTATTCAGCGCCAATATGCCCATGGGTGAACGTGCGCTTTACGAATAGACGTTATTTATTTTTAATATCTGCAGCCATATTATCTCTTTAAAGATAAAGAGTTGGAGTCCAAGCGTTTAAAATAAGATAAATAACAGAATGAAAATGTGCTTAGGTATTATAAGGACTAAATATAGCTTAGGGGCACATGCATCAAGCTAGGCAATTGCGATTCCTTAATAGCGATTATTAAGGAATCGCTATTAAGGAATCACAATTGCCTATGCATGTAGGTTTTGCAAAAATATTTGCGATTCCTACAAATTCCTTAATTGCGAATCGCAAATTGCGATTTGCAATTAAGGAATGCCTTTCCATTCATTCCTATGGGCCTAAAGGCCCATAGGAATGAATGGGAAGCCATTCGCAATTTGCGAGTATCAAATAGGTACTCGCAAATTGCGAATGCAATTTGAAGGGTGCTAGGGGGCCTTAAAGGCCACCCTGCTGCACCCCCAAATTTGGCATCTGGGCTCATGTGGCGCACACATATGCCATAAGGGCATATGTGTGCGCCACATGGCACTTTGAAAAATGCACTTTTGTGCATTTTTCAAAGTTTTTGCAAATTACCATCAAGTTCAGATTGATGGTAATTTGCGACCCCTATTAGCGAAATCGCTATGTTTTTCAGTTTAGTGCATTGCATTTAAGGAATAGCAATTTGCGATTCCTTAAATGCAATCGCAATTAAATAATCGCAATTTTGCAATTCCTTAAATTGCGATTTTTGCATTTGGGATGATGCATCCCAAATGCAAAAATACAGGTCGCAAAGGGGCAGATTCTGCGAATCTGCCCGTTTGCGACCCGATTTTCAGATGATGCATGGGGCCCTTAGTGTATATTTATAAAGATATTGCATAAACTAAACTGCTAGGCCCTGTATTTTCTGCCTGGGCACACAGGAAACCCCAGACCTATTTCACAACTATTTGGCATCATAAGTGAGATGCAGTTTAACTACCTATATCAACGTGCTATAAGACCCATACCTCACGACTAAGAGCATAACTATCACTGATGCAGTGGCACCAGGCCCCAAGGGTATGTGGGCCCACTAGATCCGAAAATATAGCTGTTTTTTCTGTGAAAACACAGGAATTGGTACCATCTTCCTGGCTTGCATTAGTGTTCCTGACACCTTTGTTACGTCACTGCTCTGATTTAGGAAGCAGTTTGGGTGTGGCAGGGCAGTAGCAGGGGATTAGGGCTGCCACCATGCTGATGTATGTTTCCGCTTGGCGATCATGCTGAGATGCTTAAAAGGAGTCGTAGCTACCAGCTCGCCACAGTGGAGTTGAATGGGAAATCACCTGTAAAAACACAGGGGCTGCTGTGCATGTGTGGCAGCAGGGTCGTCTTAGGCCTGGTGGCGCCCGGTGTGACATTCTTTCCCCACCCCTATATGACCTCTCCCACGGATTCCCTCACTACCACCCGGCAAAAGTGCCCCTAATCTCTCCATTGACCCTCTCTCAAATACATTTCATTGTATTAAAGGGCTGGTAAAGGCTGGTTTTATTAATCCACTAAGCTATCCACATAAAAACCAGATCTGTTCTTTGCAGTAGGCCTATTAACCCTCTGCGCTACTTTATGGGGAGTCAAAACTGCCTCTAGACAAAACTCCGATCTCTCTCTCCAGCAGGAACACTAATCACAAGAGTTATCATGACATTGTCATTGCTGCCTGAAAACTGGGCACACAAGGAACTCTGCAGCAGGTGCTTTTAAATTGTACATTATTGCTAAACACAGCGCCCCTTCCAGGTCAGAGCTCAGTGCGGTCACACAAGTCGCACCACCCTAAAGCCGGCCTTGTGTGGCAGTGTGGCGGTACTGAGGCTCTCTAGGACTCTGGAACATAGGCAAACTAAGGCACTACTCTTCTGTGTGGAGGGCTGTCAGGACCCCTTGCCCTCCTCACTCGAAAGATGCACCCTTTAGATTCCCCCATCACAATGCCACTGCCTCAGCATAGTCCTCTAGAAGTTGAGGATGGGGAGACAGGAAGCTACTCTGAAGTGTGAGCTGGGTGAACCCACTACCAAACGTCTGGCACCTACCTCATTGGCTGCCCCTGTTTGAGTTGCTTGTCATACTGGTGTCAATCTGTCATGGGCGTGGTGGCCCACACATTTGGTTGGAAATATAGAATCCGGCAGTACTTTAACGAGATGGGATTGGGGCTGGATTGAGCTCGGCATGATGAGGCAGCGGCCTCCTCCAGCAAAAATGGACCGTAAGGCGGTCATTTACACCTTTGTGAAAGAAACGTACACAAAACTACACTAACACTTAACCTGTGTACTTGGTGATCACTGAGGAACTTATTCACAAACTGCATTTTGTAATACATGAATTAGTACTGCAGTAGTTCTATTCACATACAAAAAAAATGGTGGTGGCAAACCTACAGCCGGAGGCCACTGCTTCCGCTTCACCCATCTTTTTGCGTGGAGATTACCCCCCATGGTGGAAGAGATCGCTGAACAGGTATTTGTAGTATTCATGTGGGAGGGACAAGGTGGGGGTGGCTGGCAAATGGGGAATACTTCAGTGGCTGCTCCTCCGCTAAGGCAGAGGAGCATCGCTCCACTGCTTAAAAGGAAAAATAAAATTATAATAACGTATCGTTATTATCATTCGATTTTTCCTATTGCAGTCAGTGGCGGGGCTGGCCAGAGCAGGGGAGGAGTGGTTTGCGCTCCCTAAGTGCGCATGAACTGTTTGGCGGGCCCTCTTGGGCCGACCAAACAGTTCATGCACACTTAGCATGTTCCCACCAGGCTACATTACACATCCTGGTGGGGAACATGCACAGGCTCCCTGTTCCCGTCTGAGCGGCAAACCACAGCGCTCAGACCAATCACAACGCTACATTGCAGCGATGTGATTGGCTCAGGGGAGCCTGTGTGGTCGGGTTCTTCCTGCTGCCGGTCGGGACAGGAAGATGTAATGTTATGTTAATATGATTTCTAAAGCCCGCGAATACCCTAAGGTGTCTTGGTGCTGAAACCGGACTTCAAACCCTGAGGGAAAAGGGGGAGAAGAGGAATTAGTTTAAAAACAACCAAGTTTTCAGTTCTTTTCTAAAAGAGATGAGAGAGTTAGCATCTCTCATATATGCCGGGAGTGTATTCCATAATTAGGCCGCACAGTAGCCTATACTTCTACCTCCCCAGCTCGAGGTTCGAATCCTTGGTACCAACATTAACCTGGCATTAGTAGACCTTAACTGTCTGCCTGGGTGGTACCAGGAAAAGAGGCTTTTCAGAGATGCAGGTCCAATATTATTCAATGCTTTGTAAGCTAGGCAAAGTGCCTTAAACTTAATACGTTGTGCCACTGGCAGCCAATGAAGTTTCTGGATCTCCTCTTTGACTGATTGATACTTGGGTACGTTCAGTAAAAGCCTGGCCGCGGCATTCTGCACCATTTGGAGTTTTTTCAGATGTTGTTTCTGTAACCCAAGGTAGAGGCCGTTACAATAGTCCAATTGTGATAACACTAAAGTAGTTACCACCGTTCTCCTGAGATCTGGGGGGATATAGGGCATTACCTTCTTAAGTTTCTTTATCAAGTAGAATGAGGCTGAGACTGTGGCGTTGGTTTGTTGGGAGTAGGTGAGTTTGCTGTCAATCAGCACCCGAGGTTTTGGCCTTCTCTACTGGCTTCGGAGGCTGTCCGATTTCAGCCGGCCACCATAATCCATCCCATTTAGGTTGAAGGTTACCAAGAATCACCACTTCGGTTTTATCCGAATTCAGCTTGAGGCAATGCCTTCCCATCCAGTGGCTAATTTCCCTCATGCATTTTTGAAACTGCATTGCAGGGGATTTTTGATTTTTGTACGCCGCGATCACAATCTGAGTGTTGTCGGCATATGATGTCAGATTGAAACCAAACTGTTGTATTAAAGGAGCCAATTCTGACAAGTAGACATTAAATAAGGATGGGCTCAGCGATGAGCCCTGGGGGACCCCGCATGGAAGTACGTAGGGAGTTGCTTGAAACTGATCCAGGGCCACAGTCTGTTTTCTATTCTTCAGGAACGACGATATTAAAGATAGTGCTAGGTCCATGACCCCTATTCTTTCCAGACACTGTAGCAGTGTATCATGGTGCATGGTGTCAAAGGCCGCTGACAAATCAAGGAGGATCAGAACAGCTGCACCCCCTTTATCCATTACTGCTCTGATCTCCTCGGTGGCCTTGATAACTGCTGTCTCCTTGCTGTGCCATGGGCAGAAACCAAATTGGGAGGGATCAAGTAATTCATTATCTTGAATGAATTGTGTTAGTTGGTTGTTCATTATTTTTTCCACCATTTTTTGCAGGGAAAGGCAGCCTAGCAATCGGACGATAGTTACTGGTTATTGATGTGTCCAGATTTGCTTTTTTAATAAAGGGAGAATGGCTGCATCTTTCCAAATTGCTGGAAAGTGCCTGATGAAAACATACTATTAAATATGTTTGTCAGTATAGGGCTTACCTCCCTTGCGATGTTTTTTAAAACTGCAGGGGGGCAAGGGTCCAGCGGAGATCCTGATTTGATATCCTGGATATGTTTTCCCACTTGTTCACTAGACACCTGGGAGAAAAACAGAAAATCATTCTCTTTAGTCTCAGTAATAAGGGGCTCCTTGACTGGCTTATTGGGGATGGCAGAGAAGATCTTATATATGTCATTAACTTTATTCCTAAATGCACTGGCAATGTTATCACATAGGAGTTGACTGCTCCCTGAAGTTGTTCTGTTAGGTGTGGCCGTAAGCTTCTTTACCACCCCAAATAGCTCTTTTGTTGAGTTTTAGGCTTGCTCAATCTGTCGGGTGAAAAAGGTCCTTTTTTCCGAGGCTAGTAAGGATTTGTAGTTAGCTAGTGCATATTTATAGCTGAAGAGGACGAGAAAGGAGGAGAGGCAGCGGTCGGCCGTTAAAGGTAAGTCCTTTTTTTTTCCCTCCCACCACCCCCATCCGGTAGCAGCTGCTACTAGAATACTTACTACTAAATGGGAGGGGTTTAATTAGGGGTTTTGAGAGGGACATGATAATACAAACACACACACACACAAACACACAAAACAGTAAGACCATTGCTGTTAACCAATTACATGTCTAAAGTTATTAAAGCTCTAAAATAATGTTAAAAAAGGCTCAGAGGTACTCCAGCCCAGCCGTGGAGTAAGTTAAGTACCCCACGTGTTCACTGCAACACACTCCAAACAGAGGAGGCACAGATATAAAATGACACTCTATGGGGTCTAATATGAAATTGAGTAAATAATTTTGTCATTTAATTTTTTTATACATATATATATAAAATTGTTAGAATCATTGTTTACAATTATTTATAAATTAAATTAATAGATTTAAATTAATTAATTATTGAATGTATATTTACTTGGACGAGTTAATGAGATGTAACATTTAATTGTATTAAATGTTGGTTAATAGTACATATTTCGAATTAATTTACATTTACCTTATACATTAAACTATTTTTTTATTTTCATCAAGAATAATACACTGTAAAAATATTACTTATACTTCACCATAGGGAGAGCTCTCCCTACATGTGCAAAGTTACTACTAGTAATTTAATAGCAGTAAATAATGTTGCAGGAGGCTCCATCCCCTGATTATCCTTAATGTTTATATTTTTATTCATTTGAGAAATTGCTCTTGCTTATGTTTCCTAGTTCATGTTTGCCAAGGAAAGACCTAGCAGCTTTGTCAGTGCTCGCACTTTGCGAATGTGAATGCGGAGATGGAGGACTGCTGTCCCTTGCAAGCCTCCATCTCAGTTTAGAAGCAGTTCGCAAGCATCCCAGAATGCACTCTGCCTCATGAACAGTATGAAGGTAACAATTCTATTGTCACTTGCGAATGGTCCATTTGCTCTGTGCTGTCAGTGCTTAATTTAAGCCAGTGGTTTCTGGTGCTCGGCAGCGGCACTTTATTCTCAACACCGGCTCTAATGACAATCTACCACATGGTGGTGCTTTCTATCAAATTTTGAGATGAGCAGACGCTCAGTGTTTAATAATTCAATATTCATTTAAAATGAACAATATCTGCCATTAATACTATTGCGGGTGGCCTGGAGTAGTCAGAATCGTCCCATTTGTAGAAGTGAGATGGTTATTAGTTATGTCGGTACTGCCACTGGCAGCATTGGCAGGGGCAATGGGTGATGCAAGCTGCAGGGGCCTCATGAAAAGGGCCCTGGCACTTAGGGGCCCATTAGGATATCTGGCGGATAGCCACCGCTGGGCCGGCGGTGGCTACCGCCGGCCCGGCGGTGGCGATCCGCCCACCAAATATCCTTTTTCACCCCCCGCCATATTAGCATGGCAAGGGGCACCGCGGCGGACGGAAAGACTGTCCGCCGCTTTTCCGCCGGTCGGATTGCCGGCCGGGCGGAAAAGGCAGACAACATGGTGGCGGTGCCTTGCAGGCACCACCATCCATATTAGCATGCCTGCGGTGACATGCCTTTCCATGGCGGAGACTCCGCCATGGAAAGGCATGCAGAGAATGCCTTCGGGGGCCCGTTGCGGGCCCCCGGGAGGTGTGGGGGGGTGGATGCCTGCACTTGGGGGGTACCCATGGTACCCCCCTTCATTGGCATGCACAAGGTGGCAGGCACCGCACGGTGCCTGTCACGTTGTGCATGCCAATGCACAACATGCATATTTTGCATTGCGGCGGGTGCTGCTGACAGCACCGCCCGCCGCAATGTAAGATGTGCTGGATGCGACCGCCAGGGTGGCGGTCGCATCCTAATTGCCATGGCGGGACCGCCGCACCTTCGGCGGTCGGTCCCGTGTTCCGTTACTGTGGCGGGAGGACAAAGTCCGCCCGCCATCCTAATAGGCCCCTTAGGGGCCTATTAGGATGGCGGGCGGACTTGAGTACACCCACCATCCTCGTGGTGTTGGGACCGGCCACCAGACATGCGGCGGTCCCGCACCGCGAATTAGGATGCGACCGCCACCCTGGCAGTCGCATCCCGCATTTTAACATTGCGGCGGGTGCTGCTTACAGCAGCACCCGCCGCGATGTCAAAATGGCATGCCTGGCATTTCCCTGCACCACGTGGCAGGCACCACGCGGTGCCTGCCACGTGGTGCAGGGAACTGCAGGGGGGTACCATGGGTACCCCCCAAGTGCATCCCCCCAACCCCCCACCCTGGGGGCCTGCAATGGGCCCCCAAAGCAAATCCCAGCCAGCCTGATGCCGCCATGGAAAGGCCTTCAAATCTCCACATCCTAATATGGCTGGCGGTGCCTGCTAGGCACCGCCACCATATTTGGGCCCCTGCTCCGCCCGGCCGGCAGAAAAGCGGCGGATGCACTTTGCGTCCGCCGCAATACCCCCGCCATCATAATATGGCCGGGGGTATTTAACTGTAGGATGGCGTAACGATCGCCACCGCCGGCCCGGCGGTGGCGATTGTTACGCCATCCTAATGACCCCCTTAATGTTTTACAGCACTGTATGCTGTATTGATACTTCTAGCGCAGCACAAAGATTTAACCTGTGCAAAAACAGCGCTGTGATGCGGTCCAGCCAATAAAACAGCTGGCTCACTGATGTTTATTGTTGTTTTTTTATTTGATGTAGACAGTTGTGGGAAGCAGCATTTCTTGAAGGTCTCAATGTGCCTTGGGATCCACAGTCAAGAGTCAGGTGATATCAGAAATCCATCCATATATTGAGGATAAGTAAGTGAACACTCTTACAACAGTGGCTGGATGTTCATGGTATACATTTAAAGTGACTTTATTCTGAGCACCCCAACCTGAGGATCAGACTCTGATAGATAAAGCAGCACTTATAAGCAGATGTCTCCGTGCTACAAGTCTACTCTACGTTCAACATAGGTCCATGAAGACCGGATCCGTGCCAGATTTTCAGGATATCCTCATAGCTTGGCTTTACAGAACATTAATCTAAATACAACTTCTTTACAAATTGGTTTCCTAATAATCTGGTGGGGATCAGTCTCTCCTTGACATACACTCTACTCCACTATATGCTACTCCACTCTACGACACTCTACTAGACTTCATGACCCTTACACCACTCAACGACACTGCACGCCACTTCACAACACTTTATGCCACTCCATGACACTCAACGCCACTCCATTTTATGCCTTCCCACTCTACGGTACTCTGTGACACTCTACTCCACTCTATCCCCTCCACTCTATGACACTCTACTCCACTCTGTGCCACTCTAAGACACTCTACACCCCTCCACTCTGCAACACTCTACTCTACTCTATCCCATTCTATGCCACTCTAGGCCCCTCCACTCTACTTTACACCACCCTATGCAACTTCTTCCATGACACTGCATGCCATTTTACTCTACCTTACTGCATGACACACTACTCCACTCTACTCCGCTACTCCACTGTACTCCACTCTATGCCACACCACACTATGACTCTCTATGCCACTCTACTCCATACTACGCCACTCCACGATACAACACTCAATTCCACCCTATGCCACGACACTCTATGACACTTCATCACACCCCACTCTACGATACTCCAATACACTCCACTCCACTCTTCAACACTCCACAACAAACTTCTCTACGACACGGCACTCTATGACACTTCATCACACTCCACTCTACGATACTCCAATACACTCCACTCTTCAACACTCCACAACACACCTCTCTACGACACGGCACTCTATGACATGACACTCTACAACATGACACTCTATGACACAACACCCTACTCCATGACACAACACTCTATGCCACGACTCTACTATCTCCACGACACTCTATGCCACTCCATTCTATGACATTCTACTCCACTCTATACCACTCCATTCTATGACTCTCTACTCCACTCAATGCCACTCCATTCTATGACACTCTACTCCACTCTATGTCTTTCCATTCTATGACACTCTACTCCATGCTATGCCACTCCATTCTATTGCACTCTGCTCCACTCTATGCCTCTCCATTCTATGGCACTCTACTCCACTCTTTGCCACTTCACTCTATGACAATCTACTGCACTCTATGCCACTCTACTCTACGACAATCTACTCCATTCTATGCCACAACACTCTAGTTCACTGTACGCAACTTCCCCTATGCCACTCCACACCACTTTAGTCCACCTTTATGCAACTCCCTCTGTCCCTCCACACTACAACACTCTACTCCACTCTAAGCCACTCCACTCTACAACTATCTACGTCACTCTATGCCACTCCAAACTATGACAATCTAGTCCACTCTATGCACAACACTCTACTCCACTGTACTCAGATTCCTCTACACTACTCCATGCCACTTTACTCCACTTAATGCAACTCCTTCTACATCATCCCACTCTACTCTATGACACTCTTGCGCCACTCCAGTCTATGGCACTCTATGCAACTCCACTCTACACCACTCTACTCCTCTCTACGTCACTCCACTTTATGACACTCTATGCTACTCAACTCAATGACACTCTACTCCATTCTTCACAACTCCACTCTACGCCACTCCACTCTACGATACTCTATGCCACTCCACTCTACAACACTCCACACTATGACACTCCACCCTACAACACTCTATGCCACTCCACTCCACTCTACAACACTCTACTCCACTCTACTCTATGACACTCTATGCCACTCCACTCTACAACACTCTACTAGACTCTAAGACACCCTACTCCAGTCTACACCACTCCACTCCACTCTCTCCACAACACTCCAAAACACTTTATGGCACTCCACTTCATGACACTCTACACCACCCCACGCCACTCAACAACACTCTACGGCACTTTTTGACACTTCATGACACTCTACGCCACTCCATGACACTCCATGTCACTCCCTCTATGCCACTAAGTTTTAGCCATGCTGAACAGCAGCCACGCTGGTGTACAACATGGCTAAAGCACATTATCAAAGCCAATAGCTCTTGCATAGGCGAGACCTATTGGCTTTGCCAATTCTTGTGATGAGGAAGCCCACACTATCACAGCCCAGGCTGCAACTGTGGTGATGAACACATTTTCATTATATAAAAGTCAAAACAATTGTCACCATCAAATGAAGTAGGGAGAAAATAGTTCAAGAGAAATGGGGATAGAGGTTGCAATGGACTTGGGAGCAAAGTTGCAAGGGAAGTGCAGGAAGCAAGGGACACCCAAGGCTCAAGGGGGCGGAGGATACAAGACCCAGGCAAGAACCACAGAGCTATTTACGAAGGATCAGGCTGGGTGTCTGCCGGCAGAGATCATGCCACAGACGCTGCTCTTGGTCGGAGCACACACGATCTCATTAGCAATGGTCACTAGGTTCTAGCTCGGACCTGCTACATGCTCACTGAGACAGATATAGGCCACCACCAGATAACGAGCTGGCATCTGTCCAGAGACCCACTGATAAGCATTTCCCAAGCAAACCTCATAGCTAGGTCCTCATCCAATCCAGGATCACACTTTACCACCACTACATATTGTTTTTGAGCAGCTGGGTGCCAAACATCTGGATTTGCTCGCTGTAATAACATCTCCCACATGTTTTACAAGTTTGTTAATAAAAACCCAGTTCTGTAAGAAAATAGGAAAAAGCTTTTGTAGCAAACTATGATATGGTTATCATTGTCACAATAATTGCAGGATACAAATAGTGACAAATTAAAATGTCTGAAATTCTGCTTGCAAGAATGATCGACTGTTCTTGTATGTGATTTGTGATAATGTAGTAATTAATGAAAGCCCCATTTCAAGTTGGCTGCTTATTTAACAGTAGTATAATAGCTGTCACTCATAGGGAGGTAACCTCGATCTGTATTCAAGATTACAAGTGTGCCATATTTGCATGAATAAACCAACTGTCATGTTAACTCTTGGAACAACATATGACGGATCAGGCGTCTGTATTATCCAGGGGTCACTCCATACCACAGGCTACCCGATTTTGTCATAGGGTCACCAAGCACAACTATGCAATTGAGACCATGTGTGACCCAGATGTCATCATCACAGTTGTAGTCACAAAGCACTGATACATAATCTTGTGGATCCAAGGATGGAGGGAGGTCCCTTGCAGACCCCCTCGTCCTTAGAATTGCAATGTCCTTTTAATATATGGCAAGCTTGATTTCTGCAGTTACAAAGCCTGCAGTTTTGCACACCAGAGGCTTTGCAAATGCAAAAACCATTAGTAGTGCATTAGGCCCTTGGTCTCTATGAGAACCCACCGTTGTAAAACAAAATTAGACCGCCCCCTCCCCCCCCTCAACATTAGGCTCTCACCCATACTCGCCACTTTCAGGCAAATGCTGAAGACTTGTTGGTTTGGGTTAGCATGTATGATAAGATCAGTCTAGTACACACAAGGTGATCAGAGAAATGCTTCACGGAGGACCTGGCCTGGCAGTTCGGGCTGGACTATTTGTATTGGAGCGGGGTCAAGACTGATTTGTGGCTGTGCCCAAATTGAGGTGGCATGATGGCCACAGGAATGATGGGTTGAAATGCTACCCTAAGGGTTTGCGAGAGTTAGAAGTATTTGCAAGCAACCCTCCCATCACCTTTTGTGTGCTTGATGTAACGCCCTAAGGGGCTAAGGGTATGCCCAGCTGTGCCACTGGAACCAAGCTACACCCGATTGAAGAACCCCAATCAGGGTGAACCCGGTCTTGGTTTGCTGATGTTCCAGTTTATTGTGGACCTGGCCTGATTGTTTGGGCTGGACTTTTCCTATTTGAGCAGGGTCAAGACTGATTTGCATTTGTCTGGATCCATACTGAGGTGGCATGGTGGACAAAAGAAAAATGGGTGAGAATGCTACCCGAGTGATTGCCAGTGGTTAGACTTATTGCAAGCATTCCTCCCACCATCTTTTGTGTGTTTCGCGATAAGATCAATACCAAGTGACCCAGTCTTATAGTGTGCACTATATAAATAATATATGTTGTTGTATCCTGGGTCAGATTGGGACAGAAAATAGGCCAGAGCACCAAAATAAAAGAGACCCCTATAAGCGAACCAGCTAGCTAAAAAAGTGGCTCACATTTTCAAATTGGGGCAGCATTGACTTTGTACAGGCATGCTGTATCGGTGTTTTGCAAGGTAGTGGAGACTTCATGCATTTGTGCTTGCTGCAAGGAATGTTTTTGGTAATAACAGGGAAAACAGCAGTAAAAAGGCCCACTTGACCATAAAACAGGACCACAAACAGCGTAAAAGGACGGTCCCCACACTAACCCATCAGACCAGCCCTTCTGGTACTGTCAGATTGCCCTGTTGGCTAGTCCGAACCTGTATCAACCTTTGCTCTAAAATCTCTTTATTTAAGGGTTCGTCTAGTGTAGAGAAAATGCCCAGTTGTATTTACTCAATCTTGAATCACTGGCAATTTAGATGTCTGCTCGGATTTTGAAACCGACTGTGACATCATGCATTGGCTGGGCCCTTTCATATAAAATAAGAGTATTCCTAGCTAGATATTTTCTATTAAATGGGGTTTTATTGAGTGCAACTAATCTCCCTTGTCACCTTGACACTACAGAAAAGCACTGTTGGGTTTGTGAGAAGTGTTTTGACAGCATGTTTATGCTTTTATTGCTTTGTACAGTTTGAGATGATCCACTTGTTTATGAAGTCATTCTGGTAAAGAATTTCAAAGGCAGGCGGCCTTGACTGAAAATGATGGGCTGCCAAGTAATTCTGTCCTTGAGGAAGGAAAAAAGCAGCAGCATGACAGTGAAGGAACACGGCTTTCAGTTATGTTTCTAATGTCTTCATTTAAATGTGCCTTCCACGCCCCCCTCTTTCTTGCGAATTGCAAGCAGCAGTAGTGGGGACACTGTGAATCACGCCTCATTCGCGAATCGCAATGCCCCTTAAAGCAGTACTTAATTTGTAAAACTATAAGTGCCAGGGCCCGAGGTATTCACAGGTCACCTCACGCTGTAGGGATAGCTTCCCCCTGCAGATTTATCATTTTCTTAAGTATATTGACCGTCTTTTCTTATTTAGGAGCTCTGCTGCGAATTAGACATCGCCATCATGTGGCAGGCTGTCAAAAATAAGTGCTGGCATTTAGAAACAATTGCCGGTGCTAAGCACCGGCAAACACAGGTACAAACTAAGCACTGCCTTAAAGACATTGCAAATTAGCTTTTTGTGGTTGTGAAGCCTCCAATACTGCACCCTGCAGGCTTTGTGAATGGAAATACTGATAGCACAGCATGCACTTGATTTGTATCCGAGCCTCATCAATAAAAACAGCAGAAGCCATTTGAAGAATGCAAAGGTAGAAATCCGTTCCTGAAGCAGAACTTTTGCATCTTCTCTCTCTCAACCAATTGGGAAGTCAGTAATTACATTAAAAGTGCACTAAACTATATTGAATCCATTATTCTTGTGTCTTGGCTCACAAATAGAAAGTGACTTTAACATAGAAAGTGCATCTAAGCCTTACCGGTACACTCTATGATGATTGATGGGAGGGTATGTTTATCAATATAGACTTAAATGTTAGAGAAGGGACTAAAGGATATGCAAAGAATAAAGGATTTATGTCAGTGGCCCTTAACCTGTAGGGGTCCGCAACAGCGGGAAACAGCGTTTACAATGCTGTTTTCACAGCGCAAAGCTATTACAACGCGGTCGTTACAACGACCGCGTTGTTAGTACGCAATACCTTTACATCGCAAGTCATTACAACGACTTGCTGTAGGGGGCGCAAAGGTATTGGGTATAAAATCCAACACCTTCCCTGCTGTTGTGCAAACTGGAGTAGGAATAGTAAATAATACTATTCCTAAGTCCAGCGTGCCCCCTACAGCAAGTCGTTGTAATGACTTGCGATGTAAAGGTATTGCGTACTAACAACGCGGTCCTTGTAACAACCGCGTTGTAATGGCATGCGATAAAATCGCAAGCGTTGTAACATTCTATATTCGCAACAGATACTCAGGTAGTCCATCACTGTTTAGACCAGGGGTCTCCAACCTTTTCTTTAATAAGAACTACTTATTTTATATTTATAAAGTTTTATATAACGCAGACTTGACCCTAGTAGGGTATCAGAGCGCCTTACAATTGGTTAGGCAAGAAGAAAATATGACAACCAAGCAACACATACGCTGTCAATACCCTTGCAAATCAGGAAGAGGTCAGTGAGTTAAACACCCAGATGACGAGGGTGAATGTGAGCCCAGGTTGGGACATTGTGTCAGTTAATTTCCATACGCTGAGTCAGAGAGTTCTAATGTAGATTTTTGTTAATCAAAAACAGTTTGACTTCTTTTTTGGATGAGGTGATTGATGGATTCAGTATGATTTCAGGGGAAAGGGAGTTCCAAATTCTTATGTTCAGTAAAAATGTTCCTGAGCTACTAATATCATTAGCGATGTAGTAGTTAGCACATCAGAAAAGATTACATTAGTGGTCACCATATGCATGATTACCAGCAGTGATCACCTTTGTGCTTCCGGCGGGGTTGCCACCTGTAATGTAAAAAAAAATGTTTGTCAATGTGGAATGCTTCTGCATGGTATATGATATGGTATAGAGATTTATAAAGCGCACGGATACTCCACTGTTCACGGTTGTCTGCACAAGCAACAGTAGCACTATTCCTGTGGAAGCATCCAAGTTTTTAATTTTTTCTTAAAGATTGATGTCTCAGTTGTTGTACGTAACTCCAAAGCAAATGTGTTCCAGGCAACCGATCCGAGATAGGAGAAAGACCTTCCTTCAATTCTTGCTCGGTGAATCTTTGGGATCTTAGCCAACCGACTGATTGAAGATCAAAGACGTCTAGAAGGAGCATACTCTTTAATCCTTTCCCTGAGGTAGCAAGCCCTGGTGGCCTGAAGTGCTTTGTAAGCAAAGATAGGTGTTTTGAAAATAATTATTTTTTTAATTGGAAGTCAATGAAGAGCCTTCAAGTAAGAGGAAATATGAGACCTTGGGGGGAGATTCAAGAGAATTCGAGCTGCTGAGTTTTGGACAACCTGCAGTTTGCTAAGACGATAGTATGGAAGACACAAATATAGGGTATTTCCATAGTCCAATCTGGATGTTATCATGGCCTGAGTTACATTTTTTTTTGTTACTGAAAAGGAGAGTAAAGAAGGAACTTTTTCAAAATGCGTAGCATTCCAAAACAGGATCCTACCACCATTTGAATTCGAAAAGATAGGGCCATATCAAATTTGATGCTCAAGTTCTTAACTGTATTCTGTTGGGGGCCAGCGGGTGGAGCATTATTTGGCCAGCAGGACTGCCATAACACTGGCGAGATAGAGCCAAAGAATAGTATCTCTGTCTTTTCTGCATTGCATTTCAATTGATTAGCTGTCATTCATATGAAACACGGAAGAGAGGCATTCTTTGATGGCCTCCCCAGCAATTTCATCACCCTTTCAACAGCTGGGTGACGTCAGCATAAGAAATCACTTTAGCTCCTAACTTCTCAGCTAACAAGGCTAAGGGAGTAAGGTAGACATTGAATAGGGTGGGGCTAAGAGCCGAACCCTGCGGCACTCCAACTGACACCTCATGCACTTCTGAGGAGAATGAGGCTATCCAAACTTCCTGACTTCTCCCTTCCAAAAAAGAGGAAAACCACTTAAAGTCTATACCACTGACTCCAATTGATTGGCGTTGGGCTAACAGTCTTCAGTGGGGGACTGTATCGAAGGCCACAGAAAGGTCTAACATGACCAAGACGGCCTTCTCCCCCCTTATCTAAGGAGCCTTTAATATGTTCAGAGACGTCCATCAGTGCAGTTTCAGTACTGAAATTGGGACTAAGTCTGGACTAGCTCAGGTGCAGTAGGTCATTAATTTCAAGATATTGTGACAGTTGTTGATTTGCCCGTTTCTCTAGAACCTTTGAAAGAGCAGGGAGTAAGGATATTGGTCTGTAGTTTTCCTGAACCCTTGGGTCCGCTGAGGGTTTCTTGAGCAAGGGTAACATTTTTAGCTTGCTTCCATTGTACAGGAACCACTCCTGTGTCAAAGAGATATTGAGCACTTTATTTGCTAACAGATTAATGATAAGTGCCCCTTTTGCAAATAAACTGGATGGCTCGGATAAGAAGGAGAACCTGATTTGAGGCTGTTAATGACTACTAATGATTCTACCAAGGAAATAGGGAAAAAATTAGACAAAGTTGCCATCGCAGTGGTCGTCTTACTACTACATGCAACCTCAAATGGGCTGTCCATTGCCAAGGGATCTAATAGAAGACTAGCTTGAATCGTTGTGATTTTACTCTTAAAATATGAAGCCAGTTGATTGCACCAATCAACTGAAAGCTGATGATCTCCAGTGGCAGCCTCTGGGCACATCATGAATATTTTTGCTATTCTAAATATTTCATTGGACTTATTGCCAGACTCTGCTATCCTCGCTTCAAAATAGGACTTTTTGACTAGATGTACTTCAAAATAATATTTTTTTAATGCTGTCTTATAAGTCCCTTTGCCCTCAATGTTGTAGTTGTTCCGCGATTGTCTTTCTAAAAGTTAACAATGCTTCATTCCTTTTTGAAGGTTCTCCTTATACCAATGGGCAGATGGCTTAGTCCTGCAACAAATACGATCAAATACCGGTTCCAATTTATTAGAAGTACTGCGGACCCAGTCATCCAAACGATTAACATTTGATTCTATTGCTCCAGAGAGTGTAGGCATATTCTCTTCCAGAGCACTAACAAAATCTAGTGGTTGTATTTTATGAAATGCTCTAGATGAAACTCGAGCTTGAGTTAATGTGGGTGAAATATTGGTTAACTTTTGCCAACTGAATATGATCAGATAATGATCTGACCAAACCAATCGAAGACGTTCACCTATATGTAACTTAATGTTGGAAAACATTTGATCTAATATATGACCTGCTTGATGTGATGAGTTGAAATACATGCTGGGAGAGCCCTAAGGAGGACATTGTTTCTAGAAGTAAGACTACCTCATGGTCAGTTGTTTTGTCCATGTTGAGATTAAAATCACCAAGGGCTAAAAAATGAGAATATTTGAGAGGCCAGGAGGCCAGGGCACTCCCTCAGTACCTAAGAAAAGAGCCAGCATAGCCTGGTGGTCAATAGATCAGTGCTCCGGCTACCGATTGGTGGGGGAAGGGGTGAGGAGAAAGCCTAACACTTCAGCACCTTCCAATTCCTCAAGAAGGACGGCCATGCAATCAAATTAATTTTTGTGGACTATTGCAACCCCCTTCCTCTACCCTTAATGCGGTCTTTCCTAAGGATTTTATAGCCTTTAGGGACGGCTTCTGCTATTGTTGGATTAGAATATTCCGTGAGCCATGTTTCTGTTAGAAACAGAATATCAGGTTTCTCTTCATTCAAGAAATCACAAACATTAGTCTCATGCTTCAGTAGCGAGCAAACATTCAGTAATGCTGCAATAAAACTGCGCATTTGACAAGCAACAAACATGATTAATGTCTATCTGCTGAGGTTTTTACTGGAGGTTTAGGTGTCCAGTGACAGTGTGTACAGAAAAAGCTATCTCCTAACAGAAGAGGAGCACAATAGGGAGTGCAACCCAGCCTGGAGGCCATGTTAAGTGGGGCACTGCCCTCATATGTAATACGTTGCCTAGCTTCTGTGGAGCCAGGGGCCATGGGTAATGCATACTACTATAGTGGCAATGGCCTTAGCACCATGTTAATAAAATTGGTTTGATTTTTATAGCTCAAATACAAGCTTTACATATATTTTGGAAATTCAACCATCTTCCTTTAAACGTTGGCTTATGAATTCTGAAAATACACACATTTTAATTTCAAAGACGTGTGTCTCAATTTTGGCAGTCATATATTTATTTCAACCAAGCAGAAGCTTCTAACTTAATTCATTGGGCTGCGCACAGGAGAGCTACTTAAAGGTAGCTGGAGAGCTACCAGTAGCTCACAAGCTACTCATTGGAGAAGCCTGGTTTGGCCAATACAAAAGTTATTAAAGTATATATAAACAAAGAATCAAAATTGAAAATGTTAAAACCTTTTGTAAATGTGAAGGAATTTGACATTGGAGGCTAAAAATTAAGTTGGTTTCCTTGGCTTGGTTGCTAGCAGCAAAATACAGCAAACAGTTGAAGCACCAGCAAAAAGAAAGCATGCATTAGGAGCAAAAGAGTATTTGCCAGAGGTTAGATTATATCTTGTTTTTTAAGAAAAACAAATTTAGAAAAGCTGTAACCTTATCATTAAAATAAAAAATTTGAATTTTCCATATTTGACTTTGAATTTAATTGAAGTTTTCAATATTTGTGTATTTGCTTGATGTATACTTGTTTCTGTATTGTGTATTGTTTTGAGCTCCAAATCCTAGTAATTGCTGGAGTTTTCTGGATTCCAGTAATGATTGAGTGGGGGTCCACAGAAGTAAAAAAGTTAAGAACATCTGGTCTGTATTGTAGCTTACATTCCCTCTTGTCTCATCACACAGAGCACCTCAAGAGCCCACCACTAAATGTAACAGCCCACCTACCATAGAGAGACTGCCTAACTTGGTCACACTGGACATAAAAATGTAATATGAGTAGCCAGAGATTCCAGATACCTTCATTTTACAGAGCTTTTAGACCTGGCATCTTTTGCTGTGGTTTCCCCTCTTTTTGCTTCTGACCTCCTGTTTTTGACCGTGTGCTGAACTTCATTTTTGCTGGTTTTAGTGCTAAAGTGCATGTGCTCTATGTCTAAAATGTAATGGCATTTGGTTTTCCATGATTAGCATATTTGATTTACTAATAAGTCCACAGTCAGTGCAGTGCACTGTGTGTGCCCAGGGCCTGTAAATCAAATATTACTAGTGGCACTGCAGCACTCATTCTGCCACCCACTCAGTAGCCCTTTAAACATGTCTCAGGCCTTCCAATGCAGAGCCTGTGTTTTAAACCGCCATTTAGACCTGGTAAGTTCATCCACTTGCCAGGCCCAAACCTTCCCTTTGTTTACATGTAGGGCACTCCTAAGGTAGGCCCTAGGTAGCACCATGGGTAGGGTGCTGTGTATTTAAAAGGTAGGTCATGTACTTTGGTGTTTAACATGTCGTGGTACTAAGAAACTGCTAAATTCGGTTTTTACTGCAGCAAGGGCTATCTCGCCCACAGGGTATCATTGGAGCTGCCTTGTAACATCTTACGAGTGTATCTTCCAATTGGGAGCAGATAGAAAATTGGAGTTTGGTGTCTCTGGACTCAATATATAAAAACACATGTTTTAGTAAAGTTGGTTTTTAAATTGTAGGTCTGAAAATGGCACTTTTAGAAAGTTGGTATTTTCTTACTTTAACCATTCTGTGCCTCTGTCTGTCCCTAGAATACATGTCTGGGTTGGATGACAGTTGGGCTCTGTGAATTCACTCTAGACAGTCACACACAAAGGGAGCTGAGGTGATGCCTAATGGCCCATCACCAGGCTGATGAGCCTTCCTGAGCTAGAGTGGTGGGAGGAGCATGTTATGATGTAAGTCATGTTATGTTCTAGGGGATTTGCATATGTTCCACGTTGAGGGTTCTAAGCTAGATTGTATGGCTGATGGAATTCCAAGTTGGGCAGTTGATCCCTGGCACCTTGAGGAGGACTAACGCCAGGTTGTGTCTTTATAAAGTTTTTTGGATGGATCCCTAACTTGTGGTGTATGATGTCAACTTCCTTCAGTACATTTTGGCGACGATTTTAAAATACTGGAAGGACAGCAGAGGAGACACGAGCTGGGTGAGCCTTTCGTTTCCTGTTTCCCGATTTTGAGCAGTGCATAGCTCCCAGATATTTTGAGAAAGGATTCTGGAGAGCAACAAAGACGTGCAACGCATGGGAGGTCGAGCACTGGTTCTTATGTGACTGAAAGCCACATGCCCAGGTACTTTTGAATATATTTTAGAGGGCTTACCGTTAGATGGTCTCGAGCGTGATCGCATGGCGTGTAACCATGTTGGTGACGCGTGCGCTACGGAATGCTCTGGTGTTTCTTGACGGCGTCTTCACACACATCGTTGGAACGTTCGTGACTGGAACATGAAGCAGCGTCATTGGAATGCAGCACAGCACGCTGCGTGCGTGCATCTTGAGAAAGGTATTAAATTCCCAGGGTTTCACGGAATGGCAGCTGCTTGCGCAGAGTCTGCTTGCGCAGATATCACCGGTAATTGGTGTGGACTCAGACACCTTTGCTCAGTGACCTGCACACCTCTCAATTCTGCAAATATTTATGTTAACCAGGCAACATTAAGTTGCAGTGCAGAGTTATCAGTGATCTGCTCACCAAAGGTATTCACATTCTTTTTTTATTATATCCTGTACTGTTATTATTATTATACTCATTTGTTAAGCGCAACGAATCATCCCCAGGGGGATCTCTCGGCGCCGGAGAAGAAAATACCAATGAGCAGAAAATCCTAGAACAACCAGGTCTTGAGCAATTTCTTAAATCTGGACAGATCGGCACAGGCCCGGATCTCCTCGGGAAGACTGTTCCAGAGGCTGGGGGCTAAATGAGAGAAGGCTCGACCACCCATTTTAGCCTTGTTTATTCTCCGCGTGCAGAGCAGATTGCGATTGCTGGATCTTAACTGACACACAGGTCGATACAGGGCTAGTTCTTTTTAAAGTAGGCTGGGCCTTTTCCCTGTAGAGACTTGAAGACCATACACAGCATCTTGAAAATGGCTCGTTTCCTAATCGGAAGCCAATGTAGTTGGCGCAGGAGAGGTAAAGAAGGGGTGCGCGCCGGTTTGTTAAGGGCGAGGCGGGCTGCTGTGTTTTGCACCACCTGAAGTTTTGATAATAGGTCTTCCCTTATTCCAACGAGCAGAGAGTTGCCATAATCCAGTCGACTGACCAAGAGCGACTGAATGAGGGTTTTTCTTGCCGGAAGTGGGATCCAAGGGAAGATCTTTCTAAGCATCCGCATGGTTCCGAAACAGGTGCCTGACAGTGTCTTCACCTGCTCCTCCATTGATAGCTTATTATCGATCCTGATGCCTAGATTCTTGGCCCAGTTTTTTGGAGAAGGTGCTTCTCCCAGCTCTGCAGGCCACCAGTCGGAGGTCCATATTTCCTCAGCCTTCCCGAACAGCAGTATCTCTGTTTTAGTGGAATTAAGCTGTAGGAAGTTCTTCCTCATCCATATTGCAATATTGGACATGCAGTTTTTAAACTTTGATTTAGTTGCTGCAGCGTCCTCCTCTATGGGGACAATCACCTGCGTATCGTCAGCATACGATATGGTCTCAAACCCACAGCCTCTGATGATTTCAGCTAAGGGGGCCACATATACATTAAACAAGGTGGGACTTAGAATGGATCCCTGAGGGACTCCCCTATCCACCAATGTGGTCTGTGACACAAAGGAATCCAGCTGAACGCATTGTGTTCTGTCTGATAGATAGCTTTGTATCCATTTAAGGGCCATGCCTCTGACACCAATCCCTCGCAGCCTATCCAGCAGGATCTTATGAGAGATGGTGTCAAAGGCTGCCGACAGATCAAGGAGGACTAGCATCACTGGGGTCCTCCTGTCCAGTGACAGCCTTATGGTGTCCGTAGCCTCCAGCAGTGCAGCCTCAGTGCTATAGGAGGCACGGAAGCCGGACTGGGATGAGTCCAATAAATTATTTTTTTCCAGATAGCAGGAAAGATGCCGGTTTATTTGTGTTTCCATTACCTTAGAGCAGCACGAGAGGAGGGATATGGGCCTATAGTTTTGTAGATCGGTAGGATCAGCAAGCGCCTTCTTGAGCAATGGTTTAATGCGTGCGCTTTTCCACTTACGGGGAAATGTGCCAGTGTCTAACGAGATGTTGCAAACTTCAGCAAGCGCATCAGCTAAGACCGGGCTGAGTTCTGACATAACGGCAGGCGGTGCGGGGTCTAATGGGGATCCTGAGTTCACGTGACTTAGTAAGAAGCCCACTTGTTCACCCGTGATATCGGGGAAGTATTCTAGGCTAGAAAGGGAGTTGATTTTCCTGAGGAGGGGCTGTCGGATGGTCTGTCTCCTCCGGCCCGAAGGAGCGATAGATTATGTCAATCTTGTGAGTAAAATGAGTGGCTAAATCGTCACATAGCTTCTGGGTGGAAGGCGGCAGCGGGTTGTTGGCCTTCGGGTTAGTGAATTCCTTCAGAATCTTGAAGAGCTCCTTCGAGGAGTTTTTCGCCTCCATAATGCGGGAGCCAAGATGTGCTCTTCTGGCTACATTACAGCTGTTGAGATATGCTCTATGAGCCCTTCGATAGAGTAATTCATCTAGCTCTGATTTAGATTTCCTCCATTTCCTTTCCTTGACCCTGCATATGGCTTTTTCCCTCTTGAGAGTGTCTGAATACCAGGGGGCTGGGGTTGCCCTCTCCTGAATTTTTACCCTCTTGAGTGGGGCTATGGTATTGAGAGCCTCTGAGATTGAGGCCTCGAGCCTTCCCAAGGCTGAGTCACATTCTTCGCCCATTGTAAACAAAGGGGCGATGTAAACTCGACTAAAGGCAGAAGCGGTCACCATTTTCCAGGATCTGCGGAGGTCTTTGCGGATTTGTGCGAAGGCGACCGGCTTAGTGAGCGACACGGAGAAGCTTAGCGCCTTATGGTCTGTCCAGCCTAAAATTTGAGGGGGTTCAATTACTAATTCAGGGATGTTAGAGAATATGGTATCCAGCATATGGCCAGCGACATGTGTGGGACTGGCCACTCTTGGCAATAGGTCAAGTGACTCCATAGCTGCCACTAGGCTAGCAGACTCAGTGTTGGCGAGAGCCTCTAGGTGATGGTTAAAATCACCTACTAGTAGAAATGTATCCGTCTGAAGTATATACGGGGCCAACCTTTCAAGTAGCGTTGTGCAAAACTCTTTCTTGCTGCCTCCAGGAGGACGATATACTAGAGCTCCCGCCCACTCGATGGTTTGGGCACGCTCTACTCTGAAGATCAGCAGCTCTAAATTTGGGGAGGAAACCGTGTCCAAGGTCTTAATATGATAGGGGGGGCGTGTGGCGAAAGCTAAGCCGCCGCCCCGCTTTATTGGTCTGTCCAAACGGACAACCGAGTATTCTGCCGGAAAGGCCATTGCCAATACCGGTGTGGAGTCATTATTCAACCAGGTCTCAGTGAAGAGACATATGTCTGGTTTAGTGTCGTCTAGCAGGTCCCAGATTTCAGCCACATGTTTTGAGATGGATCTGGCATTGAGATATAGCCCCTGAAAGAGATCTTTCTGCCCTTCCCTGGTCTGCCTCTCGGTTCTAACATACTGCTTCCCACATAGTTGATTGTTGTAGGGAAGAGGATGTAAGCTACGGGAAGCTTGCTGCTGTTTAGCCAGAGACCACCCACAACAAGGGCGATTCCCTAGAAAAATGGCATCATCTGCTTGTGGGTTATCATTGCCCCCCATACATGGGGACGGGAGTCCAAGCCTCAGCAACACTTCTCTCGGATAACTTATCCTAGGAGGAAGCGATACCTGCAGAGGAACGGGCGGCATCTCCTGGCAGCTGGCAGCGTCCAGGCGCGGACGGCGCAGACAGGCTTGCCTTAGGCGCGCCTTCGGCACGCCCGCTGCGCGGACGCTGGCGCGGTCGTTATATGCCCCAAGAGGGCAAGCCACTAGAGCGCTAACCGCTGCAGATGGCGCCCAGTATGCGAGAAGAAAACTGAATGGCAGCCTCTCTCCACTCAATCAATCGCCGAGTGCGATTGCGGTGGACCGGAGAGTTGCGGAGGCTAAGCGGCAGAATCCGGTAAGATTTCAAACCCTTTCCGCCTCCCAAACAAATACACAATTTCCCACAATAGTAAAATCGGGATTAAAAGTGCTCGCTTTTTAAAAACAAAGATTAGGGTTGCTGCAGCTTGAGTACCTGCTTCTCATCTGCGCGACGCTGGCGCGGTCGTTATATGCCCCAGGAGGGCCAGCCACTAGAGCGCTAACAGCTGCAGATGGCGCCCAGTATGCGAGAAGAAAACTGAATGGCAGCCTCTCTCCACTCAATCAATCGCCGAGTGCGATTGCGCTGGACCGGAGAGTTGCGGAGGCTAAGCGGCAGAATCCGGTAAGATTTCAAACCCTTTCCGCATCCCAAACAAATACACAATTGCCCACAATAGTAAAATCGTGATTAAAAGTGCTCGCTTTTTAAAAACAAAGATTAGGGTTGCTGCAGCTTGAGTACCTGCTTCTCATCTGCGCGGACGCTGGCGCGGTCGTTATATGCCCCAGGAGGGCCAGCCACTAGAGCGCTAACCGCTGCAGATGGCGCCCAGTATGCGAGAAGAAAACTGAATGGCAGCCTCTCTCCACTCAATCAATCGCCGAGTGCGATTGCGGTGGACCGGAGAGTTGCGAAGGCTAAGCGGCAGAATCCAGTAAGATTTCAAACCCTTTCCCCCTCCCAAACAAATACACAATTGCCCACAATAGTAAAATCGGGATTAAAAGTGCTCGCTTTTTAAAAACAAAGATTAGGGTTGCTGCAGCTTGAGTACCTGCTTCTCCTACTGTGTAACCTAACGACAATTATGGCTTCTCATAGCAACATCATAGCTCCTCCTTTTTTCTTGAACTTACCTGGAACTCCAGCTTTACCATGGGAAGATTGGATAGAGATGCTGGAGAATTACATTGTAGCATTGGATGGGCAGGAGTTTTCAGCAGCCAGGAAGAAAGCATTATTATTAAGTGTACATGGTAATGAGGGTCAAAGAGTTTTAAAATATCTACCAGTGGCAGTGGGACCGAATGTCCAGCCTATTTCTAATGTTTATAAGCAGGCTATTAAGCATCTTGAAACCAGGTTTGCAAAGGAGGTGAACTTGGTCATGCTACGGTATAAGTTTTACACTCATCCTCAAGCTGAGCAAGAATCCATTGATGAGTTTGTAGTGAGACTCAGGGAACTTTCAATTAAATGTTGATTTGGTGTGAGGACAGATGAGTTGATTCACAATCAGCTCATCGAACAGTGTAAAGACCGGAAAATTCAAGAAAGATTGTGGGCGGCAAAAGATCCCTCACTCAAAGAAGCAATTGAGATTACGAAGGTCATTGAAGAATCGCAGATGTGCATGAAGGAACGTAACAGGAGAGAAAAAGAGGGAGATATCTCGGTGGTCAATGATGGGTGGATGATGTTGGTGTAGTAAAAAAAACGATGAGAAGGGAGGGCCATCATGTGGGTCAAAAGGGAAAGCGAGGGAGTGCTTTCGTTGGGTTAGTACATTTCATATGGGAGCCTCGAAGCGCTGCTTTGCCATTAATAAGGGGTGCAGAAGATGTGGAAGCAAGGGACATTATCCGTGGATGTGTAAATGTTACAATGTAAATTGCAAGGAGAGCAGATCAAGGGTAGGAGTAGTAGAGGAGGTGAGGGATAGTTGTTTTGGTGATGGATGTCATGGGGATAGGATTTGGTGGTGTGGGCAAACACTATACAGGAGGATGTGCGTGCAAATACAAGTGTGGAGCGGAGGCTGACGAGGCCTATTGCAAAATATTTGGTGTGTGGCAAAGAGGTGGATCTCATGGTTTACTCCGAGTCGATGTACACCATCATCCCTA
Source organism: Calotriton arnoldi (assembly GCA_963921515.1). NCBI lineage: Eukaryota > Metazoa > Chordata > Amphibia > Caudata > Salamandridae > Calotriton > Calotriton arnoldi. The sequence goes on from CAWUFW010001659.1 coordinate 1,027,164, forward strand.
GACATTTGTTCAAAGCACAGTGGGGTGATGTGCAATTGAAGTCTAAGGATATCAATCTGTGTGGGTTTCAAGGTGAACCCATTGATATCATTGGGTACATGGAAGCAGTAGCGGTCCGTGGTAGGAGTGCCGGCCGGGCAGTGACGTGGGGTGGGGGAGGGGCAGGGTGGGGGGTAGTAAACCATGGATTACGGCCGAATACAGGTAAGTAAACATTTAAATAAATAAAACGAATTTCGTTTCTTGCGCTGCATCGCCAAACGCGATGCAGTGCGCGCAACGAAATTCGTTTTATTTATTTGAATGTTTACTTACCTGTATTCGGCCGAAATCCGTGGTTTACTACCCCCCACCCTGCCCCTCCCCCGCCCCACGTCACCGCCCGGCCGCCACTCCTACCACGGACCGCTACTGCATGGAAGGTGATATTCAATTTAAGACGCGGTCCACAAAACGTAAAGTGGGCCACCAATTTTGGGTTGGATGCACCAATTTGATCTCAATTTAATTATAAACTGAGAGCCACCAACCAGATAATGGTGGTGGAAGATGTGCGTTTAACTGTTGTCTTGGAGGGAGCAGCAGAAGTGTTTGGCCAAACTCTATGGTGTCTTAGAGGGTATGTGCATAAGAGTTCATTGAAGGACAATGCTGTGCCAAGACAGCATAAACTGAGTGGGATACCACTTTTAGTGAAGGATGGGCTGAAGGAATTGTTGAATGATATGTTGAGTGAAGGTATAATTGAGTCTTTGGAAGCTTCTCAATGGATTTCCACGTTGGTAATTACTCAAAAATCAGATGGCCGTCTGAGATTCTGTGTGGATCTTAGATCTCTGAATCACGGATATGTTTCCCCTTCCCAACATCAGTGAGTTACTAGCCTCCGTAAAGAATGGTAAGTACTTCTCAAAGTTAGATTTGAGGAGCGCTTACCATCAGATCAAGTTGCTTGATGATTCAAAGGCTCGAACAGCTTTCATCACTACCGAAGGTACCTTCCAGTTCACTCGCATGCCGTTTGGCTTAACATTGGCTGCGAGTGTGTTCCAACGAATGATGGCGAAGCTTTTAGAGGGAGTGCAAGATGTTATTTATTTTCAAGATGACATCTTGATTATGAGTGAGACTGTGGAACAGCATAACATCACTTTAAGGTTGGTTTTAAAAAATTTGGGTGAGTTTGGGCTGACACTCAACCAGGAAAAGTGCATGTTTTTGACAGAACAAATAGAGTACTTGGGTTATACCATATCTGGTGGCGTAGTTAAACCTAAGCGATCGTTGTTGGATTCCATAAGACTAGCACCTGCTCCGACAGAAAAAGATCAATTGAGGCCCTTTTTAGGACTTATAGAATGCTATGCAAAGTGTGTGGACAAATTTGTAGACAAAACAGAGGTTTTAAGGAAACTACTTCGTAAGGGAGGGAGATTTGTTTGGGAAGAGGAGCAACGTGTGTGTTTTGATAACATAAAGAGAGAAATTTGTTTTGCTGGCATTCTATCATTGTTTGATAACAATTTGAAGTCTATTTTGACTTTAGATGCAAGTGCTATTAGTTTGGGAGTGGTGTTATCCAAAGTGCATGGTGGAAAGGAAAGGCCTGTTGCTTTTGCATCGCGAACGCTCACTCAATCAGAAAGGAACTATTCAGTCATCGAATGGAGGCGTTAGCTGCTGCTTGGGGTGCTGAGTATTTTCAGGTGTTTTTGTGGGGTACTTCATTTGTGATGCGCACTGATCACAAACCTTTATTCAAGATATTGTCATCGGGGGGCAGGCAAAGGGTCTGCTATACTGGCTAGATTGGCGGCGAGACTTCAGGAATACTCCTATGTGAATGAATTTGTGCAAAGGTGGAGGAATGTGCAGGCTGATTGCCTATCGAGATAACCTTTGAATTGGGAAAGTGTTGATGATGTGGCTGTAAGAAATTTGGAAGCAGAAGATGCTTTGGCTTCTGTGCAAGATGCCGTATGGTGTGGTGTGGGAGCATTCACTTTGGTGGAATGGGAGGAGGAGATGGTTTCGGATGGTGAGGAAGAGGGTGTTCCTGTGGTCTTAATAACAGATAATGGGACATAGCTGACTTCACACGAGATGATGACTTTTCTGGAACAGTCTGTTATAAGACATTCATGCACCTAACTGTACAACCCACAAGGAAATGGTTTGGTGGAGAGGGTGACCAGGTTGGTGAAAGGGACTATACAACTGGCTGTTGTCAACCATTGTGATGGGGGGAAGATGTTAAGCGATTGCATTTTATGAGATGCGTGGGCGGATGCTTGGAACTAAGTTAACTCCTGCTTGGTTCAGGGATTGAGTCAAGAATGAAGGCTGCAGAAGTGATGCATTCATGAGTAAGAGTAAAATGAGAATTGGTGTTGGAGATTGGGTCAAGGTAAAGTCAAGGAGAGTTTAGGGGCCCTTTCCATGTTGACAGAGTGGGAAAGTTTTTTGTGGTGTTGGTAAAATTTCAGGAATGTGGCTTTATATCAAAAAGGTGGTGGTTGTGCAAGGAAGAAGGATGAAGGATGTTCGGGCGTGATGCTAATGAGGGATAACGAAGTTGGTGGTGGTCGTGAGGCTGGAGAGAGTTTTGATTCACCTAGGGAAGGTGATCCAAGGGATTTAAGGAGTTCAAGAGTTCGGAGACCACCTATCTATCTTGAGGATTATGATAGATTTTAGGAGGTGTTTTGCATTTATTTTTCTTTGCTTTTTCCCTTTTCTTCTTGTTTTTCTTTCTTTTCTTTTCATGTATTGTTTGTATTAGAAGGGAAGGGGATGTGTTCTGATGTAAGTCATGTTATGTTCTAGGGGATTTGTATATGTTCCATGTTGAGAGTTCTAAGCTAGATTGTAAGGCTGAGAGAATTCCGAGGTAAGCAGTTGATCCCTGGCACCTTGTGGAGGAATGACGCCAGGTTGTGTCTTCATTAAAGCTTATTGGATGGATCACTATCTCGTGGTGTATGGTGTCGACTTCTTACAGAGCACATGAATAGGACTGTGCCTGTCCCCACACAAAGAGCTGCATGCCCTCCTCTAGTGTGTCTGGAACCAGGGCCTAGAAGGGCAGGGTCTTGTGCACTACAAAGACCTTTCTTTGAAGTCTCCCTACTTCAAAGGCTAAAATGGGTATAGGAACAGGACCCATGACACCATATACTCAAAACACTTATGAACTGAGGACATTCTGCAAAGAAGAAGCACTGTTTTGCTGCCAGGAGGGACTGCCACTTTGCTGCTTGCTTTGCTGAATTGGCCTGTTGCGTGCTGCTTCTGTCCTGGGAGTGAGAAGACTGGACTTTTCCTCTCTTCATGCTGCTTTCTAAAGATTCTCTTAGGGCTTGAGTTGAGCTTGCCTCCTGTTGGAAGTCTCAGGGCCATCAAAGACTTCACCTGCAGCACCTCGGCTCCTCTGCTGAGAGCCCTACTATGCCAAGTGGCGCCAAATCCAGCTCCTGGGCCCTTGGAAGGGAGTTTCTATGCTAAAAAAGATGAAAATCAGCGCATCGACTTCGAGCGTCACTTTGGAACCAGCACCACTGCCTGCACCTAAGCCGTGGTCCCCACTCACTGCAACAACGGCGAATTACAACGCAAGCTCTGGTGCCCCCGCAGCACCTCTGAAGAGCCACCACCGTGTGAGTCTCAAGTACTGCGTTGCCGAAATCCATGTCACCCGACTCCGCCGCAGCACTTGTGTGGCACCGACGCCATGAAGTCGACGCCTCGCGGCTTAACCCTCGATGTTTCATTGACACCGCACCACCATCGGTACCGACGCCTCATTGCATCCGCCGCTTCACCTTCTCTGAGCCTTGCATCTTCCCCGGGCATCAGCGGACCAACGACCAGGCCGGACTGGGAACCAAAACCGGCCCTGGCAAAGTGCTCGGCCGCCCCCCCTGGGGTTCGGGGGGGGGGCGGCCGAGCTGTTTGCCAGGGCCGATTTTGTTACAGGGCCGATTTTGCAGCTATGCTGCAAAAACGGCCCTGTAACAAAACTGGCCCCCACCCAGGCGGCCCACCGGGGAAATGCCCGGTGCCCGCTACGGCCAGTCCAGCCCTGCCAATGACTCTGAGCCGCCTCCAGTAACCGACACCTCACTTGCTTCAGTGATGCCTCACCTCTGTTGTGCAATGCACCGTCCCCGAGCGCTGACACACTGACGCTAATGACTTGCATAGCAGTAAGGAGCTGACACCACAACTGCCTCCACGACGCCTGACCTCCCCAGCGCCTTGCATCGTCTTTGATTCTGAAGGTCTCCAAGGTACTGCACTGGGGTCTGCGTGACTCTGTAGCCAGCCCGCGCTCCATCGCTGTCGGCCCAAATTTGTGGAGCCATCCTGGTCAAGCACGTTATGATAGCCCTGACCAGAGCAATTGTGTTTCTAAGTGCAATAACTGCATTTAATCTTGAAAAATTCATATCTTTGTTTGTGTATGTTGGATTTTTGTTGAGTTGGTCTTGTTTTACTCAGATAAATATTGGCTATTTTTCTTTACTGGTGTGGAGTACTTTTGTGGTGTTTTTACTGTGTTACTGTGTGTGTTTGCACTCATACTTTACACATTGCCTCTGGGGATAAGCCTGACTGCTCTGTGCCAAACTACAAAGGGGGTGAGCACAGGTTATCTTTGGTGTGTAACTTAACTTACCCTGACTAGAGTTGTGGTTCCTGCTTGTACAGGGTGAAACTCTGACAACCAGAAATCCCATTTCTAACAATAGCTCTCCCCAGTCTGTTGATCTTGCAACATAACAGACACCAATCGTTGTATATGTGGCATTGGGTGCCATCCCTTTAGTGCATACTAGTAGTTTCACTTTGTGCATGCAACAAAAACAATAACTTCAGATAGAAGACAGGTCAGGCAACACAACCTTGACTTTTGTTACCCAAAGTGCGAGACCAGGGTCACTTCAGAATATAGACAAGTGGAATACTAGCATATATTATAGGTGGTTTACATGCACTTTGGGATTCGGAGGTTAGAAACATGGGGGTTTAGCCTCATTTGCTCTGGGTAAAACTGGGCAAATCTTGAGGGCAGGACACTGAAACTATTAGGCAGGCTGTTATTGAGATGCTCATATGACCTTGAGCCATTCAGATGCTTAAAAATGAAATTGCTAAAGGGTATCCATCTATATCCTAAAAAATGCTTAATTAATGAAAGATAAGAGCATGTACATCGAATTAGGTTTTGGGCTTTCTATTTAATGTTGTTTTATTGAGCAAAACTTATGCCACTCAGCCTCCGTACAAGATAGAAACTCAGCATAAGAATTCTGAGTAGTACTTGAGTACGGAGCTAAAGTGTCTCTAAGCCAGTCTTAAAAAAACACAAATGGCATATTCCATAAGGGACATTGGGGGAGGGGCTGCTATTTGCTTTCCCTGCTACCTGCAGCTGTTTTCCGCACAAGAGAACCTGCCCCTAATAGACAGATTTTGCTTTACAAACATTTACTAGCTGGCAAGGGGAATCTACCAATGCTTTGTGTTGACACGACTGATACATTTCCAAGCAAATCACAGGAAAGAGGGTTAGATCCTCCTTATGCCTCCTTCTTTTCATTGTGATTTGCCTAGAAATGCAATATTGTATGGATTTATGTCTATGCTATTTCTGTGGTGCAAACCTAGCCAAAAAGCAGCAGAGCACAGTGTCAAAGAGAGGCATAAAGTCAATAAGTGATAGGAGCGGGCTGGGTTATGGACACCTAATGCTTTATGATGGAGCGTTCTTTAAAAAGGTGAGTCTTTTCTAAATTTGAGCAGTGTAGGGGTGGCCCTGATGAATATTGTTCACAGACAGAAAAGGTCTACTTCCTTGATTTTTTCTTTTTTACACTTCTAAGTCTGTGTTGGATGTCTGAAACAGAGGAGACTTTCAAAGTAGAGTTGTGTATCATCAGCGTGTTGGTGTATCTTCATGCTGTTATCTGTGAGTAGAGCACCGAGCAGCTCTCTGCAGAGGCAGATGGTATGGAATCCTGGGAGACTCCACAAGTGATAAGGATCTTTTGTGATCTCGAAGTGCCCTTGTTAACAAATTGATGTGGGTTGGAAAGGTAGGAGGAGAGCCAGTGAAGGACCTTGCTAGTGAATCCCATTTGAGATCCAGGGTGCATATGAGGGTGGGATGGTCGACTGTATTGAAGGCAGCTGAGAGGTCCAGCAATATCAAAACAAATTAACTTTATTTATTTATTTGAGAGTTTTATACAGTGCTAACTAGACCCAAGGGTATCAGAGCGCTTTACAAGAGTGTGAACAAGTTCCAAACAGTGATAAGAGGGTTCTGCCCGGTCGACATAGTATAGTCAGAGGGAGTAAAAAACAATACATCATTTACTTGAGTTTTATATAGCGCTGGCTAGACCCGGAGGTATCAGAGCGCTTTACATAAGGACACAGCGAGTTACAAGTTACAAAAGTTTCACAGTAGTTACATAATGGATAAATAAACAATACAGGAGTAACTTAGCGAACACAAAAGTCAGGAAAGGAAAGACCAGGGACAGCAGGTAATCCACAGGAAGGAGACGGCAGCGGGGAAGAAAATCATTACAGGTACATCAGAGAGTAAAGGATAATGCAACAATATAGATCAGTGGCGTTAGCACCAAATGTGAGTGGTCGAGCGTCTGTAGCGCGTGATCCTGACTGCGTGGTGGGAGCACGGGCACGACGAATCAGGTTGGTAGTGGGTTGAAGCATTTGTTCAGCAATAGAGATTCGAGGTTCCATTTTAGACACCTGCTGTTCGCAATGGCACTTTGAAAGATTGCATTTTTTTCTTCACCAGCCTACAGTTACAGTATGCGATGGCAAAAATGGTTTTCGATACATCAGTCCAATGGGGATTTGCAACACGTCTTTACCATTTAAGGCCCAGAGGCGATTCGAAAAACAAAGCAAGGAAACGAGCCACCGGAGAAGGGAAGTTGTGTTTCCGTATTGACCCTGACAAGGCGGCTGGTATTTTTAGCTCCTTGCAGAGTCCTTGGTTCATAGCTGACGGTGCCCACGAGAGCCTGGCATCTCTGGGCGGTGGTACAGCCCGCGGATTACACATTTCTGCGCCGACGGAGGCCTCTTCAATGCCGCGGTAGTCTCTCTGTATTCATCAGACGAGAGCATGGCTTGCAAGGGCCAGGAAGCCGAGCTCGAATTAACAAAGGGAATATTGAATTTACAATGAAGGAAGCCTGCTTCACATGGCTAGTAATTAGATTCTGGAACATGCTGTCTTTTGTGGTAATTAGGGGATCTTTTATGAGCTTCTTGAGAAAGGAGGGCGGGGTGGACCCCGCTGCCGAGGCCAGCGCTCACCGGCTCTGACGACGAATGTCACCGGGAGACGGTGCGGCGGCCGTATCAGGGCCTCCAGAATACCTCTCTTTAATTAGATGCCTTCAGTGTCTGCATCTCGGCTCGGCTGCACCTTTTTTTGTCAATAAGGATTCTTTTATGTATTTATGCCGCTCCTGATAAAGGTCTTGTGGGAAATTCCCATATAAAAATGCCTTTCACTGATGCAGGGACAGAATTATGTCTCACAAGCTGGTAAAACTGCACAGACAAAATCAGTTTGCTGTACCAGTGTGTCATGAATTTACTGCAATTTTGTTTTGTGTGACAAGGCACCACATATCTCACAATTACTACTAGCCGACCTGTTTCACAAAATATAAAAAAAAATAGATTAGCTAGTAGGTCTGTAGTTTATTTTGTTTTAAAACAAACACTACGTAAATAAAAAATGAGATCAAATCGCAAACGGCATCACAGTCTGCATGAAAATGTGCAAACACCTCCATGTCTTCGACCAATATAACGACCTGATGTCAATAGTGCATTGCATGAATAAACTGCATAACAAGCCCATCCATCTGTAACACCAAGCATCCACATATCACCCCGAATGACGTCACTGTATCCCTCTTAGGAACAGAATATGAATATCGTGCCCTAAGAACATTCATGTATCTCGCATCTGTATAGCAGGCCTTAATGTTATGTCACGCTATGTTATGCTATTTTATGGTATGTTATGGTATGGTATGTTATGTTAGTTATGTGTATTTGTATAGCATACAACTCACCTGGTAGCGTATCCTCTAATATGTGTCAAATATCAGGTCTCTCTCATTATCATTCACACACGTTGAATAATTCAAAATATTACAACTAGCGCCCATATATAAGATTTTACTGTCACTGATGGTCTGAATTATACACTTTTATATGGGGTTTCAGTATCTCCAGTGCATGCCCACGCACCTGAAAATTGTGGTAACATCAAAGTATTTCTCCAAAGAAGCCTCATTATGAATGGCCCAGTAATTGGCGTGATATTTATGGCATGGGTCCCATGCTTGCTGTGCCACTAGATTTAAACTAGCCTGGCTGATGAGGGGTGTTACTCCGAAACCGGCCCCAGGATGCTTGTTTTCTGGTCCAGGGAAGACCTGGCCTGGTAGTTAGGGCTGAACTTTTCCCAATGAGAGCAGGGTCAAGACTGATTTGCATATGGCTGGGTCCCAACTGGGGTGGCATGGTGAGCAAAAAAACGGTGGATTTAACCCAGATATGTGACTGGGGTGAATTTTTGACAATGTTCAGCATTCCGTCCATCATCTTTTTGTACCTGATAAAATCCAAAACCAATTACCGATACCACCTAATTATGAGGATTTGGGGAGTAACATGCAGGTTTTGATGCTTACCACACCAAAATCTGCATGTCCCAGTAAATACCATGCACTCTTACCTGATAAATACCAGTAGGTTTGACCTGCTCATACTTATCGCTAAACTCATAATTGCGATATGTGTTATTGCAAATAAGTGGGCCGCTTGACAGGGTCGAATTTTATCATGTGTGAAAAATATCACAGTTTGCTGGGTTGCTTGTAATGAGCGCCTTAGTAGTAAATGTGGGAGGGACTGGGGGAGTTTTGGGAAAATGGGGATTTAGGGAGAGGCTTGCTAATACAAACAGCCACCCACAAAAGAGTAGGATGACTGTAATCCACAAAGTACACTTCTAAAGTTATTACTGCCCCAAAGGTGACAAAACAGTAGGAAATGTACTCCAGCCCACCCTTGTCATATGTCTATTGGTGTAGTTTATAAATTAAAAGTTAACTTTAAAAAAAATATACATTTTTAAAACTTTATTTAAAACAATTGTCATTTTTGAGATGCATTGAAGCTCAGTTCTTATTTTGTAAGTGGAAAACAGCCAAATGACTTACCAAAAGTATAATTAAATCGAAGATGTTATTTTCACATTTCTGTTTGCGATCGTATTTATTATGTTTGTATAGCACTCATGCAGTCAGGATGCCATTTCAGAGCGGCAATAAAAATAATATGAACACAAATCTCACACCACCTCACATTATTTTAATATATCAGAAATCATTGCCAGTGACTTTATTTGTCATCGATGATATTAACCTGGCTAGAAGTAAATAATGACGATGCATAGCGTCTTCAAGCTATTTTTAATTTATTTGTTAAATGCAAAACATGGCAAAATATGTTTATTATTTCATTCCAGGCAAATGTTTACATGTATAAAAATGCATTCTTTTTTTTAATGTAGATATGTTTAAAAAAAAAAAAAAAACAGGTTTTGTACCCATATAACCAAGGAGAGGGGCTCTAAAACCCAAAGGGATGGAGCTCCCAGTAACGCAGAAGTTAAAAATAAATGTTCCCTTTGGTAAACCTAAATAAAACAATTCACACTCAATATACAACCACATTCATACTTCATACAGTTATCACTTCACTTGGGACGCTTGCGGCACTTATGTACACACTAAACCAATATGAAAGCATATATATAAATATATTTTTTAATAATAAAAAACATTAAATCCACAAGAAACAATATTGTTTAAAACCATTAAAAACACAGTACTTCCGAGATGGAATTTTTCATATATCTACAAAAGGAGAATTCATCAAGACAGTCAGTTTTGTCTTAAAAATGTTAATTTGGGAGCAATATAGACAGCATCAAGCACGAGCACAAATTCCCTGTCTAGACCGCTGACTTTGCCAAATTTAACAAAAGGGAACATTTAATTTTAACTCCCATATAATATATCACAGTGGTACATTCAGTGCTGTCAATCAAGTCATTGTTATCTCAGTTACATTTCCCCATTTCCTTCATCATTGCAAATGTTCCCAATCCTCCCCCCACCCTCTCCCATTGAGTCGGTGTCTCATTGCAGATTTGTTAGTATATAAGATGCGATCGTGTGCTCTAGAGGGCGTTGTGTGCTCTTATATACAGGATCGTAGGTATAGATAGCCAGGGGTGTGAGCAGAGAGGGGTTGTCAGAGTTGCAGCCAGGGCCCAGTGCACTTCACCCTTGTTCTGGAGATTGTGGTCGTGCAGGTGAAGTCGCAGTGGCATCTGAGTCCAGCGCTATCAGTTCCTCAACCAGCACTTCCCATGCCCTGGCTGTGTCTAGTGTGCCTATGCCATGTCAGGCCTCCCTTAGAAGAATCCTCCCTTCACATGCCGCCCATTATACCAATTTTCTCCTCCATGTTACTAATCTAGGCCCTACCGGTGACTTCCAATTTCTGGCACTTGCTCGTTTATTTATTTATTTATTTAAAGTTTTGTATAGCGCGAACATGACCCAGGTGGGTATCAGAGCGCTTTACATAAGTTTAGGTAGACAAAGGAAAGAAGCAAGGTGATAGAAATCATGGAAAGGGTGGGACAATATATAACGGGAGCAGGATGAAATTGGGGAGTGCAGAGGAAGCAAGATGGGTGAGAGCTACAACTAGGGCAATATACATTCAAGAGCATTCCCGACAAACGGTCACTTAGAGTCAATAAAAGACAACATCGGGTTCAGCGCCGTGTTCATTAGAAGAGTTTGTTCAGAAGTAGAGATTTAACTTCTCTTTTGAAGGCAAGAGTAGAGGGAATCAGTCTTGTTTCCACTGGAAGGGAGTTCCAGATTCTCGGGCGATGCCAGAGAATGCACGATTGTAGGTTTTAAGCTTATTAAATTTCTTGGGCTTGAGCAGCAGTGTGCCGGTGCTCCTTGTGGACCTGGAGCCACCCGACAGTTCCAGCTTGTTTGTCAGGTAGAGTGGAGTGTTGAAGTGGAGTGCTCTATGGGTCATACATGCGATCTTCAGTTGTATTCTAGCTTCAAAAGGAAGCCAATTGAGCGATTTAAGGTCCGGTGAAATGTGACTGGACTTTTTAGAACCAGTGATGAGTCTAGTAGCAGCATTTAGAGATGCTCTGATAGGTGCTAAACTGAGTTTAGCCATGACATATGCGAGATCCTGGAATTTCCCAGTAATTTTAGTTTTCGCTGTGTGTGGAAACCATCCCAGGAGACAGTGACCCAGGGTGCTAGGAATCTTCTTTTTAATTTTTTTTTATTTGTCCTCATATCACCATGGCAATCTGCAAGTCTTAGACCATTATCTGGCGCCCTTGTTTCTCTCATGATCCTTTGTATTTACTCGCCCGAGTCTCTTAAAAAAACTCATATCGCTTCCGGGGGGGATTAACCTCCCAAGCTACCATAATCTGGTGTAATCATAGGACTGTGGACAAATTCATTTCATTTCGACTTGGCCCTATTTTGTATCTCAATACTAACTTGCCCACTTTATAAAGTCCTGCCAAATTTCCCTCGACCTTCGTGTATTACATTCAATATCCATTTTGCTAGTCCACTTAGCCACTTTTAACCATTCCATAGGATGTGGGGCCTCAGGATCTGTCCAATGTTTACATATTTCACGTCTGGACAAAAGTAGCAGATAGAATATCAGGCCCCTTTGCTTACTGTTCAAAGTAATTTGCAGATCGTGATCCACCCCTAGAAGTACTAAGGCCATTGTTCAAATTATGGGTTCCCCAAAGATGTCTCTTATAGTAGCTTCTACAGCCTTCCAATACTCTTTTATTGCGGGGCATGTAAAGAAAATATGTACATCATTGGCTTTTGGCAGATTACATCTGTTACATCTGGGAACAGGCTGTAGCACGAACTTGGCGATTTTTTGAAGAGTCCAGTACAACCTATTTATTGCAAAAAAAGTGATGTCTTTTGAAATTTGCAGGTGTGACTATTGAGTATAAGAGTTTTAGTGAGTCTATTCATAGCAAGTGTAGATTCTCTTCCTGGAATATATCCCGCCAAATCGCATATGGGGGCTCTAATTTCGTTTCCTCCGCTTCCAGGAATTGCCCATACCACTTTGAGACTTCTTTGCTTTTTACCCTTACATCCTGAATGGCGATCTCAAAGTCCCATAACCCGCCTGTTTCCTGCAAGTTTGTTGAAAACCATGACATGAGCTGGACGTATTTAAACCTAGATAATCTATCGCCAGTTTTCGCACTCAACACTTCCCAGGGCAACAGTTCACCTGCTGATATCAGGTCACCCCACTTGGACAGCCCTGCTTGCTTCAGAGGAAGAGTTAATCCATCCTTCAGGCATTCCGGTGTCCCTGGGGAATCCCAGATCGGTGCAAATTCTGAGTAATATCCTATATTTAGCCTCTTCCTCACTGCACACCAAAGAATTAATGCTGCTTTTAGGACCTTCAACCTTGCTTTTTTAAAGTACTTTTGCGCACCGAACTTATATAGAAAGGCTGTTGTCCCAAACTCATTAGTCATTTCCCCTAAAAGAGCTCCCCAAGTGGAAGAATCAGGCTCCCTGATAAGCATTCAGAGGTTTTTGAATTGAAATGCCATACAGTAAAGATTAGGGTCTGGGAGTGCCAAACCACCCTTCTGGAGACGACGCCTTAGCTTTTTCCAAGCAAGCCATATTCTGCGGGAAGCCCAGATAAAACTAGTTATTTTTCCCTGTATTTTGTTGATTATTTCCTTGAGGAATTTCAGAGGAATACAGTTAAATAAATATGTCAATTTTGGCAGAATAGGCATTTTTACTAAGTTAATCCTCCCGTAGATGGTTAATGGGAGATTCTTCCACGTGGACAATGACCGATCAATCTCCTTGGCCACCCTATTTAGATTCCGCAATGGAATCTCATCGATTTGGTTGGCTATAATGATCCCTAGATATTTTATTTCATCACACACTCTGCCTCCCCAACCCTCCAGATTCTAGCTCATCACCTCTGTCTTGGCAATATTCACTAAATATCCGGAAACCTCCCCAAATTCTTTCGTTAACTGCTCCACCCTTGATATTGCTCGGGAGGGAACTGAGGTGTAGATTATCAGGTCATCCGCATATAGTGCTATCTTGCTACGAGAGGGGAGTGAATGAATGGAGATTATCTGATTGTTTTTCCTCTAGAGATGCGTCAAAGGTTCGATATAGATGTCAAAAAGGAGAGGGGACAGCGGGCAACCCTGCCTCGTACCTCCTAATGTATTAAAACTCTTCGTCAGGGAACCATTTACGAGGATTTTAGCCGTAGGGCGATCATATAATTTTTTAAGTGCTATAATATAACCTGTGCCAAAGCCCATTGATTGCAGAACTGCCCAGAGGAAAGCCCAGCTGACACGATCGAATGCCTTGGCGGCATCAATGGTAATTACTGCCAGAGGAATTGAGCGCTCAATTGCTAAATCTATAGTCCCAATCAAAGACAGCGTTAGTTCTTGAATTTGTCTTTTCAGGACAAACCCCTTCTGGTCTACATGTATTAATTGAGGGGCCACCTTTGCCATTCTCCCTGCCAAAATACTAGTATAGACTTTATAATCTACATTTAACAGGGAGATGGGCCGATATGAATCAGCTCTCCCCGGGTCCTTTGCGGGTTTTAAGATCAACGCTATTGTAGCTTCCTTCCATGAACTTGGAATCTGCTCTTCCCCCTTGTATATTGAATTACACAATAATTCCATTTCCGGAACTATTTCATCAGTGATTAATTTATACAGCTCAACCGGCAATGAGTCCGGACCTGCTGCCTTCCCGTTCTTTAGATGCAAAAGCTGCTCTCTTATCTCTCCCTCAGTGATTGGGGCATCCATTATCTTCCTACCCTCCACTGGAAGCACTGGAAGTCCTAACTTATCTAACCACAGCTTTAAGGCCCCTTCATCTGATCGTACTTCCTCCGTATATAATTCAGAGAAAAGTGAGACCAGACTAGACTGCATCTCCTCTTCCTTATTTGAGATCTCGCCATGGGGGTTGATAATTAATGCATCAATATAGTTACGTGATCTCTCAGCCCTTGACTTCCATGCTAACAATGCTCCTGCCTTCTCGCCATGCTCAAATTGTTGCATGCGCCCCACTGCCCACTTTTCACGACACTTTGCCTCTAAATCGATCTTATAATTTAATCTTGCCTCTTCCAGCTGTTTCGTTATGTTCTCTACATCTTGGTTAAACCCTGATATTTGCTGTAATTTACCCTCTAGCATCCCGACTTTTTCCTCCAAACTTTTCGATTCTGCTCTATCAAGCTTGTTCTTATAGGTGGCCTTGCTTTGTAAAACCCCTCGTGTATATGCCTTAAAGGTATCCCAGATTACTCCTATGGGAGCTGAGTGAGCGTTATCTAAGAAAAACTCCTTTATTCTTTTTCTCAAGAGAGTATTCACCTCTAAGTCTGATAAAATGGATCTTTTCAAAGTCCATCTCACATTATGGCTTGCTCTTAACCCGGTTAAAGTTACACAAACCGCAGCGTGATATGATATATGTCCCGGCAGTATATTAACCTCTTTCAATCTCCCGGCCTAGACTCTATCCACTATTAAGTAGTCTAGCCTGGAGAAATGGTTATATTTTTTGCTATGGAAAGTATATCCCCGTTTTTTCCCCCTTAGATATCTCCATGTATCGACCAAGCCCATTTCGTACAGCATATGTTTCAAAGCCTGCCTTGTCCTTGGTGCTTGAGCCTGGCCCCCCCTCCTACTAGTGGATCTATCTAAAGTTGGATCTAATAAGGTGTTGAAATCACCCCCAATAATTATGGGGGGGGTTACCCCCGCAAGTGTCAGTTGTAAATCTACTATATGCTGAGGGTCGTCCACATTGGGGCCATAGAAAGCCACACAGGCAAATTCTGTACCCGAACATCTAAGAGTCGCTAAAACCCACCTCCCATTGCTATCCGTTTTAGAAGAGATCAGCTCGATTACCGATCCCCTCCTAATCAATACCGCCACCCCTTTACAATATTCTACTTGATCAGAGGCAGCGTAACTCTCAATCCATCTTACTTTTGTAAAAAGTTCTTTACTTTCACTTGCGGTCAAATGGGTCTTTTGAAAGATGACTACCTGGACTTTAAAATCATCTAAATATTTCATTGTCAACCTCTGCCTGCTTTTTAATCTAAGACCATTTACATTCCTGGTCAGCACCTGTAATATATTGTCATTCCCCCCCCATCTCTATAGAACTTATTTCCAGTGATGGCCCAAGACCGAAAAGATGTTAATACAGATACTGAGGACTTTTTTTTCTTTCTCCCACTGCTCCCCACCCTGTGCCCTGCCTCCCACCTCTATCCACCCTCTCCCACCCATGGGAACCCTCCCTTGACTTTCAGGCATATACATGCCTATAAGACCACCAGAGAGGAGGAGAAATCTCCATAGATCCATGGCTTTATAAACAGTGCTTCCCCTCGCCCCCCCTCACCCCCACCTCACCCCCCACCGCTCATCCAACATCCCTGTGTTTCTGTAATTCCTTAACCTATAGCATTTCTTGATTCGGGGACAATACCCTTCAGGATACTCCCCTCTTCTTTATAGTGTCAATTAGGCTGTCTGCTTCTTCCACTGTCCGGAAATTACGCATCTGATTGTCCCGCATTCCACGCAGCATTGCCGGAAATTTCAGTTGGGCTTTAGCTCCAAGTTTATTTAGCTCATCCATCCTTTTGCCTAGCTCCCATTGTTTCTGATCTGTAGCTCGGCATACATCTGACCTAATAGAGAATGTAACATTTTGGGCTGTGTATGGTCCATTCCTCAAGGCAGCTGTCAAAATTGTTTCTTTAACTGTATATGAGAGAAAATTTATAAGAATGTTCCTCGGCTTCTGTCTCTGCATATTTCGTTTGAAAGGGTACCGATGCGCTCGTTGTATCTCACTATCCAAGTTGATATCTGGCCTATCTTACAAGATGGTCTCCTTTAACAACTTCATTATAAAGGCCTTAATGTTGGTCCCTTCTTCAGCGTCCGGAATATTCAAGACTCTCAGGTTATTTCTCCTGGAATGGTTCTCGACTCTTTCCAGATCTTCCCTGAGTCCTATATTTTCCTTGACCAGTGCCCCCAGCCCATCAGTATTTCTTGTGATGTCCTTTCTCATCAGCCCTACTTCTTCCTCCAATGCGCCCGTCCGTGCCGCGACATCATCTAGTTTCTGTGCCAAAGCGATACAGGAGGCTTGTATATCTGCTTGATTGGCTTCTGATGTTATAAACCTACTTCTGATCTCCTCTTTTAAGCCCAAGAGGATGGAGGCCAGCGGGGTTTCGGAATGTAGATTCAGTCCCTCTGTCTCTACAACAAGATGGTCTTCCTGTCTTGGTCCTCCTTCACCATCAACTTCATCTCTTACTTCCAGAGCGCTGAACCTATTCTGCGTTGATATCTGGAATGCCCCCCCAGCTGTTACTGCACATCCACCAGTCACCTCAACACCACCCGTGGCCACCCAGGCTGTATTGACCTCTGCTGGAACGGCATGGACCTCTCCCATCTCACACTCCCTTTGAGACATAGTCGCTGATTTTCCACCGTCTATCCCTAAAGTTGTTGTATGGGTCAAGACTTTATAAAATGTTTTGAGGGAGGGGGTGACCCTGACCTGGGTGGGGGTGAGATTTTTTTCCCCTTCCATGAGGGCTCTTTCCCAATTGCCTCGCTGACTTCCCTGTTACCAGTTTCGTTGGGGCTAGGCTGGCTTTATTAACACCTGTCTCACCTTGGGCTTCTGAGACTGATGGTAATTGTAAATCAGAACCCTACCCCAACCGATTTCCCGACAGCACGGGTACGCAGGGTATACCTGGATATCTTATCTGGGAGGATGCCTGTTTTTGCCAGCGTCTATATACTCTTCTTCATAGGAGCACTCTGCTGTACCTGCAAATCTTCTTTTCCTCTTATGCAGCTCCACTGACCTTTATTCATATACTGGGAGGCTACAGTGCAGCTTACATCCAGCGCTGTCTTTACACTGCCCTTTCCAGCTTTTTCACCCTTTCCATCATCCAAACAGCTTTGCTGCCTCTGCCCCTATGGAAAAGGACTCGCGCCGCCCATGATCGTCGTAGCTTCTCCGCAGCTCTCTCCCACGTCAGAGCCGCTCTCCCAGGCTCCGAGCGGCTCCAGCGATCCTCGCTGTTCCCCGGCCGACACTGCATCAATCTTTAAATTTTGCCGATGCAGGGTGAGTTACTTCGTATTAATTGCGCATATTGGTGCGGCTGGCGGGGGGGGGGAAGCCATACGCCTACCCACTCGTCCTCCTAATCTCTCCGGCGGTCCGCGACCATTTACCTTGCGGCCGCCATGTTCCCTCTGCAGTTGTTTCAGGGTGCAAGGATTCTTCTTGTCAATGACGGCTTCGACTATAGACTTGATCTCCTACCAGTAGCCACTCAGGGTGGGGCACTCCCAGAACATGTGCAAAGTATGTGCTTCTCTTTCCCCACATCGAGGGAAAGCTGCATACTCTGCCTGGAAATACCTTCGAATTCTCACAGGGGTAAGATACAATCTGTTCAGGATATAGTAGTTAATTAACATGAAGCGTGCATTTTGGAAGACTTTTGGCGTTCTTTCCACTATGGTGTCCCAATCCTTCGTAGAGATTGGAGTCCCCAGATCCTCCTACTATTGTATTTGCAGACGCTCCATTGTGTGTTGGAGATTGCTGAGTATTGCTTTATAAAGACACAAGACTGTCTTAACTGTATCCGCCGATAAGGCCACACGGCGACAACAGCTCAGAACCAGTGGCTCATTGACCCAGTGCCCCAGTGTTTTCTGAACGCCGAGGTGAGGGCCCTGTGCTGGAGGAAATGACCTTGGGGCAAGTCAAATTCTGCACGAAATCCCTCAAACGGGAGTAATTCGGATTCGCAGAAGAGATCTCCTACTGTAGTCGCCCCTGCTGAAGTCCAGGCATCGAGTCCCGCCCAGCATCCGCCATGTGGCAGATGTTGCAACATAGTGAGGGGTAGATCGGGGGAGTATGGAATCCTACTGTGTGTTCTTTGTAGATATCTAGCCCAGAAGTGAGTTATGACTCTGAGCTCTCCAGTGTCCTCGGTGGTCTGCCGTCTTATTCGTAATAATAACTTTACAAGGTCATACGACGCTGGTGTGAATGGGCTCAGGGCCTTGTCTGGGTTCCTACTTGATGCCAGCCATTGGATCAGCCAGCTAAGTTGCACCGCAACATAGTATGCTTCTAAGTCTGGGCCTGCCAGTCCCCCAGTCGTCGTGGAGCATTGGACTGTGGTCAGTGCCACTCGTCTGCGGCCCTTCCCCAAAATAAATGATATGATCAGGGAATCCAGGTCTCAGAACATCGCTCGAGGGATCCAAACTGGGAGCGTGCTAAAGAAGTATAGTAGGCGCTGTAGCACCACCATTTTCAGGAGGGCCAATCGGCCCACCACTGACAGTGGTAGTGTCTTCCAAAACTCTATGGAGGATCGGATCACTCTACTCACGTTGCCCTCCAAGAGGTCGGCAGGATCGCGATATATTTTTACCCCAAGGTATGCCAAGCAGCTAGTTTCCCATTGTAAATGTTCCAGTTCATCTAGAGGGGGCCCGTCTAACATCGCAGGGAAGAGTCGGGACTTCTGCCAGTTGACCCTCAAGCCCAATAGCAGGCCAACACATTCCAGCATGTCCCTAGCTCCCCTCTGGTCTTCTCCTGTATCCTAGAGAAATATCAGAAGATCATCGTATAAGGCAATGCAGTGTTGTGAGCACATTATGTCTGGTCCCTGGTAGTCACGTCCCTTTTACACGTGGCTGGCCAAAGGCTCCATAGCCAATGCGAAATGAAGGGGAGACTGGACATCCCTGCCGTGTTCCCCGCTACACCTTCTGTTTCAAAGAGATAGTTTTCCCAGTACGCACTCTGGCCATTGGGTTCATATATAGTAGCTTTGTCAACGTCAGAAAGCCTCCACCCAGCCCTCTATGTCTAAGCACCTCATAGAAAAAAGGCCATTTAAGACTGTAAAATACCTTTTCTATGTCCACTACGAACACAGCCGCTGTTGTCTAGAGGGGAGAGGTGTGGCGCAGCGGCCAGGGGCAGCTGACTCCGGAGCACGGGGCTCATGGTTCGATCCCCGGCTCCAGCGGCAGCTCTGCCCAGCACCATGTGACTCTGGGCAATAGCTCGCTTAATCTTCCCAACAGCCCCCAGCGCCTTTATTTGCTCGCGCTTTACAAATATCGGGTTATAATCGGCGTCTAGTATAGCCAGGAGTTGTCTGATTTTTGTAGCTGTGTTCCGGCCCGGGATGAAACCCGCCTGGTCGGGTCAGATCAGTCTAGGCATGAGGAGCAGTAGTCGGGCCGCTAGAATCTTACTTAGTATTTTATAGTCAATATTTAACATTGACAGCGGCTTGTAGGCTGTACAGTCATGCGCCTGTTTACCCGGTTTAAGGACCGGGATTTTGAGTGCTTCTCTGGTGCTGTCAGGTAGAGACACCTTGGTCCGAGTCGCGATGTACAGTGTAGCCAACCATGGCGCTAGTTCTTCTGAGAAGATAGCATAGAATTAGTCCGGGAATCCGTCTGTACCCGAAGTTTTGTTGCAAGCCATGTGCTTAATGACTGCTCTCACTTCCTGGGGAGTAATGTCCTCACACAGTTCCTCCTCCTCGTTCACTCCAGTGCGTGGCAGGCGTAGTGATTCCAGATAAGCTCGTATTGTTGCAGTGTCTTGTGTCGGAGCGCTACGATACAGGTTGAAGTAGTACTGAGCGAAAAGGTCATGGATCCCCTCCTGAGTGTATGTCTTGCCACCCTCACCATTTTCCAGCTCGACTATAAGCGAGCCATGGTTGAACGGGTTCACCAGCCAGGCCAGAAGGGGTCCGGACTTGTCATGGTCGACATGTGTTCGGTCCATATATTGCTTTAAATCAAAGCATCTAAGTCTTGCCGTCTGTTTTGCTACCTCCTTCCTAGCGCCCTGTAGTCTGGGCTGGAGTTCTGGGTGTCCCGGGCGCTTCAGCTCAACCTATCGCAGATCCTGTTCTGCAGCCAGCACTTCAGACAGGAGCGTATTTCTAACCCCCTTGGCTTCTGCGATGCACTGACCCCGCAGGACCGCATTAAAGGCATCCCACTCCACCTGGAGAGAGGAGGCCATTCCATCATTGTCGTGAAAGTTTTGGATTATCTTTTCCCTGATCATCTCCCTAAATGCTTGGTCCTCTAAAGATTCTGGTTTGAGTTTCCAGGTAGGTATAGAGGGCCTGGGGTGGGCCCACTTTAAGCATAGGAGGACCGGATTGTGATAAGATATTGTTTGGGCCAAGTATTCTACAGTTTGGACTAGGCATTCTACATCTGCAGTGCAGAGAAATGTGTCTAGGCTAATGTGGACCTCATGCAAAGCGGAGAAAAAGGAATAGTCTCAGTCTTGGGGGTGTAGGGTTCTCCAGGAGTCAACCAGTCCCCAGTGACTTCGCTGGTCCCCAAAGGACAGACCATGCACACTGTCTGGTAGTCTCTCAGCGGCGGGTGAGATCTGTCTGACTGCACATCGGTTACACAATTGAAATCTCCCATTAGCATAGGGGTCATTAGGTATGGGGCCAGGTGTCGTGTTAAGTGTGCAAAAAAGGCGGTCTGGTCAATATTAGGAGCATATATGTTTACAGCTGATAGGCCCGACCCTCCAAGTGGCCTCGCACCACTACATAATGGCCCTCAGGGTCTGTCAAGGTGTCTATGTGTTGAAATGGCACTCCCACTATGATCCAGATCATCGCCCATCTAGCATATGCAGAAAATGTGGTGTAAAATGCCTGGCCGTGCCATCTCCTCTGTAGCACCTTCCCTTCTTTTGCCCTGAGATGTGTCTCCTGTAAAAACACTACCTGCACTCCTCTCCTATTGAGGTAGGAGAACACTTTGTACCTCTTTGATATAATGTACATACAGCGTATGTTTCAGGACGTGCATTTGTATGTTAGTGGTGCTGCCATCTATTATTGTAATATATGTTGTGGGTGGTGTGTTCTTCTCCTCTCCACCTCGCCATCAATCAACCAGCCTCTGAGTATCGCAAGCATAGCGCACTATGTGGTGCGACTCAAAACTCCCCAACAAAGAAACCAAATAGAAGTTCCCTAATGCCTGCTCCCCAGGACAACTACGTGTTCACTCCCCCATCCAAACCAATAACCTGAAGTAGAAAATCGAGGGAGTCCTCCTGCAGTTTCTAAGAATAGAGGGGGTAATCGATTGGTCCCCTCAGGCACTCTCCCCTCCTGAGTCCTGAAGTCCGAAGGATATCTTGATGCAGCCCTAAGTAAGAAAAGGCATCTTGGTAGTCATTACCCCAGAGTACTTATGAAAGGACTCTTATTGTCCCCTTTTGTGGTTGTATACTGTTGTACAATTGATCATATGAGGTCATCTGATGATCTTGGGGTTACCTTTGGGAGCGCAAAGCTCGAGGCTGCAGAACTAATCGAACCACGATCCGAGTCTGAGTCACGTGCTGCATTCTCTCCCTCCGGCTTTGAAGGGCCCGTGTCTCCTCCGCTGATTTGCGCCACTACCTCCACCATGCTCTATCGTCCCATTTGTGCTTCAGACTGTGATGGAGCCCCCAAGCTATGTGGTGTCTTTCCACGTCTAGAGTGAAAGTGGCATGTGCGCTGCTTCCGTGGTCTGTCTGTAGACCCTTGCTGCGGGCTCTGTTTCAGCCATTCCGAGAGGTTTTGAGGTGTCTGAAAGAATCTGACACCATCCTGTGCCACCACCCAAAGTCTAGCCGGGAAGAGCATTGCATATGGGAGGCCAAGTTGGCGCAGCTGCCTCTTGGCTTCCTGGAATGAGGCTCTCTGTTGTTGCACCTCCCGAGAAAGGTCAGAGAATGTTCATACTATGGCATTGTCCACGCAGAGTTCTCCTTTGTGGCAGGCATGGGCGAGGATGTGATCTCGGTCTTTGTAGTGCAGTAGTCATGCCACTACCAGTCTCGGTGGGACTCCTGGCATAGGTGGGCATGCCGGAATTCGGTGTGCCCTTTCGAGGGCTAAAATCATAGAGGGGCCCTCTTGCACTACTTCAGTTTATATCCACTGCTTGAGTTATGTTATCATGCGGACTCCTTCTACTTTCTTTGGCAGCCCCATCACACGTATGTTGTTGCGGTGCGAGCGGTTTTCCGCAGCCTCTGCTCTGAGTTCTAGGGTACGAATTTTGGATTCCATAGTGGTCATGCGTTCCGCTGTTGAGGTAAGTGTAGGTGGTATTTCTGCCACTGCATGCTCCGTTGTGGCAACTCGCTCCGCCAATCTCTTGTGGTCATCTCGCAAGAGGCCCTGGTCGGAACTCAGGCTGTCAATTTGTGTTTCGACTGCTGTTCTGGCCACAGTGATAGGCTGTAGGTTATTCGACAATGAGGGGTCCTTCACTTGCGTCAGAGAGGGGGGCAGACCCTTGTTCTCTGTTGCAGCCCCTGCTGGTTCCTCAGCGTCTGGGTTTCGTCTGCTGGAGGTTTTGCCCACTATTGCTGTTGTCGAGGGGTCTGTCACCCAGGCAGTTTGTCTCCCCTAGACCACAAACAGCATGCAGTGGTCCTCCGTGCTATACTCCAGCAGTTGCCTAGTGTCTGCAGGCTGGGTCTCCGAAGTCGGCTCCCCCTAGTAGGTTTCTCTGCGGAGCTGGTGCTATCCTGTGCCCTCCCATCCAGTGTCACGACAAATTACCTCACTCCTGCCACTCCACAGGGGGTGGTTCAGTCTCTCAACCAGTCCTCAACTGCCAAGTCCTCTTCCTCTCTGACCACTGGTATGTAGGGTTAGCGAGCTCTTTGGGTCATATCATTCCCAGTATCTGGGTGACTATGGTTCCCACTCCTATCACGGACTTCTGAACGGCACTCTGGGCCAGTTGCTGCCCAGCGGCCCTCCTAGTACTGCCTCTCTGCTCAGTGTGGTAGGAGCCTGGTGTTCTGTGGGCCTAACTGGCTGGGCCCTCTGTGTCCTCATATCCCAGACCAAGCAAACTGCTCAAGCCTGGTGTCCTCACTGTACTCGGGCGCCCGCCCTTCGTCACCGGGCCCGCCGACCCCCCAGGGCGCCTGCCGACACACAGGCCGATCAAGCCCAGCCGCGACCCCACTCGCTGTCCAAAAATAGTGTCGTCAGCGTGGCAGCACTCAAACTCCTCTGTTAGGCTGCACCCAGTCCCGGGTCGCCCGGCCTCACTGCCTTGTAGTCCTCGCAGCTCTGGAAGCCCCGCCTCGAGCTCTCTCCTCTCTCCTCCGTTGGGCAGCAGGCGTCGGGCCACCTGCCGGTCTTTAGTTCAGTCACGGGGCCCCGTGTCCGCTGTGCCCGTCTCTCCACTTCAGTGATGGAGCCCAGCTCTGCGGTCCCCAGGCTCTTCTCAGCGACCCCGTACCGTGTCCTCATGCCAGTGGCCGCAGGAGCGGGAGAAGCCCTTTTGCACTCTGCTTCACTTCTCCTCTATGTAATCTTCCCTACTGAGCAGTAGCGGGTCTCAGGCTGCCGCCATTTTGACTTCCTGCTCTGGTCCGCAGAGTTCGGGTCCTGCGTTGCTTGTAGCCTCAGGAATGGCTGTTGGCAGGTCTCACAGGCTTGTTAATGGTGGCTGACCCCCGGGTCGTTCACTGAGGGCCCCAGGTCGAGCGTGGCATAACAGGATGGCACTGGATGGGGGATTAGCCGAGCAGAGCTCCGAACAACGCTGCTCACTCCATCGGCCGTCGGCCGTCGGCTTCGACCTTAATGTAGACATGTGTAGTTTAAATGTAATAATATACAATGTATAAATACTATGATTAGATTTAACTTTTAAATATGTATATTCCCATTAAAATGATAGGGCTGTGGCGTCACTTCCAGTGTTATCAGTCCAAGTGGCGTCATTGCACATCGCCTATCTTTATTTGTGAACCCACTTATTTTTGAGGACGTTACGGTTGTGTAAGCACTCAACAAATTAACATAAATAAATGCAAATATTTTCATTTCAAATGTTATAAGATAGATGTTGCTTATTTTCATAAGCTATATAAAAGGATCTAAAACCCTATAAGATGTAAAAATGCTTAAGGTTCAAATAACTGTATACAAACACACTATATAATATTTTCCAAAAATATTAGAGAGTTGTGCTGTGGGAATCGTCTCATATGCGAAGCAGCTGCTGAAGTGAAGCATGGAAGCAGTACATGTAACTCCATAAGGAATACTTATGCTTGATTCCTAGGTCTGTCTGCCTGGGCTATAAGCCCAGATTCATTTCTGTTGTCATGGCAACTAATGGTCACTTCAGACGTCATCATCTCATACGTATAGCTGAATCTTTCACATACACATCGTCCTTACCCAAAGTACAAGCCTGTCACTGCCTCACAGCCACCACAGAAGGCCGAAACCCTTCGCGCAATAACTACACTCCACGCTGTTACTTGAAGCGTAAAAGGCCATTTTATTAGGACAAGGTTGCAACCATTTAGACTTTATTAAACAGTCCATAAATGCAATAAATATACTTTTCCCATCCCATACCGACTCATTCTCCATTCATCCTTCTCAAAACCATCTCACCTGTTTGACTCGTTCCCCATTCACTCGGTGACCTCCTTCCTCTCCCCATTCTCACCTTCACTTGCCCTCCAAGCATCCTCTGTTGAATTTCCTTCATTGCCTCCCGCGCCCCGCTATCAGTCACCCGTGTACCATTTCCCCCCCCCCCGAGGGGTGGATCCGCCCGTATGTGACTCACCACCCCTCCAAAGTACCGTAACGTCGCTACTCTGCAACCTGCCCTAAACTGGCACGCTAAGACCGATCCTAATACCATGTCCTCCTCCTAAAACCTGTAGGGTGGGTGGGTGGACAAACTTTTACTCTAAACCCCCCGGTGGTGCTAAGGTGTCAGGAAGAGGCTGGATCCTCCTCTTCTGACACCTTATATACAATCCTAAACTCCCGCCCCTTCCCCAATCCTCTAAATCCCTCCCCCACCTTGTCCTTCCGGCCTTGCGCGAATAGCCCCGGGGGAAGACTGGTCTGCGACCTTCACTTCCCCCGGGGGCCGTCATTACGTTCACTCTGTTCACATGCAGTTTCTGATTTCTTCCAAATCCACTAGGATTTCTGTAGCGCTGCAAAACCCTCCAAACAGTGGTGGCAGGCACTGATCGGGGTGGCGGGGAGGCGGAGGTGGCTGGGGGAAGGAGGTAAATAAAAAATTAAAACTTATCTCCTAGCTCCGTCGCCACGTCCTCCTCATCGCGTCTCTCCACTCCTTCCTCCGGCTGGAACAGGAAGGACACCAGAAACACCTAGGCTCCCCTGAGCCAATCACAACGCTGCAATGCATTGTGATTGGTCTGAGCACCGTGGTTAAGCGCTCAGACAGGCAATGGGGGCCTGGGAATGTTTTCCACCCAGGCTGTAATGCAGCCTGGGTAGAGAGCATGCTATGTGGCTGTGAATGTTTGGCCAGCCCGAGACTGCCGGCCAAACATTCATGCACACGTAGGAGTGAAAACCACTCCTCCCCTGCTCCTTCAGCAGAGCAGCCCATCCCTCCCCGCTTCCCAAAGCTGCAGTGCCTGCAACAAGAAAACATAAAATGATTATAACATTTAGTTATTATCATTTTATTTTTTCTTACACCGCTGAATAGCAGTGGGGCGACGCTCCTCCGCCTTAGCGCAGGAGCCGCCACTGCCTTTAAAGGGCATTTGAACGCTGAAGAGAAGCGGAACAAGACTCTTTCACCTTACCAGCAACTTAGTTAGAACTTATTGAATGTGAATTTACACCCATAAATTGATTTAATCGTACGTTACAATACACCAGGATGTTAACATGTTACATGGGAATAAATCTGCCTTTAGGGGTGGTGAGCAAGCATGTCTCAAAGACAAGAATATCGTGCAAATTTGGCAAATAACCTCACAACTCTGTGAGTATTCACAAACATTTTCACTGTCCTTTCTCACCATGGATATTGTCAGAAATTTACTGCTGTTTATGGCAGGATTAAATCCCCACTCATGGTGGGGTGGGAAGGGGGAAGAAACAATTCCAAAGTTGCCTGTGGTATGGGCAAAGGGGTCATTTCATGTGGAATTTTTTTTCCCTGAGGACAGAAATCTTTTTAAAAAAAAGTAAATTTAGACTATATACATGCTCGCATATGCGTGTAGTAAGTACGGCTGCAGAGCTGTGACATTAGAAGCTTCTTAGGAGCCCTCCTGGAATATTTTTGAGAATTTCAAAACATTCATAAATCTACTCCAAACAGAGGCGTAAACCTAAGAGTGCAGATTTGCAATGTCTTTAAGAGTTGGGCCAACAAAGCCTCATTCTAACACATTAGTTATTTATGTAGCGGTTTAGTAAACAGCTACATGTCTCCCTGGAACACTTCAGAGTGCAGACAGTGATAACATAAATATAACTTTAAAGGCCAAGAGGGAGTCTCTGCCCTATAAGGAGTTCAGTTGAAAGCAATCCTAAATGATTCCCGAGAAGTTGCTTGGACTACTTCTGGTTGAGTTCCAGTGACAGCTGGTTGGGGATGGTTGCGGGGGGAGAGGGGGCAGGGGAAGGCAGGGGTTTGGGGGGGGGGTTTAGAAATAAAAAAGAAAACTTACCTGCTGGTTGCCGTCACCAGCTGCCACCTCTCCTCGCAGGAAGCACCCAGGCTTCCAGACTCCCCTGACCAATCACGATGCTGCTGACAGCAGTGTCGTGATTGGCCTGAGCGGTATGGTTCGGCGCTCAGAGAGGGAAAGGGAGCCTTGGCTGTATTGCAGCCTGTGTGGAGAACACGCAAAGTGCACATGACTGTTTGGTCAGCCCGAGACGGCCGACCAAACTGTCATGCGCACTTGGAGAGTGCCACCACTTTAGGTGCAGCAGCAGCCACTCCTCCTCCCAGACATCACGGGAGCCTAGCCCCGCCCTAACCTGGCGGCACCTGGAATACTAAACATAAAATGATAATAACTTTTGTTATTATCATTTTATTTTTTCCATTGCACTGCTTTAAAGCAGTGGGGCGAAGCTCCTCCGCCTTAGCGGAGGAGCTGCCACTGTTGAGTTCAGATCTTGAGTTAATCTCAGTCGCATTCACATCCATAGTACACAAAGTAAGATTTTTTCGCATTCACACCCTTGTTTCACAATGTCCAGTTCTCATTGTCCCAAAATACCAAGATTGTAATACTCTCACATTCTATACTAATATTGCTTCTCACGTTTTGCATTCTGCTCCATCTCCTGGAATCCTGCTCTGCTCCACCCCCTTGAATCCTCCTCCAGCAGGACCAGGTCCTCATCTACTCCGCTTCTGGGTTTGTCAATGCCAAGTTCCTCTACTATATTCTTTGCTTGGTTTTTTGCCTTAATTTGTGGACCTTGAGAGAGACACCTGTTGCTTCCACGTGATATTTGGAAGTGTTAACCACTACAGTGTCCACCGGAAAGAACTGCCCTTACACCTGGTGCCCTCAATGAGAGAAGAAACTGAGACCGTCATGTCCAGAAATTGACCGAAGAACCTTTTGGTTAAATTTCAACTAGTGAGCAGACAGCAAAGACCGACAATCCAACAACCTCAATGATTACCGTCCTTCTCCAGATTCCTCCTGGACTATCTAATCTGACTGCATGTCTCTCATTTGTTTTTATTCTGTGTCCAATATTGGTGAAGGGGGGCCTGAGTCACACCAGGCCATCTCGTTTAATCCTAATGCCCCCCTGCATCATACGTACCACACTGTCATAATGTCCTTCAGCGGTCTTTGCAGTTGTGTGTGCGAGTTTCACAAAAACAGGGTCTTTCATGTGAGGCACGTATCGGTGATCCATGTAACAAATGCTTCCGCTCACCTCCTAGATAAGTATTAGGGTGAGCAGTACCAAGGTTGGTTGCACTTACTGAAAGAGATGGTGGTACCAGGTTCTAGTTGGCAGCACTGACGACTACAAGGTGAGCTGCTTCTAGGGGTATAGCCTAGGGCTTGATCACAGACTGGGATGCAAGTGTAGCTGGGTATTCATAATCAGACAGGTCAACATGGGAAGAAGCTTGAAGCAGGGTTTTCACAAGTAAAAAGATGACAAATTCTACCAATCTGGTGACCTCAACAACTTTAACTTTCCATGCTTTCAGGACTTGTAATCTAAGGCATGGATGGTCAAGTTGAGCCCCAACCTTTTTGTTTCATATTCATATACCCTGAAAATAATAAGCGTTCTGCTGTCATTAATTCCTGTATGCATGGGAGTTAATGCTGTAACATTATGATGCATTTTTATTCAAGGTGGGGCGGAGCATGTAGCTATCTGGTGCATGATACTCTGTGGTTAAGGTACAACAGTGGTGAAATGGCAGCCTGGGTTGTAACAGCCCTTGTCATCCAAGCACAACTCCTTGACTTGAAATATCCTTATTGTATGCAGTTGAGGGTTACATAATCCCGTATATCTATGTCTAGTCTGATTTTCAATGCAGATTCATTATTAATTCTCAAAATGTACAGAGACAAAACCAAACAGATTAAGTAAAAGTGGGGAGAAGAGCTTCTCCTTTCTAATGTATGACAGGTAGTTCCTAATAAATGCAGAGAGTTGGAACTGAAATTGTACCCCGCATGGCCCAGGAGAGCATGCACCTGTTCCCAGAGCGTCCCATAGGGAATTTCTGGTCAATTTTTAATTTTTGGTCTTCTTGCACATGACACTCATGCATTTATGTTGCAGACCCGCTGTGACAGGCAATGTGACAAATTGCTGGACTCTGTGGAAGGTACACTATGTGTACCACCATTTACTTAGCCTGACTACTGTCATCTCACTGCAGTCTGATGGATCGACAGGGGACAGTATCTGATTCTACCTGCAGAACAGGACTTCCTTCCTGTACCTTACACAGGGAGAGTGACCTACTGGCCTCTCCTGTTTCAATATGTCCGCCAATCTTGCACAACTGGGGCTCTTCACTCTATCCATTTGGACATGGATGTTGTATGTGTACTTACCCTCCGCCTGAGTAGTAGGATGAGCATGGAACGTGTGCTCTGTTTGACCCACAGATTCATTTAGCATATTCTGGATATGCGTGGTACACAGAGAGAGTGAGGTTGAAGGGAGTCTGCCAGGAAGCAATGTGAGCAGTGGCGTAGCCCCCTAGTTTGCCACCCAGTGGTGACAGCCGTTTCAGGTAAGAGGGGGTGGGGATCGGGGGGAGTCGTGCTCCCCCATCTCCGAGTGGTCGATGCCGCCTGAGGTGGACTGCCCCACCCCCCTAGCTACGCCACTGAATGTGAGTTGCAGGTGTGATCCAAAGCATTCCTGAAGTCCATTATACTGGACCAGATTCTAGGACGTGGAGAATAGGAGGCAAAAGTCCTCTTGAAGTGTAAGGACAGCATTTGCCTCACTCCTGCTGTATTCTGACCCAGTGTTATTACCCCCAACAGATTGAGAGGTAGCTGAGTGAGGAAACCTCTCTGTTGTGCCTTTGATTTGGCCTCTGTTGGCAGGGAGGTCTCAGCTCTGCTCCCATTCTTGTTGACCGTCGAGGACAAAGACTGTTGTTTGACCAGTCTTGGAGAAATAGAGAAAGGCCAGGAATTACCTGACGCTGGTATTGGAGCTGGATCTGTGCAATACTTGATCTCTGTGTGTGTAGATGGTATATGATGGGCAGAAGCGTCCAGCTGTGTGCCAGGATTTTTCACTGACCAGTGCTAGGGGTCTCACACGAGGAGAGTGTAAAATACTTCTATGCTCCACAGTTGGGGTCATTGTTTGCCATATCCGCTTTGCCAGGTTCTGGAACATGAAACTGGACGTTTCACAACTTGCCAGGAAGAGTTGCCTGGGCAACATCTTAAGGGAAGGGGCACAGTGATGCTGAGGAGCAGTACTGAAAGTACCCTTGCACAAAGAAATGGTTATCCTCAAGGAGCTGTGAGGGAAGAAAATGTTGGCCAGCTGTGTTTCGGACAAAGACCTAGATTGCCAAGCTTGGTGCTGAGACCCTATGACCTTGATCCCCATAAAGTGTGCCCTGGAGTTAGGTGACACTACCTGAATCTATGATTATCTGTGGGTACCCTAATCTCCACTCTCCCACTTTATCAGAAGGCAGCCAGTGGTGGTGAGAAGTGATTACCGATTAGACTCAAAGCAAGAAACATTTGCGATGATGCTTATCACTTGAAGACAAAGCACCTGGGAGAGCTTGGCACTAGAAAAAATCACGTCTGCAATCGCTGCTTGATCATCGCAGACCCTTGAGAGTCATCAGCACTGTCACCCAGGGTGGGCTCTTCACTTGTTTTGGCCCGAGGAAGAACCAGCAATGAAAATTTCCTTCCACACTTTGGGCTCAGCCTCTTAAGAGCTGAGTCCACATAGCATGCCATCTTCAAAGCAGAAGATATGCATATTCACAAGATCCCAGTTCAACGTGCGAGCCAGTGGGGCCGAAGCAAAGTCAGAGATTCTGGTCCCCACATCTCACTCATATGGGCGCACACCCCTGCAGCAGGTGTGTAGACTCCTCTCTTCATGCAATGAGCAGCAGAGTACCCCTCCATGTCATTCTTCCTGCATCCCTTCCGTGAGGAAGCCTTAGACTGCTACTCTGAGGCTCTAATGCTAAAGGGCCATGCTTGCTGCTTAGTTTGATTTAACAGGAAGGCAAAGCCCTAGGACGCCAGAGGTAAAAAGCTCTCATATTTACAATTTGAGCCCAGAAACGTCTGGTTGCCCTAAGACTCCTGAACTACTTCTGACACACAGCATGTGCATTATGTTCTTTACTAGAACCATAGTCTGGGGATTTACAGACAAAATCATTGTTCATCCATATGTAACCTAATTTGATGAAGATATTAAGAACAATCTAGTGCTGAACTAATAGGGAGGCAAACACAAAAAGTTATTATTCCAATTCCTTAGTTCATTCCAAGTGTACTCACTGTTTTTTTTTTTTTTTAGAGTTTTATATAGCGTGAACTAGACCCGAGACATCGGGTATCAGAGCGCTTTACATGAGCACCAGTTTCGTTACAGATGGACACATTCATTTTTGTTAGGCACGGGGAGATTAAGTGATTTGCCCAGAATCACAGGATGTTGAGCATCGTTGCCGAGACTCGAACCCGGTTTCCCAGCTTTGAGGTCGACCGCTCTAGCCATAAGGCTACATCCTCTCCCACTGTTGAGTGGAATTCCAAGTTTTAGGATTCTCTCAATTATTGTAATTAATTTGAAATTGCCTATGTTTGTGGCATAGCCACCTGCGTGCCGCCTGACTCTTACGCCATGAATCCTGCTGGGCAGGTGAGACTTGCTGCTGGAGGCTAGTGGGCAGTACAAGTGGCTCACCGGCAGGTCGCTGTGCTGCTTGCTGACACTTACCTTGCATCGGCTGACCCGCCGGTGCTGTTGTGTCCCTGCCTCCATCATGACACCTTGTGGCTTTTATCTTCCCAGGATTGCCTAGGTGCGATCCTGGAATCTAATACATCTCAAATCAAGATGGCCACCTCAGACTATTCCTACATTACCTTATCCCAATCCAAGTTGGCCGCCTTATAACTTCCTGTGTTTTCTGCCCTATACTGGGAGGTCAGTCCAGCTTAGTCCTTGCATCGCAACGCTTGTTGCTCCAGCTTTAGTGTGCATCGCTCCTGCTTCGTTTGGATATTAGCAGCCAGCATTTTTGTCCTTTTCCTTGTTGTCCTGCTTTTTAAGCCCTGCTTTCAGTTTAGTTCCTCTCAGTTTTTTTCTTCCTGTTTTTCCTTCCTGGATTCCAACTGCTTTTTGGAGATTTTTTCCCTCTGGCTTTTTTCTCCATTGGGATTTCTTCTGATGGGCACTTTCCTGCTTGAACATTCCCAGTGTTGGCAGCAATGTTGCTACTAGAAGGGGTTGCTCTGACCTCTGGCTGACCAGAAGAGCCAAGACCTGAAGTTCTCCATCAACCAAAAACCGGAGACCCACAAGTAGGCGTCTGATTCCTGAGAGTTTGGTATGCCAAAGTTCCAGTACCGGGCTAGAACAAATGGACCAGGCCCAGCCTGGTTCTCAGGTGGTCCAGATCAACCCAGCCCAAGTTCTATTCCAGATAATTCTACACAAACAAAAGAATTGCAACAGTCGAGGGATGAAAATGTAGCACTGTGTCAAGCCCTTTCTGCCAGAGTCTCTGACATTCCAGCTGTTTCTTCTATGACGCCACGCTTTTCAGAGGACCCAAATAAAATAAAGGAATTTTTGGACTCCTTAACTGTTTTCTTTGCCTTTTGCCCTGCACAATTTACGCAAGATAGTGCTAAAGTTGGTTACCTGATTAGTGCCTTGTCTGGACAGGCGTTGGCGACTCCTCCAGTAGCTTCAGAACACTCAAGTCTGTCTGACTACAATTTGTTTGTCCCATTTTAAACAAATGTTTGAGAGACCTGATCTACAATTTTCGGCAGAAGAGGCATTGTGTGAAATCCAGCAGGGAGGTCAAGATGTCCTGACCTATATAACCCGCTTTCACTAGGTGGTCGCAGAGACAAATTGGATTGAACGAACCGTAGTCACTCTTTTCCGGCAAGTCTGCAGGAAACAAATTGAACATGAACTAGTTCACTCAGTTAGGTCTGAATTGTTGTCCACACTAATGGATCAAGCTTTGACTACTGAACATTGACTGAGAGAAAGATGGTCCGAGAGACATAGGGCCAAACCATCCCAGCCCTTGAGTAACACTCGAGTGCCAACTCTCAAATCTGAAATACAATTTGAAGATCAGGCAGCTTCTTCTAAAGAGAAGCCCATGCAAATTGGTGTCACCCGTGGGGCTCTTAGTGAGTCTGAAAAATACCATAGACGAAGAAATGGTTTATGTAAGTATTGTGGGTTTCCTGAACATAGCATCTGCACCTGTCTGGTACACCCTGTGATAGTGTTGAGGAACGCCAGATATCATCACTTGTGAAAGGAGGAAGGATGGGACATTCAAGCCCCTTTCATTGGTTCTTCCAACAACCATTATGTATGGTTATTTCTATTACCAGTTTGGCTAGAATTACCAACAGGAAAGAAGCAGAGAATTTATTTTGCTCTTCTGGACAGCGGAGCAAGTGGAGTCTACTTGAACATCAAATGGTCTCAGGATCACCAGATTTCTTGAATTCCTAAAGAAGACCAGGAGCAAGTGCAGATGGTGGATGGTACACCTTTAACGTCAGGTCCAGTCAAAGAAAGGCAGCTCCTTTGAAGTTGGTCTCTGGAAAGCAC
Source organism: Calotriton arnoldi (assembly GCA_963921515.1). Taxonomy (NCBI): domain Eukaryota; kingdom Metazoa; phylum Chordata; class Amphibia; order Caudata; family Salamandridae; genus Calotriton; species Calotriton arnoldi. Next base: position 1,060,743 of record CAWUFW010001659.1, read on the forward strand.
ATGAAAAATTTATTTCGACCTAATCTTTTTTTTAAAACTATTTTATTTTTCAATTTATTAGAACATAAAAATAAAGACATGAATACACACACAAAAGCAATATGATCCTCCACCAGAAGCGGTCAATGCGATCCATAAGTAGATGCAGAAATATTGTTCTATTCATTGGGTGCAGGTGATGATACCAAGTGAACAAAGCAAAAGAAACATACAAAAGAATGATTCTGATCAAACATATTCTCAATTTAAGTGATCTCTCCAATAACACCTTCCGCCCCCCACCCTCTCTCAGCCCACCCGTCTCAGACCAACTCCACACCATCACAGCCTACAAGGCCTGCAGTAGCTATCAGACCCTGGGGGCGTGCTAACCCCTGTCATATATTTGACATAATCTTCACTCTAAATCTTACCATAATTTTGGGGGTTCCTTCTTGTGCCCGACATAATCCTTACATCAACTGGGAAACCAGAACCATATCTTTATCCTTTCAGTTTTGTAATAAATATTGTTAAACGTCAGACGATTGTTGGACCCCAAAAGTACTTACTGCAAATTCTATGGAAGAGTCCAGTACTATTAACCTTCTTCAAGGGTTGCCACCTCAATATCAAGATTTTGCTGAACTGTTTGAGAAACCTAAAGATGTGCATCTACCACCCCATCGTGAATTTGACTGCACCATAAATATTGAGCCAGGCTAGTAGAATATCAGGTCATGCCTTTTGGTCTCAGTAATGCTCCAGCAGTCTTTTAACGCTCTACGGAGCATACTTTTTATTGACATGTTATAGTAATCTATCTTGACGACATCCTAGTCTACTCAAAACATTTTGCTTCCCATTTTCAACACGTCAGACAGGTATTAAAGAAACTTCGACAAAATAACCTTTTCTGCAAACTCAAAACGTGTGAATTCCATCTGCCCGAGGTTGAATACTTAGGGTTCTGAATAAACAGCACCAGAATCACCGTGGATCAAAAGAAGATCTCTGCTATTCTTAACTAGCCTCCTCCTACAAATGTCAAAGAGACTCGATGCTTCCTGGGGTTTGCCAATTTTTATTGACAATTTATTGGAGATTTTGCACATCTAACCAGCCACATGACACGAATTTTGAAGAAGGATATGTCATGTATGCTTGTATGACGTTACAACGCATTCCGTTGCAAATGCATGCCTTTACCGCGCATGCGTTACAACGGGAATGCCATTATCACGCATAACCTTTACCACGAATATGCCTTTACCACGCATACCTTTTCAACGAATTTCGTTGTAAAAGCATCCATTTTAAGGGCATAATCGTGGTAAAGGTTTTCCCTGACCTCTGCTGCAGGTCCTTTAACCGGTCCCTTGCACCCCCGGCCCCATGTCCCTTTTTTAAAAAAAATACCCCTCCCCTGTACCCCAGCGCGATCCCCCGGCACCCAACCCTTCTAACAAATACCCCTCCCCTGCCCTGAGCCGTAGAAACGGACCCCTGCGCGAACCCCCCCATAGCCCCCAGCCGTTCTGAAAACTACCCCTCCCCTGCCCTGAGCTCTAAAAGGGGAACCCTGCGCAACTCCCCCCTCAAAAAAAATAAATTAATTACTTTATTAATTATTTAAAATTTTAAATAAATAAACAATAAAGACAAATTAATTTAAAATCCCCCTTACCACTCCACGACGTCACCTCTCCAGCTCTTCTGAGGCACGGCACATGTTGTAAAGAGGAAGCAGAAGGGTCTCTCCATTTCCTCTAATGACGCTGATAGCCTCCACCAACCTAACCACACACATACCTTTACCACACATACCTTTACAACGTAATTTGTTGTAAAGGCATGCGTGGTAAAGGCTATGCGGGGTAACGATGCATGCGTTGTAACGCATGCGTGGTTAAGGATATGTGTGGAAACAGCCACATTGTAATGGCTGTTTCCCGTCATGCACAGGTTTTCAATGGGATACTCACACAGAAAAGGCCTTCCTCAAATTAAAACAAGCCTTTACTCAGGCACCTGTTCTGCAGCATCCAGATTCTGCAAAAAGGTTTGTGGTCGAAACCGATGTATGCAATCAAGCAGTTGGAGCAGTACTTCTACACAAACAAGAAGAAGACAGATTGGAGAATCAAATATTTTATTTGTCTCATATTCTATCCAATTTAGAAAGAAATTATTCAGTTCTTGAGAGAGAGCTCCTAGCAAAGAACATGACCTGTACTGAATGGAGGCAAGTCTTGATGGGTGCTCGCAAACCTTTTGAGATTCGCACCGATCATCGTATTATCTTCAGTGCCTAAGTAACATGCAATGTCAAAACAGTTGAAAAGCACATTGGACTTATTTCTTCAACCAGTATAATTTTTTCATCACATATATTCCTGGTTCTAAGAACATCTTGGCTGACGCTCTCTATTGCCGATATCCCGAGTCTCCAGTCCAGTATTGGCACAATATACTACCTCCCCAATGCATCATTGGGCTGGCTCAAACCTTTCTTGATAAAGTACAAAACAATTACAACAAAATCAAGAAGACAGAAGTGACCTGTTGCAAAGACGAGCACGTAAGGAAAATGTTTAAAAATTTAAGAACAAGGCTCTCTTCAACCCTACTAAAGAGCTAAGAGTAGAGGTTCTAAAGATATGTCATGGCCCTAAGGCTACCCTGGGACTTGTACTTTGCTTTTTCTGGTGGCCTTCTGTTTGACGAGATATTAACCTCTATGTCCAATCTTGTCCTATATGTGCTTAAAACAAAACTTCCCATTCTCGTGGTTCAGGGCTCCTTCAGCCTGTACCCGTTCCACCTGAACTGTGGCACACCATCCACTGACTTTATTGTTGCCCTGCCTCCATCTGACAGTTATAAAGTGATTAAGATAACTTTCGATTTCTTTTCTAAAATGGCCCATTTCACTGCCCTGAAGAAACTTCCATCTGCAAAAACCCTTGGTCAGATATTTTAGAAGGAAATTTTTCATCTTCATGGTCTCCCCCCCCCTAAGTATTTGTCTAAGATCAAGGTCCTTAGTATATATCTCATTTTTGGAAATCTCTCTGCCATACTTTACAGATTGAGGTCGTCCTATCTTCTGGCTTCCATTCAAAAAACCAATGGCCAGACAGACGACCTGTACCAAGGACTCAAACAGCATCTTCGTTGCTTTTGCAATTCCACTCAGGGTGATTGGTTTTTCTTTTTGGCATTAACTGATTTTTCCAAGAATAATTCCATTCACAGTGCCACCTGCTCTACTCCTTTCTTTTGTCTTCAGGGTTTCCCTATGCCTTCCCATCTGACTTTCAGGTTTCCTCCCATGTTCCTGCTGCAACTGGTTTCCTTCGGCAAATGCAATCTATTCGCCAGAAGATTATTTCCAATCTCCATGATGCTAAAGCCAAGATGAAACGCTTTGCTGATGTCAATCGTAAGGCCTCGCCTCTTTATCAGGTTAGAGACAAAGGTGTTGGGTATCTCCCAAATCTTTACCGTCTCGCCTTTCCCTCAGCATATCCAAACCCAGGTTGTATGGGCCTTTCAAAGTCATTCATGTCCTTAATCATGTGGCATTCTGATGCAGTTACCATCGGCATGGAAAATCCATCCTGCTTTTCACTCATCCCAATTAAAACCCTATCGGGCAGACCCTTTCCATTGTCTTTTTACTCGACCTTCTCCTGTGTTAGTTGACCAAGAACCTGAGTTTGAAGTGCAAACAATTTCGGATTCTCCCTTGTTCCGTAACAAGCTTTAGTTATTGGTCCATTGGAAGAGGGTATCCACCCAGTGAACGAGCATCGGAGGATGCCTGCTCTGTCCATGCTCCTGTTTTGATTTACCATTTTTCTGTCTCTTCCCTCATAAACCCAGAATTTAATACAGCCTAAACCAAGATGCCCGCCTCAGACTATTCCTCCATTATCTTATCCCAATCTAAGATGGTTGCCGTATACCTTCCTGAGTTTACTGCCATATATAAGGAGGCCAGTCCAGCGTAGTTATTGTGGTGCAACTCTTTGTTCTCCAGCCTTAAAGTGCATCGCTCCTGCTTTATTTGGATATTTCCAGCCAGCATTTTTGTCCTTTTCCAGTTTGTCCTGCTTTTTCAGCTCTGCTTTCAGTTTGATTCCTCCCAGTTGTTTTTCTTCTTCCTGGATTTTCCTTCCTGGATTCCAACTGCCTTTTGGAGGATTTTTGCCCACTGGCTTTTTCCTCCATTAGGATTCCTTCTAGGGGGCACTTTCTTGCTTGGCCGTTCCCAGCGTCGTCAGCAAAGTGGCGATAAGAAGGGGTCGCCCTTACCTCTGGCAGATCAGAACAGCCAAGAACCCGAAGTTGTCCATTAACCAACAACCGGAGACCCACAAGTAGGCGTCTGATTCCTGACAACATTGTAAAAATAGCAGCCCACTTGCTCCCAAAGATAAGCAGGGTCGCCAGCAAATAGACACTGTCCAGCGTGTGTATAGGATGAATACAGTGTTACCCTGAGCAGAACACTAACCTGTATGTACTCCTGCAACAAAATGTACACTTCTGAAAGAATACAAATTCTCACATTCTATCCATGTTTTACAAAGTGCTTCCTAGTGGTTGTTATGTGGGTTTGACACCCTCAAATGCTTGTGACAGTGAGTACAAACACAACTTAATGTACAACGCATTACAAGTTGTTAATGTTATTATTAGATAAGGAATCAATCTCTCCATTTAGTTTTGAAAGTATTATGGTTTTGCTTCCTGCTGGTATTTTTATTTTAGGTGACACCACAAAAACCCCACCCAACCATCAAAGGGATATTAACACCATTCACAAAAGACTCAGAACATGCCCAGCATTCCGAAAGAGTTCGCTAGTACATGTTATGTCAGAGATAATACATATGAACGAACAGGCGTTTTCAAGGGGCTCTCAGGTGTATACAAAACCATACATGCTTAGAAGGTGAAGGTAAGGGTGCGCGGTGGGTCAGCACCTTCTGAGTTGTAGTGCGGATGTGTTTAAACTCATTATTTTATCACCCCACTAAAAAAAAATGTTTCAGCATTACTGCATACAAGATCTCCATTTGTCAACAGACACTTCTTTCCAGGAGCTCAGGGGCACTTTCATAAGTGTCGCAGGTGCAGTAGCACCGGGGCACATAGATTTGACCGGCTCATTGCACCCAATTATGGCTGACTTTTTCTACTTAGCCGGAGAGGACGGTGCATTTTCCTGTTTTGCCTTGGGACCCGCACCTATCTTTCTACTCCACCGATGTAGCCATGTGTGCGTGTCGACAGAGCCTGTGTAAATTCTGGCCTTGTTTACCTTCTTCGACTATGAACAGTCTAACCTGTGAAGGAACACTCCATAAAAGCGCCAACAGAAATGAAATCACTGTTCTGCATCAATGCAGATGTGTTTTGTATTCTTATGACAGTGGGTTACACATTCGCTCACATCTGGGTTTGAAATAGCAGACTTTAGCCCTAACATTTCAGAATATCGCAGACATATATTTTCTTTATCTGACATGGGAATGCACTCAACGAAATATCTGTAATTTGTTTCTTATGTACCATTTTACCTCCCCCATGAATAGAATTCACATCCATTAATTGAGGTATTCTAGGTTAGGCTTCTGAGCATTTATCAGGGTTATTTATAATGTAAATGTTATTTTTTTACCTTCATGGGATCTTTCCTGACTTGAAATGACTATACTTGAGCAAGTGGAAGCTTCAGGATGGATCAGAATTATACATTTTACACTGCAATGTGCACCGACGACCAGTGCAATAGACCAACACAAACTCCTTTTCTCCCTGTAGGGAAGTGCAGATATGAGCTCAAGGCAAAATGGGCGCAAAGATACAAAGTCTGCCAACTTGCAACTTTTGCATTTTTAAAGAATTTCCAGTTTGCAAAGGACGCAGAGAGAGAAGATAGGGGCAATTCCAGCAGCCCTTTATGGCAGCATAAAATCAGGACAGTGGGTGGACTTCCTGTGGGCACAGTGCTGCCCCCTGGACACTGCCATACATGCCCCTGCTTCACATCCATCCCCTCTCTGCCATCTCTAAGTTCAGCTACCCATGCCTGTTGGGCACCCCTCTATGGTCTACTTCTCATAGGCGCGGTACTCACCTGCGCTGGGAGGGGTTGCAGTGGATGCCATTGTAATATCCTGGCATCTATATGGCATCATGCCCCAGGAAATGCAATGGGCCAGAATCTGGGTGGGTTCAGCTACGTATTCGGCGAAGTCGAAAATTATGCCTGCTTTGTTGATCGAGATTTTCTATCTACATCTGAGGTTTATGGAATAGTTAATGCTTCACCCACCAATATTTAAAACTGGAGCAAAATAACTTGTCAGCAGAGCAAAATTGTTTGGCACTGCTGCAGTTCAGTTACTCACATTTACGTGTGCATCATTCAGAGAAATACATTTCACCAGTACTTTATGGAGGGCTCTTCTGAACTTGCGTAGCCAGAACACACTGTCACACAGTGATGACATCACTGGCCTGTGCTCTGCTGAGCTGATGATTGTTCCTGAATACGAATAGTGCAGAATGGGATAAGGTATTACCAGGTGTGTTAAATGATATCTGCTCCAAGATCGAACTTCAAAATTGGTGAAATCAAGTAGAATCCATATTTGACACACCAAATTCCACAAGTTTTTTCTTTTAGGGGCATTTTCCCATATTACATTTCGGCAGCTTTGACCTGCTGGATTCAATCAGGGGAGACTGTGAGGCTGTGATAATTATCACACAACTCATACTTCTGATCCCTGCGATTGTACAGGGATTGGAATTTAGCCCTGAACTCATAATTAGGGCCTAAGTAGGTCACTTACAACTGCCATTGTCTTTCTGTATTATTGTTAGGCAACATCACTGATTTTGTCAGCTTTGAAAGAATAAAAATATCTCTTCAGGAATCCTAAGTGAAGACCCATCCGAATTTGATTATAAGTAGCTGTTCAAGTGTACTCAGAGGTGGTGATCTTGTCAGCCAGAGAAGCAGGGTTGCTGGTCGTGAAGGCTTTGTAAATAATGCAGCTGGTTTCAACGATGGTGCAGGCTAGTATTGTGCAGGCTGGCAAGGGATGCCAGGATGGGGTAATATGCTTCCCGATTGATAATATATACCTTTTGTCCATTTCTTGCTGTTTCATTATTTTCATCCCTGCCCTCCAACCCCCTTCGGAACTATGGAAAACGGCAATTGCCTCGTTTTGTCATTTGCTTAACTATTTATGCAAATAGACAGTGACAGTCTGCCCTTTAGAAAAACTGCAACTAGTGGCGTAACACAGGCCCCCGCGAAGCGGTGGTTCCCGAGCTGTGAGGGATGTGTGTGGGGGGGCCCTCAACACAGTACTCTGGCCTGAGAGCTCCTAATTGAATCTGGAGGGGGGGGGGCTTCTATGTACCTTGCAGGGGGTCCCCATCAAGTTTCGTTACACCATCGACTGCAACACTGTTTCGGGTATTTTTTACCACCCCTTCTGCATGGGAGTAAGACCTCTGACCCTCGGTCTAGGTCCACTCTCTCCCCGCAGCTCCGCTGTGCCATCTCTTGCCTCCAGACCCCGACCTCCTCCTTGGAAGGTTCGAGGCTGCTGCCCGCTCCTGCGCCTGCTGCCCGCTCCAACTGGGACCAGACTGCCTGCAACCACCGTAACCTTTCTCAGCCGTTTTTTTCTTAATTTTTCCCTGTTGTGCCACTGTTATTGTGCCCATCTGTGTCTTGGTCTAATTCCACCACTGTTTTTATTTTCTCGTGCCTGCCTGTTCCTTTCGTCTTTCGCCGCTGCTGCCCCTCCGGCCCCTACCCCCCAGAATTCCCCCCCGGAATTCCCCTCTGGAATTCCCCCACTCCCGCCTCCCAGCCTCTCCTCCCTCCCACCTCCCCTACTTAATGGCGGCCGCTGTGCGGTCGCGCAGCGGACGCGTGCAGCGGCCGTGCCGCCGGCGTGCCAAAGGCAAGCCCGTCTGCGCCCGTCCGTGACCCGACCGCGGCCAGCGCCAGGAACTCTTGACCTCCCACTACCCATCGCTACGACACCACCACCCTCCTCGCACTCAACCCTGGAAGACTTAGAGAATGCCAAGAGGCCCCGCCGAACACGACCCACGGCCAGTTCTCCTGTCTCCACTGCCGCCAGACCCTCACCGCCACCCCGGCCTCCAACACCGCCGACGCCAGCACCGGGGACACCCTAAAATGCATCCTCCTCAACGTACGCTCCGTACACAAACACGCCATGGAAATCTGGAACCTACTCGACTCTCTCTCGCCCGACATCGCCTTCTTCACAGAGACCTGGACCAACGCATCCTCCGCCCCCGACATCAGCACCGCCATCCCAGACGTATACAAGATCCAGAGGAAAGACCGCCCCAACCACCCAGGAGGGGCCCTCGCCATTGCCCACAAGAGCACCCTCCACCTCACCACCTCCAGCGAAACCTTCCCCTCCGCCGAACACCTGCACTTCCAGATCCAGACCAGCCCCAATGCCACACTCCGAGGAACCCTCATCTACAGACCCCCCGGCCCCCGAACACCCTTCGCCACCACCATCACCGACTTCATCGCACCCCACGCCATTGCCTCAGCAAACTACATACTCATTGGAGACCTGAACTTCCACCTCGACAACCCCAGCGACCCCAACTCCACTATCCTTCGTGACAACCTCGCCAGCATCGGACTTAAACAACTCGTCAACACACCGACCCACAGAGCAGGACACACCCTCGACCCCATCTTCGTGGCAGGAAACAGCGTCCAATTCAGCCACACAACGCAGCCGCCATGGACCGACCACCACTGCGTACACTTCGCCATCAACAAACCCAAGGCACCCAAACCAGCCCCACGCCCACCTCGAAGGAACTGGAGCAAGGTTACCGACGAGCAACTTAACTCCACCCTCACCCGAGACAACCACACCTGGGCACCCGACGCACACAACACAGCCAGAGAACTCCACACCTGGATCTTCAACTGCGCAGACGAGCTCGCCCGCTACGAAACCCCGACAGACAACGCCCCAGGAAAGCCGCCTGGTTCACCACCGCTCTCCAAGAAGCCAGACGCACCTGCAGACGCCTGGAGAAGAACTGGAGAAACACCAAGACAACCGAAAACCACACCACCTACAAGGACGCATTGACGGACTACCACAACCAGATCAGAGCCACCAAGAGGAACTTCATCCACAACAAAATCCTGGCCAACTCCACCAACTCCAAGGAAGTTTTCAGTGTCATTCAGGAATTCACCAACCCACGCATCGAAGCCACAGACATCACACCATCCCAAGACCTCTGCGACAAGCTTGGAACCTATTTCCACCTCAAGATCAAAAACCTCTATGACAACTTCATCGACCATCCACCAGGTGCCACAGACGGCCCCCCGCCCCCAGAAACACCAGCCAGCCCACCATCTCCAACTGGACACCGATCACGGCCGAAGACACCGCCTCGACCATGAAAAGCATCCACTCGGGGGGCCCCCACCGACCCCTGCCCCCCTCACATCTACCGCAGAGCTGCGGCCGCCATCGCACCCGAACTACAACGCACCATCAACACCACCTTCAAAACAGACACTTTCCCAGACGACTGGAAGCGCGCAGAAGTCAGACCCCTGCTCAAGAAGCCCACAGCTGACCCCAACGACCTCAAGAACTATAGGCCCATCTCGCTCCTCCCCTTCGCAGCCAAAGTTGCAGAGAAAACAGTCAACAGGAAACTGACACGATTCATTGAAGAGAACGCCGTCCTCTACCCGTCCCAATCCGGATTTCGAAGCAACCACAGCACAGAGACCGCCCTACTCGCCGCCACAGACGACATCCGCATCCTCCTGGACCAAGGCCACTCCGCAGCCCTCATCCTACTCGACCTATCAGCGGCCTTCGACACCGTCTCCCACCGCACACTAGTCGCCAGACTACACGACGCAGGCATACAAGGAACAGCCCTGGACTGGATCCGATCATTCCTCACCGGAAGAAGCCAAAGGATCAGACTCCCACCCTTCCTCTCCGACCTCACGAAAATCACCTGCGGAGTCCCACAGGGTTCATCACTGAGCCCCACCCTCTTCAACATCTACATGGCCCCCCTCGCAGCCATCGTCTGACAACACGGCCTCAAAATCGTATCCTACACCGACGACACCCAGCTCATCCTCTCCCTCACCAAAGACCCCACCACTGCCAAACTCAACTTCCAGAAAGGAATGCAAGACGTCGCAGTCTGGATGACCAACAGCTACCTGAAGCTCAATGCCGAGAAGACAGAAGTCCTCGTCCTCGGTACCACCCCTTCTGCATGGGACAGCACCTGGTGGCTGACCGCCCTTGGAAGCCAGTGGCGTAGGTAGGCCTCAGGCTGCCCGTGGCGGCCTCTGCGTTTGCCGCCCTCGCGGCGAGGGGGGGGGGTGCGGCCGAATTTTTGCGGCCGCGGCCGATTCTTGCCTTGCGACGGCCGCAGGTTAGAGCGGGGGGAGGGGGGCCGGCTGCCGCCCAAAAACTCGTGCCGCCTGGGGCGGTCCGCCCCCACCGCCCCCCTCTAGCTACGCCAGTGTTGGAAGCCCACCTACCCCCTCAGACCACGCCAAGAACCTCAGCATCGTACTCGACTCATCACTCACCATGAACCGACAGCTCAACGCCGTCACCTCCAGCTGCTTCAACACCCTCCGCATCCTCCGCAAGACCTTCAAGTGGATCCCCCTTGAGTCAAGGAAGACAGTCACCCACGCACTCATCACCAGCAGACTGGACTATGGAAACGCACTCTACGCCGGCATCAACAAGTCCCTGCTCCGCAAACTCCAAACAATACAGAACACCGCCGCCAGACTCGTCCTCGGCATCCCCCGACACGAACACATCAGCCAACACCTACGAAGTCTCCACTGGCTCCCCGTGGAGAAAAGAGTCACTTTCAAAATCCTCACTTGCGCCTACAAATGCCTACACAACAACGGACCCAAATACCTCAACGACAGAATCAACTTCCACGTACCCAAAAGAAACCTCCGATCTTCCAACCTCGCACTGGCCGAAACCCCACGCATCCACAGAGCCAGAGCAGGCGGAAGATCCTTCTCTCACATTGCAGCCAAGACCTGGAATGAGCTACCAGCAGACATCAGACGCGCCCCCTCCCTGAACACCTTCAGGAAGACCCTCAAGACCTGGCTCTTCGGCTAAACAGATCTGCAGACCCCCTCCTCCCCCCCCCCCCAGCGCCTTGAGACCCTCACGGGTGAGTAGCGCGCTTACGATTCCCTGATTGATTGATTGATTGATTGATTGATTGAACCAGAAGAACACTTCGGGGCTGAAAATAACGCCTGAAGGACTCTCCTAGGAATACCATTTCTCCTGCCTTATTATAATCTCAGCTGGTCAAGGGGTACCCTTCCAGCATTTGCAATGCAGAAGTACAGGCCGCAGATGAGGCTGACTCTACATATGACGTTTTGGAAGCTTGTGATTAAATGTTCTTCCAAATGTAATGTTTTTAATGTGGAAAAGGAATCTCTGCTTGCCTACAGCTTGGTATCTTCATGTCTTACAAAGTTTGCTCTTCATATTTTTTAATATTATTCAAATTTGTACAGATCATGGCTACCCAACCAAGGGTTTCCTAGCGCTATGCCGCAGTATAGGTGCCTAAAGACACAACAGAGCCTACTCCCGATGCCAGAGTTTAAAACAGCCAGGTTTTAAGCTTCTTGCGGAAAACTGGACGGGAGAAGACAGTTCCACAACTATGGGCCTAAAAAGAAAAAGGCTCTTACTGACGTCATAAAAGGAATGGAAGAGTGGGCGTGGCTAGGAAGCCAGCTTCAGCTTCTTTAATCAACCAGGAATAGATTTCCCAGAAAAGCAACTCCACATTCTGTTTTTCTAGACAATCTTTTTCTGATCAGTGTGTGTCCTAAAACGTTGTTGAAGTATTGTGTCCAGGCCAAAATTCCAGACATGTGCTTACTTATCCCCTGCCTTTTGCTGCTGTATGCCCAGCACTATATCATATATCTCTACAAGAAATTACACAAAACATTTATTTGAATTTCTAATCAATATCTTAAAATATAAACTAAATAGATTTTTACTGTGTTTATGCTACATTGCTGCTCCCAGTATGACATTGATTTGAGATTGCTTGTTACAACCGGGCTCTTCACCTCTATTCAGGGGCTTTTCGGTATGAGAAAATGAGAAAAAACACAAACAAATAAAATGAAATGAATACACTGGCTCGGTCGGAGGCTTGTGTGGCTGTGTGTTGGCAGTGAGGGCCGGACAAGACTCGGGCACTTGTGCGAGGCTGGTCTCGGCTGCTCTCCCAAATGTTCAGTTAGGGACCCGCTTATATCACAGCTTCAGATGGCTCTGGATTTTAGCTTCAGATGGCTCTGGATTTTGATATTTCTTTGCATCTTTCTTTAATAACATTAAATGATGACCTGTTAACTTTGGAAAGTGTTCTTTCCTCTTTTAGAAAAAGGTGAAAATATATTCGTTGCTTCAACTTAATCCTGGAAAAAGTTAGCCAGTGGGTAATGTTGAAAGTTTGGGTAAAAAGCTGTAAGAAAACTTTGCAAAACTGCTTCTAGTGGGATTTTCCATCAAATATGTTTTTGCAACTGTCCCGCTAAAATCGATTTTTACGAAGATTTTATCTTGCCAAACCAACATTTGTGGAATTCGCGGTTAGCAATGACAACTTTGTGACCTTTACAAATGTTGCGAAGTTTACAGAGTTTTGAAGACAGTTTCATGAAGTTTGCAGAGGAAAAACTTTGGAACTTCTCACAGCCCTAAAGTGTCTTTTATACAGGTTTTATTTGCAAATACGGATATGTATAGAAAACGTGAGGGAGAGAAGATGGCCCACCCAGCTAGCATGCCCATATTCCCATTCGCTGTAGCATCAGGTGCTTCGTTCTCTAAAAGTAATAAAGTGGGTTTAGAAGTTGCTACGCATACAATATTAAATATCAGCCGCGTCTGGTGTTGAAAAGGAAAAATAAACAGTCGTGTGTTGACTTTGCGAAATGCTACAAACGCATGACCTTGGCGAGTGGAAAAAACGCAATGAGTGAGGAAAGGAATCACTTCCGGGTTAAAGCACAGAGTGGTGCCAGGCTATGGAGGGAAATGTATATTTCGAGGCCAGTAGCTATTTTGACTGAATTGAAATCTGGGAATTTCGAGGCAGGCTGATTCCTCAATGGACTGTAGGGCTGGGGCAGGATCCTTTTCAAGTCAGCTACATTGTTGACCCCACTCCATATCTACTATGCATTTAGAGACACGAGCATGCCTTGATATCTAGCAATTATTTTGCATAGACTGTGATATTTATTTATCCTTTCATTTGTCCTCTTGCTCTATCTTCATAGTGCATGCCTTCAGAGGTAAAAGGGTCCCTACAGCTGATGTGATTCCTTCCGAACCAATGACAGCCCAGTCGTAAGCATCCTTTCTCTAGTCCCAAAATGAACAGAGGTAGGCAATGGCGCAATGGCGGCCCTCGGCTATAGTGGGGCCGGTACCTGATCCAGGTACCGGCATTTGGCGTAGGAGGATTCCGATATGAAGGAACACGAGGACTAACCATAATAATTGGTGATCAATATACGAAGAGATTGATAGTTACCGCAAAAACTTTTTACCTACGCCGGAGGATCGTGTGGGTTGGAATTATCACCACACATGAAAAAACTTAAAACAAGAGACATTTGAGCCTTGAAAAATTCGCGGGTGTATACCTACAGTGGCGACGAAACACGTGTTGGGTGGCTAAGATCTGTTTAAATGGAACCAGATGAAAAGAAATAAAGAAACAAAGAACCTATTGTGATTTCTGTTGTACATTCGTTTTGACTTACAATTGCTACTGCTGTCATTCTTGTGTCTAAAATTCAACGTGTGCTGGGGATTGTTATTAAGTTTGTTTGTAGCTCAGACCACAAAGTTTGGGGAGGCTGGTGGTTCTCGCTACCCTTCAGCACCGTGTTAGCTAGGATCAGATTGAGATATTAAGTGGATTCACCCTTTGGGGCGCCGATTTCCCTATAAATCATACCACGAGCTGTTGTGTTTGATCCAGGGGAAGGGCTTCCAACAGCAGCTGCAGTGCTTAGTTTATAATTAAAAAAAAAAGTGCCAGGGCCCTGTCAGGAGTCCACTTCCACTTGCAGCGCCCCTGCACTCCCAATTATAGTTTCAACACAACTACTAATCCTCACACTCCTACAAGTGTGAGACAATTCTGACTATTCTATAGGAATGGCTTTGGCAGCAGGTATTAGTCATTTTTAATGTAAATTGAATTAATAAACCACTCTTTGGCCCTAAATTAGACAAACAGCGCCACCATGTGGTAGCCTGTCATAAGTGCCAATGTTGACAATTAGGTGCCAGTGCCAAGCACCGGAAACCACCGGCTCAAATTAAGCACTGGGCAGCTGTCATCTTGGATATATTTTACATTTTGCAAGCCTTCCTGGGCAGCCCAGTAAAGAGTGGTCGATGCCCATTGGCTGCTGCGGCTGCAGCAGGATCGCCTTGCCAGGCAGCAGTAGCACATTAACATGACTTCACATCGATTCCCGTTCTTGGTGTTGTGCTCCTGCTGCCCAACAATGCACTTTCTGGTAAACCAGGCCAAAATATTTGGATTTTTCCCACCCTCCCTTCACTAACTTTAATGGAGGGAGTAGAAAAGTGTATAACTGTTTCTCTGTTTCGATTGTTCCTGTATGTTCTATTTTCTTTAGGTTATGTTTTCTTTATTGCCGTATTTTGTGGTGAGGATGGAGTTGTGTTTGGCCACAAAGTAGGTAGACACCTTGGTATGAGAAAAAAGCAGATGAATTCGGAATCAATTTGCCTTTAAACATTATCCCAAGTCGGGGCAGTGGTGCAATGGTCTGTGGGACATGGCCAGGAATGTGTGCTACAGCAGCTGTCCTTAGCTTCGTGGTTCTTCATTGACTAGCCCTGGGAGTTGGTGCTTGATGTCAAGGGACCAAGGTAAGGCCCGGTCACTGAGGCCCATCTCCTGAAGGGTACAAGGAGGATCACTCTTTTGCATTGGCCCTGGCATAGTTGTTTAAGGGCTCAGTCTTCATGTTGGCCCTGGCTCCTTTTCATGTGACATAGCAGGTGAGTTCACCTTGTGAAGGTGATATCTGGCAGCCCCGGTGGATTTTGCTCTGGCCGAAAGTCAATTAGTTGGTGCTATAAGGGCCTCTGGGGTTGTCCACCATGATTCCGAAAATGTTGGTTAGGAGATTTCAATGACTAGCAATTCTGCAATGTGTCATCTCAAATGTAAAAATGAATTGATTTTCAAACTGTAAATAGAGTGTATGAAATTATGCTGATATGAATATGTAATAAATGCAGCCTGAGAGTTGATCTCAAACACAAACACCCAGTGGCTCAATTCGATTCTTGCATGCCTACTGTCTAATACAGGGTGGCCCGCGATTCGGGGTCTGTCTCAACTCACTTCGGAGGGGTCCCCAACCTGTGCCAAGAGGCTCTGGAGTCCTTGACTCACCAGTAGCGCTTGTGTTGCACTAGGAAGGAAGGCACAAGATTATAGAACAGATGGCTTGGGACAAGCTTATCTAACAATACTTTTTTTGTTGTTGTATTTTTGTATTTCTTTTATTTTTGCGAAGTTAAGAACATGAACAAAGCATTGCAACCATTCCTGTAGTATACATGGGTATTCGACATCACAATGATACAGTACAATGTTGTTGCACTCTGTAGCACCAACATAAAGGGTCTTGGTGTAATAGTTTTAATTTTCGATGTCTGTGCTGTCCCCTGTTGATTCCTGAGGGGTCTCAGTATCTGGTCCCATAATCCTGTTAATCATCCTCTTCCAGATCTCTAGGTCCTCTTTCACCCTGCCATCCTGCCTCACTCACTTCATGTGATGGGTAACAGCTATTGCCTCTTCCAATAAATCTCTTTTCCATACGGAGACCTGGTTGGCCTGTGGCGCCACTCAATGGATCGCAATCTGTGCTTAGTGAGTACTAGTTCAAGCGCCACCTTACGTTTCCTCATTTTTCAGTTCTTCCAATCTTTAAGAATATTGAGGAGGCACATTTTCACTGACCCCGTTAGCCTAAGTGTCGTAATGTGCGTCAATTCTATGGTGACGGAACCGCAGAAGGCCGCCACAGTGGGGCACGTCCATGTCATGTGCAGGAAGTCAGTGTGTAGTGGCCAAGTCCCTAGGGCAACTTGGGCTGAAGCGTGCACTGCTATGTAAGATATACATCAATTAAAACGTGTACTCTGATTCTTTTCACTTTTCTACTCAAATTGTTTTTTAAATTTCATATTCAATATAACATGTCAATCAACATAATTCATTGTACATTATACATCACAAACGAAAATTCAAATTTCAGGAATTTATACATTCATTTTGAGCTTCAAAAAAAACTTCAATACAACAGCGCCCAATGCATTTCGGGACTGTCTGTCCCTTCGTCAGGGGCAAAACCTGTTAACAGAAAAACAACCATCAAAATGAAACGCTAAAGTGGATCAGTCAAAAACATATCATAAAAGTTTATGGTGCTGTTCATGCGCTCAGTCACGTGAGTCAACGTCAGCTTATAGTGCCACGAAACCTAGAGAACTTCCATTCCACGTGTTCACCCAAGTGATGACCCCGGGTGGCAGAGAAAATAGAGTGACTTACATTCGTCATGGAGTTTAGAGGAAACAAAACGTCCTCATGTAGCCGCCAAAAGAGTGGGTCTGTAATAGCGAAAACCAAATGACTGCTATGCCGTAACAGAACACAACTTCAACAAAACGAGCCGCCAGGAAAACTATACCTCGGTATGATGATATCCACAGAGTTGGGAGCACGGCGACGATTGCAGCCTCTCATCGGGATTACGTTACGACACGCGGATGCGTTTGCGGAGGTCAGATATAAGCCACGTAGATTCCTTATATTTCGTACCGACCACGGGGTTACATACACTAACAGAAGTCACTGTAACGTTGTTTTAGCAGTTATGACAGGAAGAACTGTTGTTGACCTCACTTCATAAGCACATTCTAGAGGCCACTTGCGGGCATTTAAGGTATGCGGCTTAGTTTTCCTGGCGGCTCGTTTTGTTGAAGTTGTGTTCTGTTACGGCATAGCAGTCATTTGGTTTTCGCTATTACAGACCCACTCTTTTGGCGGCTACATGAGGACGTTTTGTTTCCTCTAAACTCCATGACGAATGTAAGTCACTCTATTTTCTCTGCCACCCGGGGTCATCACTTGGGTGAACACGTGGAATGGAAGTTCTCTAGGTTTCGTGGCACTATAAGCTGACGTTGACTCACGTGACTGAGCGCATGAACAGCACCATAAACTTTTATGATATGTTTTTGACTGATCCACTTTAGCGTTTCATTTTGATGGTTGTTTTTCTGTTAACATTTACCCCTGACGAAGGGACAGACAGTCCCGAAATGCATTGGGCGCTGTTGTTTTGAAGTTTTTTTTAAGCTCAAAATGAATGTATAAATTCCTGAAATTTGAATTTTTGTTTGTGATGTATAATGTACAATGAATTATGTTGATTGACATGTTATATTGAATATGAAATTTAAAAACAAATTGAGCAGAAAAGTGAAAAGAATCAGAGTACACGTTTTAATTGATGTATATCTTACATAGGAGTGCACGCTTCAGCCCAAGTTGCCCTAGGGACTTGGCCACTACACACTAATTTCACATATGCTTGGCAGGCATATCTTTAGCGTAGCACGCTGATCAATCCAGTTGGAAAAACTAGTACCATCAGAAAGACGGAAAAGTGCACAATCGACCACAACTTTCATGTGCAGGAAGTCAGCCACATGTAGTCCACAACTGCTGCACGCTACCGGCGTCAATTCTAGTTAATCTGCAAGGTGTGAGGTAAGTCTGGTGCAAATAGTTAAAGTGTATTAACTTAAAACTGGCATTGGGATATATCGACTTCACTGCTGCACAGGCTTTCTGCCAGTCCCGCCCTGACAGCGCTTCCAGACATGCAATTCCCACCTATATTTTGCTCTCTCTGCCGTACCCCCCAGTCGTCTATCGGCACCCTGTGCATGTGTGTGATCAGTTGATTGCATCCCGTTAGGTTAATCAGATGATGCACCACACAGCGTTCCTGTGGCTCATCTGGGAACGTCGTCCACACCTGGCGCACCACATGAACCAACCTTCAATAGTGCAAGAGCTGGCCTGTTCCCACTCCGTACTGTTCTCGCGCTTGTTCGAAAGTGATAAACCTGTTGCTACAGCAAAGGTCACTCATGGATTTACAACTACCCTCTTGCCATTGGGCGTAGAACACTTCTTTCTGTAGGGCCATGAAAGGCCACAGCTGCCATGATGATAGGTTTTCTGCAAAGGGTGTGCTCCCATCAAAGTTATGTAAGGGTTGCCTGGGGTCGCAGCTGCGACTCCTGTTTTTTCCTTTGCAACCCCAGGCATTGCCTTTGCGACGCCTGGCCTCAGAGGTGGCAAAATCAGTGCCTGGAACACAGCTGCAGCTCATCCTTATGGACGTCGATTTTGGGCTACACTCTCCCTTATTTTCTGTCAATTTGCTATTACACTACTACATTTTTCACTATTAGGGTAATAAAAGTGGTGTACAATTAGCTGGAGTATGACCTTCCCTGGCAACTGAGGTAAGTAAAAATATCCTTTAAAATGTAGGTTGGGTGCGAGCTTGTGGGTAAGAGTGCGTTTATGTGAGATGGATTGTGTATGTGAGTGTATGTGTATGTATGTGTGTGTGAGTGAAAATGTAGGTCAAAAGGCGTGTGATGTCACTTTCACTATCCCTGCCATTTTTGTGAATTGACGTCCATTGCGCCCTCCACAGGGTTTTGCTGACCACTCTGGGCCAAACCTACACCTTGTGTCTTATTAAATGGGGGAAGTCCCTTGGGACTGTCCTACCCATTAGAAAGAGCTCCTGTAGTGAATAATACCCGCAGATTACTGCCAGTAGGGAGCGCTCTCAGCTGGGCTCATCATCAAAGCAGCCTATCGCATGAAGGAGCTGCATTGCAGCATAGTTGAAGAACAAGTCTAGAAGTCCCACCCTCTGCTCTGGGGAGTTTTAAGGTGTCGAGCTTTTCTCTGCTCCTCATCCTGCCCCACAACAGCCAATTACGCATTCTATCAAGTCAACGAAACGTCGCCATTGGGATTTGGCACATGAAATTCTGCTGCACATATAAACATCTAGGAAGGAACACCGTTTTGGCTACTGACACATGGCCCACAATCGATAACGGCTGTCGGACCCAGAACTCAATATAGTTGTCCAACCCTTTCAGCAGCACCCCAACATTTAAGTCAGAGTGGGTTGCAATGGCTCGTGTGATCCAGATACTGAGATATCTGAATCGGTTAGACTCCCATCCTTGGCACAGTCAGCCCCCAGGGGAAATAAGTGGCTTTTCGTCTTGTTTGTAGGCAGCCCGGAATTCTCCGCAAAATAATCCAGCTCCTCAGCACCACTGCATCGCCTCAGCCGGGTCATTCAACCTAACAATCCTTGTCATCATGCCTTGTCCTTGTGACAATCACAGCTGGAATGAGACAAACTTAACATCTTGGTTTGATAATAGGACTGTACACCCCATGTCTCTTCAGAACACAAGTTAGAGGGAATTAGAGGTCATAGCTAAAGGGAGTTCTGTGTGCAATGATGCCTACTGGTGACTAGAGAGAACGGCATGCGTAAGCCTTATTGATTCAGGGTACCAATGTGTTTACACTGAATGGAGGTTCCACCCCATCTCATGAAATCTTTGGCAGTTGTGAGTCATTTCTGTTTTGGTTACTTGTACATGTGCTCAAACAATCCAGAGGACTAGCTTCATTTTGTGGTTATTGTGCCCTGCATGTGAAAATTTGTAATCCTGCAGGCATAGATCTCACCTTTCAATTTGGGGAGGCATCTTCGCTTCGGGGTTGCCAAAGATGGAACTAAGTGCCTGTTGAATAGTAATGACTACATAGTCCCTCCCCATAAAGCAACAGATGAAAATATTAAAAGGACAAGACCACTCACAAACTTTCTTTCTGAGCTTGGGGCTAAGACTTGTCTTTGTTGGTTAGGCACTGAATGATGCATCATATCGAGTCAGGTTCCTGCGCATACTGAGTTTGACTATGCTCAAGGTCCACTGACTGGCATCCCCTGTGAGCTCTGGTCAAAGTTCTGTGTGGAAACATGCCATGTAGTCAGGTCCAGTATTGTGATGGAGTTGAGCGCTTTCTTTATTACAAGTGTAGTTCTCACTTTGTTGAGCAAAACGTCGAAAAGGGTTTTTGAGAGAAGCAAAGTGTCGAATGCATCTGGCACAGTAACTAGCTATTTAGTGCTATAAGAGGAAAAGCAGGTCCTTTAGTAAGGGCTTCGATCTTATCCGAATCTGTATACATACCCCAACTCAAGAATACTTGTCCATAAAATTTCAACGGTGACTTGTTAAGGATGCACTTCACTTTGTTGAGAGTGAGATTGGAGTTATCTTGAGTATTGCAAACTCTATTCCGGGTTTCATTCCAAGGTCTTGCTAGGTACAAGGTTGTCGTGACTATAGTTCAAGAATTTAGGCATATGATCAGCGGCAGCCGTCACAGGTAAACACGGTGGGGCGGGGGTTGGATGGGAGTGGGGGGATGTCGACAGACGACGGTATACGTATAATTAAATAAATAAATAACACATATATCGTCTTCTGTCGGCTTCACCCCCCCCCCCCCGCCGTGCCCTGCCCTCACCCCATTGCGTTTACCTGAGCCGGCCACCACTGCACATGATGACTGATTTCCAAATCTAATCTTGGAAAACCTCTGTAGCTTTTGAGATGTTAGAACCCAGGACGTTATGGCAGTTAAGGTGAGTAGCAAGATTTTAACGTATGTTGAGAATTCTTCTAGTTCCAGTTCATTAGTCCCTTTGTTGATGTAAGATTTGAGAGCTTTGAGACTACTCAGGCTCCATTTAAATGAATGGTGGTGGTGGGTTGCTGATGTCCACACAAATTCTGGTTTTGCGTCACCCTGTCTCCCAGGCACTGGTACAACTGGGGAGACCCGTACTCTAGGCATGGATTCATTATGTCTTGTTGTAACATGTTTCATATTTTCTCCAACCGTTGCTGAATATTATACAGTATTACTCTTTAATGCTTCAAATCTTGATTTACTGGCTCATCCATGTGCAAATCCATTTGAGTATCAATAAACCTCCTACCCCTTCAAATAGATTCGGGAACAGCTTCTCTGTGCTTCCCACAGGGAGTGTTGATGCCAAGGAGATTGACTGGCTCATAATCCGTGGAAGATTCATCTTGTGCTTAGAGTACAATCTCAATAAGCATCCAGTACTGATGTTACTTGTGAGATGCTCAGGCAAATTTGCACTCTGTCAGAATGTTGACATTTGCCCATGTATCCACCACAAATGTTATGTGATGGCCATTGATCTTTATGTTAATGATAAATTCTATGATACTGCTGTTATCATTGCTTGGCATATGTACTGCGGTGTCTAGGGGAAAGTGAAATGCCCGACCACATGAAGATTGAGGGAGTGTCTCTGTAATTTGCTATGAGATGACAGTGGTGACTCAGTGACACAATTGTGTACCCTGCATAGTAGCTTTATATTGGCCAACAAGGTGTGCAGCATGTTTTATAGTCAGGGCCACTAGAATTATGCGATTCTATGACAGCAGCATTTTCCACATAGTTATGGATTTGCTGCATTTGCCACTTAATCGATAATCTGCTGCATATGCGTAATCTGCAGATGTTAACAAAATAATGTTTCTAGCTCAAATGGATCAAAAGGTACTAAAAATATAGTTACACGTGTTCATGCGCAGTCGAAGTTCCTTACCAATGGTTGACTGGTCATCTTTCAGTTGGTTATTGGTGTATTTGGGTGTTAAACTGGTACAAATAAGGTGAAATCTTTGCCCATGCAGTGTTAATAAGCATAACAATGTCAAAATAATAAGTAATACTATCACAAAATTTGCTGTATTACAATGCATAATTTGCCTATTCTTGCTGCATAATTTTGTTAGATTGCAGCATAGTTTGATCCTCCCCTGCCACATAATTCCCGTGGCCCTGAGCATAGTAAATTCATGATAATGTCCTTGGTGAGCCTAAATTTCCGTAGGCACGCCTGAGAAAGTGTAGTGCAGAAGGCTTATTTTTGGTTTACACTTGCTGGGGGATATTCTCAAGAACGTGTGTCAACTATCGTCAAAATCGCTTAACGCAACTTCTCACATCGCAGTCTAATGCGGGAAAATAACACTGTGTCAACGTGGTATTCCCAACACGGCGGTAACATGCGATAGTCCCCCGATAACGCGGAAAATGACCGCGAAGAACTCACCGGGACGGCGATAAAAGTCCAAAGCCGAACGTGAAAAAAGTTGCGATGGGCCCAATCGCGATAAGGCAATCCTCGAAAAGCAGCGCCAGGCCTGCAAATCACACACGTCAGGCGGGAAAAATCACCATAAAAGAAGGAAAAAAAACCCACACAAACAAAAACCAAACCACAGCGAAGCACAATGGAGGCAGCCGGAGCAGGTACAGAGGACGGCCAGAAACCCACGGAGGCCCAGCCTGGGACCCCGGGGACAGGGAAGGGCAAGGACAAGAAGAAGAGGAAGACGAAGTTCAGTCCGCAGGAAAACAGGATCCTGATCACGGAGGTGGTAGAACACTATCAACAACTGTTCGTCACCTCCACTGTGTCATTGGCAACCAAAAATGCAACATGGCAGTCCATCCTGGACAAGGTGAATGCAGTAGGAGTGCTGAGGAGGACAATGGAAGAGCTCAAGAGGCGCTGGAATGATGTCAAGCGCAAGACCAAGCAGAAACTCGCCAACAACCAGAAGGCAGCAATGCAGACCGGAGGTGGGAGTCCAGCGCCACAGGAGGAGCTGGATGACTTGAAGGAAATGGTCTCCACAGTCATCAGTGGGGAGACGGTGGCAGGAGTTGGGGGACCGGACACTGCTCGACATGACCGGACACAACAGCAACGGGGTGAGTAACCACCAGGGACTGGGGGGACGGGGGGGACGGGGGGAGATGGGCACAATGGCACACATGCACAATCAAGAATAGCACACTGCACACCCACAATGACTCTGGGTCATGCCCCTGATCTCCTTGGCATACTGCAGCAACACATAGAAACAGCAAGTGGGCCCCCGTCCACAATGTGCACAGAGGGGGCACTCCCCACACATCACTGATCTCATTACAAACCCATGCACATGTGCCGAACCCAGCAAAGCGGCGTGTCAGTGATCCACACTGACAATGCAAGTGACACTGCATGACGAATAGCATGGTTGCAGTCAATACATCATGACATGTTGCACGCCACAACACTGAGGTGGCTGAGTGTGGACCACAGCCGTACAGGAGCAGGTCAAACTCTGACACATCCACCTGCACAAACAACCCCTGACCTGAACAACACACCTGCGGACAAACCTTGCCCCCCAGTCCCAACTACCACCAAGAGCCCAATCTACCCAAGTATGCAACATCTCAGCACTGCAGAAGCACAGAAGTCAAGGCACACCGCCTGAAAGGGATAAGGGCCAGCCACATCAGAGCTGCAGGGGCGACTCCCCCAAAATGCAGCACACACACATAATATGCAGAGCACATCAACATTGACAACAATGTGCCATGAACTGCAACATGTTCACAACAGAACAGAGGACCCAAGTGGTGCCACTTGTGTGTAGAAACTGGCCACTCACAACTGGCATAGCAGGGAAACGTGACATGAACATGTACTAGTACAAACACACATCCGTGATGTTGTCGAAATGGCCACTGTCCCGCATGAAGTCAGCTCCTCCCAAACAGTCACAATGTACATTGTCATGCAGTCTGAATGTAAATTTGTACAATGCGTCAACATACATGTGAACACAATGTTAAATTGCATCTACCCTTCACATTGCAGAGGGAGAACCAACACCTCCTGCAGAGCAGACCCAACAGCTCTTCACCGATGACGAAGAGGACCACACCAGCATCGACCCCAACGCCCTCCAACAGCTCATGGACGCCCTGAGGACCCCACTCTCAGGAGCAGGGCAGCCCAGCTGCATCGAAGAAACCCCACCCCCTGCACAGACCACACAGCAGGAAGCACCTAACACCACGGCCGACTCCCAGGACCCCCACGACCAACACATGGCCTTCCAACGCCGTGTGTTGGAGTGCCAGGAGAAGGTGGCTGATCAGGCGCAGGTGGGGTTCGACCGCATGGCAGCCAGACTTGATGCCATACATGGGTGTCTGATTCCCATCAGGGACCACTTCCAGTCCCTAACAGACACCCACAGTCCGCTCCATGCTCTCCAGCGATCCATGGCTGACATCGCTGGCGTCATGATACTGAGACAAGAACAACTGTCCAGTCAGGGTGGCTCCAGCGATGTCTGCCGGGAGTTGGGACAGATGCGGGGGCTCATGGAGACCATGGTGCGGATGACGGCAGACAGGATGGCTGCCATGGCTGCACACCAGCGGGATGTGGCTGGGGCCTTCAATGCCCTGCAGCACATCGTCATGGCATTGCTGCCTCAAGGCCTTGCTCAGATGAGTGTTGCTGCAGCTTCTTCATCCACATCTGCACCCCCTGATGTCAGTGCCTCACAGTGCGGCAGGCAATCCACCACCACCCACGTGTGAGGCACATGTTCCATCAGAGGACGAAGATGCAGGTGAACCAACCTTACTGGTGAGGAGGAGGCAGTAGCATTCATCTCCGCAAGATGGCGGGTTACGGCTTGGTCCTGCCCTTTGCATCATCACCTTCCACTGTCCCCGGATGCACTCTACGACACTCACCTTGGACCTCGACATGGACTGCCATCTCCTGTTTGGTTACCAATGACACAGCAATCAGACTGCGGACTGAACTCTTCCCCTTCCGAAGTACTTGTCATTCCCTGAAGGACTCTGGCTGGCCCTCCACGGGCCAATAATGTGAAGTGGGGTTTGCATGGCCCTGTACTGCTC
Source organism: Calotriton arnoldi (assembly GCA_963921515.1). Classification (NCBI taxonomy): domain Eukaryota; kingdom Metazoa; phylum Chordata; class Amphibia; order Caudata; family Salamandridae; genus Calotriton; species Calotriton arnoldi. The sequence goes on from CAWUFW010001659.1 coordinate 1,085,922, forward strand.
CAGCTGCAACACTCCACTGGATGTGAATTAAACATTCAGAATCGCACAGATGTGTCATGCCTTTGATCATTCACGTATGTGAGTATGGTTGAATGTAGGGTGAGAGATTCCCCCTGATGTCCATGTTGGTCATGTCGTGGAACTTGAGTGACAGGGTGCAACAGTGCCGATTGCGGTCCGGGTGGCACAGTCACTATAAGAGGGGCACACGCATCAGTTACTTCCATGTCCAGCCAAGAACTGGGGCACGCCCAGAGCCCCGGGGTCATTTTTCCCACCCCTTCGCTGCCCTGCCATACGCCAGGCCAGTCCACTCTGCTTACACTTACAGGGGGGGGGGACAATGCTAAATGTCCAAGGTCGTCCCTGTTGTGATCTGCTGATCACTGGTCTAGTCGTCAGCATGCCACGGCCACTCCCTGAGGGCTAGTTCAGACCCACACCACACCCATCCAGCACAGGCGTCACAGGACATGTGACCCTGCCAATCAAGGGGGCCTGGCATGTCACATACCCCACTGCCGGTGTGGTAGTCCAGGGAGGGTCCGGGGGGCGGTGGGGGTCCTGGGTGTGGTGCCGGTGGCGGTGGGTGTTGTGGCCCTCTTGGGGCTCCGAGCTGCATGATCAGTAGCTCCATGGCATCTGTTTCTCTTCAGGTGTGGCTGTGGGCTGGGCTCCCTTTCATGGTGCAGGTTGTCGTCCGACTTAACACCAGGTAGGAGCAGGTGTTAAATCCCTGCTGCTAACGCGCCTTATCGCAAGTTTTGTGGTCTTATCGCCGATCTGGCTGGTCGTTGGGAATGTTGCAAAGTGGTGTTTCCACGGGTTTTTGCACGGGAACGCCTACTCTGCATCTCATTAGCGTTAGTTGCCGGTGTCATCCGTGGCGATGTTTTTTGCGGCTGTTATCGCAGGTAAACTGGTGATATCGGCTGTTAGCACCAGCTTGCGAATGGTGCGATGAATTTATCACCACTTTGGCTGCGATAAAGTGCCGCTAACTTGGCGATAAGTCCTTGAGAATATGCCCCTTCCTTTTCTGTGTTGTCTCTTAACTCCCTGATGCCTTGCATGTGGGCAATTGGAGAAGGAGGTTGAGGGGGTTTTATGCGGTTCTCCTTGGTAAGAGCGTTTAGTCTGCAACGGGCATATATGCTTCAATGGTGTCATCAGTTGTGTGTCAGTTGTTTTATGACAAAAGGATGTGATGTTGCACGTCTCTTGCATGGTGATCGCCCTTATTTACTGCCTTTATTAGTGCCTTGTGATTCATTTTATACTTGCATTTCTGTAAGAATACTTGGTCACCAAAGCCTCTGTGTCAGCCTTGCCTTTTCCTGATGAATCTCTCAGCAGATGTCAGGCTTTGAGGGAATGGATGGGTTAATATTAAGTTCGCGTGATTTGCTTCATTCAGGTCTATGGTTCTGCAAGTAGCTGTTTTACTTGCTTATTTTTTGGGTTGCTCACTAAAAGTTACCACTTCCCTTCTTTGGTGTGATGATGCAAATGTGTTTCTCTTCATGGGACTTAGAGGTTAATTCAGTCTTCTGCGGGTCGACAGCTGTAAGTCAGAGGCAATCCCGGCGCAGCCACTCTTCCCTAATTAAAATCCATTACCCGTAGTCGTTTTTTGCCAAAAACTGTTGTTGCCAACACGGTGGGAAAACACAAACACACATCTGCTGGCTTTGTTTGGCAGTATGGCGGACCGGTTCACACTTTTATATTTCCCAAAACACCCCCAAAGCAGTGGATTGTTTTTGGAACATAAAAATCAGTAGCGGCCCGTGGTGGGAGTGCTGCCGGGGGGTGACGCTGGGCGGGGGAGGGGCAAGGTGGGGGTAGTAAACTCCGGAATACGGCCGCACAGAGGTAAGTGAACAAAAAAATAAATAAAACGAATTTTGTTGGGCGCGCTGCATCGCCCCCACCCTGCCCCTCCCGCGCCCAGTGTCACCGCCCGGCAGCACTCCCACCATGGGCCGCTACTGATAAAAATGAAGAAATGTCTCTAACGCACTGTAAATGTATTCTCAGCACGTATTCTCTGAACATGTTTCACGCCCCTGACCTCCGTGTTGTACATGTGAGAGCCAGGCATGGAAGAGCTGATGGAATCACGTCAGAAGGGTCACCCTCTGACGCCAGGCTGGTCGGCCGTTGCTCTGGAAACCTCAATCATCTTCGCTTTAAATAGGAGTCATGATGAGAGATTGGCCTGGTCATCCGCCATTTTGTTGTATGCCCAATAATCACCAAGTCAAAATAATATCATTAGCAGTTTCTGTATGTGCACTAAGACTCAGTAATAGTCTTTCAGAAGCTTTGGCCAGGCAAATCTGTAATCACATTTTGAGGTCTGCCCTTCGGCAAGGCCTTTTGATTTTACTAAAATGATATAAATATAATATACTTAGGCATAGGGGCTTTCACCATGCTGTGTGATCTTCAGGGGTTCCGCGTGCCCAAGGAAATTTGTGGTGTTTAGGTTTCATTATTTAAGAGTGTAATATTTGTCAGTGCTCTTGCTTTACAGATTACTTACGGAGTTCTACTTTCTACTTGTGCATGTATTCTATGTTTTACTACTATTGGAATGTTTGGGTGATGGTCTGGAACACTGCTGTATCAGTTGAAGCAGCCATCCTGAGCCCTCACTTCACCAGTATCTTGCTTATCCTGTTTTCCTCAATAAAACCTTGAAAACTATAGAAGATCTCTGGTGAGTCTATTACAAAGAATTGAAGACCTTTGATGACAACCTGGAAACCCACTTCAATTTTGGCGACAAGATGGGATTCATGTGTTTTTAACTTTCCAGTGCTTCATCCTACTACCAGACATTTGCTTCTATTTAAGGTACTGTACGTCCAATTTATTTACATTGAGGGCTCGAAGATTTTTTCTATTACTTCCGATGACTCCAAGTCATCTTGATTCATTCATATGGGTCATTGTTCGTTTTTTCCAAGTACTCCTAATTCTCAGCTTTTGAGTTTATGCACCTATCCTGCGTGAGTGTTTTGACCTCTTACAACCCACTATGCGGCTGGCAATATTTCATTAACTTTTGACTCAAATCTCCGTCTGGGAAATTCACCGTTGTTGTTTTTATTCAACGAAGTTTTCCTCTGCTCGAGCCGAGTGTTGCCATAACAACTAACAAGCTGCTGTCTCGAGCGCTCGCACTCTCTGCTTTCAAGAAGCCGCGCTGGAAGTGTTTCCGTAACAAACTCAGTGCGTTCAATTACACGCGCTGAAGCCCGTGCCTGCATCGAGTGATTTCGGAAGTCTGACTCCCGGCGCGTACACCGGCGCGCGTCAGACAAGAATCACCCTTTGCTTCTGGATTAAGTAATTTAGTAGTCTGACTCCCGGCGCGTATACCGGCGCACGTCAGACAAAATTTCCTCATTTCTTTTATTAAAGAAAAAGAGAAAAAATCTTACCTATTTTTCAGGAGTACTCGTCTGCTGCTTTGACGTTCACGACGCTCTATGATCCTAAGCAAGGATCGTTTCCGGAACCAGCTGAACTTGCCTGTTCAGTTACAGCACACCTTAAGGCGTCACCTGGTACTGCACTCTTCGTGTTCAGTTTGAATTAACTTCAGCGATTAACACGCTATGCTGTCGTGTTGATTCTTGTTTAGTATTGTCTTCAACACGTTTTAGTAATTCACTTAGCTTCCACAAATTATATATATTTTTGCTTTGTTCTTCTCCCACTCTATTTTTTTATTTTGCTTCTTCCTCTTTCTTCTTTCTTACTCTTCCTTTCTTTATATTTTTTTTTTTCCTTTTCTTTGCCTTCTTTTACTGGTATCATGCAGTCTGTCACTCCTCCTGCAAACTTCTTGCAAGAACCTGGGGAACCTCCCATTAAATGGCGTTTATGGTATAGATCTTTTGAGGCGTACCTAGGCGCTATTGATGGTTTAAAGTTTAAACCCGATAGGAAACAAAGTCTTTTGTACTACTATTTGGGTGTGGAGGGGCAGAATGTCTTTGATCATCTACCGGTTTATTTAGGTCAAGATTTAGGTGATTTTGATGAATTTCAGCTGGCCGTAAAAAAACTATTGATTTATTTTGAAGGAAAAGTTAACCTGGTAGTTCACAGACATAAGTTCTTTACTCGCATTCAAGGTCCTAATGAGTCTATTGATACTTACATAACTGCTCTGAAAGTTCTGGCTGGTTATTGTGATTTTGAGCATTTTACTTCACAACTAATTAGGGACCAATTAGTTTCCAGATGTTTTTCAAAGAAGATTCAACAAAAATTATTATCTTGCAAGAATCCTTCGTTGGATGAAGCTATTGACATAGCAAAAAGTATTGAATCTTCTGAACTTGATGCTAAACAATTAGAAATTCAACCTGCAACTACAGGTGTCGTCAATTCTTCTTCTAGAGCATCACTCATCCCTGATTCTACTTTCAACAAGTCTAGAGGTACTTATTTTTCCAACACCAGAGGTGGTAGAGGTATGTCCTATGGCCGTGTTAAAATACAATGTTTCAGAAGTGTTCGAATTTTCATGTGTCAAATTTTAAAAACTGTCCTGCTGCAGCACAAGAATGCTGGAAATGCAAAAAGATTGGTCACTTAGGCAATGTTTGTAGAGGAGGTAAACGCACTCCTGTTCGGTTTGTTCAAGACGATGTCATTGATAATGAACATGAAACAGTAGAAAAGAAGATTGAAGAGTTAATGTTGGCTGTTGATTGTGTAAATATTAACAATATTCAAACTGAAAATATCATCAGTGATCCTTTAGTTCAGATAATAATTGATGATGTTGACATTCCCTTACTCATTGATTCTGGTGCAAGAATAACTATCATCTCTATCGATAAATATAAACAGAATTGGGCACATAAAGTTCTATTACATCCTGACGTGATTATCACTGCATTTGAAGGCAGTAAAATTGATTTGGCTGGTTATTTTTGTGGCAATATTACTTTTGAAACAAAAACTATTCATGGTAAGGTATATGTAGCCTATAAAGGTATCAATGTCTTGGGATGGTGGCATCAAGCAGAATTTAGAATGATTATCAAACCAGGCCATAAATATCCTGTGTCTCTTACAAATGCTGTTTCTGATCACACTTCATGGAAGGAAAGATTTTGTAAGGTGTTTTCTGATAACATTGGTCTAATTAAAAATGTCACCCACACTATTAAAGTTAAAGAAGGTGTCTCTCCTGTGAAGCACAGATTACGTAATGTCCCTCACAGTGTAAGAAATGAATTATCTCAAATGTTAAAAAAGATGCAAGAAAATGGTTTCATAGAGAAAGTGGACGCCACACTTTGGCTTTCTCCCATTGTTCTTGCCAAGAAGAAGAATGGTGAGCTACGCTTATGTGTGGACTTACGTTCACTTAACAAAGCTATTTGGGAAGAAAATTTTCCCCTACCACGCATTGATGACTTAATCACGGCTGTGGGTCAGTCCAAATGGTTTTCTAAACTAGACTTACGAGCGGCGAACCATCAGGTGGAATTGGATGTCTCATCCAGACATTGGACAGCTTTTGTCACTCCTGATGTGACATTTCAATTTCGCAGAATGCCATTTGGACTGGCTTCTGCCGCGTCTGTTTTCCAAAAGGTTATGACCAATATGTTTCAAGGAATGTCAAATGTTGTTGGTTTTCAAGACAATATTTTAATTCATCCTGTGTCAAAGGAGGAACATAATGTTGTAATTGAGCAAATTTTGACTATTTTACAGAATAATTGTGTCACCATCAGGGAGGATAAATGCATTTTTGCAGTGAATGAAATTGAATATTTGGGACATGTACTTTCTAAAGATGGTGTTAAACCTAAACCGAGTATTGTGGATGGAATTGTTAATGCACCACACCCCACTGACAAGGAGCAGCTTCGTTCTTTCATTGGTCTGTGTGAATTTTATTCAAAATTTATCAAAAAGTTTGCCACTCTCACTGAATGTTTTAGGAGTCTATTAAAAAAAGGATCTGATTTTATTTGGACATCCATTTGCCAAGAGCATTTTCAACTCATCAAAGATAGTATTCTTGCTGCTCCGGCTCTTCAAGCATATATTGAAGGTCGTGATACGTACATCACTGTTGACGCTAGTTCTTACGGCATGGGTGCTGTTTTATCACAAATGATTGGCAATAATGAGGTAACCATTGGGTTTGCCTCAAGAAGGATGAAAGATGTCGAGTTGAGATATTCTGTCATCGAAAAGAAATGCTTGCCTGTGTGTGGGGAGTAGAGAAATTCAAATCGTATTTGTGGGGGAGAAAGTTTTGGCTTAGAATGGATCACAAACCGTTAGTGGACATTCTATCTGGCAATAAAATTAAAAAAGCCACTGCCAGATTGGCTAGACTTGCTACCAAATTTTTAGAATTCAATTTTTCTGTACAACATATAGCTGGAGATAAGAATGTCAAAGCTGACTTCTTATCCATTCATCCTATCCAAAATGATGAGTGTGATGAAAAAGAGGAGGAGGACATTGAAAAATGCATTATTGCTTCTGTCGAGGACACTGTGATTTGTGCCAATATGGAAGATTGGTGTAATGCACTAGAAAAGGATTCAGTTTTAAAGCAGGTTAGGAGTTTTGTTGTGGAAGGTTGGCCCAAAGAAAAATCTATTGATCCCGTTTACAGCCCTTTTGTAAGGTTGCCAACGAGTTATCAATTGAAAACAATTTGTTAGTCAGAGAGGGAAAATTAATTCCTCCTTCTTGTTTCAGGAGAAGAATTCTGGAAACTGCTCATTCCGGTCATTTAGGTATGACTGCTACCAAATGCAGAATCCGTAATGATTTTTGGTGGCCTTCTGTTGATTGTGAAGTTGAAGTTTTAGTGAATGAATGCACCCAATGTTTGTACAGTGATAAACATTTAACTAATTCCTCTCCATGTCCCAAACCCACAGTGTCTCCAAGTAAAGTGTGGCAAAGAGTTGCTTTGGACTTTCTAGGACCATTTCACGTGCTTCCCAATTGCATGAAATATTTCATTGTGTTGATTGATCATCTATCCAGGTGGGTGGAGGTTAGAGGTGTTTCTGAGCCTAATACTAAATCTGTTGTTCGTTTTCTTCAAGACATTTTCAGTAGAGAGGGTGTCCCTGAAGAACTGTTAACTGACAATGGGGTACAATTTACGTACATTTCCATGCAAGAATTTCTAGCAAAGATGGGTGTCAAGCATCTTCGCTTCCTCTTTACTTTCCCCAAGCCAATGGTAAAGTGGAAAGATTCAACAGAGTTTTAGTTGAATGTATACAAAGTGCAATTAAAGCGAGAGTGGATTGTGAGACTGCCATCAGAGATGTTGTATGGGCATACAGAACTACCCCTCACTCTGTGTCGGGTGCTGTGCCTTTTGACCTAATGAGAGGGAGAAAAGTTTTTTCCACTCTTAACCCATTTTGCAAAATGGAGCTTTCAAAAAAAGAGTGTAATGTAAAAGAGGATTCCATCAAAGCAAACATTTTGAGTGATGAGGCTAGTCTCCGCAAGTATGAAAAATCCAAACTTCCTGTTGTCAAAAAGGAGGTTAAATTTGCTATTGGGGATTGGGTGTGTGTCAAGGATCCTTAATTGTTATAGAAGGGAAAATCAAAGTTCAGAGATCCAGCATGTATTGTTAGCATTAAGGGTCAAGCTGTGAAACTTGATAATGATCAATGGTGGAATGTTGGCCGCTTAGCTAAAAGCAAAAGAAATGATGTTCGTCATGGTGCACGAATGAATGTTCAAAATTATTCTGGTGTCAGAAGAAGTTCAAGAGTTAAGAGAATCCCCAGTAGATTCATTGATTAATTATTTTCTTGTTTCTCTCCTTTCTTCTTGTTAAAGGGGGAGATATGAGGTGTTTAGGTTTCATTATTTAAGAGTGTAATATTTGTCAGTGCTCTTGCTTTACAGATTACTTACGGAGTTCTACTTTCTACTTGTGCATGTATTCTATGTTTTACTACTATTGGAATGTTTGGGTGATGGTCTGGAACACTGCTGTATCAGTTGAAGCAGCCATCCTGAGCCCTCACTTCACCAGTATCTTGCTTATCCTGTTTTCCTCAATAAAACCTTGAAAACTATAGAAGATCTCTGGTGAGTCTATTACAAAGAATTGAAGACCTTTGATGACAACCTGGAAACCCACTTCAAAATCTTACTCACTTTCATTGTTTGGGTCTCACGTCTCTTGATTTAGCTGGCAGCTGGGGCTGCAGGCATCGGGTTATGCTACGTGACCTCCAGTAGCGACTGGCAACTATGGGGAGTGGTGGGCAGACAAATGGGTGGTGGGTGGGTGCATGCAAGTAAGGTGCCTATTCTAAATTAAATAAAAGAAATAGGCACTTGCCTTCATTGCTTGCTGCCAGACAAGTCCTCTTCGCTCAGGTACGGCGATCCAGTTCTCTCCCCCAGGCTCCAGCCCAGGACGCAGGCAACTTCCCTAACCAATCCTGGCGCTGCTCTCATGCTGTTGACCAGCATGAGAGGAGAGCCAGGCCAGAATGAGAGAAGCGCCAGGATTAGAGGCAGTGGCCTCTCTCAGCTCTCTTAAGAGAGTCTGGCTGGCCTTCGCAAGACAGCCGGCCAAAGTGACATGCGTACTTTAAGCGAATAGCTCCCTGCAGCCACTCAGCAGCAATAGCCCGGCCCGTCCTGACACTCGGTTCGGGATGGGTTGGTGAAAAATAAAATGGTAATAAATCACATTTATTACCATTTTATTTTTCATCTCTGTGCTTTTCTGGGGGCATTGTTTAGTGGAGGACACGCTCCTACTGTCCTCGATGGGGCCGCCTGGATTGAGCTCTGGTTGGTCCTCTTCATCTTCTGGTCTATTGTTTGTCAGAAACATTTTTCTTCCACCCACTACTAAAAACAGCATGGGCCAGTGGATCAGCCTCTTCAGCCGTTGGCTAACTACACTGAGAATAATGGCATTCTGCTCTTTCACAAAGAGGACACAAAGTAGTTCCCTTCACTAGTGCAATTGGAAAGTGTGCTTTATCAGGCCTAAACAATATTTTTGCTTTTAGCCAAAATGTTTTTTGTTTTACTGTCGTGTGCCTGGCAGCTCCTCAAAAATTAAAGTTTTAGAAAAAACATGAGAAAAGACATTGATTAAGCAAAGAGTCAGGCAGCCAAGGCACAGCTTATTGTCTTTACCAATGCTTGTTTCTTCAATTGTGGCTTTGCACGAATCAAAGACTGGGTTATTTGAAGCCCATTACCAGAAACATCCCAAGAATGACATTTGAAACATGCAAGGCTGAGAGGGGCCACCTGTGAGCGGTGGGGGCTGACAGAGCTATGCTGTTGGATGGCTGTGTTTAATACAATGATAATCTGTTAAAAGTACCAGCTATGGCACCAAGAAGAAAACGGGTCAAGCATCCTCACTGCCAACTGTTCTTCCTAAACCCAGTCCACTTAGCCGACTAGACGTGCAATGGAATGTTTGAATTCGGGGAAGAGAGGGATAGGTCAAGCCAACTCAAAGGAGCATTATTACAGAATGTGTAGTGGTGTAGCTATTGATAGTGATGCAGGTGCAGTGACACCGGGCGCACAGGTTTGAGGAGCCCTCTGCACCAAAATTGTGGGTGCAATTCACTTCTTATCTGGTGACATAGAGAACAAATTACCTTGCTGGCACTGGGGCCCATGGCATCACTTAGAACGTCTGTTGCAGACTTTTTTTTAGCACAGTACTTCTGTTAAAAATGTCTTGAAGTGCTGTCAGAGTTCAGGTACCTTCTCCAGTGGAGGCCGCCACAAATAAAGGGTGGTGGGGCGGGTGGAGGAAGCGCGGGGGAGAGGAGGAGGGGTGTTAGAAATTTAGAAATAACAGATTAAAAAAGAAACACCTTTAGCCGCCGTCCGCCTCCAGCGTTGTGCTGCCTCTCCTCTTCCTGGGTCCCAACAGCCCCTGGGACAGACTCCCATCCAATCCCCGTGCTGCAGAGCAGCGCAGGGATTTGGTCTGAGCGGGCTAGAAACATGCTCCGCTCAGGCCAGGGAGTCTGTGGGGGTTTCTCCAGCCCCGCTGCTCAATGAAGCCCGGGTGGAAAAACCTAAGTGCGCCTGTGTATTTTGGTCGGCCTGAGACGGCCTGCCAAACACACATGAGCATTTAGGGAGTGGAGTGCATGTAGCACGCCTCTCCCTTCTCCCATGCCTCAGACCCGCCCCTCCCTACAGCGCTGGCTAAGAGCCGGCAAATGCAAAATAAAACGATGGAAGAACATCGTTTTATTTTACATTTGCTGGCTCTGAGCCAGTGGGGCGACGCTCCTCCGCCGCCATTGCGGAGGAGCCGCCGCTGACCTTCTGTAGGAAGCTGGCTCTGTATATACTATTCCAAAATGAGGTATAGTGTGCACAGAGTCCAGTGGAACCCCAAAGGTAGGCAGAGGTAAAATTAGATAGCACCTCACTCTCTATTTGTGGTAGTGTTGGCGAGCAGTAAGGCTGTATCAGAGGGTAGTGTGAAGCATTTATTGTACACACTCAGGCAAGAAATGATGTCACACACTCAAAGACTGAACTCAGGCCAATTTTGTTTGTATAAAAATATTATTGTCATTTTATTTCTAGAACCAAGCCAAGCCTGGCACAGGTAAGTGAAATGAATGCTTTGCAAAATATTATGCAGTGTTCACAATTGAATGCAGGTTCAAATGCAGTTGTTTGAAATACAGGTAAGTCAAGGATTCAAAATTACTGTACAGATTACTTTTCAGTTACTTTTAGATTACTTTTTGAGTTACTTTTTCTACTCAGTGTGATATGCCTAGATATCACACTGGGACATGTCCTAGAGAAAAAGTAAGTAAAATCAGTTTTGCACAGTTGTAGTTTTTCAGGTTTCCATACAAATCAACTCCACACTTAAAAACATTTTTCAGAGAAAAACAGTCAATGTATTCCTAAGGAGAGAAATGAAGTTATTGGTTACCAGGTAAGTACTCGGTCTTTGGGGTTGAGTTTCTGGGGTTAGAACAAGGGTTCCCCCAGGGTCAGTGATGCACTCTCAAAACACCCTCAGCGGCACTAGGGCAGCCGGGTGCAGAGTGCTGAGGCCCAATGTTATCCAATAGGGGATAGGGGGCCTCCAGTTGGTGGCTGCTCACGAGCAGGCCACTGGGTTGTGGGAGCAGAACTCCTGGTGTTAGGCTCAGGGCAAAGGGGGATCCGAGGTATCACCCAAAGTACACCCGCAGTGGCGGCTGGATGCATGGGTGCTGTTTTGGCGTCGATGCCTTGTTGGTTTCAATGGGGATTCTCCGGTTTCAACAAAGACTGCAGGCTCGGGACGAAGATCTTCTGGAGGTGACCACCGGTTGGAGAGGTAAGTTGGGTTGCCTGGGGATGCTGGGACACCGTCGGTTGGGCCACCCAAGGCCATGGGTCTTCGGGTGCAGGGGTGTCTTTAGGGCGTTGGGTTTCTCTTACCAGCTCCGGTCGCGGTCGGGGGGATCCTCCAGAAAGAGGCTGCAGGCTTTGATGGGAGATTCGAGGCAGAACAGAGATCACCAGATCTTGAGGCAGGATCACCGGGGAGACCTCCTTGTGGTGTTGGGCCACTCGAACTCGGGCCGTGGGCGATGGGTGCAGATTGGTGCAGACTCAGGGATTTGGCCGGAGCCAGAGTCTGTAAGTGAACAAATCCGGTGTTCACGGGAGACAAAGTCTTTTCTGTGGAAGGCAGGGCAGGTCCTCGGTGTTCTTGAGGTTGCTGGCTGTTGGACACACTGGAGTTTTGCTTCTGCAGGTTTGAGGTGGGGACAGGCTGGTAGGGCTGGGGCCAAGTCAGTGGGCGTCCTCCTCTTCTTAGCTTCAGCATGGCTGTTCGGTCCTTCTTCTTCTTTTCTTCTTGGTCGTTGCTTGTCTGAGGAGGCAAGGTTCAGGGGTGCCCCTAAATACTAGATTTAGGGGCGTTACAGGTAAGTAAAGGTTGGGACTAATGGGTCCCTTCCTTGGGGTGGGTACACCCCATATTATGCCACCCTCCAGTGGGAGGGAGGCATATGCCTCACTCTGGTTGGCTGGGTCCCCCCATCTGCAAGATGGAGGGGACTGAGAGTTGTGCTTCACCTCGCCTCCCCCACCTGAGGGGTGGGGTTGGCAAAGGTGGGCACACCTCCCTTCCTCACTTGGTTTTCCCGCCGATTCTCCCGCCCAAAGTGGGGGTCAGAACCAGTGGGGACCAGTTGCTGGAAGCAGCAAAAGGCCTGGGGAAGCTCACAGAGGTGGCAAGCCTTTGAAGCTTCCCCTTCATGGACCCTGCCCATCCTGGGGGAGGAGGCATGGCACCTCGTCCCAGGATGTGTCGTGTAGTTCCTATAAACCTATACAGGATCTGCGCGTTTAGACAACATAGACTGTAGGATTGGTGTCCAGACTGATTCTAGACACCCCTACCGGGTATGTTTGCCTGTATACCAGCTAGCTCACAGTGCCACTAGAAACCCCTCTTACCAAGTAGAAAATAGTTCTTGGCAACTATAGAACATGACAACTCTGTCCCATCAGGGATCATGGAAACAGTGCATTACTGTTCGCTTAGTCACTCGTGCTCACACTTTGTCTCAGAGAGATACACAGAATAAATGGTGGGGGTGTTTTTCTAATAAGCATTTATTGAACCAGCGTCATTCTAGTGTAAAATAGGTGTGCTGGAACAACCATTAGACAGAAACAGATATAAATGATTATAAGCAGCAACAGAGTAAAAGGATGGTAGATTTCTACCATAGTGCTAAAACAATGAATACAGGCAGGTATATAAAATACATGACAGTAAAAATGCGTACTCCTTCGATGCGATCCTAACTAGATGTACCTAAGTGTACCTAACATATATGTAGGTGTGTAGCCAAGAATCCCTCTAGGATAAAGTCAACCCCATTACCTGAAGTGAGAGACTGTGGGACCCTGTCTTGGTCTCGAGATGGACACCGCGCAAGGGATGTCAGACCACTGCGAGCTGGAGTGTCTGCGTGCAGGAACCTCAGCAATTCGCGTCAGTGTGTCAGCATGGAAGTCCTTTTTCTCCTCTCCCTGCCTCAGCAAAGATATGGTGTTTATATACCCAAAGTGGTACCCTCAGGGGTTCTACCTTGCTGTGTCATATCGGACTTAGGATGACGGAAGGAATGACCCTTATACATAGTTAATATGCAGGAGATGGTAGTCCTGCTGAGTTTCCAAGAATCCTCATGCATAATGGATGAGGCTAGTTTTCAGGGAAAACCCCACATCCTGTTAGCAATACCGTAACTAGGTAAAACGTCAGTCTCAAGAACTGTTATGTAGTGTAGTGGTAGGGGAGAATATAGGTGAAAGGGTAGGATGCTACCTGAGCCTATATTGTGGTACCTATATGGAACATAACACCCACTCCTCATCCGACTGGACGACATACTTAGATTCTAACATAATTGTAGGCTTTGTACGCAAACAACTAAAAAACCATAAATACGGTGTTTAAAAATGTAAAAATTCTTAAAAAATGCTAAGATAATAGTTTAAGCGATAGAAGTCTTTACTACAATGTTGTTCGTATATATAGCTCGAAAAACTATGAGTGACTGAAAGCCATGCAGTTTAGCAAAAGTTTCTGTTGTTGAAAATTCCAAATTTGGATGTTTTTGAAAAAAGGCCGAATTGTTCTCAGCACAAGATGTGCCAAATGTTTATGTGTCCTGGCTGGGAGACGCAACATTGCTGTTGCTTGCCATCACAGACGACGATCCCTGCAACACCTCACAAATTAGGTCAATGGAGCACAGATGATCTTCTGCACTATCCACAGCCGATGCTGGGGAAGCCTGTGTGACATCCAAGGCCTGAGTATTTGTTGAGGAGCCGGTATCTGTTCCAACAGGAGCTGAAGCACCCTGTGGGGGCTCTAAGAATGCAGACATCAACATGGGAATATGCTGAGGACACAGCAGAACATGGGCCGTTATCGGGTCCAGCAAAGCATTAACGTCCGGTGGCGCAACAGATGGAAGTGTTAGACAGAGATCCAACACGCATTCTTGTCCACAGAACAGGCATCGGAGGACAGGCAGAACACAGTCAATCCATACTGGTCTAAATGACAGGAACCAAGACTCGCTCAGTTCGCGAAGGAGAGGTGTGCCCAGATGGAGTACCATGCGATCACGGTAGCGGTGCTCCACGAGTGTTTTTTCCATCTCCTTGGTGACTGGGATGTCCATTGCGTAGCAGAAAAATTACAATCAGGATACCTGCTGTTAGGAACAGGATCAGTCGAAGCCCTCCAAAAATGCTTCTGAATACAGAGTGTATAAAGTTGGGAATAACTCCGAAGATTGTCTGAAAGGTGCTTAACAGTCCAGAACCTATGGTCTTAAATAGGTGTACTATACCCGTTGTATCAGACATGTTAAAGATACGTTGTACCATTTCTGTGAAATGGAAAGGGCAGTTTGTTCGTACTAGTGCCTGTATGTCAGCTGAGTACCTTACGACCTGGAGATCATAAGTTTTTTGGGTGGAGGCTAAGGGCACGGTTTTCTGTAAAAGCATGGCTTTCATTCAGCTCAGAGTAACAAACGGTATAAAGCAAACATTCAACGAAGGCCATAACGGCGCCTCCCTGACTGTATAGGTCGGTGGAAACAATACTTGCATACAGCAAATAACCCTAGAGCTTACAGTGACAAGATATGCGATGCCCGGGAGCATCCCACAACAACCTTGATCATTCAGCATCAAGTAACTCCCATTTGAAAGTAACTTGAACACCGGATTAATCACGGCAGCTGGGGACCCTTTCAAGTGACAGGATAAGTTAGCAACTGAACCATTACAGGCCCCGTGAAGCATGATATCCTGGCATATGAGAGATCCACTTAAAGCGTTCTCGCAGTTTGTACCGCTTAGAAACATTTCCATGTCCCCACTCCCACATCGAAATCTGTATGGCAATTCCCAGGATTCCTTGATAAATTCCCTACCCATCGCTTCATATCTGCCCGCCTGTTGTTGTTCTAGGCAATACTGAAACTGGAAAGTTGTGTCCGGTAATGTTATATGGCCATGGATTGGTGTGTGGACAAAATATCGAAAACACAAATATCGTGAGACAGAATATCGTGTCAAAAATATCGAGGACAAGAATATTGTGAAGGTCATTTCTTATGGGTAAGTAAAGTTTTACTATATATAACTCCACATATATGTACTTTGACGATATATATATCTTCAAGGTACGTAGATCTGGAGTTAAGAATAGTAAATTTATACCTATCTATTTGCACCTACATACTCGATATTCTTGTCCTCGATATTTTTGACACAATATTCTGTCCACACGATATTTGTGTGTTCGATATTCTGTCAGTGAACCCCGTGGATTAACCATTCTGTGGATGGTGATTCTGCCACAGTGAAAGGTAACTGGTCCAGTTTTTCAATACGCAGCATTGTATATTTTGCTCCCTTTTGTGCCATTGTTTTCTGTTTTTAGTTAGATTGTATGCAGAGAACTAGGACGTACTGTTGATAAATCGCCAAGGCACATAACCAGCGCGCAATGATTGCAGCGTCCAGCTTAATAACATAATAGAACGTAGTTGAGATCGTCCGTGTTGTAGTATGGACAAGTCCTGTTCCTAGTACATCTATAGCAGAGGATACAATGTTGCCCAGTGAATAAATCCTGGATGTTAATGTAGTCATACCATTGTCAACTACACCTAACGCCTTTTCTAGGTTAATTCTATCTATTTCACTAAGTCTCTCCGCAGCTTCTTGTTGAGAGATTTTCCAGATTTCATTATAAACAGCGTATAAGAAACGTTTCTGATGTGGCTTTCGGGGACCTAATAAAAAATCCCTTTGATCCACCTCATCTGAGAGTAAGGGTAAGTGCTGTTTCACCTGGGACAGTGTTGAGGTTTTTAGCCAATCGAGGCATAACTTCCCAACACTGTATGATGTCACCATCCCCGGACGTTCTCTTTGTACATAGCGTTGGTCTGGCCTATGGATACTAAACCCTTCGGTGGTACCCCTGAATCTTGACTGACATCTATTTGTGTCTGTAGTCCAAACTTACCATTCCTTCCAATTCGGGTCCGATGAATTGTACTGTATGATGTCATCTATTGTATCCCCTCCACGTGATGTAAAGTTTTGCCACCCCTCAAAGTGTGATGGTGTTGGAATCCGAGGTGTGCTCAAATCCTTGTTCTTGTCTATTCCAAGACAGGAAGTCTGTTGCACAGTGTCATTCAGAAATATTATCTGCTGTGGAATGAGGCACGCTCTAAATAGTTCTTCTGTTCCCTGAACTTGCCATTCCTTTGAACCCCAGACCGATTTTATGTCTATAGAGTCCTTCCATAAGTCGAAACCCTGTTCAGGCAGTTGGGAAATAAAGGATGCAGATTAAATCTGTTTGGTGTTTGTTAGCATACTTTTTGTGCAGTTGTAGGTGCAACCTTATATTAATATGAGGTTGGGTCAGAAATGTTAAACCCTGAAAAATAAGGAAATTTCTGTGCAAACGTTTTTAACTACTTTTTAGTGGTGTTGGGCAATGTTCCCATTGGTGGCATGTAAAAACATTTTGTGGGATACTGGATTTATGTAAAAGTGATGACCATAATGATGGTAATGGTACATAGTGTTATAGTCTGATGTGTCTTCTAACATTTCAATGCTTGAAAATGCAGCGGATTGTTCTAAATCAGACAACATATTATTTACAGTTTCAAAATCTCAATCATCAGATAATGTACAGGCGGTAATGATATATTTTAGAGAAATTTTAAATACATGAGGTATTTTCAAACGTTCTGTGGGACCAAATACATCATTATCAACCTTGTCCCAAACTATACCGTCAGGAATTGGAACAGCTGTAATGTTCACGAAGGACAGGTCTCTTTGTTTACGATGTGAAGATGTATGAGGTTTCAGGACCAAGTTCACATTTGATACTGCAGAGCGTTCTGGGAGATAATTCATGAGTAAGCAAAAGATGCCATTCATGAGTAAGCAAAGACAGTCACTAGGCCAATCCAGAACAGAAAAAACAATATTCGAGTTATTATCCTGGGCTGTAGCCAAGGTGATACTATGTATGTCTTTTTTAGAAAAATGTAGAAGTCACAGATTTGTTACTTACGGGAAACTGGAGCTGGTGTTGTTTCAGGTTCACTGGGATCCAGAGAAAATGTATCAAAATCGATGAAGTAGTCAGATGCAGTTCGATCTATTTTTGGTAGCTCAGCAGGTTTTGTTGAACTGGCAGACGTCTCTTGTAGAGGCATATTGGTGTAGACATCGATGTTAAGCCGAATTGATATTTATCCTTCATTTGTGTTTTGAAGTTCTGTTTCAAGAGGAACGAGTTCCATTTCATTGTTGGATATTCCATTATTTAGTATTGGTGACTCTTCAAATGTTATAAGTCTTTCTGTCTGAACTTCCTGTATGGTAGCGAGAGGAGAGCATCGGCTACCCGGGAGCCCACAAGGCCTACTATTCAGTATCGGCCACATAGTGTGGTTTGATCAGATCAATGGAGACGAATCTCTTTTCATTTTTGCCGGCAAGAGACGGAAGAAGTACTGTTCTTGTTCCTTCGACAGTCAAGACAGGGACTGGCTTTCTGTATGATGGCCCAAATTCTTTCTTGTCCACAATCTTTTCTCTGACCAGATCCCCGACTTTTGGGATCCAGGCAGGTCTTGCCGTGACTGATTTGACTTCCCCAGTGGTGGTGCGTTTTACTTGCACGTTGCTTTGTAGTGCCTGGAATTCATTGAGATCCTGTAAAAAGGCCAAACGTTTATTGATGTCAAATGGTTTTTCATCCACCACTAGGCTTTCACAATCGAGATCAGGTACCTACAGTCTCGTCCCAAATAGGACTTCACAAGGAGTGACACCTTCTAGGGAACTACTTGGCATATTGTGAAGGGCTCTTAGGACCCCGTATAAGTGATTGACCCAGCTACCACCTGAACCTAATACTCTCGCTGTTAAAGATTGCTTTAAGTCTCGGTTTTTCCTCTCCACAACCGAATTTCCCTCAGGATAGTACGGAGAGGAGTACTGCAATGCAACACCCAAACTTCCCATGGCTTCCTTGTGAGCCCTAGCGCTAAATGCGGAGCCGTGGTCAGAATGTAATGTGCCAACTGCCTATGTCCCTATGAAGACTCGCAAATCTTTTATAACAGTTCGAGCGTCAGCCGAGCGCTGAGGCCAAACCCACAGGAATCTAGAGCATGAATCCACTGCCACCAAGATATACTTGTAAGCTCCGTCTGATTTTAAGGGGCCGCAGTGGTCCAAATAGACACAAGTGAGTGGTCTGTCTTATATTATTAATGGTGTCTGCGCTGGACGTGCTATGGTGGAACCCTTCATCTGCTGACATATGTCGCACTTTAAGACAAAATTCTTTGTCTGTTTAGTTAACCCTGGCCATCAATAGCGTTGTTTCAATAAAGAAACCGTCGCGGTAACTCCTGCGTGTGCAGAACCTAGACCCTCGTGTGCAGCTAGTATTAAGCCTAATCTGTGATCCATGTTTGGTATTACTCTATCCCCCACTCCTGGAATTTGAGCAAGCGGAATGTTATTTGCATCTAACTTGCTGTGCTGTTTTTGCATGAAGCAATGACAGCTACCATTATCTGTCCGTCTAGTCTAGTTTTTGAACGAGTTATTGTAGCTACGGCAGCAGTACGTACTGCCCCTTTTGCAGCTTCATCAGCCAATTAATTCCCTTCAACGTGAACGCCATCACGTTGATGACTCAGCGTGTGTATCACGTGAGCTCTTGGTAGTTCGTTTTTCAACTCAGCTGCCTGTTCCCATAGCATTTTATGCTTAATTGTGCCACCTTTTGAGTCTTTAAACCAATTTTGACCCCAGTAGTGAAGATATTCGTTGTATGACTGGACACAGTAAAATGAATCGCACACAATCAGTGTGGGGAATTCACGATCCGTATTCATTAGTGCCAGGAATAGGGCTTTTAATTCTGCCAGCTGTGCTGTGCAGTCTCCTAGAGACTGTGTCTTCGTACTGCTAGGATGGAACTTGCCTTCCTGCATACGACCCTTCACTATAGCACATGCAGCGCTGAAATGTTGTTTACTACCTATGGCCGGCTGAGCAGATCTGTCAGTGTAAATGATATATTTATACTGATCTACAGGCATTATTTTGTTCGGGAAAGGATATTCTTGTTCATATTGCAGGAATCCTTGTGTTTTTAGAGTAGGGTCATATCTGTATTCTACATCTGTTGCAGTGAGAGAATTAGCCCATTGTATCCATCTTGGATGTAAGGCTTTAGCATTAGGAACGCTAGCCTTTGTAACAGCCTCTAAGGCTGGTACTGGAGTTATGATAATTATTCGTTTCCCCTGAGCCAGTGCTCTTTCTCTCGCTACAGCGGTCTGTACTGCTGTCAGAATTTTTTCTGTAGAAGCAAAACGCATTTCAGTATTTGTGTACAAGTGTGATTTGTATGCAATTGGGACTGTCTCACCTTCATTGAAAGTGATGTAGGTATATCCTGATAACCGAGGGACGACCCGTATCACCAGGTTGCGGATATTCACGCATGTCTGCAAGTGTTTTGATGCTATCATGTCAGCTTGTAGGGAACAACGGATATCTGTGTGTTCCTGTGTCCAATGCCTAACTAAAAAATCAGGTCTTATTAAGTCGCAGAAATGTTTGACTTTTTCTGCGTAATCTAAAATGTATGTTCTACTAAAATTTAGGAATCCCAATATGGATTGTACGTTTTTCAACGATTTAGGAGGTTGGAGCAGCGCACACTTTTCTAGAAAGTTAGCTGCCAGGCTTTTCCCTTCACTTGAAAGCTCAAATCCCAAAGATAGAACATTGTGGTGGGCTATTTTTGATTTTTTAAAGTTAACTTTGAAGCCCACAGAGGCAAACCCCAAAATTATGTTGCTCACCCTTGTCAAGTGATCCTTTAAATCCTCATCTGACAGATAAATATCATCTACATAGGACAATGCCTCTTCATCCAAATTCTGAAGTAACTCTGCTACCCTAGCGGAGAACAACCCAGGGCTATTCTTATACCCTTGGGGGAGTTGACAAAATTGACGCTGGGAACCGATCGCTGAGAATGCTCTCAAATATCTGCTCTCAGGCGCCATATTTTGGCAGAAAAATTCATTTGAGATATCTAGTGTTGTTTTGTATTTTTTCTTCACAATGTTATTCATTAATGCGGCACTGTGTGCATTTTGTACCGCCAATGTTTTAGTGCGTGTGTTCAGATGTCTGTAGTCTAAAACTAGACGGTATGAATTATCTGGTTTCATTACAGGAAACAAAGGATTATTCGTGGAGGAGGTGCAAGTTTCAATTACACCCTGGTATTCAAGTTGATCTAAGATCTCCCTGAACTGTTTTTTCGCTTCTTGTTTTATTGGGTACTGTCTTTGTGGAGTTGGAGTCGTTTTTACTGGGATTGTATCGTACGGTGACTCAGCATCCCACCCAACATGGTTGCGATATAATTCTGGAGCAAGTGCTACCACCCACTCCTGCGGGTATGTATGTTTTAAGTATATTGGAACGAGGTCGGAAAAAGCCAGTAAAATTACCGTTTCTGCCTTTGGGCAATCCATAACAATTTCAGGCGGCCAATCTTTTTCAGCTAAAAGGATGTCATAGCCGTAAGTCAGGTTCTCCCAAAAGAGACCTTTAATTTTTCTGGGTTTGTCCCCCTCCATTTGGAGTGTTATTTCATGTAACCTATGCGGGACACTTACCCTTGTATCAGGTGTCTCCACCGTGATATGTTCATTCAACTCCGTTGTCACCAGAAATTCCATCAGATTCTGGCGAGCTATTGTTACTTCTGTTGCGCTGTCTAGCATCGTCAGCGCCCA
This sequence comes from Calotriton arnoldi, assembly GCA_963921515.1. Lineage (NCBI taxonomy): Eukaryota > Metazoa > Chordata > Amphibia > Caudata > Salamandridae > Calotriton > Calotriton arnoldi. Next base: position 1,106,888 of record CAWUFW010001659.1, read on the forward strand.
TTCCCCATTCAGAAGTTGAGTCCTCAGAATTCTGGGCATGTCTAACTTTAAGACCTGCTACCTTCTTCTTTTTAAATTGAGGTTTTGATTTTATTTTTTCTTCTTTTTTAGAAGTATAGTCTGAAGCGCGTTGCATGTCTCTGGACTTTGTACGCTCTTCTTGTCTGTGTTCTGACCGTCCTTCCGTCTCTGAGTTTTTTGATTAACCCTGAAAGGAACGAGAGGAACGTGTATCAGTAACCTGATGCCTGTCATGTTTTTAATGTTATCACGATTCCTAAGGTTGTACCTCCTTTCGGAGGGCTCCTGTTGAGGAGACCCACCCCTGGATTGTGATCTATTCTCTCTATTCTTTTGTGTTTTATTGTTATTATCCCATTTCTTCTTGGAAGAATCGGGTGCTTGCTTGGTGTTCTCTTTTTCAGGACCACCCATGAGTTGAGGTTTTGTTGCTCTAGCTCCCAAACTATCTCTACCTAATTCAGCATAGGTGTCTTCGATAATTTTAGGTAATTCATATTCCTGTTGTAAAGGAGTGAAGTCCCTCAGGCGTTGGCATATTGCCACTGCTGCTGCCTCTCCTTTTATATTTGCTAATATAATAGCTGATACCTGGGCAAAATTACCTAATAATTTCATCCCTAAGTTCAGAGCAGGTTCTGCTCCATACTCATTCTGTATTTGTCTTAATACATCTGGTACTGCTAACGAAGGGATACCATGAGTTCTGGTATATATGGCAGCAAAAACTGTACCCCATGTGGTACAATTCTCTATCTGGGGAGCTATCCCCATTGGTAAGCAGATTGTTAGTGTTGGAAAACGAGGCAGTATCTGTGAGGCCTGCACAAATAACATGTCACATTTATCCTTCACTGGGAACCAAACACCCTATTGTAGCGCTTGACTCTCAGAGGGTAGCGTTGCAGAGCAGTCTAAGGCTTACTCAAGAGAGGTGGTGTGGGCTAGTAATCGCCATTTACCAGTACGCCGAAATAACACTCAATAATTGATTGTCCAGTCTGTACTTTGCTTTATAAAAGTAAGAGTACATTTATTAAACACACACACTACTCAATACTATGCACCAATTTACAAATATACATAAGTTGTTGGAATTACTTTGTGACATTGCATAACATCTCGGTCTAGTACCACCACTCCCATGTATGCATATCATCATGCCCCCTAATGCAGTGGGTTGACACAACCTGGAGCGAGGGCCTTGTCCACTGGCACCAACCCAGTGGCGACCCACCCCATCATCTCAACAAGCATTTAAAATAGGTACCCCTGCCCTGGTGACACATAACCCTGACTGAACATCTCATACTGACCATACAGTATACATCTCTACATCTTAGTGGCTAACAGTCTGGGTTGTTCTTCACCTAACGCAGTAGCAAGAATACATGTTTGGGCATCACTTAGAATGACAGTACTCATCATAGTTGATAACACTTATAATGCATTGCAATTAAAGCCCCTAAAAGGCATCACAGTTAAAATCACAGGATTAAGCATATACAGCCAGACACCCTAGCAGGAATGTCTGGCAACATAACCCCACTTTGCTTATGACTCCACATTACACATGTGACTTACAGTCCCACCATAGAAATAACATTGGTAAATGCACTTCTTGTGCAATTGCACTTTTTCACCTCCAGGGGATGCCCTTCTCCGGACATCCCCAGCACAGCCCTCCATACATTGAAGCAGTCCCTAACACACCCCCAGCTGTAGAACAAAAGTTCCAGCCGCGGGATGCTTTGACTGTGGGCTGAGCACTTGAGGGGTTATTTCTTTGGAGTCCCCCAGAGACTTAGGGGGGTATTTTTCCTCTTCATGCTGGGGGGAGACTGCATAGCTCCTGCAGCTCCCCCTGCACCCTTGCACTCACTTGACGGTGACCCCGTCCTCCTGGGGTCACCACACGCTGCAAAACAATCCGCTTTTCCTTGCTGGACGGTCTGGGCCTGCAAGGCATTTTGGGGTGAAGTGCTCCGTGCTGGTGCATATTATAGCAGCGGCTCCCCCGCTGCTCCGGTGAGAGCCACACCACCATCTTTGGCGGTCCCACGCCGCTCTGGATCCTCGGTGGGGGGCCTGGTCCCACCCGGACCCCCAGGTGAGTTATGCAGTGTGGGGAGCCCACCCCCGGCTGCTCCGGCTGCTCTTTGGGGGCCCGGTCCCACCCGGGCCCCTCGCACCTCCTCCTTTGGCAAGTGTTGGAGAGCCACCTGGGGAGCCCACCCCCGATGGCTCCCGCCGGCTCTCCGCCCGGCCCGCACCCTCGTGTGCGGCCGTGGGAGCTGGAGTGTCCATTTTGGTCTGCCCGCTCCGGTGGGCAGACACAGAGGCGGCCTCTCCTTCGGCGGGTCTTCGGGGGAGAGTGCCGGCACTCCCCCTGTCTTCCCGCTGCTGCGGGGGAGTGCGCTGGCACTCGCCCCTCCTTCTCCACCGCACGGGGGCCCAGAGTTGGGGATCCCGGGCCCCCCTCTGGGCCATCTTCACGGGGAGTACGACAGCGCTCCCCGACTTGGCTTCCATGCGCCGGGGCCCTTCTGGGCGTCGGGGCCTGGAGTTGGGATCCCGGGCCCCAAAGACATCTTCTTGGGGGCGCGCTCCCCACCCTCAGGTGTCACCGGGGGCCAGGGTGGGCTCCTGGCACCCCGTTTGGGCATTTTCACGGGGAGCGCAATGGCGCTCCCCAGCTTTACTTCTTCTGGGGGCAGCCCCCGGGACCTGACCCACCACGTGGGCACATCTTGGACTGGCAGCAGAGCCCCACGCGCTTCGTCGTCGGTCCTCGCAGAGGTCAAAGGTCGCCTACCTTCTGGGGGGCGTATCTCGCCCCCAGACGGCCCATCGGCCCCATTCTGGCCTCTTCTTGCTCCTGGTGGCGCTCCCCAGCCACTGGGAGCACTTTCTTTCGCCTTCTTGGTCTCCAGGAGGGTGAACTCAGCAGGGAGAAGTCTTCACTGGCTCCCTGTGCCAGCCTTTCACCTGGCTCTCCTCCTGGGCCTCTCTTCTCCTTGTGCAGAGGCCCAGGCTTCTGCTCACTGGTCCTGGTCTTCCCTTGTGGCGCAAGTCAGGGTCCTGGGCCAGTCTGGAGGTTCTTCCTCCCAGCTGCCCATGGCGCCAGGCTCCAGCACCAGTCTTCCTCAGCAGACCACACCCCAGAGAGAACTCCTCTTCCTGTGCAAGCTCTTCTTAAAGAATTTGGAGGGGGCTGGCAGGAAGTCTCTGCTTGCCCTATCAAACAGCGACACCTCACCTCTCCGCCCCTGCTCCCTCCTTCCTGCCCAGGCCTCTGGGTCAGCTCAAAATGGCGTCGTCAAGGGGTCTCATGCCACATGGTCCCTGAAAGCCCCTTCCCCCCCTTACTGCCTTCTCTCCAGAGCAGCTTAGTGCCTGGCACCAGGTGACAGCTGCTGATGGATAACCGGGTAACTCCACCCATCTTCCTTCCCTCTTGGAGAGGAGACCTTAGCCCTTGGAATGCTTGTAGTGAAGGGCTAGGCCTCTGATGCTACAGCTTGGGGAGGAAGGTCATTAGTCCAGCCTGGCAGGGTCAGCCCCAGCCAGGCTGTGGTTATGAGCTGACTCAGAGGAATATGACATTTCTGGATGACCCAAAAGCAGTACAGATATGACTTTGGACTCTGCAGAATAGTACTTCTCACCTAAGTTACAGTGGACTTTAGTGCGTGTCTGGAATTTGTAGGCCCTAGGGAAGTGAAACTATCCCATGTGATCCCCATCCTCATAAGGGAATAATGAAGTGGTCTTTCAGTGAAAACAGTAAAGCACACTGACTTTCCCTTACATGTTTCTTCCCATTGTATAAAGGCTATTCCATGTCACCACCCAGCTCTGCATAATTCCTGCCACACCATTCAATTTGTAGCTGCTCCTGGGCTGCGCATGCCAGGAATCTCTCCTCCACAGCCCCTACATGTGTGCACACGCATGTACACACGTGTCTGCATGTAACCTGCCCAGTGCCCCTTACTCCTGCTGCAGCGCAGAGGCCTACTTTCACCAGGGGGACACCGGTAAAATCCCCATGCAGTCTCTTTAATCATGAGTTCACTGTGGGTGAGTCCCAACTTATGAGGCTCTCCCACAGTAAAAGCTCAACAATTAGGTGTTCAAAAAGCGAAAAATCCGGGCGGCTCAGATGGTCAGAACCACTTTCTAACACACGCCGCGCTCAGCTGATTCCTACAGGGAAGAATTAGCCACTCTACCTGGGTACTCTTTCCGTAGTCAGCGATAACTAGTTATAAGGGGTTCTGACCAGACCCCCCTTACTCACCAGTTATCCGCTCAGATCAGCTACTCCTTCCATCCATGAGACCTCCACCCATTACAGGGATCCCAGACTACCCTAAGAACCCTCCGGGCTCTAGGTTAGATACCTCTAGGTCACTCATTGTCTCCATGGACTCAGCCTAACTAGGCCTACCTTTGCCCTTGGTCCCGCAACACTATGCCTACCACTTCTCTGGACAAGGGTACAGTGCCTCAGCACCGATGCAATCTTCTGGGATAGGTCTACATCCCATCCCCTGGGTCACTAGCTGGTCTCCCTTCCAGAGATTGTTCCAACCAGTTCCCTCTCTCCTCTTGGTCCTTGCACCCTAAAGATGCAACCTCTCCGGACCCTCACCCTCAGCCTGCCGCTGGGGTCATTCAGCTGCCACCACCCCTTTGGGATGTCTGTCTTCCCTAAAGAAAACACAGACACTCATGCTCTCCCTTACGGAGAAGCACCCTTGGCCACTGGCCTGGCTGCCTGATAGGACCTCAGACCGGCCTCACTACCACCCTGGCAGTGCCAGGGAGGAACACTGAGGGTGCCTCGTCAGACATCCTACAGCTCATTCCCCCCGTCAGTAGCTCCACGCGAAACTACCCCGCGAACCTAGACCCCTTCCTTGTTCTCTACTGCGAGAACAGGGCCTATGCACCCTTCCATCCGAGAGGCGCGCTCTCCTCCCGGAGTACCCTTAAAGAGCCCGTGGGCCCCGAGTTAGCTACACCCAGGCCCATCTCTCAGAGCCCTCCTTGGTCTGCCTGCAGCACCTTGGGAGACCGTCCAGGGACCCTCATGATCCCTGGATGGCCTGCACCACCCCCTTCTGAAGTGCAGGGTCTCTTCACTTAAGATAGGCCCCACCTGCCTTCCGGGTGGTACTACCACATTCAGCCAGGGACCCTCAAGATCCCGGCTAGGCCTGCACCACCCTCCTCTGAAGCACAGGGTCCCTTCACTTCAGATGAGCCCCACCTGTCTTCAGGGCGGTACTACCTCCATCAGCCAGGGACCCTCAAGATCCCGGCTTGGCCTGCACCACCCTCCTCTGAAGCACAGGGTCCCTTCCCTTAAGATGGGCCCCACCTGTCTTCAGGGTGGTACTACCAGGCAGAAGTCCACCTCCTGCATCGAGCTAGGGGAACACCCCCATGCTCCTGGTCCTGGGCTCCAACCCCCACAGGATCTACCGGACTGGTCACCGGCTAGGCATCGCCCCAGCCACCACCTCAGGTTCACAACACCAGCTCCAGAATGACATCCTGTTGCTTCCTTGGGTAACCACCTACCCGACCCTGACACCTCAGGGTCCACCACTAACCCTTCACCTGGAATCTAGGGAGCCCATCATCCCCTTCTCAGATCTCCACCGGGTCAGTTACCTAGCCCACCAAGTCTACCTAGGGGCTACCACTATACATCCTGCTCGAGAACTACCCTCCTTTGGGGCCACCCACTACCATGGGCCACCCCTGGGTTGCTCACCGCCCCCACCAGTTAACCTGGGAGGCCTGCCAGACACTACTGCACCCTCCTCCCACCGTGGGAAAAGTTTCTTGGGGTCCCCCACCATGGGAACCCCTGGGGTGTTACTACCCGGGGTTAAGACACCTCCTGTCCCACCCTTCCAGTGGTTTTGGCCTGCGCCAATGGCAAGAAAACTTTCAGCGGGGGAACGATATCTGGGGCACCTTCTGTGGAAACCCTCCCTGCCCTTAAAAAGCACGGGAATATCCCAGGACCCCCTACTTCTCCTGTCCCCCCAAAGTCCGATCCACCCCTACACCCCCATCTGTGATGTAGGTACCAGTTGCTGTCCCTATCTCTTGAGAAGACACCCTCCTCATGCAGGTGTAGTGCGTGTAGTGTTAGGGTTCAAAGGTATACAATATGGCTTAGAACACTTGTATGCAATAATTTCCTGGAAAGCTCCATCCCGCTATCACATGATAATCAACATAACTCAGTCACATCAATACAGTTTACATTTAAACCATAATATCTTCACATGACATATATGTGCGCGGGGCTTTCCTTTCCCCTACTTTTAGTTCACATAACCAAAACTTTGAACCATTCTCAGAGCCTTGTGCTCTTCCATTTGCTCATTACTGCATAGGTACTGTGTGGCAAAACTGGATTTATCAAATGCCCTAAATGCGTACCAGAATGGGATACTATGTTTCCCGCCGCTAGACACCAATATTGGAAAACGAGGCAGTATATGTGAGGCCTGCACAAATAACATGTCACATTTATCCTTCACTGGGAAACAAACACCCTATTGTAGCGCTTGACTCTCAGAGGGTAGCGTTGCAGAGCAGTCTAAGGTTTACTCAAGGGAGGTGGTGTGGGCTAGTAATCGCCATTTACCAGTACGCAGAAATAACACTCAATAATTGATTGTCCAGTCTGTACTTTGCTTTATAAAAGTAAGAGTACATTTATTAAACACACACGCTACTCAATACTATGCACCAATTTACAAATATACATAAGCTGTTGGAATTACTTTGTGACATTGCATAACATCTCGGTCTAGTACCACCACTCCCATGTATGCATATCATCTTGCCCTCAAATGCAGTGGGTTGACACAACCTGGAGCGAGGGCCTTGTCCACTGGCACCATCCCAGTGGCGACCCACCCCATCATCTCAACAAGCATTTAAAATAGGTACCCCTGCCCTGGTGACACATAACCCTGACTGAACATCTCATACTGACCATACAGTATACACCTCTACATCTTAGTGGCTAACAGTCTGGGTTGTTCTTCACCTAACGCAGTAGCAAGAATACATGTTTGGGCATCACTTAGAATGACAGTACTCATCATAGTTGATAACACTTATAATGCATTGCAATTAAAGCCCCTAAAAGGCATCACAGTTAAAATCACAGGATTAAGCATATACAGCCAGACACCCTAGCAGGAATGTCTGGCAACATAACCCCACTTTGCTTATGACTCCACATTACACATGTGAGTTACAGTCCCACCATAGAAATAACATTGGTAAATGCACTTCTTGTGCAATTGCACCTTTTCACCTTCAGGAGATGCTCTTCTCCAGACATCCCCAGCACAGCCCTCCATACATTGAAGCAGTCCCTAACACAACCCCAGCTGTAAAACAAAAGTTCCAGCCCCGGGATGCTTTGACTGTGGGCTGAGCACTTGAGGGGTTATTTCTTTGGAGTCCCCCAGAGACTTAGGGGGGTATTTTTCCTCTTCGTGCTGGGAGGAGACTGCGTAGCTCCTGCAGCTCCCCCTTCACCCTTGCACTCACTTGACGGTGACCCCGTCCTCCTGGGGTCACCACACGCTGCAAAACAATCCACTTTTCCTTGCAGGCTGGTCTGGGCCTGCAAGGCATTATGGGGCGAAGTGCTCCATGCTGGTGCATATTATAGCAGTGGCTCCCCCGCTGCTCCGGTGAGAGCTGCACCACCATTTTTGGCGGCCCCACGCCGCTCCAGATCCTCGGTGGGGGGCCCGGTCCCAGCCGGACCCCCAGGTGAGTTATGCAGCGCGGGGAGCCCACCCTCGGCTGCTCCGGCTGCTCTTCAGGGGCCCGGTCCCACCTGGGCCCCTCGCACCTCCTCCTTTGGCAAGTGTTGGAGAGCCACCTGGGGAGCCCACCCCCGGTGTCTCCCGTCGGCTCCCCACCCAGCCCGCACCCTCGTGTGCGGCCGCGGGAGCCGGAGTGTCCATTTCGGTCTGCCCGCTCCGGTGGGCAGACACGGATGCGGCCTCACCTTCGGTGTGTCTTCGGGGGAGAGTGCCGGCACTCCCCCCGTCTTCCCGCTGCTGCGGGGGAGTGCACCGGCACTCGCCCCTCATTCTCCACCGCACAGGGGCCCGGAGTTGGAGATCCCGGGCCCCCCTCTGGGCCATCTTCACGGGGAGCAGGACGGCGCTCCCCGACTTGGCTTCCACGTGCCGGGGCACACTGGGGCCCGGAGTTGAGGATCCCGGGCCCCTCCTGGAAAATCTTCACGGGGAGCACGATGGCGCTCCCCGGCTTCCCTTCTGGGTGTCGGGGCCCGGAGTTGGGATCTCGGGCCCCAAAGACATCTTCGTCAGGTGTCACCGGGGGCCAGGGTGGGCTCCTGGCACCCCGTTTGGGCATTTTCACGGGGAGCGCGACGGCGCTTCCCGGCTTTACTTCTTCCGGGGGCAGCCCCCGGGACCTGACCCACCACGGGGGCACATCTTGGACCGGCAGTGGAGCCCCACGCGCTTCTTCGTCGGTCCTTGCAGAGGTCAAAGGTCGCCTACCTTCTGGGGGGTATTTCTCGCCTCCAGACGGCCGATCAGCCCCGTTCTGGCCTCTTCTTGCTCCTGGTGGCGCTCCCCAGCCACTGGGAGCACTTTCTTTTGCCCTCTTGGTCTCCAGGAGGGTGAACTCAGCAGGGAGCAGTCTTCACTGGCTCCCTGCGCCAGCCTTTCGCCTGGCTTTCCTCCTGGGCCTCTCTTCTCCTTGCACAGAGGCCCAGGCTTCTGCTCACTGGTCCTGGTCTTCCCTTGTGGCGCAAGTCAGGGTCCTGGGCCAGTCTGGAGGTTCTTCCTTCCAGCTGCCCATGGCGCCAGGCTCCAGCACCAGTCTTCGTCAGCAGACCACACCCCAGAGAGAACTCCTCTTCCTGTGCAAACTCTTCTTAAAGAATTTGGAGGGGGCTGGCAGGAAGTCTCTGCTTGCCCTATCAAACAGCGACACCTCACCTCTCTGCCCCTGCTCCCTCCTTCCTGTCCAGGCCTCTGGGTCAGTTCAAAATGGCGTCATCCAGGGGTCTCATGCCACATGGTCTCTGAAAGCCCCTTCCCCCCTTGCTGCCTTCTCTCCAGAGCAGCTTGGTGGCTGGCACCAGGTGACAGCTGCTGATGGATAACCGGGTAACTCCACCCATCTTCTCTCCCTCTTGGAGAGGAGACCTTAGCCCTTGGAATGCTTCTAGTGAAGGGCTAGGCCTCCGATGCTACAGCTTGGGGAGGAAGGTCATTAATCCAGCCTGGCAGGGTCAGCCCCAGCCAGGCTGTGGTTATGAGCTGACTCAGAGGAATATGACATTTCTGGATGACACAAAAGCAGTACAGATATGACTTTGGACTCTGCAGAATAGTACTTCTCACCTAAGTTACAGTGGACTTTAGTGCGTGTCTGGAATTTGTAGGCCCTAGGGAAGTGAAACTATCCCATGTGATCCCCATCCTCATAGGGGAATAATGAAGTGGTCTTTCAGTGAAAACAGTAAAGCACACTGACTTTCCCTTACATGTTTCTTCCCATTGTATAAAGCCTATTCCATGTCACCACCCAGCTCTGCATAATTCCTGCCACACCATTCAATTTGTAGCTGCTCCTGGGCTGCGCACGCCAGGAATCTCCCCTGCACAGCCCCAACACGTGTGCACACGCATGTACACACGCGTCTGCATGTAACCAGCCCCGTGCCCCTTACTCCTGCTGCAGCGCAGCATCCTACTTTCACCAGGGGAACACCGGTAAAATCCCCATGCAGTCTCTTTCATCATGAGTTCACTGTGGGTGAGTCCCAACTTATGAGGCTCTCCCACAGTAAAAGTTCAACAATTAGGGGCCATACGTATCAAGGCGAATTGCGATCGCAAACGCTGAAATTCGCAGAATTTCAGCGTTTGCGATCGCAATTTGGCCTAGTTGGTATGTATAAAAGCACAACTGTCTCGCAAATTAAGGAATCGAAAAAATTGCGATTCTTTATTTTGCAAATGCATTTAAGGAATCGCAAATTGCGATTCCTTAAATGGAATGTATGAAGCACCCAAGTTGTGCGAATACGGCATAAGGAATCGCAAATTACCACCAACTACAGGTTGGTGGTAATTTGCGATTTCTTTCAAAAATGCACATTTTTGCATTTTTCAAAGTGGCATGTGGCGCACACACATGCCCTTAGGGCATGTATGTGCGCCACATGTGCACCCATGCTCATTTCAGGGGTGCAACAGGGTATCCTTTTGACACCCTGGCACACTTGAAATTGCATTCTCAATTTGCGATTCTCTAATTGGGAATCGCAAATTGAGAATGTCTTCCCATTCATTTCTATGGGCCTCTAGGCCCATAGGAATGAATGGGGAGGTATTCCTTAATTGCAATTTGCGATTTGCAATTAAGGAATATGTAGGATTCGCAAAATGTATTGCAAATCCTACATACATAGCGTTTTGCGATTCTCAAATAGCGATTCTCAAAAAATCGCTATTTGAGAATCGCAAAACCTAACATTGATACATATGGCCCTAGGTGTTCAAAAAGCGAAAAATCCGGGCGGCTCAGATGGTCAGAACCACCTTCTAACAGTTAGCATTCTGTGTTTTTCTTGAGGGCTTGTGTGTGGAAATAATGCCTCTAACTGTGTTATTTTTTTAGCTATCCAGAATGGCATTTGCTCATTTCTAGTGGGCATTTTACCCATAATTGCGTGTAGCGTTTGTGGTGTTATTTTAGTTGTAGAACCCTGAATTTGTCCTGCTTGTGTAGCCCTTGCTGGCTGAAGTTTGAGTGTTCTCATCACGAACTGTGTCAGGTTTCTGTAAAGTTTTATTATTTCTGTGTGAAGTGGACGTACGTCTGCTACTGGCATTCTGTCAATGTCTGGATGTGGTGTATAGGCCGCTAGGACTGGCCAAGTCGCTCCATCTCTTCCGAGCGGACCTAGTCTCACTTTTTCTTTTGTGTGTGGGAGGGTGCCTTTAATATAAATTAATACTCAACTTCCCACTCGACCAACATCTATTATGCAATGGCTTTATTAAGCTCCAACGGGCTGTCCCTTTGCTATAAGTATCACAGGATACAACAAAGATGCATTAATTCATATTTTTATTTTTAATCTTCCTTTGTAAATATATTGCAAAATTCGTAGACCATATTTTTCATTTATATTTTTTAAGGTATTAAAACCATAATTTTTCTGTGTCCATATATACAGTGCAGATCTTAGATAACTCAACATAAATACAATTTTTCTTAGATGTGCAAATAAAGCGTAATTGTGCAATTTAAACATACAAAATAACATGTTAAAGCATGTCCCCTTACCATTATCACAAATGAACTAACTTCACACACAGTCATCACATACCAAACGTACACATACACACATCACATTCATGATTTTCCAGCTTATATATGGCTTGCAACATGTAACTCATGGCGAAAATCCTTCATTGTTTTCCATGGTTATGCCGCCAGCTGGAAAGTATTCAGGAGGGTGCCTTTAAACCAGTTTATGTGCTCCTGGTGGGTGAGCGGAACTTCAATGTCCTTATACGGACAGTTTTCGTCTGGTGTTTCATCCTCACTATAAGAATGAAATCTATTTTATTGTGCATCTGCTTGTGGGAATTTAACCCATGAATAGAATACCTCTGTTCTATATGATTTGTGTGCCTCAATCACGAATGTTACTGTCCCACCCCTAGCTGTGTCTCCATAGTCTGCTAGTTTTAAAGTAAGAGCAGTTCTGACATTTTCTGGAATGTTTATTTCCCCTTCCTGTTCTTCCTCCCTAGCTGCAGCATGTTGTGCTGACACATTGGCGTCCTCGTCAGCCATTATTTTGAAAAAGAAGAAATTTCAAGGAAACTGAGATAAGGTTTTATGCACAATAGGAACAATTTGTTCTACAAGCTTGATAAACCTACAGCCAATACATAGGATATGCCCAATCAGCTGTGGCGGATAGTTCCCTTCCCACTCCAGACGTCTCTGGGGAAATGTGAGTAGGGGTCTCTGAGAACAGCACAACTGAACTACTCAGATTTGTCTGTTAAATAAGTACCAAACCAACGTTGGGCGCCATGTCATGTAGTTCCTATAAACCTATATAGGATCTGCGCGATTAGACAACATAGACTGTAGGATTGGTGTCCAGACTGATTCTAGACACCCCTACTGGGTATGTTTGCCTGTATACCAGCTAGCTCACAGTGCCACTAGAAACCCCTCTTACCAAGGAGAGAATAGTGTAGGAAGGTGGAATCTGACTATATGGTTGCCCCCACTTTTTTCCTGGTGTTTTGCTGGTTTATGACTTAGTTGGACTGGGATCCTGCTATTCAGGGCCCCAGTCTATCTGCTTCCTCTATAAAATGGTTTCCATGTACCTTAGGTACATCTTTGATTGGAATCTGGAGTGCCCTTATAAGTCCCTAGTATATGGTATACTATGTACTCAGGGCCTAGGTACCCCAGAGGCCTGCCAGGGGCTGAAGCATGTATTATGCCACCCCTGGAAGTCCAGCCAAAATGACACCACCGGTCTGCTACTGCAGCCTGGGTAAGGTGGTGCATGCACCCCTTACTGTGATATAGGCTACCTATATCACTACACTTGCACACACATATAAACCTATAAGTCACTCCTATGGCAGGCCTTAACAATCCTGAAGGCAGAGTGCTTTGTTTTTATGTGAGAGGGTGCCCCTGCATGAGCAGAGCCCCTCTGCAGCGTTCGGAGTCCCTCCTCTGATGCTGTTTGTGGTACAACCTGACCATATACTCTTAAGTGCATTATATCCTCGCGGTACAATGCTAACTTTGGACTGGCTGCACCAAAACATGTTGTGTTTGGTGTCAAACATCTTGGAATACAACCCCCCCGCCAATCCTGGCAGCGCGGGTAGCATTCCACCCTTCTAGAGGGAGAGACATGTACACACCGGGCTGACCGGTAACTTCTTTCCAGAGCCCGGGCATCACAAAATGGATGCCGCTGCCACAGACACGGGTCTGGCCTCCTGCTGCTGACTGAAACTCCGGCAGAGGAGGCCTGGACAAGAGGTTTCCTGTCGAAGGGAGGTGTAACCACCTCCCCAGACAGGATAGTGTGTATTGGGGCTGGGCGGGAGCACTCTCTGGTGCTTTGAAGTCCTGCACTGGGGGCACATTTGGTGTCCCTGTGCATATGCCATTTCAAACCGGTTGCAGGGGCTACCTGCCCCTGCTCTGGCGCGAAACTGGACAAAGGGAATGGGTGTAACCACCCCTCTTCCCTGACCCTCCCATAGGTGGGTCCCCAGAGTATGTCCAACCCCTAACTTGGTATAAGTATGGGACCCCAGTCCTTAGGACTTTAGATTACCCTGGACGAAACTCTGAAGCCGAATCCTGGACCTTCGACGCTCTACTTTAAGATTAGAGGACTGTAGAATCTCCCTTGGGGTCAAGGAGTGACTCCCCTGCTTGGCAGGCACCTAAGAAGCAATTGTCTGGTCTGCATCGCTGAAGCTCCCGCCGGACGCCGAAGTCTTTGCATCACCAGAGGTAGATTTCCAGACTTCCCCGAGGCTGCCCTGAGTCCCCAGCGAAGCTGAGGCCCGTAGCTGTCGTGGGTAATGTGGAACCGTGACCCCTGGACACTGAGAACTTTTGCAAGTGCATCCTCTTCCTGGTCTTCCACGAAGTTGTGCTTTGGGCTATGAGTAGCGCCCACCTCCAGCACCGACTGCACCGAAGATCACTGGCCTCCACTCCACGAGTGTCCTGTGAGCCAGCTCCAAGTGCGTCCACTCAAGGCTCCTTTGCGGTCGCTAGTCCGTTGGCTAGTGGGCCCTCCCGAAGGCAACTCTTCTTCTGCTTGGGCTTTCCTGGTTGCGCCAGATGTGCCCTGACTTACCCTTGCTGGGTGAGTCCCCCAGATCTTGCTGGTCTGCATCAACGTCCTTTCTTTATTTCCACGTGACTTGCCGTTGCCAAGGCTTGTTGGGTCCAATCCGGTCGCCGACACCCCAGCAATCGACAGACGTCATGGGACAGCTCGAATCTAGCTCCTTGTTGTCGTCGACGCCTCCTGGACCTCGTGGCTGAAGAGTCAAGACGATGTCAACCTACCTGAAGCACCCGACATCGGTGGGCATCTGCTCATCGCCTTCCTGGTCACTGGCTAGTGACCCAGACTCTGTCCCCTCTGCTTTCAGGTTCTTCAGACCTTCGATCCACCCTTGGATCCACCCGACCACTTTCGACTTGGTCGCCAGCAACACTTTGCAGCAGATCGCCATTGAAAACGACGACGAAACCCGACCCCGAAAGACACCTATGCACCCGGCTTCCCTGGGTGAGGTAACTCAAGTACTCCGGTGCTCCCGTGGGTATAGACTCTAGAACAACCTAGTTCTAAAGGGGTTTGCTCCAAGTCCTCCTCTAGGTGTCCTTTTTCTTTAAAACTCCAACCGCGACATTCCCCATAGAAGTTAACGGCGGCTCGCGGCTGTGTTCTCACACTGCACGCGTCCCCCGTGGGTCCCCTGTGTCACTACCTTGGGTGGTTCCTTGAGGGCCAAGCACTTCTACAGGCTCTAGGCCTTGTGTCTAGCTCAGTCGTGGTTCTTATACCACTTTATTGGTATATGGTTTGGTAGGCCCCTAGGGCTCAAACGTGTATTTGTGCTATTACTGTTGATATTCGACTTGTAACTTATGTACTTCGAACTCTAGCCTCATAAAGAGACTAGAGGGTGTGTTTAAGACTAAATACATATATTTTAAATATATACCTGGTGTGGTCCTCTTTCATTTGGTCACTCAAGAGATTATAGACTGGTAAAACAAGCTGCTTTACATTCCTTCAAGACTTAGCCTGAAGGCTGCTCTCCATAGCTACCACTAGGATAGCTTTCAATAAAGGTTGTCTTTAACCTATCTCCAATAAGGGGTTGTTTGGACTGGTGCAAGGTGCCCACTATAATTAGTGGACAGCATATACCAGGCCAACTTCTCACATTGGTGTGCAGCGTGTGGGATTCCAGCTTGCTATTGTTTTACCAGATAATCTCAATTGAATTGATCAACTGAAAACCACTAAGGGTACCTTAGGTACATATAAATCAAGCTTAGGATACAGTAAGTTCTACTGAACTTAGAGTTGTGTGTTAAGGAATAGCACACCCTTTCTACAACTCAAGAGAGTTTAGTAGGCCACACTAGAGTAGGTAGTGCATACACCACACCACACTAGTAATGTCTTCACTGCCAGGAACCAGTGAGCTCCTGCCATCCAGATATGACAACCTCACATTCTTGGAATTGAGAGAGTTGTGCAAGGTTAGGAAGTTGAAGACATGCAAAAGTGCCAACACCCAACGTCTCCTGGAGATGCTTCTGCTAGATGATCTTAGAAGACCCCTAAGGTCTGAAAGGGTAGGCAGAGAGGGTGGGGCAGAAGATGAGGGAGGGGCCAGGGATGAAAATGCCCAGTACCTGACCTCTGAAACTGGCCGGGGGGATGACAATGATCCTGACCTGGAAAGTGCAGCTACACCTGAGGAAGAGGAGGAGGCCCAGAATGACCTCCCCTTTGTCCCCCCAGGAAGAGTTGTGAGTGTGCCCAGAAGGAATAGATCTCCTTCTCAGGAGTCTAACCACTCTGACACCTCAGTATGGACCTCTGTCTCCTCTCATGGGAGGGAATCCTCTCATGAGAGGAGAAAGAGACTGCTTCAGTATGAACAAGCCCAGCTTGAGCTCAGAAAACAGCAGTTGGCTATAGACAGGGAGTCCCTAGATCTCTATAGACAGAGAAAAAAGATGGGACTAGAGTCCCATGGTGGCAGCAATTTCCCCAGAGATAGGGAAAGGTCTTATGACCATAGAAACCTGAGCAAGGTTGTCCCTCCCTACCAGAGTGGGGATGACATCCACAAATGGATAACTGCACTGGAGAGGGCCTGTAAAGTACAGAGGGTCCCTCAGGAGCACTGGGCAGCAATCTTGTGGCTCTCCTTTGCAGACAAAGGTAGAGATAAGCTCCTCACTGTTAGAGAGGAGGATGCTGACAATTACATAGTCTTGAAGAGTGCTCTGATTGATGGGTTTGGCCTAACCACTGAACAGTATAGGTTGAAGTTCAGAGATACCCAAAAGACTCAGACTCAAGACTGGGTTGACTTTGTTGATTGTTCTGCTAAGGCTCTGGAAGGTTGGATACATGGCAGCAAAGTGCATGACTTTATGGGATTGTACAATTTGATTATGAGGGAGCAGATCCTTAATAATTGTCAAAACCAGCTTTTACACCAGTACCTGGTGGACTCTGTTCTGACCTCTCCCCAAGAATTGGGAAAGTAGGCAGACAAATGGGTCAGAACCAGGGTAAGGCCTAAGAATCAGGGTGATGACCAGAAGAAAGATTCTACCAAGTCCCAAGAGAAAGGTGGGGATAAATCTAAGGATAAGTCCACTACAGGGCCCCAAAAGTCCTCTTCTGGGCGTGGGTCCCAAACTCCTTCCTCTCCTGAAAAGAAACCCTATTGCCATGTCTGTAAAAAGCCTGGGCACTGGAAATCCGATCCCAGTTGTCCCAGGATTGGCAATAAAGAAAATGTTCCTCCAACAACTACTACCACCCCTCCTGATACTACCAGTAGTAATCCTCCAGTTGGGAGTAGTGCACCCAAAAAGTTAGGTGCTTTTGCAAGAGGAACAGAGGTGGGCCGTAGTTTAGACAGGACCCCCTCAACAGACTCCTTTGACTCTGATGGTGGTATAGGATTTGCCACCTTTACCATGGGTCCCAATGCATTGGGCAGGTACAGTCTGGAGCCAATAATTAATGGTCAGAAAACTGTGGCATTTAGGGACACAGGGGCTAGTGTCACCATGGTGGCAGGGAAACTAGTCCCCCCTCACCAGCTTTTACCTGAGTTTAAATACCAGGTAACCAACATTGATGGTGTCAGAACAGATCACCCCATGGCCATAGTCAATCTCAGCTGGGAAGGGGTCACAGGCACAAAAAGAGTGGCAGTGTCCCCAACCTTGCCTGTAGATTGCCTGATGGGCAATGATCTGGAAATTTCAGCCTGGGCTGAAGTTGAACACCAAACCCATCTGAGAATGCTGGGCGTCCCTGTAAAGGTTAGTGGGGCTGTGATGGCCACAGCCCAAGCCCAGGGAAATTTTGGAGAGATGAAGCCTGGAAGAATGGCCCACTCTCCCCAAAAGAGAGCACAAGGGTTGAAGAAAAGTCTTCTTCCCTCCAGACAGTAGGTAAGGGTCAGCCTCCTCAGGGAACTGACCCTACCCCTAGTGAAGGAACTGCCCCAGAGGTAGTCAGGCCTGGCCTCGCCACACCCCTGATGGCAGAGGACCCTTCCAAGGTGGTACCCAGTCTGGAGCAGGTAACCTGCCCCTCTCTACCCTGCCTCAGTCAGCCCAGGGCTGCAGAGGTCAGGGAGGTCAGTGGACCCCCAGGGCCCCCTGTCCAGAGGAACCCCCATCAGCAGATTAGGGGCACCCAGTCTAGTAGCCCTAGCCAGGTGAAAATTCCTCAACATACTGAGGGATCCCCCATACCTTTGTGTAGGGACCTCCCCAGAAGGACTCTGTTAGGCAAGGGCAAACCTGGGACCAAAAGGTTCCAAACCTGCCATGTCCCTCCAGTGGTCCATCCAAAGAGACCCAACCCCCAGCTGTAGGCAGCCAAAGGTTGACCCTTAGAGCAAAGTGCAACTCAGTCATGGAAAGACAGGCATACATGGTGACCAGTGATCTGAGGAAACTGAGACCAACCTTCCTAGGGCCTCACTTCCCTTCTCAGACACCTCACCAGCCTTGTACTTTACCAAAGCACACCACAGGTAGTAATTCCCCATGGTGGAGACCCTCTCATACCCTTAGGGTGAGGGATTGCTTAGTGGACCATAAGACAGGGGGCAACCATGCTAGTGCAGGTGCTTCCTTATGTGGCCACTTAGTCAATAAAGGCTCAACTGGCCAAGGTTAGCCTTATCTCCTTTCGTTTGGGGGGGGGGGGTTATGTAGGAAGGTGGAATCTGACTATATGGTTGCCCCCACTTTTTTCCTGGTGTTTTGCTGGTTTATGACGTAGTTGGACTGGGATCCTGCTATTCAGGGCCCCAGTCTATCTGTTTCCTCTATAAAATGGTTTCCATGTACCTTAGGTACATCTTTGATTGGAATCTGGAGTGCCCTTATAAGTCCCTAGTATATGGCATACTATGTACCCAGGGCCTAGGTACCCCAGAGGCCTGCCAGGGGCTGAAGCATGTATTATGCCACCCCTGGAAGGCCAGCCAAAATGACACCATCGGTCTGCTACTGCAGCCTGGGTAAGGTGGTGCATGCACCCCTTACTGTGATATAGGCTACCTATATCACTACACTTGCACACACATATAAACCTATAAGTCACTCCTATGGCAGGCCTTAACAATCCTGAAGGCAGAGTGCTTGGTTTTTATGTGAGAGGGTGCCCCTGCATGAGCAGAGCCCCTCTGCAGCGTTCGGAGTCCCTCCTCTGATGCTGTTTGTGGTACAGCCTGACCATATACTCTTAAGTGCATTATATCCTCGCGGTACAATGCTAACTTTGGACTGGCTGCACCAAAACATGTCGTGTTTGGTGTCAAACATCTTGGAATACTACCCCCCCCCACCAATCCTGTCGGCGGGGGTAGCATTCCACCCTTCTAGAGGGAGAGACATGTACACACCGGGCTGCCCGGTAACTTCTTTCCAGAGCACGGGCATCACAAAATGGATGCCGCTGCCACAGACACGGGTCTGGCCTCCTGCTGCTGACTGAAACTCCGGCAGAGGAGGCCTGGACAATAGGTTTCCTGTCGAAGGGAGGTGTAACCACCTCCCCAGACAGGATAGTGTGTATTGGGGCAGGGCGGGAGCACTCTCTGGTGCTTTGAAGTCCTGCACTGGGGGCACATTTGGTGTCCCTGTGCATATGCCAGTTCAAACCGGTTGCAGGGGCTACCTGCCCCTGCTCTGGCGCAAAACTGGACAAAGGGAATGGGTGTAACCACCCCTCTTCCCTGACCCTCCCATAGGTGGGTCCCCAGAGTATGTCAAACCCCCTAACTTGGTATAAGTATGGGACCCCAGTCCTTAGGACTTTAGATTACCCTGGACGAAACTCTGAAGCCGAATCCTGGACCTTCGATGCTCTACTTTAAGATTAGAGGACTGAAGAATCTCCCTTGGGGTCAAGGAGTGACTCCCCTGCTTGGCAGGCACCTAAGAAGCAATTGTCCGGTCTGCATCGCTGAAGCTCCTGCCAGACGCCGAAGTCTTTGCATCACCAGAGGTAGATTTCCAGACTTCCCCGAGGCTGCCCTGAGTCCCCAGCGAAGCTGAGGCCCGTAGCTGTCGTGGGTAATGTGGAACCGTGACCCCTGGACACTGAGAACTTTTGCAAGTGCATCCTCTTCCTGGTCTTCCACGAAGTTGTGCTTTGGGCTCCGAGTAGCTCCCACCTCCAGCACCAACTGCACCGAAGATCACTGGCCTCCACTCCACGAGTGTCCTGTGAGCCAGCTCCAAGTGTGTCCACTTGAGGCTCCTTTGCGGTCGCTAGTCCGTTGGCTAGTGGGCCCTCCCGAAGGCAACTCTTCTTCTGCTTGGGCTTTCCTGGTTGCTCCAGACGTGCCCTGACTTACCTTCGCTGGGTGAGTCCCCCAGACCTTGCTGGTCTGCATCAACGTCCTTTCTTTATTTCCACGTGACTTGCCGTTGCCAAGGCTTGTTGGGTCCAATCCGGTCGCCGACACCCCAGCAATCGCAGACTGTGTGGTGCAGCTCGAATCCAGCTCCTGGTTGTCGTTGACGCCTCCTGGACCTCGTGGCTGAAGCGTCAAGACGACCATCAACCTACCTGAAGCACCCGACATCGGTGGGCATCTGCTCATCGCCTTCCTGGTCACTGGCTAGTGACCCAGACTCTGTCCCCTCTGCTTTCAGGTTCTTCAGATCTTCGATCCACCCTTGGATCCACCCGACCACTTTCGACTTGGTCGCCAGCAGCACTTTGCAGCAGATCGCCATTGAAAACAACGACGAAACCCGACCTCGAAAGACACCGCTGCCCCCGGCTTCCCTGGGTGAGGTAACTCGAGTACTCCGGTGCTCCCGTGGGTATAGACTCTAGAACAACCTAGTTCTAAAGGGGTTTGCTCCAAGTCCTCCTCTAAGTGTCCTTTTTCTTTAAAACTCCAACCGCGACATTCCCCATAGAAGTCAACGGCGGCTCGCGGCTGTGTTCTCACACTGCACGCGTCCCCAGTGGGTCCCCTGTGTCACTACCTTGGGTGGTTCCTTGAGGGCCAAGCACTTCTACAGGCTCTAGGCCTTGTGTCTAGCTCAGTCGTGGTTCTTATACCACTTTATTGGTATATGGTTTGGTACGCCCCTAGGGCTCAAACATGTATTTGTGCTATTACTGTTGATATTCGACTTGTAACTTATGTACTTCGAACTCTAGCCTCATAAAGAGACTAGAGGGGTGTGTTTAAGACTAAATACATATATTTTAAATATATACCTGGTGTGGTCCTCTTTCATTTGGTCACTCAAGAGATTATAGACTGGTAAAACAAGCTGCTTTACATTCCTTCAAGACTTAGCCTGAAGGCTGCTCTCCATAGCTACCACTAGGATAGCTTTCAATAAAGGTTGTCTTTAACCTATCTCCAATAAGGGGTTGTTTGGACTGGTGCAAGGTGCCCACTATAATTAGTGGACCGCATATACCAGGCCAACTTCTCACAAATAGTTCTAGGCAACTATCGAACATGATAACTCTGTCCCATCAGGGATCGTGGAAACAGTGCATTACTGTTCGCTCAGTCACTCGTGCTCGCTTTGTCTCAGAGAGATACACAGAATAAACTGTGGGGATGTTTTCCAATAAGCATTTATTGAACCAGCGTCATTCTAGTGTAAAATTGGTGCGCTGAAGCAACCATTAGACAGAAACAGATATAAATGATTATAAGCACCAACAGAGTAAAAGGATGGTAGATTTCTACCATAGTGCTAAAACAATGAATACAGGCAGGTATATAAAATACATGACACTAAAAATGCGTACTCCTACGATGCAATCCTAAATAGATGTACCTAAGTGTACCTAGCATGTATGTAGGTGTGTAGCCAAGAATCCCTCTTGGACAAAGTCAACCCTATTACCTGAAGTGAGAGACTGTGGGACCCCGTCTTGGTCTTGAGATGGACACCCCGCGAGGGATGTCAGACCACTGCGAGCTGGAATATTTGCGTGCAGGAACCTCAGCTTCTCGCGTCAGTGTGTCAGCATGGAAGTCCGTTTTCTCCTCTCCCTGTCTCAGCAAAGATATGGTGTTTATATACCCAAAGTGGTACCCTCAGGGGTTCTACCTTGCTTTGTCATGTCGGACTTAGGATGACGGAAGGAATGACCCTTACACATAGTTATTATGCAGGAGATGGTAGTCCTGCTGAGTTTCCAAGAATCCTCATGCATAATGGATGAGGCTAGTTTTCAGGGAAAACCCCATGTCCTGTTAGCAGTACCATAACTAGGTAAAAGGTCAGTCTCAAGAACTGTTATGTAGTGTAGTGGTAGGGGAGAATATAGGTGAAAGGGTGGGATGCTGCCTGAGCTTATATTGTGGTACCTATATGGAACATAACAGATGTGCATTGTTTCAGACCCCCGAGAGCAGCAGGCTCTCGACCCAGGGGTCCAGAAACATGTCTGGTGGGGGCAGCTGGTGAGCAGCCACTCTGCCTGGACTCTAGCGTTAGGTAATTTGTCAGGGGGCATCTCTAGGATGCCATCTGTGTGCTTTTTTCATTAAATCCCACACTGGCATCAGTGGGGGTATAATGTGCTGTGAAGTTTGATACCTGTTAGACTTGGCATCTTTTGGCATGTTTCACCTGAGATTTTGCTTTCTGACCTCCCGGTTTTGACTCTGTTTTTGCTGGCGTAGTGTTTCTGCGCACTTTTCTCACTGCTGATCAGTGGTAAAGTGCAAGTGCTCCTGTGGCAAATTGTGTTATGGATTGGTGTTTCCATGATTGGATATTTGATTCACTTGTTAGTCCCTAGTAAAGTGCACTGAGCGTGCCAGGGCCTGTGAATCAAATGCTACTAGTGGGCCTGCAGCACTGATTGTGCCACCAACGTGAGTAGCCCTGAAAAGGTAACTAAGACCCGCCATTGCAGAGTCTGTGCGCAGTTTATAACTGCCATGTCGACTTGGCCAGTGCACACACTTGCCAGTCCCTCACCTTCCCTTTTCTTACATGTCAGCCACCCCTAAGGTAGGCCCAAGGTACCCATGTGGGCCGGGTGCAGTGTATGTGAAAGGTAGGACATGCCCTGGTGTGTGTGGCATGTCCTGATAGTGAATTACGGCCAATTTCGTTTTTCGCTATTGCAAGGCTACCTGTTCCCCATAGGACAGAATGGGGAGTTTGTTTATAACATCTTATAAACATAACTGGCCCGGGAATTCGGTAGGAAAATAAAGTTTAGTATGCCTGAACTCAGAATCTAAAGATGCATCTTTTAGTGAAGGTGATTTTTACATTCTGTGTTTGAAAATACCACTTTTAGAAAGTAGGTATTTTCTTGCTCAGTCATCCCGTGTGCCTCTGCTGGAATGTGGATTGCCTGTCTGGGTTTTGGATGACAGAAGGCTGGGGAGCAGGAGTGGCTCCAGATAGTCTAGGTGGGTCAGAAAAGGGCTGAATAGACCTGGGCTGCAATTGGGGAAGGGGGAGAAGATTTCCTTGCACCTCAAAGGGCCTGGTCTGCCTCTGACCATGCCGTCTCCACCTCCTGCCAGGAAGTCACACCAGAGAAGGCAGAACTGGTTCTGGCTGGGCACAGACACTCTCTGCCTAAGAGATCAAAGAATTTTGGGATATGAATATTGGGGCCCAGACCCCTGACATTTAGAACTCTTTTGGACCAAGAAGACTGCCAAGAAGAAGAGCTGGAGAAGCTGTGAGGAGGAACTACCACATTGCTGTGTGCTTTGCTGTGTTGGCCTGCAGTGGCTGCTTCTGTCTTGGGCAGTGAAAGGACTGGACTGAACTTTCTGCAATCTACTTTTGTGAGTTTCTCCAAAGGCTTGAGGTAGAGCTTGCCCCCTGTTCAAAAAGTCTCAGTAACAGCAAAGACTTCAAGCTATTCTGCCCTCAGCACTGGGGACAGTGTGTTTTGTGCTGCAACAGAAGAAGAAGCAACCCGACGACGTCAACGACGCCGCTGCCGACTCCGTGTCCTGAAGGCACCGCAGAGGGCACCGCGACCCTGGTCTCACCGACGACGCCTGCTGACGCCGCCACCGAGCCGCTGCTCGCACAGCAACCTGTGGGCACCGCACTCCACACCGCCTCGTTTCACGACGACGCCTTGGTATCCCCGACGCCGCAGCTCCACGCCGAAATCTACGCTGCTGCTTGCACCGTGGTTCGAGGGCACCGCTTGTAAAGTTACATGATGCACCGCCCTCATCCCGCACCCCAGCCTTGGCCTACCGACGTCGGCGCCATCGACTCGCGTTCGTCAGCCGACGACAGCGCTTCAGCAACGATGACACCACTGCTTGCACCGCGACCTGCCAGCACCGCAACGAGCACCACATTCACTTCGCACCACGACCCTGGTCTCACAGACGATGCCATCTGACGCTGCCACCGAGCCGCTGCTCGCACCGCGACCTGAGGGCACCGCACGCCGCACCGCTGCACTTCACACCGCAGCACCCGACGCCTACCGATGCCAGCGCTCCTGACTTCAACAGAGAGGAGTTCGATCTGCAACGCCTGTGACTCCTGCACCGGCCTCTGGAACCGACGCCTGCGGACGCCGTGCTTTCGGAAGCTCAACGAGAGGTCGCTGACGCCCTGCATTTCTAAAAGGTACTGTTTGCGGGTCTTCCCGACATCGTAGCTGGCCTGCGACGCCGCGGTCAGCTAGAACTGTTTGGATTTGTTTGTTCACGATGCCGTGATAGCCCCGGACGGAGCTATCGACATCAAGGAACTGTTTTTCAAGCATATTTTGATAACTGAAGATTTTTAAGTACTGTATTGTGGATTTTTTATCGTTTTTGGTCTTGTCTTAAGTATATAAAAATATTGGATATTTTTCTAAACTGGTGTGGTGTCCTTTTGTAGTGCTTACACTGTATTATTGTTGGTTATGTGCAAATGCTTTACACACTGCCTCTAAGATAAGCCTGACTGCTCATGCCAAGCTACCAAGGGGGTGAGCAGGGGTTATTTTAGGAGTGAAACTCCCTTATCCTGACTAGAGTTGTGGTTTCTGCCTGGCTTTGGCACATGCCCTAGCCTACTAAAAATCCCATTTCTAACATTGGTTGTCAGCAGTGAGGATAGGACTTGCTTTTGCACTTGACTTACAGTGATTGGTGTGCACTACTACCATATCGCAGACCATTACGTGCCACATACTGGTTCTTTTTCTTTTTGGCCTATTTTTGATCTTGCCAGTTTGAACTTGCTACTTCATCATGCCTGAATCAAGAGCATCATCTGTTGCATCCCTGGAAATTGCCTATGAGGAGGATAGGTTGGAATCCTACAATGTTAGGGAATTGAAATCAATTTGCAAAAACCTAAAAGTCCAAGTCAGAGGCCTCACGAGGAAGGAAGAGCTACAAAAGACGCTGAGGGCCTGGGTAGCAGCCAGACATGCCAGCGAGCAGTCAGGTGATTTCAGTGGAGAGGCGGAGGAGTCTATTCCTAGGGTGGATGTGCTTTCGGGAGGGGGGAACCCTCCAGGCAAGGCAGCAGTGGCCTGTCCCCAGGAGAGCTGGAGGACAGGCGGGAAGCAAGGAGAGTTGCAGTAGAACTGGAGAAGCTTAAGTTAGCCATGGAGGAGAAAAGGATGATGTTAGAGCATGAGTTCAGGATAAAGGAGCTGGATCAGAGGAGTAGAGCCAGCTCAGATGGTGGCAGCAACCCGTCAAGACAGGCAGACAGGATTGTGCACATCCCTAAGAATGTAGGCAAAGAATTCAAGAAGGGGGATGACATACAAAGGTGGTTTCAGGGTTACGAGGCAGCGATACACATGAATGGGGTCCCTGAGGAGAATTGGGGAGCAGGATTGTGGCCTCTCTTCCCATAAGAAGCAAGGGATACTTTAATAGCTTTGGGTAAGGGGTATCACCTCACCTATCCAGACATGAAGGACGCTGATAGAGCGCCATGTTCTTGTGAAATTTGTAGGGGTGCATCATAATCACTGATAGCACGCACCCGCATATATCCAGCTATATAACCATGAATGGCTAGTAACATGTAGTTATAACCCGCAGTTATTAGAATGAATAAGAATTGTAATTGTGCTATTTTAATCATGCAAATGTAATGCTTAACTGAATCGTGTGTAAAATAATGCATAGATGAATCAGCCCATGTGTAATCGAGCTGCAGTAGTTTAAACGTGTACCATATTAAGTTGCACATGTAGTTCACTTTTCGCATATGAAGTGTCATGAACCAATGCTTATAGAAGTGATTAAGATTTGTGTGTTTAAATTGTGTAAAGGCCTGACTGCATATACGCCAGGAAAAGGCCCGTTTATTCTTATGTTAGCTTATTTTGCAGGCAGAGAAGGTTCTCTTGGAAAGGCTCTCTGGGCACCGACAGTAGATTTAATTAGCACAGTAGAGGGTTTCTGTTGAACATATCTTCTGTTGCAGGTGCAAGGACACATGCCTCGTTAGTTAAAGACTGGCTCTTTGTTTCACAAGTTAGAGCGATGGGAGGCATGGAAATGGGAGTGCAATGGAATTTAGGGATGATACTTTCAGCGGAGAAGGTGCTTGGGACTCAAGGTCATCGCAACCGTCCAAGATGAAGTAACCGTTTCGATGGAAAAGTACAAGAAAGAAGACCTGGCCAAAGAGGCGTGACAAAAGGCGTGTTCAATTGTATTGGGATTTGTATTAGGGATAGTGCCCCGAGGGTGGAAGGCAGAGAAGAGGTAGGAGAGAACAGAGAGGAGGACAGAGAGGGATTTGGTGAAGGAGCATCTTAAAATCTGAGCTTAAGTACTAAGTGAGTGCACTTCTTAGGAAGTCTTCACAGCTGACACCTTTTACTTACTCTTGCCTGGGAAATTCGTTAAGTAGGTATGTCATCTTAGAAGTAGGGTAGGGACAGCCAATGGGTTTTATGCTTGTTTAGATAAATGAGGAATAACATAGAGATTGGAGCGGTTATTGCTTGCCTAATACTTCGTGAGCTAACGATTCTCCTTATCCTGAGTCGCATGAGACTCCTGCGTAGGATGCTATTTGTATTAGTGCCCATCTATTTCTTTAACCTCGTGTTGAGGTGCTTTCATGTGCAGTTATTCTTGGCTGTAATAAACCCACGAAACTGAATTCGGAGTCAGTGGTCTTTGTAGGAAAACTAGAGTGAAAAGAAATGATTGCATAACTGAAAAAGATTTTCTTCCCTTTACACTATTCAGCAGGTAAAAAGATCCTGGCGTCCTGAGGATCCTTAGAAAAGATAAGATAAGGATCAGCGTTATCAGTTGGTAGCAGAGTAGGATGGTTTCCTCTGATAGTAAGGGGAGATCTAGATTAGGATAAGAGATTAGTTGCCCCATAGAACCCCAGTGATGGTGATCCAGTGGATTGTAAGAGAAGGACGTCGGCGATCGCTGAAAACTGACGGAGAGTGACGGTGCAGCGGAAGTAGCAGTTCGTGGTAGAGTGAGTATGAAAAGGGTGATGCTTGTTAGATTGCGGTGTTTAATTGTTGTGTGATGTCTTGCGGAGTTGGAATGAGAGTCGTGTGATTGAGGATCGGACCGTGAGCGCGCGCGGGGCCGAGAGATATTGTGGTGTAGAAGACACCCAGAATTGAGATCGTTGACCAGAGATTGTGGGGGTCATGAGATGTCGTTGATCAACCCGCTGAGGATAGGGAGCACATGCGTGAGAGTGTGAATAACCGACGCTGGTCGTAGGTTGTTATGTGTAGAACATTGAGCGTTTGGATCCTATCGATTGTGTCAGAGGTGATTGTCCGATCGTTCGCGGACAGACAGTTGCCAGATTGAGGTCAACAATTTCGAGAGGATGATCGGTCATTGGAGGACCGACGGTCAGAGAGGTAATTGGTCGGTAGTACGGACCATTGCTTCAGAGTGTGACTGGGACACGTGCGAACGAGAACGAGAGAATTAGCAAGGAGGTGAACTGCTGCGAGCGGAGGAAGAGTGACGTCAGACAGTGCCGCGCTGCGATAGGCCGGTTGGTGTGAGCCACGCTGGCATTGGTGGATTGAACCAGGAAGCGAAAACAAAATATTCGGTGCGAACAGATATCTGCTTTACCATGAAATGTTTTAAAGTTTTACGTGAACTTTGCAGAGGTGACAGACATGTGGTTACTCGGGGTGGAGAGGAAGCCCCTCCCGAGGATACGCCGGCACATTATATGGCTACAAATGTAGGATTGCATACCATAATTTGGCTTGAGAACTGGCATAAAATGACAGAAGGGGAAGGAGAATTGACTTTCCCACGCTATGGCACTTTCAGGTTAGAGGTGTTGTACCAGCTAAAGACTATAATGGCTTCTTTACGACCACTGCCTAGACCGACACAGTTTGAGGCGGTACATGCATGGATTAGGGCAGCGTATGACCGGAAAAGAGATAAGAGCCAGGAAAGGGTGAAGAAATCGATCAGGGCCTTTCAAGATGCGAGGTGGGATGCACTGGAGAAAAGGTGGAGAGTGGAAACGATCGAAGGAGATAGGTTGTACCCACTGCTAATAAAAGATGGGAAAATAACAAGAGTTGAAGAGGACGACAGTGATACAGATGACAGTCTGTTAGATAGGTTGCTGGCAGAGAGACCACCTCCATTTAATCCAGATTTAGAAGAGGGAAAATCAACTTCAGCAGTGGAACTGGGTGAGACGCAGAATCAGACTAACATGAGAGTAGTGGGAAGAATTTCCACAGGAACAGAGGGAGCGGCAACACAGCCTTCCATTGGGAATACCCGATTACCGGACTCCCTGACAGTACCGGTTACCATTGGCCCTATAGTACCGGTATATGACCCAGACCGAGTAAGAGAAGGAAGTTCAGTACAGACGAGAGGAGAAGAAGGAACCAGCGCTAGTGGGAATAGGTTCGGAGTACAAGTGATACACTTCCCAAAGCCATTAGACACGAGTACGCCATTACCAGCCACTGCAGACTCCTCTTTTAGACAGGAGGATGAGAGACCAGTCAGACCAAGATCCTTGCACGAATCTAAGTCAGCTTTGAGGATGTGGACACCAACAGTAAGAACCCAGAGTGATAGGATGCCAGGCGATAGGGGACAGGACATTTTGGAAGATAGACCAAGTTCCAGAAGTACGATAGAAGGGAATAGGTCACAAGGACAAAACAGTGACTATGATGAGCGGGATGGAGCGGCTTGCCAAGAAGTACTGAGGAGTGCAGTGCAGGCAAGGTTGCTGGACGTAGTAAGGTTAAAAGCAGAAGTAGACGAAATGATTAGCGGAAGTCTGCCTTTGGAAAGAATAGAAATTTATGGGTCAGATGAGCTGCTTTTCATAGCAAAAGATGTAACTCGGAAAGCAAGGATAGCACATGAGA
Source organism: Calotriton arnoldi (assembly GCA_963921515.1). Taxonomy (NCBI): domain Eukaryota; kingdom Metazoa; phylum Chordata; class Amphibia; order Caudata; family Salamandridae; genus Calotriton; species Calotriton arnoldi. The sequence continues at coordinate 1,135,674 of CAWUFW010001659.1, forward strand.
AATTGACGGCATTAGCCAGGAGATATGAGGTAGACTTGAATAAAACAAAAACATTGCAAGGACCACATAGGTTGCAATATAGTGATCAGGAACTGGAGGAGAAAAGGATCACAGGATTAAGGACGCATACTAAAGATCTGATTGTAGGGATGCGGATATGGAACTTGTTGGACAAATGGGAGGAAAGGTGGTCAAAGAAGAAAATAGCAAAGAAAATTGTGGGAGAAACGCCGCCTCTGGGGGGGGGGCAACGGGTGTTGGAAACTTTCCTTTACGGGAAGTACAGAACGGAGGGTACGTATATGTGCCGTGGAGTAGAGGTGACTTGGCTGCGTTTACAAATGACTTTCCTCGGCTGAGGGAGAAACCCGTAGAGTGGTACAAACAGGTTGAGCGGTTTGTTAAAATTTCGAAGGTGCTGTGGACTGATTTGAACACCTTGTTTGACATAGTGGTGCCGGGAGATTTGTGGACAGCTTGTAAAATCGCCGTTGAGTGGCCGACTGTTGAACCTGAAAGGGATGCTGTCACGAATGGTCCGTCACCCCTTGTTATGAAAAAGTTCGAGCAAGTGATTACATGGTTGAAACTGAAGATTTCGCCTCAAGATATAGATTGGGTCAAGATAGACCGAACTGTGCAGGAACCTAAAGAAACGGTGCACGAATATTATGAAAGACTTCTGCAAGCTTTTAAACAGTATAGTGGATTAGATGCATTAGACCCCAAGGATATGGGACAGTTTGTCTCAAAGTTTGTGCTAGGCCTAAGACCAGAAGTCAGCCTCATGATACAGCACCATTTGATCTGTTGGCAGAACAAGCCGGTAGATGAAATCTTGCGGTATGCGAGGTACTGTAGCGATGAAGTGGACTCAAAGCATCGTAAGCTAAAGGACAAATTGATGCTCGTCCAGATGCAGACAGCTCAGGTCCAGCCTAGTGGAGGGACCCTAGGAAGAAGACAAGGAAATTACCAAGGGAACCAGAATGGGCAAGGACAGGGAAAAGGGAAACCCATTAATCCCAAGACGGGGGTGGATGTGGCGACACTGAAGAAGACCACTGCGTGTCATCTTTGTCACCAGATCAGGCATTGGAAGCGCGAGTGCCCTTTGAACCCAGCCAACCAAGTGCAGCAGGAGGTAGAAGGGGTTCAGGCACCTGTGACGGAAATAGTCAATACTGTAATGAGGCCCAGATCGATGAAAGGGGGGGCACATAACCAACAAGTACAGGTCCCACAGCCACCAAGGATCCCGCACGGAATACGAACTTACCAGCAGATGCCCCTTTTCGAAGGGTATGATGAGTATAGCCCCGACCCGTTATCCTGACGGTGCCTGAGGGGGGAGGAAGACTGCACACTTGGAGCAGTCTTGGAGGTAGACCAGAGAGGACCTTTTGTGGAGGCAGACATTGATGGTCATCCTACCACGCTTTTGGTTGACACTGGTGCTACCCGGTCTACTGTAAGATCAGCAGTAGTCCCCAACCTACCCCTCTCGGGACAATCAATCCAAGTTGTTGGAGTAGCGAACAAAAGAATAAACAGCCCGCTGACTGAACCAATTCCAGTGAGGATAGGTTCCTTCCAAACTAGACATCAGTTTGTGGTGTGCGATACTAGTCCAGTTTGTCTTCTAGGAAGAGATCTGTTATGTAAATTGAATTGTACGATTTATTGCACGCCTAAGGGAGTGGAGGTTCAGACGAGGGACGATGATGCTACTTTTAAAGTTGCTAATCAGCATCTGTGTATAGACTTGTATCCAATGGTGACCGTGGAGGAACTTCCACCGGATTTGAGAGATACCGTGTCACCTGAGGTGTGGGACTTCACAGGAGAAGAGATAGGACTAATCAAAGGGATTGAACCTGTGCAGAGCCAGGTGAAACAGAATGTTGAGTTCCCTAGAACGCCTCAGTACAATCTGTCGCCTGAAACGATCGCAGGGATTAAACCTGTGATCGAGACTTTCATAAAAAAAGGCATTCTGAAAGAGATCAGAGGTAGCCCCTGTAATTCACCTATTATGGGACTACAGAAACCGAGCAGGAAATTCAGGATCGTGCAGGACCTGCGAAAGGTCAACACGATAGTGGTCCCTTGTTGTCCAGTGGTACCGAATCCATCAGTGATACTGTTTCAGATACCATGCGAAGTCGAGTGGTTTACTGTCATTGACTTGTGTCAAGCATTCTTTTCGATACCGCTCCATGAGGAAAGCCAATTTCTTTTTGCATTCCGGCTGGAAAATCGTGTGTTAACGTGGTGTCGTATCCCTCAAGGGTATACAGAAAGTCCATCGATCTTTAATCAGATCCTGAAAAAGAATCTTGAGAGTCTCGTATTGCCGCAGAACTCAGTTCTCGTGCAATACATAGACGATCTGCTTGTTGCCTCAGAAACGGAAGATGCTTGCAGGATAGACACAGTAGCCCTGTTGAACCATTTAGCAGAGAACGGGCACAAGGTGTCTCCAAATAAGTTGCAGTACTGTTTGAATGAGGTACAGTACTTGGGACACAGATTAGAAAAAGGCAAGAGGAAGGTGTCACCAGACCGAATTGAGGCAATAATGAACATGGCAGTGCCTTCCACATAGAGGGAAGTCAGGATGTTTTTGGGAATGGTCGGCTATTGTCGGCAGTGGATACCTAGTTTTTCCCTGAGAGCAAAGCCTTTACAGAGGCTTACGCACAAGGATGTGAGTGATCCGGTACCATGGGACGAGGAGTGCTTGATGTCATTCCTAAAGCTGAGAGAGGAGTTGTGTAGTGCCCCAGCTCTAGGAATGCCTGATTACAACAAGGCCTTTTCACTGTTCTGTTGTGAGAGAGAAGGATGTGCATTAGCAGTTTTAGCTCAGAACCATGGAGGTGTCCGTAGACCAGTTGCCTACTTTTCAGCTACTCTAGATCCAGTAGCTTCTGCGTTGCCCGGATGTTTAAGATCCGTTGCTGAAACAGGTGTCAGCATTGAAAGATGTGAAAGCATTGTAATGGGTCATCCTTTGACTGTATATGTGCCACACTCGGTTGAATTGTTGATGACCAGGACTAAGACTCAGCACCTAACGAATAACAGGTTAACAAGGTATGAGCAAGTCATACTCGCCGCAGAGAATGTGACTCTGAAAAGGTGCTCCGTCTTAAACCCTGCGACATTAATGCCCATTACGAATGAAGATGATGAAGATTGTGCGGACCATGATTGTCTTGACGTGACTGAACTTTGCACCAAACCAAGACCTGACATTGTCGATGAACCACTGATGGACCCAGATGAAATTTTCTTTGTCGATGGTTCATGCCTAAGGGACAGTGTCGGTCAACTGAGAGCAGCGTTTGCTGTATGTACCATTTCCGGGGTGGTTGAAGCTGCCTGCCTAGAAGGAGTATGCTCCGCGCAGGTAGCTGAAATCATTGCGTTGACTCGTGCCTGTTTGGCCGCTGATCGAATTCGAATCACGATTTACACGGACAGTCAGTATGGGTTTGGTGTGGTTCATGACTTCGGACAGCTGTGGTCCCAGAGGGGATTTTTGACATCATCTGGCTCACCCATTAGGAATGGAGAACATGTAAGACAACTGTTAGATGCATTGCAATGTCCGAAGGAAGTCGCAGTTGTAAAGTGCACTGCACACGGGAAGGGGGAGGATTTTGTGTCTTTGGGAAACAATTATGCGGACGAAGTTGCCCGCTTCTGTGCAGAACAGGGATGCGTATTTACAGAGGGTTACACAGGAGAGAGCCAAGAAAGAACCGAGCTCAACATGATGTTAGCCATGGCAGACACTTGGGAGGAGCTCAAGCGACTGCAGGATGAAGTTTCAGATCAGGAACGGGATGGATGGATCAAAGCAGGGGCGAAAGAGGGGATGTGGATGTTTGGGTCTCCAGTGATGGGAGAGCTGTATTACCAGAGAATCTGCTGAGTCCGATGGCGAGACTGATACATGGACCGGTACACCTTGGTAGAGATGCAATGATGCATGTGTTTAGACAGACGTGGTATAATCCACGATTTCGTGCAATGGCTGAAACAGTATGTCAAAGGTGTGTCACGTGTCAGCAGATGAATGCTGGAAAGAAAACAGTAGTCACCTTGAGTCACATTGGGAGGTCAGGAGGGCCCTTCAATAGGATACAATTAGACTTTGTGGAAATGCCTAAGTGCAATGGGTTGAGATACATCTTGGTGCTGGTATGTGTATTCTCACGGTGGGTGGAGGCTTACCCGACACGCAGGTGTGACACTCTTACAGTGGCTAAGTTATTGTTGAGGGAGCTCATCCCGAGATTCGGGATCCCAACCTCTTTGGAATCAGATAGAGGAAGACACTTCCACAGTGAAATCATGAAGTTACTCTGTGCCGCATTGAATGTTGATCAGAGACTCCATTGCAGTTACCGACCAGAGGCTTCTGGGATGGTGGAACAGGTCAATGGAACTTTGAAGGCCCGGATGGCAAAAATGTGTTCATCAACGTCCCTGAAATGGCCTGACGCTTTGCCGCTCGTACTGATGAGCATGCGAAGTGTCCCAGATAGGAGGACCGGATTGTCCCCCCACGAGATATTAATGGGGAGGGCAATGCGGTTGCCAGCAGTACCAGCTACAGCCTTGATTAACATCACTGATGACTTGATTCTCGATTACTGTAAAGGACTATCTGATGTGGTCCATTCTGTGTCCCAGCAGGTGCAAGCTGCAGCTGTTCCGGCCTCGAGTGATCTGTGCCACGACCTGTGTCCCGGCGACTAGGGGCTTGTCCGAAAGCACATAAGGAAGAGCTGTTTGGATGTTCGCTGGCGAGGCCCGTACCAGGTGATACTGGTAACGAATACAGCAGTAAAGTGTGGAGGATTGCCGAACTGGGTACATGCCTCCCATACCCGCAGAGTTTCAGCACCCTTGGAAGAAACAGCTCCTCTCGTAGATGAAAATCCAGCTGGTGTGGCAGGGCCACCTGAGAGGACAAGTCAAGCTGTAAGGGTCGCAGACACAGCTGGTGGTGCACCAGAACAAGCTGAAGGGGATTTCGACAATCCGAACAGTGACTCTGACTCAGAAGACATAGGTGGTGCAGTGGGTGGAGTAGAGTCAGATTCAGCAGAAGGAGGAAGTGGTGCACTGGGTATAGCAGGGGAAGGCGGAAGAACGACCAGACCTGAGGAAGGTGGGCCTGAAAGACAGAGGCGACTGAATCTGAGGTTGGCACCCAAAAGAGATCTTGCTCCAGTGTCTGAAACGTCTGAAACAGAAGCAAGTGACGAAGAGCAGACTCAAGAGGGTCGGAGAAGGTCGAAAAGAACGAGAGTACCCTGCCGGAGATACTCTACCCCTGAGTGGACTTACACTGTGACTGATGCAGGGGGTAGTGAGTACGGGGAGACTGAGGTCTGTGCAGGTGCTCAGCAAGAGCCCGAATGTGGTAGTGAAGGTGGTGCTGTTGTTGCCAGGGCTCGAAGTCGAAGGAATACTGACCCTCACCGTTCCGAATCCCCCGCTTCTGAGTAAAGTCCGACAATTGGTTTTGCATCGACTCGAATTTCCGTCTTTTGGGTTTGAGCCGTCTTCACACGAAATGGTAATCCTGCGTCTTGAACTTTTGTATCATGTTCTGGAAGTGCTTACTAATGATCTAAACGTGGATGAAATATAACCTGTTGTAAATAAAAAGTCTAAAGAAGAAGATAACCTAGGTCCGAGTGGAAGAAGAGTAAACTTAGGGACTTTCCACCGAAGAGGAACGAGAGTTAGGGAAGTCTTTTCTGGACTATGTAAATAAGACTGTGGCTGAAAAGGGGATTTCCAGAGGTTTCAAAGTTGCTCGAGCTGGTTAAGCAAGTCACGAGTGGAAGGACAAAGACTTTGAGTGTTCATTGCTGAAACCAAGAACTTTTTGAGAACTTTCGAAATCATGGAGGTTGGAGATCCAAATCGTAGATCTAAAATGACTGTAGGCATACTTATAGGTGGTGTGATATTTTCTATAATCGTAGTAATTATAGTCTCATATACAGTTCCACATGAGCTAGCAGTGCAGGGGGTGCCAGGGACTCCTACACCTACTACACCTAGCCAAAAAGAGGTAAACATAGGAGCTAACAAGGCTTTGCTGTTAGAAGAAAGTCGTAGATTGCATGTAGATTTGTCTAGAAGTGATTTCAAGCTCAATGCTTACGCCAAGCTGCTATACGAGTATGTGGATGCGATGGATGCGAAAGATTGCTATGTGTGTATGCAGTTGCCTGCTTCAGTGGATGAGGGTATTAGGTATCACCATCTTCTACTGACATATGGAATTTCATGTAGCCTGTTGCTTAGTCTATTCTATGAAAGAGATCAGTTTGAGTATTTCTTTTCCAATTACGATGCAGTGCTTCCTGAAGTTCCCGCTTATAAACATTTGAATAAGTATGATTATTATAAGTTGGAAGATAGACTTAGGAAGTTCTTCATACCGTCTTTGGAATTGGACACAGCTTATGCCCACCGACATAATTTGACGTGCTCATTATCAGATGTAGAGAAAAAGTTTGTGGATCAGGTAGAAGACAGGTATAGAAAACTAACACAGACACGAGACACAGGGCATAGTACGGTGGATTGGACAGAGGAGGAAAAATTGCATCGAACAAAGGGAAGTTATGGTCCTGTAGCCTTGGACAAGGAGCAGAGGGGAAAGCTGTGTGTGAGACGTTATCAGACCTATTATGAGAAGGTTCCAGTGGGAGAGAGTACGTGTGATCATGTTTTTTTTTTTTTTTTTTTTTTTTTTAATAACAAATTTTATTTGCATTTGTGAAAAGACAATGGGCAATCGCCCTACAGTGGACTGTAGGAGAACTTGGCATATAGCATCTCTGAAAACCATCTTCTTGCCCATATTAAAACACCTGCTGAACATGCAGGTCAGGCAACCAACATAACTTGCAGACGTCACTAGATCTACAGAGAATCTATGAAAAACATGATATAAAACCATCATCCCTACATAACTTTGAAATTCCCCAGCATTAAAGAGTGTAGGTATAGTAGTAATTATGGGTCTACTGAGGGCAATGGGGGTAGCTCCATGCCTCGATACATCGCCCACCGGTTCCATATTTTCCTGTGTTTTTGAGGGCAGCCGCGTGCCAGGAAGACTGCCATTTCCGCCCCATACATCTATCCAGCTCCCTCTTCCACTTGCCAAGTGACCGGGGCCCTTGTGTTTTTCAGGATTGCGCTATATCTCGTTTGGCTACGACAAGGGCTAGGAACAGCAGGTGTTGTTTATATATGTTGCCCCCTATATCTTCTGTAGCATGAAGGAGAAAGAGTCGTGGGTTTAACTGGAGCTCCCACCCCAGCACCTCCTGAAGACAAATCCTGATTTTGTTCCAGTATGGCTGCAGCACTGTGCAGCCCCACAAGGTGTGCAGAAATGTCCCCTCCTCTCTATCGCACCGCAGACACATGGGGGACTGAATCATCCCCATCTTACACAGTCTGACCCGTGTATAATATACCCGGTGTAGGTACTTGAATTGTATCAGACGGTATCTAGTCGAGACCGCCGCCCCACGCGGGCTCGCTACGGCCCAGTCATCGTCCGTTATGTCAGGGATATCAGCTGTCCAGGCCCCACCTGTGTGTGATCATGTTTTCACCATGGCAGATGTGGCAAAGAACTTTCTCCTGGGCCCTGTACAAGTGATACCTACGGTGTATTTTGTGTGTGGAAGGAATGCCTATGTGAGATTGCCTGCAAACTGGTATGGTACATGTTATTTGGGAATAATATTTCCAAAGATTTACCATACTGAGGATTTGGAACTTTTGGAAGGTGGAAACCATTCAAGAGTGAGAAGAGGTGCGAGTGCAGGGGTTGTAGTGGGAGATATCTTTGGAGCCATGATACCAAGTTTGGGAGTGATCTTGAATGATGTGAAGATCCGGAGACTGGCGACTGTGATAGACGAATTATCGATGAACACAGCAAAATCGTTGGTACTGGTGGAAGGGGAGATGTTGTCGATAAGGACAATGGTTTTGCAGAACCGCCTTGCTTTGGATGTCTTACTGGCAAAAGAGGGCGGAGTCTGTAAATTATTGAGGGTTCAAGAGTGCTGTACTTATATACCAGACCACAGCAAGGATCTGGAGAAATATATAAGTAACATCACTACTATTCACATGAAGATAGCGGACTTGACAGAAGAGGGAGCTTGGGAAAAAGTTGGAAAAGGGTTTGGTCAAGTGGGAAGCTGGTTTGCGAATTTGGGAAAGGGATTCCTTGGCTATGTTCTGAGACCTCTCCTTATTGTGGTGGTTTGTGTGGTTTGCCTGTGGGGTCTGATCAAAGCTTACAAGTGGTATCGAGCAGGCCGAGTTGAGAGAGCTCTGAGAGAAAATGAGACGAGAATGGCTAGACTGCAGGACAGTCAATATCAGAGACTCAAGAGAATGGAGAATCACAGACCAGGGAGAATGGCAGCGAGTTCTGTTTAGGTCGGTTCTTTCTCCAAGGGAGTTGAATAAAATGTGATGACAGGAGTCATCAAAGGGGGGAACTGATAGAGCGCCATGTTCTTGTGAAATTTGTAGGGGTGCATCATAATCACTGATAGCACGCAACCGCATATATCCAGCTATATATCCATGAATGGCTAGTAACATGTAGTTATAACCCGCAGTTATTAGAATGAATAAGAATTGTAATTGTGCCATTTAATCATGCAAATGTAATGCTTAATTGAATCGTGTGTAAAATAATGCATAGATGAATCAGCCCATGTATAATCGAGCTGCAGTAGTTTAAACGTGTACCATATTAAGTTGCACATGTAGTTCACTTTTTGCATGTGAAATGTAATGAACCAATGCTTATAGAAGTGATTAAGATTTGTGTGTTTAAATTGTGTAAAGGCCTGACTGCATATATGCCAAGGAAAGGCCTGTTTATTCTTATGTTAGCTTATTTTGCAGGCAGAGAAGGTTCTCTTGGAAAGGCTCTCTGGGCACCGACAGTAGATTTAATTAGCACAGTAGAGGGTTTCTGTTGAACATATCTTCTGTTGCAGGTGCAAGGGCACATGCCTCGTTACTTAAAGACTGGCTCTTTGTTTCACAAGTTAGAGCGATGGGAGGCATGGAAATGGGAGTGCAATGGAATTTAGGGATGATACTTTCAGCGGAGAAGGTGCTTGGGACTCAAGGTCATCGCAACCGTCCAAGATGAAGTAACCGTTTCGATGGGAAAGTACAAGAAAGAAGACCTGGCCAAAGAGGCGTGACAAAAGGCGTGTTCAATTGTATTGGGTTTTGTATTAGGGATAGTGCCCCGAGGGTGGAGGGCAGAGAAGAGGTAGGAGAGAACAGAGAGGAGGACAGAGAGGGATTTGGTGAAGGAGCATCTTAAAATCTGAGCTTAAGTACTAAGTGAGTGCACTTCTTAGGAAGTCTTCACAGCTGACACCTTTTACTTACTCTTGCCTGGGAAATTCGTTAAGTAGGTATGTCATCTTAGAAGTAGGGTAGGGACAGCCAATGGGTTTTATGCTTGTTTAGATAAATGAGGAATAACATAGAGATTGGAGCGGTTATTGCTTGCCTAATACTTCTGGAGCTAACGATTCTCCTTATCCTGAGTCGCATGAGACTCCTGCGTAGGATGCTATTTGTATTAGTGCCCATCTATTTCTTTAACCTCGTGTTGAGGTGCTTACACGTGCAGTTATTCTTGGCTGTAATAAACCCACGAAACTGAATTCGGAGTCAGTGGTCTTTGTAGGAAAACTAGAGTGAAAAGAAATGATTGCATAACTGAAAAAGATTTTCTTCCCTTTACACTATTCAGCAGGTAAAAAGATCCTGGCGACCTGAGGATCCTTAGAAAAGATAAGATAAGGATCAGCGTTATCAACGCCATTCTCACTAAGTATGGTCTCACTCTTGAAAAGTACAGGGATCAGTTCAGGTCCAGTAAGAAGTCCGATGCCAACTCTTGGTTGGAATGTGTAGATATGTTTTGCAGGTCACTGGATGGCTGGGTGAAGGGCAGTAATGTGACAGATTTTCAGGGGCTCTACAATTTGATTGCATGGGAGCACTTGTCTAGTCTATGTTTTGCAGATCTGCGCCAGCACCTAGTTGATAGTAAGCTGACTGACCCCAGGAAGCTTGCTATGGAGGCGGACCGCTGGGTGAGTACCAGGGTCCACAGGAAAGCGTATGGGGGAGAATCAGCCAAAGGTGGGCAGGGTCCCCAGCAGAAAAGTGGGGGGGACAAGGTTAAAACACAGGAGTTCTCTAAAGGGCCCCAAACTAACACCCAGGGTAAAGGTTCCCATACCCCAGGAGATAAGAAACAAGGGGTCTCGTCAGGAAAGCCTGCTGAGACCGGCCCCCGCAAGTGTTTTGCATGTGACCAGGTGGGTCACATGAAGGGGGACCCCAAGTGCCCTAAGGGGGCACAGCCACCCACCGGTGGGCAGTCCAAGGTGTTGGCTAGTGTAGCGCTTGAGGAGGAGGAGTACCCACAGGAGGGTGGGGACCCCGCAGAAATGACCCTCGTCTCACTAGGAGACAGTGAGATGGTCCCAGGAAACCCGGTGCCCCCTAACACAAAGAAATACAGCACCTGGGTGACCATCAATGGGAAAAGGGTAGAGGCTCTCAGAGATACTGGAGCCAGTGTGACCTCAGTCCGGTGTCACCTGGTCTCTGAGAAGCAGGTAGTCCCAGGGGCATACCACCAAGTCATTGCGGTGGACAATTCAGAGCGCCAGTGTCTGGTGGCGCAGGTTCCCTTCGAGTGGGGGGGGTCTCAGGTCCCTTGAGGGTGGTTGTGAACCCTTCCATGCCTGTAGATTGTCTGCTGCTAGGTAACGACCTGGAGCAGTCCTTATGGAAGGATGTTGAGCTCAGGTCTCACTTGGAGATGCTTGGGTTGCCAGAGTGGGCATGCGTGTCCACTCGGTCAATGGCGGCCAGAGAGGGTGATCAAGAGGACTTGGAGCCTGAAACAGTGGCCCAAGTCCCTGCCAAGAGAAAGAGCAAAGGGCGCGGGAAACTGGCCCCTGAAGTTCCCACGGACCGGGAGGAGGCGGACCTTGAGGGGGACGCCCCAGTGCCTACAGGGGAGCAGGTAGCTGAACTGGGGGACATCTCTGAGCTGACCCATTGGCAGCAAGAAGGGGGGTCCCACCAGGGAGGAATTCTGCAAGGAGCAAAAGGAGTGCCCTTCTCTGGAGGGTCTGCGGTGGCAGGCTGCAGACCAGGCAGCTGGTGATCAGTCCGGATCACATTGGATCGACTGGGAGAATGATCTCCTGTACAGTGAGCCTAAGGTCGCTGAGCCTGGGTCAGCCCGTGTGCTGGTGGTACCCCAGCGCTTCAGGACCTTCCTACTGGGTCTGGCTCATGATGTGCCTTTGGCAGGACATTTGGGGCAGGACAAGACCTTTGACAGGCTTGTCACCCACTTCTTCTGGCCCTAAATGCGAAGGCAGTCAGATGGACATTACAGGTCTTGCCTAACTTGCCAGGCAAGTGGTAAGAGTGGGAGGAAGGTCAAAGCTCCTCTCCAACCTTTTCCAGTGGTTGGAACGCCCTTCGAAAGGGTAGGGATGGACATTGTGGGGCCACTGGATCCCAAGACAGCCATGGGCAACAGGTACATCCTGGTCTTGGTGGACCATGCCACCCGGTACCCGGAGGCAATCCCTCTCAGGACAACGACAGCGCCAGTGGTGGGCCGGGCGTTAATGGGGATCTTTTCCCGAGTGGGGTTCCCCAGAGAGGTGGTTTCTGACAGGGGGACCAATTTCATATCCAAGTATATGACATCCCTGTGGAAGGAGTGTGGTATAACCTACAAGTTCACCACCCCTTACCACCCATAAGGTAACGGTCTCGTGGAGCAATTCAACCAGACCTTAAAGGGCATGATTAAGGGTCTAACAGAACCCATGAGGCGTAAGTGGGACGTCCTCTTGCCGTGTCTTCTCTTTGCATACAGGGAGGTACCACAGAAGTCTCTTGGGTTCAGTCCCTTTGAGCTTCTGTATGGTCACCCTGTGAGAGGACCTCTGAGTTTGGTGAAGGAAGGCTGGGAGGCAGCTCCCAGGAAAGCTCCCCAGGATGTGTTTAGTTACATGCTGGCCTTCAGAAACCAAACTGCCCAATTCAGGAAACTCGCGCAGGCGAACCTAGAAGCCAGCCAGGAAGAAATGAGGAAGTGGTATGACCAGAATGCCACTCTGGTCGAATTTCAACCTGGGCAAAAAGTGTGGATCATGGCCCCAGTGGAACCTTGTGCCTTGCAGGACAAGTGGACTGGGCCATTTGAGGTGGTGGAGCGCAAAAGTGATGTCACCTACCTGGTGGATTTGCAGGCTCCAAGGAACCCTTTGAGGGTCCTCCACGTGAACCGCCTCAAGCCCCACTTCGAGAGGGCCGAAGTGAGCATGCTCTTGGTGACAGATGATGGGGTGGAACAGGAGAGTGAACCTCTCCCAGACCTCCTGTCTACCAAGGAGCGCGATGGGTCAGTGGAAGGTGTGATCCTCTCCCCTACACTGACTCCAGAGCAGCAGAGCGACTGTCACCAGTTGTTGGGACAGTTTGCCCCACTGTTCTCCCTGACCCCAGGTGTTACTCACTAGTGTACCCATGACATGGACACCGGTGACAGCCCTCCTGTAAAGTACAAGATTTACAGGTTGACTAACCGGGTCAAGGCCAGCATTAAAGAGGAGGTCTCTAAGATGTTGGCGTTAGGGGTGATCGAGCCTTCGAACAGTCCTTGGGCGAGCCCAGTGGTCTTGGTCCCAAAGGCTGCTGCACCCGGTGCCACTCCAGAACTGCGGTTTTGTGTGGACTACCCTGGGCTCAATGCCGTCACCAGGACTGACGCACACCCCATCCCCAGAGCTGATGAGCTCATTGATCGGTTGGGAGCTGCCAAGTTCCTCAGCACGTTTGATTTAACGTCTGGGTACTGGCAGATTGCCTTAACCGATGGGGCCAAGGAGAGGTCAGCATTTTCAATCCAGAAGGACATTACCAGTTTCGGGGGATGCCCTTTGGGTTGAAGAATGCCCCTACCACCTTTCAGAGGTTGGTCAACAAGGTGTTGGCCTGGCTGGAGGATTTCAGTGCCGCATACCTGGATGACATCGCAGTGTTCAGTTCCAGCTGGGAAGAACACGTGCAGCACCTCGGTGAAGTGTTGAAGGCGCTGCAGAGGTCAGGCCTCACGATCAAGGCCAGTAAGTGCCAGATCAGGCAGGGTTCGGTGGTGTACTTGGGACACCAGGTAGGAAGCGGCCAGGTGGCGCCCCTACAACCCAAGATTGACACCATTCTGGCTTGGGAGCCCCCCAAGACCCAGACAGAGGTGAGGGCCTTCTTAGGACTCACCGGGTACTACAGGAGGTTTGTTAAGGGGTATGGCACCATTGTTGCCCCCTTAACAGAGCTGACTTCCAGGAAGCAGCCCAAGAAGGTGATCTGGACTGAGTCCTGCCAGAAGGCTTTTGATGCCCTGAAGGCCGCCATGTGCACAGCACCCGTGCTCAAGGCCCCCAACTTCTCCAAGGAATTTGTCGTGCAGACTGACGCTTCAGAGCATGGAGTGGGAGCGGTGCTCTCACAACTGAACAAAGAGGGCCTAGACCAGCCTGTAGTCTTCCTTAGCCGGAGACTACTCCCCAGGGAACAGAGGTGGAGTGCCATAGAAAGGGAAGCTTTCGCTGTGGTCTGGGCACTGAAGAAGCTGAGACCATAACTGTTTGGGACTCACTTCCGGGTTCAGATAGACCACAGGCCCCTCAGATGGTTGATGCAAATGAGGGGGGAGAATCCAAAACTGCTGAGGTGGTCCATCTCCCTACAGAGAATGGACTTTACGGTGGAACACCGTCCTGGTACAGAACACGCCAATGCAGATGGTCTGTCCAGGTTCTTCCGCCTTAGTGAAGAGAACTCCCAGGAGGGTGGGTAGTTCTCCCTACTTTCAGCTGGAGGGGACATGTGTTAGACTTGGCATCTTTTGGCGTGTTTTCCCTGAGTTTTTGCTTTCTGACCTCCCGGTTTTGACTCTGTTTTTGCTGGCGTAGTGTTTCTGCACACTTTTCTTACTGCTGAACAGTGGTAAAGTGCAAGTGCTCCTGTGGTAAATTGTGTTATGTATTGGTGTTTCCATGATTGGATATTTGATTTACTTGTTAGTCCCTAGTAAAGTGCACTGAGTGTGCCAGGGCCTGTGAATCAAATGCTACTAGCAGGCCTGCAGCACTGATTGTGCCACCCACGTGAGTAGCCCTGAAAAGGTAACTCAGACCCGCCATTGCGGAGTCTGCGCGCAGTTTGTAACTGCCATGTCGACTTGGCCAGTGCACACACTTGCCAGTCCCTCACCTTCCCCTTTCTTACATGTCAGCCACCCCTAAGGTAGGCCCAAGGTACCCCTGTGGGCCGGGTGCAGTGTATGTGAAAGGTAGGACATGCCCTGGTGTGTGTGGCATGTCCTGATAGTGAATTACGGCCAATTTCGTTTTTGCTATTGCAAGGCTACCTGTTCCCCATAGGACAGAATGGGGAGTTTGTTTATAACAACTTATAAACATAACTGGCCCGGGGAATTCGGTAGGAAAATAAAGTTTAGTATGCCTGAACTCAGAATCTAAAGATGCATCTTTTAGTGAAGGTGATTTTTACATTCTGTGTTTGAAAATACCACTTTTAGAAAGTAGGTATTTTCTTGCTCAGTCATCCCGTGTGCCTCTTTTGGAATGTGGATTGCCTGTCTGGGTTTTGGATGACAGAAGGCTGGGGAGCAGGAGTGGCTCCAGATAGTCTAGGTGGGTCAGGAAAGGGTTGAATAGACCTGGGCTGCAATTGGGGAAAGGGGAGGAGATTTCCTTGCACCTCAAAGGGCCTGGTCTGCCTCTGACCATGCCGTCTCCACCTCCTGCCAGGAAGTCACACCAGAGAAGGCAGAACTGGTTCTGGCTGGGCACAGACACTCTCTGCCTAAGAGATCAAAGGATTTTGGGATATAAATATTGGGGCCCAGACCCCTGACTTTTAGAACTCCTTTAGACCAAGAAGACTGCCAAGAAGAAGAGCTGGAGAAGCTGTGAGGAGGAACTACCACATTGCTGTGTGCTTTGCTGGGTTGGCCTGCAGTGGCTGCTTCTGTCTTGGGCAGTGAAAGGACTGGACTGAACTTTCTGCAATCTACTTTTGTGAGTTTCTCCAAGGGCTTGAGGTAGAGCTTGCCCCCTGTTCAAGAAGTCTCAGGAACAGCAAAGACTTCAAGCTCTTCTGCCCTCAGCACTGGGGACTGTGTGTTTTGTGCTGCAACAGAAGAAGAAGCAACCCGACGATGTCGACGACGCCGCTGCCGACTCCGTGTCCTGAAGGCACCGCAGAGGGCACCGCCACAACGCCGCAACCCTGGTCTCACCGACGACGCCTGCTGAAGCCGCCACCGAGCCACTGCTCACACCGTGACCTGTGGGCACCGCACTCCTCACCGCCTCGCTTCACGACGATGCCTTGGTATCCCCGACGCCGCAGCTCCATGCCGAAATCTACGCCGCTGCTTGCACCGTGGTTCGAGGGCACCGCTCGTAAAGTTCCACGACGCACCGCCCTCATCCCGCACCGCAGCCTTGACCTACCGACGCGGCGCCTTCGACTCCCGTTCATCAGCCGACGACAGCGCTTCAGCAACGACGACGCCGCTGCTTGCACCGCAACCTGCCAGCACCACGACGAGCACCACATTCACTTCGCACCGCGACCCTGGTCTCACCGACGACGCCATCTGACGCCGCCACTGAGCCGCTGCTCGCACTGTGACCTGAGGGCACCGCACGACGCACTGCTGCACTTCACACCGCAGCACCCGACGCCTACCGACGCCAGCGCTCCTGACTTCAACAGAGAGGAGTTCGATCTACAACGCCTGTGACTTCGAGGGCCCCGATGACTCCTGCACCGACCTCCGGAACTGATGCCTGTGGACGCCGTGCTCACGGAAGCTCAACGAGAGGTCGCCGACACCCTGCATTTCTAAAAGGTCCTGTTTGCGGGTCTTCCCGACACCGTAGCTGGCCCGCGACGCCACGGTCAGCCAGAACTGTTTGGATTTGTTTGTTCACGATGCCGTGATAGCCCCGGACGGAGCTATCGACATCAAGGAACTGTTTTTCAAGCATATTTTGATAACTGAAGATTTTTAAGTACTGTATTGTGGATTTTTTTATTCGTTTTTGGTCTTGTCTTAAGTATATAAAAATATTGGATATTTTTCTAAACTGGTGTGGTGTCCTTTTGTAGTGCTTACACTGTATTACTGTTGGTTATGTGCAAATGCTTTACACACTGCCTCTAAGATAAGCCTGACTGCTCGTGCCAAGCTACCAAGGGGGTGAGCAGGGGTTATTTTAGGGGTATAACTCCCTTATCCTGACTAGAGTGGTGGTTCCTGCCTGGCTTTGGCACATGCCCTAGCCTACTAAAAATCCGATTTCTAACAATACCAAACTTACCAGTTTTCAGTAAAGCCATTATGGTACTGTGGAGTTCGTAATGACAAACTCCCAGCACCATATACTCTTAATGGCACTGCACTGCACTTACGATGTCTAAGAATTGGCTTAGACACTGTAGGGGTACAGGGCTCATGCACCTGTACCCTCACCACTAGTATAGTGCACCCAGCTATAAGGGTGGCTGATGTATGCCAGGGCAGTGGGTTGTAGGCATGGCACACAGGGATGTGTGCCATGTCGACTCTCCACTTTGTTCTGCACCAAAACACGCCGCCTGCAAAGGCAGTCTGTGTGTGTAAAGGTACAGGGCCTCTAAGGGTGGCACAATAAGTGCTGCAGCCCTTAGAGGCCTTCCCTGGTCACAGTGCCCTTGGTACCTGTGGTACCATTTACAAGGGGCTGACCTGTGGCCAGAGAGTGCCAATTGGGTTTTGTTTTCAGTGCAGTTTTAGGGAAAGAACATAGGCCCTGGGTACCTGTTTGGCAGGAGCCCAGGGCACACTCAGCCAAAGTACATCAGCAGTTCAGCAAAAAGTGGGGGCAACGATGCAAAAAGAGTGCACTTTCTTACACCTTCTCACAGACAGATGTCTATTTTTTGATTGTTTGAGTTGGATCATGAGTAGTGTGGACATAGCTAATATAGTACTTTGAAGAAAATCATAGATTTATTCGGATAGGGTCATGCCAACAAAATCTTGACTGTAGCAGAAGTCACATCACATACCATTGTATTCTCGCCCCTCCTTTCCATCCCCATTCCTGCCTCATCAATGATCTACCAAAGTTTAAAGTCACATTAGCTTTCAGCCCAATGATGGGCCACTCTCATTGTTTTGTCAGGCTGTAGTATTTTAATATACAGTGAATGGTAACTGACACAGGTAACCAGATTCTAATGCCAGCAAAAGTAGTGCCTACGGACCCATGCCCCTTGTAATCTTTGCACGTAAGTGGAACCTGATAGATGTGTAACGGGCTCACCACCCCGGTGAAAGGGGGGTGGGGTTTACCTTTTATTTGGGAGCAGAATTCTCCTTTTCATGATTGGATCATTTTTTCATGCATGGCGGGGAGAGCCACCGGGTCCTTGATGTTTGATTGCTGGCCCGGGGACTCTCGGATCATTAGCCGGTGGTAGTGGAGTTGGCTTGGGCCCCGGGGAGGGCAGGAACGAGATGGCACTTAGACTGCTGGTCCTCCAAAAGGAGGACTTTAGGGAGCTGTGCCAAAACACGTGGCAGCAATTCCTTGCCAACAATAGGGGATCTTTATCTTCCCACATTACACTATGGGAAGCTCAGAAGGCCACTTTTTAGGGGTTGTATCATCAGCTACTCCAAGGGTCAAAAAGACAGGGATTGGCAGAAGGTCAGGTACCTCAAGGATCATATCCTCAACTTAAAGAGCCAATACATGACGTCACAGCAAGAATTCCTCCTGCAAGACTCACTACATACTCAGCCCTTGCTCTGACAGTAGCTTACGCAGGAGGCGAGAGCTGCGTGGCTGGCCACCCTCAGTAGATTCTATCAATGGAGTGATAACGCCAGTAAGATCCTGCACTGGCTGTGCACCCCAGAGAGGCCAAGTGGCTTACTTATTAGCAGACAACAATTTCCAGGTGACTGGCAGCGAGCCCATTGTGGGTGCCTTTGCAGCCTACTACCGATCGCTGTATAGTGTGGATCCCTTGAGCCCCCGAGCAGACCTACTTCAATTTGTATCAGATCTGCTGATGCCTCTCCTAACCCTGAAGAGTGGGAAGCGTTGGAGGCAGACGTTACATGCGATGAGCTGTGCGCAGCTTTTGCTCAGCTGCACGCTGGCAAAGTGCCGGGTTTTAGCACCTAGCACCTAGTGTGGCCTCGAAATAGCCCGCTACTAATGGAGACCTTCCGAGAGGCCTTGGAGATAGGTGAACTGCCCCCTGATCTTAGAACCGCCAAGATTGTGGTAATCCCGAAGCCGGGTACGGAGGGTACACACTGTGGGGACTTCTGGCCAATCTCACTCTTGAATTCAGAAGTGAAAATATTGGTCAAAATGCTGGCCTCCTGTCTATCCCAGTCTGGGTTTATGCCTCATCAGGCTACCCAGCATAATCTACGAAGAGTTCATAAAGCAATTAGCCTAAGTGGGGCCTTACTTGGACAAAGAGCCCTTCTTTTCATCGATTTTCGGAAGGATTTCGACTCAGCTGACTGGGTGTTTTTTGTTTGCCCTCCTAATCTGGGTCGGGTTCGGCCCGAAGTTTGTGCAATATGCGTGCCTTGGTGGTCATGGTGAGGGTTGGAGGGGTGGCATTGGAGTGGTTTCTGGGGGCGTAGGGAACCCGCCAGGGTTGTCCCTTGTAACCTCTGCTTTTTACATTAGTGAATGAGCCCCTGGCAGCCTGAGTGAGGGTCGACTCACTTATTAGGGGCTTTCAGTGATCTGAGGAGGTCAGCGACAAAATTTTACTCCATGCCGATGATGTCATCTTGTTTTTGGATGACCAGACGTGTCGGGCACCAGGGCACTCCAGATCTTGAGCATCTTCGGATCCTACTCTGGCCTTCGGATGAATGCCCACAAATCTGCAATTTATCCCATTGCTCCCTGCCCAGTGGATAAGCTGTGGGCAATGGGCATACTGATCATCCCCCTTGGCTTCAAATACTTGGGGGTCTACGTTACAAACGACGTGACCCGATCCTTTGAATGGAACCTGGCACCCCAGCTAGCTGGCCTTGGACAGGACATTAAGTTCTGGTCCACTCTTCCTCTGTCCCTTTTGGGACACTGCTATTTTTAAAATGATATCCCTGACGCTTCTACTCAACCAATTAGAAAACCATCCCTTCCCAGTAGATAAAATCTTCTTCAGTAAGGGCAACACACAAATAAGACTGTTGCTATGGGGGCAGGGGGTGGTGTGCCCTGAATCGCTGTGAGGAAATGTTGTCAACCGGCTGTTGGGGGAGGGATAGCCACCCTGGACATGCTCCTATACTCAGGGGTGGCACAACTGCTTCAGACAGACGCCACAATGTCGGGTACTGTTGTCCTCCCAATCTGTAGGCCGAAAACAGTCTCAGCTCCCAGCTTAGGTTCCCTCAACACCCCACATGCTCTGGAAGCACAGGTGCCCTGGTCCGGCACCACACGCACAAGCAAGCACAGGTCCCATGGTTACAAGCACGGGTCCCTCGGACTCTGCAAGCTTTCCTTGTACTCCTCAAACTCTTCGTGGCTCAGCACTTCAGATGGGTGCTGATCTTGCACACACACACCTCCTGCACAGCGAGATGATGGTGTATGTCAGGACCACAATCACTTCCACCTGGCTTCGTCACACCCAGAGTAGTCCTTAAAATCTCGTGGAGACAGTGAGATCCTTTGTGTCCCTGGGATCTTATGGAGAGGAGACCAGCTCACTGGTACATGGAGAGTACTTCAAGACCCAGGCCACGACTCTTGGCACTTAGTTGCAGGCCAGCAACATCCAGGCAAAATCCACTAAGTGATAGTCCCCTTCTTGGAGCACGGCAAGCTCCAAGCCAACACAAGTCCAGTTGCAGTCCCTCCTGCCTTAATGATTCCTTGTGTCAATGTCCCACCATCGAACCAGCGTAGTATGGTTGCAAATCCAAAAGTGTCTCTACATTCGGAGGCCAAAGCCCCAGTAGCTTTACCCACCATGACCTTTGAAGATATGATCAGTTCAAAAGGCCACCGTTGAAATGCACAGGCCCTCACGAAATATTGTCCTATCTGCCACCCTACTCTGGGAGGTTTGATTACAGTCCTGCTCCTTGGAAGGGAGGTGCCAATTCCACCCCCACCTAACCAACCCAGAAAGGCTCCTTAGAGTCAGAGGTCCGCAGTTTCCAGTCTTCATTTATGGCCCTTTATCAGGAATGCACAGTTGTGAATTAGGAGACAGGCCGCCAGGTACACACAGAGCACCGAGCATCTAAATGCTCACTTTCCCAAATTGACATTTCCAGCACCGTAATGTCGAACCCCCTCCCACTACAGAAGAGGATTCGCCATTACACTATACTGTTACTATTCTGCCCATAGGAAAAAATGCTCAACAGCCTTTCCCTACACTCCCTCAAGCTAATCCAATGCAAAAAGCTGGCCCCATCGTACCGAACACACCACCCGGTGCCATTCACGACACTTGCAGGTAACACACACCTGCCCAACCTCTTCCCAACACCACACCTTGTCAACAGAGAGAACTCCTATATAGAAGGAGACATGCACAACCTTGGCACGTAGCTTTATAAATGCCAAACCGAGTAACAGTAACCTGTGACACACAGGCCCCACCAGGGCAAACCTGTGGCACAATCAATGAGCTACCTCAGTGGATGGCACAACCAGTGCCGCAGGGCCACGGAGGCGCATTCGATATACATGCCCCTAGTATAGGTCTTACCCCATGACAAGGGGCTTACTGCTAACTTGAATTAGCCAATCATATCTACACCGGTCCACAGTATGTATATGACGAGCACAGCGCTTTGACACTACATGGCAGGGCCAAACGCGCTCAAGTCCTAAGGCTAGCATTCAGAGCAGCGGAAAACTGGGAAGGAGAAAAGCACAAAGTCAAGGGAAAGCACACTAGAAAGGGCCATTTCCAACAGTTACCAATAGATCAAGAAAGAACTCTGGATGTCCCATGTCAAGGCATGGATTTTCCATAATTGTTCCTCTCCTTGCTCTTAAATTGATTGTCTATTAAGGAGTATGATATTTGCTTCAATGAACTCTTGCAATGGATGTGCAGCTTCTGCTGCCATGATTTTACTAAAGAAGGGATGGTTTCAGATGGGTCTGAAGTTTGCTTGATCTTGTGGATTGGCCAAAGGCTTCATTGAAGAATAGTAATAAATAGTTTAAGGATTTGGCAACACTCCTTTCAGAAAAGAAGCACTGAACATTTCTGGCATCTCCAGGTCCAAGGAGGATATATTCTGCTACTGAAGCAGCTCAGGAAGGATTAACAGCGATATTCAAGATACTAGCAAGTTTAAGCATATGCTCAAGGCTCACAGTAGTTAAAGCCCAAAGCAAAGTTTGTTTAGTAATGCAGCACTGGCACAACTTTTCATACCCCTGAGGAGGCCTCAAAGCACTCCATTTTGAATTGGGTTCCTGGAGCTCTTTTTGTGTGCATGAATAGTAGAGTGTTGGATGAGCTACGCCCATGATGGGAGGAGTTGGGTGAGATACGTGAGATTCAAAGACACATCTCAAAATGGTGCAGCTCACATCGCCGTATGTAAGCATTGGGTGTTATGCAGTGTGAGAACTGATGCAGCACAACAAATCTACCATTTTAGGAGTAGTTTATTTCCTAAAGTTGAGACCATCATTGAGTGCAAAGCATGTCGATAGGTAGAGTCCACCAGGAAGTGTGTTATAAGGAGTACATATTTATTTATTTATTTATTCATTTGTAAAGCGCCTGGTTACACCACCGGTGTGTCCCCGCGCTGAGGACATGCTCTGGGGGGAGATAGCCACCATCCACCTAAACTAATATGCTGTGAAGGACATCTTAACTAGTACATCTATCCAGTTTGCCTGAACAGCCAGGTTTTTAGCTGTCTACGAAAACTGCTTTCACAAGGTTCTGTTCTTAGATTTAGTGGTAAGGCATTCCACATTATTGCTGCACGGTACCTGAATGAGCAAGCTCCCATTCTAGCTCTGAATATACTCGGTACAGTGACCAGTGCCATCCCCATAGACCTTAGATTCCGTCCTGGCATATAATGGGTTATTAACTGTTGTAGATATCTCGGGCTTTTCTTTGCTAGAATACGATGGCAGTAGCACATTGCCTTAAAAGAGATTCTCTTTTCTACCGGGAGCCAATGTAAGGCTGTCAATGCTTTCTTCGTATTCGCTCTTCTTGGCAGACCCAGTACTAGCCGTGCTGCAGCATTCTGTACTCTCTGTAGTTTGGCAAGACCCCTTTTAGTAGCACCTAGGTAGAGTACATTCCCGTAGTCAAGTTGGGAAGTTATTACCGCATGAACTATAGTCCTACGGGATTTCGGTGGTAGTAGGTCTAAGACCTTCCTCAGAATTTTCATATTCCCATAGCATTTGCCCGCTACCTTCCGAATCTGACTTTCAAAAGTCAGCTCGGGGTCAAGCCACATACCGAGATTTTTAACTTCAGGTTTAGGGAGAGGCAATTGACCTAAAGTTTCAGGCCACCACGCGTGTGACCATAAAGATGGCATTCTGCCTACTATCATGACCTCTGTTTTACTCCCGTTTAGCTTGAGGCAATGATTAGACATCCAGTCTGCCACCTCCTCTAAACACTTGGAGAACTGGGTCGCAGCCTGGCCTCTATCCTGTGCTAGCATCATAATAAGAGCACATAAAATGTGGCTTGCAATATCATGTGTTTTGAAAGACTATACGTTTACATATGTGTTTTCTGTCATGAATTGAATAGTGGATATGTTTTCTCAATTCTGTGAGTTAATGAATTATACCTTGTTGTGTTAATAAACTGAAAAGAGTAAGTTGTGTGTCGTCAGCGTAGGAAACAATTGACACCCCATACTTCTCCACACACTCCGCCAATGGCCCCACATAAACATTGAACAAAGTGGGGCTCAAAATTGAGCCCTGTGGGACCCCTTGAGCTAAAGGGGTCTTCTTAGACAGAAAGGTTTGTTGCGCAACTTGGAAACTTCGTGTGGAGAGAAATTATATCAACCAGCTCAATGCCCTCCGTCTTATGCCACATGCCTCTAGTCTTTGAGTAAGAAGCTTATGGGAAATAGTGTCAAACGCCGCACTGAGATCTAATAAAATCAGTGCGGCTGTTTGTCCCTCATCTGCATATTTCCTCAGTATTTCAGTGGCTATAAGAAGAGCTGACTCAGTCGAGTGGGCCATTCTGAAACCTGATTGGGAAGGATGTAGTAGGTCGTTTTTATTTATGTGGTCTGTAAGCTGTTTATTAACCGCTTTTTCAGCAACTTTCGCTACGAAAGGCAGTAGCGAAATAGGCCGTAAATTTTCCAGCACTGTGTACTCCAGTGATGGCTTCTTTTCGAGAGGTTTTACAATGGCCTGTTTCCATTTTGTGGGGACCACGCCATTTAGAAAAGAGCGTGAAATAAGATCAGAAATATATGGCATAATTACATTTGTTCCCTGCATTATAATTTTTGGTTGGGCTGGGTCCAGGGGGGATCCCGATTTTATCCCTTTTGCTATGGTGGTAATTTCTTCGAGTCCCCGTATCTTGAACTCATCCAGCGTTTTTCCAACAAAGTTTGCCTGGCTATCACCAGCCTTGGTAGTTCCTTCTCGTACTTCAATCGGGAAGGTATCGTAAATTTTGGCCACTTTATCTGCAAAGAACTCTGCCACCCTGTTACAGCTCTCCTCCGAGGCATCTATATTGTTCCTATTTTCCTGAGTTCTTAAGGATTTCAATATCGCAAACATTTCTTTCTGAGAATTGCTGGCACCTTCTATTCTTTCAGTGTAAAACTTACATCTGACATTCTTAATTAGAGAATGATATTGTTTTAGTTCTTTTTTATAATTTTCTTTCAACTCACTGTTATATTCCTTCCTCCAAACTCTCTCACACCTTTTACATCTTTTTTTGGCTATCATCAACTCTTCATTGAACCAGGGTGCTGTTATATTTTGTCTTTTCGGTGTCCTAGTGCTCCATGGTGCTGACTTATCTAATGCCTCTGTGATCCAGATTTCTAGTTGACTGTTAGCTAGATTAACATCTATATCTAAGATGGGCCTTTTCTCCATCAGAGCCTTTGTGAAAGAATTGGAGTTAAAGTCCTTCCAGTTCCTTGTTGTGATTACCTTAGTAGGTTGAACTTCCCTCTTCCTATGCGTAGGAACAGAGAACTGGACTAAGTAGTGATCCGACCAAGGAATAGGCCATGGTGTCTCAACCTCTATATCCTCAAAGTTGGAAAAGATAGGATCTAGAATGTGGCCTCCTTGGTGCGTTTGAGATCCCACTCTTTGAACTAGGTTAAGGGTCAGTAAA
This sequence comes from Calotriton arnoldi, assembly GCA_963921515.1. NCBI lineage: Eukaryota > Metazoa > Chordata > Amphibia > Caudata > Salamandridae > Calotriton > Calotriton arnoldi. Next base: position 1,160,295 of record CAWUFW010001659.1, read on the forward strand.
TCGTTGCGTAGGGTGCATACTTCTTGGTTCTGCATGTTATCAAAATGTAAGTTCAGGTCACCAAGTACCAGAAAGTTTTTATGTCGAAGTGCGAATTGAACTACTTTCTCTTCCAGGCTAGTTATAAATTGTGACCCTGGGCCTGGGGGACGATAAATTAGAAAGCCGGCTAAGGAATTATGTGCTGTGTCCGATAAAGTAAAAAAGAACGCCTCGCATTTATCAAGGTCGGCCTGTTTAATTTCACACTTCATTGAAGTTTTAAAAATAATGGCTATGCCCCCTCCTGTTTGTCCTTCCCGATCTTGCCTTGCTAGCATATAGTCACTGGGGATTACATCCAGAACATCAGGGGTGGAGCTCTCATTCAACCATGTCTCAGTCAGGAATAGAGCATCCAGTGATCTTTCCCTGAGAAGATCCTGTACTTCATATTTGTGTTTCCCTAGAGATCTACAATTTAGTAGTGCTAGCTGTAGTCTATCTTTATTATCCTTGTCATTAACAGTTTTTAATGTTTTATTGCAGTGATCACATTTCAACTCATCACTGTCTAAATTTATGTTGTGTTTGCAACATATATCCATGGGCATTACCAGGTTCCACAACTCATCAGCTGTGTACCGGAGTCTCCCAAGTGGCTCAGCAGTACCAGGGGTCCTGGCCCCTGGCCCCTGCCAGGCGCGGACGGGCTTGCCTTAGGCGCGCCCGCTGCGCGCGTCCGCTGCGCGGTCGGACACACATGGGTCTAAGTAGTGGAGTGGGCGGGAAATTCCTGTTCCGCCTCCCCACCCGGAATTGATGGCCTATGCAAGGTCAGCCACGCCCTCCACACAACGGCACACAGCTGGGATGGACCGGGGCGGGCGGCAACAAGCAAAAGGTATGATGCGGCGCAGTGAGTAGAAACATAAAAATTGCACGATTTAAAAACTAGTGTGGTGTCAGTTAAAAAGGTTAAAAAGGTTAGCAGATATTCATAAAAACATAAAGATTTTAGCAGCGGTTCAGGCACATGCCAGCGCTCTCACCAGAGTGTCAGCAATGCAGCGCCCACACACGGGTCTAAGTAGTGGAGTGGGCGGGAAATTCCTGTTCCGCCTCCCCACCCGGAATTGATGGCCTACGCAAGGTCAGCCACGCCCTCCACATAACGGCACACAGCCGGGATGGACCGGGGCGGGCGGCAACAAGCAAAAGGTACGATGCGGCGCAGTGAGTAGAAACATAAAAATTGCACGATTTAAAAACTAGTGTGGTGTCAGTTAAAAAGGTTAAAAAGGTTAGCAGATATTCATAAAAACATAAAGATTTTAGCAGCGGTTCAGGCACTTGCCAGCGCTCTCACCAGAGTGTGTGCAATGCAGCGCCCACACACGGGTCTAAGTAGTGGAGTGGGCAAAGTATTTAAACTAAAGTAATTCATTCTGAGAAAGTATATTTTGTAATGTAATGTATAATGTAATTACAATGTAATTTAAAAAATTAAATATCTAAAAATAAATAGTTTAAAAAAATGTAGTAAATCAGTATCAAAAAAATAAATATAACAATTAATACATTTAAAAATTGTCATTTACAAAACCTTTGAAATTCACTTAAAAAAACCATAGGTTTCAGACATGTTATAGTTAGGAATTAGCATTTAAAAAACCTTTGAAATTCACTGAAAAAACCATAGGTTTCAGGCACGTTATAGTTAGAAATTAGCATTTAAAAACCTTACAAATTCACTGAAAAAACCATAGGTTTTAGGGACAGTTATAGTTAGTTGGACATTGCACTCGTACAAAACCCGTGAAATTCCCCGTTATAGTTAGTTCAGCGAACTATAACTCGCGCCCCCGCAATGCACTGCTGATGACGTCACATATTACATCACTCATGACATGGTCAGTGACATCACTGATGACATCACTGATGACAGCTCAAATGACATCACTGATGACATCACTGATGACCTCATCCATGTGATAATTTGATGCATCTTCTCACACCCTAATATAACTTTTGATACACCCACTGTAAATTACAGACTGCCATTCTCAAGACCATAGACACTCCAACACCAGTAACTACATACACACTCATTGATTCTTAGGTCTACAAACACATCCACTCACTCACCAGTACAGTCACTCATACTTACGGTCATTCAGTACAGGACTATCATATGCACTCATACACCTACATAGACACTCACACACCAACACTCATCCATAGAGGTACTCACACACCTAGTCAGTCATGCAAATAATTAATCACACTGCCATTTACTCACCTATACAGTTATACACACACCAGCTCACTTACTCCAAGAAATACTAGCACATTCTTACGCTGTTATACAATCACTGATACAAGCACACACTCATCCACACAGCCACTCTCACAATCACACACTCTCACTTATAGCCATTTAAATACTCCAACACACATATATACTGCCTTTCACATATGTAGTTACTCACACATGTACCACTGAGATATACATTCACTCACTAACACACCCATACACACACTCACCCACCCAAGCAGTCCATCACAGATGCACTCTTGAAATCATGCACCCAGTGATTCACCCACTCACACATCTATGTACAGAGTCACACACACCCCACCCACACAAACACTCAAGCACCCATACAGATACTCAGACAACCAATAAATAACCCATATAGACACTCATGTAGCTATTCACAAACCCATGCAGCCGCTTACACACCAACATAGAGACGGATACAGACATTCACACAGTTTAGTCACTAAGCCATGCATTCAGTAAGATACGTTTAATCACTCAGTTATAGAGTCAGTCACGCACCTACTAAATCATCCATTCAGACACTTATACACCCACTCATTCTTCAATCCGCCTTTCCCTATGTATATTAAACATATTTAAACTTTACAGAAACACACAGTCACTGGATGATGTCATCAGTGATGTCATTTGAGATGTCATCAGTGATGTCACTGACCATGTCATGAGTGATGTAATATGTGATGTCATCAGCAGTGCATTGCGGGGGCGCGAGTTATAGTTCGCTGAACTAACTATAACGGGGGAATTTCACGGGTTTTGTACGAGTGCAATGTCCAACTAACTATAACTGTCCCTAAAACCTATGGTTTTTTCAGTGAATATATATATATATATACATATATCACATGGGTACACACGTACCAACATCCAGAAACATCTATTTTTTAATTAGTTTTGTTGAGCCATTCATGGACATCGATTCAATGAAAGCCAGATGTAGTGGAAGTGCTATTAACCAGACTTTTGATCCCCACTGACGTCACAGGGCACCGTTTGTTTCACCAATAGCGTCGCAGCAGTCTCCTATTTGCAGCTGTGGGTTAGGGAAAAGTCTAGCAGCGGAAACGACAGAATGGGAACAGGCCGTTTAAAGTCCTGTTTACTATCTGTGCCTGCCACCGAGTATACGACCTGAGCCCGGAGGAAGTACCAAGGGCGCCGAATGCAGCTGCAACCCCTTGCCACCCCCTATTTCATGTCCTTGGTACTGCCCGAGTCTACGTCGCAGGAGCTGGAGACTTAGTGCAAGAAAGGGGGAGAATTTCATTTGCTAGTTGCCTTGCTTTGAGAGACTGATTTTTATGAGGGAAAAAGTTAAAAGAAAGTGAATGCTCAACTGAATTTTGTTTAAAAAGTGGCAGCATGTCTCCCACAAATATGTGAGTTGGAATGTGTGTGTGTTCGTTGTAAGCAGAAAAAAAGTCGGACTGATACTGCACTATCAGTATCACGAGATGTATGCAGCCAGAGTGTAAACACTACGTTTTGAGTCATGTGCTCAGTACGGGCCAGCACACGGGCACTATAAACACAGCATGAGATGAACAAGCATTGGCAAGGCCAATAGGTCTCGCCTATGCAAGAGCTATTGACTTTCCCAATATGTTTTAGCCATGTTGTACACGAATGTGGCTACTGTTCAGCATGGCTAAAAGTTGGGAGGTAAAGGAGAGTGGTGGGGAGTGTTGTAAAGTGGAGTAGAATGGAGTGTTATGGAGTGGTGTACAGAGTCATGGAGTGGAGTTGAGTGGCGTGAGTGGAGTGAAGTGAAGTGGAATGTCATGGAGTGGCATAGAGTGGAGTGTTGTAGAGTGTTGTGGAGTGTTGTGGAGGGAGTATAATGTCAGAGAGGAAGGGCGTAGAGTGAGCACAGTTGAGTGGCGTAGAGTGTCGTAGAGTGGAGTGGCATAGAGTGTCGTTGAGTGGTGTAGAACAGAGTGGAGTGGCGTAGATGGTGTTTCGCAGAGTGGAGTAGGGTGTTGTATAGTAGAGCGGAGTAGATTGTCATAGAGTGGAGTGGCATAAATTGGAATAGTGGAGGAGAATAGAATGGCATAGAGTGGAGTAGAGTGCTGTAGAGTCAAGTGGGGTACAGTGGAGAGGCATAGAGTGTCATACATTGCTGTGGCATAGAGCGGAGTAGTAGAGTGGAGTAGTGGAGTGAAGTGGAGCAGAGGGGAGTAGTGGAGTGAAACAGAGGGGAGTAGTGTGTTGTAGAATAAAGTGGAGTAAAGTGGCATGGAGTAGCATAGAGGGAGTTGCGTAGAGCGTCGTAGAGTTGAGTAGTGCCGTATAGTAGCAAAGAGTGGTGTAGTGTGGAGTAGAGTTTAATGGAGTAGAGCATCATAGAGTTCAATGGTGTAGAGTGGAGTGGCATAGAGGGGAGTTGTGCAGAGTGGAGTATAGTGGCATAGAGTGCAGTGGCGTAGTGTATATTGTTTCAGAGTAGAGTGAAGTGGCATAGAATGGAGTGGTGCAGAGTAGAGTGGAGTGGTGCAGGGTAGAGTGCAGAGGTGTAGAGTAGCATAGAGTGCAGTAACCCAGAGTAGAGTGGCATGGAATGCAGAATAAATTTGAGGAGCGTAGAGTGGAGTGATGCAGAGTGTAGTGGCGTAGAGTGCATTGGCATGGAGTACAGTAGAGTGGCATACAGTGGAGTGGTGCAGAGTAGAGTGCAGTGGTATAGAGTGCAGTGACATAGAGTGCAGTGGTGCAGAGTAGAGTGGCGTTGAGTTCAGTGGCGGAGAGTGCAGTCTTGTAGGGTGTGGTAGAGTGCAGTGGTTAGAGTGCATTGGCATAGAGCGCATTGCTGTAGATTACAGTGGTGCAGAGTATAGTGGTTCAAAGTGCAGTGACGTAGCGCGCAATGATGTAGAGTGCCATAGAGTGCAGTGGCGTAGAGTGTTGCAGAGTATAGTATAGTGGCATAGAGTGCAGTGGCACAGAGTAGTTGGCGTAGAGTGCAGTGAAGTAGAGTGCATTGTTGTAGAGTGCAGTGGTATAGAGTAGTGTGGTACAGAGTAGAGTGGTATAGAGTGGCGCAGGATATAGTGTAGTGACATAGAGTGCAGTGGCGCAGAGTGGAGCGGCACTGAGTGGCGTAGAATGCAGTGGCATAGAGTGCAGTGGTGTAGAGTAGATTGTTGCAGAGCAGAGGGAAGTGGCGTGGAGTAGTGCAGGGTAGAGTGCAGTGGCACAGGGTAGTGGTGTAGACTGCAGGGGTACTGAGTGCAGTACAGTGGAGTAGCATAGATTGGAGTGGTGCAGAGTAGGGTGGAGTGGTCTAGACTGGAGTTATGTTCAGTGCAGTGGCAAAGAGTGCAGTGGTGCATAGTAGAGTGGGGTAGAGTGCACTGGCATGGAGTAGTGTGGTGGAGAGTAGAGTAGAGACGCATAGAGTGCAGTGTCATAGAGTGTAGTGGTGCACAGTAGATTAGAGTGGCGTAGAGTGTAGGGTGGTAGAGTGTAGTGGTGTAGAGTGCATTGGTGGTAGAGTCCATTGGCGTAGAGTGCAGTAGGGTGGCGCAGAGTAGAGTGGTGAAGAGTAGAGTGAGGTGGCATAGAGTGCAGTGGCACAGAGTTCAGTGGCAGAGAGTGCGGTGTTGCAGAGTTTAGTGGTGTACAGTGCAGAGTAGATTGGTGTAGAGGTCAGTGGCGTATAGTCCATTGGTTTTGAGTAAAGTGGTGTAGAGTGCAGTGGCGTAGAGTGAAGCGGCATAGAATAGAGTGGAGTGGAGAGGCTCAGGCTAGATTTCAGTGGTGTAGAGGGCATGGCGTATAGTGGAATAGAGTTCAGTGACATAGAGTTCAGTGGCAGAGAGTCCAGTGGCGTAGAGTGAAGTGCCATAGAGTGGAGTGGCATATGGTGGAGTGGTGCAGGGTAGAGTGCAATGGCGTAGAGTAGAGTGATGCATAATAGAGTGGCATAGAGTGTTGTGGCATAGAGTGCATTGCCATGGAGGGCCTAGAGTGGGGCAGAGTGGAGTGCAGTGTCGTAGAGTACAGTGGAATAGAGTATAGTGGCATAGAGTTCAGTGGCAGAGAGTGCTGTGCTGCAGAGCAGACTGTCGTAGAGTGCAGTGTTGTACAGTAGAATGGTGTAGAGTGCATTGGTGTGGAGTGGAGTGCAGTGGCATAGTGTAGAGTGGTGTAGAGTAGAGTGGCTTAGGGAGCAGTGGCATAGAGCACAATAAGGAAGAGTGCAGTTGGCATAGAGTGCAGTGGCATAGAGTGTTGCAGAGCAGAGTATAGTGGCATACAGTAGAGTGGTGCAGAGAAGAGCACCGTGGTGCAGAGTGGCTTGACACCGAGTGGAGTGGCATAGAGTATATTGTTTCAGAGTCGAGTGAAGTGGTGCACGGTAGAGTACATTGGCGTATAGTACAGTGGAATAGAGTGCAGTGGTGAAGAGTAGATTAGAGTGGCATAGAGTGGATTGGCATAGAGTGTACTGGGGTAGATCGGAGTGGCACAGAGTAGAGTGCATTGGTATGGAGTGCAGTGGCATAGAGGGTAGTGTTGCAGATTAGAGTGACATAGAGTGGAGCGGCGCAGAGTAGAGTAGTGTAGAGTGCAGTGGCGAAGAGTGCAGTCACATGGTCAGGATAGGCGTAGTTAGAAACGCAGCCATTTTACATGCTCACATTTCCTAAGTTGCCTTCTCTTTTACACACAGTGACTTTTGACATACATTTGCATGCGTGACCATGCAGGATAAAATTCTCTGAATCCGCATTGCTTATATTTCCACTTCAGTAGGCACACTATCACGATACCATCAACATTCAGTACAAGCAATAAAGTTCACTGTGCAAATGTTATTTATGGTATTGCTAAAAAGGCTACAATACTAACCAACTAGAATAAACATTTGTGGCCTGATAGGGGTTGCGACATGGCCACATGGGTTCAATGTTATAAATACACAAGCACTTCCTTGTTCGGGGAGAGGGTCACTCAGCTGATACTGGGAGGTCACTGCATGCGGGGATTCCAGCTCTGCTCAGCTGATTCCTGTTTACCGACACGGGGGAAGTCCAGCTTTAGACCAAGACGGACAGCCTGATGACACTTACCAACAGGTAATGGGGAGTTAGACCGCCAGGGCAGGGGATTTGGCATATCATACACCCTAGGCAAGACCAGGTTAGGGAGCGCTAGGTAGGAGTACAACTGTACACAGTACTTTTATGCCTGCATATATTCACTGTCTTAGCACAATGGTGGAAGTTTTCATCCTTTTCACTGTTCTTGTGATGCTAATTACTCTAATCTGTTTCATTCTACTAATTATCACTGCACACGCATTTTATACAAGAATCATTATGCTTCAATCAATATTGAAAAGCCTTGCTGAGCATTTCTTGTGTATTTCTTTGGGTGTGCATGAGAGTCCAAATGAAAGGTTTCTCGATCTGTTACCACGATTTCCTTGGGGGATCAGTGTTGTCATGTTCTGAGATTGCACACACATTTGGCACCCTGTGAGGTTAGGGGTCCAGATGGTGCACTGTGGGCTAGCAGGGAGATAGGCCAACATATCCTGAGGGTGTGCATGGAATCAGTATAGCACAATACTGACTTTTATGTTGTCCAACAAACGCACAGTTTTACCGTTGAGGAACAAGCCGCACGACAGCGCAGTGGTACATAGTAGAGTAGTATGGAGTAGAGTCCATTGGTATAGAGTAAATGGTGTGGAAAGGCGAAGAGTGGAGTGGTGCAGAGTAGAGTGCAGTGACAGTGTGGAGTGACTTGGGGTGGCGTAGGGTGGAGTCGTGCAGAGTAGAAGGCAGTGGCGTGGAGCAGTGCAGAGTAGAGTAGAGTATGCATGGTGTGGTAGCGAACTGCCATTACAGACAACACATCTTCAATTGCAATGACCATTATATTTGCACAGGCATACAGTTTTACTGATGAAAATATTGATTTGTTTTGATCGTATTAAAATATTTGTTTCCATTACACTTCAGAAATACCCAAAAATGCTCTTTCCTAATTCAGATATATTCTGAAATATCTGCCCATTCATTTACAGACATATAAATTTTGTTGTGTGGTAGAAAAAAATAACATCCTACAGTCTTCCGACTAGCACTCCAGTATGATTGTCGTACAAATCATCTCACTTTTAACCCGTTAAGTGCTTCTGTCGGCCAACGGCCGTCGCGAGCACTACCTCTGTAGTGCTGCGCACGTCCGTTGGCCGACGCGGCCCCGCCCGCTTAATAGAACGTTCCGCACTGGCGCGGAACGTTCTAAGCAGTTAACCGGTTAAGTCAGAGAAAGAAAAGTAAACATCGAGCTACCTGGAAGACAGAGCCCGACATTTGACCTCGGTTGTTGACTGTACAGCAAATGTGACAAGATAAGAACAAGATTTAAAGGCCTGTTTACAGAAATCCAGTACTGATCGAAGAATACAGTAAATAAGGTTTGGGCAAAGGAAGGGACGAACTCAAGCTGAACGGCCTCAAACAAAAATAAAGCCAGCAAACAGAAAACAGGCAAATGTGAGTTACAAACAACAAAGCCAGTGGTAAGCAATGGGCAGAATGCAATCCCAGGGAAGCTTTCTGAATGTCCCTAATATGTTGTTAGCAACCAAGACAGCTGCGCTGTCTGGTAGACTTAGACCTAAAAATGTGGCAGACTCTAAAGGGAGGTTGGGAGGGGGCTAAGACATGTTTCTAAGAACCTTTTACAAGAGTCAATACCTATGTAAATAGAGCCATTTACTTTGACAAACTCATAAATAGAGTATTACTGGACAAAGAACAACCAAAATCAAAGGGAAACTAAATATTTATTTAAAAGTGCCCATAGCACCGTCATTATTGGTCACAAGTAAGCAGGGCCTTGACTGCATGTTGGTTCTACCCTGTGGAGTCTAGTGTACAAAGGGGATAACTTATCTTAGATCCTGGGATGCTAATGGTTAGTAACAGTATCCATCACGGATACTGTCCAGTGCCCACCTACTGCCACAAGACCCAAAGAAAGGGCCTCACAATCCCAGCCTTTTAGTCCATTATCTGCAAACATTAGGATTAGCTGGAAGCGGTCTCAATTCAGTTAATGAGTGCTCTAAAAATTCATTGGACCCCTTACAAAGTGGGTAGTTTACTGGGTTGAGCAGGCATAAAGCATTAACCTCCCCAATAGATGCTGTCCTGTACACTTCCATCTAAGCCTGGCTTTACCAGAATATGTTGGTGATGGTACAGAAAGCAGTGGTTGACTGTGAACCTATTGTAGAGAACAAATAACAATTTAGGTGGGTGTAGGAATCATCTGCAATAGTGCCAGTTATCACATATCGAAAACCAACAAGCATAGCCAAAAATGGTGAAATTAATACATTCACTGGGATACAGTTACTGAAATTATTTATTCATTCATTAATAACAATGGAGTGCTCAGAAAGAAGTGATCACATAGTGCAACAGGCGGGGTATAGCGACAGATCTGTATGCATGATATAAACAATAGACGCAAAGGAATTCAAGGCCAAGTATGGTCACATGAGTCTAATTATGCTACAGTCGACGCTTTTCAACCACTATGCCAACGCCGAGGTCATCATCAGGATAGGGAGTAATTTGGAAGAGTATTTAACCTGTAATTGAATGGTACAGGTCATGAGTGGATCAGTATGGGAATCTATTTAGAGGGAACACTGGATTTACATCAGCTCAGCTGGTCTGTATTGTGGATGGCTAGTGGTAGCCAGCACTCAGTGAAAACTAGAAGAAATTATCAAAAAAGCCCAAAAAAAATAACTTGGCATAAAAACGTTTTAAGGTAGACAACCCTATAGTAGGGTATTACAGTACTCAACCCAACAATAGAGCAATCATTCAATCGGAAGGCTGTTAAGGAGCCTTTAGTTAGGAAAAAAGTGGGCGAAAAACACGATATGTATATCGGTGTTAAACTATTACATGAATACCGCACACAATACTTATATCAAAACGACTTAGGAAGGGCCTAATGTGAAGAATAAGGGCCGGTTAGTATCATATACAGGGTAACAATTACTTCTGCCATAGAATGAGCCTTGTGAATCCGAACTGGAGAACAAGTAGCTGAAACTAAACACGAGGAGTCGAAAATGGTGCCCGTGTTGTGCTCTTGAAATAGGAGAAGGGGTGGGTCACGGCAAGGTCTTGATGCAAGCTCACCCGAGGACAAGATAGGAAGCACCAGCAGTGGTGGTGTGAGGGTGGAGCATTAATGCGGGGCCCTTACTCCTGCAATTAATTCCGAAAGCCTGCATTGGGCAAAAAAAAAAACATAAATCAGCAATTTGCCCGGGGCCACTGCCAGACTTACGCCCAACTAAGAAGTTAATAAAGTGATAAAGGTAAAGTAACAAGGCGAATTTTGGCAGACAGGGAGGAAGGGTCAGGGGGTCACAGTAAAGGGTAACCATGTATACAGTCCAGTAGAAATGATAGGGCATATTACCATTTGCAATGATTAGTACATACATTACTCATAATAACATATCTTAGAAAAGGTAAGGTTCCCATAAAGCATATAATAAATTATACATAATGAGCACAATACAATTATACAACAAGCATTGGCATAGCCAATAGGTCTCGCCTTTAGGACCTTATAAGTGTTTAGCCATAGACATTGGCAATGTTTTTAAGGTAGAGAAATGTAGCTGCTGTGTTCAATACTGTAAATTTTGTTTACAGAATGCCTCTCCCTGCATTGGAACAGCGGCAGGTCATTTATCTTTTTTTTTCTGCAAATTTATATAGCGCGAATACGACCCGAAGGTTTTGGAGCGCTTTACATGAGCTCTAGTTACGTTACACAAGGACACTTTAATATGCGGCCTACCAGCATGTGCTGAGTGAAATTTCGCAAAACTGCCCAATGATTAACAAGGGTTTCTCAAAAACAGGCATTTTTTGTGAGTAAGCACAGTGGTCGCACAAAGTAGCGGTAAGCAGTGGCGAGGTAAAGCCGAGCAAAAGATGTATGTTTTTGTGTTAATCTAGGAAGTCTGCTAATTATATAAATTTGAAAGTTTCGTGCAGCCCGTGACATGCCAGCTATGCCGTTTCACTTATTAGTTTTGAAAAAGTATGAATATGATAAGGAACTGTGAATGTGTGTGCGCTGCTGGGATATCTAATTAACTGGATATGCGGCCTACCAGCGTGTGCTGGGAGAAATTTTGCAAAACTGCCCAATGATTAACATGGGTTTCTCAAAAACAGGCATTTTTTGTGAGTAAGCACAGTGGTCGCACAAAGTAGCGGTAAGCAGTGGCGAGGTAAAGCCGAGCAAAACATGTATGTTTTTGTGTTAATCTAGGAAGTCTGCTAATTATATAAATTTGAAAGCTTCGTGCAGCCCATGACACTGATTAGTTTTGAAAAAGTATGAATATGATAAGGAACTGTGAATGTGTGTGCGCTGCTGGGATATCTAATTAACTGGAAGTTATGTAGTTAACTTTAAAATAACACCGCGCCCCCACCCCCACCTTTACGAACCTTACCTGGTGCACGCGCTGCACGGAATTTGGAGCATTAGGTGCGCAGCGGTCACAGGGCTGTGCTTGGAGCATTAGGTGCACTGCGGTCACAGGGCTGTGCTTCAAAGTGCCACGAAGCTGCAGGCCCCACCTTTAGCGCTGTTTACAGTATGCCTCTCCCTGCATTGGAACAGGGGCAGGTCATTTCTCTTTTTTTTCTACAGATTTATATAGCACGAACTCGACCCGAAGGTTATGGAGCGCTTTACATGAGCTCTAGTTACGTTACACAAGGACACTTTAATATGCGGCCTACCAGCGTGTGCTGGGAGAAATTTCGCAAAACTGCCCAATGATTAACATGGGTTTCTCAAAAACAGGCATTTTTTGTGAGTAAGCACAGTGGTCACACAAAGTAGCGGTAAGCAGTGGCGAGGAAAAGCCGAGCAAAAGATGTATGTTTTTGCGTTAATCTAGGAAGTCTGCTAATTATATAAATTTGAAAGCTTTGTGTAGCCCGTGACATGCCAGCTATGCCTTTTCACTGATTAGTTTTGAAAAAGTATGAATATGATAAGGAACTGTGATTATGTGTGCGCTGCTGGGATATCTAATTAACTAGAAGTTATGTAGTTAACTTTCAATCCAGAAAGTTGTGGCGCTTGTAATGCGCTGTAAAAAAACAGAAGGAACAAGAACGGCCGCAAAAGTGAAAGCAAATCGCGCAGAAAATTAATTAAATAAACAATCGCGGTCCCCAAAGTGAAAGCGGACCGCGGTACAGATAATAACAAACAAGGAAGTGTGGGAGGGGGTGCAAACATGGAGCGCAGGCTGCAAATGAAAACAAGCAGCTCAAGAGGAGTGGTGGGGGCGGGCACAGGAATGCAGCTGCCGCCCTGCGCGCCACTGCTCGCTACCGAGAGCAAAACGCCGTGGGAGTCAACGTTACAAAAAGAGGTGGGACATGCACCCGCCTTTACCCATTTGCGTGCTTTTATTCTTGAAAGACACACGCAAAAGCCAATCTTATGCGTGGGGGGAGTAGTTTTGAGTAGTTACAAGAAGCCTCGCAGACAGCGCATGCGCGCTGCGCTAGGCTCGACCTAAAAAAGGGGGATCATACCCAAAGCTGATATATCTTTATAAATCCTCTCAACCGACAGCTTCTGTCCCTAGATATAACAAGCATTGGCAAAGCCAATACGTTTTGCCTAGGCCTATTGTCTTTGTCAATGTTTTTAGACGTTTGCACAGCAGCGATCAACCTCCTGTGCAACGTGGCTGAAAGTGAAGTAAATAATAGCGCTCTTATTTTAATAAACACTGGCCCGTTATAGCGCTAATATTTGCTTTACTTTAAGTGTCTACGCGATTTGCCCAGGATCACATCATGTTGAGCTGACACCGAGACTCGAAACTCGTTCCCAGTTCCAGCACTTCTTCTGAAGAGGTTGAGGGAGTGATGGTGTAATAAGGAGCCTCTGAGCTCTCGGAACAGACCCAGATCGTAAATGTTGATGGGAGGCAGGCAGGCAGGCGGCAAACATGCTCGTAAATGTTGATGGGAGGCAGGCAGGCGGCAAACATGGAAGCGCGGCCCGTGACAGAGCAGGGCCAGACCGTAAATATTGATGGGAAGCAGGCAGATCGCAAACATGGCAGCTCGGCCCATGACAGAGCAGGCCCAGACAGTAAATGTTGATGGGAGGCAGGCAGGCGGCAAACATGGCAGCTCGGCCCGTGACAGAGCAGGCCCAGACCTTACATGTTGATGGGAGGCAGGCAGACCACAAACATGGCAGCTCGGCCCGTGACAGAGCAGGCCCAGACTGTAAATGTTGATGGGAGGCAGGCAGGCAGGCGGCAAACATGCTCGTAAATGTTGATGGGAGGCAGGCAGGTGGCAAACATGGAAGTTCGGCCCGTGACTGCTTTTGGAGAGCCTCGGGTTGTTAAAGATGCCCTGCTCCACCAGTACGGGAGCAGTGGGCAGTGCCTTGTGAAAGCTACAGAGGACACAAGAGTGGGTAAGCGGGACACAGGAGTGAATAATAAGCATTGGCATAGCCAATAGGTCTTGCCTTTTGGACCTTATGATTGTTTATCGACGCAACACTTTATACTGGTGGTGTGCCACCAGGGATTGAAGTACTATACAATTACTACACACTGGGTCATGCAGTCTGATTCAGGTATACATGCTTGCCTCAGGAAATATTTTTGTAAATATTCCAAAGCTTTTGAACACACAGACAGAAAGACAAGTGCCTCTATGCAAGTCAACAGCACTATAACATTCTGTGTGCAACTGCATCACTAGAGTATTGAACAGCCTGAAGGATTGGCATCAGGGGCAACTTATGCTTAGCACAATAAGATGACAGATTTAACACACCTCCTGCTGTAAACTATGCACTGAATTTACAAAAGCCAAGTTATTTGAGCAGTACATGAGCATTGCTATATCTGAGTTGAGGCTGTCTCAAAAGCACCAGACCAGTAGTGATCTGTTCATGGATAACTACTCAGGAAGCAATTTAATCTTTTGAACTTTGTTTCCCAGGCCCAAAGTCACCTGGAATTTCAATTACGCCAACAATCTTTAGCCTTGAACACTGATATATTACATAACTGGCATGAAGCTAGAGCAGCCTCGCGTGGTACCATGAAGTTAACCCTGAGGCAGGAATTTTAAAGTATAGGTTTAAGTCATAATCGGTGGGAAAGAGTCTGAATGTTATTCTTTAGCTTGGAAAAGATGTGCGATGAAATGAACTCCTAGTCTTCATTTAAGCGAGTAATTAAAAATGAATTAAAATAAAATCGAACGAGTCTAAATGTAAACTGTCAACAATAGAAAGCACATACAATTTGTTGATCACTCATTTACTCCCTTAAGAGATCAAGCAAGTCTTACTGGACATCTGAGGTTGCATATAAAACAAGCCCCTAGCTTTGAAGGACAACCTAATGCACACTGGGAATAGTAGTGTGTTTGCTTTCAGCGAGTCAATGAGAGAGCAGCAACAATCACGCTTGCATTTTTTTTGCATTTTAAAAATTTCTCCTAAAGTAAACCCAATTGATTACATGTAAAGTGGCTAAACGGAAACCCTGCTCACCTTTGGCATTTTCTAAAAGACGGCATCGGCTCAACATCCTCTGATTCTGGGCAAATCACTTAATCTCCCTGTGCCTACAAAAAAAGAATGTGTCCTTGTGTAATGTAACTGGTGTTATGTTATGTTATTATAACTTATATAGCGCGCGTATACCCTTAGGTGTCTTGGCGCTTCCGGTCTTCAAATTACATTACAACCACTGATCCTAAAAGAGCCATGTCTTTAGCTGCTTTCTGAACTCCAGGAGGGAGGGAATTTTCCTAAGATAAAGTGGGAGAGAGTTCCATTCCTTTATGGTATTGTAACTGAAACTCCTCCCACCCCAATTCATTTTTTTAATTCTAACAGTAGGCATCAAATTTAAGTTTGCCGATCGTAGAGATCTATTGGGGGAATACCATCTGAAGAGGTCCCATAGAAATTTCGGACCTTCTTTGTAAAGGGCCTTGTGAGCGATACAAAGTGCCTTAAATTTTACCCGCTGACCGACTGGCAGCCAGTGCAGGTCCTGAATCCCTTTTGTCACTGACTGATACTTGGGGATATCCAATATGAGTCTTGCTGCAGCATTTTGTACCATTTGCAATTTGCTCATGTAAAGCTCCCCAATACCATTAGGTCAAGTTCTCACTACATAAAACTACAAAAAACAAAAAAAAATGGTAGCGACGGTAAAAAATAAACAAATGGCACATGTGCAGCCATAGAAGTATATTAGATGTAGTTCCTTTTGCAAGTGCTCTTCCAAACTTTCACAGAACTTGAACACTGTTCATGGATGAAAAAGTGCAACCACAGTAATAATAAACAAGTGGCGCCTGTGCAGCCACAGTAGTAAGCAGTGTCTGTGCAGCACTGAAGTTAGCAGGACCTGTGCAGATGCAGTAATAATACAGATGTAGTGCCTGTACAGTTGCGGTGTAGAAGGCGGTACCCCGGTATAAAGTGGCATTAGAGCAGCCAGGTAGTAAGCGGCACCTGAGCATCCGCAGAAAAAACAAGAGGTGCCCGAGCCGCAGTAATAAGGACTAAGCGGCGCCCGAGCAGTCTAGTTGCAGAATTAGGACCAAGCGGCACCCAAGCAGCCTCAGTTAGAAGAAAACAAGTAACATCCTTTACAGCCCCAGTTAGAAGAAAAGAAGTGGCGCCTGTGCAGCCCCTATTCGAAGAGAAGAAGCGGTGCCTGTGCAGCCACGGATGAAAGTGGCGCTAGAGCATCCATGGTAGGAGGCAGTAGCAAACGGCATCTATGTAGTCAAAAAAATAATAAACAAGTAGCACCTGCAGCCGAATAAGCAAGCAGCGCATGTACAGTCCAGATTCAATTGAAATCTCCCACACAACGCCAGAAGCTGTCACAAGGGAACAAAAGGAAGACCAACTCTTTCGAACAAATCATGTTCCTGACAGATAATAAATAGAATTTTCTTACCTTGGAAGAAGAATTCAACAGGAGGGTCCCCACACCTCCTAGAAATGAAGGAGTGGTCCCTGCAAACTCCCCACAGCCCTCAGGAAGCGACAAGGGCACAAAAAACAAGCAACACATATAAAAAAATACAGCTGATTATAAAATATAGAACACAGTTAACAGAATGGATGCTGCCACGGCAAACGGTACGGCGTGTTTATATAATATATAACAAAGGAAACAAAATGGATGCTGCCACGACAAACGTTGTGGCGTGTTTTTACGCTGTGCAGCCGAAATGTATTTACAAGCAACACATTTATAAAATACAGCGGCAAACGTTACGAAGTGTACATATATAAATACAGCAGCAAACGTTATGGCGTGCTTTCACGCTGTGCAGCTGAAACCAATTTAGAAGCAACACATATATAAAATACAGCAGGAAACGTTACGGCGTGTTTTTGAGCTGTGCTGCCGTCACCTATTTACAAGCGGCAAAACTTACGGCGTGTTTTAGCTCTGTGCAACCAAAACCTATTTAATAGCCTCACTTATATAAAATACAGCCAATTATAAAATATACAACAAAGAAAATAAAATGAATTCTGCAAACAAGATGGGCAGACAAAAACCCCACAAAGTTGTGCGCATAAACAAACAGACATAGAGCAAAGTGGAAGGATACAAGTAGTAGGCCCCTGCACTGTGGGAGGAACAGGACTCCAAAAGGAGGGACAAAAACACACATTATCCACATAGAAGCAAACTTTTCGGAAGGACGCGTGCATAAACGAATGATAAGCGATGGGTGGGCTGTAAGCCCTCAGTGTAGATACAGCATGTCTTGAAGAGAGAGCGCATGCGCTGCCTAGGTGAGACCTAAAAAGTGCTATGACATGCCAAGATTTGACTGTTTGTGTTAATGATACTCGCACCACTACAGCCTACCCTGTACCTGATATGTGCATGTATTAGTGAAGTATGGAGAAACATGTTTAGACGTCATAAATTTCAAAGCTACCGGCTTTATAAGTGCTTCTTTAATAAGTGAAACGCAAGACAGTATCGGGGAGGGTTCTAGGCAACGATATGGGAAGAGCATGTGTAGAGAGAGATGGCCTGCAGGTGCATTCATATAAAGTGCTAGAAAGCAACATTTTAAAAAAAGGTACCTTCTGAAGTGGGTAGCCAGTGGAAGGACACTGACCTCTAGCCATTGGCCAGTGACCTGAAACTGTACTTGGGCCAAGATCCACAGCATGGACAGGCAAAGCAGGAAGACATTCAAAGTGAAAGCAGACGGCGTGCTGATCAATCAGATTCAAGGTAACAAAAGAGACGTGGGAGCCAACCAGTGGTAAAGTACCAGTAAGTAATGGACGGGCTCTAAGCCCCTTTTAAGAGTTTCCTTCTAATACAAGGGATTTCACAAGCACAGTGCAAGTGCTGTGCAGGTGAAACCTATGTAGGTGCACCCTTTGAAATGCCATTCTTTAGGACAAATGGGTAGAAACTGTAATAGTGCATTAATGTATTCCTTTCTGTGGTTTACCTATACAGTGTGGTGTATAATTTATTGTCCCCTATCTTGAAAGTGAGGTCCAGGTAATCAATGTTATATTGATGAATGACATGCAGGTCTGACTGAGATTTATTTAACCAAGGTAAAAGTCCTATAAAGAATTGGTGTCCCCTCATCAAATTTGATTTGATTTGTACATTTATAAAGCGCACGATTGCTCAGGGGCGTCTTGGCGCTACTCATAAAGATGTCGTCAGTATATCATTTCCACATCCTGACATTGTCTATAAAGGAGTTATTCCTTTGCAAAAATGTGCGTGGATTCAGGGTTATCTTGAAAGAGAGTTGCAAAATGTGGAGCAAAAACAGACCCCATCGAAGAGCCCTTTCATTAACAATATTAATTGTAATCAAACCTAAAATAGTTTCTGGTCAAAGCGATATGAAGGAGTGAAATTATGAAGAGAGCGGGGACCAAGATGGGTGTGACTTAGGTATTGAACAGGGTCTCAATTACTTCTATATTTTTCTCCAGTGGGATATTGGTGTATTATGATTAGATATCGAGAATGAGCAGGATTTCCTGATAAAACTGTGACTTTTTCTTGGGGATATACCGTTTTAGGTCTGGCTTTACAGCACAAATGTTGCCAGACCATATTTTATCAACAAAAAAAGAGATTTAAAAACGACCGAGCGAGGGGCTTTAGCTACACCCATATTGACTTCCTTGAAGTTGTGTGATTTAGTGTAAAAACAATGTTTGTATTACTCTTCTTGCCTGGTGGGAAAGCTTATGCTCATTACATCAGAATTGAGCTGGTTATGGTAACAAGCCAATGATCATAACCAGAAGTCTGATCTGTTTATTATAAAATGTTACGACAAAGGCAGTAGGCCTGATATATTTATCATGAAAAGCATTTTAAAGCCAATAAGCATTTAAGGTTGGCTTGTTATTGCACTATGTTAAAGTACACTGAGACATTCCTTCTTACATAGAATCTACATGGATTACCATATTAGGCAGATATTTTAATGTTACTTATCCTTTCTGACAAACCCTGGAGGTAGAAGATTTGCACTGTGATATTTATTGGTAGGCCTTCTCAGGAGGGGTTGTGCATTGTTTTGCCAAATGTAATTTTGTACATATTTGTAATTTTACATCTGTGGGCCTGATAGTTGCTTTGTGGGTTGCTTTGCAGGAAAGCCTATGTGCAATACAGCAGTCATGGTGTGGGTATGGCGACAAGCCACTGAGAAAGGCTGCAGGCCAGGATTTGCTCATTGGGAAACGCTATGTCAGATGGCATACGTTTGATCTGTTTATGACGAAAGGTTATGGCAAAGGCAGTAATCCTGATGAATATATTGTGAAAAGCATGCATTACATCCAATAGGCCTTTGTGGGTGGATTGGTATTAGCCTGTAGGCAGGAATCTCATAGATTACTGTCAAGGCAAGTGCTTGGTATCTGTCACCCATCTGATAAATCAAGGGTGTGGACGACGCTGTGATATTCCTTGTTGTGCCCTCTTGGGGGACAGATAATTTATACAATGCTTTGTTAACTGTAATTGTCAACATACCTGTTTTTTATGACTGTATACTTGTTGATTTCCTCATGGTAAATCTCATGCTTAAAACAGTAGGCTGATTTTTTTATGGTGACAAACCAATGATAAAGGTTATTGGCCTTATTGGTTCATTGGAAAAATTATGTTCAATGCCATAGGGCATTGATTATTAATAGGGCATTGATTATTAACTTTTTAACTTCTGTGGAGCCCCACTCAATCATTACTGCAATCTGTGGACCCCCCTTGAATCTATTTGGAATGCGGGTACACCCGTTGAATTATTACTGGAAGATGGGGACCCTGGCCTGAGCAATTTTGATGAATTGGACTGCAAAACAATACACACAAATACATACCTTAGCATTCATGAAACAAATGCACAAATGAATATATATTAAATTTAATTTACAAATACAAAAAAGTCAACATTTTCATGGGACGGTTGAAGCTTTTCTAAATTCAACTGAAGCCACCCATCTCCAACATTATATTCTGTTTGATAAATTTGCACTGCTTCCACGAGCCAATCTGAGGATAAAAACATAATTTCTATAAGTCTCCAACTGCAAATGCCTTCACATTCACAGAACGTTTTAAAATGTTAAACCCTCCATTTTGCTTCTTTTGCTTATAATCTTTGTTAATCTGTTAGTATTATTTAATTTTTTAAGCAGTCACCGACCCCGTAAGTGGACATCGCTGATCTCCAAGGGTTCCCAGACCACAGGTAAAGAAGCACTGCCATAGTGGGCATGGTTTGCACTGCAAAAATCCTAGTTGATCTTTTTTAGGAGGGAGGGGTTGTATATTGTTATGCCAGATGTAATTTTGTACATATTTGTCATTTTATGACTATATACACGATGGCTTCTTTTGGGAAATCACACATTCATTGTAGTGGGCCTAAGCGAGTTATATGACAGACCAATTTTATAAGCTGTAGGCCATGTTGGTTCATTGGGTTATGTCACAGAACATAGATTTAATTTGTTTATTATGAAAAGTTACAATAAAGTCAATAGGCCTGACTAATTTATTATGTATGATAAAACCAAAAAGCCTTTAAGGTTTGATTGCTTTAACACATCTTGAAGAATGTAGACATGCACTTTGTTGCATATTATCTCACAGATTACCTTACTAGGCAAGGGTTTTGGTGTTGGTTTCAAACTTTGTAAAACCCTGGCGGTAAAAGATTTGCACTGTGATAATCCTTGCTAGATCCTCTTAGGAGGGCCTGACAGTTTCAGTTGTCTCGCATGCTCTTGTAATAAAAGACATAAACATAAAGGTGCTTTGGGTCATCCCACTTCTGCATTTGGTCTGGTCGAGTGTCATTTACATTTTGCTTCCATTCATGACATGGGACAATGGACCAGCCCACTTAGGCCATTGATGACTGTTTTACTCTGCAGGTGATAGCATTTTGCCTGAAGACTTGTACACATTCACCTGAAAATGAATGTGCTTTAGTGCTAGGGCTTGTTGGCTGGTCCTTTAGTTTTGCATTATCTCCATTTTTATGTCCCCTTTAATTTCTTTCCTTCTCCTTTTTTTTTTTAGTTTGTTTGGTTTTATAGATCGTCCGCAGCTCAATCCAACAGTGCTAGGGTGCCTCTTGCTTGCTGTTCATTTCTTCTGAAATGCGCTGCATCATGTGTGGCTGATGCTTCTAAACCAGGCATCCGTTTGGGAACGGTACTGTCAATAGTGTGTCAATGTTTTACTGTTGCAAGATGCCACTGTGTTTAATAGCAACATTTCGGCCATCTTGGATCAGGACACCAGTAGTACACTAACCAAAATACTATTCCATGATCATCACCCAGTGCCATGTTTTCTGTGATGGCCAACACATTGCTTCTAATCGTCACAGCCATGTTGGAACTTTAAAACAACAATACACTATGCATACTCCCACTGCGAAACAACTGCCTGCTGCTATGTTCAATTTTATGTTTTATTGCAAGCCTATGTGAGCCACATTTAGGTGGTAGCCCGATTTATAGACTCAATGTTTATTATCTTGCGTATGCTTGATGGATTTCTATTTATTTTATGGTGGGTGGGTAAGGGAGTGAATGCATGAATGAATCAGTGGGAGAATTAATGGATGGACGGATTAGTGCAAGGATGAGTGACATAGAGAATGCATGACCTATTGAGTGCCAAACCCCACCAGTGAGTAAACAGACACTTTGAGATGTAAGCCAGATTTATTGGCATTGCCAATGCTTCTATTTCTTCAGGAGGTGAAGGATATAAATAGAAGTCATGTTTCAATCCACTTTTATCCTTGCCAATGTTATCCCTGGCATTCTGTGGTCCACTTTAAAACTGACTGATGTCTAACTCACTTCTAGTGCGGATTCTGCCTATGGTCAGGCCATGATTTAAATCCTAACCACATCCGCCGCTCTGTGGCAGCGCCTACAGATAATTTAACTCTTGGCATGACTGTTTGTATAATGTGTTTATCGAGGTTGGCACAGCTGGGTTGGTGACTTCTTCAGTCATACCTTGCTTTTTATGCAACTGTACTGTCTATGCCGTGGTTTTGTGACCCTGCACTTACAGTCTTACAATCAAAACTGCAAGTCCAAGAATGCAAAGTGTTGTTGGCTAAAATTCCCAGACAGATTTAAAGTAGCACTCATAGAAGCTCACTTGGCAACTAAAGGCAGGGACAATGACAGGTTGCAAGTACTTCCTGCTTGTTCAATGTGCTTAGGGCAGGCAGATGCATACATAACTGTACTTTGTAGCACATGCTTGCACTAGGTATACTTGTCAAGTGGCACAGGGGTCTTCCTGTGAACTGTGAATCACCTTCTTATTCTTCCTTTTAATGCCTCTGTGGCCAAAACCCTCATGAGTGCAAAATGGAAGTGAAATCTGATAAATCAAACAACACTCCCCTCACAAACAAAAACAAGAAATGTCAACATACATCACAAAGGCACACAAATAGAAACATTTCCATGGCTAAGTATTTTCTTCTCCAATCTGTATGCATTTATGAAGTATTCTGCAAAAATAGCTACATAGAACAGATATTAGAATACAGCACCAAAGGACATGTGAACAGTAAGGTGAGCTGCAAACCTTCACACAGGAAAGGTTTCCAACTTGTGCATGGAGGCTCTTCACTGTTGCCACCCCAGGGATATACCCTCCCCAGGACGGGGGCAGTGCTCAGATAATTTGTTTCTGCTGTGATAAGTGAGGCTGCTCAAGCAATGCTGTGCTCCAAAGCCCCGCCCTTCAGCAGGTTCCTGCCTCCTCAAAGGCTACCACCCCTCCTCTCCCTAAAGACCACATGGTGGAAATTATTCTAAGGTAATAAGGTCCGAAGCTTTCAGTAAGAATAAAGATGGAACAGAGCTCAAAGGTAACTATAAAAGGGTAAAACAATATTTACTCACATTAGTTTAACTGCAACTTGCTTCAGTCATGTTGGCCACGGACCACTGTCTGCCCTTAAAAAATGAAAAGAAAACTTTTCTTTTTTTTCTTTTAAACACATCCCGAAAAGTTGCTTTATTTAAAAAGCAAACACAGACCTTGTGGTCTGCTGTCCCCAGCAGGCCACCATCCCTGTGTTATCGCCCCTTCCCAAGGTGGTCTGCTGGTCCCTATAACTCATCTTCCATAGAGTGTGCATAGAGACGAAACTGGAGGTAATTATTCAAGCATTGGGAGAATTGTTAGTGATCATGTATCTGAGGTACTCATTATTGTGCATGTTTAGTGCTCAGGAACTCTAAGCCTGACATGAAAGTATAGAGAGTTGGTTACACAAAAGTACTGTTAATGTATATCCAGTCAATATCACAGTTACGCCTAAATCCTTCTATGACAAGTTACTTAAGATATCTCTTTGCCTTGTAGATATTTACTGCATCCTGCAGACACTGTTGATCAATGTCAATACTGATTTTATTTCCTCTGACACACCCCATAGCAACCAGGTGTGAAGCAAAGGTAAATGATTTCCAGTTTCAAAGTCCGAGGTCCAAATCCCAGTGATGTCAGGCCCTCTTCTGCACCCACCAACCCTAGGAACAAGCAGGATGAAACCAGTACATAAGTATATATGTGACCGGAGGTGCATTCTACCAGCTTAGTAGTTCAGACATAATGAGAAAGTGCAGCAAGCTTTACTTCTCCTGGACATGAAACGATCTCTCACTGGGAAATTCCAAGCACCACTACCCTAAATCAAACCAAGGTACTCATCATACACCATTCAATCTGAGGCAGATCAAAATTCAATGCTAGTGAGTTTATTGTAGCATCAACTTCTGTCTTATATGACAATAGATAATTCACTGTAAGGTGCATCTTATCAAGTGTTGAAGGTCCCCTGAAAGATGACCATAAGTTATCACATCTCAGTAGAGGAACAACTGACGTGCTGTTAGCAGAAGGATGATAGGAAGCAGCAGATGAGGATACTCTTGAGCAGAATGCAAAGCTTCGGATGTAGACAACTTTAGATGAGAGAAATGAAATGAAATGAAATGAAAGAAGTTTTTATAAAGCGCATGGCTACCCGGAAGCATCCCAGTGCTGCAGAGGTGGCCAGAGGACAGATAGGTTTACGGGAATAGCCAGGTCTTCAAATGTTTACGAAATATCAAATGGTTTGTTTCCTTACGAATAGTGAGAGGAAGGGAATTCCAAAGTTTGGAGGCATTATAGGAGAAGAGGCGGCCACCCGTCCGTATCCTCTTAATTCTTGGGGTGTCGGCTAGGGAGAGATCATCAGAACGTAGATTTCTATTGGCTTTGTATGGTTTAATCAGGTTTTTTAGAATAGAAGGACCCTTGCCCTGAAAGATTTTGTGCGTAATGCAAAGGGCCTTAAAATGGATTCTTTCCTGTACCGGGAGCCAGTGAAGTGATCTCAAGGCAGGTTTGGCAGAACATCGGATTTTTGTGCCCGTGAGAAGTCTTGCTGCCGAATTCTGAACCACCTGTAGCTTAGTGATAACTGATTTGGGAGCTCCCAAATAGAGGGCATTACCGTAATCTAATCTGGATAGAATAAGCGCCTGAATTAGGAGCTTTCTAGAGGGGCCAGGTAAAAGAGGCAGTATTTTCCTCGAGGTTCGGAGCAGACCATAACAAACAGCGGCGGTTTTCCTAGCTTGTGTTCTAAAAGTAAGGTCCTGGTCAAGCCAGATACCCAGACTCTTTATCTCTTTTTTTGGCACAGGAAGTCGCTGATGGGGATAACTTTAGATGAAAGAGAGATACAGGAAGCTGGTGATGAGGATAACTTTAAAGGAGAGAGAGGTACAGGAAGCTGCTGATGAGGATAACTCTGGAGCAGAGCCAGGGAACACAATAACCAGGAACACTGCCTATAAGCTGAGAGCATTTGCCACTATGTTTTTAGAAGATCTTAATGAATATGGCCTCAGTTCCTCAGGATTCTAGGACTTGGAGTTCCTGTTACCCACAATTCACCCTCTGTGATGACTTGGGACAGCTGCAGGATTGGATGGAATCCCGAATGCTGATGAGCAGAACCTAACAGCAGAGACAGAAAGTACAATATGCACAATAGCACACTCCATGACCTAAGCATGCCTGTCTGGTTTTGAGGCAGCTAGTGGGAAACAACCACAAGATCCTTTTGATTTTATCTTGGCCTTGAAGTCCTTGCCCCACAATTCCCCACTTCCTCAGCAATGTCAGACAATGCCATAACCCCAGGTCAGAGACAGATCCCACCACCACAGGCAGTACAAACATCAATTCAAAACCAAAAACTCTGTTTGAACAGCCAACCAAATGATAATCAGTCCATTCACTTATGACATCAAAAGAGTGCAGCAACCAGTGCTTAAATTGAGCCGTGGTTTCCAGTGCTCAGCACCGGCACTTAACTGTCAACACGGGCACTTATGACAGTCTGTCACATGGTGGCGCTGTTTGTGTAACTCAGAGATCAGCACACAAGAGTTGTTCATCAATTCAATATGTATATATATTAAAAAGGGACTAATACCTGTGGCCCTAGCAATTCTTATAACTTTGGAGGCTTCGGATAGTCTGAATTGTCCCACTTGTGGGAGTGTGATAGTAGTTGTGTAGGTACTGTCATTAGCAGTGCTGTCAGGTTAATTGGTGGTGCAAGCAGCAGTGGCCGACTGACGAGGGCCCTGGCACTTATGTTTTTTACAAATTAAGTACTGGACCGGTCTGGTTCAACCTGCAAGACTTATGTTGCCTGCAAAATGGAGCAGACCCTCAGGATGAAGCAGAAAGAAGATGAAAGGCGCTTGCGGTGTCTTGCTGGTCCTGCAGACAGGAGTGGTCCGGGCAGGTCTGATCCTTTGGGAGCAGAGTCAATCTGATTGGTGTATGGTTGGCCCTTTTTCAGAGGAGCCCAGGAGAGCACAGAGCAAAGCATCAAGTACAGCTTATAAGGGTAGGCAGCAAATATTCGTATCTCAACTTTTGTGTTTCAACAATGATATCTAAATACGGCTGTAAAATACAGAGCAGTTATTGGGGCGTGTTATTCTATAGCTCGGTGTTGGTCACCTCAAAGGAGAGTCAGCTCTTCCCTGAATGTTCCTGTAGTTTGGTGGTCAGTTTTCAGGCCGCAGATTCTCTGTGCTCGCTGGTCCCTCTGAGAGAGCATGTTCTGTCTTGTAAAGTGGTGTGCCATTTTTTTTTTTTTTTCATCTTTCCAGTTTCCAGGGTTTGATTTTGTCTCGGCCGCATTTCACGCTTGAGGGAGGCGCCGTGCTCTCTGACAAGGCCTTTCTCACCAGGCTGTCCTGAGACCCCCGGCTGGTCTGTCAGAGGATGAAAGAGATGTTACTTTCTGCATTCCTGCAGGCCCTTGGGAGAGACGCTCGTGAGAAGAGAAGCCAAGCTGCTACCAAGGTCTCACTTATTTCACAGAGATCGGAATGCAAAGCAGGCCTCTGGGAAAACCTCTAAACTCGGAAAACTGTCCAGAAGGGCGCGTGGAAAATCTACCGCCTGCTGCACACCGCACTTCTAAAATCATAACAATGTGAATGTATTATGTCCGCATTGCATTACACTAAGAAGATATCTGATGCTGACAATCATCGACTCACTTGGATGGGGCAAGAGGGGTCGTGGATTGCATGGGGGCCCATTGGCCTTAAGCCCTCCCCATACTGCGCATCCGAATGAGTCTCCTGGGTGAGGGGTGGTTGACATCAGGGCTTGGTGGCTCATTTAACTCAATGGAGATGAAAATATTTGTGTATAAGGTGAGGAACGTAGGCTATAGGGAAGTAATGGAAAGCATCTGGTTTGTTTAAAGGGTGAATGAATGTCTTTCAGTGTCGGGTGACACCCTCGTAATAGAATAAGTTGTGAGGTACGGCCTCCTCTGAGGTTTCTGCCAGTGCTTTATTTGCAAATAATTTAGTGCCAGGGCCAACGGTATTTCTCATGGGTTCACTGCAGTTGGTGCAACCCACATGGCGCTTTAAACTTCAGGTTTAAGTCTGAGTTTTATCATTTCTTAAGATAAATAGTTACATGCTCAACTAATGAACTTTACATAAAAATTACACACACAGCGCCACCATGTGGTGGATTCTCGTTAATAGGTGCCAGTGTTTACAAATAAGTGCTGGTGCCGAGCATCGGAAAAAAACAGCACAAATTAAGCACTGGTTTCTGCCTACTTTGTGTGTGGGATGGGAGGAAGGAATAGGCTACTCAATACCATTTGCCTTCTTGGGCTGAGGCAGTTTCATGTAGGCAACAGTGTTTGTTGATGTGGTACCCATCATCCACAGGCTGGACGGACAGAATTCCGCCAGTCACAGTGCTCTCACCTTCTCTCATCAACCACACACAGACTGATCCCTCATCACTGCAGTCGGAATCTTGCACTCCACTTACAAGTCTTGTGTTCTCCCCACCTCCTGAAAGACCATTTCTGTGAGATTCAGTGGCTTCACGCCTATGTGTCTTGGAACCCTCTCCCTTCCACCACATTCAAGGGACAGTGTAGTGGCACCCTCCCCTCCGGCCATATTCAAGGAGCTCAGGATGGCTTCCATCATTCTGACTTTATTTCCTTCTCTCTGCTTCCTCCCTTCAAAGTGCCTTTGCCACACGTAGAACATATCATACCCCTCATGGATGTAGGGGGTATGATGCCCCTCTCCTATCAGTTTCCATGCCCACATGGCTTAGTTCAGGCCAATGGCAAATTCTTGTTCTTCTGCACTGAAGTTTTTTGCATGCTTTCCACACTTCCCGTCTCTGCTCTCCTACACTCCTTTCTCTCCACCTTCCACACCAGCCACCATGCAGTCTCTTCCAACCTGCCCATTGTTGCCCCTCGTGTCTCCTTCCTTGTGATTCTGGGCCAACGCTCATGTCCTTGTACTGCCCGTTGACGTACTGGACCAGAGCCTTCCTTATGAGCTCAGCTGA
This sequence comes from Calotriton arnoldi, assembly GCA_963921515.1. Lineage (NCBI taxonomy): Eukaryota > Metazoa > Chordata > Amphibia > Caudata > Salamandridae > Calotriton > Calotriton arnoldi. The sequence goes on from CAWUFW010001659.1 coordinate 1,188,212, forward strand.
TACATTTGTTTCACCTCTATATGTCTTATGCCGAAGCTACACAGATAGTACTAAGGCTGGATGGCAAGCTAGGTCTTGTTCAATCTAATTTCCATACCTGACTTTCTGAGGTTACAACATGGATGAAGAGAAATGCTTTAAAACTTAGTATAGACTGAACTGAGATCATGCATGCCAGAGGTCCCCCTTCATCTGGCCTGCACTTGGTAGCCACCAAAACTTGCCAGTCCTCCTGCCTTTCCTTAGAGTTTTTAAAACCCAGGGTTTTTCTTTTAGTGCACTCTCTCCTTTGCCATATAAGTAAGCTCTGTTTCTTACAACTACTTCTTCTATATTTGCATGCTTCGGAAGGTCAACTGGTTGGTCCTGGGACTGCTGCCAAACCGTAGTCCAATCCATCATTGTGTCTAAATTGGGTTACAACTCTCTTTACCTTGCTTCAGATTGCTCATAATGCTGGTACATGCCTGATTTTAAATGTTCCTAGGCATGCATCCCTTTCTTTTCACCCGGGCAGTCATCTTGGCTTCTTTGAAAAAGATCCATCTCTAAGGCTGTGTTTTGCCTCAGATCCTTTCACTAGTGTAGGCCAGTTTGTCTCCAGACCACCTTTGCTTCTCTGGGCCAGAAGGATGTATACAATAGGTGCTCTGTTGGTCATCCTCGCAAGGCCCAGGCTAGTGGCTGTTCCTTTTCTGATCTTGCCCTTTCCTAAATTTTGGACCAGAATACATTCACCTTACCAAATCAATCCATTTTTTGTTCTGCCATAAGAAGCTTAAGGTTATGCAGTCTCTTTTTTATGCCAGTGTTTGTTCTTTCAGCTTTAGCAACATGACACCTCTTGGAGTAACCTCACATCTTATAAATCCTCCTTCAATCAATCAGAACTATAGGGGCAGAAGGCAGGGCATTACTTGTGTCTTCCCAGGTGATCAGGTCAGTCTATAGATGCCTTACAAACAACGTTCCCTCTGTATCCAAGAGGACAAATAGTCCAAAGTTGAATGGAACAGAAGATTGTCCTTTTTCATAAATAAGCATCCCTACCATGCAACAAAAGAAGTAGTTACCTACAGCTCAGAAATATACCTGCTGATTCACAAAGCATTTATGTGTACGGGAAGTAGTACTCCAGGAATACTCTTTTACATGCTTGTACATGTTCTTGCCAATCAGTCCCAAAACGTACAACTCCCTATTAGTAAAAGTGCAAAGAGGGCACGGTCCTTTCTATTTGTCCTAATCGCATAGGGCTATTTCCTCAATCTTCCATTTTGTTCCGATTCTAGAACTTTTGGGGCCAATTCACAAAGGCATGTTAGAGTACATAAAGGAGTACTGCAGGAGTACTACTTAGGTACTCCAAGATGTCATTATGAATAATTTCCTCTCACATTCCTGAGGATGCCAGCATCTGTGGCCGACATGATGAGGCAGTAAGCTTCCTGAGACCTTTTGTCACTTTCTTAGCAGGGCCAGCTGTAGTGTTGGCAGCCCTGGGTGTGACAATCTTCCTTGTTGCCCCCTCCCCCCCCAACAATGATTTCCTTCTTCATGGATTCCCTCACTCCCACCCTCCAATGGTGACCCTACTCTCTCCTTAGCCCCTCTCTCATATTCATTTATTTTATAGCGCTACTCATCCCAATGTATGCTGTCAGAGCATATAACATCACAAGCATATTATACAGAGACAATGAGTCATGCAAGGGTGTAAATCAATATATAGAAAATGTCACTTAAGACAATGAGGACTGCAAGGTGTAGTAGTCACATGTCATCAGTGCTGGTAGGCATTATATGTTAAGATTCTTGTTTGGAGAAACGAAGGGGAAAATTAACCAAATTTGTACGATACACAGTCAACAAAGTTGCGTCACTGCACGGTGAAAAGGAGAGCTCACAACAGCAGCATATATATATATAAACATATTCTGCTGTTGCTCTCTCCTCTAGTGCTGGTGTACTTTAGGCTGCCTTTTGCCAATTCACACACCCTTGCACCATAGTGCAAGGGTGTTTTGAGTGATGTCAAGTTTAGGTTTTATACTGGAAGGGTACTCTTCCAGCACACAATGCTATGCTTTGAAAAGTTTAGCACTTTAGCACTATGTATGTGTACCGTGCGGTGAAGCACATATGCAAAGTTGGAAAGGTTTGGAGAAAATAAATCTTCCCTCTAACTTTATGCCTGCCTCAAAGAGGAGTAATTTGTTTATGCCAATCCCTTTCTACCAAAGTCAGTAACTACGGATTAGCATCAAAATCAATGGGTGAATGCATGGGTACATGCATGTCCCACCCATGGTATGCCTCCTTGACATAAAGTATTTATTTATTTATTAAGGAATTTATATAGCGCTAGCCAGACCCCAAGGTATCAGAGCGCTTTACAACACTTTGTAACGAGGAAAACACATAGTATAGCAGTAGTAAACAGGATGCCTCAAGGTGCATTGGAAGTCTTCACGCGTTGTACAACGCTAGAGGCTGGGAAGTCACATAATCTCATAGTAGTGCGCATAGTGGTTCAGGCCGCCCCTCCTTCCGATCGGGGGGATAATAGGAAGGAGTCAGGATAGGAATGAGGTAGAGGTCTTAGTGTCAAAGTGTCAATGTTCCACAGTGTGCGAGCTTGTGAGTTTTGGTGGCAATCTATCCATTTGGGAGAGAACGCTTGAGGAAGAGGTCTTTGAGCTGCCTTTTGAATTTTAGAAAGGAGGGGGTGGTCCTGATATGGACTGGGATGGAGTAGCACATAGTGCTGCTATTTGTTACTTCAGGGCTACTTTTCAAAGCAATAATGTTCTAAACCTATGCCTTTCAATTTGCATGTAGCACTTTGATATCAGTTCATAGTTCAATGTGCTGTACTAGGAGGATTGTTACTTATTAACTCCAAGTAAGAAAAGGATCTCTGTGACAAAAGCAAAAACCCTCAAAGCTATCTACATAAAATACTAATAAGTGATCTGCATATCACACGTTGTGCTTTTTAGCAGGAACTTTAACCCTCGATGCGACTATAGCATGAGTCAAAACTTTGACTCGACAAATTGCAGATCACTCCCTCAAGCACTAAACACCATAGTTAAGATGTTATAAATATCCTGTTGAAAATGCTGTGCACACAAAATCTCTCTGCAGGCTGTTCTTATCTTGATAATGCTTGTCATGCAGAGAGTACCCCCTTCACCTTGGTGCCCGATGGATTGGCACCGGTCACACCGTTCTAAAGCCGGTACTGTTTCTAATTAATGGCCTGCTATATTTTCATACATTGTGGCTTGAAGGCCTGTCAGTTGTGTGCCATGTTAAATGTTTGCACTTTAGCTGGAGCATCTTGATAGTGCCAGGTTACAAAGTGGCCCTGTTACGAACACATCTTGCTCTCCTCTGCTCCTTACAGAGTTGGTCAGTTTTGAGATCTTATCACAGTTTTTACTCTATTAATTTGCCAAATCTATTTGTACCAAGTCAGCTCTCTGACACCATAAAGTGCCATTAACAAACAGGATTTGTAGAGCATGCTAATCACCCCAGAGGGTCCAGGCTGCTTGGGGTTTCAGTCATAAAGCCAGGTCCTGAGTCCCCTTGTCAACTCCTGGTGGGATGGTGAGGTCAGAAGGTGGATGGGGAGGCTGTTCCAGGGTTTCACAGTGAGGTAAAAGAAGGAACGAACTCCACTGTTGCTGCGGCAGAGGTGAGGGGTGTGCTTGAGGGAGAGCAAGGTGGAGTTCAGTGGTGTGGAGGGGAGGTGGAAGCTCAGGCGATGGTTGATGTATGCTGGTCTTTGGTTGTGGAGGACTTTGTAGGCATGCCAGTGGAGTTTCTTCAGGAGGGGGAGTGATGTGGGTCTGTCTGGTAAGGTCAAGGATGAGTCTGTCCGCCGCGTTCTGGATGGTCTGAAGTCTCTTCAGGAGGTTTGATGTGATTCCAAAATAAAGCATGTTGCCATAGTCCAGGCAGCTGGTAACGAGGGCTTGAGTGATGGTTGGTCTGATGGTGACTGGTAGCCATTTGACAATCTATCGAAGCATGCGGAGGTTGAGGAAGCAGGCCAAGGAGACCGTGTTTATCTGGATCTTCATGGTAAGTTTGCTTATCCAAGAAGATGCTGAGGTTCCAGGCTTGATCTGTGGGGGTGGGTCCAAGGTCGACGGACCACCATGAGTCGTCCCACGGTAAGGCAATGTTCCCGAAGATCAGGACTTCTGTCTTGTCTGTGTTGAGTCTGAAGCAGTTGTCTTGCTTCCAGTTGGTGACACTGGTCATGCAGAGGTGGAAATAGGCCTTGGTGGTGGACGGGTATTTGGATAGCGAATGGATGAGCAGGGTGTCTTCCTTGTATGAGATGATGTTCAGTCCATGTTTTCTGAGGATGTTGGCCAGAGGGGTCAGGTACGTGTTAAAAAGGGTAGGGAAATGTTCCCTATAAACAGCAGCAGAGCTAGACTCAAGTTCAGCCCTCACGCGCAGAATGTCATCTGATACATTACACATAAGAATCGTAGTCAAGATGCTACTGTTCCAAACCACAGCTTGTCCTCTGTCTACTTTTAAACATCTCCCTCTTACAAGTAGCGCCAATTGGACCAAGAGCCAACTGGCCATTCTGCCAATCTGGTATTTTCCCTGTGAGCTGCTGGTAAGGGGACTGCTTCAGAGCAATAGGCTGCTATAATCCAACTATGACTCAATGGCCCCATTGTAGGCGCTGCCTCCTGCGGGGCTAGTTTGAACATTTTTGCAAGAGCTAATTTTGGTTTCCAGTCAAGCCTCAATTGGACTATGCTATCTAAGCTGAACCCTAGTGCATTATGATCACACTCTACTTGTTCAGTAACACGGTTTTGACATTGGTGGAGGTGCTGGCATGGACAAAGAGTCAGAGCTGAGGCTTTTAAAAGTGATAAGGTGTCTGCCTATTATAGCCAACAAAAGCAAAAGGAACAAATGCTGAACAATGCAAACATTCACCTCCAGTCACAAAGATCTGGGTTTAATCCATCGTTCTTTTGCTCACCACGCCACCCCAGTTTGGACCTAGCCAAATGGAAATCAGTCTTGACCCTGTTCCTCATGGGAACAGTCCAGCTTGAACTTCCAAGCCAGGTCCTCCATGGACCGGAAACAAGCATCCTGGGACCGGTTGTGGGGCTTCACCCCTCATCAGCCAGACTAGCTTGAATCCAGTGGCGCAGTGAGCACGGAACCCACTTCTGAGCATACCCTTCCCACTTAGGGTGACAAAAGCAAAAGGAACAAATTATGGACGGAATGCTGAACAATGCAAACATTCACCCCCAGTCACAAAGATCTGGATTTTATCTATTGTTCTTTTGCTCACCACGCCACCCCCAGTTTGGACCCAGCCATATGCAAGTCAGTCTTGACCCTGTTCCTCATGGGAACAGTCCAGCCCGAACTGCAAAGCCAGGTCCTCCCTGGAATGGAAACAAGCATCCTGGTACTGGTTTCGGGGTATTACCCCATATCAGCCAGGCTAGCCTGAATCCAAAACCGGTCCCAGGATGCTTGTTTCTGTTCCACCGCATTGTAGTTTGGCGACAATGGAGGACCAACTTATTAAGAAGAGTTAACTAAATAAAGCATGAGAAAAGGCAAATACAGGAGCTTAGTGCAGCTCAGCAGGGTTTTTTTTGCAGTATTATTTCGCTATGTTGTCCCTTTAACTCACATTAATACGATCAGGCCAAATATTTCACTTCATTAGTACCAGTTTAACACCGGCATAGCATTCACCAACAGAAAGGCAACCATGTACCTTCTCCATCCTAAGTGCACTTCAAAATAGCCCTCAACCCGCACTGTTTCAATTCGTAGAATCCCCCAGCTCCAGTAGACTGGGATTGGCATCTCTTTAATGGACCACATTAGCAATAGATCCTGGAGCTGTATTATGCATTGTGATTGTTTGCGCCCGGCGCACCTTTTAAAAGGTGCGCCGGATGCAAACAATCATAATGCGCCCTATTATGATGTATGTGCTGCCCCAGGGCAGCGCATTCATGTGAAAACATGGAGCAGCTGCTCCATGTTTTCACAGTGCAGGCGGCACCCGCCTGCACTTTTACAGGGTAATAGAGATCCCCTTGCAGGCGGGTGCCCCGGGGGCGCTCAAAGCGGGCGCAAACGCCCCTCGCCCCCGGGACACTTATTGTAACACGGACCCTGGACTTTAAAACGCAGGCCCTCATCATGAGCCATTTAGTTACTTGTGATATGAGTGGTGCTTGCTGTTACTGCACATATTGCAATTTAGAGTTTTGTGATCAATGTTGGCAGGTCAAACCTGTTGATATTTATCAGGGGAAAATGCCAACGATTTACTGGAACATGAGCATTTTAGTGCAGTAATCCTCAAAAAATGTGTAATTAGCCGATATTTTTTTGCAAATGATAAGTTCTGTCTCAACAGTTTTGGATTTTATCCTATACAATAAATGTTGCAGTAATTACCGAGATACTTATAATGAGGGCAATAATGTTTGAAAATGTTTGTCTGCAGCAATAACATTTCCCAAATGCCAGCTTTCTGGTAGCATCTTCTGTGTCTTGGTGTAGGGTGAACAGGCAGCATGAACCCAGGTATAGTCCAAAAGTATCTTTCAATCTGGGTACCCTGTTTTGTACATTTCTTCTTCTAATGCTGGGGGAGTTTGTCTCTATCCATGCAGTCCCTACTCTGACTCTTGTTGGAAGGCCTTGTTCCTTCCCATACATCCTGTCCAGTCAATTGGGCATTAAATGGCGTTCAGCGCCCTAGCTGTGCGTCCTGGGAAGGTATTGTGATACATAGTCCTAGGGTCCTCCTGACGACATGACATCGACCCCCTTCTTAGAGAAAGATGACACATCCCCAACATGGCACCATCAAGTACTACAATAATTATAAAAGAAAGGACATAAATGTAACATCAAACAGCACAAGACTGAAGGCCCATTTTCTTTGGGAACTCTGCTTTGTCTTGTTAACAACAACCCAATCATTTATTCATCTGAAGAAGGCAAAATAGTTGAAACATCAGAAAATGGTGACAGTCACATCAAATCAAGTGATCATTGGACATCAGAGGGTGTAAGTTGAATAGATGCATAACCAGGTAGTAGGGTCTGGTTCGGCATGGTTCGTATAAAGTGTACATCTTTGTACGATACTCGATCACTCTTACTTCATGAGATCACCAAACTAGGCTGTTGCATTCTGGCTCCACTGCTGTCCAGAGGGATCTCTTTCTCCCTTCCGACTACTGAACTCTGGGACGTAACGTAATACCTGCAAAATAAGAATAATCACCTCAAATTTTGGAGAGCGTTAAAACAGTACTGGAATCATACGATGCCTACGAGATGGGACACACCTAAGAAAATGGTATGTCGCTTGTGCAACTACACCTTTTGTGCACTACTGTTGCACTAAGTGCTTCAACACTACAATTCGTCTTGAGCATTTGGCCTATCTTTACTCACAACACAAAAAGCTTCATATAAATGCCACACTACAAACCCACGCCCTTTGAACCTTACATTCAGAAAGGCTTCCCAGCTACCCAATCACCATCAAAGTACTATGCAGCCTTGAAAGTGCCACATTAATACTGCAAACAATTCATCGAAATGTCTACTCTGATTGTCACAGTATTAGCACTTTAGGGATCATGTATAGCTCAGTGCTAGGCTTAGGGCCAGGGTAAGAGGCAGAGTCTTTGGACTTTAGGTGAGGCGAAGGTTTGAGGTTAGGTTGAGGGTTAAGGTAAGTGGTGTGGTTAGCAATAGGGTTAGGTTTAGGGTTACATTTAGGTGTAGGTTTAGGATTTGTTTCTGTATTAAGTTTCGAGCTAGGTTGAGGTTAGGATTAAGGGTAGGGCTGGATTAGGTTTATTGTTAGTGTTATTGTCAGGATTGGGGACAGGCTCAGGACTAGGATTTGAATAAGGATTACAGCTAGGCTAAGTGTACGGTTTAGGTTATGGTTAGTGTTATTCTAAGGTCTGAGGTTTAGAGTTAGAGTTACTTTCAGGATTAGGTTTAGATTTGGGTTGAGGGTAGGGCGAGTCATAGGATTATGGTTTGCAATGCAAGGCATAGGGTTAAGGTTTGGATTAGCAGTAGAGTGAGGCATATAGTCAGAGTCACAGCGAGTGTACGGTTTAGGGTAAAGAGAGGAGGTAAGGTTAGGAGCTGCAGAAGACCATGGGTACAACAAGGGGTCATGTTAAAGGTGTGTTTAGGGCTATGGTTGATCTAGATTATATTTGTTGTTTTGTTGTTTATGTGGTGAATAATTACATTATATACACCCATGTTGCTGAAGTAGCAATAGCTCCAGACTAGTGGTTTCTGTAGAGCTGTGGAGATGAGAGTCCCTGGTGCAGTGGCAGTGAGACACACTGCATCTCCCTTTATCATTCTCATGAAGGACACACTTGTCATGAGGCTCCTGACAAGCGCTTAACAGGAGTACAGAGGTTTGCTCCCGAATAGAGTTCCAAACTCTGTTGGTTGATTGGGACCCAATCAACGTGGTACCCCATGACCAAACTGAGACCCTGCTAACAGCTGACTACGTAGTGGGGGGTTCAGGCCCCACCTTGGATACGTCCTGCTGGCTCTCAATACATATCTATTATTAGTAGGCTTGTTATCTACCCATTGTTGTATGTGACGTGTGCATGAATGCTTATGTTTCTGTACATTAGGGTGCCCATGTTATAGTCGACGAGATACATCTGACTCAAACGGTTGAAGGGTGGTCCATAGGTTCCGTGGTAGGCATTGCCTACTGTCTCGTGTCTCCCAGCATGCCCCCTGCACTATTCCTCTCTCCCCCTTTAGGATTCAAGTGCATCTGTCTGATTTAGGAAACATGTACAGTGCATAAGGATGGAAGGACCTTTTGTTGCCAAGGCCCTACACTCAAACCAGTTGCAGTAGGTCTGTCTATGACCTGGCCAGAACATCACCTATGCAAGGCCCTGCTGCACTTCTCTTACATCCTGTGCTTTGTGCCAGTGGAGAGAAGTAGTCAGTACATCAATGCGTACATTCAGAATGACTGTTTCACAGGAAACTGGTTGCCATGGAGATATATTATACTTAAAAATACACTCCATGTTCATTGGTTCTCCACAATCGTTTGGGGGTAACGTTGAATCTAACTGGATAGTCACATTTTGTCCAAATGGCCTGGAAGTAGATATAAGATGCACCTTGCAGCATATCCAGTGTCCACCTTTTACTCATCGACCTCTGCACACCTTTGTGGAGGAGTGCGAGAAACAGAGGCAGAACCCTTGGCTGTCTCACTATTAGGGGTAAGGACTATGCCCCAGGACTGAGAAGGAAACAGCTGCTGCTGCCTCTTGAAGGAATCCAGCATGTGGACTGCCCTGTGCCTATAGGACAAGCCCTGCTCAGCCAGAGTCCGAGCTGCACATTCAGAACATTGCATGAGCCTGCCACGAGCAGGGGACTGCGGCTGCTGTCCATACCTGATCCCCACCTCCTCGGTACCCATCCCCATGAAGCCTGCGTGCTGATGAGGCTTGTGTGTCTGGATCCTGAAACTGTCATGCTGCAGGGATGACCATAGGAGGCCCTTTGTCTGTACTGTGTGTTTTAGGTGAACCTTCCCTGTGATGGATGTGCGGCCCTTGAACCCTGCATTGCTGTATGTCTTTTCTTGCAGTAACCCTGATGACTCTGTGAGGCCTGTGAGCTAGCACCCAACATTCATGTACATAATCTGATGACTCCGTGATGCAAGGGTGCCGGCATCCTGCATCCCTGTGTGACAGGCTCTCAAGTGGCATCAATGCCACCCACATTTCTGTTGCAGATGAATGGCCACCAGAGTGCCCTGATCTGCGTACTTCTATCTGCCCCGGCCACCCACTGACTGCGGCTGCACCTTGAGACGGCTGTTCCACCACCCACTGCAGAGTAGGATGGGTGAAGTAGTGTGGTTCCTTCTCTCAGAACAAGCCTAAAACCATGAAACAAACTGTGCTGTCAGAATGCTGATAGAGCAGACAGTTATGACTGGCTATTAAATTGGATGTGCCCTGCTAATTGTAACCCCTGATGACCAAGCATTCTAAACAGACACCAAGAAGTTGCAGAAGAATAGAAATATTTATTTCAGAAGAATTATTAATTCCATTTAGCTTATTTAAGATATAGAGCACAAGTTCATAATCATGATAAAAGTCATCTTATTACAAAAAATAATACCTGTGTTGCCTATACTAGACTTCCTGCGCCACATCGCCCTCCAAGAGTAAGTGTGTACCACTTTCTTTCCCTCTCAATGTGAAAACCTAAAAAGGAGGCTCTAGATAATCAGTCAGCTTGCAGAAGCACCTGGTTTCTGCGTCTCCAAAGACAGTGGCATTCAATGTAGTTACATATGGCCATGCTATAATATAAAACCCCTTCTAGGAATCCGGGCCGCTTAGAGGAACATAGTCTGCCATCGTCGTGTGAAATTAGCTCCCAGCCAGGCGAAAACTGCTTCTCTAAGACAACCTCGTCTACCCTTTAATAGCTCTGGACCGAGATGGAAAGCGACTTCAGAGAAAGTGTGTTAAGGGTTAACAATACCATCTCAGCACTTGCATTAAGAATTCACTCAGAAAAGCTTCCAGAGCAATTTTGTAAAATCCCAAAGTAGTTAATGATTAAAATAGGCCCAAATGACAAAAAAATGGCTCAGCCACTGCAAAGATGTAGCTCACCCATTCTAGCTTGATGCCCCCTGATCTTGGGCTCCAATGGAAAACAGACTGAACACATATGTCTCCCTATTCTCGCATCCCAGGTTTGGGTCTAGTCCTGCCCATTCACATTTCTCTCATATTTCTTTTCTGATCCTCCTAAGAAAGGAGCCGAGACCCCTGCTATCCTACCTTAGAACTGCGGAACCCTGTGAACTCCTGCAACGGGAATCAGTCCTTCTGCATCTCTCTCCTGCGAAGAGCAGGCAGGTTGTGCACCTGTGGCTGAGAAACGAAATACTGCACCTTTACATATATGAACAAGCACTTATATAATGAGTCTTACAATTTGTCTTCATGTTTGGAAGAAAACACATGCACTGACAAACTGGTAAGTGGTTGCTCAAAGTGCACAGAGAATAAGGACAGAAACTATGTGAAAAAGTGGATTTTGTACACCCATCTAACAACAATTCTGCCTATATCTTCAACTGTTCAACAATCCATTTCTTACGGTATCACTCAGCACTTTATGCTTTAGCAAACTGCAGGCTTCTGAAATCCTGCTGCCCTCACCTATAAGTATAATATAGATCATTTCTTCACATCTGGCCTACCAGTCCGACAGTCTAGGTGTGCCCCAAGATGGCACGATCAAGGGCCTACAAATGTATAGCTTTATTTTCAAAGGCCTCAGCAGATGCAGGAAAAGTTTTGCGGTTTTGTGCAAGGCAAAATTCTGCTTATACTGGCCCCTGGGTCTAAGTTGCCAGATCACCTGCCCAAGAAAGGTGGGAAACCCTGCTGTAGGGAATCATCAGCCAGCTGCCAATGGGATTGTCTTGCTGGCTGCTACTCAGGGTTTGCTCTTGTAATTAACTCCACAGCTTGTGAACTTCGTTCATTTGACAAGTTCAAATGCTCTCTCAGGAAGATTCAAAGTTTGAGAATTATTTACAGGCCACAACTCTACCAAAGTGATTTGGGGGTGTTTGAAGAGTCCAGGGTAATACTTAGAATTTGAAGTTTCAAATAACAGACCCTTTTACAGCAGTGTTGGGATTAAAAAACAGTCAATGGGTCAATGAGGTAGGGTTAATAGTTCACATTTCTTTTTCTCTGTACATGGAAAATAACAATTTAACTATGTAGGACTTCCTTGCTGGAGCATTCCCACAAGGATGCAAGAGGGGTCCAAGCCTGTTCTGACACTTTTACTACAACTTTCTCCTGAGTCTCATACTTTCAGATGCTGCATTGTGTGTGGGAAGGTCATTGTAAATGTTTGTGAATACCAGCAAGGTTAAGAATCTAGCTCGTTACACGCCCTTGTGAACACCCTCTTCCTCACTTTTGTTACATATCACTGCGCAAGAATGAATTTACTTTTAGAAGTCAAACCATCTGCCCAGGCAAAAATCCACAGTTCCCGGATTTGCAAATCCGGATCCATATTTTATACGCACTGTTTCCTTCTCTTCCACACTTGTTATATTTTCTCACAAAAAATCCCAGTATTCTATTTGAAAAAAAAATATATTTTTATTAACCATGAAACAAGCTTCAGATAGACATCATATAATAATGTACATTTCCGTGGACTCACAGTATTACGAATACCCTTACCGGATCATGCATGCTTCCTGCCTGCTCAGTGCTGCGACAAATACGATCCAGGGAGGTACTACCCTCATATTCTCCTTGGAAATCTTTGGGACATTCCTCATGGCACTGTCCATTGGCCTCTATATCTTGCCCATGCACCCCATGTCTTTTCCCATTTGCGTGGGCAGCCCCTGCTCTGATTGATCGAGTATTCCGCCCTATGGCACCAATCCATATCCCTCTTCCAGGATTCCAGTGAAGGGGCCTCTCCTGCCCCCCACGCCCGGGCAATGTTCCGCTTGGCCACTTCCCCTGCCAAGGCCAGCCAGGTCTTGGCCCACTGTGGCCATGGAGTCTCTCCCATTACTCCTAAAATATGCCATCTCGGCTCTGTCGGGACCGCCTCCCCCACCACTGTTGTCATTACTCGGGCCAGATTCTCCCAGTACACCTGAATTTTGGGGCAGGACCATAATATGTGAAAAAATGACTGGTATTCTATTTTGAGCGATTTGTATACAGACAAAGAAGTGTTTCCCTGTATATATTTTCAAAAAGGGGAAAATACAAAAAGCAAAGAATTAGAAATTAAAGCATTTGCTTGAACAGGGAGAGGCCAAGACAAAGGAGGAGCGGGTGGAAGGGGTAGAAATGAGGAGAGAGGACGCTGTATGGGAGAGAGCAAGGAAACACATGCACTCTCATGAAGTGCTTAGTGAAAAAGAAGTAGTTTGCTAAATGTGGACCGCTACAACTCAGCCAGTCAAGAGGATGGTGAAGAGGCTATGCTGCAGGGGCGGGACAAAGACAGGAAGAGGAATGCACGCCATAGAATTAGAAGCCAGCAAATGAGATTGACTGAAGCCATGCAATGGTAAGTGGCTTTAGGTTCTTGGTATTGCCCACAAGAAGCTTTTGCCTACAGACATCTAAAAGCTGTGCATCAGGTGGGAACTAAAAATAGGATCATGTTTCCTTGAATTAACTGCAGATGTGCTTGTATCACCAATAGAATTTGTTCCTAAAGAGTGTATTCCAATCAATATGGCTGTTTATAGAGCTAAAACCTGACTGCCATCTACGGCCCCATTCAAAGTGACCCCAGGAGTCCCAGGCCCATCGGGATCATGAGATGCTGTATTTCTCTTAGAGTTTTCGGCTGCTCGAAGCAAGTGAGGTCTCTGGATGAAATACTGGGCAAGAAACTGAGAGAAGGGGTGCAGAAACACTGGCTCACGAAGGCTGCTCTACAAAATCCGATAAGTGGGAATATTTGCCCCTGGTGCCATAACTCAAGTGATGGAGTGGGACACACCAGGCAGAATCCCCTCCCCCACTCAGAATGAAGCACACATGTCAATGCCCACATATCGGGTAAATAAGAGATATACTGGCTGCAACTTTATTTCCTAACAGTACACAAATAAATATAGACAAATACAGACAGGAGCATAAAGTAAAGGGTGCTAAAAAAGAAATACCATAAACCGAGGGGCCCAATTCGGAGTCACCAGTGCCCACAGACCCTGCCTTATGAATATCTCGGTTTTCCACACATTGCAGTCCTGACAGCCGACCGAGCTCTCTTCCACTCCCCAGTCCAAACGCGCTCAGTGGTTCTGTCCGTTTGTTATCACTGGGCTCGGAAGGGCCCTCGGTGTTTGGGTAAACAGACATAATATCGAAACAAAAATATCGAATGGACACAATATCGAGTCCAAAATATAGAATGGACATAATATCGAATGGACATAATATAGTCGTTAAAAATATCGAAATTAAGGTAAGTAATATCGATTGTTAAAATATCGAAGTACATAATATAGGCATTAAAAATATCGAATTTTTAATAATATCGAATTTTTCTAAGTGTATTGTATGTTAGTATATGTGTTAAAAGTGTATATTAGTTGTTGTTATGTATGTTTAATTTTTTAAAAGCAATGAATTTTATGTTATTTAATTTTTGCGTAATTTAATTCCGTAGCGGGTAGTGGGTTTATAGGGGAATAGGGTGGGAAGTAATTTAATTGAAATTAAGTACATATTAATAAATATTAATTGGTATTGATAATTACTTCATTGTTAATTAATTATTAATTGGTAATTACATTTTAATAATTGGTAATTTTTTTTAATTCATTAATTGGTAATTATGTTAATTATATTAATTAAATAGTTGTAGCGGGATGTGGGTTTATAGGGAAATAGGGTGGGAAGTAATTTAATTGAAATTAAGTACATATTAATACATATTAATTGGTATTGATAATTACTTCATTGTTAATTAACTATTAATTGGTAATTACATTTTAATAATTGGTAATTTTTTTTTTTAATTCATTAATTGGTAATTATGTTAATTATATTAATTAAATAGTTGTAGCGGGATGTGGGTTTATAGGGGAATAGGGTGGGAAGTAATTTAATTGAAATTAAGTACATATTAATTAATATTAATTGGTATTGATAATTAATTTATTGTTAATTAATTATTAATTGGGAATTACATTTTATTAATTGGTAATAATTTTTTTAAATTTATTTATTGGTAATTATGTTATTTCTATTAATTAAATAGTTGTAGTGGGATGTGGGTTTATAGGGGAATGTGGGGGAAGTAATTTAATTGTAATTAGTTAATTATAGAAAATATTTTTTTGTATTGATACTTAATTTACTGGTAATTAAATATTAATTGGTATTTATTTAAATATTTATACAAATCTGGTAATGATTATTAATTGGTTGTTAATGATTTATTAATAGGTAATTAATTTTTAATAAATCATATGTATTGTATTTATAATAAACTAATTATTAAAGATTTTATAATTGGTAATTAGTGTTATTAATAATATTTATTAGTATTGATAATTAATTATTTTTTAGTAAAATATTAAAATATTACTTTCCCTACTGTTGCACTCTCTGGAGTGGGAATAGTAATTATTACCCCTACGCTATCCAACGCTTTCCCTACTGTTGCACTCACTGGAGTGGGAATAGTAATTTTTACCCCTACGCTATCCAACTCTTTCCCTACTGTTGCACTCTCTGGAGTTGGAATAGTAATTATTACCCCTACGCTATCCAACGCTTTCCCTACTGTTGCACTCACTGGAGTGGGAATAGTAATTTTTACCCCTATGCTATCCAACTCTTTCCCTAATGTTGCACTCTCTGGAGTGGGAATAGTAATTATTACCCCTACGCTATCCAACGCTTTCCCCACTGTTGCACTCACTGGAGTGGGAATAGTAATTTTTACCCCTACGCTATCCAACTCTTTCCCTACTGTTGCACTCTCTGGAGTGGGAATAGTAATTATTACCCTTACGCTATCCAACGCTTTCCCTACTGTTGCACTCTCTGGAGTGGGAATAGTCATTTTTACCCCTACGCTATCCAACGCTTTCCCTACTGTTGCACTGTCTGGAGTGGGAATTGTAATTTTTACCCTCCCGCTATCCAACGCTTTCCCTACTGTTGCACTCTCTGGAGTGGGAATAGTAATTTTGACCCCTACGCTATCCAATGTTTTCCCTACTGTTGCACTTTCTGGAGTGGGAATAGTAATTTTACCCTCCCGCTATCCAACGTTTTCCCTACTGTTGCACTTACTGGAGTGGGAATAGTAATTTTTACCCTCCCGCTATCCAACGCTTTCCCTACTGTTGCACTGACTGAAGTGGTAATAGTACATTTTACCGTCCCGCTATCCTACGCTAAAAATATTGAATATTTTTTATAAATATTACGTTAATATATTTATGTATTAAAAAATTAAAATGTATGTTTATTTTTTTAAGTTACATTAATTATTTATTAATTTTAAAGTTATTTAAGTGTTTTTAAGTATGTTTTAGTTAATTATATATATTATTTCATTAATTTTACATTACTTTTCATACATTTAAAAAATTCGATATTTTGACTGACTATATTTTTTACAACTATATTTTGGAGTCGATATTTTTGTACTTACCTGTTTGTAGATAGGGAGTCGATATTTTGGCATTCAATATTTTTACTTCGATATTGTTGTAGGTCGATATTCTTGTTATCGATATTCTGTCTGTGATCCCGGTGTTTGCACAGGGAGGTGATGTGATATATAGCGCTGGATGCCCCGGCTGTAATGCCAGCCACGGACACTCGAAAATCAATGTGATCAACACATCCTGTTATTAGGAAGAAACTCCTGCCATAATATGTCATGTCCAACCCTCCGGTTCCATCCGCCAGCCTCTCTATCACTTCAAGGATGCAGAATCAAAAATAGAATTGTTACTAATATTGACAATGATCACAGACCTGCCTGAAATTGAGATTGTGGGGCAGGTTATCAGTAACCTGGAGACAGTGGCTGAAAATGAGTTCCTTCTAAGTTTTTGATAATTTATTTATTGGTATTTTGCATTATTAACCAAGCAACAGTGACACGTTCTATACACACACTCACCATTTACGACGCAGCTGATTATAGCATTTCCAGATCCATAAATATGCAGGTCATAGCTGCATTAACACACATTTTAATAATATGTTCATACCAGAAAGGGGTATCCATGCGCCCAGATTTTCCCATGTTTCTGAGGCAGCCACGCGCCCAGTATATTGATTTTTCCATAATGGCGCATCTGCTCATTCCTGCAGCCATGCCCTCATTGGCGGGACCATGGGGATGTGCAGGGTTTGGCAATGTCATGCTTGGCAAACAGAAGCCAAAGACCAATTAATATCCTGCGCTCCTAGGGAAGCCCTCCTCTTAAATGTCTCCCAAAAGGACCACCTTGTGGGACAATGTGACTGGAATGTGTAATAGCTCAATCCAGATTAGTTCTATCCTGGTCCAATATTCCTGTATTAATGGACATGACCGTGTAACATGAAAAAATGCACTTTCTCAGCCCAACATCTAAATCAGTGAGGAGAGGGGAGCCACCATATTCACTAAAGTTGTAGGCGTAAATAGTAGGTTCTGTGCACATTGTTAAATTTGATGGGATGAACCTTAGTCGGCACCGCGAACATATTCGGAGCTGTTTTTGTCTCTCTTTCCAGTAGTTTTCCTCCAGGGGACAACTACCCGCTTCCCTGCTGCTATTATATCTCTTTACTTGGTCAAGAGTGTTTTTTATTAGGCATTTGAATATTTGCAATATCTTCTTTCCTTCTAGTGGGGATATAATTATGTTAGCCTCTACTGGTCTGAATACGGCACGTTTTCTAAGGCTAGTCTTTGATCTTTCAACACAGTCTCAGTTGTAAATATTGGAAGAACTGGGTTCTGTGTATTTTAGATGGTCAAGCTATGTGAAGAAAGAATTTATTGGGATTCTTCTCCCAGATGATTCTTCTCTCACATCTCCCACCCTCGAGATACCTCTGTTTTCTCAAATTGAGAATCCTTTCAATTTGTTAGCCTGTTGACGCCATGTCCTGTGCCAGAGGAGGTCTCTTGTCTAATCCATCCCACACAGTTAAGCGATTTGCTCCAGCAATTTTGTGGCCTGGGAAAGGGATACTAATATGGGCCCCCGTGTAATACCTGCATCACCACAGGCTCCATAAGCTCCGGCAGCTTCACCTGCATCGCTGGGTTATCTCAACATCGAACCAGCTAGCCGTTAAAGACAGATAGCTGGGCAGCCCAATGGTGTTAGCGTGAGTCTGCCATTCCAAGACCACTAGCATTCTATTATACTATGAATCAACGCATTTATCAGTCTACTCTTTAAGTCTATTGGCTATGAAAATGTACGAGAATATTCTCTTATGTTCTGGAAGAAACTCCGCAGAATCTCATAAGGGTAGGTTTGGAGAATATACAATAGTCTGGGCAGTGTGACCTTCAAAAATAGGACCACTTTACCCACCATTGACATTAGCAATGAGTTCCCGAGGAGTCATTCAGATAAGTCGCCCTAAGCAGTGGCGCAAGATTCAGTTCCCAGGCTAAATTGGAGTCACCTGTGACATACATCACAAGACACTTAAAACTTTTTGGCACTGCCATCAGACCAGACTGCCAGTTTTTTAACAGGTCGCCCCCCTGTAGTGGGTGGCGAAGAGTTCTAGTGAAGAGGATCACACTTACGCCTCTTCCCCTCCATCCCCCTGCTGTTGCTAGGGATTTGGGGAGAGGTGACAATAACAAAATATGAGGTCCTGTTTTACAAAGTAGCTCTAGTGGTGGTCAGCCAAGATATTATACAATCCTGGGAGTGCCGCTACACCTTCCAATGTGGTGGGATGGATTACCAACATGGATTGGGGCATGCAGGCGGAGGCCACAATTTACAAAGTGAGAGGGTGTCTTCTCAAATTTGATAACATTTAGGCCAACTGGTGAGAATGGATAGAGGAGGACTGATGACGGAAACAGTAATGAGGGGAATGCTGGCCACTAGGGATGATTTTCAGAGTAAAGAGGGAGGGAGTACCATAGGCCAACTTGAAGAGGATTAGGGTCTGGAGCGGAACGTGGACACTCACACTGTATTAAGTAAGAAATTCACCAGACTAATAACATGCTGTGTAAAATGATGTGTCTGGTATGGAGATGCTGGCAGGTTGTGATTTGTTATAGAGTGCCTATAATCGCTGAAATGTTAATAAAAAGATTTTCAATAAAAGAAGAGTTCTGGTGGTTGAATGAGAAGAGTTCATTCTAAAACTAACACTTGGGGATAGCATGAGTGACCATAGAGTCAGCATCAGGAGTGACAACAGAGGTTATATCTGAAGTGAACATAGACTCTGCATCAGGCAGTAGCGGCTGGTGTGGGGTCAGAGTGGTTGGGCAGGAGGAGGACGGGGAGGTGGGGAGGAGGGGGTTAAAACAGACAACACCCAATAAAAAAACAAAAAATACAAGGAACTTACCTGCCGCCCGACGCTCATTTTTGTGTCCTCGCTGCCGCAGGCTCTGGATGCGGTCTCTTTCCTCCTGGCTCTCCTCGGCTGACTCAGGCAGAAAGGGAAGGACTTCCGCCCGAGGACAACACGAAACCAGCCAATCCTGGAGCTGCACTGTACCTCCAGGATTGGCTGGAGCAGGTTAACACAGCGCTCATTTTGAGGCTGGAGGCCTGCGGCTGCAATCCCTCGGCTGTTTCTCAGCCTTGGGATTGCAGGCTCTGAAGTGCGCTGGGTCAGATTGGTCGGCTGTAGGTAGCCGGCCAATCTGACCTGCACACTGGCAGGGGGCTGCATTACTAGTGAAATCGCACTGATCAGCCACGCCCCCTGCCATCACGCTGTAATAGCGCTAGCCTTAAACACATTAATAAAATGGTATTCCTTACCATTTTATTAATGTGTGTGCCTGCTGCGCTGGCAGCAGGGGGAGCGACGCTCCTCCACCATAATGGAGGAGCCGCCGCTGGCATGGGAGTGACCATAGAGCCTTCATTCAGAGTGGCCATGCAGCCTGCATCATCAGTGACCATAGAACTTATATCAGGAGCGGCTGTGGTACCTTCATCAAGACTGACCATAAAGCATATATCAGGAGTGACCATGGAATCTGCATCAGCAGTGACCACTGTATTTATATCAAAAGTGACCCTAGAGCTTGTCTCAGGAGTGACCATAAAGGTTGTACCAGAAGTCAATGTAGACTTTGCATCAGGAGTGAATGACCGTACAGCATACATTACCAGTAAGTATAAAGCTAAATGAGAAGTGACACTGACTGACCCTGCATCAGGAGTGAGCATATCACTTATATCAGGACTGACCCTGGAACCTGTATAAGTAGTGACCAAAGAGCCAATATTAGGAGAGAGTGGCCATAGAGCTTCCATCAGGAGTGAACATATAACCTGCATCAGGAGCGGCCATAGGCTTTACATCAGGAGTGAGCATGTGTGTTCTGGTGTAGTTCCTCTGTTCCAAGCTGACAGGCAGTGGTTAGCTGCTGTCACCTGTAGAAGGGAGTAGGGAGTCATGAGGGGTTGGGTCTTGTGTGCATTCGTGGTGTGGTTTGCACATGGGAGAGGGACTCACCTAGTATGAGACTGCTCCTGTATCTGTGTCTTTGCATCTTCTGAAGATCCTATTGCCATCCAAGATTGAAGAAAGCATCTGGAGTATATTCTAAACGGTAAGTGGTCATTGATTTGGGGATGCCTGCTTTCTTTTGATGATTTCAGAATGCTAAAAGATATGAAAAAAAATCATTCTAGTCTGATTGGTGCGGCCGTAACGTTTACTGTGTTATTCCGTTGCTAACCCTTTGCTGCAAGAAGCTCAAAGCTAGGCGACTTTACAAAGTTCTCGTTTCACGTGTTTTCTGAATTGTATGTGGTTGTATTCAGCTCTCAGTCTTGGTTTTAGGGTGTTCCATTTTCTAGGGCCCCGGCCCCAAGGATTTTCCTCTGTGCTTGAGCAGTTTGAAGGAGCATTGGGTGGTGAGGTGCACAGTTTACAAATGAAGGTTCCTAGTTATTGAGCAGTGTGGTGCTAACTAGTGATCATATTTCGAGCTTTCCCTTTAGACTTGTTGACAGAGAAGAGGACCTTAAACATACTGTGGGAGCCAGGGAACAGATAACATTACAGTAATCAAGCTTATCCATCACAGCGCGCTCCTTCAGCCCCACTCGGTGATCAGTCTGTGGAGAGGAAGAATTTTTCTGATGACAAAAATTTGCACGTGAACCCCCTGGACCACTGCATTGATTTGGGTTAAAAAGGAGAGCTCAACATCAAAGCTGTATGAACATTTTCTGAAGTTGTTGGAGGTATTGCAAGGTCTTGGGGTCCTGGCTCTTTGACAGACCCCCTCCTTGATGGACTGGAACCTGCACCCCCCCCCCCCAGCGCCTTGAGACCCTCACGGGTGAGTAGTCGCATTTTAACAAACTGATTGATTGATTGATTGGGGTCGCAACAAAGAGCAGAGGGTCAGGTTCAGAGTTTTAGCTTAATTCCTGCAGATAAAACGATCTTTTATCCAACGGACAATATGTCTAAGCATGTTGTGATGTTCGGCTCGATTTCTGGGTTGTTCTCTACTTGAAGTGGATTTATATTAGAAAATTTAAATTCACTTGCCATATCTCTAGACACTGTACTGGAGGGCATATGTTGTAGATGTTGAAGAGCAAGCAGGAGAGTTGTGATCTCTGAGGAACACTGCATGAATCCAGTCTCGAAGATGATGCCGCTGAGCCAATAGTTATTTGCGGTTTGACTGGAAAGAAATAATTGGATCCAAACCACTGTAGTTCCAGCAGTGCCTGATCAATTTTCCATCCTATGCGGAAAGGTTTCCGTGGCCCACAACTTCAAATGCAGCAGAATGGACATACTGCATTAGGGCAGTTTTTACTTCATCCAAGAAGAGGTGTAGGGCTTTGTGTTTGTTGGTTAGTATGGATTCTGTGTCCCTAGCGGGTCCTCCACTACTCCTGGAGGTTGTGGTTATGTGAGCATTAACACTCATTATACAGATCTCACTAGAAGCACTGACACTAGTATTAATGCCATCATATTCTTCCTCTGACTGGCACAGCCCTGTGTCCTGATGAAGTCTCCATTATATTAGAGATATGGGCCCAAACGTTGTTTAAATTAAGGACTATTCAATGTAAGCTAAATTGCTATAAATTAAATCTGAATATTGTATAGTGACAGCGCAAATGAATGACTGTCATCTCATGTCATGTTGTACCTGTTAAATAAGTTAGATAACTGTGTATAATAAGAAAGTGTGTTCTGTATACATTGTTACTCCATCTATATATTTTAAGGAACCATACTTTTTAAATATACTTATATAAAATATAAAAAGAAATAACAAGGGGTAGTCGTTTTAATTCTTAGACATAGGTTCTGGATATCTCGTGAATGCCTGTGTGGGACTATTACTTATAAAAGATTTAATCCAGGAAGAAACCCCCATTTCTGGGTCACACATATTTTACTGTTTACTTTATGGATTTCACTGGGTACTTTTTGTCACAATTGAGCCTTGATTTCTGTTTTTTCATTGACATAAATCTTGTAGTACCTTCCATTTGGGAATAAAGGTATATGGTGCCTAAAAATGCACATGCATTCTAATAGGTTTTTCTAGTACTTCCAAAGTGCGGAGCAATACTTCATCGCTAATATTGACCCTTCTTGTTTTCTTTGTCTGCCCCCCCCCCTCCACTAGGCTTCCAATTGCACCCGAGAAGATGAATGTTCTTTGGCAGGAATGATCTTGATTGTTTTGACAAACGTCCTCGCTCCCTCCATTAATATGTGCACCTACTTACCTGTGATGCCAGCATCCTTCAGGGAAATATTTTGATATGCGCTCAGCTAAAGCATTGAACATGATTACTGTGCGGTTTCTGCTCAGTTCATCAGTCCCGTTCAATGATCTGCATACTGCACCCAGCGTCCTAAATAAGGTTCAGAGGTTTTACACAATCTTAATATTAATAATAAACAAATTTATAAAGAACGTGGTTACGCCTGCCGGCGTGTCCCAGCGCTCAGAGAGAAAGGCCAGGGGAAACAACAACTTGAAGTCAACCCTATCAGTGGCCACAGAATCAACAGAAGCCCACCCTGACCTGTTATAGCCCCTGTAGACATGTCCTTGATCAGATTGGAACAACCAAGTTTTAAGCCTCTTACGGAACAGTTCTGACGGTTGCATCCTCAGATGGAGAGGTAGGGAATTCCAAGCTTTTGCTGCTAGAATAGCAAAAGAGCGGCCACCCAACCTGGCTTTCCTCACCCATGGGACTGCTGCCAGATTGGTGCCTGAAGATCTAAGACTGTGACTTGATTGGTAGCTAATCATCAAAGAGGTCAGATATCGTGGACCACTATCATTCAAAGTTCTATGGCAAGAGCCCAGGGCCTTGAATAAAATTCTCTCGTTGGGTGCCAAACAATGTAGGGTGACCAAAGCTGGACCCGCAGGAGCATGTCGCGGAAGATTTAACACTAAGGAGGCAGCAGCATTTTGTACTCTCTGTAATATCTGCAGTCTCCCTTTTGTAGCCCCTAGATGTAGGACATTGCAGTAGTCTAACTGCGAGGCGACTGAGCTTGATTGTGTACTGGACTTGCAAGTCGAACATATAATGAGGTTCCATTACCACATTGCCTTGGCATGAAACAATGCACTGTACGCATATATTGCATAGAGTGGGTGGACCCATCCCTCCATTGGTTCTATATCTACATTGGACACATGTTATTTTCGGGCCATGCAGTGCAGTCAGTTGGATTTCTATCTTTTTGACACACAGTAATGCCTGTTTTTTGGCCCCTAAGTGGCTCTTGAAGTAGGGATCTACACTTCTTCCAGTGCATTTGGGGATCCTGTGGGGTCTAGAGGAGAACACGAAGAACCACCCCATTGTGCATTTCCTCCATTCAGTACTACTACCGCTTCTTTGCAGCTGTCTTTAACCACTTGGTAGGATGACAAATTATGTGAGCTAGGGAGACTAGGTCAAAATGAGAGGAATATCCCAGAACAGTTCAATAAGAAATCTAAATGCTTCGAAAAGTAGAAACGAGACTTTAAGATTAACGGTCAATTGTAAACATAGTTTTCATCATGTAATCTCAATCTTGTTACACTTCCTATGCCTAGCACTAGTAGGCGACACACCTCATCCTTTTCAAGAGTTGGTACAAGTTCCCTTTATGTTGCGGTATTTTACTGCACAACCAACTGTTCCCCAGCTTCCTCCCCTTCACAATGATGGAGATGGCAATCTTGGTGTACACGGATTGGTACCGACCATGGTGATTCGCAAGCACCAGATTCTGTTGTGCCTGATCTATCGTTTTTGCAACAGAACTCTTCGCAAGGTACCAAGTGCATCTCCTCGATTGGTTAGGAGATCCTGTACTGGAGCTGGGCTGCAACCTTGCTTCAAAGGAATTTGTGGGGCTGTGTACGGTGTCCCCTCTATGAGATGGAGATGGAGAAAATACTAAGAAACAACATGATCCTCCCTACGGAAACAATTACATTGACTCATTCTTGAGATATCCTGCTTATTATTTCCAGGTACCCTTTGCATAAGTCCGAACAATTCAAATGTATTTCTTCTTCGTGGGGATATATTGCCGTAATATGTAGCAGAGAAAGGCCACTCTGCTACATAGCCTGCTTCATAACATCATTTTATTCATGTGTGATAATAAAAATGCATCCTAATGCGTTCTGCCCTATTAAAATCATATTTGTTTTATTACACATGTTTGGCACACAGTATAAAAACGTAAGAAAAAGTATACATGTATATTTTCAATTCGAGCTTGAATTACTATGACGAGGCTGAAAGTTATTTAAGCAGTTTATATGATTTGTCTGCTGGTATTCCTCCACAGCACAAGTATTACTCATTTCATTTTCTTTCCTTCATTGTTTGCTTCAAATAATGTTGATGCGTTTTGGCCGCTTTAGCCATTTGATAGGCCTCTTCAGGACAAAGATAAGAGCTTTAAAAGTCAAACCTAACGTGTCACCTACTTAAACATCTCCTATGGTGGGAAACTATTCTGTGCCCGTCACATGGTGGACTTCATGATTCTAATAACAGAATTGCATTATATAATTCCAAGGTCAGCTTGCAAGATATTTAGCAACACATTTGGTTCTTAGATTGCATGATTGTCCCATGTTATTAATTGTCAATAAAGATTTTGACTCCACGTGATTACTTCATGAATTCATTTGCATTCCAATTTTTTTACATAAGCTCAACATCACAGGGAAGGAATTTGTGGTACTGTGTGTGACACAACCAATGACATAACAATGAAGACGCCAATATTGATGCTTCATTGCTTGCTTCTCATAAGATACCTTAGGTTCATACCAGCATTCAAAATCAGATAATGCTCCTTATAGAAGCCCCTGTCCCTTAGGCAGACAGGGATCACAATGCCACAACAAGGTGCACACAACGAGGAGAGCATGCAGTGGTCTGTGGCATCACTATCTGCTCCTCATGATGTCCACAGCCTGCACAAGTAGAGTGTAAGCTTTCATGCTTTCCAGGCTTTGTGGCAGCAGAAAGAGTCACAAAATATTAATGCTGTAGGAAAACGTTCACTTTTCCCATGCACTGTGCAAGGGGTCACATTGTATGCTTTGTGATTCGTAATTGTAATTATGATTTGCAAAGCACATTTGTGAATTGCATTTGCAAAGTCATTTGCACTGACTCTACGTCTGCCAAGATTTATGAGAATCAGCCAAAGATCTAAACACTCTGCACTTGCATCCTGGAGCCGGAAGAGTCTTCTTCAAGGCCCTTAGTGTCACCTACCGCCCATTAGATGGAGTTGGGTCTTCATCCCACCCAACAGATCTGATAGAGTGCAAATTGCTCTGGCGTTTGTAGGGTGCATCATAATTAGGGCTCCCGGTTTTATGGTATTTATTTTTTTGCCATTTCCGTCTGTATTTATCCATATTTATGTTTTGCTCATTTTATCTGTATTTATCCATATTTATTTTGGGTTTTGTGGAAAAAGTAAGCTGAAATTAGTATTTTCCACATTTATTTAACCTATAAACATGCACTCATGTTTGAATGTCTGCCAGGTTTCAGTGCTGTGAACACCCGCAGAAGATAAATCAATGCACTTATATGAAAGTATGCACATTTCAGTTTCAACCTTGTGCAGATCTACTGCTGTTAAAGCCTCTTTACTAAAATTACTTTCTTTTTTAACCCCCTTATCTATCAATCCACACATTAATTGGCCTGACAGTCATGGTAGACAGCATTTAGAATTACTTAAAAAGCAACCCAATTTCCATTTTTATCCACATTTAAAAATAAATACAGACAAGAAAATGAATGTTTTCTGTCTGTATTTATCTGTAAAAATCAGTAAAAAAGGAAAACAGGGAGCCTTAATCATAATCATGGGTAGTCCGCACCTGCATGTAATCTTTTATCATGTTAACAATTGTGTCATTAGGATGTGTACTGTAATAACGTATAATGCGAAGTGATAGAGATATTTTTGTATAACGTGGAGAATCTGCATTACTGTTACGTACAGTTAGACTAAAATCTTGATGCGAAGAATGCTGCAGGTGACTAATGAACATTATAATTCGTATGCTTATGTAACGCATTGATTTAAACGTGCTCGGTATCAATAATTATGTATACGCGTGTTTATGAATTACGTGTTGTTTATTATGTTGGCCGAATTCGGTCGGCCTAATGTATATTTCTCCCTGTCGCTCTATAGTTGGATTTGCTAGTAGAATTCCTGTATATGCAGAATTTGTTCTTTCTCACGTTTCTGTTGCAGGTGGAGAAACGCAACTTTGTTAGCTAGAATAATGTCTTTGTTTTAGGAGTTAGGCTTAGGGAGGAGAAGATACATTGAACGGCGATGCTGATAATGTGGGATGATGTTCTTTCTCACCGGCGAGAGCCTGGGAATCAAGGTCATCGAGCCAAGGCCTGGGAGCATTGTTGCCGCATGGAAAGTTACCTACAGGAGGTGTCTGGCGTGGATGGGGTGATGCAGCACTGCCCTCTTTGCATTCGATTCTTGTATTGGGGTTAGGGACAGAGTCCATGGACTTCTGCCTTGACTTGAGAAGAGAGAGCATCTTAGAATGAATGAGCTCTGTAGTTTTATGCTACCTGACCCATTGAACGTGAATGGTCTTCTTAGGAAGCCTTCACGAGCTGACACCTTTTGAGAACTTGCCTTGGGAAATGCTGAGTAGGGATGTCACATTAGTGATAGTGTAGGGATAGACTAATGCTCTTTACCTACGAACCTCCAATGAGGGGGACACTGGATGTCGGGGTGATAATCTTTTGCGTCTTGATTCTCGAATTATTTTGTGCCTGCTACATCGTCTTAACTTTACCCGTAGATTTGGTTTTGTATTAGTTCCAATGTATTTCTACACCCTCATTTTGAGGTGCTTGTATGTCTAGCTGTTCTTGGCTTTGTAATAAACTAACTAAACTAATTTATAGTCTGTGATTCTACTGAGTCATGGGTCATGGGAATCTGTAATGTGTAATTGGCTAACTATAATTTTCACCCCTCCACACTTCCAAGCAGACAAAAAGAACCATCGGCTAGGGGTTCCAGAATAAATCTAGAACATGGAACCCAGCTCCTTCCAGTTGGTAGCTGCGTAGGGGGGCTGGAGGCCTGTCACTACTACCACCCTTACCCAGGGGGTGCCAGATGCCTACCACTACTACCACCTCTACCCATGGGGGGCTGGATGCCTGTCACTACTACCACCCTTACCCAGGGGGTGCCAGATGCCTACCACTACTACCACCCTTACCCAGGGGGTGCCAGATGCCTACCACTACTACCACCCTTACCCAGGGGGTGCCAGATGCCTACCACTACTACCACCTCTACCCATGGGGGGCTGGATGCCTGTCACTACTACCACCCTTACCCAGGGGGTGCCAGATGCCTGTCACTACTACCACCTCTACCCATGGGGGGCTGGATGCCTGTCACTACTACCACCTCTACCCAGGGGTGCCAGATGCCTGTCACTACTACCACCTCTACCCATGGGGGCTGGATGCCTGTCACTACTACCACCCTTACCCAGGGGGTGCCAGATGCCTGTCACTACTACCACCTCTACCCATGGGGGCTGGATGCCTACCACTACTACCACCCTTACCCAGGGGGTGCCAGATGCCTACCACTACTACCACCCTTACCCAGGGGGTGCCAGATGCCTGTCACTACTACCACCTCTACCCATGGGGGGCTGGATGCCTGTCACTACTACCACCCTTACCCAGGGGGTGCCAGATGCCTGTCACTACTACCACCTCTACCCATGGGGGCTGGATGCCTACCACTACTACCACCCTTACCCAGGGGGTGCCAGATGCCTACCACTACTACCACCTCTACCCATGGGGGCTGGATGCCTACCACTACTACCACCCTTACCCAGGGGTGCCAAATGCCTACCACTACTACCACCCTTACCCAGGGGGTGCCAGATGCCTACCACTACTACCACCTCTACCCATGGGGGCTGGATGCCTGTCACTACTACCACCCTTACCCAGGGGGTGCCAGATGCCTACCACCAACACCACCCCCACTCATAGGATGGACAATGCATGACACAACCAGCACACCACAACCTAGGGAATGCAAGAAAAATACATCCCCCAACACCATGACAAGCGTGTGTAGACTGTGTCAAATGCCTACAACACTGAACATGACTTTGAACATACAATGTGACCCCCTATCACATGTGCCACACATATATGTGTGTGGCCCCCACAATGCAAGCAGGCCATGACCATTGTGGCAATGGGGTCCAAAACCCCATCATCACAGTGACCAAAATGTTAGTGTGGGGTCCATAGCTGAAGCACATTCAGAACATTGTGGCAATGGGGTCTAAACCCCCATCATCACAGTGACCAAAAGGTAAGTGTGGGGTCCATAGCTGAAGCACATCTTGAACATTGTGGCAATGGGGTCCAAACCCCCATCATCACAGTGACCAAAATGTAAGTGTGGGGCCCATAGCTGAAGCACATTCAGAACATTGTGGCAATGGGGTCCAAACCCCCATCATCACAGTGACCAAAATGTAAGTGTGGGGGCCCATAGCTGAAGCACATTCAGAACATTGTGGCAATGGGGTCTAAACCCCCATCATCACAGTGACCAAAAGGTAAGTCTGGGGTCCATAGCTGAAGCACATTTTGAACATTGTGGCAATGGGGCCTAAACCCCCATCATCACAGTGACCAAAAGGTAAGTCTGGGTTCCATAGCTGAAGCACATTTTGAACATTGTGGCAATGGGGCCTAAACCCCCATCATCACAGTGACCAAAAGGTAAGTGTGGGTTCCATAGCTGAAGCACATTTTGAACATTGTGGCAATGGGGCCTAAACCCCCATCATCACAGTGACCAAAAGGTAAGTCTGGGTTCCATAGCTGAAGCACATTTTGAACATTGTGGCAATGGGGCCTAAAACCCCATCATCACAGTGACCAAAAGGTAAGTGTGGGTTCCATAGCTGAAGCACATTTTGAACATTGTGGCAATGGGGCCTAAACCCCCATCATCACAGTGACCAAAAGGTAAGTGTGGGTTCCATAGCTGAAGGACATTTTGAACATTGTGGCAATGGGGCCTAAACCCCCATCATCACAGTGACCAAAATGCAAGTGTTGACAAAGAAAAAGCTGCAACTGCCAAACTGCATGGATGATTCCTGGTCACAGAACATAAAACACATCAGTGGCAAAGTAGTGCATGTGTCCCATTGCAACATATATTGGGGGAGGCAAATACTGCAGTGCAAATAAGACATACCTTTGGCCATGTGCAGACAAACAACACCCATGGGGGCTGACACTGTCAACATTCATCAATGACACAATGACAGAAGTGACCATCAGAATGCAGACCCACATATTTGCACCAATGGGCACACAAATGCAGATACCCTGTGGTGACTGTAGATGTGAGGTGAACAGATACCATACCATGGCAGCAATGGGACACACAAACCATGATCATTGTGCTGACCGATGACCTAGGAGTCCCAGGGACAGCAGGGGAAACCCACCAAACAACATACAGCCAATGGCACACCAAAGATATGCCAATGCAGTGGTGCAGATGCGCAAACACAAACAGGCAGACCCACACTGCACATCAAACACAACAGGTGAGGGGGGGGTGCCAGTGTCCCCAGGCAACCACATAACACATGAGGAGGCCTGAATACCAATTACACAGATGTGCATACAGTGCCACACAAAGGTAACTCATGGATCCAAATCCCCTATGTGGGCAATCAGGCATTGTCAGATGAGAGGGAGCACAAATCACACATGTCACACAAGTATGTAGGAACAGCAACTGACACAGCAAGACACAGACACACCACAGCACTACCCCCAGGGCCCCCACAATGTGGTGACCCTGGGCTGCATTACAATCCCACTGTGATGACAAAGCTAAATGTCGCTCACACTGTGAACCACAGTCATGTGTCCTGAGCAACAAACTACCATCACACCTACACAAGCACAAATCAATCAGCACGGCCAGTAAGCCAAGGCCAACATGGAGGCAGGGGTCTAGCCGGGCAACAACTCTCATCTGCACACACTCAACACCACACACCTCGACCTCCAACAATGTGCAGCACTGAAGCACACATGCACTGGTGACATTGCACATGCACCCATGACAATCCCAGGCTGGTGGGTGGGAACCAAGGTGCAGAAACACATCACACATGGCCACTCAACAAGACTCCTGAATGTCTGACACACTGCACACTACGCTGTACATGGACATGACGGCAATACCACACCAACCAATGGGATCCCAGCCACAGTCACACACCAATGAAAAAGCCAAGGACACCCACAAAGAACACACATAGACAACTACCAACATTGCAGCCCGGACCCTGAGGAGTGCCAGCAGTCACACACACAACGTGTCACAATCACTGAAAGATAACACAAACTGGAAATCACATGACAGGTGTAAACAACAAGTGCCAAGGGGAATCCTGACTGTGACCCATCTGCGTCTGCACACAAACTCAGCCCTGACAGCAAACACACCTATGGGTGACACCCTGATGACCAGTAATGTGCCATGCACCCACATCACAGAGAATCCAGGGAGAAGACTTGGGGGGAACATAGGTCAACTCAGCAAGCATCACAAACAGGTACAACACTAGGGATCCCAGCATGCACAGCAAAACGGAAGTGAACACACAGACATGCTCATATAACACACACCTTGGGCGCAGGCAATGTCACAGGAGTACACACTGCCATGAGGGGACTCCACTCCTGTGTGAGGAAAGCTGTGCCATATGTTGCCTCAGTAGGGCTCCATCATGTCAGCTGAGCACTTGGTCACACAGTCAACAATTAGCACCAAATGAATGCTCCCGTCACATCAGCCTGGTCATGGGAGTGCCAACGAAATCATCAGCACAGATCCAACACACTTGTATAGCAATGTTGCACTGACAACACAGATGAGTCCTTCCCCATTGATGCCCAAACCTGCATGTCCAGTGGAGATGGCCACACGGTCAGGGAAGTAGACGAATTGAACAATGGCAGGCACAACACATGTGCAGGGGTGGAAGCCACAGATGTGAAATTGCTAATGTAAGTAGGAAATCCCATTGCCAAATAATGAACACATGACACCCTCAGATGCTGCTAAGGATGACATGGATACACCACAGGATAGGACACATTCCCCCTGGACCACATGTGTTCCTGCACAGTAACACTTCATCATCATGAGACCAAATATCACCATCACTGCAGCAAGGGCATGGTTAGCATCATCAACAACATGTACATCAGAAGCAAAAGCACTAGAGAACAGAAAGGTGCTTTATTCAGCATATGTGGGTCTAACAGTTGATGTCCAGCAAAGAATTTAACAAAGGCCAATGGCCAGTCCAACTTGAAAGTCAAAACAGGGTGACAGTGGCAGATGTCACCCTACGCATGCCTGCACTGATGAAAGCCAGGGACAATCCCCTCGGAGGGGCATACGGGGGGCAGGCCAGGCACCGCAGGGACAGGATCATGGCTCACCAGAAGGAGGCAGGGAAGGGGTGGTGGGTGCTGGTGAGCCACTGATAACTGCAGTGGAGGTGTCTGACATGGTGTGTGCCGGCACAACTGGGGGCATGACTCTGATGGTGTGGGTGCGGCAAGACTGCAGGGGACCGTGCAGATGGAGTGGACAGGTTCCCCACTGCAGTGCCCAAGTCAGACAGAGTGGTAGTGGACTCCACTGCAGTGCCTACCTCCAGGGGAGGAGAATGGGGATCAGGTAAGGTGGGCAGGACAGAGGGGGAGGACACCGTCTCCACACCAGTGGCACAGACAAGCGCAGCGGGGGTGTGGGGCCGGAAGAGCAAGTGGCAGGGAGAGAAGGCCTGATCCTTTTGGGGATGGTGTATCTGTGGGTGGGGGAACCTGGGGCAGGGTGTGGTGGGGGCACCTGTGGAGTGGGGGCCTGAGGGATGGAGGAAGGAGACTTGGTGCCTGGAGCTGCACGGCGGCGGCGGGGTCTTGCTCTTCCGGGTCCGGGGGACTTGCGGATGGGGGCCTCAGTCGGTCTGCGCCTGGGGGAGGGTGTCCGGTGGCGAGGGGCACTCCGCTCTGTGTGGGTGGGCTTCCTCTTCCCCTGAATGCTGTATCAGCTGGATCGGAGGGGAAGAGGCCGAGGTCACTGAGGAAGAGCCGCTGGATCTTTGGGGTTGCAGGTGAGGCAACGGAGGGGGCTTTGGAGGGAGAGGCAACTGTGGACTGCGCAGTGCTCATGGATGCGTGTGTGTGTGACTGGGCCCCATCCCCTGTGAGTGTGGTTTCAGTCCCCTGACTGTGCGTGCGTGTGCGTCTTGTCTGTGGCGTGTGTGTGTGTGTGCTGCTCGTGTCTGTGCTGGTGTGTGCCTGTGCCGGTGTGTGTGTGCTTGGGACAGGTAAGGTGCTAGGGAGTGTGGATGGGGCAGAGACAGGAGGGGTAAGGGACTGTTGGAGGAGGGACACTGCTGCCATCAGGGAGGAGTCCATGGACCTATTGCCCCTCTGTAGGGCAGACATGCCCGATGAGATGCCCTCCATGAACGACACCAGCTGAGTCAACAGAGTGGTGTGTGCATGGAGGACACTCAGCATCGCTGTCTGCCCTACATGGAGCTGCCGAAGGAGGTACACAGACTTCTCACTCAGGGCAGCAGGGGACACAGGGGCAGGGGGTGCGGTGCCTGGCCCGAAAGAGACACGCTCCCGAACATGGGAGCCTCCACGGACCTCGGGAATGGGAGCCGATGGGAGGGCGGTGGTGGTGGTGGTGGCGGGGACAGCAACACTAGCTGGGGTGTGGTGGTTGCTGACACCCGCCTCCATAAGGGAGTCATCCTCTGAGCTGCTGTGGTCCTCAGCTGAGGTGGATGGTGCTGAGGACTCCTCAGTGTGGCTCCCCTCGCCCTCCGTGCCACTGGGTCCCTCCGACCACTCCTCGGCTGTTGACCCAGTCTGGCTCTGCGGCTCCTCCTGGTCCGTGGAGCTGTCCCCTCCTGTGGCCGTGGATGTATCTGCAAACAATAGGGAGACAGACAGACATCAGTCACCTGCACCGAACGCACACACCACAGTAAGTACAGCACAATACAGAGCAAGGCCTGGCATCCTTAGTTGAACATTGCTAAAATTGCCCAAACAGAATAGGAGAAGCCAATTGTCAGTCTGATTGTCAACCATGGCACTCACATCACACCTGGCCTTGCACCCATCTGTCTGGCGTCCGTTGGCTGGCAATACCCCAGTGTGGACACATGCATCACCTACACAGTAGTTGGACGGTGCAGAGAACACGGTGAAGCATGTGAACATGCACACATCACAACTCTTGCCACTGAGTCAGTACAGGTGCCCGGATGAAAGTGATGCCCAGAGTCAGATACATGAAATGCATGTGATGCATACCAGCGACAGACACCACGATGCACCCATGTGCTGATAGCCATTGCCACTATGGTGTGCATGTAGCACATGTCACTCCCCTGCAGGATCACACATAGGAAGTCACATGCCATGGCACAGGCATGCCTGCTAAGTCATACATCACTGTCTTCAGTCACATGGGCAGGGCAGCCACACAACAACAGTCTGCACTGTGTCACAATAGTAGGTCATGGGGAATGCAAGTCCTGGAGCTGAACAAGTGCACATGTACATCCCCCACACACCACATGATCTGAACCCTTATCTGTCCAGGTCATACTGATTGGACATATGGGTGACCTGTAACACAAGCCTCTGAACCTGAGCACCTCACAATCTGCTGTGAATGGGAAACAGCTGCATGGACCTCACATTCGCATACCCCAGTCTGCACGGTCAGGTGGTCAAACACCTATGTGTCACACAAGTATCGTCTCCTATGGTCACATCTCCGGTGGCATGCTGAGCCCCAACCGATAAACACCCCAGCAGTCCTGACATCGAAGCCACAGCACACTGACACAGAGGCTGACACCTGAGGGGACATATCACTGAGCACAACGTGTCAGCTGATACACGGGAGTGGGAGTACAGAGTGCATTGCATGGCCTGGAGTAGGCATGACTATCCTGCCCCACATGAATGAGGGATGAACCCTGGACAGTAGGCAGCTGGCTAAGTATGTGTGACACACGTAATATACACACTCCTGGGGCCCAAACATTGTTCCCACCCGCAGCTTGCGTGTGTGCCAGTTACCCCAGGCACATGTGGTGGATCAGCTCAGCAATTGGACCACAGATCAAAGTAACACGCAGATTACATGGCAGAACACAGGCATTGTGTAAGCAATGGACCCACCCATGATGCCCACCACAGTTAGGGGAACAGATGCTGTCCCCCACCTTGAGTCAAGCAAACTGCAAGGACACAGTACCCAAGTGACACAATTCCCTGACTGCAAGGGCCACACCTGGGTATCAGATGAGGAGTGGGCAGTGCACAATCGAGGGACATGGGTCCTGGACCACATGACTGATGTGCTGTGGAAGTTTAACCAGGCCAGAGGAGGGCACATAGCATGGCAGACAGAGTACACAATGCAGTCATGGACTCACCCCCTCCGTGCTGCTCCCTGGCCTTCAGCTGCCCATCCAGATCAGGGAAGACCACCGCCAGGATCCTGAGCATGTGGGGGTCAGGGTCCGGTGTCCGCCCCTCCTGCGAGGAGGCGACAGCTTCAGCTGGACCCGTGCGAACCTCCGGGTCCAGCCCCGAAGGTCCTGCCACCTCTTCTGGCAGTTGCGGATCCGGCGCTTGTAGTCCCCTACGGATCTCACTGCCCGGACGATGGTCAGCCATATCTTCTGCTTCTGGTGGGCATCAACCTGTGAGGATGACAAAGTGAGAATGCTATTACTACACATGCAACATATCCGTGCATTACACAGTTGTGTATACATGTCTCATTCCCAGGGGCACATGATGT
This sequence comes from Calotriton arnoldi, assembly GCA_963921515.1. Taxonomy (NCBI): domain Eukaryota; kingdom Metazoa; phylum Chordata; class Amphibia; order Caudata; family Salamandridae; genus Calotriton; species Calotriton arnoldi. The sequence goes on from CAWUFW010001659.1 coordinate 1,223,587, forward strand.
ACACAGGCAGTGCAACGATGGCCATGGACAGTATGCCAGCAGTAACTACATGGTATCATTGCCTGGGAAGTAAAACCTTGTTTAAATGCACTGTCACTGCACTATACCTGTCCAGTGCATGTAACTACACACTATGGGGGTGACAACTACTCAGTGAGCCTGCTAGCCAGTGGCGTGCAGACTGTTAGCCTTGCTAGTCAGACAACATGCACATTTAGGAAGGCAGTGGACAGAACACTCACCTGCTCCCCTGCTTTCCCATACAGCTTGCTGTACTGTGGAAGGAGGCTGTCCAGCAGGGCCTTGTTCTCCTCAGTGCTGAAGGCTGGGGCTCTCTCCACAGTACGTGCCATTGCAGGGTCCAGAGGGTGCAGATACAGCAGCAGTGGTGATGGCAGATGTCATCCTGGAGCATGTAGTGCAGGCAAGTGAGCTCTCAGGGGAACAGCCAGCATTATATGTGTGCTGCAGAGGCAGTTACTGTCCCATGTGTCCAAAGTGATAGGTCCAAGTCGTTAGCATCTTCTGAATCTGGCCAATCCATGGAATTGCACCACTTACACACGCCCACAGCATCCTTCAAAAGTTCAACTTCATGACACCCATGAATTTGCAACATTGTTGTGGGTGACCAACTGAATTTCCAGCATCAGACTCGTTCAAAATTTGAAAACGCGTCCGTTGCCAGGCCAGGCCATAGCCAATGGGTGCACACCGATCGGTCCATTGCTGTTCAACGCGTACCCGGGATACAACGCGTACCCGCACACATTGAATGCAATGGGCCGGCCGGGCACACCGATCGGTCCATTGCTGTTCAACGCGTACCTAGGATACAACGCGTACCGCACACATTGAATGCAATGGGCCGGCTGGGCACACCGATCGGTCCATTGCTGTTCAACGCGTACCCGGATACAACGCGTACCCGCACACATTGAATGCAATGGGCCGGCCGGGCACACCGATCGGTCCATTGCTGTTCAACGCTGCATCCGGGATACAACGCGTACCGCACACATTGAATGCAATGGGCCGGCCGGGCACACCGATCGGTCCATTGCTGTTCAACGCTGCACCGGGATACAACGCGTACCCACACACATTGAATGCAATGGGCCGGCCGGACACACCGATCGGTCCATTGCTGTTCAACGCGTACTCGGGATACAACGCGTACCGCGCACATTGAATGCAATGGGCCGGCCGGGCACACCGATCGGTCCATTGCTGTTCAACGCGTACCCGGGATCCAACGCGTACCTGCACACATTGAATGCAATGGGCCGGCCGGGCACACCGATCTGTCCATTGCTGTTCAACGCGTACCTAGGATACAACGCTGCACTGCCGCACATTGAATGCAATGGCCAATGTGTGCGCACCGATCGGTCCATTGCTGTCCAACGCCGTATTGCGAATACAACGCGTACCAGCACACATTGAATGCAATGGCCAATGTGTGCACACCGATCGGTCCATTGCTGTCCAACGCGTATTGCGAATACAACGCGTGCTCAGCACACATTGAATGCAATGGCCAATGTGTGCGCACCGATCGGTCCATTGCTGTCCAACGCAGTATTGCGAATACACCGCGTACCAGCACACATTGAATGCAATGGCCAATGTGTGCGCACCGATCGGTCCATTGCTGTCCAACGCGTCCCTGTACATGTCACTGGCATATGTCACCATGCCTGTCACAGGTGAACATATGCCAGCCACATATACTTCCCAGGGAGTGAGGGGCACACCTACAACACCACAGCCTGTCCAAACTGTATCCTAAGGCATGTAAGGCTGCATTACCTATTCCGTGTATGGGGGTGAACATGTTGTTCTGTGGGTGTCACTTGGGGCAGCCACCCCCAGGCTGTGCACGTGTTCATGGGGACAGTATCCTTGGTGTTTCGTGGTACATGACCACTGTGATGTGCAACTGTTCATATCTGAGCATGTGGCATGGTCACATTTCACGGTGGTGTATGTGTATGTCATGTCACATGCCCCCTGAGTCCCATGTGGGACGGTATGTTTAACCCAGGCTGACCCATTGGCACAATAGTGATGGTCCTCCGCAGTCTGTGTGCATGTTGTGTTTACAATGTCTCTGATTTCATGTGCACAATGGGAGACAGTCTCCACATCCACGTCGTTTGTGCATGGACTTTGATGTTGTGCGTGTGTGTGTCACAGACGTCCATGTCTGTCCTGCCGAGGCAACAGGGACCACTACCTGTGGGGGTCATGGTTGTTTTGCTGTGGTGTATACATGATACGCCATGTCATGCCAGTGTCCATGTGGCAATACAGGGTTGTGAAGAAGGCCGGGCTGGCAGACCCGCTTTAACCCCCATGGGTCCTCAAGAGGGACTGAACACGTCTAATGGCTGTAAGGTGACGGCTCGGAAAGAGTTAATCTCTTTCGGCCCTTCTTCCATACAGGGGAAGGAACTCCCTCTGACGCGGACCGTCCAATGGAGGGACGCCTCATGGAAAAGAGGGGAGGAGCGTGTGGCTGAAAAGACGTTCCCGGAAGACGCTGAGGTGTGCGTGCTTAGGAGGCGAGATTCGAATGAGGAAGGAGGGAGCACTTCGGAGTTGGAGCGAGGACGAGAAGCAGACGAGTCGGAGTTGGAGCGAGGACGAGAAGCAGACGAGTCGGATCGGGAGCGAGGACGAGAAGCAGACGAGTCGGAGTTGGAGTGAGGACGAGAAGTAGACGAGTCGGATCGGGAGCGAGGACGGAGAGCGGACGACAGACTCCAGCAACGCCCGGAGAAGACCGATACCGAACGGGAGGAGTGGTCGGAGGAGTGGTGGACACCCTCGGAGGACGTTGGGACGCCGCCACAGCTCAGGAGAGTTGTGGCCCCTGTGGTACGTGGCTCTAGGGAAAGGGATTTGTAAATACGGGAGGGAGGGGGGCGGCGAGTCCAAGGGACTCAGGGTTCACGCATCTCACCAGACTTTTTGTGTTGTGTGCACAGTACCCTCACCCCCCCAGATCACTTTCCGCACCCATAGCCCCTAAGAGGGGTACGTGACAGGAACTCAGAACGGAACACTTTTCACTCTTTACTGTGGTGTTCTCACCGTGTGGCGGGGCCCTTATTTGGGTGTCTTTTGTATTTTGATTCACCCACTCTCTCCTACCCATCTGTTCCCGAAAGCTGAACAAATCACGGTGACGGCTTGCTCTAGATCACTTTATATTCTTGAGGGAAGGGCAGCCGCATTGACCGTCTTCTCTTCTTTGTTTTCCCCGGGGCTGATCCATCGCTACCCTACGAGAGGAAAAGGAGACGTGCCGCCACCATCACCACCCCGAACGAAGACGACCATCCTGAACCCTTCTCTTCCCTTTGCTCTGGCATATTTCATGGTTTTGACTAATTCACAATAAACTAAGCCATCATTAATCGGCCTGTAAGACCTCCTCGCTTTATTTTCCGCCCATCCCTCTCACATCTGGTGTCAGAAGTGGGATCAGGGGAAATGGAGGCAGCCGTGAGGAAGATGGCAGAAAGCCAGGAGAAGCTGGAACGCTGTATGGAGAGGTTCTTGACTGTAGCCGAAGAGGATAGGGCGAGCCTCCATAAGTCCCTCTCCGAACAGGGACAGACCCAGGAAGCGGTGATTGTCAGACTGGCCGACACTCTGGGACAACAGAGGAGTACAGCAGGATTCCCCTCCGTGGTCCTCCAAAAATATGTGGAAGGGGAGGACCCGGACTATTACTTATCGAACTTCGAGCGTATGGCCCGAGCCGCCGGTTGGGGCCAAGAGAAATGGGGGCAATACTTGGGTCCGCTATTGTCCGGCGAGCTCCAAGCGGCCTATCAGGCCGTCAATGCTTCGGGTCTTACACCTTACGAGGACGTGAAAAAGAGCATTTTAGAGAGGCTAGGTATTGATGACGACACGTATCGCATCAGACTGCGCCAACTCAAGGAAGGCCCGCAGGAGACGCCCCGTGCCTTGGTGTACCGAGTAAGGGATATGGCGGACCGGTGGCTCAAACCCTGTACCTCAACTAAGGAAGAAATAATGGAGAAGGTATATCTTGAGCAGTATCTGTCCTCCCTGTATCCGCACGTACAGAGATGGGTGAGACAACACACCGGATTGAGCCTGGAGAGGGCAGTTGACATAGCCAGCGCTTTCTACCGAGCTCAAGAGTCCCAAAGAGGTCGCGAAGACGTACACTGGAAGCATCCAGGAGGCCCTCTGAAGACCACTAGACCCCCTCCATCCCGTAAACCGGAGATAGTTTCCCTTGCCCCAGGGCCCCTCTTTATACCTCCCCGAGCCCCTCCTCCTTTGGGTCCTAAATGTTTCAACTGTGGTATCTTAGGACATATAGCTCGGTTCTGCCCTCAGAAGGAGGAGCCTATGGAAGTCGGGTTGATACGCAATTATTATTGTAATCTCTCAGGGCGCACCTTCCCTACCATAGAACAGTACGGGTTAACGGGGAGGAAAGGCAAGCCCTAATCGACACAGGATGCTTACAAAGCGTGATCCAACCCCAGGCTGTTCCGGGTGGGGAACCGACTCCCTCAGGTTATGTCACCATCCAATGTGTACATGGGGATAGCAGACGTTATCCGACTGCTGAGGTAGAGGTACAACACGATCCTTCCATAATCGCCAGACCCTTGAGAGTAGGGCTCATCCCTCGCTTGCCTGAACCCCTAGTCCTAGGGAATGATTATCCACAATTATCCGACTTAGTACAGGAAACCTGGACAGAGGGGGAGGACTGGAGAAAGACCGCTCCTTTTTCTCAAGAGCCCGAGCCTGACTGGCCCCCAGGAAAGTCGAGAAAGAGCGGCAAACAGAAAAAGAGGGACCAAAAGATGTGGAGACAAGTTATGTTGACTCAGAACAAGGAGGTCCCTGTGTGGCAATACGAACAAGGGTTCCGAGAGTCACAACGAGAAGACCCTGCTTTTCGTGAGGCCTGGAATAAAGCCACAGCTGAAGAGGATCCCCTACACGTAGGTCCACAATTCTTTATAAAGAAGGGACTGCTCTATCGAAAGGGGGGGAGGGACGACCCCGTTCAACTGTCAGTCCCCCACTCCTATAGAGATAAAGTGTTGTTTCTAGCCCACAGTCACTTGCTGGGAGGCCACTTTGGAGACGAGAAAACCGAACAAACCATTCTAAAACGGTTTTATTGGCCGGGTGTCTATTCCCAAGTACGAAAATTCTGTAGAGAATGTGCTATATGTCAAAAAAACAGTAGATCCATGCCTGCCAGAGCCCCGTTACGTCCTTTGCCTATCATACAGGAACCCTTCTCCAGGGTCGGCATGGACATCATAGGACCCCTTTTGCCTTCCAGGGGTGGTTGTCAATTCGTGTTGGTTCTGGTTGACTATGCCACCCGCTTTCCCGAAGCAGTGGCCTTACGCCAACCTAACGCCCCCCAAATCGCAAAGGCCATGATCTCCATATTTTCGAGAGTAGGATTCCCCAAGGAGCTGATTACAGATCAGGGAACGCCCTTTATGTCCCGCCTCATGCGACAGGTATGTCTCTCCCTAAACATAAAGCAAGTCCGTACGTCGGCGTACCACCCCCAGACGGATGGGCTGGTGGAACGCTATAATGCCACACTCAAAACAACCCTAAAGAAACTATTAAACCTCGAAACCCGGAAATGGGAGGACATGCTCCCTTTGGCTCTCTTTGCCATTAGATGTCAAAAACAAAGCAGCACCGGGTATTCTCCGTTCGAGCTCCTTTACGGACGACAACCCCGTACCCTGTTGGACATGCTCCGTGAAGAGTGGGAAGAGGAGCCAGAGGGGAAAAACCACTCCCAGAGTATATATCGAATCTGAAAACCCATCTAGGGCAAATACGGAGTATTGTCAAAACACATATGGAACAGGCACAACAGTCCCAAAGGACCCAATACAATAAGAAAGCCAAACCCCGTGCATTTGACTGCAATGATTATGTTCTCATAATGATGCCCACCTCTGACCACAAGCTGTTGGGACAGTGGCAAGGCCCGTACCGTGTCGTGGAAAAAGTGACCCCAGTGACCTACCGCCTGGAGCTAGACCCCCAGAAAAAAACAAACACTCAGATATACCACGTGAACCTCCTGAAGAAATGGGAGGGGCCTATTCCGGTGCAGGTCGGGTTCATATCGGATCCCGAACCGCTCTTTGTACAGAGCATAGACCCGGATCTACCGATAGAACAGAAAAAGCGTTTCAGACCCAAATGAAACCCCTACAGGAGGTATTCTCCTTGTGCCCAGGTAGAACACATTTGACGGAACATGTCATCTCCACTCCCCCGGGAGCAAAAGTAAAAATGCGTCCCTATCGAATACCTGAGTCGCGTAGACTAGCCATAGAAAGAGAGGTGCAACAGATGTTAAAAGCGGGCATAATTGAACCATCCTATAGCGAATGGAATTCGCCTATAGTACTGGTACCCAAACCTGATGGGTCCATCAGGTTCTGCATCGACTTTCGGGAGGTGAACAAAATTTCCCAGTTCGACTCCTATCCCTCCCGAGAGTCGATGAACTGGTGGAGCGGTTAGGGAAAGCCAGATACATTAGCACCCTTGACCTATGCAAAGGGTATTGGTAGGTACCCCTGAGTCCTGGAGACCGAGAGAAAACAGCCTTTGCAACCCCCAGTGGGTTATACCATTTCACGGTCCTTCCCTTCGGTCTCCACGGGGCTCCGGCCACATTTCAACGGTTAATGAATACGGTATTAAGACCATGTTCAGGCTTCTCAGCAGCATACATTGACGACATAATTATATATAGCTCCTCCTGGGCTGAACATCTCAATCACGTAAAGCAAGTCGTCCAGGCGTTAAAGGACGACGGGCTAACTATAAACCCGACCAAAAGCCGACTGGCGGCTCGCTCTGTGAAATACCTGGGCCACCTATTAGGGGAAGGATACATTAAACCCCAGACGGAGAAAGTGGCTGCTATCTCCAATATCCCTTTCCCGAAAACAAAAAGAGAGCTCAGGGCGTTTCTCGGAATATTGGGATATTATAGGAGGTTCATTTCCAACTTTTCCCACACAGCCTCTCCTTTGACAGACCTGCTGCAGAAGAACGCGCAAACCGAAAAAGAACTAAGAAACCCCTCTCCCTCCCTTCTGCACGCCTTTTCCCAGCTGAAACACGCCCTGACCTGTCATCCCGTTCTACTGAGTCCTGACTATTCACGACAGTTCGTTTTACAAACGGATGCGTCCAACACAGGCTTGGGAGCCGTCCTATCCCAGGTAGACCCCCAGGGACAGGAGAGACCAGTACTCTACATAAGCAGGAAATTGTTTCCCCGTGAGAAAAACTATGCGGTCATAGAAAAGGAGGCGCTTGCCATTAAGTGGGCAGTGGATTCCCTGAAATACTACCTGGAGGGGAGGGAATTCACCCTATTTACGGACCACGCCCCACTGGAATGGCTGGCGAGGAATAAGGGACACAATGACCGGATACTGCGGTGGTTCCTGGCCCTACAGCCCTATCGATTTCACACCAAACATAGAAAGGGGAAAGACCAGACCAATGCCGACTATCTATCCCGGTATCCCCTTGAATCAGTTCTTGCTGGCAAGACTGTTAGGGAAGGGGGATGTGAAGAAGGCCGGGCTGGCAGACCCGCTTTAACCCCCATGGGTCCTCAAGAGGGACTGAACACGTCTAATGGCTGTAAGGTGACGGCTCGGAAAGAGTTAATCTCTTTCGGCCCTTCTTCCATACAGGGGAAGGAACTCCCTCTGACGCGGACCGTCCAATGGAGGGACGCCTCATGGAAAAGAGGGGAGGAGCGTGTGGCTGAAAAGACGTTCCCGGAAGACGCTGAGGTGTGCGTGCTTAGGAGGCGAGATTCGAATGAGGAAGGAGGGAGCACTTCGGAGTTGGAGCGAGGACGAGAAGCAGACGAGTCGGAGTTGGAGCGAGGACGAGAAGCAGACGAGTCGGATCGGGAGCGAGGACGAGAAGCAGACGAGTCGGAGTTGGAGCGAGGACGAGAAGTAGACGAGTCAGATCGGGAGCGAGGACGGAGAGCGGACGACAGACTCCAGCAACGCCCGGAGAAGACCGATACCGAACGGGAGGAGTGGTCGGAGGAGTGGTGGACACCCCCGGAGGACGCTGGGACGCCGCCACAGCTCAGGAGAGTTGTGGCCCCTGTGGTACGTGGCTCTAGGGAAAGGGATTTGTAAATACGGGAGGGAGGGGGCGGCGAGTCCAAGGGACTCAGGGTTCACGCATCTCACCAGACGTTTTGTGTTGTGTGCACAGTACCCTCACCCCCCTAGATCACTTTCCGCACCCCTAGCCCCTAAGAGGGGTACGTGACAGGAACTCAGAACGGAACACTTTTCACTCTTTACTGTGGTGTTCTCACCGTGTGGCGGGGCCCATATTTGGGTGTCTTTTGTATTTTGATTCACCCACTCTCTCCTACCCATCTGTTCCCGAAAGCTGAACAAATCACGGTGACGGCTTGCTCTAGATCACTTTATATTCTTGAGGGAAGGGGCAGCCGCATTGACCGTCTTCTCTTCTTTGTTTTCCCCGGGGCTGATCCATCGCTACCCTACGAGAGGAAAAGGAGACGTGCCGCCACCATCACCACTCCGAACGAAGACGACGACCATCCTGAACCCTTCTCTTCCCTTTGCTCTGGCATATTTCATGGTTTTGACTAATTCACAATAAACTAAGCCATCATTAATCGGCCTGTAAGACCTCCTCGCTTTATTTTCCGCCCATCCCTCTCACAAGGGTCCCTGGGAATCTACCTGTCTTTGGGCTGTGGTGCCTGGGGCACATCTGTCCTCACATGTCACTGTGGGGTGTGTTTGTAACGTGGCAGCAGGAGATGGGAAATGTGACACGTCCTCATGATACCCAATGGCACAACCTGGGACTTATTGATGCCACTTGTTGAACTGTGATGTTGGATGTTGGCCATGTATGTGCCATACATGTCCTTACGGAACTGCACACATCATGTACTTGTGCCTCATAATGATGTATCGTGTGATATTGAGTGTGTTCAATGCCACATATGTGGGGTGACTGACAATCTTTCTTTCTTCACCTATGCACTGCAGGGCACCAGCTGTCCATAGACCATTCCCTGACCTGGCAACGATGGTGGAACGTGACAGCATCCGAAGGTACCGCTTCACCAGGCAGCTGATTGATGATTTGGCAGTGCGCTTGGCACCACACCTGCAACCTGGCCGGCCGTACCCTACAGCGCTGACCCCCAAGGTGAAGGTGATGGCAGCCCTACACTTCTTTGCCACCGGTACCTTTCAACACACTCTGGCGACTGCTGGTGGGATGTCACAGACCATGTTCAGCCGTGTGCTCCGCGATGTATTGGAGGCTATGTTGATATACCTGCACCAGTACCTCTATTTCCCTAGACTCCAGCAACTGACTGGCATGAAGAGTGACTTCTATGCCCTGGGGAGGATGCCGCATGTCATTGGCTCCATTGATGGGACACATGTGGCTTTGGTACCACCACAGGCCCAGGAGCAGGCATACAGGAACCGCAAGCACTACCACTCGGTCAATGCACTGGTGGTCTGTCTTGCAGATATGACCATCACACACGTGTGTGCCCGTTTCCCGGTTCTGCACACGATGCCTACGTGATGAGGAGTACTCGCATCCCGAGGATGATGTCACAGATGCGGAACCAGCGTGCCTGGCTTGTTGGTGTGTACTGACTTTGTACCATTGTGTGTGTTCTGCAATGTAGTGTTCCACCCTCTTTCCAACTCAGCTAATGTGCAATTGTCTGTATGTAGGTGACTCCGGATATCCCAACATGCCGTGGTTGCTGACGCCCCTCAGGAACCCTGTGACACCAGCCCAGATGCGCTACAATGAGGCACATGGTCGGACGAGGAGAGTTATTGAGCGGACATTTGGTCTCCTGAAGAGCCGCTTCCGCTGCCTGGACAAGACAGGAGGGTCCCTCCCATATGCCCCGGCAAAGGTGTGCAAGATTGTCATCGTCTGCTGCATGCTACACAACCTGGCAGTGCGGAAGGAGTTGCCTCTCATCCTGGATGACGATGACCAACGTCCGCCACCTGTGGAGGATCCTGGCCTGGACCACGATGCCAGTGATGATGATGATGATGATGGTGATGTCGGCACACAGCTCATCACCAACTTCTTCAGCTGAATGTAAGTATTCAGAGATGTCATGTAACTGATGTGAGTTTGCATGATATGTGTTGGTGGTGCTCTGGTGCTGTTTGAGTGTGTGCATGTGCTACATGACTGTATGCGTGTAGCGATGTGTCCTTACAGGTAGTCTGTACTCCCCAACAGAGTTGACATGCTAACTTGGTTCTGGGTGGGTATCTTGTGACATGTATTGGGCATGAGTATTGCAGTTCTGTCCTGTTCTTCAGTGCTTTTGACTGTGTGTCATTTCTGTCCTTCACAGGGTACTTTCAGAGTCGTTTGGTCAACTGTGATCCCCGACACCGTGATTCGACTTCCAGGGTGGTAGCTGTCGTGTCCCTACAGGTGATGTGCACCACACCCATGGACTTCCTTCCTTCTACACTTGTTGACTGTGTGCCCGCTGCCAGGTGGGATTACCTTGCATCTGTGGTGGTTACAACATGTTGCAAATGTGTAATAAACCTGTGCTTCACTTTGTGATGTGCGTTGTCTGTGGTCACACATCTGACTGACATTTGCTTACTGCACCAGTGGGCTAGTTAACACAGACTGTGAATAGGTGTTGGGTCTGTGCAATGCAACGTATTTCCTGGCAACATCAGTGTAGGCGATGAGTCAGATGGCCATGGTGTGTATGTGTTGTGTAGCCCTGGTGGTGTGCCTCCCTCATATGTGTGACGTCGCCATGACTCACATGCCGGTGTTGTACTTGCTGTAGCAGTTAGCATGCACAGTGTCATTTCCCAGATCATCATCGCCACTTCAGAGACAACGTAGGAATCACAACAGAGGCAAGTATGGTGTATTAGTGAGTTTATTGACATACATGTGTGAGTATAGTGCACAGGATGGTGGGTGCTGTACATTGTGATTGTAATCCAAAGTTCATAGATGATTTGGAAGTCCTGGTAGCAGAAATGTCCAGAGTAAAGTCCACAGTCATCTGAGACATTGGTCCAACTTGAGCTCCCCATGTCATGTGGGAGAGTTGTGTTGCAGTCAACAGGGTGAACAGTTTGCGCACAAAGGTGATTATCCAGAACAGGTTTTGGCTTCCTGGGGGTTGCACATGGCCATCGGCCTCTCACTTGCTCCTCCTCGGACTGCCCCTCTTCTTTGGGGGGGACCCTCAAGTGCAGGCTGCTGCGGTGCAGGGGACTCTCCGCCAGAGTCATCCTCCCTCCCTGTGGCAGTTGCAGTTGTTTCAGCAGCAGATGTTGTGGGCACACAGGGAGGTGTTGACTGGTTGCTGCTCATCTGGCGGAGGCATTGTAATATGTCCCTATGCACCGCCATCATCTCTTGCAGTGTGTCCCACTTGGACTCCACGCGGGACATGTGTGAGTCCAAGCGGGCATGATGGGCAGCCTGCTGCTGTTTAATGTCCCTGAGGAGCCCCACTACCTGGCTGAGCTCTCCGGTGCTGGACTGGTACGCATCGGCTATGCGTGCCACTTGTGGGTCATCATGCAGTCCAGACCCCTCTGCGATCAGTGACCTGTGTCTCCCACCCCTCCCACCACCCCTGGCGACACGTGCAGTACCTGAGGTGGCACGCACAGGTGACCCTGGGCCCCCTTGGGGGTTGTTGGTGGTGTTGGTGTCCATGGCCCCACGTTGGTCCAGGGTCCCTGTGCTGGTGGTGGTGGTGCTCCTTGGTCTTTCCATGTCGGCAGGGGTGGTATGTGTGTTGACAGTCGTTGGAGGGGTGGGTGCAGGGGGTGCAGCTGGTGGTCCTGCTGGTGCTGCATGATGACTTGCTCCGGAGGTGCCAGGTTGGTCTTCTTCATCCGAGGAGGGCAGAGGCTGTTCCAAACCAGTGAGCTCCGTATCCTCTTGAGCCTGGGACGGGGACTCCTCAGCGCCTGCTGCTGTGTCCCCATCATCACCTGTTTTTGGGAGACACACACAATGTATGTTATGTTTCTGCAGGCATCAATGGTTGACACACCTGACAGTTGTGACTGTGCCTCTGGATGCGGGCCTGTACATTGCATTGTCCGAAGTTGTCACAGTCAGGGGTTGATATTGGTGTAGCACATTGTCCTGCATTATTTGGGCATTTCCATGTGAATGTTGGGGTGTGTACATGGTCTGCATTGGTTGTATTTGGTTGACATCCGGCCCTCCTTCCCACCCAGCCAGATATCCCACCATGGAACTTGCTTCCATTGCAGGGAGTGCAAGTTGTCTTTCAGGATGTCAGTCAGTGGTGTCCTGCTGTTGGTTGGTGCACAGTTGCCAGCAGGGCCTTGTGCTCCCCACAGCAGTAGCCAGTGTCAGCCATCTTGTCAGTTGTTTTCTACTCCCTGTGATGTGGGCATAGTTCATGGTGGTGTTGATGTGCGCATTGTGAGGGTGAGCAATATCTGTGACTACCACACCCATCATGCTATTGCCTCCACCCCCCCTTCCCAGCATGCCCATACTTCCTTCCTTTTGAGTGTACTTCACTGTGTGTGGGTGTGACAGCAATGGCAAGATGGCTGACAGTGGTGTCCTGCTGTTGGTTGTTGGCCAGTTCCCAGCATGGCCTTGTGCTCCCCACAACAGAGCACCAGTGTCAGACGTCTTTGAAGTGGCTTTTGACTCTCTGTGAGGTGTGCATGCTTGGGTGTGTTCTTGCTGGGCCATGTGGGTGGGGGATGTTGGGCTGTGACTACCACTCCCATCATGCTTTTGCCTCCACCCCCCTTCCCAGCATGCCCATGCTTCCTTCCTTTTGACTCAGCTTCCCTGTGGGGTTGTGTGCCTGTGCTGACAAGATGGCTGACAGTGTTATCCTGGGGTTTGTTTTGCTACAAGTCACATGTGTGTCCCTGTGCTTCACACTGCATGACCCAGGGTTGTGGTTCTTTGTGGGATATTTGATTGGTGTGTGAGGCAATGCTTTCTCCCAGGTGAGTTGTGTGTAGTTTGTGTTAGGGGGGTGTGTGGGTGGAGCTGCTGGTGACTATGGTCAGTGCTGTGAGTCCTCCTTCCCACCCAGCCAGATATCCCACCATGGAACGTGCTTCCATTGCAGGGAGTGCAAGTTGTCTTTCAGGATGTCAGTCAGTGGTGTCCTGCTGTTGGTTGGTGCACAGTTGCCAGCAGGGCCTTGTGCTCCCCACAGCAGTAGCCAGTGTCAGCCATCTTGTCAGTTGTTTTCCACTCCTTGTGATGTGTGCATGGTTCAGGGTGGTGTTGATGGGCCAATTGTGAGGCTGACCAATATCTGTGACTACCACTCCCATCATGCTATTGCCTCCACCCCCTTCCCAGCATGCCCATACTTCCTTCCTTTTGAGTGTACTTCACTGTGTGTGGGTGTGACAGCAATGACAAGATGGTTGACAGTGGTGTCCTGCTGTTGGTTGTTGTCCAGTTCCCAGCATGGCCTTGTGCTCCCCACAACAGAGCACCAGTGTCAGACATCTTTGATGGGGCTTTCCACTCTCTGTGAGGTGTGCATGCTTCAGTGTGAGCTTGCTGGGCCATGTGTGGGGGGGGATGTTGAGCTGTGACTACCACTCCCATCATGCTATTGCCTCCACCCCCTTCCCAGCATGCCCATACTTCCTTCCTTTTGACTGTACTTCACTGTGTGTGGGTGTGACAGCAATGGCAAGATGGCTGACAGTGGTGTCCTGCTGTTGGTTGTTGGCCAGTTCCCAGCATGGCCTTGTGCTCCCCACAACAGAGCACCAGTGTCAGACATCTTTGAAGTGGCTTTTGACTCCCTGTGAGGTGTGCATGCTTGGGTGTGTTCTTGCTGGGCCATGTGGGTGGGGGATGTTGGGCTGTGACTACCACTCCCATCATGCTTTTGCCTCCACCCCCTTCCCAGCATGCCCATGCTTCCTTCCTTTTGACTCAGCTTCCCTGTGGGGTTGTGTGCCTGTGCTGACAAGATGGCTGACAGTGTTATCCTGGGGTTTGTTTTGCTACAAGTCCCATGTGTGTCCCTGTGCTTCGCACTGCATGACCCAGGGTTGTGGTTCTTTGTGGGATATTTGATTGGTGTGTGAGGCAATGCTTTCTCCCAGGTGAGTTGTGTGTAGTTTGTGTTAGGGGTGTGTGGGTGGAGCTGCTGGTGACTATGGTCAGTGCTGTGAGTCCTCCTTCCCACCCAGCCAGATATCCCACCATGGAACGTGCTTCCATTGCAGGGAGTGCAAGTTGTCTTTCAGGATGTCAGTCAGTGGTGTCCTGCTGTTGGTTGGTGCACAGTTGCCAGCAGGGCCTTGTGCTCCCCACAGCAGTAGCCAGTGTCAGCCATCTTGTCAGTTGTTTTGCACTGCCTGTGATGTGTGCATGGTTTATGGTGGTGTTGATGTGCGCATTGTGAGGGTGGGCAATTTCTGTGACTACGACTCCCATGATGCTATTGGCTACACTGACTTGCCCAGCATACACAGTATTCCTTCCTTTCAGTGAGCTTCCCTGTGAGGTGGTGTTGTGGTGGTGGCTACATGTCTGACTGTGTTTGTTGGTTATATTTGTGCCACTGCCTAGCTCTATTTGTTGTTAGGTTTGTACATGTGATGACACAGTTACATTTCACTATGAGCTGGCATGTATTGTGTTTATCTGGCTGACATACACATTTTGGGATGATCTGTTTTGGTTGGTGTGTATTTGCTAAGGGTGCATGGTTTGACTCTCCCTTGACAGTGATGTGTGTGTATTGTGGCACAATATTGTGTACATTTGTTGTGTACTCACCAGGCTCTGGGATGTTTTCTAGTCCATAGACGCTCACTGGTGGTAGGATGGCCCGCACCTTCTCCTCCCAGGGCCTGAGGTATAGTGGTTTGGCAGGAGGGCCACTGCCGGTGTGTTGGCTCAAGATGTAGTCCTTCTTCAACAGCTCCTTGACCCTCCTGCGCACGTCATACCACCTGTTCTGGATGTCTACCTTTGTGCGCAAACATGGTGATTGTGCGTTCACCCTATCGACGATCCTCTCCCACATCTTGGTTTTCTGCGCCATGGGTGTCTGTTGGACCAATGTGCCAAACAGCTGTGGCTCTACCCTGAGGATCTCATCTACCAGGACTTCCAATTCACTATCTAGGAACTTGTGATTCTTCTTTGGGGGCATGGTGCTGGTGTGTGATGTGTGTGTTGGTGTGCAAGTGAGGGTGTGTGAGTGTGTGTTTTGCTGGGTGTATGTGAGGGTGCTATTTGTTGTGGTGCTGCTGGTGTGTGGCTTGTGTGATGGATGAGCTGTGAGTGTGTGTGTGGTTGCTGTCTGTTGGTGTTGAGTGCTGGCAGGTAATTTGAATTTGCAAGGGATCATGGTAGGGATTTGTGTCCTTTATATGGGTGGAGTTGTGGGTGTGTCTTTGTTCCCTGTTCCCCCGTATTTATTTGCTTAGTGATAGCTTGTTTGGCCTTTTTTTGTGTTTTTTTTTCCTTGGTTCTTTTTGTGCATGTTGGAGACGTTCTTGTGACCGAGTCAGACCCTCCAGTTGTCTCGTGCGAGCCTCTCCGATTTGTTCACGCTGTGTTTGTACTGTTTTCTGTGCTGCGTACGCGTCGGTCGAGGGGTTTTGGGTTGCTTCGGCTCGCAGTTTTGAATGCGTGTCGGTCGTGCGGCTTGGGCTCCGTGCGACTCGGTCGTGTTTTCCACGAGTTGCATCGTACTTGGCGGGTCGGAGTTCACGGGTACGTTTCGCTCGGGATTCTTCCTGGTGCGTGTCGGTCGGTTCGATTCGCGTGCTTTTCCGGCCGGATGGCTGTTTTCCGCACGGCTCGGTCGTTCGGCTTGTGTTCCGTACGAGTCGGTCGGATTTAGCACGCTTTTCATCGTACTTTGCGGGTCGGGCTGCACCGGTACGTGTCGGTCGGTATTTATTCCGGCTCCGAGTCGGTCGGTACGTTTTCCGGCCCGAATCGGAATCGGCCCCACAGTCTCTCAACAGTATTTATGAGCACACAACTATTCTGAGATAGCATTTCAGCTATATCGTTTGGGACATGAATAGCTACATTGTAACCGTCTTTGGGGCATTTTCCTATGCTATCCCTTTTTTCTTTAAGATAGAATCCCATAAATCCACTGCGTGATATTTAAAATATATTTTCCCATCGGCATTACCCTTTGGATTGCTGGGTGACAATACTCACCTGGAGTATGTTTGAGAACGATTATAGGATTTAAAGCATAGCCAGGCAATAAATATTGTTTAGGCAATAATAAAGTACGAGATCCTAATGCATGTTACCATAGATAATATATGGAGGGCGCGTTTCTGGTTTTGATATCATATTTTCTACCACCTAGAGTTCTTTAATAACTCGATCCGGCTCCCTCTTATGCCAAGATATTGCAATACGCAAAAGCAAAATATCAATACGGCAATACCGATTGAATTGCTAGGTAAGATTAATACTTACCAGAAACATTATTCCTGTTAACATTTTATGCATTGGATTTATAGTGTATTTACTTTCATTTACAATAGGGAATGCTGGAGTTGAAGAAAGTCATTGTCATATTTTTGTGGGCAGCAAACTAATATATAAAGCTGTTTCACTGGCCCACCACTATAGGTGAGACCCTTTATTTCAGAGTTTCTCATTTATCTATAGGCAAAATTTCTAATAGTCTCTCTTTTTTATAGACTTTAAATGGCCATGATTCTCACCATATCAATAATGAATATTTGAACTTTATGAACTATGGATCGAGTTTTCTTAGATCAATAAGAGACCATATAGGTGGGTTTTAATCGATTAGGCTGTTTTTACTTTCGAGTAAAATATAACAGCAACTAATTTCAATCCAAAATTTTTATAATTTTTTTGGATAGAACCTCATTTTAATTCCATTACGGCCGTGAAGAACATTATAATTATTGTCTTCTGAGTGCTACGCTATTCCAAGCGCGAGACGACTTTCTTTAGGGTCTCCATACAAGTAGGTATGTTCTGTACTGTTCTTTTCTTTAAAACCTGAAATGAGGTTTTAATTATCTATGTTTAAAATTTTGATTCAACAAGCCCCAGACCCTATGGATCATGTGATGTGTGTGCAGTCATTGAAAAGTTAGTTATAATTGTTGAAGGATGTGCAGCCACTGAAAAGTTAGTTATAAATGTCTATGCAATGTCAGATTAGAGTTTAAAGTCGCTGTATTAAATATACATGGTGCAATGTAAATAATGTTTTATATATTTATAATAAATGCTTTTATTGTCATTCAGATAAAACTGCAATTTTTGTCCTGAAGAAGGTGAAGATCTATCAAACTTTCACCGAAACGCCGCGTCGACAGTTTTCTGTGTATTTTTAATCTATTTTTTATATATATTGTTTTTCTATGATGTGTACAAAGAGAATGAAATGTATATATCAATGAAACTATTGTTTTTGACATGAGCTGGCTATTCTATGTTTTTGCACTTTAACAATATATGAACATTTTTTTTTTTTTTTTTTAATCTACTTTTGTTGTCCTTTTTGTAGAAGTTACTTATATCACATGATCCTTATTTCGGGCTGGCTTGCACAATTTATTTATTTATTCTTTGACTTCGCTAGCTTTCTGGTTTATTGGAAAGGGATCTTTTTACTTTGTGTTTCCCGTACTGAACCAGATAGAGACCCTATAACGCATGGTCCTTCACCCTTGGTCATGAAAAGGTTCGTACAGGTAATTACATGGTTACGGTCTAAGATTGCCCCACAAGATATCGATTGGTTTAATATAGACTAAACCACCCAAGAGCCTAAGGAATCAGTACATGCTTATTATAAAAAGGCTATTGCAAGCCTTTAAGCAGTACAGTGGGTTGGATACTTTGGACCCAAAAGATATGGGACAGTTTGGGTCCAAGTTTGTGCTGGGATTGAGACCAGAGATTAGCATCATAATCCAGCAACATCTAATCTGCTGGCAAAACAAATCTGTGGATAAGATCCTACAGTATGCCAGATACTGTAGCGATGAGGTGGACTCTAAGCACAAGAAGATGAAGGACAAACTAATGTTGGTCCAGATGAGGAATGTGAACAGAGTAGAACAGCTGCAGACAAATTGAGGGACTTTAGGCCGGAATCAGGGGAATAATCAAGAAGGGACTCCCAATGCACAGAATAATACAGGACAGGGAAAGGGGAAAGGAACGGATTCCATGTCAGAAGTAGACATCGGTACGTTGAAGAGAACCACTGCCTATCATTATTGTCACAAAATTGGGCATTGGAAGCACGAGTGTTGAGCAAATCCGGCGAATCAGTTTCAGGATGAAGAAGGTACACAGGTGGAAAATGTTATCAATACAGTAACTAGACCTAGATCTATAAATGGGTGGGGGGTCCGAATCAGTTAGCGCAGGTACCCTAACCTCCAAGGATCTCTCAGGGTAATTGAGCGTATCATCAAATGCCCTTCATGGAGACCCTGGATAGATTTGATCCGGACCAGTTGCAATGACGGTGCCCGAGGGCGGAGGAAGACTGTACCCTTGGAGCAGTCTCAGAGGTAGACCAGCGTGGACTGTATGTGGAGGCAGATGTAGACGGTCATCCCATTACATTCTTGATTGATACTGGTGCTACCCATTCTATTGTGAGATCTGCAGTAGACCCAAACCTACCCCACTCGGGACAATCGATCCAAGTTGTAGGAGTTGCCAATAGGAGAATGACAAACCCACTGACAGATGAGATACCTGTGAGAATAGTAACATTTCAGGATCGACACCAGTTTATGGTGTGCGATTCGAGTCCAGTCTGTTTGGATTCGATTCGAATCCATCTGTGATCTTATTTCAAATTCCTTGTGAGGCTGAATGGTTTACAGTGATTCATTTGTGTCAAGCATTCTTTTCGATACCCTTACATGAGGAAAGCCAATTTTTATTCGCTTTCCATCTGGAGAACCGTGTGTTAACATGGTGACATATTCCACAAGGGTATACCGAGAGTCCATCGATCTTTAACCAGATCCTGAAAAAGAATCTTGAGAGCTTGGTGCTGCCAAAAAGCTCAGTGCTCGTGCAGTAAATCAATGACCTCCGAATTGTGTCAGAGACCGTGGAGGCTTGTAGGGACGATACCATCACTCTTGTGAACCACTTGGCAGAGAATGGACACAAGGTGTCCCCGAGCAAACTTCAGTACTGTTTGCCTGAAGTACAGTATTTGGGTCATCGCATTGAGAAAGGCAAGAGGAAGGTGTCACCAGACCATATTGAGGCGATCATGGCGATGAATCCGCCTACTACACAGAAAGAAGTCAGGATATTTTTGGGAATGGTTGGCTACTGCCGACAATGGATTCCCAACTTCTCATTGAAGGCGAAACCCTTACAGAGACTGATGCACAAGGATGTGAGTGATCCGGTACCATGGGTTAATGAATGCTTGGTGGTCTTCTTGGAGCTGAGATAAAGCCTGCATCGCGCCCCTGCTCTGGGAATGCCTGATTACAACAAAGCATTTTCATTATTTTGCTGCGGGAGAGAGGGTTGTGCACTTTCTGTACTCACTCAGGTACATGGAGGGATCCGTAGGCCAGTGGCGTACTTCTCTGCTACATTAGATCCTGTAGCTTCAGTGTTGCCCGGATGCCTCAAGTCCGTTGCGCAACTGGTAATAGCATTAAGAGATGTGAAAGTATTGTAATGGGTCATCCTCTTACTTTGTATGTTCCACACTTAGTTGAGCTCCTGATGACGAAAACCAAAACACAGCACTTGACTAATAACAGGCTTACCCGCTATGAGCATGATTTGTCGCATCTGAGAATGTTACCTTGAAAAGATGTTCTGTGTTAAATCCCGCTACTTTGATGCCTGTTCCAAGTATTGAAGGGGAAGATTGTGAGGACCATGACTGTCTGGATGTGACTGAACTCTGTACTAAACCGAGACCCGACATTGTCGATGACCAAGTCCTTTTTGTCGATGGTTCATGTCTAAGGGACAAAGAGGGTCACCTGAGAGCAGCCTTTGCTGTCTGTACCATTTCTGGAGTTGTGGAAGCTGCTTGTTTACAGGGAGTACACTACGCACAAGTCGCTGCGATAATTGCCTTGACCCGTGCATGCCTTGTTTCTGTTCAAATCCGAGTCACCATCTATACCGGTAGCCAGTACGGTTTCGGTGTGGTTCATGACTTCGGACAGCTATGGTCACAGAGGGGGTTCTTAACGTCATCAGGATCTCCTATCAGGAATGGGGAATATGTAAGACGACTGTTGGAAGCCTTACAGTGACCAAAGGAAGTGGCAGTGGTAAAGTGTGTCGCCAATGGGAAGGGGGAGGATTTTGTCACTGTGGGTAACAGGTACGCGGACGAAGTTGCCTGCTTTTGTGCTGTTCATGCTTGTATCTTTAATGGGGATTACTCAGGTGAGAGCACAGAGAGGACCGAGCTCAGCATGATGTTAGCCATAGCGGACACTTGGGATGAGGTCAACCGTCTTCAGGGAGAAGTGTCTGACCAAGAGGAAGCTAGTTGGATCAAAGCAGGTAGGGAAAAGAGAGAAGATGGTATGGGTTTCAACAGATGGGAGAGCAGTTTTGCCAGATAGTCTATTGAGCCCTATGGCAAGACAGATTCATGGAGCAGCTCACATTGGGAGAGAGGCAATGGTGCGCATGTTCAGACAAACGTAACCCGAGGTTTCGTGTGTTTGCAGAAGCTGTGTGTCATAGGTGTGTTACGTGTCCACAAATGAATGCTGGAATGAAAACAGTGATTGCCTTGAGTCACACTGGGAAGTCGGGAGGTCCCTTTAATAGGATCCAGCTTGATTTCATGGAGATGCCCAGGTGCAATGGGCTGAGGTACATTTTGGTTGTGGTGTGTGTCTTTTCACGATGGGTGGAAGGATACCCGACTAGAAGGTGTGACAGCCTCACAGTAGCCAAGTTGTTACTTAGGGAGTTGATTCCGCGGTTCGGGTGTTCAACTTCATTGGAATCGGATAGAGGAACACACTTCCATCGTGAGATCATGAAGCTGTTGTGTACTGCCTTACAAGGTGATCAGAGATTACACTGTAGCTGCAGGCCGGAGGCATCAGGCATTGTGGAGCAAGTCAATGGGACTTTAAAGATGAGAATGGCAAAGGTGTGCTCCTCGACTTCACTGAGTTGACCTGATGCGTTGCCTTTGGAACTGATGAGTTTGTGCAGCATTCCAGATAGAAGGACTGGATTATCCCTGCATTAAATTTTGATAGGGAGGGCGATGCACTTGCCTGCAGTGCCGTCTACAGCATTGATAAACATCACCGATGATCTGATTCTTGACTATTGCAAGGGACTAGCTGACGCGGTCCGTTCTGTGCCTCACCAGGTTGAAGCTGCGACTGCACCGACCTCGAAGGACCTCTGCCATGACCTATGTCCAGGGGACTGGGTCTTAGTCCAGAAACATGTGAGGAAGAGCTGTCTCGATGCCTGTTGTCGAGGTCCGTATCAGGTGATCTTGGTAACGAACACTGCCGTGAAGTGTGGAGGCTTGCCGAACTGGATTCACGCCTTCCATACTCACAGAGTTTCAGGACCCTTGGAAGATACAGCTCCTCTCCCCGAAGAGAATCCAGCCGTGGCTGCAAGGCCACTGGAGAGGGCAGGTCAAGCTGTGGGGGTCTCTGACGAGGCTGGTCATCCACCAGGTCGAGCTGAGGGGGGTCACACTACACAAGGCCCAGGTATTAACTCTGAGGGAGAAGGTAACGTTGCAAGTGGTATAGTCATCCTCAGCTGAAGAAACTGATGTGGAAGGTGGTCGAGTGCTGCGAAGAAGGACTGAGGTCGGAAGAGAAGCGTGGCCTGTGAGACAGAAGAGACAGAATTTGAGACTAGCACCTGAAAGAAATCTTGCTCCCGTATCTGAAACGTCTGAATCAGAGCAAAGTGATACGGAACAAGCACAGGGGAGCTTGAGGAGATCCAGGAGAGCGAAAGAACCGTGCCGGAGATACGCTGCCCCGCAGTGGACTTATCTAACTATAGATGCCGGGAACAGTGAGTTCCGGGACAGTGAGGTCCGGACGAGCGAGGCGTGGAACCTCAGTGCTGATAATTGAAATAGAACTGTTAGTCCCTGGAGTAGAAGCCAATGGAGTGTTGACACTGACTGTGCCAGATCCTCTGAGACTGAGTGGCCTGCGGAGCTTGATTCTGGAAGACCTTACGTTTCCGACTTTTTGGTATCAGCCACCAGCTCAGGAGATTGCAGCATTTCGTTTTGAACTTTTGCAATGTGTCATCGAGGAAATTGGCTCTGATCTTATAAGGGATGTAAATTGAACTGTGACTGTAAATAAAGAATCCTTGTTCCAAAGAAGATAACTTAGGCCCGAGTGGAAGAAGAACAAATTTAGGGACTTTCCCATAGAAGAAGAAGCAGGGCTAGGGCAGTCTTTGAGTTGTGTAAATAATTGCGCCAAGAACTGTGAAAACTGTTTTCATGATTCCAAGGAACTGTGTATGAACTTTGTTGTCCAGCAGTGAGAGGCAGAGACTTAGGCTTTGTGTTGATCCTCTTGCTGTCGCAACCCAAACTCATTTGAAAATGGAGTCTGGAAACACGAACCATAGAAATAAATGTGTGATAAGTACACTCATAGTAGGAGTAATCATATTTATAGCGATAGTCATTACCATGTCCGTTATAGGTTCACACGAAGCAGAAGCTAATGGGGTGGGAGTACATGGGACATCCACACCTACTACTTCTAGTGCAAAAGAGGGTACATTACGAGCTGACAGTGCTATGATTGATCAGGCTAGTCGCTTATTGCACCTAGATTTGTCAAAAGGTGATTATATGTTGAAGGCTTATGCGAAGTTGTTGGATGAGTACGTGAATACAATAGACTGTTATGTGTGTATGCAGCTACCTGCATCAGTCGAGGATGGTATCAGGTACCACCATTTACCCCTGACGTATGGTATCACGTGTAGTTTGTTGCTTAGCATATTTTATGGTAAGGGGCATTATGAGTACTATTTCTCCAATTATGATGTGGTGCTTTCAGAAGTTCCAGCTTATAAACATCTGAACAAGTATTACTATTACAAGCAAGAAGAGAGAATAGGAAAGTATTTCATACCTACTGCTACACTAGACACAGCTTACGCACTTAGACATAATTTGACTTGCATGTTAACCGGCATTGAAAAGAAATGTGTAGGCCAAGTAGAAGATAGGCATAGATCATTGGCAGTTAAACTTAACAGTAGAAAGGGAAATTTTGAATGGACCAAGGAGGAGTTGGCTCACAAGGCTAAGGGGAGTTATGGTCCAATAGCTTTAGATTGGGAACAACGAGGGAAGCTTTGCATTAGGCCGGTGCAGACATATCTTATAAGATCTTTTTAGGACAGAGTGTGTGTGACCACATCTTTACGATAGAGGCCACTGCAAAGAAGTTCTTACAGGAAGTGGTACAAGTGGTGCCAAATGTGTCTTTTTGTGTGGGAAAAATGCATATGTCCGATTGCCTTCGAACTTGTATGGCACATGTTATGTGGCTGTAGTTTTTCCTAAGATATGCCATGTGGAGGATTTGAAGCCTCTGGAGGAGAAGTCACCACAGAGGGAGAGACATGGTACGAGTGCGGGAGAGATTGTAGGAGATGTGTTTGGAGCATTGATACCAAGTTTGGGAGTGGTTTTGAATGATGTCAAGATTAGAAAGTTGTCAATTATCGTGGATAAGTTGTCAGTCAATACAGCCCAGTCATTACTACTCATGGACGGAGAGATGGTCTCGATAAGAGCTATGGCGATGCAAAACTGTCTTGTTTTAGATTTGTTATTAGCAAAGGAAGGCGAAGCCTGTAAAATGTTGAGGGTTCAACAGTGCTGTACTTATATCCCAGACCATAGTAAGGATATGAGGAAATGCATAAGTAACATCACTGAGATACATATCTTGGCAACAGAGGGAGTTTGGACTAATGTTGGTAGGGCGTTTGGAAAGATTGAAAACTGGTTTGCAAATCTTGGAAAGGGAATTCTTGGGCACATTCTAAAGCCAAAAGTCATAGTTGTGGTTTGTGTCATCCTTTTGATGGGGATGGTGAAAGCTGTCAAGTGGATAGGCCCAGGCAAGTTGAGAATTCTCTTAGAGAGCATGAGAGGAGACTGGAGAGACTGCAGGACAGTCACTATGAGAATCTCAAGAGTTTGGAGAAGTTTTGACAGGGAAGACTGGCTATGGTTTAGGTTGGTTCTTTCTACAGGGAGTAAAGTGAGTGTGATGACACTAGTCATCAGAGGGGGGATCTAATAGAGCTCAAATTGCTCTGGCGTTTGTACAGATGCATCATACTCATCGGTAGTCTGCACCCGCATATAATCTTTTATCGTGTTAACAATTGTGTCATTAGGATGTGTACTGTAATAACGTATAAAGCGAAGTGATAGAGATATTTTTGTATAACGTGAAGAATCTACATTACCGTTACGTACGGTGAGACTAAAATCTTGATGTGAAGAATGCTGCAGGTGACTAATGAACATTATAGGCAGCATCAAATCAGGATCTCCCTGTGACCTTCTTCCTGCTCCTGTACTTCTACAAATTGAGCAGCCATCATTGGAAATTGTTATGGAACTACTTAACGCCTCACTTCAAGAGGCCATGGTCCCGTCCGATTGGAAACATGCTATGGTCCTCCCACTGTTGAAAAAGGCAAATGCTGATCCTGATCAGTCATCTAATTTAAGGCCCATTTCCTTACTTCCTATTTTTTCCAAAATCTTGGAAAAACATGTAAATCTACAACTATCCAAGTTTATTGAATCTTCGAACTTTTTACACTCCTCTCAGTCCGGTTTCAGAGCGGGCTTTTCGACCGAGACGACTCTTCTTGGTGTTACCGAAATGTTGCGACAACGTTTAGACACAGGTAACACAGTGGCCCTCATATTGTTAGATTTGAGTGCCGCATTTGACACGGTTTCTCATACCGTGCTAATTAAATCCTTGCAATCACTTGGCATCACCGGGACAGCACTTGGCTGGCTGACTTCAATTTTTATCTAAACGGACCTTTCAAGTCTTTTCATCCAGGGCTACTTCTAAAATTCTCTCTTCTCCTTATGGGGTACCTCAAGGGTCAATTTTAAGTCCTCTTCTGTTCAATGTCTATGTACAACCTTTGGCAGTGATTGCAGAAGAGGCTGGGTTGTCTCTTTTTTCTTACGCCGATGACACCCAAATAATTTTTTCCCTTTCCATGGGAAAGCTGCAAGGTCCTTCAACTCTTCAAGTGGGCTTGAGTAACATTGCATCTTGGATGCAAACCAATCTACTCAAGCTCAATGGTGAAAAAACGGAGGTCCTTGTTTTTGGGAAAAATAAAGACCTCTGGGGCCCCCAACATTGGCCCAGTGAAATGGGGCCTTTACCCGTGCCCACCTCTCAAGTCCGCAATCTGGGATTTATTATGGATAATAAATTATCCATGAAACAACATGCGGTAAAAACTGCAGCCACCTGCTTCACCATTTTAAAATGGTTGAAGAAAATCATCTGGATGCTCCCTAATGCTACCCAAAAGACTGTAGTCCAGGCACTCGTTACATCCAGACTGGACTATGGGAATATTCTTCTTTTGGGAGCAAACAGGGATGTGCTACGTAAGCTCCAGGTGGTGCAGAACTCTGCTGCCAGGCTGCTTTGCAAAATCCCAAGAATGTCTTCTACTTCTAATGCTTTGAGAGATTTACACTGGCTTAGAGTGGAAAATCGGACTAAGTTTAAAGCCCTGGACTATATGTTCAAGATTAAGACTGGTACTGCTCCTCAATACCTGCAAAAACTTGTCCGCCTCTATCAGCCTTCACGCCTGTTACGCTCTACGACTCAGGAAAAATTTATGGTTCCCAGGGTCAAACTCACAAGAATGGGTGGCCGCTCTTTTTCTTATCTTGGCCCTCTCTTGTGGAACTCTCTTCCCATAGCGATCCGTAAAGAAACACTTCATTCAAATTTCCGTAAATTAGTAAAAACTTGGTTGTTTAATCAATAATTTTTACTTCTTTTCTATTTTTTTGTGGTTCCTCCAGGTCTGCGCTGGGAAACCCTTTTTGGGTAGCTATGCACATTATAAAATCAGTTTAACATAACATAACATAACATAATTTGTATGCTTATGTAATGCATTGATTTAAGTGTGCTTGGTATCAATAATTATGTATACGAGTGTTTATGAATTACGTGCTGTTTCTTATGTTGGCCGAATTCGGTAGGCCTAATGTGTATTTCTCCCTGTCGCTCCATAGTTGGATTGCTAGTAGAATTCCTGTATATGCAGAATTTGTTCTTTCTCACGTTTCTGTTGCAGGTGGAGAAACGCAACTTTGTTAGCTAGAATAATGTCTTTGTTTTAGAATACAATGAACGGCGATGCTGATAAAGTGGGATGATGTTCTTTCTCACCGGAGAGAGCCTGGGAATCAAGGTCATCGAGCCGAGGCCTTGGAGCATCGTTGCCACATGGAAAGTTATCTATAAGTAGGTGTCTTGCGTGGATGGGGTGATGCCGCACTGTCCTCTAAGAGTTTGCATTCGATTCTTGTATTGGGATTAGGGACAGAGTCCGGGGACTACTGCCTTGACTTGAGAAGAAAGAGCATCTTAGAATGAGCTCTGTAGTTTTATGCTGCCTGACCCATTCAACGTGAATGGTATTCTTAGGAAGCCTTCACGAGCTGACACCTTTTCAGAACTTGCTTTGGGAAATGCAAAGTAGGAATGTCACATTAGTGATAGTGTAGGGATAGACTAATGCTCTTTACCTACGAACCTCCAATGAGGGGTACACTGGATGTTGGGGCGATAATCTTTTGCGTCTTGATTCTCGAATTGGTTATTTTGTGCCTGCTACATCGTCTTAACTTTACCCGTAGATTTGGCTTTGTATTAATTCCAATATATTTCTACACCTTCATTTTGAGGTGTTTGTATGTCCAGCTGTTCTTGGCTTTGTAATAAACTAACTAAACTAATTGGGAATCTGTGATTCTTCGGAGTCATGGGTCATGGGAATCTGTAATGTGTAATTGGCTAACTATAATTTTCTCTGCGCCACACTTCCAAGCAGACAAAAAGAACCATCAGCCAGGGGTTCCAGAGTAAGTCTAGAATATAAAACCCGGCTCCTTCAAAACCACGGATCCAGCCTCCCATCAGAGGGTCATCTGCAAATAAAAGTTGCAAAATTCAACAGATCCTCAGTTGGTGGCTCCAAGTTCTTCGTACTAACAGCTAAACTGTAAACTATCTCCTGGTCTTCATCCATGAGGCTCTCAAGACCTGGAAGTTTGAAACTATCTGAGCTGACGATAGTGGGGGGACTCTATTTCCTTATTATCATAAGATAAATACAACCCTACTTGTTATGTGCACTTCCAGATCCACACGGACCCCAACACCACCCTCAGAGGAACGCTCGTCTACAGACCCCCCGGACCCCTGCCTCAGTTCAGTGACTCCATCGCCGACTTCGTCAGCACGCACGCCATGGCCTCCACAGACTACATCCTCCTCGGAGACCTGAACTTCCACCTCGAGAACACCAACAACACCAACTCCATCACCCTGATCGACAACCTCGCCAACCTCGGACTCAGACAGCTCGTCACAACGCCCACCCACTCCGCCGGCCACACGCTCGACCCCATCTTCTCCGCAAGCTCCCACGTCTCTTTCAGTCACACCACGAACTCCACTGGACCGACCATCGCTGCATCCACTTCACCTTCCGGAAACCCACCACGCACCACCGCATTCAACAGATCCCCCGCCGCAGCTGGAGCAAAGTCACCGATGTCCAGCTTAACACCACCCTCGCCCGGAGCCCACCCGCCGACCCTACCGACACCGCCGCCCGCGACCTCAGGCGATGGATCGACGACTGCACCAACACTCTCGCCCCGATCAAGAAACCCTCCAACAGACACACTGACAAGAAAGCCAGCTGGTTCACCGCGGACCTCCAGGCCTCCAAGCAAACCTGCCGGAAACTAGAGAAGAAATGGCACCGCGAACAGACACCGGACAGCCATGAGGCCCACAAGAACGCCATCCGCAGACACCATCACCTCATCAGAACCGCCAAAAGGGCCTCCTTCAAGGACCGCCTCGACAACAACGCACACAACAGCAATGAGCTCTTCAACATCGTGAAGGAACTCTCCAACCCCAGCTCCAACGCCAACGACATCCCACCATCGCAAGACCTGTGCGACTCCCTTGCCACCTTCTTCCACCGCAAGATCGCAGACATCCATGACAGCTTCAACAACCTGACCGCCTTGACAGCCAACGACACCTCGGACCCCCCGGCCACCATCCGCATCGACCCCATGCTCACCTGGACCAACGTGAACGACGACGACACCATCAAAATCATGAACACCATCCACTCCGGCTCTCCGTCAGACCCGTGCCCGCACCACATTTTCAACAAAGCTAGCGCCACCATTGCACCCCATCTCCGCAAAGTCATCAACATCTCCTACGAGACCGCGACCTTCCCGGAGAGCTGGAAACACGCAGAGATCAACGCCTTACTCAAAAAACCCAAGGCGGATCCGAGAGACCTCAAGAACTTCCGGCCCATCTCCCTGCTCCCGTTCCTGGCGAATGTCATCGAGAAGATCATCAACAGACAACTGACCCGCTACCTCGAGGAGAACAACAGCCTGGACCCATCCCAGTCCGGGTTCTGCAGCAACCACAGTACCGAAACTGCCCTCATCGCCGCCACCGATGACATCAGGACCCTGCTGGACAACGGTGAAACCGCGGCCCTCATCCTCCTGGACCTCTCAGCTGCCTTCGAAACGGTCTGCCACCGCATCCTACGCACACGCCTCCACAACGCAGGGATCCGAGACAAGGCTCTGGAATGGACCACCTCCTTCCTCTCCGGCAGAACCCAGAGCGTCCGCCTCCCCCCATTCCGTTCCGAAGCCTCCGAGATCATCTGCGGCGTACCCCAAGGATCATCCCTCAGCCCGACACTGTTCAACATCTATGTGGCACCGCTCGCCCACGTCGCCCGACTGCACGACCTCAACATCATCTCCTATGCCGACGACACCCAGCTGATTCTCTCCCTCACCAAGGACCCCCTCACAGCCAAAGCCAACCTCCACGAAGGAATGAAGAGCCGACTGAAGCTGAACTCGGACAAGACGGAGGTCCTCATCCCCGGCTCCACCCCGTCAGCCTGGGACGACTCCTGGTGGCCAACCACACTGGGAGCAGCACCGACACCCACCGACCACGCACGCAACCTGGGGGTCATCCTCGACTCGACACTCTCCATGACCAAGCAGGTCAACGCCGTCTCGTCCTCCTGCTTCAACACCCTACGCATGCTCCGCAAGATCTACAGGTGGATCCCCACCGAAACAAGAAGAACGTCACCCAGGCCCTCGTCAGCAGCAGGCTGGACTACGGAAACGCCCTCTACGCGGGAGCCTCGGCCAAACTCCTGAAACGACTGCAACGCATACAGAACGCCTCTGCACACCTCATCCTCGACATCCCTCGCCACAGCCACATCTCACCCCACCTGAGAGACCTACACTGGCTCCCCGTCAACAAGAGGATCACCTTCAAGCTCCTCACCCACGCACACAAAGCACTCCACAACACCGGACCGGCATACCTCAACAGACGACTCACCTTCTACACCCGAACCGCTAGCTCCGCTCCGCCGACCTCGCCCTCGCCATCGTCCCCCGCATCCGAAGAGCGACCACTGGCAGAAGATCGTTCTCCTACCTCGCCGCCAAGACCTGGAACACCCTCCCCATCCTCCTACGGCAGACCCAGGATTTACTAATCTTCAGGAGGCTCCTCAAGACCTGGCTGTTCGAGCAGTAGCAGCACCTCCTCCTCCCCCCCCCCAGCGCCTTGAGACCCTCACGGGTGAGTAGTGCGCTTTACAAATGTTCTGATTGATTGATTGATTATGTATCTACATGGGACTCCCATTTCGTTTGAGTTGGGCCTGCTGCTCAATTCATCGTGGTGGAAACAGATCTTCGCAACCACTCATGGTGGAGTTTACATGCACACATAGCTCAAAACTCCTGCACACATTTGCTTTTATCATCCACATTACTCCCCAGGCTCTGCCCAAGACTCCCCTACTTCTTAGCTGTGCCCGCTGCACTCTCATGCCAACTCTACACATGGCTCCACCTCCACACTCTTCCCCATGTACACCCAGCCTCTGCATAACTCCTCCTACATATTGCCATTTTCTTCCACCAGCCATTCACCACTAGTCCCTCAAATTCACCACTTTCTGCACAATGTGCAGTGTGAAGCTGACTGTAGTGCAGCTGTTACTCAAACACCACATTTCTCATGTAGGCCAGAGCAACCAGCATCCCCCCTGTTCATACATTCCTGAGCCTAAATGCATCTGTCTGAGTGCTTTGGTGCTAAACTAGTGGCAGCAATGTGCTACTTAAAAGACAATGACCTATGACATCTCATATCTGGCTATGGTAAATTCCACAGATAACAGATTATCACATATTCAATCAATAGCAGCACGGATAGGCATGTGTCTCTTTGTGTGACTATGTCAGAACCCTGCCTACTCTACCTGGTGGTCTTCTTGCATATGGATAGACACAGTCCAAGTTTGATGCACAGAATTCCCAGGAGATTTGCCTATTAGTATACATTTAGAAATTAACTGCACATTCTATAAATTTGAGATGGGGTTACCCTCTGCCACTGGTGCCTGTCTCTCAGAGAAAAATTACACAGAAGCATTACAAAGGAAAGTGGAATGTCTGGAGCTGGGGGGGAGGGGCAGCAGAATCAACTCTCCATACAGACCTCATCACCTCTTTGTTAATCTTCATCGTTACCTTACTTACACCTAAAGACTCTGTTGCTCCAACTTTTTTACTCTCCCAATTCTTTCTTCTCTTTCATTATAGCCCCTCCTCCTTTCTTCCCCACCTTACCCAATTTAAGCTCTGACCGCTGACAAGGAAGAGGTGACTCATTGTAATGAGGATTATGCCCTATGATCTAGAGTGAGGTAGAAATTAATCACAATAAGAGCTCAGCTGGGTGGAAAACTAGGCTGAACAGTGGACACCCCCAACAGTAAAGGCCCGGTGTAGAGGATTATTAATGGCACCTATGGTGCAATTACATCATCCGCAGGGAATCAGCAGATTTTACATTAAGGCGAATCTCTAAATTAGTCTTTCAGCCTTCACTTGGAACCTGTCCAGCATAAGCGCTCAGTCATTAAGTGACAGCATGCTCTGACATACCTGGTAGCAATGACTTGACCTGTCAGGCTTGTGAGTACTAAAAAAGGCAACATTTCATGAAAGAGGGAACTTACGGAGACAAGTCTGGAGCAGTGCTTAATTTGTAAAATATTAAGTGCAGGTGCTCAAATTTGTTTAGGAGACCACACCCCTTCCCCCGGCTCCACCCACTTCCTCCACTTGCTCCACCCACTTGTCTCCACCCACATCCTCAACTGCCACTGCTGAAAGCCAGATGTAATTCCGCATATGACTTTTCAGCAATGGAGCCTTCCTTAAGTAAGGGTTTGATAGTAGATTCCCACAGCCCGAAAACTTTAAGAAAAATTAAATCAAAAAGTGCACTTAAAGCACAATTTTGGAATAAATTGGCTGAAATGACTAATGCACTGAAAGGGGACACCTATAATTACTACCTTATGGGCTCCCATCTTCCTATTGTTTATGCCTACGCTCCTAAATAAAATGCCATTAAAATGCCATGCCAGAGCTAACAGGGAAGGTTAAGTGCTGGCAGTGAAGCAATAGCAATATAGCACATATAGACAGAGGCAGAGAAAGGATGAAAACTGTGAAGAAAGGAGCGAGAGCGTCAGGCAGATGGTACAGGGCAGTAATGTTGGAGTCACCGATGGTGCTAATTTTGAACAAAAGAAATCCAGGAGTTTTGTCACAATATTGTTGTGATGCGCAGGGGTTGTTCTTCTGGGTATCTGGGTTAGACAATTCTTGAAAGATGCTGAAGATTTCTCTTATTCAGTCAGACCTGCTTGATGAATTTTGTAAATTAAGACTTTTGGCTCTCCTTATGGCACTATGGAGGCCTTACAGGTATCTTTTAGAGAGGGGCTATCTTCAGTTAAAATAGTCTTGTGCAACTTGCATTACAGGTTGAGACTGGTTTGTTTCAGCTCCACTGGCACCACATGGACCCATTTTTAGTGGATTTAATGCCAAATGTAGTGTTTCTTGTTTTGGTTGGTACCAACTCGCAGAGAGCAGTGATGTATTGTGGCATAGATTGTCCAGTAAGGCTTTAGTGCCAACCTAGTTGAGAAAGTTAGTTGTAACAACGTTCTATGTTACCTCAAGCTCGTCTGTGCTGACTTATCTAACACCTGGATGGCATAATTGCATATCTCTTTCTTTCAAACAAATGCCAGCAATTCTACAAACCTTTGTCCTAGTCCATTCGTGTATATCATATGGAAACATCTGCCATGAATGGTGCAGGTGTCATCAAGTCAAACCTAAAAGGTAGCTGACTTGAGATGTGCTGAATGCTAATCATTGTGTATGTGACATTTATGTTTTTGAAAGGCATCAAGGAGGTTGGTGGTTTGAGGTGACAAATGTAACAAAATATGCACTTAATGGCACCCTCCATGGTCATTATTTGCAGCCCAACACAAGACATGTGTTGTTTACTCGGTATCAAAGTTCGATTGCCATTAAATATATAATGCAATTTAACTTCAACACTTAGTGTTTGAAACAACTGAATATTTGAATTGAGGACTGGAAAACATCGGGTATTATACTGTCAGCATTCGTTTTTATTAGCACTCCAGACTTTACATTTACCCACATAAGGCTGATTTTGAAAGAGTTTTGCGGTCACAAAGGCTGGAATTTTCAAAAAGGAAACAAAAAGTATAGAGGTGAGAAAAGGAAAAAACATTAATGAAAGGAAAAGTGGAGAAAGGGTGACAAAAGGAAGGAAACCCCAACAGTCAGCCTCAGCAAACTGGAAATACGTTTTGTATTTTTTCATGGGCAAGCATTCATAAGCCATTTTTTGTTTGGAGAATTTCTTTAAAACCCTATTTTATCATTAGCTACGAAAAAGGTTTCTTAAGCACAAACTCCCTGAAAACCTCAAGGGACGGTGTGGTCCCTCTTTGCTCACCGGCGCTTTACAGGGATGGTCAAAGAGGGAGGTATTTTCATTTTCTGGATAATCCCTTGTCTGGCATTGATAAGCAGTGTGACAAGCTGGCACCTGAGGGTACCACGAGGAGCTTGCACCAGGTAAGTGCGAGGACCCGTCCTCATCCTACACTTCCCATCGCTCTCTTTATATCTCTCTTTATCGGGCTCGTGGCCTGACTGCCGGAGACCATTAATTTGCACATAAATTCAATATCTCGCTCCAACATTAGACCACTTAAATCCTTTGTCTTTGCTACTAATTGGCCTGTGACAGTCACACTGTGCAAAACGAACTTGCATCACCGAGCG
Source organism: Calotriton arnoldi (assembly GCA_963921515.1). Lineage (NCBI taxonomy): Eukaryota > Metazoa > Chordata > Amphibia > Caudata > Salamandridae > Calotriton > Calotriton arnoldi. Next base: position 1,257,344 of record CAWUFW010001659.1, read on the forward strand.
CCAGCCGCACACCAAAGCTTCCAGGACAAACCAATCAAACCTTTCATTGACTTGTACAGACATGGCAGACACTGAACATTGCAAAATAAACAGATGCCACATTTCAGGTGCCCGTGAAGAAACTGCGGTCAGAAAACATTTAAGAACAAGCAGATTCCACCGTTCATGACCTATGTGGTACGCTCAGGTAAAAGCAGAGTTAGTTACTTACTTGATTACTGACTTTAAGAGGTTTGCTGCTGCACGGCATGCTGCTACTTCAGTTAATTGTGCCGGACTGCTGGCTAGTGCGTAGTGCGTGCCTCATGACGATATGCATAGCTGCCAAGGTTTCAGATTGCTATGTGTGACATTTTCAAAATTTCAGTGTAATAATGAGTGACATTCCAACAAATATGAGCGACACTTTCTCGTGAGCAAAATGAAGCAATGAAGACGAGGGAATCATATAGATATCAGAAATTGCACCCATTTCAGTATAGCTGCTAATGTTTCAGATTGCTTATGTGTGACATTTTCATAGATTCAGTGGATTTATGAGAGTCATTCAACGACTATATGTGTGGCACTTTCTTGCGACCAAAATCATGCAATGAAGTCCATGGAAATAAACACATCAGAAATCACACTCATTTGAGCAAGAAGAAAGTCGAACTCTGCAGCAGGTGCAGTTAAAGCTATTATTTAATTTTTAAATAATCAGCACCCTCCACCCCAACCTCCGCTCCAGTTAGCGGCTGAACCATATGTAACAAAGAGATCTCCGTGACAAATGCAGCAACCCACTGAGTTATCCACATACAATACAGTTCAATACAATACAATATGCCGGTAGACTTTCTTTGCAGTAGTAGGTATATTAACCCTCTGCGCTGCTTTATGGTCAGAGTGAAAACTGCCAGTAGACAAAACTCTGACCTCTCTCGAGGGGGAACATTAATCACCTGACTTACCTCTAACTTAGCAAGTCTCACTGCGCTGGGAAAATAAAGGCTGCTGCTTCATAGTGCCACTGTCAAGCACAGATATTAAACACTTTTCACTAATAAATCAGCAAAACTGCTAGTTGAGACAAAACTTCCACCTTAGATGGCCCTTCATTTACAGCACAGACAGACAAGTTAGTGTGCCCATTTCCAAGGCGCGCGGCTATTCCGTGCTTGAGTCCCCTCTCCATTCTTGTAACACAAACTTTTTAAATGTCAGCAGTAGCAGATTAATAAATGAATATCTGACTTACCTGAATCTCTTTACAGCTGTCAGAATGATCTACCGAGAGGAGCTGTAGGCGTGGCTCCGCGTGGATCACTAGCCTGTCTCTTGTTCAGAGTCAGACAGTCAGCCATGCTGCAGTGCAGCCTCAGCCTGTGCCACCTGCTCCCACTACGAGACTCACGCTGGCGTGGTGAGTCCAGGGCATAAGTTGGGCTCTGCCTGGGCAGGGCACGCACAGCAACAGAACAGGTCCAGGTCAGGAGGAAGTGAGCAGGTGGTGGTCAATCCTTAAACACCGGCTTCCTCCTTTAACTCTAGGCCTTGCAGCAGGGGATTGCTTTCCTGGGTGCTTTGGGGCCCGACTGGCAGGCAGGAAATTCAACATCCTGCCACAGAATGCGCGCCGACCGGACATGGCTCCTCCGCAACAGTGTGTCCATGTGGGACCCGACGTGACCCGGGAGCTGTAACAGAAAGCAGGTTTGGCGGCGCTAGTTTAAAGAGCTTCTTGGTATAAGCCTTCAATGCCACAAAAACAGTCCGGGTAATTGATGCGTTTCGTTAGAAAGATAGGTGCCTCTGCAGAGATAGTATTGTCCGGGCACCGACCCTCGCGTAAAGTACGGGAAGTGTGCGAATCCTCAATCCGCTGCCCCTGCTTGCCCCTGATAACATTTATATAATGAAAGCAATACCCTACACTGACTTTCCACTCAATACCTGGAAGTGCTGCGCCTTTTCAAATCACGCGAGTGCACTAAAGCAGGCACAATTAATCTTACAAGAGGAGCAGTTTTAACACCGCGTTAAGGATCTGTGTCTGTGTCACTAAGGTTACACACGCTCCTGCGGCTGCACAAATCCAGCCCAAACAGTGGTCCGTCCGCCCACCGGCAAAACAGAGGGAAGGCATGGATTTATTATCAGTTCAGCTCTTCACCAGAAAGACAGAGTTTCAACAGTCGTTTATATTGGCTGACATTACACACGTTGTGCAGCCGTTGATGTGAGTTGTAACTTGGCCCTGACTTCTAGACCCGGCCCTGATAAATAAGTGCCGGTGCTAAGCACCGGAAAGCACCGGCACAAATTAAGCACTGGTCTGGAGCAGATGGCTAGGTATCAGCCCAGGAAGGTTGAGGAGAGATGTGCCTCAGGGGGCAGATTCATGACGTCAGGGTTCACAAATGAGGGACAATCAGAGAGAAGGAGGCCTATAAGAGTGACGGGCAGAGCAGAGGCCCTGACATTCAGATACACAAGGGCGTGTGGTGCAGGGTACTGAAAAGAGATGCGCATGAGGAGGTAACAGATCTTAATGTGTTGGTAGTTATATAATGGAAACCTGGCTAAAGAGCAACTGGATTGTGTGCATTGAGGGGATTCACATATTTTTGAATGATACAATGATAATTCTGTGTATCAAATTCTACTATATTTCATATATTTACAATATGTAGGCCCTGTGATATTAAGTGATATGCACCGAATCACACACTTTTCAGTCAAGTCGACCCAGATATTGGACGCCAAGTTTCAAATTTGGCAACTTAGCTACTAGACCACATCTCCTCCCCAGGTAGGACATAGCTTGCTTTCTAAGGATCCGATTCACAAATTGCATTTTGTAGTACGTGAAGTAGTACTACAGTAGCACTACTTACTACAAAATGCAATTCACAAACCTATAGGTGGAATTCTCCACCTGCACTTCTCGCATCCTTTCTTTGGGGAACTCTCCTCAAATGTAAATTTACTACTTAGAAGCAGATTACGATCTCGGTCGGAAGGCTTCCGGATGGGTTCCGGAACGAGCAAATCCGATTCGGAGCCTATGATTCCGACCGAATCGTCCCCCGTTCCGGACGACCAAGTACGATGCGAAGATCTCGGCCGCGCCGACCAAATCGTTTGCGAAACTGATCCTGTCAGTCTGACTCGTTCGAAGCCGATTTGTGCCGCGCAATGGAGCCGGCTTCCGAACGAGCGAGTACGATGCACGATTCGGACAGCTGTATTGACTCGGTTTTGCCGGGATGAAACGGCTGTGGGAATCAGACTTCGGAGGGCCGTGGCAGGCCCCCCATCAGCCAGGGCCCTCCGAATTGGTTGCAGGGGGGTACACATGGGTCCCCCCTTTCCATGCATGCACAGTGTGGTGGGCACCATGGGCTGCCTGCCATAGGGTGCACGCTTTTCCCCACCCACACCTTTTTGCAATGGGAGATTGTGTACGCGTGCGGTACACGGGCTCGCATTGAGTTCAATGGGAGTCCGAGCGAACTGAGTCCGTCACCATACGGGTGCATAGGAATCGGTCGCTCGGACTCGAACAGTGCAATTCGCTAGGAAAGCCCTCCGGATCCGAGTCGTACGGAGGGCTTTCCTAGCGAGATCGTAATCTGCCCCTTATTAGGAAATGTAGGAGGGACTGGGGAAGTGGCTGGAAAATGGGGAATAATTACTACAAAATAAGAGAGGCTCAGGGAGGAGTAAGGATGGGTTTAGGGAGGGACATGCTAATACAAACACCCACCCTAAAAGACTAAGATTATTGCTTTTCACAAACTACACTTCTAAAGTTACTACCACCGAAAAGGCCACAAAAGTTGTATACATACCCCAGCACAGTCCTGGAGTAAGTTTAGCACACATATGGACACTCACAGGTTCCGCAATACAGTCCCATAGAAAACAATAAAGCCAGGGACTTAAAATATCACCTCATAGGAAATAATGTTAAATCAATTACAATATTGTGTCGCTGTGTAGCTATAATTAGGTCAGAGTTTCAATAGAAAGTGTGTTTTTTGTTTTACTAATAACTTTGGCACAGTTTGACATATCTGCACAAACTTTTCATAAAAAGTTAATCTACCTCGGCTCCTACATGGAAAGTTTCACACTGATACGTCAAGCGGGAGCAAAGAGAAAGGGGGGGTTCCCAAAAGATGGATTTCCCATGTTTCTTCCTATAAAAAACTTTGTTCTTGAATACAGAAAAAATGACTGAACAAAATTACACAAATTTGTCAAAAAGTTAGAACTTTACTCAGGAAGCATGCTTTTTGTGATTTGTTATAAATTCGTTCAGCCGCTTTCGAGAAATTAGCATTCATAGAGGGGCTCGGGTGGAGCGTGAAGGGGTAAAAAAGTTAGATATGTCTGGACAGTTATTCTCATGGGAGTCGTGTGGTACTGAAATTAAAAAAAGGGCCTCCTGATTCGCCAGAGGAGTTTTTTCTCCAGTCAGCCAATTCGGTAAAGCAATACTGGTACCAATTTACCAAACTGATATAATTGTCTGGCTGCAACACAAGAGAAATTTTCTCTCATGTTGTGCCCTCTTTTACAGGACTCCAGGACTCGTCCTATTTATCGAGGCACATATTTATCATGTCAATTTTCAGCCATGAAACACTGTCAGAAACATTTGGTGAAGGAGAGTAGAATGCAGTTCTGCATCATTTGACTTTTTTTCTGAACAGTTAACAGATACACATGACCTTGAGTTAAACCCACAACAGGAATTGTTTGTTCAAATTACATAGCTTCCTTCCGTTATTTACCCCAGTATGGTAAAAGGGAATGGACTGAACCATCAGACTCATTTTTCATTTTAAGTTGTGGTTTTGTGGCACGAGTACCTAAAATATCTCGACTTGTAGGGATGAATACTTCTGAAATAATTTTAGGTAGTTCATGCTCTTGCACAGAAACAGCAGGCAAATGCTGGCATACAACCAACAAAGCAGTTTCCTCTCAAAATCTACTAAGAACTATCAAGGAGATGGTTTCAAAGTTACCAATCAACTTCATACCTGAATAAACCACTAGAGCGTCTCTATGCTCATTTTCTATTTGTTTCAATACTTCTGGTAACACTGCCACAGTGCGTAGTAGTATATATATGCGTAGTAGTATATATATATATACTCACAAATAAAGTTCCACATTTAGGGTCCGATTCCGATCTCGGCCGGTAGTGCTCCGAATCGGATTCGGATTTACCGGATCCGATTCGGAGCCCTGTTTCCCGACCGAATCGTACGCGGGTCCGGCCGAGCGAGTACGATGCAAGCTCCCGCGAAATCGCCGACCGACTCGTACGCGGCTTCAACACGCTCCGACCGACTCGCACGGACACGACTCGCACCGCGCTATGGAGACGTTTCCCGGCCGGGTAAGTACGATGCGCGCCGCAAGCAGTCCGACCGACTCGCGCCGTCCGGCTCGAAAGAGCTGTCGGAGCCGGACTTTGGGGGTCCGCGTCGGACCCCCCTGTACACGTAGGCGCGCGAGTCGCACACAGGGGGGACCCATGGGTCCCCCCTACCTGTGCATGTACGCCGCGATGCGCATGGACGCATACCCACTGTAGGGGGCGCCCTTGTTCGCCTCGCACCCATTGAGTCAATGGGAGCCCGCGTACGCATTGTACGACCGGCTCCCATTGACTTCAATGGGAGACCGACCGAATCGAGTCCGATAGCATGCGAATGCATCGTACTCGTCCGGTCGGACTGCTAGGGTCCGATTCGGTCGGAATTCTCTCCGGGTCCGGCTCGGTCGGAGAGATTTCCGGCCGGAATCGGAATCGGCCCCTTAGTGTGGGTGATAGTATGGAGAGGAACCCACGTAGTCAACATTCTATGATTATCTTGGGATGTGGTATGAGAGTATACCGCTTTCAGTTAGTTTCTCTTGAGAGAAATCCAAATTTTGATTTCATCTTGCTTAATGGGCACTTTACACAATTGGATTAATAGTCTGTAGATTCATTGTCTGCATTGGAGCAGGTGCCTGTGCAGCAGCAGGAACCAACATAAAAGTCCATATCGTCTGTAGCACATATTTTTGAAGTTGTCTATATACATTCACTAATTAATTTAATAAATGTCTTTGTGCCCCCCCAAACCACTTTCGATGTTGTTGAAACACTATATGGCTTTCCTGCCTTTGATATGCTTCATAATTTACAGGAATGGGGGCATCTTCATAGGTATGAAAATGTCTAGTGTTTTTATCTACAGGATTGAACTTCACCCATGATTAAAATATTTCAAAAAGGTATGCTTAATGTGCTATAACTACTAGAATTGCTGCCCCCCCTCACCCCCACCCCTGCTTTAAGGAACCCTTGTACTGAGACGTACTTTCTCAACAGACCTATAAAATGTACAATTATTTAACAGGCACAGCTGCCATTTTAACACAGATTCTGCATTAGAGTAAAAATTACATCAAACGGGGAAAAGCTTTTATTAGTCAAGCTTGACAAAACCCTTCAGCAGGGAGAGAGCTCCTGTCGGAACTGAGGGAAGAAACCAATATTACAACGGACATCTCCATAGTAGTAATCATTGGTCCAATCTTCACAGGGGTACTGAATAATTACTATTATTAGGATGGAATATAATATGTAACATCTGAAAATGAAACGAAAGTATCATCAATAATGTATGATCAAATTGATTGAGTAAATGTTCATTTGATAGAAATGAAGGATAAAGTAGTTATGTTTGGACCTGTATAACTAACAAGATGGTTGGCAGAAAGAACCCATTTGAGTAATCATGACCAGAGTTATTGTACAAGACGAGAAGTAGTGTCCATGTTCTGACACTACTTCTCGTCATGTGCAGTCCCGAAAAAACTATGATGAATACTGTTCGGGTATGCGCAAATGTGGCATAGCAAGGGAAATCTTTGAACTTCCCGGAAAGGGAAGCTGAGACTTCCAGAACGCCAAGCCTAATTGGGAGTCTTCACACGGGCAAAGATTGACTTAAATGTTTGATCAGATGGTGGCCCTCTTCTCCATGATGTATACAATGGGAACTGTGTTGACTTTGTTTAGATAGGGGATTTCAAAGCTCTAGAAGTAAAATAAGCTAAAAACATAATCCACAAATTAATATGAGTTTTATCTACAGATGTAAACTGCCTGGGGACAATATTAATAATAGATGTTGAAGGGATTCTGAAAAATAAGGCTTATGATCAAAATGGAAATCCTGAAATCAAATTAAGCACATCTTCGAGAGCTTTATTTATTAGTTCAGAGTTTACAAATACTATTTATGTTTTGCAGTATGCACAACCAATTGATTAAGGAGGCATCCATCGACTGCATGTACGGATTGGACCTTGAGTGCATTAAACAAGAGATAATTAATTTGAAGATAACATTTTTTATACAGGTTCGAATGAAAACATGTTTTGTTAGAAAAATTCTGATAATTTTTTTAACTACAAATTAAGAGAGGATAACAACAGCCTAACATATTGGGAATTCTTATTGTGAAAAATTCAAGAATTCACTTGGTTTCTACGATTTAGACCAAACTTAAAAACACAATGACCCTGTGTGTAAGGAAGGTGTAATTGTCAATGAGTTTATAAGGCCCAAATCAAGTTATAATAACTATATCCATATGTTTTGGTTCTGTACTTAGATCAGTATATATTGACATTTAAAAAAAAACTGAAATACGAACTCTAATAAGAAAGCTAAATAAGTAACGAGATGAATTAGGGTAAAATGTGTCACTGTAAATAGAAAAGCAAAATCAATGGGTACAAACTAATTAAGTTGGCACAAATCAAATTGATACCTTCATAAAACTACTAAGACGTATATGTGAGGCAATTATAATGGGAATGAAGGTGGCTACACAAATTTGGTGTTGCTGTTTTACTTTTGTTGAAGTAAATATGAGCAAACAAATAAAGATAATAGTAAACTTTATATTTCCATTCTTCTAGGTTGGGGGGTGATTAAGTAATTATTTAACGCATAAACATTCAGTAAAATATGGTGGATGTTTATTTCAGGATCATCAAAGGTAACTGTGATACCTGATATGTTATGTTATGTTATGTTAAAAGCATTTATCAAGCGCACGTTCACCAAAGGTTTCTTGGCGCTGGGAGAGTGAAAAGGTGGCATCAGGAATGGATGGCTTAGGTTCCATACGCCTGTGTGAACAACCAGGTCTTAAGCTGTTTTCTGAATAGAGTGAGAGAGGTTAGAGACCTCATCTCCATAGGGAGCGAGTTCCAGAACAGAGGGGCTAAGACCATAAATCTGGACCCTCCGTGTTTCTTACGTTTAAAAATAGGAGTAACCAATAGATTCTGATGGGAGGAACGCAGATTGCGAGAGGGGACATAGCGAGAAATCTTAGAAGCGATGAAGGCTGGGCTGTTGCCATGAAGGGCTTTAAAAACAGTACATCCTAGCTTGAATGCACTGCGCTTGGCCACTGGAAGCCAATGAAGGCTTTTCATCAGTGGCTTAACATGATGCCATTTAGGTTGCGAAAAAATCAGTCTGGCAACTTGATTCTGGACCAGCTGAAGGCGTCTTAATTGGTATGCCGGAATACCGACATAGAGTGAGTTGGCATAGTCCAGGCGGGAGATGACCAATGCCAGAACAACTAAAATCAAGGCTTCCCTGGACAAGAATTTACTGATCTTCTTTATTCTCCAAAGTTGGAAGAAACCAGCGGAGACAACGGCGCCGATCTGAGCTTTCATGGTCAGATCGTTGCTTATCACTATACCCAAGCTTTTGACTGAGCTGGCCGGTAGAGGGGGACTACCAAGGGTAGATGGCCAAAAGTTGGATTTCCATGCGTTGGCAAACCCTCCAGTAAGGATAAGCTCAGTTTTGTCGGGGTTAAGCTTCAATTGGTTGTTATTCATCCATTCGCTTATAAAAATCATCGTGTCTTGAAAATGGGACACAGAGGATGATGAGAGATTGATGTCGAAAACCAATTGAAGGTCATCCGCATAATTATATGTTCCACTTTCCTTTCTCACAAGGAAGAGATTAAAGGGAGTAGGTACAAGTTAAAAAAGAGTGGGGAAAGAGAGGAGCCCTGGGGAACCCCACAAGTCAGTTCTATCTTGGTAGAGGAGAAATTGCCAAGATGCACCGCTTGGAACCGGTCTCTGAGGAAGGAAGAGAGCCACTTCAGAGCCAGGCCCTGGATCCCGGCCTTGTTGACACGATCGATCAGAATGTTATGGTCGACCGTGTCAATTGCTGCAGACAGGTCCAGGAGTACCAAGGCCTGGGTGAGGCCTCTATCTGCCCCCCCTCTGAGTTCGTCTAGGACTGTCAGAATGACTGACTCAGTAGAATGGGCGGGTCGGAACCCCGCCTGGTGAGGGTCCAGAACATGAGACTGTTCAACAAAAAGACTAAGTTGGTTTGATACATGAGCTTCTAAGACCTTTCCAAGGTAGGGTAGCAAGGAGATGGGGCGGTAGTTGCTAAGAATGGAAGGGTCCACACCCGGTTTCTTTAAAATGGGGATAATTTGGGGCGTGGCTTAGCAGCCGAACATGGCGGACGTGTGCTAAGCGAGCTCCGTCCAGCCCGCCATAAATTTGTCATTTATCCTGGCTCCTAGTGCCTGCTACCTACCTAGCGGAGTGTCAGTGACCCCGGGCCCTGGTGGTGGAGGCTCGGCGGCGATCGTGGCGGCTGGCGTCCCCCGGGCAGAGGCGCAGTGACCACACGAGTCTGCGGCCCACTGGGAGAAGAGAAGCCGGGAGGTCGAGTGTCGGCGGCCGCCGGGGGCATCTGCGCCGGGGCCCAGCCCGGGAACCGGCAGACAGACGGATCGGCAGTGCTCCCACGCCGGGTGAGTGCAGTGATCCTGGTGGTGCCTGAGTCTGGGGCGCTGTGTCTGCGGCACTGGTGGTGCGGCTCGGCGGCTATTACGGGCCGCGGTGGTGGAGTGGGCCTTGCGCGGGCCTGACTGGATGAGTGGACCCGAGTTCTCCCTTCTGCCCCCATTCGCAGCAAGTAACACACCGGCCCTCCCGGGGGGGGCTCTTGCGGCTGCGTGCCCCCTTGCGGTGCCCGTTGCCTCTTTCCCCTCCTCCCCTCGGCGGTGCGGTCGGCCCGCGTGGGAGAACCGGACGGGCGGAGGGAGGCGGCGTAGGCCGCGGACCAGAGGTGTGGGCAGCGGAGTGGACGGGGGAGCCACCCCCGGGGCCTAGTCATCTGGCTTAGCAGGCTGCCCATGTCGGGGGTCGGTCGGGCCCCGAGGGCATAACGAGAGTAGGAGGTGTCCCGGGCCCGCGGAGGAGTGTGACGGCCGGCTTGTCCGGACGGCCCGTGGCAGCGCCCCTCGCGCGCAGGCCCTGGTGGACCGCTGCAACCAGGGGGGACTTCATTTCCCTGTCCGAGAGCCTTCGTTCGGCGGCTGGGTCGGGCCGCGGGGCATCATCAGGAGCACAGTGTCCATCACGGAGGAGTGGCCCCTCTTGACCACTCGGCAGATCGGGGCAGGGACCTGCGGGCGACCATGACCCGCGACAAAGGTGGCAGCGGATCGGCGAAGCAGGGCCCAATCGACAAATTCACGGGCCCGAGTGGGTCCGGGAGCCAACAGGGGGCCGTGCCGGACAATGCGGCGCTCATGGAAGCGATCACCCAGTCCCGAGATATGCTGGACGCGAAGATAGGAGCGGTGGGATCGGATGTCACGCTCCTGCGCCAAGACCTGCGCAACGCGGTCTCCCGCATCACGGAGGCCGAGACCCGCATCTCGGGGGTAGAAGACGACGTCACTATCCTCAAGAAGAAAGTGGCCGCGATGGAGACGACTCACCGGGGGCTGGCCCTGCGGGTGGAAGATGCGGAGGGCTGGGCCCGCCGCAACAACCTCCGCTTCGTTGGTTTTCCAGAGGGCAGTGAAGGGGGTAGTGTGGAGCGCTTCCTCACACAGTGGTTGGAGAGCTGGATTCCCCCTGAGGCATTGTCGTGGTGCTTTGTGGTGGAGAGGGCCCACCGCGCACTTATGCAAAAGCCGCCAGTGGGGGCTCGCCCGTGTCCCATAATTGCGAAAATATTGAACTACTTGGACAGGGACACGATCTTGAAACAGGCCCGGCTTAAGGAACCCCTGCTGCACGAAAATGTGAAGATCCTCATTTTCCCGGACTACACACGCCTAGTGCAGCAGCAACGGCAATCCTTCCAGGCTGCGAAAGCCCGCCTGCGAGAACTTAATCTGCAGTACTCGCTTCTCTACCCTGCTCGGCTGCGGGTGGTCTTCCAGTCACACACCCATTTCTTTGACACTCCGGAGGAGGTGTTTAAATGGACGGATGAAACAGTGAGGGTCAGGGCACACACCCCGCCCTGGATGGGGTCCGGGAGGGAGTCCGACTCTTCCGTGAGTGAGACGAACCGGAGGAGGCAGCGCTCCGGCCGTAGGGGTGCCAGGCGGTCTCGGTCAAAGCGACGCTCGCTCTCCTGTGGGGCCACATCACGGCCGGGTGGCACGGTAGTGCTGCCGCCGGGGAAGGACTGAGTGAGGGGCCGGTGAGGTCCATGTGGGTCTTCCTTTCTTGAGGTCACTAGGAGCACAGTTGTTGTGGGCCAGGACTCCCGCCACACCCTCCTGGGTGGGATACGGGCCCAATTGCTATGGGGTTGGGGTTGGGGATCCATTGGATGAGTTGGCTGGTCTCCTCCCGTTGGGGGAGGCGGGTCAACCATGCCGCGACAGATGCTTCAGTGTTCTTGAGGTATGGGGTGGGGGGTTGTTGGGGGGTTCGGTTCGGGGATTTGGGTCTGCTCTGCAGCGTCAGATGTAACACTATCCCTGAGGGAGGGAGTTGGGGGTTTGTTGGGGGGCTTGTTTCTTTGACGGGCTCACACAGATTTGCATGCAGGATGACCTTCGGCGCGGGTTCCAGCACATCACCTATATAGACACACGCTTGGATGGCTGCTCCCCAGGGTGATGGCCAGGTGCCCATGGGCAGTCTCCGCGTTGTTAGCTGGAATGTGCGGGGCGCCCTTGACAAAATTAAGCGTGGGGCCATACTCCATTGGGCCAAGCGGGCGGGGGTGGATGTCCTCATGTTACAAGAGACACAACTCTTGGGCACGAAGGCCCCTTGCCTTCAGCGATACGGTTACCGACAGGTCTTTCATTTGGGCTTTACGAGGGGTTCACAGGGGGTAGCCATCCTGATACACCGCAGGGTCCCCTACACACATGTCAAACACTGGCTCGACCCGCAGGGGCGCTATATATTTCTTCAGGGCCGGATTGGGAACGACCCCCTGGTGTTAGGTAGTGTCTATGCTCCCCCTCCACTGCAATGGTCGCTTACGGAGCAGCTCTTGGCCCTCTGGGCTGATGTGCCGAGTGCCCTCACGATCGTAGGAGGGGACTGGAATGATGTCATGGACCCGTCCAGGGATCGCTGGAGGGCCGGGGGTGGTCCAGAAGGGAGTCGTCCTACGCGGCTCACCTCTTTGGTGGAGGGAATGGGCTGGGTGGACACTTGGCGGTACCTCCATGGCATGGAACGGGGCCACACCTATGTCTCGGCGGTTCATGGCTCCTACTCCAGGCTCGACTATGTTTTTGTCCCTCGGGAAATGGTTAACAGGGTGGTGTTGGCTGAGATCCTCCCACGGGGCCTGTCGGATCACTCTCCGGTGGCACTGACGATTCGGGTGGGGCAGGTGCAACAGCCCTTCAGATGGCGCCTCTCGGTCTGGCATCTACAGAACGACGAGTATAGGACACATATGCGCGAAGCCTTGTCACATTATTTGGCGGATAATGTAGGGTCGGTCACCAGTACGGGGGGCTTATGGGAAGCCCTTAAACCCACCCTGAGGGGTGTGGATATCTCCTGGTGCGAGGCTGCGCGTAGGGCGCGTAGGGCGGATCTCCTGCAGTTGGAAGCGGACATTGAGGCCCTGGATCGGCAGGGGCGGGAGGGGGGCGGCAGCCAGGCCTTACGGCAACTATTATTGACACAGCAGAATTATGCTGCCCGGCTGATGGACGAGGCCCGCCAGGTCTGGTTAGCGACACGCAGCCGGATCTACCAATGGGGGGACAAATCGAGTAAAATGTTGCATCGGCTGTGCCAGGGAATGCTTCAGCCTCCGACCCTACCGGGGGTGGTGGGGTTAGCGGGGGAGCCGCTTACGGATCCCCAAGCTCTCGCAGACAGCTTCGCCCGATATTACGCCGAGCTCTATGCCCCTAAAGAATGTGTCTCGGCCGACGTTGTTGAAAAATTCATTGCTGATCTTCCGCCCAAGGCCCTTACTGACGAGGTACGCGACCAATTGGAGTTGCCCCTTTCGGAGGAGGAACTGGGTTTGTCCCTGGGGGAACTCAACTCCGGTAAGGCGCCGGGTCCCAACGGGTTCCCTTGCGAGTTTTTTAAACATTACTTTTTACAACAAGGTCCTCATTACCAGAGGGCGGTGGAGGAGGCGCGCGAGCGTGGATCCCTCCCCTCAGATTGGCGACACGCGGAGGTAGTGGTATTTCACAAACCGGGCAGGCCCCCGGAACATCATGCGTCGTATCGCCCCATATCCCTCCTCAACGTGGAAGCTAAGATACTAGCCAAAGCATTAGCCAATCGCCTCATACCCCATATCACGGCCCTGGTCCATTTGGACCAGGCCGGCTTTATGCCCCAGAGGGCCACCAGGCACAACATACGTCGTGCCCATGTGGCAGTGGCTGAGGCTCGGTGACTTGGGGTTCCGGCAGCACTCCTACTTGCGGATATGGACCGGGCATTCGACTCCCTCAGCTGGGTCTATCTCTTTGCCCTGCTACGACGCCTCAACCTAGGCCCGAGATTCCTATCTTATTTGGCCCTACTTTACACGGACCTGACGGCGTCGGTAAGGGTGGCGGGTGTGTCTTCCCGTGTCTTTCAGGTGAGGAAAGGCACGCGACAGGGCTGCCCCCTGTCCCCATATTTATTTGCTCTGACCATGGAGCCGCTGGCCACCTGGGTGCGTTTGGATGCGCAGGTGAGGGGGTTCGAGTGGGCCTCGGGGTTGTCTGACAGGATTGCGCTCTATGCAGACGATGTCCTTTTCTTTCTCACGGCTGTAGATAGAACGGGCCCAAGGCTGCTGCGTATCATGCAGATCTTATGGGAAACTACGGGACTATATATGAACTCACGCAAGTCCACGGTGTGGCCACTCGGCTCCTATACGAAGGTAGGGTCATGGGCATCCTCGCTTCAGCAGGCGGTTGGGGGACTGCAATACCTCGGGGTCTTCATAACAGACGTGCCAGCTATATCATGGGAGCGCAACCTAGTTCCGGTCTGGGAACGGGTACGGGCAGATATTAAGTCCTGGTCCCGCATGCCTATATCCCTTTACGGCAGGTCGGCCATCTTTAAGATGATGGCTTTGCCCAAGCTTCTTTACCAATTACAGAATCATCCCTACCGGATCGCCCCTAGATGGTTTCGGCAAGTTCATGCAGTGCTGGGACCGTTTCTGTGGGAGGGGGGTAAAGTTCGCGTCGCTATTCGGACATGCTTCCGGTCCACATACTGTGGGGGGCTCGCGACCTCAGACATACTTTCCTACTACCAGGCCTCTCACCTACTGGTCCTTAATGAGTGGTGGTATGGGGATAGGGCGGACCCCGCCTATGCACTGGAGCGGTACCTCATGGGGCACTCCTCGGTTCACATGCTCCTATACTCGGCGCCGCAGCGGAGTTCCCTGCCGCCGGCCACTGAGGTAGTCTTTCACGTCTGGCGCCAGGCCCTCCGGCGCATGGGGTGGTGGGGTACGCTAACTAGAGAGACTCCCCTCTGGGACAATGGGCGTCTGCCGCAATTGGCGGCCCTGCAAGGCTTCAAGGGCTGGGACAACATCGGCATTTCGGTCCTGGGGGATGTGACTCGGGGTCGAACACTCAAATCCTTCCAGGACTTGCAGAGGGAGTTCTCTATGCCAAAGACCCAATTCTACCGATACCTTCAGCTTCGGCATGCCCTGGCGCCGAGTCTGGAGGGCCTGGAGTCCCTGCCCGAATTTAGTCCGATCGAGGCTAAAGTCTTTATGGGCGACCTTGGGCAACGCAAGATCTCTCAGATCTATCAGACCTTGATCACTCACTGCTCTTCCATGCTTCAGAAGCTCCGGGGGGACTGGGAGCTAGAGGTCGGCCCCATGGACGAAGAAGATTGGAATGAAGCCCTGGCGGCCCCTAGGGGGGCAGCTATAACCATGCGCTTGCGTCTGGTCCAGTTTAAGTACCTCCATCGCGTATACTCCATGCGCGCGCGTCTGTGGAGGGCAGGACTGATAGCATCTCCCACCTGCTTGAGGTGTGGCCGAGAAGACGGCTCATTCATACACACGGTATGGCACTGCTTGTCCCTTGATCGCTTCTGGGGAGGGGTATTCCTGTGTCTGACGGAGGTACTGGGCTGGGAACTGTTGCGGTCACCGCGCTTAGCCCTACTACACATTATGGAGGGGATTGGGGGTAACACTTACAAGAGGCATTTGCTGCTGCTAGGCCTTACCGCAGCTAAACGAGATATAGCCCAGGCATGGAAGGACTTGAGGCCCCCATCAGTTGCTGCCTGGAAGAATGGCCTAGATTTTTGCATGGGGCTGGAGAGACCGATCTTTGACGCCAGAGGCTGCCCACGCAAGCATTACAAAATCTGGAAGAGGTGGGCGGACTATCGGGGGATATGGTTGCGACCTGTGGTGGAGCCAGAGGCCCCCCTATTGGAATAATGGGTGTTTCCCCTCGTACCAATTTTTCCTAGTTGTCTGAGGTGGGGGGCATCTCGCCCTGGGGATTCTGTACATTGTGGCAGTCATCGTTGCTTGCTGGACTATGCCGGAGAAGGTGGACTTCTGTGTGAACCAGGAGGGGGGGATGGGGGTGGCGGGGTGTTGGGGTGTTACACTTTGTGTTCTTGTATGCATTTTACATATGCGTGTCTAATGTCAACATCCAGGGGGTCTGCCCCCGTAGGGTTTATTGATGGTGCGGACAACTCTGGGGTACAGAGCGCCGCTATATATGTGTACGTTGACGAATAAAAATTTGTTTTAAAAAAAAAAATGGGGATAATTTCTGCGCTTTTAAAGAGGTTGGGGACTATGCCAAACTTGAGTGAGTTATTAAGAAACAAAAGTGGAGGGTCTGGACATCTGGCGAAGATTTCCTGAAAAACATGAGGGGGGCAACAATCAGTCGGGGAGCCTGATCCGAACATTTTTAGCAGACCCAAAAAGATCTCATGAGAGATGAGGGGAATCTGAGCCAGTTGAAATGGACACTTGTAGGTATCGAAGGCAACTATGTGAGAAGTGGGAGTAGGGATACTGGCCTTGATTGCCACAATTTTCTCCAAAAATAATAGGTTAAGGGAATCACACAAGGACTGTGAAGGGGCTGATTTAGGCGTGACTCTATCTAATGCAGACAGCTCATTTACTATAGAAAAGATTTCTTTAGATTTATTTGTTGAGTTAAGAATCCTATTCGAAAAGTAGTCTGCCTTAGTTTGAGTAATAGACTTCTTGTATTCTTTCAATAGAGTAGAATATATTATCTTTCCTTCTTCACAATACTGGTGTCTCCACCTGCGTTCAGCTTGACGCAACGCCAGCTTCTTAGTTTTGAGGTCATCAGAAAACCATCGTTGCGCATCATGAGATCTCACAGTTTTAATGGTTTTCAAAGGAGCAACACAATCACAGGCGGATTCGAGCCAAATTTTGATACTCTCTGCCTGAGTTTGAAACGGCTCCAACAGGGGCGGGGCTGAAGTAGTTAGAAGTGAGCAGAGGTGATCAATGTTAGCACTTCTCCAGCTTCTAAACAACTTGTTCTTAGGTAGTTGGGCTTTAGTGGGGCACACCTCGAAAATGGTGAAGGCAATGGAATAATGATCCGACCAAGTACAAGGGGAGACCTGAAGGGTCGAAATCTTCAGGTTAGCTGTTCAGACTTGGTCCAGCGTGTGTCCTTTTATGTGAGTAGCTTCACACACATGTTGAATACAGTTCATTCCAGAAAGGAGATCTGCCAGTTCAATTGAACTGGTGCTCTCCTGTTCGTCATTGGGCCAATAGTTAAAGTCACCAATAATAAGAAGTCTGGCATGATCGATAGCTAGATGAGAGATCATTTCGCCAATGACTGTGAAAAGGTGGGCATATGATATGGAGGTCTGTACAAGAGGACACAGGTAAGGGACGATTGGGGGGATTCAAGTCTGAAGACTAAACCATCAACAGAGGGAGGGCCAGTAACCCTTCATGGCTTAAACTGGTAGTCCTTATTAATAATTGCGGCAACTCCCCCTCCCACTTTCCCTGAAGGCCGGTTAGTTTGCAGGATGTAATAATTGTCTGGTACTGCCGCTAAGATATCAGGGGCAGAATCTTCAGTGAGCCATGTTTCTGTGAAGAGGAGTAAGTCAGGTCTTTCCACCTGTAAAAGTTGGAAAATTTCGAGTTGATGTTTCACCATGGACCGAGTGTTCAGGTAATAAACTGAGAGACCATTAACTTCCTCGCACTGGAAAATTTCAGGGATAGGTGGTATCGTGGGAGTAGGAGGAGCTAGGAAGGACTCAATTTCAGTAAATACAAGTCTCGGCTTAAAGATGCCCGACTCAATCAGGCTAAGACGAGTCCCGTCCGTGATTTCATAGTGCCCCTGCAACTCTTTTAATTCCATTGCTGGGTAATTTACAAAACGGGCATAGGGACTGGCCCCTGGCCCCGGCCGGCCCCGGACGGGTGCAGACGGGCTTGCCTTAGGCGCGCCCGCTGCGCGCGTCCGCTGCGCGGCCGAGTCCCCGTCTGCATAATATACCTAATTGAGCCGGCAGGAAGTGACAGAGTGAGGGGGAGGAGTCGCGTCCCTCCGTTCAACCGGCACTAGCAAGCCGTGACGGAACGGGGACAGCGACCAGGAACAAGTCAGAGCAAGTGAGTGATTTTTAAGAGAGCACCATTAAAAAGAAGTTACAAGCGAACAAAGCGCCATTAAAAAGACAGATTTAAAACATGAAAAAATATCAAATTGCAGCCCAATATAAAAATGTGCGGTAGCTTTCACCACGTGGCGTTAGCTCACCCTTCACTGCGCGGCCGAGTCCCCGTCTGCATTATATACCTAATTGAGCCGGCAGGAAGTGAAAGAGTGAGGGGGAGGAGTCGCGTCTCTCCATTCAACCGGCACAAGCAAGCCGTGACGGAACGGGGACAGCGACCAGGAACAAGTCAGAGCAAGTGAGTGATTTTTAAGAGAGCACCATTAAAAAGAAGTTACAAGCGAACAAAGCGCCGTTAAAAAGACAGATTTAAAACATGAAAAAATATCAAATTGCAGCCCAATATAAAAATGTGCGGTAGCTTTCACCACGCGGCGTTAGCTCACCCTTCAATGATATTATGTAACAGTATGATTAAATATTTATGACAAGAGTTTCACTAGTATAAGTGTTGTGTACTTGCAAACACATATATGGAGATTATTGTGGAGTAACATTGAAAGCCAAACTAAAAATATATCCTGACAAAGGCTATAATTAAAAGAGCCAAAGCTATGTTCCCAGGGTCGAGGTTGATAATATGTGGAGTAATGGCTCTTTCAAGAGGAGATTTGGGATATAAATTGGGACACCTGATGGCCAAATAAGAGACCAGCTGAGTTTTTGAGATTTCCCTTTGCTAAGGGCAATAATTAGAGTGCGACTGCTTATGTCTGGTTAGGCGTTTCCATGTATTGAGCTACTGTGATTAAATGTTAAAGATGTGTTATGTGATGACATTGTGTAATGAAAGTACTATATACTGTAGGATTTTGTTAAATTAGTCATGGTATTTTGTACCAAAATTTTTAAAAATAAACACAAAGATTAAATAAACTCTACAATAAAATGACATATAACAGTAACTCTCTAGCCTAGTTCTGATTATTTCAGGTTGCAATGAATAATATGAGGCCGGTATTAATTCTATATAAAATGATTTCTCATCAATGACAATAAAACCCCGTGAGGCATTCCATTCCAGCACTGCAGGTCCTGCTTTCATTTCACATGTTTTACTTTAGCTTGCATTTCCTAACAGTATTTGTTTGGTCTTCAATGTGTTGTATTTCTGTCGTTTTTTTCATGCAACAAATGACTCATGTGTACTGCATACTTTGACCTGAGGAGACACCTCCAGGTTTCAGAGGAACTTCAGGTTATGGGTGGGTGTTTATGACGGTGCACGACCAGGGAGGGTAGGCTAGTAGGGTGGGGGCCAGTTTTGCAGCGGTGGGGGCCTGTTTTGTTATTGGGAGCCAGTTTTGCAGTGGCGCTGCAATATCGGCCCCCTGTAACAAAAGCAGCAGGGCTTCACAATTGCGCCCCCCCTGTCCCTGGGGGCCGGTCCTCAGTGGCGTAGCTAGACCTTTTGCTGCCCATGGCGGTCCCTGTGTTTGCTGACCCGCGACGGTCACAGGTGAGAGGGGGGGGAGGGGGTGGGGTGGCGATCTCTGCGTTTGCTGCCCCACGACGGCTGCATGTAAGAGCGGGGGAAGCCGCCGCCCCCAAAACTCGTGCTGGGGGAGGGGGAGGGGGAGGAGGAGACTGCCCCGCCCCACCTTGGTACGCCACTGCCGGTCCTACAAAACTGGCAAGGCTGCTTTGAGTTCCCAGTCCAGCCCTGCACACGACGGAGAGCTCTGCAGCTGATGTAGAAGGCAGTGCAAGTTTCTCACAGCGCCTGTCAGCGGGCCATAGAGACATGCAGACTTCATGCACATCTCGCGCAATAAACAGACCACGCTGATGTCTTTAAGCGTAAAAGGCCATTTATTAGGACCAGGCTGCACAATAATGAACAATAACCAATAACTTCAACATTAATAACAAAACCCCCACATCAACTCTTGTATCCCTCCACTCTCTTCGCCCACTCTGACTCACATCTCCAATCACTCCATGCCCATTCCGTTCCTCAACCATTTTCCCAAATCTCCTAGCATTCTCCCCGGTATCACCTGGCATTCCAGTCCTGCCTCAGCTCCCCCATCATCCAATCTCCCCCGAGGGATGGGTTCGCCCGCTATTGACTCCCCCACCCCTCCAAAGTATCGCCTACCCTGCAGCCCGTCCTAAACTGGCACGCCATGCCAACCCTACCTCCAAAAACCCTAGTAACTGTAGGGCGGGTGGGTGGCCTTCAAAACTTCCCTCCCGATAGTGCCGAGCGCAGGAAGAGGAAGTTGCCTTCCTCCCCGCGCTCTTATACCCACCCCTAACTCCACCCCTTGACCCTGCCTGGTCCTCCCCTGCGCGAAAGACCCCGGGGAAGACTAGTCTGCGACTCTGCCTCCCCCGGGGCCCAGCATCGCGCAATAAACAGACCACGCTGATGTCTTTAAGCGTAAAAGGCCATTTATTAGGACCAGGCTGCACAATAATGAACAATAACCAATAACTTCAACATTAATAACAAAACCCCCACATCAACTC
Organism: Calotriton arnoldi; assembly: GCA_963921515.1. NCBI lineage: Eukaryota > Metazoa > Chordata > Amphibia > Caudata > Salamandridae > Calotriton > Calotriton arnoldi. Next base: position 1,277,894 of record CAWUFW010001659.1, read on the forward strand.
TTGTATCCCTCCACTCTCTTCGCCCACTCTGACTCACATCTCCAATCACTCCATGCCCATTCCGTTCCTCAACCATTTTCCCAAATCTCCTAGCATTCTCCCCGGTATCACCTGGCATTCCAGTCCTGCCTCAGCTCCCCCATCATCCAATCTCCCCCGAGGGATGGGTTCGCCCGCTATTGACTCCCCCACCCCTCCAAAGTATCGCCAACCAGGGAACCCCTCTAGGGCGGTTACCTGCCCCCCCCGGGCCCACGCAGTGCACCTGTCGACCACCTCAATTCACACATTCCTACGACACCAAATTGACTCGTTCCACAGCTTACTAACCACATCTCTCATCTCCATCATATAATAAGCATTCCCCATCAATGACAGATGCACCCCGTCATCCCTAAAAAGTAGCGGTTCCTCCAGTCTCAGTCCAGCATGAGCGATAACCTTAATGTCCTTGTCCCCGCAAAAAGTCTCATCGCTCTGTTGAGCTTTCGTCGTGCCTTTTCCACAGCCCCATGCTTAATGGCACCCCTCCAAACTTTCCTTGGGACAAATTCCGTCCAGGCAATGCAAGTCCCTGCCAGCCTGTGTTTCAACACTTCCAAATCCCTCTGCATCAGCTGTAAGAGCGCCAAACCCGACAGCCGAACCAAATCATTCTCCCCCAGGTGTATGATCAGCAGATCCGGACAACCCTTCTGGGGGACCATCTTCGCGAGCCAGGGCAGTAGTGCCCCCATCGCATCCCCCTTTACCCCACCAATGCACCTCGTGATGTTGTCCTTTGAGACCCAGGTTACGGCCGTACACCTGTTGCTCTGCATACTTGGAGGCCCAATGCACGAAGGAATGCCCCACGATCCAAGTGACCGTCTTGGCCCCCGGTCCACCCACGCAACCTATGAAAGAAAAACATATTAGCAAGAAAAACGGGCACACATAACACCCCTTCCCCAGCAACACCTCCTGCTCCCCCCCCGCTCCTCACTTGCGAACATACCGTTCACAACACCTAGACTTCCACCTCCCAATCTGCCGAATCCTGTCCCAAGACCACCCCAACCGGGCCGCCGCTGTGGCCGCTCCAATACGAAAGGAGTGAGTCCCAAAACCAGCCGGATCAAAACCCAATCGCCTTAAGGCCATGCGCAGCACCCCCAACAACTGTCCGGACGTCACCCTCGCCCCAGACCTGTGGCAAAAATCTCTCCACTCGCAACCCGCGCAGACAGCACAAACGCCCTCCATTCCTCCACCGGGCACACACCCCCACAACCAGCCTCGCACAACCAAACCCACTTACCCCGACCCAACTGATCCGTTTCGAGTGCCCCAGCCAAATCCCCAGGCGCCCGCCATCCAGCCGTATCTCCTCATACCGCCTGCCACTCCACGGACCGCGTGCCCAACAACTCAGACACCCGGAAAGCCCCAAAAACATCCAAATCATCGCCAAACGAAACACGCGCACTTCAAACACATCATAACAACAAAGCGACAAAACCGCGACCAACTGCACCAACAATTCAAACGTGATCGCCTCTCGCAACACCCCACCCCCCTCCTCTCCCTTCCCCAACCTCGGAGTACCCGACTCAGTATCACATCTTTCGTCGGATCAAAACCAAAAAACAAACCGCAATAAAATGCTACCCCTGCCAGTTTCCCTGATATAGTCGCAGCCGTCAGCCCCTTATCAATGCAATGCAATACAAACTGCAGCACTCCTTGCTCCATCGCTGAGCTATCTTCAACAGCAGAATCCCCACTCCATCCCATAAAGGCTCCAAACTCCGCCCATGCCAAACGATATGCACGTCGCGTGGTCTCAGCAATAGAATTCTCCACCAGGCCTATCACCCTCACTCCCCCAAGGCCCAGATGCCGTCCGGCAGCTTGGTCTTGCACTGATCCGCTCCTGGTGCCAATCGCCGGAACCGCTGCCACTGCGAACGAGACAAAGCATCCGCGATGTCATTATTCGCTCCAGGGACATGCTTGGCTCTAAAAACCACATTCAATCTTAAACATTTCAACATGAAACTTCTCAGCAATCTCAGCACTCTCAGGTCCCGTGCCCTCTGCCTGTTAACCAGCTCGACCACCGTCATGTTATCCACGTGGAACAACACAGACCTGTTCCGAAACTCAAGACCCCACACTTCCAGTGCCACCAACAAGGGAAAGAACTCCAGAAACGCAATGCTCCTCCCCTGCTGCACCCAATGAGCTGGCCAGTCCTCCGCACACCACCTGCCATCCCAGAAGATCCCAAAGCCAGCTGCCCCAGCTGCATCCGAGTAAATTTGACATTGCCAAACCATCCTGTCGTCTGCAAAGTCCAGGGACACCCCGTTGAAATCCGTCAAGAAAGTCAACCATGTCCTCAGGTCCGCCCGAACCCCCATAGAGATCCGGATCCTGTGGTGCGGAAGAACAGCCCCCGACATGGCCATGCCGAGCCGCCTGCAGAACGTCCGTCCCGCCCGAACCACCCTGCACGCAAAGTTCAAGAAACCCAACAGTTGCTGGACCGCCCTCAACGCGATCCTCTTCTCCCCGATCGCCCACCATAGGCACGCCTGAATCTCCGTCACTTTAGCAGCAGGGAGTCGAGCTATCCACTGAAGGGAATCCAGCTCAATGCCCAGGAATGTCAAAGTGCAGGATGGACCTGCCGTCTTTTCCGGGGCCAAGGGAACCCCAAAGTGCCGCGACATCTCCTGGAACCGTGACAGGGCCCTGCCACAATCCCCGGAGTGAGCTCTTCCCAGAAAGAGAAAATCGTCCAGGTAGTGAGTAACATCCCGATGCCCGCTAATCTGTGTAAAAGCCCACTGCAAGAAGGTGCTAAACAGTTCAAACAGTGCACAAGAAATAGCGCATCCCATGGGCAAAACTTTGTCCACGTAAATGGCCCCTCGAACTGCATCCCTAGCAGCGAGAAATCCGCGGGATGTATGGGCAGCAGGCGGAAGGCAGACTTGACATCACATTTTGCTAATTCCGCCCTCGGCCCACACACCCGCACAAGGCGGATCGCGTCGTCCACTGATGCGTAAAGCACCCTAGAGTCCTCTTCCGCGATGAAATCATTCACAGACTGTCCTTCAGGCCACGAGAGGTGATGTATCATACGAAACTCACCCTCCTCTTTCTTGGGCACCACCCCCAGCGGAGAGATGATTAGGTCATCCGCTGGCCAGTCGCTGAACGGGCCAGCTAATCTCCCTCCTCCACCTCTTTCTGTAACTTGGCAGCTACCACTCCCGGCAAGGATGTGGCAGATTTCAAATTGTCTGCCCATCTCCGCACCCTGGGACCTTGATAGCCCACCCGAAAGCCCTCCGTGAAACCCCACTGAATCCTCGCCGCCGCTTCCCTATCGGGGTACCCCGCGAGCCACGGGGCCATCGCCTCCACCTTAACCGGTGTAGGGGCCCTTTGGTCCAGGCTGTCCCCTCCCTTCGCGTTTCGCCATTGCTCCGATGGCGTGACCAGTGTAAAGCATTGGGTAAGGGCGTGCTTCCCTCCGCACTTTGAGCACTCATGCTTGAACTTGCATGGGTAGCGGGAACAATAGCCCCGGTTATAGCTCCAACATGCCCCAGTGTTAGCCCCGCCCGGCTTAGCGGCCTGGCCGGCACTACTGGCCCCAGCGGTGTTCCCCCCGCCCCGCTTTGGGCGGGACGCGGCGGAAAAGACCGGTAAGTAACCGGCAACCCGCTGGCCGTGTGCGTGGAAGCCGAGGAATGCGTGGACGCCATCCACTGCATCCATAATTCCTGATCCACCTCCCCCATTGCTTGTCCGGGTTGGCGCTGACCCTGGCCCTGAACTCCTCATCGTAACTAAGCCAGGCGAACCCCCAAACTGCATCTGGGCCTTCCTAATGATGTCCATGTATTTCAGTAACGCTATGGCCCTATCCTGGTGCTTAACGCAATAAATACTGGCATAGATGAGGAACGCCGAGGTCCAATTTTCCATCGTCACCGGAACCCTAGGCCGCCTAGTCAATTCCCACTCTTCTTCTTTGGAACCCTCCTTCGCCTGCACCTCCCTGTGCAGCAATTTAAACACGTCCACATACTCGTGTTTCCATATCCGTCCCTTAATCTTGTCAGACAGATGAGACCCCAGGGGCATAGCCAGCCCCATGTAGGGGAGCTTCTTCTGGTGTTTGTCCTCAGACCTGTCCCCTTTCTCGTCCTTTCCGTCCGCCTTGTCCGTCTGAACCCCCGCCGTAGCTACCAATTTTCCTCCCACCTGCTTGACCACCCTTGACGGCTTGTCCCCCGACACCTCTCCGGTCACCCGCACCGACCCTTCCCCCACCCCCACCGACCTACAAGCTTTCTTCCTACCGCCCTGTGGCCCACCATCCCAAGCCGACCACCAAGACCCCTCACCTGACAGCGCCGAGTGCGTCTCGCCGGGCCGTCCTCTGGATGTGGCAGCCTTGGAAGTCTCCGCCTTTGCTTTGCCCGACGTCGTCTTCTGGGCCTGGAAAACACCAATTCCACTGTTGCTCTGCACCCCCCCGTCCTGTCGTCGTCATCCCGCACTTCCCCTTCCTCAAGCTCATCACTCTCCTCCGCATAATCCAACTCCACTTCCGGCTCCACTTCCACAGGCGCCCACAAAACCTCTCTCACCGCACGTTTCACACCCTTACTTTTACCAGCACCCACACCCCGGCCCCCCGCCATACACGCCGCCGTTGCCCGCTCCCGCGTTGGAGGGACGGCCGCCGCGGACCGCCCTGCCACTTCATGCCGGCGTCCAGAGGCCGTCTTGCGCCCCGCCGGGCCACCCCGCACTCTGCCGACAGCCGCCGGCTTGGATCCCCCCTACCCCCAGGCCGCTACAACCTGGGTGGGCCCCGGCACCATCGGGCCTCAAAGCCGTCCTGGCCGTCCCTACCGGGCCCGCCGGCCCCTTGCCACCTCTAGCTCCACCCGGCCCAGCCCTGCCCAAATCCTCTTCCTCCGCCCACCTCTCCTCCTCCGACGTGGGGGTCGGGGCCCCTCCGTCTCTGTGGTCCAAACTGCTCCAACCCTCGGCACCTGCTGCTCCGCCCATCTCGCCTCATTCAGCTGCACCAAAAGGCGCTGCTCCCTGATCCTGTCTTCCCAGGCCAGTGACTCCCAGCGGGGAGGGAGGGGGCGGGCAGTAGCCCTGAAACCCCCTCCCGGCTGCCAAAGTGCCGGCCGAGAGGACGACCCTGGGCCCCCCCACAACGCCCCTGCCCCCCGGGCCGTCCGCCCCCCGCCACCTGCACACTCTCCGGACCCGGCCGAACTACCCTGGCCCCTGCCGAGAGGTCAATGGGAGCGTCCCCCAATGCCCCGTGCTTGCCCCCATACCTGCTGTGGCCACCCCAGGCTCCAAAGGCCCCCCCCTTCAGCACGCTCCGGCGTCTCCCCCAAAACCGACTGCTCTTGCTGGGGCCCCACGCCCCCTCCCCCTCCCTCCTCCCCTCGCAGGCAAGCCGGAGTGTAGAGCAGCCCCCAGCGGGGCCCAGCCCCACTGCGGGTCCCGCCGGTCCTGGGGACACAAAGTCCAGTCGTGGGAATGACAGGCGCGGAGGCAGGCTCTTCCTACGGCCTCCGCGCACCGGCTCCTTTTTGGCCCGCCCCGCCCCCTCCCGGCCGCGCCCCCACCTGCCCTAAGGGATCGTCCTGGCACGCTAATACCGCGGCCGCCACCCCCGCTGACGCCGCCCTCGGGGCCCGCGCGAACCCCACCCACGCTTCCCCAGCACACCGGGCCGGAGGAGATCCTCCCGCCCGGCGCGTCCGAGCACCCGCAAAGCCTCTCTCACCTCCTCAGCTGACATGGCCTTCACGTCGCGATCTCGCGCTGGCGCCCCGAACCACCGACCAGTGGCTCACGCACACGCAGACAGACCCGACACGTCCGCCACTCCGCGCGGTCCTCGGCCTACACTGCCAACTATCCCTGCAAACTCCTTCAAAACTTCCCTCCCGATAGTGCCGAGCGCAGGAAGAGGAAGTTGCCTTCCTCCCCCGCGCTCTTATACCCACCCCCTAACTCCACCCCTTGACCCTGCCTGGTCCTCCCCTGCGCGAAAGACCCCGGGGGAAGACTAGTCTGCGACTCTGCCTCCCCCGGGGCCCAGCATAATCCCTGGCCTCTCTGCAGAGCGTACAGAGCGATAGTCAGATATGTGCCAGTTGTAACAGTGGGAAAGTGTGAGATATGCAGATGGAGGTTTCCGATAGATCATGTGGGTGGAAAAAGGGCGCAAGTGCCTAACAGCGCAAGAAAACTTCAGAAGGAAGTGATGTGGAGGGTAGGCTGCTGTACCTTTCACAAACCTTAATAATAATGTTGAATTCACAGTCCTATTTTTTCAGAAATGAAACATTTTCAATTTTAATAACACAACTCACACAGGGGCATCTAAATCCTTAGTCAGGTGTCACGCAGTGTAAAGCACTGGATTGCAATGACACTTTTTGCTAAGAGCAGAGATGGAGTAAGTCCCCGGGCGCACTTTATAAACGGCTCGTATCATGTGATGTTATTAGCAATAATTCAGCGTTAACAGGCCGTGAGCAGCTGTACTCTCAGCCAAAAGCTGGCAGCGTCTGGACGTGTTTTTCCAACTGTACGTCTAGAATCTTTGCCAAATTCCTGTTTGCAGTCTAAATCGGATCTGTGGCCAAGGCATGTGCTCTTGATTAGCGCCTAGATGGAGCCACGGATTCGCGGCTCTGCGAGTCACGTGAGGATAGCGCCTAGGCCTGCTCCTATGGGGACTTCCTGCCCAATTTCTTCCACAGGGCCAAGTATTTGCTACTCAACGCTCCTCGCACCAACCCTTACGTGCGCCTAATCAGCACGTACAGCCTGGGCCAAAAGAGGGGCGTTTGTTTCTCGTTGATTTAATCATTTTATTAATTAGGCAAGGACAGAGTTATGAAAGGAAAGAGGCGCATCTGCAAGCCATTTGGCGCGCGCACTCTGACAAACCTGATGTTGTTTGTGAATTCTCAACCTGTTACGTCTTAGCCGCCTCCACGCTGAGTACCTCAACCACTGAACGCCCAAAAGCGGAGAATTAAGGTTACCAGATGACTCCAAGTCCTCAAGGATGCAGTGTTCCAGTCCTAGGCTTTCAACTGAAGCGAACTCGAACTACACCTCCCAAAATGCACAGGTCGTCACACTATAGTCCAGGAGTGGAGAACTGGTCTCATTTGTGCAAAGGAGTCAAATAAAAACCTTATCATGCTAAGAACCCTATCACCTTAAAAGGAAGCCTCTCACTCTAGCAACAACCCTACCAGACCTACAGGAATCTCTACAGCACTCCCTACCATCTACTGAGGGACTGAGGCCTGCCATGGCATTACTGGCACCCGCTGTCTCGAACATTAGCAGGAGGGGCGATGCGGAGGGCTGGATTGGAACAAACACAAGGAGATGGTGGACAGAGCGCTGAAACTTTTCAGACACTCACCCCCAGTCAAAGATCTGGGTTGAATCCATCATCGTCCTTTAGCTCACTTCGCCACCCCAGTTCAGACCCAACTATATGCAAATCAGTCTTGACCCTGTGCCTCATGAGAACAGTCCAGCCCGAACTGCCAAGCCAGGTCCTCCATGGACTGGTGCCATTGGCCCGGGCAGCCAAAAACAAGTGGCCCACATTTGCAGATCGTAACATTTTGCAAAACACTGCTTGGTTAGGATCATGGAGTTAATGATGGCAAACATTTGCAGTAATAAAAGTATTTTAAAGCTTATAGGGCCAGTAACTTTTGTTAAGACTGGAAACTAAATTATTTTGTTGCAGCACCCCCACAGGTTTCCTGGCGCTCATCTTCAAGGCTGTATATCTTGTTCTCATCCTCAGGTCTATGAATTTGCATCTCACCCTTAGGTCCTGCAACCCAACGTCAATCTTAGATCCCTGAATTTCCTTTCTTCTACCAGTCTCTAAAGTTTCTGTTTATCCTTAAGTATACTTACTTCCCAGTGACCAGCAGGTCTTCAGAGGATCATACTCATGCTAAGATCTTGAGACTTCTCTGCACCCTCAGGGATATGTGACCCCTGCTTATACTAGATCAGCACCAAGAGACTCTTTGGGTTAGTGGGCGAAATGTAAATGCTGTCACTCATTAACTCCTCAAGGCTCTAGCTTATCTTCAGTTAGTTCCCAAAGGACGCAACTTATAGGTCCAATTAGTCTCTTACTCACAATCTGATCTGTGAGACTCGTGCCCACAGACAGGACCCCAGAGGATAATGCTCTCTCAGGGGCTCTTGGAATATTCTCACCCTACGGTCCTCTGATAGCCCTCTTCATCCTTAGGCCTTGCAGATCTTGCTCACTCTGGCTTGGACCATTAAGGGCCATGTGGACCCATGAGTCTTCTATTTACCCCCAGCCCAACTGGTGCTCTGGTCACTCCAATACCCTCAGACACACACTCACCTCCAGAACTTCAAAGCTCCTGCTCAACCCCAGGTCTAGGGGCTCCTACTCACTCACACGATCCCCAGCCAGGGCCATGCTCAATATAATCCCCAAGGCTGCTCTCAAATCCAGTTCCTTGAGGATCCCCCTGAAACCCAGTTTCCTGCTCATTCTTCAGTTCCCAGGGCTCATACTTGTAGCTGTCTTTTCAAGACTGAATAGCAATGGTAAAGTTGCCTGTACATCTTAAATGCACTTGAAGCCAGAGGTGCACTGGTCAGGTTGTGTGTGGACAGTGTACTTGCGGGTTAGGAGTGAGGTGCTCTGGTAGTGCGAGATGTACAGGTTAGGAATGAGGTACACTAAACGGAGTTGAGCACACATAGGGTAGGAACAGGCCATGACTGAGGTGTGCTGGCAATATTCATAATGTGTCCGACAACTTGTGATAAGATTTTTATTTCTAGGTAAATATTGGTTATAGTTAGTTCTTTGGTTGTGTAGATCAGAGCTATTCCTTTTTACAACAAACAAATGTGTTTTATATAATATTGAGATGTATTTGTGGTGATACTTATACACAATATGAATATTGGGTTTTTACATTTTTAGTATAATATTAAATGATTTTGATGAAATATTGTATACAGTATATTTTAACTTTTAATATGTAAAGGTTTGACTATTTTGAATAAACTAGACATTTTTCCATGATCAGGGTTCAGTGCTAAGTGAAGGGTGGATTTCCTTTTATTTACATAAGATATACCTGGTTGGTTGTAATTGACAGAGAGCGTGTGTGACACAAAAGGGATCCTTTTTGTTTCAATTTAAATTGTCTTGTGACTGACGCCATTCTAAAAATATGTTCTTTCTCGTGGGCTCAAAGTTCTGCTATGACAGTTCCACTGGATTCCTTAGTGACTCCTGTTCTCTTTGCGGAGAGTTGGTATGCCTTCTTTACTATAACTCTAGAGGCATCCTCTGCAGGGAGATCCATGGATTTCAAAATCCTCTTGATTCTGGTCTTTTTGGTTAACTCATCAGATTTCTTGGAACTCCCAGAAGGTGGATGTTGGCTGCACAGATCTGGTCTTCCAGGCATTCACTTTGGGACTCCATGCAAACTACAACTGGAACGATGCAGTCCTTGAATCCCTAAGTTTCTTGTTACCATCCTGAAACACTGTCACCGAGGCCTCCAGTTTGCTCATCCTTATCTTGTTATCTTGCGCTATCTCCTCTGTTTAGCGCAGCTGCTGGTCAATAAGGCCATTGTTGCTTCTATAGTGGTTGCCTTCTTGATATCTGATGTGGCTCACTGCAGGTCTCTTAGGGCCGACAGGATTAGATTCCCTTCTGGACATCCAAGCATCAGCCTCAATGGCTGGGTCCATCATTTCCCTATCACTGTCCTTCTACCCCAAGGGCATCATGGGAGAGAAAAAGTCAAATGGATCTTTCTTGCTTTGATTTTTGTTTCTTTGGGAGGCGTGGTAAGTGCAGTGCTACAGGCCTCTCTAAGTGCAGGTCTCACTGGTTTTGCCATGGCCTCCAGGATCAGCTGTCATGCAGTGGACGCTGCTAACTCCTAGGGCCTCTCCTACTCCTCCAGTGTTGCACCACAGTGCTCTTCAGCCACTAGGAGGTGCTGTTGTGTGGTTCTCTTATACCTCCTTTCCATCTTAATCCTCTAGCACACCTCAGGGATAGCCTTCCTTGCCCGCTTTCGAACCTAAAGTGACTTTGGGGGTCCTGGATATGAGGAGTCTGACCAGAACACTCAGCTGCCATGGGTGCCATGGGCCCCATTATATTGATTTTAAAGTACATTGGGTGAAATGAGGTCTATGAAATGTTGGTATTAAAGGGGGAGGCAGGAGTATATATTGCTGACATTTGACTTGGCGTCTCTCATCCCTAAGAACCTTTTCAGAGGTATATTCCTGTCAGTAAATCTTTGCACTTCACTTTACACTTTGGCCTATTGTATACCGGTCCATAGCATTTATTTCAATTCCAAAAAAATGAATTAAATATATACTTTTAGTGAGAGAAAATGTTTTAATGTTCACAAAAAAGTAATATAATTATATACCCAAAGATTGTTAAAGAAACATAAGCGTGAGAGGGATTTAAATTGGAAATGAAAATTTCAATGCAAAAATGTATGTTGCAAGCTCAGAATTGTCAAAAATACTAGGAACTCACTTTTAATTGCTTTTTTATTCTATTTTGATTAAAGTCCACTGGGAAACAAGGCATGGTACAGACCAAGGCTGCCTTTTACATTCACCCTGGGCTTTTTAGATATGCACAGTACCTCTTACAGAACTTAAGAGAGGCCTTCAATGCTCAGAGTGGTGTAAGGTGCATCTATATTTTTTATTTACGTGCTGCTAGCATCTTGTGTAAGTTTCAACAAAAGGAACGATACTAGTGTGTAAGTTCAAAAGTAAAAAGCATAGCTTCATTTTCCTCACATACATGTTGCTTTACAAAGCACACTCTTGGCCCAGAGGCATTGGAGTGCTTTACGTGAGCACCAGATAACATTACAGAAGGTCAGATTCATTTTTTTAGACAATTGTCCTGAGAAGTCAAAGAAAATCAAATGTCCAATAAGGAGTTGTGAAGCATCCGTTGTTTTTAATTTGATCCACAAATTCTTTCTTGACTCCATATTTCCTGCATAGGGCTAAAATAATAAACAACCATAAAATATAATAAATATAGGTACACAACACTAAGGGACCTTCACCCACCAATTAGTGTACCTATATTTATTTAATTTTATGGTTGTTTATTATTTTAGTCCTGATGAATTCGGAGGCAAATTAAGCCATAACGACGAAACAAGTGTTGGCTGTGTAAAGTACATACTGCTGTTTATGAATTGCTGTGCAGGAAATGGGGAATCAACAAAGAATTTTTTTATCAAATTAGAAACAATGGATACATCACGACTCCTTGTTGAATGTTTGATTTTCGTTGACTTTGAGTGCCCAGGACAATTGTTTTTATATATTTTAACACTCCCGGTTTGGGTTATATTTGGGTTGCTTGGTAGCCAACCCTTGCCCTTGAGCTGAGCACCACACAATTGTATAATATCTATTTACCTTCCCCTGTTATTTTGCGGAGAGCGCCCTGCTTTCACCTGGCTACCCTCCTTTACGTTTATGCTTGATTTTTTTGGGGGGGGCGCGGGTAGATTATGTGGTTTGCCCAGAATCACAGGATGTTGAGCTGACGCTGGGACTCAAACCTGGTTGCCCAGTTTTAAAGTAGCTAAGGCCACATCCTCTCCTTGTTGACTGCAATAATTAATACCTGACAGGCAAAGGAGAACAGCATAGACAAATGCAGAGGCGCAACTAGAGTCAAATTTCGGGGGATGGGGGGCTAATAAAAATTTCAGGGGGGGGTCAAATTCTTTCAGCAATAGGCAGAGTGGAGATGCAGGGGCTCTAAGAAGGGGGAAAAACAACAAAGCCTCGTTAACAAGTAAATGGTCTTTTAAAGACCTGTGAAGTACTCGGTGCGGCTGCAGTAAGATGGACACCAAACCAGACAGCCTACAGCAGCTCAAAAACTGTCTGTGTGTGTGCCGCCCCGGGAAGCTGTCTCAACCCATGCTGACACACACGACGGGGGGGAGGGGGGGATTTACTGAAGCCCTTTGAGCCCTATGAGCATTGCGCGCCTGGACAAATGTATCTCTGCCTGTTCCATGAAGGGGAGGGGGACAAAAATAAACCGAGGAGCTTCCTCGTTGGCCCTCACCAACCTCCCACCACCCACCACCCTGACACTCCAGTTCTCTCCTCTACCCCAGTTCTTTACAAAGCAAGTGCTAATGGTTTCCCACCAGCAGCTCCTTGAGGCCTCTGTCAGTCCTGGATGGAGCGGGGTGGGGGCAGGTTTACCTCATGCTGTGACAGCAGGAGCAGCCCTTCGTCATCCGGCCCGTGACAATTAACCATCCGGCCTGACTTAATGTGCTTCGGGTCAAGCTCAGTATATGTATGTAAAGGCTGTGACATCAGCCTTTGCTATTATACACTTGCAGTGGAGTCCAAGACGGCCCAAGCAGGTTGGGCTGCTCAGTCCACCAATAAACCACCCACAAACTGGCTTCAGCCACAGGGCCATCGACTGATAGCCATAATAGCCAGGGCAAAAATATAGGCAGGTAAGTAGGTATAGATTTTCTATACCTAACTCCAGATCTTTGTAACTCAGCCAGTGGCTGGTGAAGAGTGCCTCTATTCAGCCTTTGCCTAGACAGACCCTATATAGAGCCCGCTCTAGTTATACACATACCACTGACAGCACCACCACCATCTTGCCCCTGTAAGCTTCCCTTTGAAGAAACCGTGATGTACGTGATATGTACCTTATTTCTTGCAAATTTCAAATAAAGATGAATTAGTATGAGAGCAGTGGAAACTGACTATTACAGTATTGTTACACATCATATTAAGAAATACGGGGGCCGGACTGCCTGAGGATGCTGATGCAGGCTCCAAAATTTGCCTTCATCAGTGCGCCAACACTTCTCACCCGGTCATTGCATGACCCTGCCCCACCACCCTTTTAGAAGCACCAACATTTTTAGATGTCGATTTCCCCACGCACCTTTTAAGTTAACTTGCCGAAGCGCGCAGCTTGCAGCGGAAACACAGTCGGCCGGGCGGGCATTTATAGGGCATCGCTGCGCCTTGATGCAGGAGGGATTGGCTGCTCGACTTCGTCAACCATCTCGTCTTTTTTTGCAACAGCCCCCGCTTACGTACGGCTACCAGATTCCCACAGCACTTCCCAACTAACAACTGCTCACCTGCAGTTTTAACTTGTTGTGCCTAACTCACGTTCTGGGACTCAGTGCCACTCGCTTTCCGGTCCGCCACAGCTTGTGCTGTTTGAGCGGAGAAAGCCTTGGCCCTTTTCCGCCGGAAGCGCAGTCAGCGCTCTAGCGGTACAGCATTTACATACATAAAAGGCCGATGTCGGGCCGGACGCGCAGCGGATCCAGGTCGGATTTGTTTGTCCTCCGGTAAAATATTTGATTTGCGTGTCTGTGTGCATCTACTGTTAGTTTAATTACCTGATACGTGTAGCGCGATCCCTGGAAGACTGGGACTAATTTCCTTTTAATTTCAAAAGTGTTAAACACTTTTTATTGCTCACCTGCAGTTTTAACTTGATGTGCCTAACTCACGTTCTGGGACTCAGTGCCACTCGCTTTCCGGTCCGCCACAGCTTGTGCTGTTTGAGCGGAGAAAGCCTTGGCCCTTTTCCGCCGGAAGCGCTGTCAGCGCTCTAGCGGTACAGCATTTACATACATAAAAGGCCAATGTCGGCCCTACGCGCAGCGGACGCGCGCCAAAGGCGCGCCAAAGGCAAGCCCGTCTGCGCCCGTCCGCGCACGACCGGGCCCAGGGGCCCGGAACTATGGTCCTAACGATGAAAAATTCTATAAGGCCAAATGCTTGCATTACTCAGCAGACTCATTGAATCAGATTAGAATAAAGGAATGTGCAAAACAGTTACCACAGCTAAATTGTCCCAACAAATATCCACACACTTTAAAAGGCCCTGTAGCCTGCAACAACTGCCATTTTCAATGTAACCCCGAACTGATTTCATCACCAGAGAAAACGAGCGCAGAAAATTTACAAAATTTACAAACACATGGACTAAACGGTCTACTCTGTAATGTTAGGTCATTAGCCAAGCATCCGTTTGAGATATGGGATATGATCACCTCCCACTCGCCGGATATTTGCTTTCTCACAGAGACGTGGCTAAACCCCGCCAATTACCCAACCATCGAACTGGCGATCCCGGATAGCTATAAACTTATCGATCTGGATAGAGGAGGAAAAATAGGAGGTGGCATTGCCATAGCCTTCAAAGACACCTTAAATGTGAACTGGATTTCAACCATAAGTAACGACTTTTTGGAACTAGGGATTTTTAAGATAAATATATCCACCACAGATAGTTGGAACGGAGCACTGATCTACCGTCCCCCAGGACCAAAAACTAATTTTAGTGACCTATTGATAGAACAAATAGCCACGCATGTCCTAGCATCTAACAAATTTCGGCTGCTAGGCGATTTCAACTTTCATGGTGAAAAATACACTAATCCAGAAGTTAATAAACTTCTAACTGACCTGGAATTACTAGGGCTAGTCCAAAGAGTTACAGGCCCAACCCATACGGCCGGTCATTCGCTGGATCTAATCTTTTCCAATACAGACCAGTTGGACTGTAAGCCCCCTCTCCCCCTTACGTGGACGGATCACTTCTTAATCACGTTCAATATCCAGCCCTTGAACTCTCTGGGTCCTACCGCAAATAATGAACTGCGACAGGAAGCGCGTAGACCCTGGCATAAACTTACTTTGGAAGATTTTAGTAATGCCTTCCACTCCAAGCCACCAAATAATAACCTTGATGTGTTTGAATTACTGAAATGCTTTAATTCAGCCCTCACGATGGCGCTGGATGTAACGATTCCTTCTAAAAAATGTGGCCCCAAACAGCGGCGACAATCAGCGCCATGGTTTACGCCAGACTTAAAAGTAGAAAAATCAAAATGTAAAACACTAGAGAGATTCTGGCGGAGAAGGAAAGAGCCCCAAGATAGGGAACATTACAAACAGGCTCTGGCCCAATACCACCGAAACATCAAAACCGCCAGGCGAACCTTTATTATAAGTCCAAATTGAACAAGCCAGCAACTCCTCGAAAGCTCTTTTTAGCATAGTACAGGATTTTATTTCCCTGCAAGCCTGCAGTCAAGCTCCAGTGGAATCTCAGGAGCTCTGTGACTCATTGGCTAATTACTTTCAGCAAAAAAATATCTAATATCTATTCTAATTTTTTGGCTGCTCCCCGGCAGGATTCAGAGCTCACTATAAGGACAGGAGAGCGAGGAAAAGCAATCCTCTGTACATTGGACTGTTTTCAGCCTATTACGTTAGAGAAAGTATATAACTCCCTGGTCATACCTAAATCTGGATCACCTCGGGATCCATGCCCGTCTAAGACGAAGGCTCTGTTAGCCACCTGTTGTGCTCCCGTGATTCAAAAGATTTTTAACTGCTCAATACACACAGGAATCATCCCAATAGAGTGGGAGGAAGCATGTGTACGGCCCATACTAAAAAAGCCACACTGGACCCACAAGCACTCAGTAACTATCGCCCAATTTCCCTGCTACCTCTCCTGGGTAAACAATTGGAAGGCCTAATAAACAGGCAGCTAGGATCATACCTAGAACTCAATAATATTCTTGATTCCTCAATCGGGATTTCGACCAGGGTTCAGTATAGAGACGGCACTTCTGGCTGTTACTGATTCACTGAGACATGAGATGGATGTAGGAAGACCGGTAGTACTGATACTATTAGATTTGTCTGCAGCCTTTGATACCATCTCACATTCAAGGATTGTGGAAAGACTGCAGGAAATCGGGGTCCAGGGAACTGAGCTAAAATGGTTGCAGAACTTTCTGTCAGACAGACAGCAGACGATAGTTCTAGGCCCATATTCATCAGGCAAGATGCATCTGGATAAGGGTGTACCTCAGGGCTCATGCCTGAGCCCCACACTGTTCAATGTTTATATGGCCCCGCTTGCAAGGATTGCAGAGCATTTTGGCTTTGAAATCATTTCATACGCTGACGACACCCAGCTGATGTTCACTATGGGCCACGACCTAGAAGCGGAGAAGAAGCGGTTTGCGGCCAGAATGCTAGCAATCTCCAACTGGATGACTGAGAATTACCTTCAGTTAAATCCAGAAAAAACTGAGATTTTGCTATTTGGAAAAGCACCAGCCATCTGGTCGGACGACTGGTGGCCCCACCAACTGGGTGCCATTCCTGTGCCTAAACAAACGGTAAAAGACTTCGGGATAAAACTCGATCAAGCCCTAACAATGAAAGACCATATTGCTGCCACCACAAGTTCCTGCTATTTCAACATGCACCTCCTGCGCAGAATCTTCCCTCTCCTCCCCACTAACACCCGCAGAACCCTGGTCCAGGCTATGGTGATAAGTAGACTGGACTACAGAAATGCTCTGCTGGCCGAAGTTGGGGATACCTTGCTCACTAAGCTACAGGTGGTTCAGAACACTGCGGCAAGACTAGTTCTGAACCATCCCGCAGGCACCCCTTCTGCGCCTTTGCTAAAGGAATTGCATTGGCTCCCAGTGAAGAAGCGCTCCTACTTTAAAATCTGTTGTCTTACGTACAATGCCTTGAGAGGCAATGGCCCACGCTATCTTGGAAAAAAACTCACAACCTATGTATTCGGCCAAAATATCAGATCAAGCACCCAAGCCCTCCTGTGTGTTCCCCGAGTTCGTCAAACTCACACCAGGGGCAAGGCTTTCTCTTACATCGCCCCAAGATACTGGAATAAGCTACCCATAACCCTTCGAGGGACCCCCGTATACAGCAAATTCAGGAAACTAATAAAAGCCTATCTATATTTATGTTATCTGACTTGCACCTCCAGCCAGGATCCGCAACAGCGCCGAGATGCCCCCGGGTGATACTTGCGCTATAGCAAGTAATATTAACATAACTAACTAATCAACATGCTGTCAACCAGCCACTCCAAAAATGCACACAGGAACCACATGTGAAATGGAGCGCTTTGCTCTCTCGTCAGGGGCATCAAAACACTATTCAACAAAATCCATAGGGGCAGATTTACAAGGAACTGACGCATCTGCATAGATGCGTCAGTTTCCTTGCGCCAGCGTTAAATGTCCTTGCGCCACCATGGATGCGTTGTATTTACAATACAGTGCTCCATGGCGCAAGGATTAACAGATGTGTCAGAAATTCTGACGCATCTGGTTTCCCAAAAGTCATGCATTGCTGTAGTTGTGTTGCAAGCACGACGCAACTCTAGCAATATATTTTGAGGCCTATACTTACTGTACTGCGTCACTCCTTACGCCTGCTTTAAGCAGGCGTAAGGTTTTGACAAAGTGGCGTCCTAAAAGTGACGCAGTGAAATTTTGTAGATTTCACTGCGTCACTTTTACGAGGCTTTCCTGCGTGGGAACGCCTACCCAGCATATAATGGGGCAGATTTACAAGCCCCTAGCGACACTTTTGCGCTGCCATTGCGTCACTTTTGTGACGCAACGGCGGTGTAAAAAATGCTGCAAATTTACAAGGTGACGCATCTAGGGAGATGCGTCATGTTGTAAAGCCCTGCGTGACATTATACCTGCGTCAGGTATAATGTATGCAGGGTAGGCGTTCCCACGCAGGAAAGCCTCGTAAAAGTGACGCAGTGAAATCTACAAGATTTCACTGCGTCACTTTTAGGACGCCACTGCGTCAAAACCTTACGCCTGCTTCAAGCAGGCGTAAGGAGTGACGCAGTACAGTAAGTATAGGCCTCAAAATATATTGCTGGAGTTGCATCGTGCTTGTGACACAACTACAGCAATGCGTGACTTTTGGGACAACAGATGCGTCAGAATTTCTGACGCATCTGTTAATCCTTGCGCCATGGAGCACTGTATTGTAAATACAGCGCATCCATGGTGGCGCAAGGAAACTGACGCATCTATGCAGATGCGTCAGTTCCTTGTAAATCTGCCCCATTATACCTGACGCAGGTATAATGTCACGCAGGGCTTTACAACATGACGCATCTCCCTAGATGCGTCACCTTGTAAATTTGCCGCATTTTTTACACCGCCGTTGAGTCACAAAAGTGACGCAACGGCAGCGCAAAAGTGTCGCTAGGGGCTTGTAAATCTGCCCCATAATGCGTACCCGAAAGGTCACTATATTCCAGACCACGCGCCCATGAGGTTAAATCCGCACACACACGTGTTTGCCCTCATATTACATTGGGCGAGGCGCTATCTCCCCCTTCAATGAGTCGTATTAATGTCAGAGCCCGCTCAAGCCCGCTCAATCTGACATAAGTCACATAGAGCAGCTCTTTACGTTCAGCCCCATCTGGAATCGGCATCTGCGAGCACACCCCGGCTGGTGACTCGCTCCTCACGCCTTCTCCCGCAGCCATCCATCGCCGCCTCTTGTTGTTTTCCAGAGATGATGTCTGTCCAAGGGGTTGCCTGGCAGCCTATTGACACAATGAAAGAGCGTTGCCCTGGCAACACGTCTGCGAAGCGGCTTATCTAGTGGGAAGATGCGCCCTACTCGCCATCCAACTGCATCTCCGTAACACTGCCCCATTGCGCTCTCCTGTCGATGGGGCAGGCTGTGTTATCGCGGTGACCTCATTTTCGGTCGATAAAGTACTTTCCCTCCTTTTATGAGATGTGACAAAAGATGGGGAGGAGAGGTCGTATTAGACGGTCCTGGGAGTAATATAGCTGTGTCTTATTTATAACACCTAAGGGCCTGCCATGTAATAACCACGCCCAGAAAACATCTTGGTGACCTCCAATGACCCGTGGGCCTTCAAAGTTATTGCTTCCTGTTGTTGCCAAGGAGTAAAGAGCCCTTTATTTACAAAGGAAGGGCTGTATTTATTATGGATATTTGTCCTGCCCATCACAGAAACGGCACACGAAAGGTGTGCTTTCATTTTCATTTAACCAGCACTTAATATTTTTTTCTTGGGATATTCCGCAGCATATTTTAATATAGTGTACATGACTAGGCCGGGTCATTTCATGGCTGTACAATTCAGAAAAAAAATATTCTACTGGTAGAAATCGATCATCATAAAACGTTCACATAAAAACGAACAATTTGCCAGTCATGAAAATACTACAAAGTTGCAATACAACGAAACAGCTGAACACAAGGCAGGAAATATTAAACAGATCTAGCTCAGGTTCAGCTGATAAAAAATGGACGTTTTTCTAAAGCATGAAAAATTTCGAAGAACTCTCAGGTCACGAGGTTTGCTAAGAAAAGGGTGTCCGTGTAAATTGAGAGTAATCCACAGCTGGCCTCAACTGCCCACAGAGATTGAAAATTTAAAACCAGGTAAACAAGGTGGCAGATCTTATTGAGGAGGCTACCTGGCACGCAGGGGCTATTGGGCCACACCCATGGGTGGGGAGTGAGTAGGGGGGAGGTCAGACGCGCAACGCCCATTGGGCTCAAAGGGCTTCAGCCCCCCAGGCCCCCGTCGTGTGTGTCAGCCCGGCTGAGACAGCTTCCCGGGCACACACACAGCCGCACCCGAGTACTTCACAGGTCTTTAAAAGACCATTTACTTGTTAACGAGGCTTTGTTGTGTTTTCACCCCTTCTTAGAGCCCCTGCATTTCCACTCTGCTTATTGCTGGAAAAATTAGCGCCCCCCGAAATTTTTTCTTAGCCCCCCCCCAAAAAAAATTTGGTTCTAGTTGCGCCTCTGGGGTAGGTGTGGTTGAGGCCTTTTACCACTTCTGTCCTGGGGCCTGTTCTACTATAGCTCTGCAAACTGGGCCTTTCCGCACTTGCCTCTTGGTGGCAACGGGGGCTTCTCAGGGAGGTTAGTGTGGAAGTACTCAGACTCCATAGTCAACACCACACTCCCAGGGACGCAATAAGATCAATGCCCAGCACAGACGCCCGGCACAGTGCTTCTCTTTCGATAAAAAGCAAGTCCTTTATATTCTACTACACATACACTAATGCAAGGATACTGGGTGTCCCTTCGCCTCGGGGGAGTTGGCTGTCAGTGTAACGCCAACCCTTTGCTGCCTTGTAGTCCCTGAGTACTGTGCGGAGTACCCCCTCGCTGGTAGAACCACAACGAACACCAATGGGTTTGGGCTCTCATCTTTATACTGACTTCGCAGACAGAGGTGGGTATTCCAGGTCTGCTTCCTTCGAGCTCATCTGGTTCAGTTCCCTTTTCGTGTGTCCTGGTCAGGCCATCTTCCAGACCTGGCCTTTGTCTGCAATAACGCTCTGCCCAGCAGGACAGTCTCCAGGAGGAGTGCCCATAACAGAAGTACAGAGAGGGGTGAGCAGGCTGCAGCCAGCTGTTTATGACCTCTCTTCACAGAGATCAGGAAGAGAGACACGAACATGTGCCCCTTCAAAGGACTCCTTTCCCTAACAACAGATACTGCAGGCTTCAACCTGTACCACCAAACAGCAGCTTCAGTCAGAGCCATTTACAGCCCAATGTATGTGGAAGGACCCTGGCACTTCGAAAGAAAGCCTGTCTCCTCTTTGCTCACTATAGCATCTGATGTACACAGATGCTGTCTGGGAAAGCAACCTCTTCACTGCCTTGTAGTTTTGTCCATGCTGTTGGCATCCAAAATCGAACCCCCCGACCTGTATCACTCAAGCACGGCAGGGCACACTCTCAATCCTAGCACACATGCACATGCACAACGCAAAGGATGTTGGCGTTCAGGATTCCGGGTTCATCGTCAGCAGCAGAACTTTAGATTGGTTGACATGTAAGCATGCATTCATGTCTCACAGGTAAAAAGGCCTGTCCCTGTAATTCACCAAACATGGACAGTTGCCACCACGCACTCCATGCATGAAACCCATGACAGGGACAGTAGTCCTCTGTCACTATGAGCGTTCACTTAATATGCCCCTCCTGGTTCGGGACAAGGTCCAGAACTTATCATCGTCAAGGACCAGGCCTAAGTTAATCCCAGTCCGGCTTCCGCAGCAACCACAGCACCGAAACCGCCCTCATCGCCGCCACCGATGACATCAGGACCCTGCTAGACAACTGAGAAACAGCAGCCCTCATCCTCCTGGACCTATCAGCCGCCTTCGACACGGTCTGCCACCACACACTACGAACACGCCTTCACGACGCCGGGATCCAAGAGAAGGCCCTGGACTGGACCACATCCTTCCTTTCCGGCAGAACACAAAGCGTCCGCCTCGCCCCTTCCGATCCAAGGCCACCAAGATCATCTGCGGCGTACCCCAAGGCTCCTCCCTCAGCCCAACGCTGTTCAACATCTACATGGCACCCCTCACCCACGTCGCCCGACAGCACAACCTCAACATCATCTCCTACGCCGACGACACCCAGCTGATCCTCTCCCTCACCAAAGACCCTCACACCGCCAAAGCCCACCTCCACGAAGGAATGAAGGCCGTCGCCGAATGGATGAGGACCAGCCGCCTGAAGCTGAACTCGGACAAGACGGAGGTCCTCATCCTTGGTTCCAACCCTTCAGCCTGGGACGACTCCTGGTGGCCAACATCACTGGGAACAGCCCCGCCACCCACCGACCACGTACGCAACCTAGGGGTCATCCTCGACCCCACCCTCTCCATGACTAAGCAGGTCAACGCCGTTTCCTCATCCTGCTTCAACATCCTCCGAATGCTCCGCAGGTTCTTCAAGTGGATCCCCACCGAAACAAGAAAAACAGTCACCCAGGCCCTCGTCACCAGCAGGCTGGACTACGGAAACGCCCTCTACGCAGGAACGACGGCTAAGCTCCTGAGACGGCTGCAACGCATGCAGAACGCCTCTGCATGTCTTATCCTCGACATCCCCCGACGCAGCCACATCACACCCCACCTGAGAGACCTGCACTGGCTCCCTGTCAACAAGAGGATAACCTTCAAGCTCCTCACCCACGCACACAAAGCACTCCACAACTCCGGACCAGCCTACCTCAACAGACGACTCAGCTTCTACACCCCCACCCGCCAGCTCCGCTCGACCAGCCTCGCCCTCGCCACAGTCCTCCGCATCCGGAAAACGACCGCCGGCAGCAGATCCTTCTCCCACCTCGCCGCCAAGACCTGGAACACCCTCCCCACCAACCTCCGACAGACCCAAGACCTACTGGCCTTCAGAAGACTCCTCAAGACCTGGCTCTTCGATCAGTAGCAGCACCACCCCCTCTTCCCCCAGCGCCTTGAGACCCTCGCGGGTATGTAGTGCGCTTTATAAATGACATGATTGATTGATTGATTGATTGAATGCGGGCACACAGGATTAGTGTGTGGCATGACCAATACTCAACAAGCATTGGCAAAGCCAATAGGTCTCGCCTACGTCAGATTAATTTGTCAATATTATTTTCAGGCATGTCTTACAGCAGCGTGGCTGCTGTGCTGCATGGCTCAAAGTAAAAAAAAAAAAGTGCTATGATGAGGTTAACACTGGCTGCATCATATTGCTTTGTGTTTTTTATTTCTTTCCACCCTGCTGCACATCAGCCCCACTGCTGTACACCATGGCAAAAAATACATTGACAAAGGAAAATAGCTCTCCTATTTGTCTTTATCATTTTTTTTAAGCCAAGCTGTTCTGTGCAGCATTGTTGACATTTTTTGAAAAAAATTCTATGACGCGTTTAAAGCGGGCTGAATCATAGTGCTATTTTTTTTTTTTCGTTCAACCGTGTTACAACATGGTTAAAATACATTAACAAAGCCAATAGATCTGGCATAGGCGAGACCAACTGGTTTTGCTAATGCTTGTTTGTAAACCAGCCAGGAACTTGTCTTTGTGAGTTGCGAATTACAATATTATCAAGCAGTAGGCATGCAATGCACAGTTATTGCAGTGAAATACCTCACTGGAATGTGGCAACTCATATGTGTGAGGTTAGAAAACCTGTCGTTTTATGTAAAGGCCACATTGCCACCTCTGTTTTGTATTGCTGTCTGAAAGGCAACCCACCCGTGGCTGAGATAGGAGTTGCTACTTCTTTGAACTCACCCTGCTGTGTATGCTCAATCAATACTTGATGGGGTGGTCATAACATTGAGGTGAAGTTCAACCAAGGCTTTAAGTGGGGTGTCTCTGAAAGGGCTGTGGCTTAGGAATTTAAGGGCATGGTGTAAAGACGTAAACTACATTTCTGTGATTCCCTCTCACTTGTAAGTACTGCATTTGTTTCTTCTTACATCTTGTGTACCTCCTTCACACACATTTGCAGAGAATCACAGTTGCAACTGGAATTGTGACCATTGCTCTGTGAGCTCTGCAGAGAGGCCAAGGATTGGATGGCCACGCATTCTGTACACCTTTTTGACCCACTGTGAGGAATTCACACTGCCTTCAGTCTCAACTCCAGATCTATCAATCGTGGCCGATTATAAACAAGGGAGGCGACTCCGTTTAAAATATCCACTATAGAAGAGTAATATGCTTCACCAAAGACATATAGAAACACAGCATCCCAGAAATAGCTAATACTCTTAGTGAATGCAAGATTAAGTAAAACATTTGAAATGCAAAGAGAAACTAAATGGCTGACATGAATTACCTTAACGTCTTTTATGTGCATTGATGAGAAATCAATCAATGTTTTTGTTATTAAAGTTATCGACAGGAATGTAAGGCCCGAAAGAGACCCGTTTTTAATTACTCATAGGGCAGAGGCACGGAGACCTGGCCCACCTAAAGCCCTGAGTTCAACGCTTCTCAAGCGCACACCTGATGAGGTAGTTCGCAGGATGAATGCGCGTGCGTAGCACTCAGCATGTGACATGTCATCACCTGTTCTGGTCACACCCCCTGACTAAAGTGGACACACCCCAGCTGCGGAGTTGCATGATGGGCGGTGGCATTTGTTATATCTGTGCTTGTAAGCCTGTCTAAAAGCTTGCAAGCGACCGCCATTGTGTGCAGACCTCAGGCAGAACTGCAAACGATTAAGAGTTTGCCATCTTAAATGGAAACTCATACATTCCTACAGATTATTAGCACTAGAAATATGCCCGTGAGGAAGAATGGCAAATGTGATAAAAAAAAATCCCTTATAGTCGGTAATTGTAATGATATGGCGCTATCCAGTTCGCTTTATGATTTAAACTCCTCCTCCCATTCTGAAAATGGCTACACGACCTGTATGCTAGTTCAACGTTGATCTAGTAAATTTATTTAATTGCCTTTTTTTAATGCGCCGTCTAAAATGGATAAAACGCAGAGAGAGGGATAGCATATCCTCCTTTGGTCTTGAAAATGTGTGTTTTTCAGAAGCATAAATTAACGTGCCCATCTCCCAGCAGAGCAGCCCCACTGAGGGCGTGCCTCGCGCTCCGCTCCAGAACACAGTCACAACACCAATGGGAGAATACATGCAGCCTCAGTGGTGAATCCCTGCTCAAGCCAATTAAGTCATTATCGGTTTTGGAAGAGTTACACCGGTGTACAAATGGACAAGAAAACAGCAATGATGTGGGAAGGGTGTCAGAGGGAGGGGTGCAAGTAATGACGTAAGAGGGTTGTGGGAGGGAGTGGGTACAAGCAATGATGCAGGAGGGGGCGTGGGGGGTGAGCAGGTGCAAGCAATGACGCACGAGGGGTGGGGTCCGGTGCAAGCAACGTTGAGTAGGGCCAGAGAGGAGACAGCCTATAGTCTATAGACACATGCATACTTATGGAGTGCTAAACTGAAATAAAACAAGCATTTGCAATGCAATAGGTCTCGCATTTACGCGAGTTTGAGCTATTGGCATTGTAAATGAAAATGCCTTTTATTTATGCTTTATTTTTTAAAACATAAATAAAAGGCATTGTCATTTACAATGTCAATAGCTCAAACTCGCGTAAATGCGAGACCTATTGCATTGCAAATGCTTGTTACTAGGATTACCCTGGGATGTCCCTACTCGGGACCCAACATGCTCCCTCTCCTCCATTGTTGGAAGGTTCTCATGTCAAAGACAAAAGGTCTGTACTCGAAATGACCGTGGTGGCCCATATGAAGGGGCTTAAAAGTTGCCTCGCTGGGGGGCGTGGCCAGCAGCATGGCGGAGTAGCTGCAGACACCGAGAGCTCCGCCGGCCTCGGTATTAATCCTGCCATTAATCCTGGGTCCCCATCGCCACAAGGAGCAGATATGAGCGGCGGAGAGTCTCCGGAGGAGAGTGATCGGCGCGGCGACCTTCTGGGCAGTCTCGGAAACCTCTAACACGACTTTACACGGGGACCCAGCCCTGCGCTCGCCTGATCCTGAAATCGGCGGCGGCTCGACATCTCTGAGCCTCAGATCTGTGCCGAGCGGAGAAGGGCCTTCCCCCCCTGCAACAACAATCCCGCGGGGGCTGGGGTCTGAGAGGGGTGCACCAGCGACGGCAGCCGAGAGATCACCGGACTGGCGGCGGCGCTTGCTTTTCTTCCTGGGACTTTCGCGTGCTCGAGGTGAGGTGAGCTGGTTGCGGCCCGCCCGTCGCCACGGTGAGAGGCGGCCTTTGAGATCCCGGGAGGGTTTGGCAAACGAGTGAGCCCCCTCCCTCCCAACACCATATCCCTGGAGGCCTGAACCCTGCAGCCCTGATTGTTGGGGGGAGAGTGCTGGAAGTGATCCCCGAAGGCAGCGCCCTCTGGCCCGGGCTGCACGCTACGCTGCCACTGCACCGCTGGTAACCCCACGTAGTCCTGAGGCTGGTGGCTGGACGTCGCCGCCCTGGGGCGACAGAGACATTAGGGAGCCACACATTGCGGACGCATCTGCAGGGCGGAGGAGCCCCCCTGGAGGGATTGCACGGTGGGGGCCCGGTCGGAGCGCTGTCAGGGCTGTATCCGGGGCCACGCTGAGGATAGATGCCATCCGCCGAAGCTGCGGAAGCTTTTGGGTCTTCCTGGGGGTAACGCCATCAGCGCGAAAACCGACGCGCGGCGCAGAGACAGAGCTGTCCCCATGGGGTAGCAGGCTGCGGCCATTCATCCTGCACTGAAGAGGGTGGTCGCGCTGCAGGAGGTGGTAGATGGCGAGTTGGTCCTGATATTGATGTGGTGTCCTCGCCCTGAACGCTGGACAAACCACATAACCCCTCTGCTAACCACCCACTGCCAGTGGCTTCCACCCGAAAATAGCGGTCGCAACGTCGAGGCTAGTTGGGATCCTGGATGGCCCCGGGGACACAGGCCGGTCCTCGATTGGCCCAACGCCCCGTCTCCTGAGTCTCATGCGGTAAGACTCCCCTGCCTGCCGTGGAGGGGGACGCGAAGGGCGCCTGCCACCCCGGCGACTTTGTCGTCTGACGGCTGCGGGGGAGGATAGGGGCTTACTCGGCACCTAACAGTGAAGCCATCGATTCCCCCCCGTCTCCCTCTCAGTGTTGGGGGTGGTGAGAGAAGTTCCACTTCTGGACCTCAGCCTTCACCGTGCAGCTCTCGAGATGGCCAAAGACAAAGAACCCAAGCAATCACGGCAGGGAAAGATGGACCGCTATGCCAAGGTGCTCACAGGTCCGCCTGGGGCGGAGAGTGACCCCGCTCCTCCCTCGGACACAACTACCATCCTGCAAGCTATCCACGACTCTAGAGAAAGTCTCGAAATGAAACTGGCGGAGGTGAGATCAGAGGTTACGCTATTGCGCCACGATCTTCATAAAGTAGCGGACCGAGTGACGGAAACGGAGCACCGCATATCAGAACTGGAAGATGCCTCCCAAGTCACACGTAAAGATGTTTCAGGGCTCTTGGCGTCCATGGCTGAGGTGGCCTGGAGAGTGGACGATGCGGAAAATAGGGCCAGACGGAATAATCTCTGCTTCGTGGGATTTCCAGAAAAGGCGGAAGGATCCGATCCGGGGCGCTTCCTATTGAACTTCCTACAACACACTCTACCGCAGGCGCCGTTCTCGACTTGCTTCGTAATAGAACGAGCCCACAGGATGCCAAGTTTTGCCCCACCGCCGGGAGCCCCACCTCGCCCCCTGATAGCGCGGTTTCTAAATTTTCATGATAGGGACCTCATATTGCGGGAAATCCGTAAGAAGGGAGAAGTTCGATACGAGAATACCCGTGTGATGGTCTTTCCGGACTATTCCCGAGATGTGCAGAAACAAAGGCGAACCTTTGACCAGGTCAAAGCCAAGATGCGTGCCATGGGGATCCAATACATGCTGCTCTTTCCCGCTAAACTGAAAGTAATATTTCAAGGCTCCACCTTGTTCTTCCAAACAGCTGAAGAGGCCTGGTCCTGGGTGGAGGAGCGGCCAACCTCTCGGCGAGGGACTCAGAGCGAAGCCGCACCGGCTCTGATGAAACGAGGGGGCAGATCCCAGGACAGATTCCAAGGAAAACGTCGGCGGCGTGGGATGAGAACACATGCCTCGGCGGGAAGTACCCCTGGCCGAACACTGAGACCCATGGTCGAATACCCGCCCCAGTCGGAGTCGGGGGACGACTCGGGGCGTTCACGCTCACAGCACTCAAAGGCCCGGTCCGATGGGACCACACATACTGAAAACTCCGAAGCTGAAGATGAGGCACCGGAACCGATTAATTATCCTCTACTGCAAAGCATCATCCGTATGGAATCCACGGAGCCGAGCCACCAGGCTCTGGAGACATCGAACCAGCAACCAGTGGACAAGGGCGATGGGGACTGAGAAACGAGGCCGGCTGGCCCCCCCCAACAACCAGTGAGACTTTCCCGACGTGTGCAGTGCAGGTACCCTGAACAGTGAGAAGGGAAAGAGCTCTGTGTGAACTTTTGGTACCATTTTTGTTTAATTATTTGGGGTGGGAGGGGAAGGGAGGCAACAGACCTCTTGATAGATTACCCATACCTCAGTTGTCATGTTGGCGAGTTGGGGGAGGTGAGGGTGTCTGAAGAGTGTAGGGAGGGGGGTGGGTTGTCTAAAATATTCCAGTTTTTTGGGGAACAGTTTGAGGAAAACGGATATTTTTTTAATCACAATTGTGACCTGGATAGTGCGGTGAGGGAGGTGGGGAGGGGGTGGGCTGAACAAGTCATAAGGGTCGGGCAGGAGTTCACCAACTGTTGTAATTTAAGATGGCAGATCATGGCTATACTGTGATGTCCTGGAATGTCAATGGGCTTGGCAATAAGGTTAAGAGAGGATTGGTGTTGCGATATCTGAAACGGCATAAACCCGACATAATATTCCTACAAGAAACACACTTGCTGGGATCGAGTTGTGCCTTTTTAGGAAGAGGCCAATACACCACCTTAAGCCCATGCGGGATTCACCAAAGGCTCACGGGGAGTGGCGATACTCATCAGGAAAACACCTCCCTTTCGGGTCTTACAGCAATGGGCCGATACAGAAGGAACGTATGTGGCAGTGAGAGGGGTCTGGAAGAATAAACCATTCCTTCTCATGAGCATCTATGCTCCCCCTCGATTGCAACAGCGTACACTGGATGCCGTAGCCACTCTCCTCTTACAGTCAGGTCCTGCATTACATATACTGGGAGGGGATTTCAATGATGTAACTGATCCCATGTCGGATCGTACGAGATCCCGACCGGGCTGCCCTGAGATCACACCCCTAAAACGGTTCATAGATACTCTGGGGCTTTCTGACCTATGGAGACGGGAACATCCGAATCAAAGAGCGTACTCCTATTTCTCTGGGGCCCATAGAGTATTCTCACGATTAGACTACCTCTTTGCCCCAGCGGGGGAAATACAGCATATAGAAAATATAGAATATTTGGCGAGGGGTATATCCGACCACTCCCCTCTCCTGATGAGGCTGGGTGGTAGGACTGTCTCATCCACAGCACAGTGGAGGTTGAACGCGTGGGATCTGCGCGATGAGACAATCGCTCAGGAACTCCGGATAGACTCGGAACTCTACTTTAGCGAAAATGAGGGCACAGTTGAGTCAGCGGTGACATTATGGGAGGCTTACAAAGCAGTATTGCGTGACAGAGCCCAAAATATTGTTGCCCATAAGAGGAAACGGGAGACAGAAGAAATTGAGGTGATAGAACACAGACTCCTGGTTTTAGAAACCACTGACCCGACTGGAATGACTGAACACACCATGTGCCAGCTTGAAACACTCAGACGAGACTATGTGGCTCTCGTGACCAATGAGGTGAGGACACACCAACTTGCAACTCAGCATAGACTCTATGAAACAGGAGATAGAGCAGGTAAATTATTGGCTTGGCTGGGACGAAAAGAAGTCGAAGCGCGCTGGGTACATGCTATCACCGAACATGATGTAACATACACAACCCCGGAGGCCATAGCAGGCGCTTTTGCGAGGTACTATGCCACGCTATACTCCGCCCAAACCCAAGTGGAGGAAACGAAAATATGTAACTATCTTGAGAACACTAACCTGCCTGTCCTAGCGAAGGAGGAGTCAGACTGTTTGGAAGGTGATCTGACACTAGTAGAAGTGATGGAGGCCATTGCTCGACTAAAGTCAGGCAAGACGCCGGGACCCAATGGCCTTCCGGGGGAATTCTTTAAATTGCACAGTGCACTGTTGGCGCCACATCTCCTAAAACTGTTCCGGGAGGCTAAAGACCAGGGAATTCTACCAGGGGATCTCCGACTCGCCACTGTGGTCGTTATTCACAAGATGGGGAAACCCCCGGAGGAATGCGGATCATACCGCCCCATATCCCTCCTTAATATAGAGGTAAAGATTTTAGCCACAATCCTCGCAAACCGCCTCTTAAAAGTGATTCTCTCTTTGGTTCACGCAGACCAATCAGGATTTAAGCCCAAGCGTGCCACCCGGTTTAACCTGTGCCGTGTGGCCAACTGGATGGATACGGTGCAGGGCAGAGATAGTCCCCACTTGCTTCTCTCGCTAGATGCGGAGAAAGCATTTGACACAATACACTGGCCCTTCATGTGGTGTACCCTAGAGGCGATGGGCTTCGGCCCCGTCTTCCGGTCATGGTTGGCACTATTATATAACAACCCAGTGGCTAGAGTCCGGGTTAACGGTACCCTTTCAGACGCCTGGCCAATACAGCGCGGTACGCGACAAGAATGTCCCCTATCTCCACTCCTCTTTGCTCTGATATTAGAGCCATTGGCGTGCGTAGTGAGAACTGAAGAGGGACTGGGAGGATTCTTGGATGACGCGCGTTGTCTGCAAGTGGAACGCATTTCCCTATATGCGGGCGACATACTATTGTATGTCACGCAGCCTGAGGTGACACTTCCCCGTGTGCTACGTGTGTTTGAGGCCTACGGCTACCACGCGGGTTATAAAATTAATTGGAACAAATCCACTCTCTATCCCATATGCGGAGCCGTGGACCCACTGAAGTATCCGAGTTGTTTGAAGATCTCTACAGAGGGATTTCAATATCTGGGGCTGTACATTACTATAGACCCGACGAGCCGATTGCAACGTAACATCGGGAAGCTACTGTCAAATTTCCAGGCAGATGCTAAACGCTGGAGGTCACTCCCTCTGACTATTATGGGTAGAGCGGCCATGCTCAAAATGGTGACGCTTCCTCAACTTCTGTATGTGCTACAAAACACATACCACAGAATACCGGACACAATTTTTGCCTCTATAGATAGTGAACTGCGTCTCCTATTATGGGATGGGGCGCACCCGCGCATAGCTTTACGAACTCTGCAGCGTACAGCATATAATGGGGGACTGGCCCTCCCTGATATCAGAACCTATGATAGGGCAGCACACCTCATTGTCCTTAACGAATGGATACACATGCCAGCTGATCATCCCACATACAGACTGGAGAGGCTCCAATTTCAGACTCGCACATACTTACATTATATATATGGGGGTTCGGGAACGGCATGTCTCCTTCCGGCGACGCAACGGGTAATAGGGGCATGGAGAGTGGCTGAAAAGCAGATGAAGTGGGAGGGAAAACCTACACGCGAAACTCCACTGTGGTAAGGTGCCAGACTAGTCGAACTGAGGAAACTTAAAGGATTCCACCAATGGGATCTCATAGGCATTTCCAAGATAGGAGACCTACTGGATAAGGGGTCGCTAGCCCCCTTCTCAACCCTGCAGACTAGATACCAACTACACGATTCCCAAAGGTATGCATACCTCCGCCTTAGACATGCCTGGTTGGTCCAAGGACTAAACGAAGTGACGCTGCCCGAATATGCCCCTCTGGAAGGCAGACTCCTTCAGGAGGAGATCCAGACCCAGGCGATATCCCTCACATACAAAACACAAATTAATAATTTCCCGGACAATCTGGGACCGCTGCGCGCTAGGTGGGAACTCACCACTGGGCCCCTAGAAGACATAGATTGGGAGGCGGCTCTCATGCACCCACGGGAAGTAGCAATAAGACTGCGGCTGCGACTTATCCAATATAAGATTCTTCATAGAGCCTACTTTGATAGGGCGCGTCTCCACAAGATCGGCAGAGCAGAAGACCCGCTCTGTCTCCGCTGCCACGTTGAATGTGGTAACTACATACACACCCTATGGGAGTGCGGCCACATTCGCACATACTGGCTCACAGTCAGGGAGGAGTTGAACAAAATACTTGGAACGCAGCTGGAACTCAACGCAAAATTCTTCCTACTGGGAGTTCCCTCTGACGTTGGTCTTCCGCGCCATAGACTTATACTGGCCAACCTGGGGCTAGTCGTGGCCAAGAGAGATATAGCCAAACACTGGGGGGCCCAACAGGTTCCCACGTTACTGGAATGGAAGGCTGGGATGGACCTGTATATGGGGGCTGAAAAAGTGGTATACAAGGCGAGGGGCTGCCCGCGCAAGTTTAAGAAAATTTGGCAGCCATGGATCAAACATTATAAACTGGACATTGATGATGATGAGAGAACTCTCGAGCATGGGGGAGATAGACTAGGCTTAGATACTCAGGAACAAGTATGCCATGTCCAGAAATGACCGAGATGAATATAGGTGTACCATCTGAGGGCCTATGTTGTATAATGTGTTTTGTGATCCTCTTCTTTTCACAGTCTGCACTGTTCTATGTCCACCCAACTGTATATGTTCCCCATCATTTGACCTAGACCGCACTGTATCAACTAATGATTCCGTTTCTGAGATGTATATTTTTGTTTGTTAAATCACTAAACGAAAATTACAATAAAAATATAAAAAAAAAAAAAAAAAAAAGTTGCCTCGCTGTGCCTCCCACTGTCACTACAGAGCTTGCCTTGTATAGCGCTTATAGGACTATAAGGCCGTGTCAAAACGCGCAGGGAGAAACAGGCAAAGGAGGAGGCAGGATAGGGGAAAGCAAAAAAATGAATAGGTAGAAGGGGCAATATAATGTTACATCACGCGGTGTCCTTGTATAGCGTGCATAAGTACTAAATCCGCCTCAGGGCGCTAAGTGACAAGACGTGGAGGAAATGAAGAAAGGAGCAAGATAACTTGTTACCACGTCTTACTGCGTGCAGATATCACGGTATACTCCAGTGACGTAATACAAAATGATGGGGCCCCTGCAGAATGTGATGAGGGGCCCCCGACTCTTAAAGATCTCACTAGGGATATGACAAAAACATACCATGGGATGGGGGGTGACTGTAGGGGAAGCACAACCGCCAACCGGTTCTTCTCAGAAACACTAGAATGTAAAGCATATATTTCAAGTACTTCCAGTGTCTGAAGGCTGCACTGGAACTGTCAATGTGTGCATAGTTCACCCCTCCAACAAATAAACACCCTTAGGCAGAGAATTCTGTGAAAGTAACAGCAGAAGAGATTCAAACTCCCACCGGTCTACACATTTCCACTCCTAACATAGCGCCTAGAGGGCTGCTTGCTCTCTGTTTTTGCATCTGCTAAATCCATCTCATGCTCTGTGGGTGTCCAGGGCATTTTGTTCTTCAAAAGTATTTACATCTGTTCTGCTGGATTCTGGGGTCTGACTTCGGATCTCTGATCGAAGGGGGTGCCGGATCTTGTCACACAGTCGCCCTAAAAAGGACACACTCCTTAGATGAACACAAACACCAACACACGGCATGGATAAAAGTCTTACCTATTCCAGGTGCGACGTAGATGAAATACAGGAAGGACGAGGAGAGAGAGAAGAGGAAGAAGACGGCCACCACGGAGCGGTTCGGCAACCGGAAAAATATGCTCATGGCCACACGTAGTCAACGATTTAAAAAATGTGAAAAATAAAATAAAACACAAGTTCAGAACACAGCAGGCGCCTAAGTTCAGAACAGAGCAGGCGCCTCTGTAAGAAGTCACTTTAAAATAAAAAAAAGTGATCGGCGAGTTCAAGGACTGTTGTATGCAGAGGGTGGATAAGGTGAATGCTGCTGAAAGTGAAAGCGCGCCATGCGCGTTGTGCCTGCCTGCAGTGGGAAAAACTAATTAGGACAGCAGTCAAGCAAACGATCCAGTCTGGGTCGGCGGGGCCTAAAGGAGACCGGGCGGTCTCCAAAAAGCCTCACTTTCAATCGGAGACCAGCGTTTACCATAAAGGATGACGCGCGCCAATCGAAAGCATGGGCGGAGCTTCCACTCCACTTCCGAATTCAACTCGACGACAATAGATCTCGCAGAGCGAGCAGCGCATGCGCTGCGATGCTAGGTGAGACCTAAAAAAGTACCTCAAGTAGTGTGCGGCCAGTGGAATGACACTGGCCACGGACAAGAAGCTGTTCTTGGTCCATGCTCTACTGAAGGGAGAAACAAACGAAGAGAAAGTGAAACTGGCATGCGCTGACCAATGAGAAGCAAGAAAATGATTGCTGGTGAAGCGCACCAATGGTAGGTAATAGGTGGGCTTTAAGCCCTCTTTAATTTTTTCAAGGTAACAAAAGATCTAGCAAGCAACAGCGCATGGCCTGTCCCAAGCCAGATCTAAAAACCAGGCTCACTGATAGATGCAGTTCGGGCATGCGGGGCAAGGAACTCGACCGTACACCATGCAGAGGAGATTACTGTCCCAACATAGGGTGGCTCAAAGGAATATTTACAGATCATGCAGTACTCTTTAAAATGAGTTTACAGACCAGGCAGTGCATCTAAAAATGAGTTTACAGATTAGGCAGTATATTATAAACCAAGATTATAGATTAGGCAGTACAATTTAGAACCAGCAGTACTCTAATTCTCCTGGAAGACTCAGCTGTTAAAGCCCACGGTCTGGGAGAAAGAAACAGCATTGCCTCCTCCTCTGTCTTCCTCATCCCAGTCCTGAAATATGAGTTTTGTCTTAACTATGACAGCATTCACCTATCCAAGGCAAAAGGTTTTTCTCTAATAGGAGAAATAGCCTCAGTTTGAGAACTTAGCCCTGCCCCATCCTTTCCTGTGCAAGGCAGAGACAGTTTACTTCCTTCCTGTTTTAATTTCTCTGTAACAAGATCCAATTCCCATCCAGGTCAATGTACGGCGTAATTTTTACTTTTTAATATCATAGTATTCTGATAGTGATTGAAGCTCTAGCGGGGTCACTGGCAGTTACCATGTTGTTTGTTGGAATATGCATACAGAAGCCCATTTTTGAGAACTGGTTTAGCTGTCCGGGGGTAGGTGTGGTTCTTTTATGATAGACCGAGCAGTGATCGAGGAACAACAAGTGAGGGTGAATGTCTCACTATAGCAGACAATTTCATCAGTGGTGTATCCTGAGGGTCATGGGCCCCATTGCGAGCAATGAAACTGGTGCCTATTAAAATACTGCTATAATTCTGCTATAGTGCACCCATTACACCCCGGGACCCCGGTGTCACTGAAACAGGTAGTCTAATGCACTCTAATGCAATTTACTGTCTCATGTCTCATTATGTCTCATGTTGACTACGCCAACTCTCTGTATTTTGGCATCTTTTTATACTTAACCAAACGTCTGCAACTGGTACAGAACCAAGCAGCACAACTGATTTCTCAGCAACCCAGGCACCACCATGTCACCCCTCTTTTGAGGAAACTGCACTGGCTTCCAATTACTCAGCGCTGTGCCTTTAAGGTCTGCTGCCTCATTTTTAAATCCCTGAATGGAAGGAGCCCTAAATTCTTGGACAGCCTTATCCTGAGGCATGTACCTTCCCGCAACTTGCGTTCCGCCCATAAGCATCTTCTGTCCACCCCCTTCTTTAAACTGAAGCGCCTGGGTGGTGCCAGGTTCGCCGTTCTAGCTCCAAGACTCTGGAATTCTCTCCCCTTCGAAATTCGTTCCTGCCCGACCGCCTAGGCTTTAGGAAGCTCCTTAAAACTTGGCTGTTTCAACAAGCTTACGAGTAACCCCTAGGACTCAGGCACCCCTCAGAGTAGCGCCATGAAACCAACCCGGTGTACGTGCGCTTTATACATTTTTTTAACATAACATAACACAGTTCTCCAAGTTCCTCATTCTACTTGTCTTTCCTTCTCACCTCCCTATCTCCACCTCACTCTCTCCTCTCATCTCCTTCATCCATTTAATGCTCTACTCTCCATCTCCTTCCTCAGTCTCTCTCTTACCCCTCTTCTCTCTCTCACTCATCCTAATCTCCTTCCTCCCTTCTCTACTTATTTCTGGTTCCTTTCTCTTCCCTTTCCCTTGCCCACTTTGCTCTTCCTTATCTCTTTTCTATTTCTCCCTCAACCTTTTTTTTTCTCCCATTCTGTAAATTTTTCCTACGCTCCTACCAATTCTTTCACCCCTTCTTTTCTTTTATCCCTTTTCTTTCCCTTCTTTATTGCTCTCTTAACATCCTCTACTCCCTCTGCACCCCTCACCCTGTATAGTAAATACCAGCCAAGCTCCTGGAATGCACTATGTCTAAAAAAACAAGCATTTGCAATGCAATAGGTCTCGCATTCACGCGGGTTTGAGCTATTGGCATAGTAAATGACAATGCCTTTTATTTATGTTTTGGGTTTCAAAACATAAATAAAAGGTGTTGTCATTTACAAAACTAATAGTTTAAACTCTCGCAAAAACGAGACCTATTGCATTGTAATAAAGGGCCTTCTCGACCGCTTGTTAGATTGTAAATATCAGAGGAAGAGACCGGCCTGCGACGTCTTCAAAGTAGTGATAAATAGTGCCGTGAAGAAGATGTGTAAGTGTTGTAAATTACACAGACACAAAGTGTGAAGTGAGAGTTACATATGATCAGAGCTATAAACACTAACAAAGCGCTCCAACACCTTTTGCTCTGTCATTACACTGTCGTGGCTCAGGAGGAAGAGCGGGAGTGGGGGGGCTATTTCCTGCCCTCTCCGTGATTGGAGTGTGCAGAGAGCGGGAGTGGGGGGGCTATTTCCTGCCCTCTCCGTGATTGGAGTGTGCAGTGTGGCATTGCGTACTGTCAATGCTATCTTTGGCCTAATAAAAAACACTCCAGCTGTAGTAAGGCCCAGGCTTCACCTCCTGGTGCAGGGCGGGCTGTGCTTTATGGCAGGCATGGAGGGAGGGAGGGATGGTCTCAGCTGCAGCTCCGGCCTCGTACAGTACCCAGGCCTTTACTAGTGACCGAGAGGCGCTGAGGTGGTGGTATTGGTATTGGTGCTGGTGGTATTGGTATTGATGGTGGTGGTATTGGTGGTGGTGGTATAGGTGGTGCTGGAATTGGTGGTGGTGGCATTGGTGGTATTGGTGGTGGTGGTATTGGTGGAGGTGGTGGTATTGGTGGTGGTGGTATTGGTGGTGGGGTATTGGTGGTATTGGTGGTGGTGGTGGTATTGGTGGTGGTGGTTTTGGTGGTATTGGTGGTGATATTGGTATTGGTGGTGGTATTAGTGGTGGTATTGGTGGTGGTGGTATTGGTGGTGGTGGTGGTGGTATTAGTGGTGGTGGTATTGGTGGTGGTGGTGGCATCGGTGGTGGTGGTATTGGTGGTGGTAGTATTGGTGGTGGTGGTATTGGTGGTGGTGGTATTGGTGGTGGTGATGGTATTAATGGCGGTATTGGTGGTGGTGGTGGTATTGGTGGTGGTATTGGTGGTCATGGTGGTATTGGTGGTGATGGTATTGGTGGTGGTGGTATTGGTGGTGGTGGTATTGGTGATGTCATTAGTGGTGGTGGTGGTATTGGTGGTGGTTTTGGTGGTATTGGTGGTGGTGGTATTGGTATTGGTGGTATTGGTGGTGGTGGTATTGATGGTGGTATTGGCGTTGGTGGTATTGGTGGTGGTGGTATTGGCGGTGGTGGTATTGGTGGTGGTGGTATTGGCGGTGGTGGTATTGGTGGTGGTGGTGGTATTGGTGGTGGTAGTGGTGGTGGTATTGGTCTGTGTTGGTATGGGTGGTGGTATTGGTGGTTGTGGTATTGGTGGTGGTTGTGGTATTGGTGGTGGTGGTATTGGTGGTGGTGGAGGTAGTGGTATTGATGGTGTTGGGGGTGGTAGTGGTATTGGTGGCGGTATTGGTGGTGGTGTTGGTGGTGGTGGTATTGGTGGTGGTATTGGTGGTGGTATTGGTGGTGGTGGTATTGGTGGTGGTGGTGGTATTGGCAGTGGTGGTGGTATTGGTGGTGGTATTGGCGGTGGTGGTGTTATTGTTGGTGGTGGTATTGGTGGTATTGGTGGTGGTGGTGGTATTGGTGGTGGTGGTATTGGTGGTGGTGGTTGTGTTGTTGTTGTTAATAAAACAGGCATTAGAAAACAACCTGTCAGGTGGCCTTAGTACAGATGACATGTAACACAGATGTGCTGTTGTCAGCTTCAGCCCATCAGCACAGGATTATGTGCTACCTGGAATTCACATGACTTAATTCGCTAATCATTTCTAAATCCAATTTTACTTGGAGGGGAGTTTTAAACAGACACGAGAAAATGCCGGGTTAAAGTGATTGAAAGCAGGCGCCCGTGTTATGGGGCGGCCGCGCTGCTTAAAAAAACACAAGCGGTTTCAGCTGAAGCAGCACATGTTCGGCCTTCAGTAAGAGAAACTCAATAAAGTAAATAGTGCTTACAGACTAAATAACAGGTCCCGTGTAACAACTGAAGTAAAAGGGCCAGTCGCCATGGGAGGGTACAAATGAAGACAGGGCCGTACTAAGGAGGGACTAACAAGCCTATTAACGAATCCGAAGGCAGCATTTACGAAAGACAATGACACAAGCCAATGAAAAATGTGGGAGTAGAGTGGGCGCAGCTTCTCTCCCATACTCTACTACAGCAGTCTCGCAGAGCGAGCAGCGCGTGTGCGCTGCCGCTACGCTCGACCTAAAAAATCAGACCAGGCAGCTTCTGAAATAACATCAGCTGGTGCCAGAAAGAACAAGCCCCCTGCCACCTTTGAGCACCAGTGCATTGCACCGGCTGCACAAATGGTAGCTACGCCCCTGGGTTTCATTAACTTACCTGATGCTCCTCGCTGACAGGAAAATAAAACAAATTCTAGGTTTAGTGATGGTTCAGTGTTTGATTGGTGGAGGGCAAAGTTTTTTTTCCATATTAAAATTAAATGTTTTGCTTTTTGTTGATATTAGTATGTAAGTACACAAATGCTATTACCTCTGTATTATTCAAGTTTAGACTGATCATAGCTAATGTAGAGAAAAGCAAAAAGAACAGATGATGGATAAAAGGCTGAACAATGCAAACATTCACCCCCAGTCACAGATCTGGGTTTGATCCATCGTTTTTTTGCTCACCCCGCCACCTCAGTTTGGACCCTTGCCCAAAGTGCCAAACTAGCAGTGGTGGATTCTCGTCAAGGCCGTCGGGGCTCCGCCCCCTTTACTTTTGCCCCATTACTTAAGTAAAAGCAAAGTCTAAATGTGTTTGCTATTTTAATTAATTGCAGCATGCATACTTCTTACATCTTTCTTATAGCTGGGGGTCAGAGGCTGCCACTCACGTGTAATGATACTGCAGTCTGTAGTGGCGTTGATGTAAAGTGATGCATTACACCTTCTGCCCAGGTCCTGGGCCAACTCAAGGCTCCAGTATTTGCAGGGCTGACGATCTCACAGCCCTGAGGCCTGTGAGGTCATTAGCTCAGCAAAGCAATAGCCTCGAGGCCCAGTCTCCACCCCCTGATGACGTGAGGGTGAAATTAGCCCTGGGCGTTGTAGACTGAAGCCCTGTAATGCTGGGGCTTCATGTCAATCAGGGAGTGGAGAGCATGGTCACCCCACCATTTCCCAACTCGTCACAGGGGGGGTGGGTTGTGGGTCCCACCCTGTGACGAGTTGGGAAAGGGTGGGGTAGAGGCTGCAGGCAGGAGAGAAGTCGAGAAAGTGAGTCTGCGCAGTTTATTATCAGGACTCTTGAAGACACACTGCGCAGGCTTGAAGTGTTGGCTTCCCGCTCTGCATTTTATGAGGGAGGCCATTTGAGGTGGGTTTGACTTTCAAAGTCACAGTCTGGCAGCCAGGAGTAGGCTCGTGGGCCTGGCGGCGTGGAGCGAAGGTGGTGCACACTGCAGGTACATGTCAGTTTTTCAGTACATTTGTTATAGAGTTATTCATCACGCATACCTTTGTGTGAAATATTTTTTTGCAAGAGTACTGTTGCTTCCGTAAATAATTTTTTTTTTGCAGAAGCACACACTAAACATATTGGTCAATTGACAACCCGGTATTCTATTTCTCCGCCAGCATATCCAGAATAGAGATTCCACCGTTCGTGTTTCAG
The DNA here is from genome assembly GCA_963921515.1 of Calotriton arnoldi. Lineage (NCBI taxonomy): Eukaryota > Metazoa > Chordata > Amphibia > Caudata > Salamandridae > Calotriton > Calotriton arnoldi. Next base: position 1,317,555 of record CAWUFW010001659.1, read on the forward strand.
GGAGGGTGTAAGGGTGTAGGCGCTAGTATTGTGTAGGAGGACCTGTGTGGTGGTAACTGAGGGGCATATTTACAAGCCCCTTGCGCCACTTTTGCGCCGCCGTTGCGTCACGCATGTGACGCAGCGGCGACGCAAACCATGCGCCGCGTTGCGCTATATTTACAACGTGACGCATCTAGGGAGATGCGTCACGTAGTAAACCCCTGCGCCACATGAAACCTGCGTCAGGTTTCATGTGGGCGTACCGGCGCAGGGGGGGGCGTTCCGGCGCAGGAACGCCTCGGAAAAGTGACGTAGTGAAATCTACGAGATTTCACGCAGTCACTTTTCCGACGCTGGTGCGTCAAATCCTTACGCCTGCTTCAAGCAGGCGTAAGGATTGACGCACCGTGTTAGGGATAGGGAAGGTTGGCACAGTGCTGGAGCTGCGTCGCGCTTGCGACACAACTTCAGCACTGCGCCAACCTTCCGCCGGCAGATGCGTCACGCATCTGCTTATCCTTGCGCCACGATGCGCCGCATTGTAAATGCGGCGCATCGGACATGGCACAAGGGTAAACTTGCGTGACGCATTTTCCCTGGCGCATCCCTGCTGTTATGCAGGGATGCGCCAGGGAACGTAAATATGCCCCTGAGTTCTTACTGCGAGGACAGCGAGGGGAGTTGTTTGTAATGTACGGGCAGAGGCAGGCCAGTGGGGGAAATAAAAGAGCAAAGCAGCAAGACTCCTGGAGTCTCTGAAAGAAAAAACAACTAACGGGGCTCCACACATCTTCTTTGTAGGTGGAAGGCAGGTGAGAGCTCAGTCAGAGAGGTTGAGAGCCGGGGCCTGTCAGACTGTGGCTGTCTGCATGATAGTGGAGCCCCGTTAGTTGGCTTTTCTTCCCGATTCTCTAAGCGTTACTCGGTACCACTGCAGAAGACTGAGTAACCGTGTACAAGTCTCGGCGCAAGTCGCTCAACATCCTGTGATTCTGGGCAGATCACTTCATCTCCCCGTGGGTAAAATAAAAAATGAATATGTCCTTGTGTAATGTAACGTGCGCTCATGTAAAGCTCTCCAAAACCTAACTTGGGGTCGAGTTCATGCAACATAAAACTGCAAAAAAGACAATGCACACTTCTGGCAGGGCAGACGGCACGGAGCATTGCAAGAAGGCATTCAATGAAAGGCGAGTCCGTGGCTGGGCAGAGTGGAGGACAGGAACCTGTGTTGTAGGTGACTGTATGGCCCTGACTTATGGTCCCCAGCAATCGGAGGGCAGCCACAGCTTTATAGTGATTTGTGGGGTTGGAAAGGAATCCAGACTTACCTTTTAGCTACCACTTTCAATAGTAGCATCGCCACCTTCCCATCCAGCGAATTGCTCTGACGTTTTTGGATTCACTCTAGCAAGGCGACACATTGTCCCAGAAAAGCGTCCTTACATTTAACTAAAAGGGGATTGCCGTCGCCGTTCTTCCAGTGACACTTTAGCATGAACCGAGAATCTGGTCATCAGTCACTGAATCGGGTGTTTGCTTTTACCTCATTGTTATTTTTTATGATGAATGGAGAATGCAATAAACAATGTGTTTAGTGGCAGACGGTGCTCCCAGGCCCCAAACATGTGGACCACCAGGGGAGAGGTTTTGTTCGGAGTCATTTGACCCTAATTAACGAGTATGTATGTCCTTTGATCTTTTGCAGAGACTTCAAGTCATGCTTATTAATAGTCATGTGCACACCAAGGCAGTATCTGTAACTGTCATCACAGCCAGTACACAGAGCTCTCTTTTCTAGCGTGAAGCTTTCATTGTTGAACTGCATGCTACGTTGTGTGTGTGGTGAAATACAAAGACAATTCTCGCGCATCATAGTTTTGGATTACAAACTGAATGTTGTGAATGTTTACTGGAAACAGGAGAGCCCCAATTAAAGTGTCTCACAATCTGCACCTCTATACAGAGGTAGGATGATCTCTTCTTGTGCCTCCCCCAGGCCCTCCCTGCTAAAGAGCAGCATTATTCTGCAATCTAACTCCAGTACCAGTTAGCATCGGGCCTGCCCTGATAAGATCAGCCTCACATCACAGCTCCTAGCACCAGCTCGATAGGAATAGGTTTTCACGAACAGTAACTGAAGTCCTGCCTCCATGACCGACAACAAACCTCTATGTCTAATCCATCTAGATGTTATTCAGGCACAAATCCCTTTAGGTAGCCTACCGGTGCATGTAGACAATACAAAGGGGTATCTGGGTCAACTTACTAAGGGCTATCAGAGTTCTGGGGAACTGTGTATAGGAAGAGAAAGTTGTCCGAACTCCTGCTGGAAATCTCAGGACGCTAAAGGAACAGACACCAATGCAAGCCTTCCTTGAATCCAAAGCAGCAACAACAGCAGGATGGGCTGTGAATTTTATACGCTGCCCTGTAAACGCACATATCCATCCATTTCATGTAAACTGAGAAGGCTGTTCAGACTGGAACAATAGCATTTAATTCCAGGACAACAGTTGGAATAAAGGAAAATGTAAACAGTCACTATATCAGGCCAGTGTGTTTTGCATGGCTTACACTTCCCTCTCTCTCTTTCTCTAGTTGCTTCTTTCATATTCAACGTCTTCATAAAATTCTATGTTTGCTGCCGACTAACTGGTAGAGATCCGTTGTCTAGGTGCCTACTGTATCACGCCTGGACTATGGACTATTTATTTGGGGGCACTTTCTTATGTTGATTTTTATTCTTATTTTAAGAAATTGTGCTGGAAATGCATCAATTTATCCCATAAAAAAAACAAAAAACAATTGCACAGAAAATTCTGACTGGCTTTCCAAATAATGCTGTGCCTTCCACCCCAAGTCCAAGCCTAGCCGCACCACTCCCAAACTTCACCAGCCGCCACTGCAAACCAGATCCTCCCAGGACCAGAAACAAGCGGTATTACCCCTCATCAGCCAGGCTAGCTTGAATCCAGTGGGACAATGAGCATGGGATCCATGTCTGGGCATACCCTTCCTACTCAGGGTGACAAAAGTGAAAAGAACAGATGATGGACAGAATACTGAACAATGCAAACATTCACCCCCAGTCACAGATCTGGTTTTAATCCATTGTTTTTTTGCTCTCCACGTCACCCCAGTTTGGACCTAGCCATATGCAAATCAGTTTTGATCCTGCTCCTGATGGGACCAGTCCAGCCTGAACTGCCAAGCCAGGTCCTCCCAGGACCGGAAACAAGCATCCTGGGACCGGTTTTGGGGTTACACCCCTCATCAGACAGGCTAGCTTGAATATAGTGGCAAAGTGAACACAGGACCCATGTCTGGGCTTACCCTTTCCACTTAAGGCGACAAAAGCAAAAAGAACAGATGATGGACAGAATGCCAAACAATGCAGACATTCACACTAAGTCACAGATCTGGGTTTAAGCCATCATTTTTTTGCTCACCACGCCAGCCCAGTTTGGACCCAGGCATAGCTAATGTAGGTGGGTACCTAAAATGGCTAGCATTTGGAAGCCACTCTGTCTCATGTCACATATGTATTTTATTTCTAGGAGAAGCTGAGTCCCAATTAACAAACATGATGTGTCCTTATTTTCTTTCCCATGTGAATTGTTTTCCTTTCCCTGATAACTGTAGAATGTCTAAATTAGTTGCAACAGTACACCTGCCGAGTAGAGGCTGGTCCAATGGATCTCATTTTGTTGCAGATAACTGTAAGTTTGAAGAACGCTTAGAGAAGTTGGGTTGTGAAGGATCATGAGAAACTAATGAGCTCTAGGTTGTATGTTTATACTTTAACCTGATTTGAGCATTTTATGGGAACTATAGTACGAGTAGCAATATTTGAATTGAGCGACTTAAGCTAGTGCAATGTAGTCAAGAGCTCAGTACCTTTGCAGAACACCTTAGGGTACTCACTGAGCAGATCAGAGTAGGAGATTTTGGGTACCCTATTTATGGGAGAACAGATTTTACTTAACTGTTCCTTTTGAGGCCACTTCATGATATTTTATCCTCTTACTTAAATGGTTTGAACTTCAGATTTACTAATGCATTCATGTACTGATTACTGAACGACACTAATTAGATTATTTTGAATCTGTAAACCTTTTTAACCTTTAATAAATCTTTACAGTTTGAAAACTTAACCATCTGTCTTCCTTAAGGAGCCTAATGTGCTTCACATTATTCAAATGTATTGATTTGTTGTCTATCCTCAAACCTTCGATTCATCAGACAGTGCTTTATCGGCCCCCAATTTGCGAAGAGAAAAACAGTAATTCAAGTTAGAGCCTGAGCTGGCCTTTGCTCAGGAAGGATCCTGGACGAAACCAAATCTTCCTACTCGCACTCTTTAATTGCCTGTGTGTAAAAAAGTCTGGGATGAATAGGAGGAAGGAGAGAGGGGAAATTAAGGTCTGAGTTGAAAAAGGAAAATAGAAAAAATGCAAATTGGCAGCCTTCAGAACAGGGTTTAAACATGCTTTACTTTGGAGCCAGGTCAAAGGGAGACTGCTGCAGGAAACTCATGTGCCCTTCTGAAGGTCAGCTCCCTGGGGGAGATCCAGCTTGCACATGCTAAAGGCTGGCCCTGGTTAGAGCACAGCACAGAAAAGCTCACCCAAATTCCTGCAGATGTCGACGGCCTCCAGCGGACCTCTTTAGAGTCTGTCGCCCTTTGGAAGACGACAGCGTCGTTGGAAATCTTTGCTTAACCTCAGTTTTAGTTTACATGGATAGTAGGAGTAGTAATCTAAAAGAATGTAGTGTACCCAACAGTTTGGGCAGAAATCACTCGGCAAAAAAAAAAAAAAAAGAAGGAAAGAGACAGCACTGAAAAATAGCAGGTGACTATATGACAGTTTTAAAAGCCTAATATTATTAATGGGAGCGTGCCATTTCCATTTCGCAGTGTTAATAAAATATGAGAGTGTCTGGCATACATATGGATATATATGTATATATATATCTTTGAGCATATCACATGCGAGTTTTGGAAGTGCTCGAAATGTAAGACATGTGAATATGGCCAGAATACACTAACGTTCAAATTACAGAATGGGAAAATCGAACATATCTCTGACCATATCACATGCGAGTCTAAATATGTGGTCTACATATTGGAATGCCCCTGCAAAAAGCAATATGTAGGGAGCACGATCAATAAATTAAAACTAAGAATACTCCAACACCTGCGAGCTATCAAGAACAAAGACTTTTCCTATTCAATCTCGAAACATTTTTCTGAACACCACTCTAGTAATGATCAACACCTGAGGTACTTTGGCATAAAAATTGTGCCCCAAAAAAGTCGAGGAGGTGACAGAACAATGGAATTAAGGAAAATGGAGTCACGGTACATTTTAGCAATTGGAACTGAAAATCCATTTGATCACAACTTGGATGCGGAGCTCCATATACACTTACAATGACAGCTACGCATGAGCTTGTGATGTTCTTAACCATCTTAATATAACTCCTTAATATAACTCGAAGATGAAGAGATTCCCCTCTTTTTGCCATAGGAACAGACCGAGAGAATGTACATTGCGGAAAGATCACACAAAAGAGTAAATCATATAAGATATTTATAAACGAGGATAAGATTGAACAACTCCGACATATGCAAACAATTAATTGACAAATTGTCATGGGGATTTGATAAATAAATTGGATGAACTTGTCCTTTTCTTCTAAAGAGGCGAATCCTGATTAGAAGTCAAGGTGTATGGACTATCATCGATATTTTTACATAAAAAATTATACTTCATAGTGTTTTATATAACTGTACTTAGGAATATTGAATACATCTTATACATTTGGATTTTAACATTTAACATTTTCCTTTTTAAACAACAAGGTAGAGAGTCACTGAATATAAGTTTTTTGTGAAAAAATCCAATGTATCAGGTATATCCATCATGAGAAGGTCCACCAAGAAATTTTAATCCCCGTGTTTGTGATAGCATTTCTCTTAGGAAACAGTAGACAATATAGGATACATCTCTTTATATAAATATATAAAATTTCATACTGTTTAAAATATTTATTGAGAAAAGCTATTTGATCCATCAGTTTTAACGTATACTTTAAGGTTATTGAATTTAATGAATTCATTGGTGAATTTTGAATTATATGCACTGTTTGCACATACTTTTGGAGATCTAATGAAATTAATAGGACTATGAATCATTGCTGCTATTCTAAATTTCAATCTCCTCTTATATGAAATTGTTTGCAATTTGTAGATTTTTAGTGATCAGTACAAATAATCATTATTATCATTGTAATTCATTGCACATTTTGAAAATCTTGCATTTGCAGTTTTTGAAAATCATGCACTTTGCACTTTCTGTCATGAAATGTTTACTAAATGTACTTTACAATTAGAAAAATGTGGAAAATGGCGGATACATATCGCCACCATATAATTAAGTGGGTTAGCAGTCTAGTATCTGCACAAGTAGTAGAAATGAACGAGGGTCTAAATAAGCACTTGCAGTGGCGGTACGTCCATTGGGGCGTTGGGGCGTTGCCCCACTAATGCCACATGGCCACCGCTTGGTTGGCCACATTCTTCCTCGTTAACACACTTACTTCACCGTCCTGACTCGAAATCCACGCCCGAGTCAGTCAGGACGCTGAAGGGGGGGGGGGGGGGCGGGGCAGCACTGCGGGTTTGGGTTTGTTGACTTTGTTTGACTGACACTGTGACAGCAGGCAGCCCAGTGCGCATGTTCGGGTTTGTGCTGGTCATTTTTCTGACCAGCCCGAACATGCGCACTAGTACTAGCCACTAGCCTCAGCCTGCAGTGCTGCACATTAGGAGAGCGAGCGAGGGTTGCTACTGGCCAGTGGCCGCAGCCCCCGGTCTCCTATGGGCGGGGACAGTCCCTGCTCAGGCCAATCCTGGCGCTGCTGGAGCAGCGTCTGGATTGGCTGAGAGGGGTTGCCACCAGCCAGCCACTCATGCAGAAGACGTCATTGAAGGCGCCAACACCGACCCCTCCCCGGCCCAGGAGCAGACACTCGGGTGATTGAAAAATGCTCTCTGGGACGGGCACCTTTGGTCACGATCCCCACGGAGGCCCAGGGGAGATCCAGTGATGCCACTCTACTGCCTCCTCTCTCTGCACTGCAACGTGGTCACACTGATTGGTGCCAAACTGCGCTGAGATCAGCGGTCGGCCCCCCTAGAGACACCATTGCAGCAGAGCAGCGCTCCCTAGGCAGGCCACTCCGACCACTGTCCCAAGGAGCCCGGGGAAATCACTGAGCACCGCTCATTTTTTCCCCGTCTACCTCCCACAGCAGCACAGGCTCAGTACTTTGGCAGCGGCTTGAGTCGTGATCAGCTATAATTGGCACCGGGAAGGGGGTCCAGCCCACGACCGAGCCACGTCCGATGCCTAGTGCCACTGCTTGCAGGCCCCAGAGGTCAGGAGATGCCTCTTGTTTGCCTTCATTCACTGTGAAGGAAGGCGGCTGCCAGGCACAATCTGCAGTGGTCGCCTTCTCCTGGTCGGGTGACACCCGAGGGCTTCACTGAGCCACTCAAGTCCTCCGCATAGCCTTCAGGATCATGTGGGGTGTCGATGGGGCTCAGGGTCGCCGGATCATGACAGGATTAAGTGGGGCCCAGATGGAGCTCCGTGTGGGGACCGGAGGCGGCCGCGGCGCGGACCCGGTCAGGTAAGTTTTCACGTTTTTTTACTTTATTTTTAAACCCCCCCCGCGTGGCCCCCCCGCGAGTATTGCGAGCCGGGACTGCATAATGCTTCTGTTTGACAGCCCCTGGTCTGTATTTTTCTTAATGAGGCATTAATTACATTTTTGGGCTAAATATTTGCTGTTTCATTTGGGTGGCATACTGCACATGCTGCTTTTCCATGATTATTAGCTTTAGAAACGGGCCATGCCGCATTCGTTGAAGTGCAAAATGATTTACTGCAGAGCACCCCGAAGGCTTAGCCAGTTTTGCATTTTGGACACTGTATTGTTGTCCTTGGGCATTTCAAACTGAGCAGGGGCGGCAGAAAAATTAATCCAGCAACCGTAAAAACGTAATATTGGCCCCGAATCGCAAATAAAATAACACTTGCAAGTTGCCTTAGATCCATTGCAAAAAGCAAGTTTATCACAAATCAAACTCAAATGTTTTGGTTTAATTCTTGACTTATTTCTAAAGTGATGCCGTTAACCATTCCAGAAACAATTTTATGCAATGACCATGGCCAATTTATTACACCTTACTATTTCATGTTCAGTAGAGAGGTGTGCCTTTGTTAATGCAAAGTGTGAGCAGGTGCTATTTACTTTCAATGGCACCTTCTGTAGACTCAGGCCAGTGTAGAAAGCTGCGAGGAAAACAGAAAAGTGTTTGGTGGAATTGTTGAATTAATCTCAGCCACTGGTAATTAATTAAGAGGGGCCAGAAAACTGGTTCTTCAGTTTGCTCTGAAACGCGAGTGATTTACATAAAATAAAATGTTAACCTCACTGCTGAAGACTGTGAAATAATGTAAAAACTCATTGACAAATCAGTGGGACATCACTTTTCAAAAATAATTAATATAACAAGGTGTTTGTGAGTGACAATACAAGTCACGTTTTGTAAAATAACATCGCCACTGGAAGGTGGAATGAAACCACTGAAAATAGGGCAGAGAGCCCCTATGAAAAACACACCGACTCGAGCGAAGGCTAGTGAAGGAATGAAACACTCCTTGGCACAGAGCGCAGACTTGCATCTTTCCCCTTCATGTGGCGAGGCTCTGATTACTTTGGACTGAAGCACTGGTGTCCAGCTGCTGTGTCTGCATGCTCTAGGATTAGGTGGTCATATCCCTATCGACTTTCATGTTATCCGATTATGCGTTCAGTTCATTTTTGTCGCGGGCTAGGTTGGTGCAAACTAAACGCTGCAAAACTGCAATTTTAGGAGTAAGGATTATAGACAAGGAAAGACAGTTGCGCACATTCCGAAATACACAAAGAAATAGCGCTATAGGTGGCAGGTGGCTGATGGATGAGAAGGGAGTTTTATTCATTTGCCTTAGGAAATTTGCTTTACTGTATGAGTGGTTTAATGAATGTACGATGGCAATCAAGAAATGGGGCACAGATTATGGATCTGGAAGTTAGGTTTTAAAAGACACAAGAACTTTGTATTGCTGCTGTACGAAAAAATACATAACAAGTGTCAAAGACAGACCTCCCTGGTGTTACATCGTTTCTCGCTCTGCTTTTGTTTTTGCATGTGTTCTGTTTCCAGCATGCAGCGCAGTTTGGATGTGCAGGGTTGATGTTTAGGCTTTTGGACTCCCTCTAGGCAGTCCCTCCCACCTCACTACCATCATGATGCCCTCAGTCGTCATTCCCACTTTGCTCCTTCTGGATCTTTGGCTCCTGCCAGCACACCTGTCCTGCTCCTCCATGGAATATCTCGCCTCGCCTTGGGCATAGACGGGCTCTCTGGCGCTCAGGGGTATTTCTTTTTTTAAGTTAAGTTTAAAAAAGGTTTATTTCGACAAATAATGATAAAAGAAGATAAACAAACAATTGAAAAGATATATTGTACTATTGATCACTCTGGGTTACTATGAGGTGGATAATAAAGGGCAATGCAATGATTTATTTCAGGCCAGTGTGCTGGGGGACCAAAGAGGCTCCATTATGGTCTTTGGGTGCACACAAAATGAATAGGTTCTCCACTGAAATCACATGAGTCAATAATGTAAATGATGAGGGTCTTGGCAAAAGTGTCTGAAACCGGTGACCTGAAGACTGAAGGTGGGGAGCTGGTTTCTGGCGTGTTAAACATGTAATACTCCCCTGTGTTTGGTTTCCAGTTCCCTGGGCGAGGCAGGTATGCCCGTTAAACATGTGGGTGCTGCTGAGCTCATGTCATGGGCTGGGAAGCTTATGTTCAAGGATATTTTTCAGCACCTTGATCCTTTTTCATGTTTTTCATGTTTCCATATTGCCTCTTGGAGTCTTGGTACAGCACTGTGGCAAATAAAAAAATGCTTCCTTTGATATTACTCAGCAATGCATTGTATCTCAAAGTCTGTTATGAAGCTCTGTGGTTATACTGAATAAGCAGCAACCTATGTTATATGACATCTCTTTATTAATGATACTTCATCAACAAGAAAGTGGCAGAGTGCACACCTGTTTCATCCATATTTCATCCTTTTTAATTCTTTTGGTTTGTAAGCGTGCGAACCAGGTATCGTGAACTGCCCGATCACGTGTGTAAATGTACTTAAGATAATGTGGCATCGTTGCGCCCCAATCCGGCCGCACAGGGTTGCTTGATGCATAACATTAATGCTACAATTAATCCACTTAGTCGAAAATTTTCAAATTTTATCCACAACTTTTCATCAGTTCATCATTGTTCATCCGGTCACATGATAGACACTTATGGTTACATATTGTCCTTAATGCTATAGACATGCCTCCTGGCCTTATCTTAAAGCATGGAATGTTACATAAGTATTCCTCCGTAGATAATCTTTGTCACCCAATGCATTTCGGGCCTTTTTCGGCCCTTCGTCAGGGGTTAAGCTTATGTTCAAGGATATTTTTCAGCACCTTGATCCTTTTTCATGTTTTTCATGTTTCCATATTGCCTCTTGGAGTCTTGGTACAGCACTGTGGCTAATAAAAAAATGCTTCCTTTGATATTACTCAGCAATGCATTGTATCTTGAAGTCTGTTATGAAGCTCTGTGGTTATACTGAATAAGCAGCTACCTATGTTATATGACATCTCTTTATTAATGTAATAACCAGTACTGGTAATAACTGCACTTTCACAATTGCTTTATTAACCTACTTGCTTTCTCAAATTTGCTTGAAAATGCACCATTTGTCCACTCTTTTTTCAAAATTTTCTCGGGGGGAAACCCCCCCCAGTTCCCCTTAGGTTGTTCGGGCACGCTCGCTCGCTGCGGTGCAGTATGACAATAATTTTACGCCTCACCACTTTCAAATGTCACCAGCCGCCACTGAGCACTTGTCACTTTAAATTGACGATCTAGACGGCCGAACTCTATGGTCCAGTTGAAGGCACAGAGCCGAAACGCGTAGACCGTCCATGTTGCACTATGGTGGTTGAATAAACAATGAGAAAAGAAGAATTACTTGTTAAGTCCCTTCCTTATGGTGCAGTGAAAATCCTGCTGTGTGGAGGCTTGGAGTACATGAAAATATCGATGCGGTGGCTGCACTGCATATCACGAGCACTCAGGAACCGAGGTGAAGCGGCGGATCCCCCTTTTGCAGTCAACCGTTAAGTGGATATATCTGCTGACGCCTCTGCCACATCTCGGAAGGAACGCCCGTTTGGCATCCAGTGTAATCAAAGGAAACGAGTTTCACGGCGAGGACTCAGCGGTGAGTACGAAGGGTGGGGGGAAGCGCTGTAGGCGACGGCCCATCATGCTATGTCAGTGGCGCGAGAGAGCCGCTTCCTTGCTGAGACCCGCGTCTCGGAAAACCGCTGCACCTGAAGCCGAACCAGGAAGGAACATAGTGAAACGATGCGAGACGGAGCGATTGTCTCTTCCTGGTGAATAGATACTCGTAAAAACTCCTTGTTAAATCAAATGAATATCACATTATAAGTGGCATTTCCCTGATTCTCGCATTTCCGAAAGAAATACCTCGAGAGCAAGAAGTGACTTGACAACTGGAAAAGTAAAAATCCAAAGAGCCACATTGAAATTTCAATGCACCACGTGCAAAAAAGAGGAATATAGTACCCACTTAAGAACTTAGTCATGGCAGAAAGAAGTAGAAATCGAACACAACGAGCGAGTGAATTACTGGAGGATAACATGGTAGCCATGGGAAGTACCAACACCCGGGATACTCAAGTTGAGGGAAGAAGGAAAACAGTCCAGGGCATCATTAAACAACTACAACAGAATAGGATCATTGAGGTCAATAAATGGTGGGAGAAAACTACCCTTGAAAAGTATATCGAATTCAAGAGAGTACCAAGGGGCCTAAGGATCTTAATAATACCAACATTAAATGATTTAGACCTGGACCTAATCAAACAATGGCAAACGGATACCAATGACTGCTCATTCAAATTAATGAGAACCCTGATAATACATGCTGAAAGGAAACTAGAGGCTACAATTGAAAAGATCAAGCAACTAGAAGAGGAGTTGGACAAACTCCCAGAGAATGAGGGGTAAAAGGAACTATTGGAGTCCATGGAAAAGAAAATAAGTAAGCATGAGGCAGATGTGGAAAAAAGAAAGGCAAGCAAATTCAATCATGACCGAATCGATTACGCAAGTGGCCGTATATACACACTTGCGGGGAAATTCGATTCACTCAGGAACAGAGTAGTAATGGACAAATGTGCGGGATATGAAACAACTGGCACAGTGGACAGTTCAGACATCAGCTCAGCTGACGAAGAACAGAGTACTTCGAATCTGGATTTTTTGGGGGAGATGAGATTGATCCAAATGGTCATGCGACAAAGAGGAAGAGGAAGAGGAACAACGTTGGGAAGGGGACAAAGCAAACCCCAATTAGAAGAAGCAGAAAGCACAGTAAAGAGCAAAAAAGGAAGAGGAAAGAAACAGCAAAATTAATGAAAAAACTGGTTAAAAAAGACTTGGTCATTAGCATCTCTAGTAAAATCTTAAGTACGGATCAAGTTAGTTTGCTTAACAAAGGACTGTCCTTTTGCCCCAATCTAGATATGGATCTACCAAACATTTGCATTGATCTATATAAATTTTGTCGTAAATTGAAACTTAAAAAACACTATGAGGACAAATCATGTAACCCAAAACAAAAGTCCCTGCCCAAAATAGAAATCTCTCCGCTAAATCAAAAAGACATTTTAACACTGAGAACATTGAATAGTCTAGAGAACCATCTTGAACAACCAAATCCAATAATGGATCAACATGTAGAAGATGATATACAATTCTGTCAAAATATGGGCATCCCTACGTGGAGGGGAGGAGATAGTGGACTCAAGGCGCAATCTACCTTCTGTCCACAACTCCCACCAGGGAATAAAATAGACCTATTTCAGGAACTGATGGTGGAAGACATCAACAAACTATTGTCCCCCAGATCTAAATCGAAAAAAACTCAAAGGAAAAAATGGAACTTATCATCAGGGGAACACAAGGCCCTAAAAGAACTGAGAGACGATCCAAACATCATAATTAAGGCCTCAGATAAAGGCGGTAATATCGTCGTACAAGATCTCAAGAACTACATGGATGAGGCAAATAGACAAATTCTAAATGTAGACCACTATGAGAGTCTGGACAAAGACCCCATAGAGGCATGGACTCAGGAGTACCATTTAAAACTACAGCAATGGAAAGATCGGGGATTGCTTGACTTCGAGGAGTATATGTATCTGAAAGTCAACCATCTTATAATAGCAACCATATGCTTCTTGCATAAAATGCATAAGTCAATAGTCAATCCGCCAGGAAGACCAATAGTTAGTTCGATTGGATCCCTCTTAGAGAAAACATCAAGCTTCATTGATATCTTTCTCATGGACTTTGTAACATCCCTGCCATCATACTTAAAAGATACAACTGACTTCATCAAAAAAATCCAGAACATCCAATGGAGTGATGGACTCATCATGGCCACAATAGATGTGTGCTCCTTGTACACATCAATCTTGCACTCAGATGGGATACAAGCTGTTCAACAGTTCCTAAAGACAAGATCAGTGAGCTTTTTGGAACACTCACAAATGCTCCTTGAAATGCTATCATATTGCCTAACCCACAACATCTTTCTCTTTAATGGGGAACTCTTCAAACAAAAACAGGGGCCGGCAATGAGTACATAATTCGCCCCCGCGTATGCAAACTTACTCATGGGAGTGTGGGAGACGGATGTACTAGCTAGCAGATACAAGTCCAAAATTAAGATCTGGACTAGATTCATTGATGACTTGTTTGTGGTTTGGGAAGGAGGACAACAGGATTTAGAAAATTTAATTGAATCCCTGAATAACAACAATCTCAATCTATCATTCACATCCACATCAAATAAAAACAGTGTTATATTCCTGGATGTGGAAGTTTTCATCAAGAATCAAAAAATCTGCACAAAAATACATTGGAAACCAACTGTCTGTAACAGTATACTCCACGCGAACAGTGGACATCCGAAACATCTGAAGTGGAGTATACCTTATGGACAAATGTTACGGGTAAAAAGATTTTGCTCAGAATCAAGTGATGTCGAACATCAACTTGATGAAATGAGTGCACGCTTCCTGGAGAGAGGTTACCCATTAGGTGTAATTAAAACAGCCAGAACCAAGGTCAATTTAAAATCGAGAGATGCCTTATTAGCGTCACAACAGGAAGATCTGGCGAAACAAGAGGCAGAGGATGGGACAATACGACTGATCGTTGACTTTAACAATGAAAATAAAGACCTGAAAAAAATTGTCAAGAAAAACTGGAATATCTTGATGCTGGATGAGACATTAAGAAAGAAGCTAACACCTCATCCTAGCATTACATATAGAAAAACAGCCTCCTTAGGAGATATCCTGACGCATAGTCACTTTGAAATCAAGGAACCCAAAAAACAACTTGGTTGAACACCCCTGGGTTTTGGAAGTGCTCGAAATGTAAGGCATGTGAATATGGCCAGAATACACTAACGTTCAAATTACAGAATGGGAAAATCGAACATATCTCTGACCATATCACATGCAAGTCTAAATATGTGGTCTACATATTGGAATGCCCCTGCAAAAAGCAATATGTAGGGAGCACGATCAATAAATTAAAACTAAGAATACTCCAACACCTGCGAGCTATCAAGAACAAAGACTTTTCCTATTCAATCTCGAAACATTTTTCTGAACACCAATCTTGTAATGATCAACATCTGAGGTACTTTGGCATAAAAATTGTGCCCCAAAAAAGCAGAGGAGGCGACAGAACAATGGAATTAAGGAAAATGGAGTCACGGTACATTTTAGCAAATGGAACTGAAAATCCATTTGGTCACAACTTGGATGCGGAGCTCCATATACACTTACAATGACAGCTACGCATGAGCTTGTGATGTTCTTACCATCTTAATATAACTCGAAGATGAAGAGATTCCCCTCTTTTTGCCATAGGGACAGACCGAGAGAATGTACATTGCGGAAAGATCACACAAAAGAGTAAATCATATAAGATATTTATAAACGAGGATAAGATTGAACAACTCCGACATATGCAAACAATTAATTCACAAATTGTCATGGGGATTTGATAAATAAATTGGATGAACTTGTCCGTTTCTTCTAAAGAGGCGAATCCTGATTAGAAGTCAAGGTGTATGGACTATCATCGATATTTTTACATAAAAAATTATACTTCATAGTGTTTTATATAACTGTACTTAGGAATATTGAATACATCTTATACATTTGGATTTTAACATTTAACATTTTCCTTTTTAAACAACAAGGTAGAGAGTCACTGAATATAAGTTTTTTGTGAAAAAATCCAATGTATCAGGTATATCCATCATGAGAAGGTTCACCAAGAAATTTTAATCCCTGTGTTTGTGATAGCATTTCTCTTAGGAAAGAGTAGACAATATAGGATACATCTCTTTATATAAATATATAAAATTTCATACTGTTTAAAATATTTATTGAGAAAAGCTATTTGATCCATCAGTTTTAACGTGTACTTTACGGTTATTGACGAGGAAGGCGTTAGCCGAAACGCGTCTGTTTGTGCATGAGTTCTATCAATAAAACAACAGAACTCACCCCCGAGAGTGCTTCTCAATTATTGGGTACGATTACCCTTTGGGAACTTTAATATATATATATATATATATATATATATATATATATTAATATATATATATATATATATACCTCCAAAGTTCGTCCAAAAAACGAAAGCGCACTCCAACAGCAGAACACTTCACAAAGCTTTATTAGTTGCAGGAGCAATGACTGGCCATTAATGGTCAGATCTTGAATTTCGCCTGACGCGTTTCGAGCCTCCTGGCTCTTGTTCACAGGCATCACAGGCAACACGGAACAGAAACAAATGACGGCAATTTATTTCCCTCTAGTGGGATCACAAGTGAATTCATTTAGCGCCGTGCACCATGGAATTTGTAGTGCTGTAACTTAATTCTGACTCTTTGGTGAGTGTGTTCCGTTTGCCACAATTAGTGAATAATATTAATGCCCTCCAGTGGGCCTCTGACACAAATGCCCAGTCTATTTTCATCTGCTGTGGCCGCGGTGAGGCAGCGATTAGTTCTATGCCCCTGCGGCTCCAATAAACATTCCAATGGCGGTGCGACTTTCACGGCGGGACAGCCGTTTAAATACCTCCAAAGTTCGTCCAAAAAACGAAAGCGCACTCCAACAGCAGAACACTTCACAAAGCTTTATTAGTTGCAGGAGCAATGACTGGCCATTAATGTTCAGATCTTGAATTTCGCCTGACGCGTTTCGAGCCTCCTGGCTCTTGTTCACAGGCATCACTGGCATCCCATAGTGCATGGCGGTATATGGAATTCACCTGTGATCCCACTGAAGGGAATAAATTGCCGGAAATTACTCTGCTCCGAATTTGTCCAGGCCTGTGAACAAGAGCCAGGAGGCTCGAAACGCGTCAGGCAGTAAGATGATCCTGGCATGAATGCATAGTCGTATGCTCCTGCAAGTAATAAAGCTTTTGTTGAAGTTATCTGCTGTTGGAGAGCGCGTTTCGTTTTTGGACACTTTTTGTAAGATATGTTAACAGCTGTCCCGCCGTGAAATGCGCACCGCCTGAGAAATGCAATCTGGAGCCGCCGGGGCACAGAACTGTTCAGCGCCCCAATGCGGCCACAGTGGACAAGACATTGGACTGTGCTTTCATGCCTGGAGGCCCACCGGAGGGCTCAAAAATTAAATTAAATCAATGAAGACAAACGGAACATACCCACTGGAGGGTTAAATTAATTGCTGCACTTCAAATCCCATAGTGCATGGCGGTATATGGAATTCACCTGTGATCCCACTGAAGGGAATAAATTGCCGGAAATTACTCTGCTCCGCTTTTGTCCAAGCCTGTGAACAAGAGCCAGGAGGCTCGAAACGCGTCAGGCAGTAAGATGATCCTGGCATGAATGCATAGTCGTATGCTCCTGCAAGAAATAAAGCTTTTGTTGAAGTTATCCGCTGTTGGAGTGCGCGTTTCGTTTTTGGACACTTTTTGTAAGATATGTTAACGGCTGTCCCGCCGTGAAATGCGCACCGCCTGAGAAATGCAATCTGGAGCTGCCGGGGCACTGAACTGTTCATCGCCCCAATGCGGCCACAGTGGACAAGACATTGGACTGTGCTTTCATGCCTGGAGGCCCACCGGAGGGCTCAAAAATTAAATTAAATCAATGAAGACAAACGGAACATACCCACTGGAGGGTTAAATTAATTACTGCACTTCAAATCCCATAGTGCATGGCGGTATATGGAATTCACCTGTGATCCCACTGAAGGGAATAAATTGCCGGAAATTACTCTGCTCCGCTTTTGTCCAAGCCTGTGAACAAGAGCCAGGAGGCTAGAAACGCGTCAGGAAGTAAGATGATCCTGGCATGAATGTATAGTCGTATGCTCCTGCAAGTAATAAAGCTTTTGTTGAAGTTATCCGCTGTTGGAGTGCGCGTTTCGTTTTTGGACACTTTTTGTAAGATATATATATATATATATATATATATATACATATATATATATATATCACCACACGACCACTCTTTTCAAAAGTAATCCAAGGACACAGCGGGGTACTTTACGGGAGTTTTAATTCACATGATGGATTTCAGCATGATGCATTTCGGCAGTCTCGCCTTCTTCTGATGCTGTTTCCCACCGGATGTCACCTCCTCCCTCCTTTGAATGTACTTGAGCGCTCCCATTGGTGGGAGCCCGGCTGGCCCTGCTGCAATCACAACAGCTGTTGTCTAATGTACGACTACAGCTCCCAGCATACACTAGATGGAATAAGTACAGCAGCAGGAACAAATACTGTTCATGTGAGCGCCGGGATTGCCCAACAAAGGGGGGGCCATGTAGCGGCTGGTGACTCCACAATAACCGTGTAAAAAGCTCCCTCAGGTCCCCAACGCCCAAGCAACAAGAGTCAGAACAAACCGGGCCGTGAAGCGGGAGGGAATCAACCCGCCTCCCCATGAAGTCACAGGCTGCCATTGACAGCGGCCACTTGCCTGGTCCGTTCCCGAGGCGGTCCTGGGTTAATCACTACCATGATTAGAGTCCGTTGCATAGCCAGCAAGACACTTGCAGGGCGGGTCCTTGTGTCGCGCTCCTGGCAGACGCGAAAAATATCACCACACGACCACTCTTTTCAAAAGTAATCCAAGGACACAGCGGGGTACTTTACGGGAGTTTTAATTCACATGATGGATTTCAGCATGATGCATTTCGGAATTCTCGCCTTCTTCTGATGCTGTTTCCCACCGGATGTCACCTTCTCCCTCCTTTGAATGTACTTGAGCGCTCCCATTGGTGGGAGCCCGGCTGGCCCTGCTGCAATCACAACAGCTGTCGTCTAATGTACGACTACAGCTCCCAGCATACACTAGATGGAATAAGTACAGCAGCAGGAACAAATACTGTTCATGTGAGCGCCGGGATTGCCCAACAAAGGGGGGCCGTGTAGCGGCTGCTGACTCCACAATAACCGTGTAAAAGCTCCCTCAGGTCCCCAACGCCCAAGCCACAAGAGTCAGAACAAACCGGGCCGTGAAGCGGGAGGGAATCAACCCGCCTCCCCATGAAGTCACAAGCTGCCATTGACAGCGGCCACTTGCCTGGTCCGTTCCCGAGGCGGTCCTGGGTTAATCACTACCATGATTAGAGTCCGTTGCATAGCCAGCAAGACCCGGGACACTTGCAAGGCGGGTCCTTGTATCGCGCTCCTGGCAGACGCGAAAAATATCACCACACGACCACTCTTTTCAAAAGTAATCCAAGGACACAGCGGGGTACTTTACGGGAGTTTTAATTCACATGATGAATTTCAGCATGATGCATTTCGGCAGTCTCGCCTTCTTCTGATGCTGTTTCCCACCGGATGTCACCTCCTCCCTCCTCTGAATGTACTTGAGCGCTCCCATTGGTGGGAGCCCGGCTGGCCGTGCTGCAATCACAACAGCTGTCGTCTAATGTACGACTACAGCTCCCAGCATACACTAGATGGAATAAGTAAAGCAGCAGGAACAAATACTGTTCATGTGAGCGCCGGGATTGCCCAACAAAGGGGGGCCGTGTAGCGGCTGGTGACTCCACAATAACCGTGTAAAAAGCTCCCTCAGGTCCCCATCGCCCAAGCCACAAGAGTCAGAACAAACCGGGCCGTGAAGCGGAGGGAATCAACCCGCCTCCCCATGAAGTCACAGGCTGCCATTGACAGCGGCCACTTGCCTGGTCCGTTCCCGAGGCGGTCCTGGGTTAATCACTACAATGATTAGAGTCCGTTGCATAGCCAGCAAGACCCGGGACACTTGCAGGGCGGGTCCTTGTATCGCGCTCCTGGCAGATGCGAAAAATATCACCACACGACCACTCTTTTCAAAAGTAATCCAAGGACACAGCGGGGTACTTTACGGGAGTTTTAATTCACATGATGGATTTCAGCATGATGCATTTCGGCAGTCTCGCCTTCTTCTGATGCTGTTTCCCACCGGATGTCATCTCCTCCCTCCTTTGAATGTACTTGAGCGCTCCCATTGGTGGGAGCCCGGCTGGCCCTGCTGCAATCACAACAGTTGTCATCTAATGTACGACTACAGCTCCCAGCATACACTAGATGGAATAAGTACAGCAGCAGGAACAAATACTGTTCATGTGAGCGCCGGGAATGCCCAACAAAGGGGGGGGCGGTGTAGCGGCTGGTGACTCCACAATAAGCGTGTAAAAAGCTCCCTCGGGTCCCCAAACCCAAGCCACAAGAGTCAGAACAAACCGGGCCGTGAAGCAGGAGGGAATCAACCCGCCTCCCCATGAAGTCACAGGCTGCCATTGACAGCGGCCACTTGCCTGGTCCGTTCCCGAGGCGGTCTTGGGTTAATCACTACCATGATTAGAGTCCGTTGCATAGCCAGCAAGACCCGGGACACTTGCAGGGCGGGTCCTTGTATCGCGCTCCTGGCAGACGCAAAAAATATCACCACACGACCACTCTTTTCAAAAGTAATCCAAGGACACAGCGGGGTACTTTACGGGAGTTTTAATTCACATGATGGATTTCAGCGTGATGCATTTCGGCAGTCTCGCTATCTTCTGATGCTGTTTCCCACCGGATGTCACCTCCTCCCTCCTTTGAATGTACTTGAGCGCTCCCATTGGTGGGAGCCCGGCTGGCCCTGCTGCAATCACAACAGCTGTCGTCTAACGTACGACTACAGCTCCCAGCATACACTAGATGGAATAAGTACAGCAGCAGGAACAAATACTGTTCATGTGAGCGCCGGGATTGCCCAACAAAGGGGGGGCCGTGTAGCGGCTGGTGACTCCATAATAACCGTGTAAAAAGCTCCCTCAAGTCCCCAACGCCCAAGCCACAAGAGTCAGAACAAACTGGGCCGTGAAGCGGGAGGGAATCAACCCGCCTCCCCATGAAGTCACAGGCTGCCATTGACAGCGGCCACTTGCCTGGTCCGTTCCCGAGGCGGTCCTGGGTTAATCACTACCATGATTAGAGTCCGTTGCATAGCCAGCAAGACCCGGGACAAATGCAGGGCGGGTCCTTGTATCGCGCTCCTGGCAGACGCGAAAAATATCACCACACGACCACTCTTTTCAAAAGTAATCCAAGGACACAGCGGGGTACTTTACGGGAGTTTTAATTCACATGATGGATTTCAGCATGATGCATTTCGGCAGTCTCGCCTTCTTCTGATGCTGTTTCCCACCGGATGTCACCTCCTCCCTCCTTTGAATGTACTTGAGCGCTCCCATTGGTGGGAGCCCGGCTGGCCCTGCTGCAATCACAACAGCTGTTGTCTAATGTACGACTACAGCTCCCAGCATACACTAGATGGAATAAGTACAGCAGCAGGAACAAATACTGTTCATGTGAGCGCCGGGATTGCCCAACAAAGGGGGGCCATGTAGCGGCTGGTGACTCCACAATAACCGTGTAAAAGCTCCTCAGGTCCCCAACGCCCAAGCAACAAGAGTCAGAACAAACCGGGCCGTGAAGCGGAGGGAATCAACCCGCCTCCCCATGAAGTCACAGGCTGCCATTGACAGCGGCCA
This sequence comes from Calotriton arnoldi, assembly GCA_963921515.1. Classification (NCBI taxonomy): domain Eukaryota; kingdom Metazoa; phylum Chordata; class Amphibia; order Caudata; family Salamandridae; genus Calotriton; species Calotriton arnoldi. The sequence goes on from CAWUFW010001659.1 coordinate 1,338,864, forward strand.
CTTGCCTGGTCCGTTCCCGAGGCGGTCCTGGGTTAATCACTACCATGATTAGAGTCCGTTGCATAGCCAGCAAGACACTTGCAGGGCGGGTCCTTGTGTCGCGCTCCTGGCAGACGCGAAAAATATCACCACACGACCACTCTTTTCAAAAGTAATCCAAGGACACAGCGGGGTACTTTACGGGAGTTTTAATTCACATGATGGATTTCAGCATGATGCATTTCGGAATTCTCGCCTTCTTCTGATGCTGTTTCCCACCGGATGTCACCTTCTCCCTCCTTTGAATGTACTTGAGCGCTCCCATTGGTGGGAGCCCGGCTGGCCCTGCTGCAATCACAACAGCTGTCGTCTAATGTACGACTACAGCTCCCAGCATACACTAGATGGAATAAGTACAGCAGCAGGAACAAATACTGTTCATGTGAGCGCCGGGATTGCCCAACAAAGGGGGGCCGTGTAGCGGCTGCTGACTCCACAATAACCGTGTAAAAGCTCCCTCAGGTCCCCAACGCCCAAGCCACAAGAGTCAGAACAAACCGGGCCGTGAAGCGGGAGGGAATCAACCCGCCTCCCCATGAAGTCACAAGCTGCCATTGACAGCGGCCACTTGCCTGGTCCGTTCCCGAGGCGGTCCTGGGTTAATCACTACCATGATTAGAGTCCGTTGCATAGCCAGCAAGACCCGGGACACTTGCAAGGCGGGTCCTTGTATCGCGCTCCTGGCAGACGCGAAAAATATCACCACACGACCACTCTTTTCAAAAGTAATCCAAGGACACAGCGGGGTACTTTACGGGAGTTTTAATTCACATGATGAATTTCAGCATGATGCATTTCGGCAGTCTCGCCTTCTTCTGATGCTGTTTCCCACCGGATGTCACCTCCTCCCTCCTCTGAATGTACTTGAGCGCTCCCATTGGTGGGAGCCCGGCTGGCCGTGCTGCAATCACAACAGCTGTCGTCTAATGTACGACTACAGCTCCCAGCATACACTAGATGGAATAAGTAAAGCAGCAGGAACAAATACTGTTCATGTGAGCGCCGGGATTGCCCAACAAAGGGGGGGCCGTGTAGCGGCTGGTGACTCCACAATAACCGTGTAAAAAGCTCCCTCAGGTCCCCATCGCCCAAGCCACAAGAGTCAGAACAAACCGGGCCGTGAAGCGGGAGGGAATCAACCCGCCTCCCCATGAAGTCACAGGCTGCCATTGACAGCGGCCACTTGCCTGGTCCGTTCCCGAGGCGGTCCTGGGTTAATCACTACAATGATTAGAGTCCGTTGCATAGCCAGCAAGACCCGGGACACTTGCAGGGCGGGTCCTTGTATCGCTCTCCTGGCAGATGCGAAAAATATCACCACACGACCACTCTTTTCAAAAGTAATCCAAGGACACAGCGGGGTACTTTACGGGAGTTTTAATTCACATGATGGATTTCAGCATGATGCATTTCGGCAGTCTCGCCTTCTTCTGATGCTGTTTCCCACCGGATGTCATCTCCTCCCTCCTTTGAATGTACTTGAGCGCTCCCATTGGTGGGAGCCCGGCTGGCCCTGCTGCAATCACAACAGTTGTCATCTAATGTACGACTACAGCTCCCAGCATACACTAGATGGAATAAGTACAGCAGCAGGAACAAATACTGTTCATGTGAGCGCCGGGAATGCCCAACAAAGGGGGGCGGTGTAGCGGCTGGTGACTCCACAATAAGCGTGTAAAAAGCTCCCTCGGGTCCCCAAACCCAAGCCACAAGAGTCAGAACAAACCGGGCCGTGAAGCAGGAGGGAATCAACCCGCCTCCCCATGAAGTCACAGGCTGCCATTGACAGCGGCCACTTGCCTGGTCCGTTCCCGAGGCGGTCCTGGGTTAATCACTACCATGATTAGAGTCCGTTGCATAGCCAGCAAGACCCGGGACACTTGCAGGGCGGGTCCTTGTATCGCGCTCCTGGCAGACGCAAAAAATATCACCACACGACCACTCTTTTCAAAAGTAATCCAAGGACACAGCGGGGTACTTTACGGGAGTTTTAATTCACATGATGGATTTCAGCGTGATGCATTTCGGCAGTCTCGCTATCTTCTGATGCTGTTTCCCACCGGATGTCACCTCCTCCCTCCTTTGAATGTACTTGAGCGCTCCCATTGGTGGGAGCCCGGCTGGCCCTGCTGCAATCACAACAGCTGTCGTCTAATGTACGACTACAGCTCCCAGCATACACTAGATGGAATAAGTACAGCAGCAGGAACAAATACTGTTCATGTGAGCGCCGGGATTGCCCAACAAAGGGGGGCCGTGTAGCGGCTGGTGACTCCATAATAACCGTGTAAAAGCTCCCTCAAGTCCCCAACGCCCAAGCCACAAGAGTCAGAACAAACTGGGCCGTGAAGCGGGAGGGAATCAACCCGCCTCCCCATGAAGTCACAGGCTGCCATTGACAGCGGCCACTTGCCTGGTCCGTTCTCGAGGCGGTCCTGGGTTAATCACTACCATGATTAGAGTCCGTTGCATAGCCAGCAAGACCCGGGACAAATGCAGGGCGGGTCCTTGTATCGCGCTCCTGGCAGACGCGAAAAATATCACCACACGACCACTCTTTTCAAAAGTAATCCAAGGACACAGCGGGGTACTTTACGGGAGTTTTAATTCACATGATGAATTTCAGCATGATGCATTTCGGCAGTCTCACCTTCTTCTGATGCTGTTTCCCACCGGATGTCACCTCCTCCCTCCTTTGAATGTACTTGAGCGCTCCCATTGGTGGGAGCCCGGCTGGCCCTGCTGCAATCACAACAGCTGTCGCCTAATGTACGACTACAGCTCCCAGCATTCACTAGATGGAATAAGTACAGCAGCAGGAACAAATACTGTTCATGTGAGCGCCGGGATTGCCCAACAAAGGGGGGGCGTGTAGCGGCTGGTGACTCCACAATAACCGTGTAAAAAGCTCCCTCAGGTCCCCAACGCCCAAGCCACAAGAGTCAGAACAAACCGGGCCGTGAAGCGGGAGGGAATCAACCCGCCTCCCCATGAAGTATATATATATACACATACATACATATATACATCAACCAACGACCACTCCAATACGAAGAGATCAGAGGACACAACGGGGCCTTTTTGGAAGATTCTTTATTGATGGATGCAGGGCATAGTGCATTTCGGCGTATGTGTGCCTTCATCAGACGCCCTTCGCAAGACCAGGATTACACCACCCCTTCCTTTGTACTGCTACGGTCCTCCCCCTGGGCGGGAAGTCAGCTGGCTCATCCGAATTGCTTGCAGCTGTAGTCAGGTGGATAAAGACTACAGCACCCATCATGCAACATAATGGTAAGTACCCATGGCGGAGTCCATGCTCAATGAGCGCTGTAATACCTAGCAAAGGGGGGGCTTGTTGTCCTTGGTGAGTCCTGTATATGTCAATCCAAGTCTTCCTTGGGTCCCCAACGTTCTGCCCCATACACCAGGGTCAAACCGGGCCATACAACGCGGATGCAATGATCCCGCTGTCACATGAAGTCACGAGCTGCTCCTGGCAGTGGCCAGTTGCCCGGCCTGGTTGCTGAGGCGGTACTGCGTTATCTGATACTTCGGGGGAAAAGAACAGTGTTGCCACTGGAACCAGCAAAACGCAGTCCTCTTGTAGAACGGGTCCTCTTAAACGCGTTGCCAGCTACCGCGTAATAACATCAACCAACGACCACTCCAATACGAAGAGATCAGAGGACACAACAGGGCCTTTTTGGAAGATTCTTTATTGATGGATGCAGGGCACAAAGCATTTCGGCGTATGTGTGCCTTCATCAGACGCCCTTCGCAAGACCAGGATTACACCACCCCTTCCTTTGTACTGCTACGGTCCTCCCCCCCGGCGGGAAGTCAGCTGGCTCATCCGAATTGCTTGCAGCTGTAGTCAGGTATATATATATATATATATATATATATATATATATATATATATATATATATATATATATACTGTTTTTGGCTCGCTCCTAAGGTCAGCGAAGAACTCTTGTGAGGTGGTGCAAATTCGGCGATGAGAGCCACCCTGATTTGTATTTCAACACTGTTTCATTGATATCAGGATATATAAGGCACCATGATGGTGCATCATCACTGTATCTTATATAGTGAAATAATGAATGGATTCATCAAGAGTGTGGATTTCTCTTTGTCCTTTCAACAACAGTGTTTGATATATATATTACCCAGCTATAATACCCAGGGAAAGTGATTACTGGTTAGTTATAGTTAGGACCACATTTCCTTAGGAAATTAATTTTTTGGTTTGCTAATAACCAGGGCAAGGTTTGACAAATCTTCACAAAACTTTCCAAAGAAAGTCTCATCCACCTCAACTCCTTCCTGGAACGTTTTGGGGTGATCCATAAAGCAGGCACCGAGAAAAAGGAGAGGTCCCAAAATGCATTTTCCACATGCAATTTTCCATAGTAAAATCGAACAGTGATACATAAAAAAACAGCTGAACGGAATTACACTAAATTTGGCAGAAAGCTAGATCTATACTCAGATGTGCTTTTGTGATTTGGTGTAAATCCGTTCAGTACTATATTTCACCTCGCTGAGGATCCGCGGACGCAACAGATGAAAGATTAAATCTGATTGGCTGTCTCAACATCAACAAAGATGTTGCAGCAGTCATTTTAGGACTCGGGGACTCTGTTCCTTGTCCTGATAAAAATAATTAAAAAAGAAAACCGGGGCAAGGTAGGGATACCCTGGCCCCTAGGCCTGGTGAGGGGTGGAGGGCAGAATGGGTGGGAGCTTGTCTTTAGGACTAGGGGGCAAAGCATCCCTACCCTGCCCCATCCTATATTTTTAAAACTTTTTTAACAGGACACGGTACTGAGTCCCAGAGTCCTAAAATAGCTGCTACCAAATAGTGTCCTGCTGAAGCAAAAAAAGTCTTTTTTTCAAAACTGTACAGAGGCTGCGTGGAGGATCCGTGAATCTGCAGTGAGATGTTTTAAAAAACGACTTTGAATATGAAGCCCCCTGGGGTGGGTCAGGGCCGGGGGGTCAGTACACTAATAATTTAAGTGGAGGGTGGCATGCAGCCCCCTCCACGTGCAATTTCATGGCCCCTGTGACTCTATTCTTAGAGCCTGTCAGCGTATATTTTTGGGAGAGGGATGTGAGGCCTCCCTCCCCAAGCCATGGTACTTCCCTGGGGACCCCATTCCCCAGAGCCCGCTTTCGTTATATTTTGGAAAGGGTCATGAGACCTCCTCCCTGACCCATAGTATGGCCCATTCCCTGGGGCCGATTGACTGTTAATGTCCTTGAGACCCCACCCCCTGGGACACTGCTCCCTGCCTGTGAGAGACTGGGCAGAGAAGACTTCGGTGCTCTCACCCAGAGGGAGCAGAAAGGCTCCCACCGGGTGGGTTGCAGTGCGAGAAGCAGAAACATAAAATGGTAAAACTACCATTTTACGTATCTGCTTCTCGCACTGCGAGAAAGCAGAAGGGTTTGGTTGGGGGGCATCTGCTGGAGGGAAGGGGAGGAGTGGCTAGCCCAATGCTGCGGGCCCTGACTGTTTGGTCGGCCCTCTGGGGCCGACCAAACAAGTCATGTGCACTCTCCCTTTTCTCCATGTAGGCTGCATGCAGCCTACATGGAGAAAATGGCCTCCCCATAGGCGCCCGGCTGGGCGCAGTCCCCACTAATCACAATGCTGCCATTGCAGCGATGTGATTGACTTAGGGAAGGGGAGGGAGGCTGCCTGCTTCCTGTTCCACAAGACCCGGCCAGGAGCAGATACGGCGCGGGACCCGGGAAGGTAAGTTTTTTTATTTTTTTATTAAATCTCTTCCCCCCCCCACACTTTCTCTTGAGTCACATGCCATGTGTAACTTTTACTGGACAGATGTATATATATTTATATATGTCATTTGTAGCATTACATGAGCTCAGTACGCTGATTTCAGACCATCTTATAATACTTGCTCTACCTTTTTTCTCTTGCAGGAGGAAAGGAAGGGCCCATCAGACCTGAATTAGTCACCTTTTGGGCTCCCTACCCTTTTCTTCAAATGGACAACATCAGCGTTGTTTTTGCCTCATCTACCCCAGATAAGAATTTTTACCGATTTTGTCCTTTTGTTTTTTACTGTATTACTGTTTCTGAGCGCTGTTGTTATTCTCACTTTTACATCTACTGAGGACACTCCTCTTGACTACTCCAGAGTAGGCCTAGTGCCTTGTGCCGGGGTCAGGAATTTTCTCCCACTTAGAGGAACGCACATTCCATCAACACATACATTTACTCTGAGACAACCTACACAACATATGTTGCTGCAAGCTATAACCGAGATACATCCGCAGCGTATTACCACAGTTTCTCAGTGACCTGACCCCCCCCTTTCCCACTTTGGGATACACTGTTGTCTGCAACGTTTATAGACTCGGCAGCCTCACAACACGTCACCCAGAGCCTTCAACTACCAGCATGCACTTGTTTTGAATCGTCCATCGCGGTCTCCCGAACTCATGTCGCACAGACAGTAGATTGCTCTTTAGACACATAGTCTTTCAAATGTTCATCTATGTTGCGTAGACAGGTGGTTACTCCCTTGTGACACTGAGTCTTTCTTACATACAGCTTGCGGCATGATTCCTACGAGTCAGCCGAAATCTTTTGTACAGTGCGTGATCCATATCACTTGCAACATCACACTTGGTATTCCAATATTGACACTTGCCTATCACCATGTGTACCAATTTGCATGTATACGAATTTACGAGACAATGTTCATGTGTACTCGCATTTACTCTGGAAGAGAATGGATCCTTCAAACATGGCCGCCGTGTTTACGTACACCAGGCACCGACTCGATGTATTAGTCCTCCTTCGATGTTAATGAATGTCTACATATGCTGCTCAGTTTGTGTTTGTTATTATGTGAGCAAGGCCGCTAGATGGCCGAAACGCGTCATATTGGATTTATGAAGTAATAAATCTACGTGCATTTCTATCTGTGGCTTATTCCTGAGAGTGCGTGTAACTTTGTTTCTTGGTACACGCATTATTGCCGGAGGCTCCGCCACCTCCCTTGGGTTTCCAGGTTCCCGGAAGGAGTGCTTTTTCTTCTATACATATATATCTATATATGTATATATAAATTCATATTTTAATTATTTATAATAATATATAGTTAGGTGGCTGGAATAGATTACTTTCTCAAAGATAGATACATTTTTTTTTTTTTTAAAGAAAAAGAATATTAAGTAGGAAAATAGTACAGAGAAATATTGTGGATTTAGTCATCAAGTATCCAGGAAGAGAAACCTTCTCTCGATGGTCTTAAGGTAAGGAGAGGAGGATGAAATCAAGAGTTGGGATGGTTAAAATAAATACATTTAGTTACAGAAAATGGTGATTAATAGTACACTACTTTTTTAGGCAGGAAGAAAGTAGGAACATAGACGAAAATAAAAGGAAATAAAATACAAGGAAGAGTCTACAGAAGAGTTTGACAGATCAAAGAGAAAGTTTACTCTTATGTTTCTCTTTCCCCATTTGCCTTTCTCCTAAATCTCTCTCAGCTACTTAATTATGTCTGGAAAGTAAAACAGTTGAGGGCATTGGGAGATGCAATCATAACTAGAAAGCATTGTCTGCCATTACTTCTGCGCAGATTCAGGTACTGTGACATTCATGTAGCGCAGTCACGTGCCTGACCCTGTCATGGCGATGTTATCACGCAACTTGTGTTTTTGTCTCCTTAAATACAGGCCGGTTTCAGAAAGTAACCTTGAATTCTAGATTGTGCATGTAAACAAAACTGAATTGAGCAAAGCAAATGCTCCAAAAAGAAGGGTCACAATGAGGAACTGATTCCTCTGGTGAACAGGCAATCCAAGAGGTTCAACAGCCTTTGATAAGGAGGAACCATTAATCTACGTCTACCCTCCACATCGCCTTCGTGGGGCGAGTCGACTTATAGACCCCAGGTTGCTCTTCGAGCCAAAATCTCTCCCAGTGCCAGATGTACTGCTTAACACTACCACTACTACACATTTGATGTCTATTCTACATCACGGAGCGCTGGAAGCTCTCCCTGAGACAATTCACTCTGCGAGGGCAGGATGGGAAGCCGATACAGGGTTGTATATTTCTCCACAAATATGGGAGTTCTGTTCTGCTCAAACGAGCTTGGTGTTCTCCAGTAATTGGCTACACATTATCCATTTTAAATTTCTACATTGTGTGTATTATACCCACCAATAAGTATATTACTCCAGGGTGACTCTCGCTGTGTACGATGCAGGGAATCGAGAGCAGACCTCCTCCATCTATCCTGGTCATGCCCTGTAGTGTCTACTGGACTGAAGTCATCTACACTCTGATGCTCACACTCATCTGTGATATTCTACTGGATCCTAGGGTGGCCCTGCTAAGTTGGATCGAAAATATATGCACAACCCATAAGACATTCCTTGTACTGGCCTTAATGTTAGCTAAACGCCTGCTACTGGGGTCAGCGACGATGTCCGAAACTTAAGTAATGGCTACACACATTGACAAATTGTACTGACCACCTTGAACTTATGCTGAATCCTCCCCCCTCATCTCGCCCTAGAGACATTTGGGGCTCATTGAAAAGCTATCTCTTACAACTTCAAGATGGGGGGGGAAGCTTGCCAGTCTGGGGACCGTGTGCTGCACTAACATATGGACATATGGGCAAACACGATACCGTGTCAAGGGAATATCAGGAGGCACAAATAAGGGAGAAGCTGAGAACATCCTGAAGAGAATATCTAGCTTCGGACAATGTATGAGCCCTTCGTCATGGACTCAAAACTAGTCATTGAATTGTAGTACTGATTGCATAACTTATCTTGTGTTCTCCAGTGCCATCTGTATGCATTTTACCCCCCCTCCTTAAGGAACTTGCACAAATAGATACTCTGTATGTCCAATGCTGTGTTGTATTGATGAGGCTTGGTTGGTTATGTTGAATGTTGTTACTATTACCATCAAAATATTTTTAAAAAAATCTATGTCTGCCACCCAAAGGATAATTGATACAGTAGGCTACAGCACTCAAAAGCAGAGGTACCCATTCCTCTAAGGTCCCCAGAGCTTTTCACTTCCAGATGATACAGATGTGATGGAAGAAGAAGATTGAAATGGAAGTTGTGTGCAAGGAATGGACCTGATTGAAGACCTCCAACATTTAAGCCATTGGATATACCAGCAGAAAAGGATTTACACTATAGGAGGGAAGGAAGGAAGGCTTGTCTTTATACAAAGCAACAAGAAATGCCTAAAGTCAGGAATGGAAAGAAGCGGCAACCGGATCTCCCAGATTCCTAGCAAAAATACATTCTTTGGAGGGATCTGTGAAAGAATTCCCAACCGCAGTGAAAGTGGACTGTCTTATGGCTTAACCCTTGTCACACGGCACTAATATTTCAGAAGATTCCACACCACCAGACCTGGTGGATAAAAATTTGAAATGACAATAAAGCGCTCATCTGCAGTCTCTAATTATCTGATCAGAAATATTCCTACTCCGCTTATATTGTGTAGTCTATGCTACTGGATTTTCAAACGTTGTCAGAAAAGCTGCAACAAGGTCTGGCCTATTCGTTAAACGATTCATTTATGAACATCAGTTATGATTCCTGTCAGATTTAACCTTTCACAGCCTTTGTGCAGCACTGATGGCTTCCAGTGCAGAAGTGTCAGCCAGCTGACAAATATGGATACAGGCCTGAAAGACTGACTTCTCCCAAAAGATTCTGCATTTACCATTTACAGTTCCCAAGTTGTTTGGACCTTGTTAAAAATTTAGTGGAAGAATAGAAGATGGATGATGCTGGTTCATCCTCTGTCCTGAGGCAGAGGATTTGGATGTAAAGAGCTTTTGGTCCAGCTTCTTCTATAAAAAATCAAAACTAGCTCTTTCAAAGTAGGGATAGTGTTCGGATCTGTAACTCCTCCGCCACAGTGTTTAATATGATACATTTCGGTTACTGCATTAAATTTTGAGAGCAACCTGTAGAGTTTTTTCAAACAACTCCAGAACTCATTGACCTTGTTGAAAACAGGCCCTGCAACAGGGAATTAAACAACTCTTATAGAAGAATGCAATAGTACCAGGGCCAGAACTAGAGAAGAAACAAGGATGTTATTCAGTATTGGTCCTGGTACAAAAGGCATCAAGGGACTTCTGCCCTGTTCTGGATTTGAAAACATTCAAAATGGTGATTTTGAACAGTGTAATTCCAATGATGATGTCAGGCAATTACCTGATGCCAATCGATCTCCTCGATTCGTACCTTCACATGCCAGTGCATTAGGACTATCAGAAATACCTGAGATTTTGTGTTCATGAAGAACTCTCTCAATTTCAAGTTGTTCCCTTGGGAATAATATCTGGTTCCAGAGTCTTTACAAAGATTCTAGCTCCTGTGCTAGGTATTCTTCACTCTAAAGGCATCAAAGTTTAACTGTAGCTCCACTACTGGCTAATTTGTTCCTCCTCTTTTCAAAGGATTACTAGGAAGTGTGTAAAATGTTTTCCTGATGCTTAACTTTCTTCTAAATCAAAAGAAGTCTCTGCTCCACCCAACTCAATGATTTCAGTTTATTGGTGGACCATTTAATACGGATGTTGGGCAAGTGTTCTTGCCCATGTGTGACAGTACACTCCCAGAAGACTGACTAGTGAAAAAGAAAGCCCAAGACAATGATAGCAAATGCCTTTTGATATGGACTCATATGGGAGGACTAATGTTTGTTGTGTTTCTTAAAGCATCTCACCAGATGCGTTGTGTGTGGTCGGCATCTGGTAAGCGGGTACAGAGGGAGGTAGTAGGAGCAGCGGTGAGGCAGGGGGAGAATGAAAGAGTAGGTGTTACAAGACATGGAAGACTTAGACTAAAGGTAACAATGACAGGAAACAGGATCTGACAAGCAAACTGGAAATCAAGGTAAACAGTTTAAACAATAATAGGGCAGGCCAGAGGGATACCCAGGGAGGCAAGCAGCTGCTTTTTACCCACATCTCCACAGAGTTTACACTTGAACCTCTCGCTAAAATATAAATGTATCAGTGGGCCCACAGCTGTAGAGCGAGGAAGAGCTGTAAAGGCTTTGCATTTTCTAGGTGCTCAACCTATGATAAGGACAACTTCTCTAGGATCAAGCAGGAGCACTGCAAAGGGTGGTAAAAGGCTTGGCTCTATCATTGGGTGCCAGAGTCAGACCCAAGCGCACCCTTGTGCTCTAGTGAGGATAAGTGGTCCAGTGGGTTGGAACCTGGGCTTGAATCCTTGCATCAGCTCTTGGCTGAAACTGGTTGATTCTGAGTGAATCACTTATTCACATTCAGGGGCGGATCCTCCGCTAAGGCGGAGGAGTGTCGCCCCACTGCCTTCCAGCACTGCAAAAAAGGAAAAATAACATGATAATAACGCAAAGTTATTATCATTTTATTTTAAGTGCTGAGGCAGTTTTGCAGGGTGGGGCTAGGCTTGGCAACGCAGGGGGGAGGAGTGGGGGCACTCTGTAAGTGCCCATGACTGTTTGGTCAGCAGTCCTAAGCCGGTCAAACAGTCATTCGTACTTTGCTTGTTCTCCACCCAGGTTGCATTACAGCCTGGGTGGAGAACATGCTCAGGCTCTCATTCCCTGTCTGAGCACCGAACGATGGTGCTCAGACCAATCACAACGGTGCATTGTAGCGTTGTGATTGGCTAAGGCAGCCTGGGTGCTTTCTGCTCGCAGAGAAGCCAGGAAGAGGACGGAGAGAAAGGAGGCAGCCAGCCAGCTGGCTGGCCGGCAGGTAAGTGAGCTTTTTTTTTAAACCCTTCCCCTTCACCCCTCCCCGCCCCACTACCGCTTCCCAGGAGCAGCCACTCCTGTTCACATTGCTCTCCTCTTGTGTCTGGAAAAAAACTGTAATGCCTGTAAAAGAGAGCACGTGGGAGGGTTTGAAGGGCAGACCACCCCCACTGCCCCGTGCAGCAAACTCTCTGATTCCATGCGAGATAGATCCTCTTTTCAGGGTCTCAAACCATGGCGCAAGTACACAATTATTGATGATCAAATTACTTATTAGTAATCTTCATTACTCAAAGTCCTGGTCTTCCTCGGCAGAGTCCTGAAATATGAGGTTCCTCATAACAATGACAGCATTCATCCATCTAAGCCAAAATGTTGGTCACAGAATAGGAAAAATAGCCTCAGTTTGCACACTTAGCTGTATCCCACCCATTCCTGTAAAGGGTGGAGCCACTTTACTCATTTCATATTAAAGCAGGGACATGTAAACAATTTTCAAATGTGGCTGACTCCACAATAAAATACATGGGAAGGGAGGGTGTGAAAGTAGGACTGTGATGAGGAAGACCAGGACTTGGAGCAATGAAGATTACCGGTAAGTATCAGGGCATTAAACCCTCATCCATCTTCCTTATAACAGCTGTGAAATATGAGGATGTACCCAAGTCTTATCAATCAAGTAGTATTTGTATAGTGCGGCTAATTACCCCGGGGGGTATCCAGGTGCTGTGCTTCAGGTATCAGTCCAAGAGCCAGGTCTTGAGTCCCTTCCTGAAGTGGGTCAGCGAGGGTGCTGTGCGGAGGGGGAGGGTGTTCCAGGCTTTGCCGGCGAGGTGGGAGAAGGAGAGTTCTCCAGAGTGGCTGCGGTGGATCCGTGGTGTCTGAGCGAGGGCAAGGTATGCAGAGGTTTCTGGTAGGTTGGTGAAAGATCAGGCGGTGGTTCATGTAGGCTGGTCCTTGGTTGTGGAGGGCTTTGTAGGTGTGGGTCAGGATCTTGAAATGGCATCTCTTCTGGACAGGGAGCCATTGGAGGTCTTTTAGGTGCTGGGTGGTGTGTGTCCTCTTGGGCAGGTTGAGGATTGGTCTGGCTGCTGCGTTCTGGATTGTCTGGATTATTTGCATGAGTTCGGTGGTGGTGCCGGCATAGAGTGCGTTGCTGTAGTCAAGCCAGCTGGTGATGAGGGCCTGTGTCACAGTTTTCCTTGTACTGATTGGGAGCCATCTGAAGATTGTTCAGAGCATGCGGATCATGTGGAAGCAGGCTGTGGCGATGGTGTTGACCTGACGTTTCATGATGCCGAGGTTGCAGGCGTGGTATTTCAGCATGGAGGTAGGTCCAAGCTCTGCTGACCACCAGGAGTCATTCCAAAGGGTGGTGTGTCTGCCAAAGATCAGAACTTCTGTTTTGTCTGTGTTGAGTTTCAGGCAGTTGTCTTTCTTCCATGTCACGACGTTCTTCATACAGTTGTGGAAGTTGGTCTTCGTCGAGGTGGGGTCCACTGTGAGTAAGAGGACGAGCTGTGTGTTGTCGAGTGGTGTCGTGTAGATGTTGAAGAGGGTTGGGCTGAGGGATGAGCCTTGGGGTACTACGCAGATGGTGTGTTTGGCTGATGAGGTGAAGAGAGTGAGACAAACTCTCTGGGTTCATCTGGTGAGGAAGGATGCCATCCATCTGAGCTCATCGTCTGTAATTCCAATTCAGCATAGTCGATTGATGAGTGTGTGGTAAGGGACGGTGTGAACGCTGCAGAGAGGTCCAGGAGGATGAGGGCGGCTGATTCTCCTCTGTCGAGCTGGGCTCGGATGTTGTCTCGGTGCTGTGGTTGGCTCTGAAACCGGATTGGGATGGGTCCAGCAGTTTGTTTCTTTTCAGATGATCAGTGAGTTGGGGGTTGATGGCCTTCTCCAGGACTTTGGCAGGGAATGGGAGAAGGAAGATGGGACAGTAGTTCTGGAGCTCGCTGGTGTCTGCCGAATGTTTCTTGAGGAGGGGACTAATCTCCACGTGTTTCCATGCATCGGGAAAAGTAGCTGTAGTTATGGAGGCATTGAGGATGGTGGTGAGCTGGTGACTTCCGAGGACGAAGAGTCGATGAGGGCATCGGTCGGTGGGTGCTCCTGAGTGGATGGAGTTCATCAGGGTGGTTATTGATGGTTTGCTGAGTTGTTCCCATGCAGTGAGCAGGTGGATGGCGGTTGTAGTTGATGGGTTGCTGAAGAGGTTGGAGGGTTGGGGATCGAAGTTTCTGTAGATGGTTGCTATCTTGTTGTGGAAGTGGTCGGCTAGGGCGTTGCAGAGTTCCTTTGAGGAAGGGATTGAGTTTTCTGTAGCTGACAGGCAGGTGAACTCTCTGGCGATGGTGAAGAGTTCTTTGGTTTGGTTGGTGCTGGTCTCGATCCGGTGTATCAGGGCATCCTTTTTTGCAGCTTTGAGCTGGCGGTGGTAGTCGTTGACAGCTGATTTGTAGGCAGATTGGTCGATGTTGTTCCTGCTGGTTCGCCATCTTCTTTCCAGTTGTTTACACCTGCTTTTTGATGCATTGAGTTCTGGCATGTGCTTCCTGGCTCATTTGTTGGGTCTGTGTGTTTTGGCTGGTTTGGTGGGGGCGACTTGGTTGGAAGTGCTGGTGATCGAGGTGTTGAAATTCTCAAGTGTGTGGTCCAGATGGGTGGTGATGTTGGGATGCGCGGTGATGAGGACGTCGATCAATTGCTGCTGAGTTAACTTGGTCCAGCTGCGGTAGGGAGTGCTGTGTCGGTTGGGGGCGGTTCGTGGCAGACCGGTGAGGATAAAGTGTATGATGGAGAGGTCCTTTCAGGTGTGGCTGTATTCGCTTCTGTTGCTAGACGTGAAGATGGGGTCTAGCATTTGTCCTGCTTTGTGTGTGGGGTCGGTGACTATCTGCTTGAGGCCGATGTTGTCTAGTCTTTCCAGGAGGTTGGTGGAATTGTAGTAGGTGGGGTCGTCCAGGTGGGTTGAGGTCTCGCAAGAAGACATAGTGTTAGATTGGGGTGATAAATTTGGTGATGGCATCGCTGAGGCTGGTTCATGGCCCTGGAAGTCTGTATGTGAGGGTGCCTTTGATGGTGATTTTGGCATCGGTTTGAAACTGGAAATTCATGTGTTCCATGATTGGCGTGGTGTCGTTGTTGGTGATGGTGTAGCTGATGGATTCCTTGTGTACGATGGCGATGCCTCCTCCCTGTCTCTTGGTGCAGTCGTGGTGTTTCATACAGAGGCAACCCTCAGCATTGTAAACAAAGAACATAACACCATAAATCACTGTTGCCCCCAGTGTAATGAAATCATACATTGTCTCTAACTGACAACAACACTTCAACTCCAAAGTTTGCTAAATAGCCAACACCAACCTGAAGTCTATAATCTCAACATGAATGTACGTGGCGCAGTCCAATTAGCCGCAAAATAAATGCCTGTTCTGGAGGCACCTTTGACTATCACCCATGAAGTGATTATGGGCCCTATTTCGATCTTGGTGGGACTTGTCCCACCATTGCTTTTTTGGTGGTCTTCCCACCCGCCGACTTTGCGGTCCCCCTGCTCGATTTGGATGTTGGCTGATCACTGGAGGGAAGACCAATACAGTCCAGGCGCCTACGCCAGGATTTTCCTCACGCGATGACGACTTTAGAGGCTGAAGTGGCTGTCAGAGAGAGTCCCGCCATAATTCCCGCCATCCATATTACTATGTGCCTTTCCGTCATGGCAACTGTGGCGGGGAAACCTCCAAGCTCAAGTTGGCGGAAACGAAGAAAAAGAGGTGAAAACTCACCTTATTTCGGAGTCCCAGCACCGACTCCATCATGAACGATATTGTTTAGGTCCTTCCTGCGCTGCTGTTACTTGACCACGACGCTCAACCACCCCGTTGTTTCTGGAACCTAAGGTAGGCTTTTGTGGTGGGTTTGTGTGTACATTCAATAGCGTGTGTATGTTGTTCAATGCTATATATAAATAAAATGGGCAGTATACAGTACCTACATATACATTTTGAGAGATACACAACATATATGTGAATTGAGATGAACATAAGTAGTACTTACCTGTCTCAACACTACCATGGCCTCACTCTGTCAGGACTTCACGGCCAGCATTAATGGGAAGATTTAAATCGGCTCGGTGCAATTCCGCCGGCCTGACGGTGATGGAGTGCTGCTAGCCAGCAGAGAAGACCGCAGCAGGAACCTGTCTATTGCCACAACATCTAAATACAACGGGCAGACCGCTGTCAGCTCGGCAGAGTACTTGGGACCTTTGCCGTAGCAGGGCAACGGGAATACCACCAGTAACGGCTGCTACCGATCGCAAGTGGTGGGGCGGGATGGGGGGGTGGGTGGAGGGCAGAAAGGAATTTTATTTAAAAAGAACACTTACCTGGGCTGGCCGGCCGCCACCTCTCTTCTGTCCTCTTCTTCCTGTCTCTGACAGCAGCAGGCGGCAACAGGAAGCACCCGGGCTCCCAGGCTCCCAATAGCCAATCACAACGCTGCAATGCAGCGTTGTCATTGGTCTGAGCGCCGAACCACGCCGCTCAGATGGGGACTAGGAGGCTTTGCATGTTCCTCACCAGGCTGCCTAAAGCAAGCCTGGTGGGGAAGATGCAAAGTGAGCAGGACTGTTTGGCGTGCCCGAGAGGGCCAGCCAAGCAGTCATGCGCGCTTAAGGAGTGGAAACACTCCTCTCCCTGATCTGGCCAGCCCCTCCCGCCCCGAGAGCCACTGACTTCAATAGGAAAAATAAAATTATAATAACGATACGTTATTATCATTTTATTTTTCCTTTTGAGCAGTGGGGCGACGCTCCTCCGCCTCAGCGGAGGAGCCACCACTGAATACAACCAAGATCAAAATCAGGCCCTTTATCTTCTGTTTGTTTTCCCTGTACAGAGTCAGAAAGAGTTTGACCTGCAGCAGCATATGCTTCCACGAATGTACATTTTAACCAGCTGATTAGGGTTCATCTCATTGGGTACGACTCTTGATTTTAAGTGCTAAAGATAAGAGATAAAAAATCAACTTTAGGAAAGGAAGCCGTGCAATTCAGATATATGGATAATGTATAGTGAAGGTCAAACTTATGCAGAGACACTTCTGCATCTGAAGAAGGGAAGAAAGCAACTGTGAGAAGTAAATCCTCCTCTATACAGAAATTAGAAAGCACCTAACAGTAAGATTTTCTCTACTCACTCCTTTGTATTGGAAAAACATAGAGAGGGAGAAGAAGAAAGGAGGTTTACCAACTCTCTAGTTCATCTAGATTAACAGATAGCATGTAGAATAAGCACTGGCAAAGCCAATAGGTTTAGCTTATTGGCTTTGTCAATGTTTTTTCCGACATGTTGAACAGCAGTCTGTGCTGCTGTGCAACATGGCTTAAAGCAAAGAAAAATAAAGTGCTATGACGTGGCCAGCATTGAACGTGTCATACTGCTTATTTTCTTTTAGCCATGTTCCACAGCAGCCCGCACTGCTGTGCAACAGGTCTAAAAAACATGAAACAAAGCCAAATAGCACTCACATCCACGCAAGTGTTTTTTTGTGGCAGGCATGAGGAAGGCTTGGAGGGGGCAGGGGGAACTGTGGAGCGGCAGCAACACAACAGACATCGGGAGGAGGGCAGAGGTCAAGAAACACAAGGAAGGTGTGTGGAAAGAGGCAAAGAGCAACAATACAACAGAGGACAGTGGGGGTAAGGGGGGCAAGCAACATAAGCCAGGCATGGGAGAGGGAGCAGCAACACAACGAAGAGTGGGAGTGTGGAGGCATGCAATACAAGAGAGGTGTGGGGGAAGAGGAAGGGAGCACCACAACAAGGACCAGGAGGCGAGCATGGGGGGCAAGAGCACAGACAGTGGGAGGAGGAAGGGTCTGGAGACAAATGCACTCTTAGAGAGTGCCTGTAAAATAGTTTTTAAAAAATACCTGCAGGAGCCTGCACCCAGTGTAAGAACACTCACTGCAGACAGGAAGCTGTTCTTGGTCCGTGCTGCACGGCATGGACACATACTGAAGCCAAAGGAGGAAGTAGGAGGCAAGCAGGAGGCGATGACCAACAAGAAGCAAGGAAAAAAGAGCGGTAAGTAATGGTAAGTAATATGAGAGCTCTTGGCCCATTTTAAGCTTTTTTTTTTTTTAAAAGATTTCGCCGGCAGCACATACATTGTCTTAGGGGACAACAAAAAGGACCATAAAAGGTAGGTATTTTAAAAATACTGAACTTTAAGTTTCAGACCGAGGCTTCAATAATGCCTGTAATTTCAGCTTCAAATCCTAGGATGGTAAAGGGGAATGTTTAGCAGGAGATCTTAGAACAAAACTCCTTATAGTCCAGAAGTTATAAGAAATTGGTTGTGCATCAGACCCTGTAACTGCACAAATACCCACCCACTGACCTGGTTGACGATAGTTGAGCCCGCCAGACACAAAGTAAACCCATCTTGTAAAAATATCCAAAATATTTGATGAGGAACAGATAGAATGCTGAATAGTATTTAAAATACACAATTTTTTTATTCCTCCAAGTTACTTTTATACAGTGTGAGGGTAGCTACATAGTGAAACAACTGAATGCTGGCCCCTACTCTACTGGAACAGCCTGAGATTCCATTCTTAGCCTTTCAATGTCCATGCCCCCAAACGGATCCTCATTAGAGATGACTCTGGAAGCTGAGTATATTGAGGAGGCAATGGAACTACAGGGGCTACCCAATTGGGCTGACTGACAACTTCAGCAGGAGCAGATGCCAAACTGATGAGGCAAACAAAGGGCTACCAAGAGGGCTTCTACCTGATTACCCCAAATTTTTCTCAAGAACTTGGGAATCAGTGGTATTGGAGGGATTAAATAAAGAAGACCTGATAACCAATGTAGAGACAGAGCATCCCCTTAAAGCTATATGAGATGGGATCAGAGAACAAAATTGGGCAGTATTAAGCTCTATTCTCTGGCAAACAGGTTCAGCCAAAGAGTTCCAAATCGTGCTGTTATCATCTGGAACAACCTCGGATACCGGCGAATGGTCACTGAGGAGGGAAACACTGCTCAACTACTCCACAATCCCATTCTCCCTCCTTAAAAGATGAATCACTGAGCGAGACAGGAAATTGGTCTTTGCTCAGTTCCAAATCAGCTGAGCCTGATTTAGCAACTTCAGAATCGGGGACCACCCTGGTGATTCATATAATCGCTTGCTGTTCTGTTGTTGATTCTGATCTGTACTGCTTGGTTTACCTAAGTAAAGGGACAAAATAAAGAAGAGCCTCAGGGACTGCTGCCAACTTTCTCCATCTGGAGGAGTTGAGCTCTTCATCCTGTGGCCAAAGTCCCAGCTTCAATCTTTTACCTAAGGCAAAACCAACAATGGGCCCTATATTCAAATTGAACAATGATTGTAGCCAAATGGTTTATTTAAATAAAAGACAAATTGTAAAAAATGTCTACTTTCATAAAAGCAGCGACGCAGTGGGTGGTAGTGCACAATGGGCTCGGTGCTCTCTTATAAGTGATACACCTAAATAATATAATGTGAATAATGTGTGTGTATCAAAGAAACAAGAATAACATGGCCAATGAACAAAATGTGGTGGGTCTGTGATTAAAGTCGACTTGTCGATCATTAAAAATGTAGACAATGCAGTGTTTGCCAATTTGCCATTGAGACCAAAGAATTTAGAATAGAAACACAACAGTACCACTCAAAACTTTATCCAATTGCAATGCTAGCAATGTCATTTACGCCATATTCTGTCCATGTAGGTAATTGTACACTGGCCAGGTCACTCAATAAGTCAAAATCTGAATCTGTCAGCATAGGAGCAGGCTCAGATACAAGGTCCTAACGGTCCTCTGGTTGCACACTATCTTGAGCACAGACATTCTAAAGATGAGATAAAATGGCACACTATTACAACTCCATAAAGAGGTGGCAATGGGGAACAGAATGGAACAGAGAACAACTCTGATGGATAATAAGGATGGACACCATAAACTCTAGACTGAACCACCAAGAAG